>OU015451.1:11086921-12456504 GCA_907164795.1 Hemaris fuciformis | reverse complement strand
TTAGTTCTTGATTGGGACATAACATGAAGCGTCGTTAAACATACAAAAATAACTCTATCTATGAATAATTAGGTTTAGGCGCGCGGTCGAGAATCTCGAAAGTCGCAGGTTCAAACCCCAGGCATACAACTCTGACTTTTCGAAGTTATGTGTGTATTCACAATGAATCATCACTTGCTTTAACGGTGAAGGAAAACATCGTGAGGAAACCTGCACACCTAAAAGTTCTTAGGTGTGTAGTCCGCCAACCCGCACTAGGCCAGCGTGGTGGACTATAAGGCCTAAACCCTCTCAAAGGTAGAGGAGGCCCGTGCTCAGCAGTGGGACGTATATGGGCTGATGATGATGATGATGATGATGATGAATAATGAAATCTTTTTTCTATAAACATCGAATCATCCAAGCTCTAAGCTAATTAAGATGTATCTCAAAGACGGCCTCAGTAAAACCCTAAGGAAGTAGCCATCCGATTCGCTGTCGGGCCAATGTCATTACACAAAACGTCGTTATGACGTGTTTTTTCAATCCGAACACTAAATTTAGACCAATCAACGGCGCGTACAAAGATTCAGATCTCTTTCATCATCGACACGAGGCTGTTTACATCGGCCGTTCTGAGAAACTCTGCCCCCGGTTCAATACTTGGAAATAAATATGTTAGTTTGACATTTGCTTTCATGTGTTCGCGTGTTTCGAATGCAATTACTGAACTCTCAGCGTCTTAGCGGTCCGGACGCGTGGGAGACCGCGACTTTGCTTATCTTGTTATTTCATGTTTTGTTATGTCTTCTATGTCTTGTTCAGATTTTTATCTAGCATGCCTGTTGCAATCTGTAACTACGTGCTGTTTGAAGTGTATCAGAAATAAGAGATTGTTTCTCGTCATTCGATACAATGTGATTAATTTACTATTGTAATGATTTATTGTTTACTTTCTATTTTATTTAGTTTCGCTAATATTTGATAATTATTTCCCAAAATAAGTATTTCAGATTTTTCGTTCTTAGAAAGCTTCTATTAATTTACCTTATACTTAATTGGCTGGACAATATCACTTAACTTACATTACTAAGATTTTTTTTACCGCAAAACTATTTTCACATTCTTTTGTATATATTAATACTTCCAACGTACAAACAGTACACCCGAAATTCCCACCGAATGTTATAGTATTTTTTATGTGGTCAAATGAGCGTGCGTGCGAGATGATAGGGCTCGTTCGACGGGCCTGATTGCCTCTTGTCGTACTTTCTCTTTGATTGACTGCTGTAATTTCTGCCTAAAGGTCGCATTCGTATCATGCCAGTTGAGGTTTTGGAGTACGTGTGCTGGTAAAACTGTTTTTGCTTCAAGAAATGTTTGACTGCCTCGTGGTCTCGCGGTACAAGTATGTGCCGTGCGATCTAGAGGTCCTGGGTTCGATTCCCGGGTCGGGCAAAGTGTTATTGGGTTTTTCCATTAGGAAATTCTCAGTAACAGCACGGAGTCTGGAAGTGTGCCCGAAAAGCGGCAATAGGCTCGCCCCCTATTACGTGAGATTGATACATACCTGGCGAAATGTGGGTGCAGAAATGGACCTCTGCCTACCCCTTCGGGGAATACAGGCGTGAGTTTATGTATGTATGTAAATGTTTGACCTAGTAGGGGTATTAAATTTGTTGTTTATCGAAGATCTGTGTATTCATAATAATTATTTACTTTGCCGGGAAAGATTTTAATGAGGTTTGATTAAAATTTAGATAATGTATCTGTTTCTTTTACGGTAACAAGCTAAATGTTATTTGTGATGACTTTGAAATCCATATTTGAGATCAATAATTCTTGTCAGTCCTCTTTCATATATTATTAGTTAGCTGACTTTAAGTTGTTATTGTACACTAGCAGGACAAACACTCCGGTTTATATTAGTGAAGGTGAGACAAACGAGCCAGCCATTCATTAGGGCGACGTTCCACGAATCCACGTGAGTCATCGATAAACGTCAATAATCTCTAAATTAGTCCATAACCCATCCGAAACACCATTTGTCAAGCGACGAAACACATCTGCCCGTATCAGCTTAATAAGAGTAACGCGTCCCGCCGACGAAAATAACAAAATTAAAATAAATCGAACGACAGACAGTCGTCATAAACTAATTTCGAGTGTTTTCCTTTTGGTATTCACTAAAATAGCATCGTCATTCTTTCATGTTGCGCGCGCGAGTGACATTAAACCGAGATTTACAACCAACGCCATCTCTGGCCGAGATGAAAGTACTAACCAAAAAAAGATTTTTATGATTTATGCCGCGTGTTTATATTAAATAGTGTGTTACATTCTATTTAACGCTCGTGTGGGATATGTTTACCAGGTGTATGCTTTACTATTAGTCTATTTATAAAAAAAATATAATTGTTGGAAAATTTCTTTTGAAATCACAAAAGAACTGAGAACAATACAATCCTTTTTATTGGTTCGTAAAAACTGACATAATAGTTGTTCACAGAGATGTATTCTTGTATACATTGCGTTGTATGTATCAGCCGCTGACATTTTTGATGTATTTGTTCGTGTAATGGTTTTGTAACTGTTTTTTTACAGTTTGGTCCTTTACAAGAACAGAATGAACCATAGACATCAAAAATATTTTGATTATAATTTTTAATTACTATAAAGTAAAATCTACGAACAGTTTAAATTAAGAATGACAAAGGCAACTTTAACCCAAATATACGCTTTATAATATTAGTAATATTAACATCAACAAAAATGTCTGCCATTAAACATTTATCAAAATACCGCAAATCAACTGTCGAAGCAGTTACTTACCCTTTCAGTCCCATTTCGGGCAAAAAACACAGATCGCTCAATGTTTCAACTAAAATTTCTTTTTGATCAAATCAAAAAGTTATTTTGTCGCGGAATCGGAAAACTTGGCCCCGAAGTGCTCCATCGAATGTCATCAAGTCGGAATAACTGGCTACAGCCCTTTGGCTAAGTTAATTAAAATCCAAGAAAAAGGGAAAAATGTCGGGAAAAGTTTGATTTTGTCCAGGGTTGCCAACAATTTATAGAATTTATTATTTATTGCAATCATATTGATGTTATGGACTCAAATTCTTGGAGATTAAAAATATAAATGTTATAATGATTAGTGACACATTCAAGCCTGTACCTTCGGAGAAGTAGACAGATTTATAATTTAATTCCTTACACACTTATTATTTCACTTCCTATGTTTACCTAACATGCAGTTTAGTATGAGCGTTTTTGCATTTAGCAGATAATAAATAAATACACCCAACAGTCACATACATAGTTCTGATCCCACACTAAGATACAAGTCTTGTGTCGTGGGTATCAGAAACTACGAGAGACTTTTCGGTCTCACATACACCCAGACCCGAAACAAATATTTGTGGATCACACAAACATTTGTCTCGGTGCGGGGATCGAACCCGCGGCCTCTCGTTTCGCACGCTGGTGTCTAGCCAACTGCGCCACGGTGCTGTCAAGATAAAACTCAACAATTTTTGTCCAACACAGAAATATAACCATCTCTCAGTCCTGCAGCGAGGCGCTACTCAATATTTTTTACTTAAATGGAAGGGCGAAAAATGATTGGCAATCGTAGCAGCCCTAAGAACCAATCGGTTGACAAGTTTCGACCACCGCCGAGCGAGAAAAATTGTTCGATTCTGTGAAAATTGGTGAAACAATCAAATAACTGGGTGTCTTTGTGACTCGGCTCGGGTTTCCGTTTATACAAGCCTTTTGTTCTTTTGGGAATTCTCCGCGGTACGGCTTTCTTGTGTAAACTTTATATTATTTACACTTCATTGTATGCATGAAAGGTTAAACGCACAAAAGGATTTTTTTTATATTTCACGTGATTTTTCAAAATTTTCCGACGGTTTCTAGAAATTTTCTTTGAATGTGTTTGAATACGCATGACTGTGACTTTATTGAATAAGTCTTTGCACATTTTAAATTTATTCTATGTGAAAGTTAATAAGTAATGATTAACATACCCAAACTTACCGAGAAAGCAATCACTTATAATTGTAGTTACTTATATAAAATATCAAATCAAATCAAATCAAAATAATTTATTTGCGAATATGGGTTACAAATAGTTCTTATATTATAATACAATAAGGTGCATTAACCATATCCTGCCCACAAGGCATGCAAAGTAAAAGTAAAGGTAAAAGTAAATTAATTATAAATAATAATAAAAAAATATAAAAAAAGGAGGTAATTACAATTGTTCGTCTTGCAAATATTGCGAGACTGAGTAATATGCTTTACCCAACAAAGATTTGACTGCTTTTTTAAATTCATTTAAATTTGACATATCCAGAATGACTTTAGGCAAATGGTTATATGAGGAGCCATGCAGAAAATACTTTTGTTTAGTAATGCTCTTTTATTAGCTGGTAAACATATTTTTAACTCGTGTCTTTTACTATTTATCTTCTTGAAATAGTACATATGCTTCTTAACAAATAATATAACCTCTAATACCTATATTTATATACATGGTAAAGTTAGTATATTTAACTTTAAAAACATTAGTTTGCAACTTTCTGTTTGCTTAATATTTGTAATGGCTCGAATACATTTTTTTTGTGCCTTAAAGGCAGCTTCTTTTTCAGAAGAGTTACCCCAAAAAATAACACAATACTTTATAAGATAACAATAATTTATATAAACTTTATTTCGTTCTTCAGCATTATCATCATCACCAGCCCAAATACGTCCCACTGCTGGGCACGGGCCTCCTCTACTTTATACACACATTAAATTGTATAGCATTATATAAATGTCAGTATAAATAAATTATTACATACAAAAAAAAAATGAAAAAATTCTCCACCAAAAACACACATGATTAAAACGCCATCTTTCAGCGAGACCCGGCTGGAGGAAGGTGAAAAGCTCACAATGAGCTTTGCAAAGCTCTCATCGCTTTAAATTTGGAGATTCAATACATTAGCGATTCAATGAGAGAGGATGCATTTTTGAATCCACTCTCTTGTATTTAAAGGGGCCTGAAAAAATGCCCTTTATGTACACGTAGAGCTGGTTTTGGTTCTCTCAATGTTACTTTTTGTGGCTCTTGCATGCAGATTGTAGATAGCAAAGAGAAAATTCCGATGCTTAATGAGATTAGAATTTTGAATTTACATCTTTGCAACGTGTTTTTCTATGGCAGAGATGTGTAGAGCTTTTGGTAATTTTATGTTAGAAAAATGTATAGTTAATTGAAACAGATAAATAAGAAAGAAAAAAAGTGTGTGTGTACTTATGTACACGCGTTAGAAGTTATACCACTCGACTGAAGTTAAATTTATAAACGCACTCATAAATATTTGACAACTAATAAATATGTCAATCCCTTTTTATTACTGTCACTATTCTACACTTTATAATCTAAAACGTAAACTTTTTTTGAATAAATATTCGATCCGTAACATATTAAAACCTATCTGATCCATTTGACACATTTAACATAGGCAGCTTCTATCTGTCAATTATATTGGAGCACATAGGCAGCTTCAAAGTCTTACTTTTGTGTTACAGTGATGCGCGCGCATCTTAAAATTTCACCCTCATAATTTTTTCATAACGCGCCTAAATAAGTATAACTTCAAAAAGAAAAACAAATGTGTCTCACAGTGTTATATCGGTCTCTCTAAAGCCACATCTAAAGAGTAAATCATGCAATAACTAGAATATAGTTTATCATCCAATAACGAATGGTCATAAGGTCTTTGACCATATCAAATGGTTCTTTAACTGGGCTTTAGGTCGTAGGCGTATGGCGGTTATGACAAACACAAAGAATTGACTCGGACGCGCCATTACCACCAATTAGTGTTGCGCCCGCGCCAGTTACGATTAATTGAATGTATCGATATATATTGATCGATTGGTGGGCGTCGCGGCCCGCTTCGTTGGGTATCCACTTAGTCATCCAATTTGAAAGTTTTATTACGATGCAGGCGGAATGAGATTGCTTAATATTTTCGGTTGAGGGTATTTTTTATTATCGTCAGAATCGTGAATTTCAAGGCTTAAGAAAATTTAGTATATAAATATGCATTATAGAGTTATAGTTGGGAGATTTCTTAGGTTATTTTCTCAAACTTGTGCTAGACCAACGTAGTGGACTAAGGCTTAATCTGTAAGTCTGTGCTTAAAAGAATAGTAATTTTAGAAGCAGATTTCTTCTTTAATGCCTTTTTAAGAACAAAATAAAAATAAACGCAATTAAAAACTATCTGAAAAGTATTAATCCCACAGTTGACAGTCAATTATTTTGTCAATTAAAGAACAACTACACCACTCGAACGTCAAAGCAAACTTGCGAAGAATTCCTTAATTTTTTTCAACCCAATGGCTAAAAAAACAGCATATCAATTACCGCACATCCACTACAAGGAAACTCAATTTATACGTCAGTCAGTTGAGATCGACACGAGTCTCGCGACATCACTAACTGTCAGCTGAACGCTTAGATCTCGGATTGTATTAAGATTTGCGACCTAGAAATGTAATGTGTTTTGATGCTACTTTTACTGTTAAATTGGTTTAAATATTGACTACATATATGCAATTTTGTAATAGGACAAGTATTAGGGCGAGATTGTTGTCGTATTTGGGAACATTACCAGACTGTGCTAATAACCAAGATTAAAAAACTTTCAAGGATCGCAAAAAATTTGCTAGTTAGTCAAAAATATTTTTGCTTGATAAAAAAATTCGGTAATAGAAGGTAATGAAAAAGGTTTACTTCACGCCTGTTTTCTGCGATGCAGTCCAAGTTGAATACGGTGAAGCAATTACAGAATTTTAATTTATTTTAAAATATTTTTTATTAAGTTTGGAAAAATAAAAAAAGTCACAATAATGACTATATCTAAAAATCTAAACTATTATAAGGCGACCAGACCAATTCCATCTGGGTTTGTATAAGTTTTTTGTTTGTCTTGGCAAAGACATGAGCTGGGTTAATTGCATCTTCACAATTATTAGTCTTCATTCATTCATTCCTTTCTTCACAACAATGGGCTAACCTCCTTCATTATACGAGACAAAGAATATTTGAACTCAATTAAGTGGATTCGACTTCCGGGTGGGGCCATTTACTTGATACAAGATTGGATTGGATTTCTTAAAATAGTTGACGTCGAGACGGCATAGAGATTGTAATAAAATAATAATAAGCACAAGAAAGACACATTTCTATATTATTCGTACCCGTGGTATCTTGTTCTAAGTCAGTTCCTAACTAACTACGCCTAAGGTAATTATTAATTATCAGATTTGTGGTTTTGAAAGGAAGGTAACGTAAAAACTTAATAGCACTGACGGTCCTTGCATCGATCCCGGGACATCTCAATCCAACACCGCGGGACCTACCAGGCGGTCCCAAAAAGCAAGCACTAAGAGTCTCAGGTAACGGTGAAGGAAAACATCGTGATGAAACCTGCACTCCTAAAAGTTCTTAGGAATTTCTTAGGTGTGTAGTCCGCCAACCCCGCACTAGGCCAGCGAGGTGGACTAAGGCCTAAACCCTCTCAGTTGTAGAGGAGGCCCGTGCCCAGCAGTGGGACGTATATGGGCTGATGATGATAAAATAATTGTTATTACTTACAATTGTTATTACTTAAAATTATATAAACATTATTACTTCACACACAAATTAAATTGTATGGCATTATTTAAATTATTACATACAAAGAAATGTATATGGGCTGATGATGATGATAAAGAGTCTCAATTATCCGAAATCAGAAATCAATCAGCACAAAAATAACCAAATGACTGCAGCATGCGTAATCCTTGAGGCATCATCATCATCATCAGCCCATATACGTCCCACTGCTGGGCACGGGCCTCCTCTACAACTGAGAGGGTTTTAGGCCTTAGTCCACCACGCTGGCCTAGTGCGGGTTGGCGGACTACACACCTAAGAAATTCCTAAGAACTTTTAGGTGTGCAGGTTTCATCACAATCTTTTCCTTCACCGTTAAATCAAGTGATAATTCATTGTGAATACACACATAACTTGGAAAAGTCAGAGGTGTGTGCCTGGGGTTTGAACCTGCGACCGCCGAAATTCTCGACCGCGCGCCTAAACCTCGAGGCCATCACTGCTTATGACATAACGAGGCCATAATCTACAATGTAGGTGTTTTAAATAATTGTAGTGTCTCGTACTCTCATGAACAGTGATATTTATAAGAGAGGATTACCGTACGTTTGGTGCCGATCAATCATTTCATTGAACGTATCCTGTTTCCCTTCGCTAGTGCGGGGACTTGTCGATGGAAACACTCGATAGAATTGTCGATGGAATCAAGGTGTTTTGGAGAGAGATTTATGTCTACTGGTTGAGACTTTTTGGGGATTTAAAAGATATTCCTCTTATTTATTTTTAATAGAAGAAAGATATGTACATACATACATAAACTCACGCCTGTTTTCCTCGAAGGGGTAGGCAGAGGTGCATTTCGCCAAGTATGTATCAGTCCCACGTAATAGGGGGCGAGCCTATTGCCATTTATCGGGCATATTTCCAGACTCCGTGCTAGAAGAAAGATGTGAATCGGATATATTAGTCTGGTGCATGTTATATCCAAGAAGACTTTGGAATACATCACATTTTGGCTAAAAGTCGGAAGGACTTTTGTATTAGTTCGATCCTGCGTATCTAGTTATAGTGTCCATAACCATCCGTTTTTATCTACGACAATCAAATTGGTGCAGACGCTAATGAGCTGTGGAGTGTAAGATTGAGAATTCGATCCCCGAAGCGAGAAAATATAATCTTTTAATATTTCGTGTTTGTGGAAAAAGTCTCTAATAGTTTCTGATATTAATTTCTGTATTTTTTTATGTGGCAGGAGGCAAACGAGCAAGTAAACCAATGTAAGGTCAACACCGCCTATAAACACCTACAATACTAATTCCCTTTGGCATTAAGTCCGACTCTATACTTAATGTACAAAAAGTGTAAATAAATAAATACTAGAGGAATCAACGGTAGCCAGTCCGTTGCCGATTATATCGATAAGTAATCGATGTATTCCGTCACTAGATCTAGCCAACTGTCAAATCCAATTCAGCGATGCCCCCGCGCACGTAATTGATTTATTGATCGTACGTAACGTTCGATCGAATGCGCCGCATCCTCCCTGATCGCTGCAGTTAACTGTTGACCTCGCCGTGGTAGGGGACTTGCTTGAAGGTTGACCAATTTGGTACAATACTGTCTTAGCTTCGTATAGGTAGTTTATTGAAGTCTTAAAGACTAGATTTAAATTTTCAGATACCTACAATAATTGTCGTCATATTTAAACAATTTACGTTAAAATTGAAAATTGTACACTTGAAACTTTCTTATGAATCTATCTAGGTTATAAGAATATTCTAGAAATATGAGTCGTGATGGCCTCGAGGTTAAGGCACGCGGTCGAGAATCTCGACGGTCGCGGGTTCAAACCCCAGGCACACACCTCTAACTTTTCGAAGTAGGTGTGTATTCACAAATAATTATCACGATCTTTAACGGTGAAGGAAAACATCGTGATGAAACCTGCACACCTAAAAGTTCTTAGGAATTTCTTAGGTGTGTAGTCCGCCAACCCGCACTAGGCCAGCGAGGTGGACTAAGACTATACCATCTCACTTGTAGAGGAGGCCCGTGCCCAGCAGTGGGACGTACCTATATGGGCTGATAATTATGTTGATGATGAGTGGAAAAGTGATTTACATTTATTATTTAGAAACGCGAATTATTTACTGCCTCGTGGTCTCGCGGTACAAGTATGTGCCGAGCGATCTAGAGGTCCTGGGTTCGATTCCCGGGTCGGGCAAAGTGTTATTGGGTTTTTCTATTAGGAAATTCTCAGTAGCAGCACGGAGTCTGGAATTGTGCCCGAAGAACGGCAATAGGCTCACCCCCTATTACGTGGGACTGATACATACCTGTCGAAATGTGGGTGCAGAAATGCACCTCTGCCTACCCCTTCGGGGAATACAGGCGTGACTTTATGTATGTATGTATGTATTTAGAATCGTGGAAGGCATGATAGGCGGCTTATTAAAATGTAAACTTCTTTTAATCAAAGTAATGAGGTTATATTATCTTCTTCATACAGAGAAATTAAATAGCATTATATTTAACAAAAATTTTATGTATTTAACAGAATTAACAGAGGTATGTTTTCAGTCTTATGGCCCTTAATAATCCCTGTCTACCGTTGAAGATAACTGCATGAGTGTTTAAATTCAATTGCTCCAAGATGTAAGTGCAATTTGCATTACGACCTTCGCCGTGTGAGATCCCCTACGGAACACTATTGTTAGAATAAATTCTTATTGGATAGTAGTGTTCATACTTATACATATAAATAAGTAAATAACAGCTACATATGTAGTTTTAGACCCTTAATTCAGGTAAGCAGTGATGGCCTCGAGGTTTAGGTGCGCGGTGGAGAATTTCGGCGGTCGCAGGTTCAAACCCCAGGCATACACCTCTGACTTTTCGAAGTTATGTGTGTATTCACAATGAATTATCACTTGCTTTAACGGTGAAGGAAAACATCGTGATAAAACCTGCACACCTAAAAGTTCTTAGGAATTTCTTAGGTGTATAGTCCGCCAACCCGCACTAGGCCAGCGTGGTGGACTAAGGCCTAAACCCTCTCAGTTGTAGAGGAGGCCCGTGCCCAGCAGTCGGACGTATATGGGCTGATGATGATGAATTCAGGTAAAGGTATTGTAGGTACAAGAAAATAGTAAATTAGGTCTCCTAAACTTCTTGTTGAAAAAATTTGTTTGATTTATATACAGCCACGGTGATTACAAACACCGTGATATTAAAAAAAAAACTCGACAAAAAATAAAATAAAATAGGTTTTCCTAACAATCATAGATATTAAATGGATGTGATTGTAAGGAAAACGTATTTTTATTTTATTTTTTGTCGGGATTTTTTTAATGTCACGGTGTTTGTAATTACCGCAGCTATATTTGCCTTAGTTTCCGATCTCGGTTTAAATACACCTGTATGTAGTTTTAGACTCTAAATTCAGTTAAAGGTATTGTAGGTATCAGAAAATATTAGATTCGGTCTCCTAAACTCCTCCCCATGAAACAGAGCGTTTAGTTTATAAAACAATTTTGCCTGTCCGAGATTCAAACCCTAGAGGGCTGGTGGGTTTATGGTCTGTTGAATGGTATGTTGTGGAGAAATCTTGTTTAAATGACGTCACTTACAAACATTTTGCATCCCTTTCTAGCAAACTGATTAGTCGCGACCGCTTTAATTATATCGAATTAATTTCGACGAAATTTTATTTGTGTAACATAAGTAGGTATGTTTTATCAAAAGACTGAAAAAAAATGCATTTTTAGAAAAAAACACTCACCTCTTTCTCCTTAGCAATGAGCTCGTTCTCCAAATTACCACCCTGGACCACCGGACTACTTCTAGAGGAGTTACTGTTAGTTCTGCCGGTCGCAGCCATTTCCATCTTCTGTTCTATTTCCTCATCAATACCTGGAGAATGTCTCTTCTCTTCTTTGATCTCTGGACTGTATGTGCCTATTCTAGTCTCTGTGGCCTGGTCTCTAGTTGGTTCTATGTGCGAGCCATTGGTCTTTGGTGGCACTGTGGCCTGGAGTGGTGTGGGACTGGTGGTTGCCAGTTGTTCTTTCAGGGTAGTCACTTCCTTTTCGGCCAGTGTGGCTCTCTGTAACAAGTAGAGTATACGTTTTAGTTTAATGCTTGATTTTTATGAATTTTAATGATTATTTTATCACTCAACGTTAAAGCATAATATTGATTTCACGTCTGTTATGTCCCTAAGTATAAGTTTCAAGTTATAACTAAAGAAATTCTCCATTGATAGTTTTTTGTATTTGTTCTTTTCAGTTTCAGTTCAGAAAGGTATGTATCGCAAAAGCACTGAACAGTTTGTTTAAAATAAGTTTTTTTTGGAAAATTAGATACATAAACTATCACTACTTAGCACCCAAAGTCATTTATTCCTCAAATTCCCTCACACAAAACTCATGAATGATCAAACTCCACAAACTCATTAACGCCGAACTCAACATACATCGCTGTACATCAAAATACATTATAATATAAATAGAATATCTAAAACATGATTTTATCGTCGTCCATCAGACGCGCGCAGAAATTTTACTAATGATTCATTAGTCGGTAGAAAGTTAAAAAAACGCTCGTAAAAAGCGGAGTCGCGCACGCGTGTCGCCGCACGCCCGTGTGCGCAGATAGCATCGCCTACAATGTATATGTGCGTGGATTTAGGTGCGGTACAGACGGGCGGCCCGCATGGCTTCTTCGGCTGTTCTTACCTTAATTATAGGAACCAGCGGTACTTCCATAGAAGCCCAAAAGCCCAGCTTCCCTTACGAAATTCCGAATAATAAATTTATTTATATAATAATAAAATATTAATTAGAATATACTGACCCCACAATAAACAATTATAAACTAGACATTACACAATTAACGTGTAACGCTTTTGGGCTTCTATGGAAGTAAGATCTCTGATGGGAACATATGTACATTATCTATCATAATTACGAGCCAAAAGACGTTCCCTGTGAGACATAGCTTTTACACGAATGTAAATATGTATACGTAGACATTGTATCACATTTACATTGCTGAATAATAAGCTAGTACTAAATAATTACACCCAACAGTCACATACATAGTTCTGACCCCACACTAAGATACAAGTCTTGTGTCGTGGGTATCAGAAACTACGAGAGACTTTACAGTCACACAAGTTGGTCACTCACAAAGGTTGCAAAAACTCACAAAGGTTGCAACAACTGTGTTTTTAGACACGTTAAATTTAAATTAGGCTATTATCACACTTATACATAATATGACACGACCAAGTTATTAAAGTAATTTTTAATATAACAGACGGGCGTTTTATTCCCGCTCGTGTGCATCAAACCTCCACCCCACGCACCGTACACAACTCCAAACGCATAAGTTTCTCGATGAAAATCAACGATATTTTGGATTATGTACCGAGTGTTTTTAATCAAATTAATTACTCTATTATACCATTTTGGAAAGTTTAACCGCTTGTCTATGAATAATGGACGTGTTGTTTTGAATTTAAGAAGGTTCTAGTTTAATTACGCGAAATTCTTGTTACTGCTACTTTAACATAACATATAATTTATATGATAATATTTTCATACGATTAATAACTTTAAAGCATACATACACTAAGTGAATATTTTAATCTTTTTCTCTGTTATACTTTTTGCCATCTTTATATGTACCATTGCTGTAACTAACACAACTATCTAAGGCGTAAGTATAAGGGATTCGAATCTATGATTGCCAAGACGGTATCTTGGTCTTATCTTCTATACCATCGTATACTTTATTGTGTTTGTATTTCGGTTATGAATTATCGTGCTTGCTATATTTATTTTGTCAACCAAAATTGTACTAAAACCAAATGTATGGTTACATTTAACGTAGTTTCTAGGATGACATCTACCAACGGGCTGAAAGCCATCAAAAGCAGTTCAGCAGTTTGGGCATATAATGTATATACATACTCCATGTCTCCTGGACAGTGCACCACAATGTGATGTATTTACGGAGGAATGGAAGGCGATTTTGTCTAAATGTTTGCATTTTTGTGAATTGAATGTGTGATGAATGAATATGTTTATAATATATTATTAATTGATTATTTTTTTACATGTTTTATATTGTTAATGGTACTATAGTTTTATGTAATGTTAATTTTTCTCTTATTTTACTCTTTTGTTTTATATTTATTTTTCTGTTTTTGTTTGTGTTCTTTATTTTTATGATTATTTTTTTTGGATTTTATGGTTTGTTATCGATTAGTGTAAATGGTGTAACCGTACTAATTTGAATAAATAAATAAATAAAATACAGGATGTACAAAGACAATGAGTATTAAATGTATGTAGTTGTTAGGAAAACGTATTTTATTATTTGTCTAATTTTTTTTTATGTCCTGGTGTTTGATCACCATGGTTACTGCCTGTTACTTTTCGATCACGGTCCTTATACACCTGTAGATTTCACTACACGTAATATTAACAAGAATACGCCACAATGGAAATCGATCAAAAACTCCCAAAAGATTCACTCTCAGTTTCTATTGTCTCCAAATGAGTTTACGCCATCGGATGCTGTGTCCCGGCTCCTATTGATTCGAACCTATCAATTTGCGCTCCGTTTGCCTTTTGTTGGCTTAAAATATTTATCGGGATTTGAGTTGTAAACTAATTAAGCACAGTTCGACTGGCGAAAGATGCTCTATTGAAATTTCAATTTCACCATGAGACTCCTTGATTTCATTTTGTCGTGATGGTTTAAAAAGTTGTAGAAATATATAAGAGATGCTGCATTTTAGAGGTCTAGAGTACTATTCTCGGATCAGATGAATTGTAGATTGTTTTTTTAAGCTTGTAAGACGTGATTGAAGGAAACTTGGAGTTATTAGTGTGTTACAGTATAGCGGGGTTCAAATCTGTTCTATTTTCTATACTTTAACGGTGAAGGAAAACACCGTGGGGAAACCTACACATCTAAAAGTTCTTAGGGATTTCTAAGGTGTGTAGCCCGCCAACCCGCACTAGGCCAGCGTGGTGGGCTAAGGCCTAAAACTGTTGTAGAGGAGGCCCATGCCCAGCAGCGGGACGTATATGGGCTGATGATGATGGTAAGTATTGCCTAATCTCCTAGACTTCTCTGGCTGGTAACTTCCCATACCTAAAGAGTGACGTCAGAGTTAAGTAGAACAAGCAAAGCGATTGTTACAATATTTAAGAACAATTAGAAAGTAGAAAGTTGAAACTCATTAAAACATTTTAAAGAAAATAATCAGTTATAACGCAAACAGTTGAATTGTGTGAAAAATTATTGTTAATGAGAAATATTCAAAACACGTACGATTCTCATGATTATATTAATGATCGAGGTTTTGGGTAACGGATGGCCAATGTTGGGGCCAATTTCTGTTTAACTTGAAGTTAAAATCTAGCTGTATACGGTAATGGTTAAGTAAAAGCGGGTATGTTCCGTCCCCTTCGCTTACAAAGCGCGTTTCCGCTCAATTATCACAAAGCATTTTTAATTTTAGGCACCGGACGATATTCACTTCTTTATCTCATACTCATATCATAATAATTGGACGTAAAGTTAATTCTAATTATAACCGACAAATTAACAACGGCCCGCGCTTCTGTGAACGATGTATGTGCGCGGGGTTCATTCGATTTTAGTCGCGTTTTCGGTGTTACGGTTATTGTACATAACTGTTGTGGGAATTAGTCATGGTTTCGTATGTTTTGTACGAATTTGTTTGGTTTTGTGAACATTTTCTTGGGAAAACACTGTAATAGATGTGTTTGTGTTGTCGCTACAGACTAAATAAAATAATCATTAATTGTTCCAAATTTGAATACCTGACATTCGAACAATTTATCATCAAGAAGTTTTAAATATAAACTATAAAAAAAGTTTTGAAGTAACTTCAAATTTGAATTTAAAAAGCATTCTAAAGTTCCAAATTTGAAATCAGACGAATGTTCTAATATGAATGTATGGAATGAAAATCACGTGTACATGTATACCATAACCCTACGCCCGACGCTTGGAAGAAAAATTAACTCGCACTCGCAAGGGGTCCCTCTGACCCCGCCGCACCAGCGGTCTCTAATTAATGGAAAAGGATTAAATTCGTGAATTGAAATAAAATAAATATGATAAAGGGTCTCCTTGGGCACGTGGGGCTTTGGGCGTTTTTTGTTTAGGTACCGGCGGGCAGCTTAGCCGCTGTCAATACCACGTACTAATTGTTTGCCGTTGTTTTTTTATGAGGATTTTCAATGAAATTTTACTGTATGTTTAGACATTGTGACATTATCTTTAGACGCTTTTTGGAACATTATTGAGAACCAACAAGTAAGGAAAAAACAATTATCAACAAAAGATAGTTCTGTGACTATGTAACCATCTTCGCTATACGCAGAAGTGAGATGCGCAATCAATGCCTTTGAGTAAAAGCGTAAATGATAAAATAATAAACAAAGGCATGTCTAAGCCGGTTGGGACATTATTAATACTCTTTTAAAACGGAGACAAAATTAAAGGCATTAACAGAAAATCGGTTTTCGGCTAACGGGATTGTATATCGGTCTACTGAACAACGCCGCGGTGTTAGCAACCATTAGACGCGAACAAGCACCAATCGTTTCTCATATATTTTGTTATAGGAACAACAAAAAATACATTTCTGAAAAAAAAACATGAAATGTTTGTTTATATTCTGTTTGATTTAGTTTTTTCTAGAGTTACTACTTTCTTTTACTTTTTAAATGTTAGATACTGCTTTCACTATGACTGCGATTTTCTTTTAGGTTTAAATACGATGTAGTTCGGTACAAGAACATGATATGAATTTATTTCATGAGACAAACGTTATGAGTTTCACCACGGCCATTTTTGTTTTGTAATCATTTCTACGCGTTGCGATGTCTACAAATTTTTGGTTAACTTTATTTATATTGATATCTGTTGTCTGCGCCCAACCCTCCCGTCTTACGCGCGGTCTGACCGACCATTGTCTGTTAATATTTACCCATTCACGTGTTTGCCTACTTTTATGTTATTAAACGGTCGCTTTTTATGTCTAAAATGATATTTATTTGAATATCGAACGTTTTTGAAAAAGGAACTCATTTATTATTCGAAAAGTTGTGTTCAAATATTATTGGAGGTACAAAAGGAGTTTTTATTACAAAGGCTTTTTTTAAGATACATATCGGAAAGTAAATTGATAGTTCGATAAAAAGCTATTGTTCTGTCGATATGGTAAATGAAAATACTTTCTATTCTGAAGTAAAAGTCGACTAAGGTAAGAGACACGCTTAAAAATGGAACAACATACCACCTTTTTAAAATTACTTCAAAGACTTCGCAAGCAAAGCACTTGAGTATCGACCGGTCGTATTTTCAAATTTCATCAGCAAAACTTAATTTTTTCGTACGTAGCCTGTCGAAACGCGTTTCCTCCGCGTCGTCGGCTAAATAAACATCAAAAATAAAACTCTTGGAAGGTAATAGGAGGCGAGGAGCAAATTAAAACTGACACTGAGAGATTAAGTGCCCCCACCTTGAGTGTGTATCGACGGCGATACGATTTTTTTTCTAATATCATACAGTAATTTGATTAGGCGTTCGTTTTCAAAGGTAAACGAGAGTTTGGAACGATTGAGACGTTTTGTACGATTTAATTATTACACGTTTTACCGTCTATATACTGTGGTTGAGTTGGATATTTATGGGTAAATAATATTACAGGAAAATTTATTTCCGTAAAAGTTTTTATATAAACAATGCGGAATTATTATTCTGGGATTATGTAAATTTCAATATATGTAATATTTTGTAGTGTTATTCCAACCTCTCCATAGATCATTTCTTATGTAAAGTCAAATAATTTTAACCCATTTTACAGTAATTAAAGTTGACGAGTACCAACTATTATTTATAAAGAAAATCCCTAAATACCAGTCAGTGGATTACCGAAAGCTACCTTTTATTCCCAATTCGCGACCAATCCTTTGACATCCATTGATACGTAACAGCGAAAAGGGTCATCGAAAGCCATATACAAAATCCACCGAGCACAACCTCAAACTCGCAAACAAAACTGAACGCAAACGAAATCGAATCGGCAAACTACATAATTTAATTGAGAACAAAGTAGGTTTGACGAGTACGCCGCGTGGCAAATTACAACTCGCCGATAGACAGGTATCTTGATCATTATTAGATATTGAATTTTCCTAACTTTGGACTCATCCGCTTTCTAATTTACTAATGAATCCGCCCCCTACACCCTCGCCCGTTCCAAGCAAAAGGGGTAAGAGTTCTCGTCTCTTACGTGTAGGACGATAATCCGATTGGTGATTCCGCCGTTCCACATTTGAATTTCGTGTGTTTTCGTTAATTTTAGGATGTTCGATTTTGTTTGGAATTGTTACAATGGGCTGTTTGTACCGAGCGGAGCTTGTTGGGGGGGTTAATGTGCGGAATTATGTTCTCGTGTTTTTGAACTTGTGTATTTTGCTCTCTTATGATACGAACGTCAAAGGATTCATTTTAGATTTATACATTGATGTACTGTAGGACTTTTTATAACTTCAGTTTTGTTTATAAAGAGACGTGTAAGTTGCTTAAATATAAATTACCTTATTGTCGTTTATGTAATTAAGTAAATCTTAGGCAAAACACTCATGTTTTTGGGTATGAGTTGAGACTTATAGTTTAGTAATAGAATCGTCTTCACGCCGCATAAAGTCCCACCAATTCAACAAGGCTTACTGCGTCAGCAACTTCACTGACCAGACACTGCATAACTAACTTCCGTGTGTCGTATTGTGTTCGCTCCCAAATATTGAGTTAGCGCCGCGTACAGTCAATAAAACAGATCCCATTCACCTGAACCGAGAGTAGTCTTGTAGATGGGGCGTGTGTAGGAATTGTGCCTACAAGGTTGTTGTAGTCAGTTTAGTTTAGTTAGTTTAGTTTAGTCAGTTTGCCAACCCGCACAAGGCCAGCGTGGTGGACTAAGGCCTAAACCCTCTCAATTGTTGAGGAGGCCCGCGCTCAGCAGTGGGACGTATATGGGCTGATGATGATGATGATGTAGTCAGTTTATATAAATTTCATCATCTGGCTTATTAAATGCAATTTAAAATTATGAAGGATTTCAAATGATGTGCGGTTTGTATTAACATTGAATATATATTCATACATACATACATACATAACCTCACGCTTGTATTCCCCGAAGGGGTAGGCAGAGGTGCATTTCTGCACCCACATTTCGCCAGGTAGATATGTATCAGTCCCACGTAGTAGGGGACGAGCCTATTACCGTTTTTCGGGCACAATTCCAGACTCCGTGCTGCTACTGAGAATTTCGTAATGGAAAAACCCAATAACACTTTGCCCGACCCGGGAATCGAACCCAGGACCTCTAGATCGCACGGCACATACTTGTGCAGCGAGACCACGAGGCAGTCAAATATATATTCCTTATAAGAAAACAAACAAAGTGCCCACTAATAATCTCTTATCATACAAAACAATTGCAAATCTTGAACTCAATCTCGACAGTAAAAATCAAGATTATATGCAAACAAGCGCAATAAAAGGACTCGTCTCTTACCTAACGAGCTGCACTGTAAAAAATGAAAATAAAATCACCAATTTACTGTAAAATAAATAGCAGTTAATGCAAATTAGATATTTAAAACGATTCGCATTCTGTCGGTGTATGAGTCGGCGTCTAAATTGTCCATTCTGGTGTGTCTCATCTATGGCACTAACTTCATGTGAATAGGCTGGCTAAGTAACTTGATTGTGTTGCACGGATTTAAAAAAATATATATTTCCATATGTTTATCATATGTTGTAATCCTTTAAAGAAAAAAGTATATGCATTTGTTTAAGGGTAATACAGATAATGAAGGGATTTTTAAACTTAATGTCCAATACAATGATAAAATGCTACCATAATTTTATTATTAAATCAGTATGAGTACTTTAAATGTGTCAATAAAAAACTTAACTTATTAGATGTGATAAAAACATTTCCATATTAATATACCTTCGCTGATTTTTCCAAATTTTCAACCAAAGTACCGAACGAAACTCAGAAATTAAAATGCCTAGCCTAAGAACAGAACCCTGTGCATATCTGGTAATATTTATCCACATAACTAGCATAATAATGGTGTTCGTACGCAGATCGCAGAAGTTCCCCGCCACATTCGTTCCCTCGTTACAAAAGTTTGTCGGCGCGCTGATTCTACGATTGTTTATTGGTCGTGTTATTTGTTTTGAACTGTTCTGCTTTACAATAATTTCGACGTAACGATATGTGACTTGTTCGCAGTCATTTTTGGTGAAATATTATTATATTGACTGCCTCGTGGTCTTGCGGCACAAGTATGTGCCGTGCGATCTAGAGGTCCTGGGTTCGATTCCTGGGTCGGGCAAAGTGTTATTGGGTTTTTCAATTAGGAAATTCTCAGTAGCAGCACGAAGTCTGGAATTGTGCCCGAAAAACGGCAATAGGCTCGCACCCTATTACGTGGGACTGATAAAAAACCTGGCGAAATATGGGTGCAGAAATGCACCTCTGCCTACCCTTTCGGGGAATACAGGCGTGCGTTTATGTATGTATGTATTATTATATTGAGTTAGTAAAGTAAGAAATCTGAATAAATTACTTCCTTTTTGATCCTGCGATATATGATAAAGAGGTCCCGAGTTTTGTTCAAGGTCGAGGAAATTGTTAAGTTTTTCCTTGAATTATTTATACTGACAATTTTGGTGCTTTCGTTTTTGTAAACCCACCATATTTTACATCCTAAATCCTTAATATAATACCTTATTGATTCCTTAGATGTGAATGTTTAAAAACATCTTACTATAGAGAATATATCTAGTGTTACAGTTATACTTTAAACACAACCCAAAAAATCCAAAAGATTAACTCGTAAATTACAACAGAAGCGACAGGCTTAAACCAATAGTTGAAGACAATGCCGGTTCTAAAACCGTTCTAATTTTATCTCAAACTAACTGTACAGTAACAATGCATGCGAAACTAGATAAAAATCTTAATGAGTCATGTTAAATGTTGTCTAAACGCGAGCTTGGGGTCTTAATCACCGGTCGGGTGACGGAAGGTGGAAGCGTGGCCCGTGACCAGAGATTTAGGAAAGATTTCTACCGAAACAAGACGTTGCTTAATGATAAATTACTATTAAATGCGTGTGCTTTTATTTGCATGTCATTTTAGGTTAACCAATCAACAATATTTTTGAGTATAAATTTATTTAAACTCAAAGTCATAATAACATTTAAAAAATGTAATATTGTAAAGCTATCTATTCCATATCTACTGGCAAAAATTGCTCTTGTAAATATATTTTTTGAGGAGTGTACCCCGCTATTTAAAAAAAGTAATTCATGACAAATAAGATTTGACTGTCTCGTGGTCTCGCGGCACAAGTATGTGCCGTGCGATCTAGAGGTCCTGGGTTCGATTCCCGGGTCGGGCAAAGTGTTATTGGGTTTTTCAATTAGGAAATTCTCAGTAGCAGCACGGAGTCTGGAATTGTGCCAGAAAAACGGCAATAGGCTCGCCCCCTATTACGTGGGACTGATACAAAACCTGGCGAAATGTGGGTGCAGAAATGCACCTCTGCCTACCCTTTCGGAGAATGCAGGCGTGAGTTTATGTATGTACCTATGTATGTGTCAAATAAGATCTTTAAATCTATGTCTACTTCAAGTGAATTTCGTTTTGTTATTTTATTGCATCTATATCACTAACAGTGTTAAGTCCAGCTCTTCTACATTACGCAAAAGTCCACGCTATCCCAACATAAATCGTTAATAAAACAATCAGCATTATCCCACAGTAGCGAGACGAGTTAACACAACCAACAAACATCAGACCGCAAATAGAAGATCGATGTGTGCTGCAGATTTCCTCGATAATGATCATTAACCTTTCACATCTTCCGTAATCCAAATTGCTTTGCAAAAAAACACCACACATCGATTGGCATGCGAATGGGGCCAGCCAACGGCCTATAGTTCACCAAAGACACGGCTAATGATGTGCGCAGCTCTGATTGATCGCTGACACGAGGTGAATGGGCGATCGGGCCATTGATTTTGATGCGCGCGCGCACCCGTCCGCCATTTTGGAACGGTGCCATCTTTGATTCGGAATTTAAAATTAAATGACATTTCGTTTTGTAAAACTGCTACATGTGTCAGTTGTTTAGATTTGATGTGATAGTTCGCGGAACGGGTCGTGCGTTATGTTTTTTATTGTTGTAATGATTTAAGTGGTATGGAAAGATAGGAATGCTTGTATGATTTAGTGTATATTTAAATAGTTATATCTATGATAATGAATGAGTACTTTTAGTAACGCAAACGTATGCACTCGCCAATTCTATTTGTCTTTTTTCAATATTATAACATATTGTATATTTTATATGGATATATGTATGTGTATATATTTATATTTATCTATGTATGTATATGTATATATGTATTGCATTGTCGATATTGATATGCACCTTTTCGTGTTTCTCTGCACCACCCTAAGGTTGACTGGCAGATAATGCCTTAGGCATTAAGTCCGCCTTTATACGCTATTATGTATATGAAGCATAAATAAATAAATAAATTATAATATAATACTATTGGCGAATGATTAAATCAGAGCATACAGTCTCATTGAAAATCATTGCATGGGATATGAATTTAAATTCTTATAAGATTCAAACTCATTGTCCTTATGATCGAGCAGTTATTCCAAACATCTGGTGTAAGTTTATCTTCTTCACTCACCTAGAAATTTTTATTTGTCACAGGTAAATTGTTATAAAGTCTTAACGCTTTAGTTTCGAATTTATTCCACCAGTCTACTCGCTTTTGGAAGCTTAGTATTACCTTCTTGTATACATATAAGCACACAATTAGGCCCAAGTCAGCTCTAATAAAGAGCGCATCCCTTCGTAAAGTGAAAATATTCTCGTAAAATTTCCTCCAATATCCCGCCACGCTCTCAAAGGCATATTAAATATATGTGCGAAATACTGTGTCGGTTTGAGCTTCACGCTTCCGATGATAAAAGCATCGGTAGTTGCCAATAACACCTCCCCTTTGTGCCGTTACATAGATTCGCTAAAATTAAGTCAGGGACAGAGTAGATTTTAGGTACATATGAGGAAATATTATAAATGAAAATCTGAGTTTATTTGATGCATTTTACTATAGATAAGACTTTGAAAGACTAGTTTTACAACATTGTGTTTTGAGATGTTGAAACTGTGACAAAATCTTTTTTATGTTTACATATGAGTGAGTAACTACTATCATAAATAGTTGTAAGTTGTAAGTCATTAGTAGGCACGGGCAATATTTCATACCACTCATCTCGTCTTATCATTTCTTGGATTTTGATTATGTGCCTATTCGCGAAATTAGTGACTAATACTCATAACCAAGATTTCCGGTAAAGCATATTCTCATTTACATTTCCAACAATCTAACAAGACATGTAACAAGAACACTAACTCAGTGTCTCTCAGAAGCGACTCAAATGCAGGCATAATTAACACGTTGATACATCAAAATAATCTATGCTGAGTTTAAAGCAGTGTCTCAACGCTAACAGAGATAAAAGCCGAGCTAATAACGTGCCAATAAAAGGCTCCATTGGGCTGAGGCATTAAGTGGCGGAAATTGCCGATGTTAGCCGAACACGCGCCGATTTAATATTGTCAAGTTTTTGCAACGTAGGGTGGTAATTAATTTAGCACGGGTGAAAGGTGATTGAGACGTGTGGCTTTATGCTCTGCCTACCCCTTTGTGTTGGTAATATTGTCTTGCACGTGTTTTGCTCGTACGAAGATTTAATTTTTCAGGACGTTACATGATTTTAATGGAGTGAAACTATTGGGCTTGATATAATAAGAATTTTAAGAATCAAATTAAAACTTGAAGTAGTTAAGTTTAGGTGAGTGATGCAAGTCTATCGTAATTCTGATTGGAACGTATTGAAATTACTATCAGGAGATAGTGCGGTCACTTTGTCATAGTATAAAAATCAGAGATTCCAAAAATAATCCGAAGTATTCAGATAAGCAATTTTCCAAGCAGAAAGATATTTGTAACTTAACCTTAATAGACAAAATCTATACATACCAACACACAAAATCCACCCCAATACATCTATAAATACAGCAGATAATCGCCGATAAGTCTTTAATTATAAATTAAAGTGAATTAACAAGTTGAAAGTTAAACATGGCGCGACAGACAGTGCTCCAAGTTTCGCCGTCAAAATCCAAAGAGTTACAAATAAGCATCGCAATGAAGTTCAGAGAAGCCTTTTAATTATTTCTTCGGTACAGGTGAGGGGGGCGGGGGGAGGGACTTTTGATTTTGCGCATTTCGATAGACGTAATTGAGTTGTGACTTCGGTTTTCTTGAAAGTTTTCTTATCGTAGAAAAATTGTGATCGTCTGGTTATGAAACAAAGTTATGATTTAAATAAGATAAATATTATGATAAGGTAGCGTCGTGGTTAAATATAGCTTTAGTTATGTCTCGTTGATGGGTATCTTCAGTTTTCCAAACGCTTAACATAATTAGTAGGTATCTGACTACATTTATCAGGTACTAACATTAAACTGCGTTTTAAGAATAGTAATGTATAAACCAACTTAATTGAACCAAAAATCGTCAAGATCCAAGATACGTGGGCAAAATTTGATCATACTTCATTTGCAGATAAAGACACACGTACGGAACAATGTGCTCGAATTGTGTAATTAATTGATTAAAAAGGGTTCGGAGGACATTCGTTAGAAGTTTTTCTACCCCCTGTACCCTACCCGTCCTCCAGGACGATTTTAAAACAGCCCCTAATTGATTTAACTTTAAGGGATGTGTGCCGGCTGCCGGCAACTTCGGATGAAAATTATCTTGCTTTTAATTCGTGCCAATTAATCTATTGATAATTGAGCTGTGTGTCTAGACTTCATTTACGTTTGTTAGGCAACTTTAAGTGCTTCATTTTGAACTAGTTTTGTTATGTTGTTTTTGCTCAAATAATACATAACATAAACTCACGCCTGTATTCCCCGAAGGGGTAGGCAGAGGTGCATTTCTGCACCAACATTTTGCCAAGTATGTATCAGTCCCACGTAATAGGGGGCGAGCCTATTGCCGTTTTTCGGGCACATTTCCAGACTCCGTGCTGTTACCGAGAATTTTCTAATGGAAAAACCCAATAACACGTTGCCCAACCTCTAGATCGCACGGCACATACTTGTACCGCGAGACCACGAGGCAGGCTCAAATAATATTTTAATTATAACATTGCCGTATTCTTTGAGAATAATTTAAAGATGTCACTCTTAAAGATGCATAGTGGTGTAAATGCGGTGTGGAGTCACCAGAAATGATTACAATGTTCTCTCATCAATCGACACAATCATGAGTGTTAGCAATTTTGTCTCCTACGTCACTAGAAGACACTATAACATCATTTTCATTTGAAAGTCTCTATTTCCTTTTCCCTACAGAATCTATAGACAATGCTACATCAAAACAAAATCCAACTCGTAACAGGTTTAACCGGGAGTCCACGCATCGAATGCTGTTACTCCGTGAATCACAATTAATCGTGTTTAGTTAAAAGTTGGCGTCTAATCGTATCTGCGTTAGCAACCCTTGCCCCGCCGGCTTGGAACAAAATAATAATACAATTATAATGTATTGATCGAGTTATTGTTCGCTATTTGATTACGGGACAGTTTCGGATAAAGGTCGGATGTTTTGGCTATAATTTAGAAGTAAGACTTCAGTTGATTTGCAATAGTCTCTAAAAATCTAGTGTTTAATACTAGAACTTAGTAAAAAATGCCTACGTTTAGAAGTGAGGACAATTTAAAGATAATAAATGATAAAATTGTGAGTATGGAAGCTCACCCAGTGTTGGGAAATATTGAAATCTTTTTAATGTAAAACTTAATTCTTAAAATCCGATATGTTTTCTTACAAAAGTATAATCGTATTCCATCAAAGATACGATCTCTATTCATTGGCGATTCAAAATCTAATTAATAGCCCTCCGTTGGTTCCTGTTTTGCGCACCGTACCGCCTCCGAGCGTCCTGTACATAAAAACCCTTTAACTTATGATGAATTAGCGATCTCCTACGTTTTATGTCTCCCGTTATCTCACCCCCTGTCTCCCCTTTCCACCCCAACCACGTCAATATTAAGGAATTAATACGTATGGAAAAATTTTAAATAAGCATTATGGGGGATGATTTTGTGGGTAATTTTTGTTTTCGTTGTAAAAGGGTTGATATGGGCAATATTCTTTTCAGCGTTGTTTCCTTTTGTATTTTCGTAGACTGACACAATTGTTTATGGTTTGGCATTCGAAATTTAAACAGACTTTTTATGTTGAAGGTTTGGTGTAAAGAAGAATGTGGTTTCCTATGAAGTGTTTTTAGTCATAAAGTTTATCACATCTAGATTAGCTGGAAAAATTCCACAAAAAATATTAAGAGCGATAAGTCTTTAAGCACTTATAGCTAGCTGAACATTAATTCGACCGTTTTAAACCATTCTTTTGTTCTATCAAGCTTTACTCAATTTTGCTCTGCTCTTCAACCAAGACAAAAAATAATTTGTTACGTCAGGCTCTTTCACATCTCACAGATCATTACATCAAGTAAGACCAAATTTAAAAAAAAATCGTAAGTTTCTAAGTCCTAGGGTATATAGTGTCCAGATTACTCTCAACCAAGGATCGATCGCCTCTAGCCAGTGAAGGACACAACAAACCGCCACATCACGCCGTCCACGTCCGAAAAAAAGGACCCATTAAGGCCCCACCGCGTATTAGGTAATCCCTTTCAACGGAACTTGGGTCCAGCTGATACCGTAGATGTTTTGATACCCGCCCCCGTCATTCACTTATCCGCACACTTACAAGGGGTATAGAAAAACATTGATGTAAAAAGTGGGTTGAAAATTAGGGGCGGCTGGGGGGTCCGGGGGGTGAAGGTGGGGGGTGCAAAGGTTGCCCACCGCTGTCGAAGTGACCGCTGAGGAGGGTCCGCATTATGTGGATAACGTCGTTATGTGTTGATCAATTTTAATGCGAGTACCGTCAGCAGAACAGGGCGTGGGTTGTGTTTATTTTGTTTTTTTTTTTCCCAATAAATACTGGCCAAGACTACGTATTTCATGAAAATAAGAATGGGAAGGTTTCATACTCAAAAAAAAAAAGGTTTCCTTCCCGTTAAAGTACGTATCAATGGCCATTAAGACACAAGTATGTCGAAAACTAAGAGAGAACACATCTTAAAATTTTTTTGGTAAAGATTGTAAAATAAGGTATAATTAGTCCATTTTAATTTCAGTTATTTAAGTTTATTACTATTAAGATTATTACTTCTATTGTCGTATACGTGATGAAAATGAAATAGGTAATTACTAATCTACACCGCCAACTTCAAAACAATACAAAAAGCAAACCAAAAAATCCACAATATTTACCTAATGCGATACCCTAATTACGTAGAATTGAAAGAATTCACACTGCTAGTGGCTGTGAATCGGTCTAACTTTTACAGCTAAAAGGGAAATCCGCAGTCTTTGCTAATTTACCCCCTGTTAATTAACAGCATGTGTCGTGGTGCTTTGTAACCTTTCATCATCTTTTGTTTTAGGTACGAATTTGTAGGATAAGCGATTTGTGGAGCTTCGTAATAGTTTTGTAGAGTTTCTCTATTTGAAACTTACTTTGGATGCTGCTGCCCTTGTATTATTGGATGCATAAAAGAGGTTGTAATATAATAAAAAAATAAATTAAAATGTTTTGTAAAACTAAAAGCACCTTACCTCATGATAAAAGTTTTTAATTTTCATAATATCAACATAAAATATGTTGAATTTATCACAATAGTCATTCATAACACTGATTATATGTTCCGTAAAATCACACACAAAACAAATCAAGTCCGTAATGACACAACCGAAAAAAAATTATACCTAATTCTAATTACAAAAAAACAACACAAATAAATAAAATATAAATATTTAAAAAAAGAACGTCACGACTAATTTGATTTTCGACAATTAATTTGAATTTCGAATGACGTTACTACGGAATCGACGCTAGTCAAAAATATTGACGCTATCAGTACGAATGCGCGCGAGCGACTAACTGTAACGCGCATCGCGAGATAACCCATTCCCATACTTCCTTCAAATTTGCATATGTCTTGCATATGCTAATGAGAGCATGGCTATTGTACCGCGATATTTAGTATCGAAATCGTATCAATCTTCACAACGGGTTAAATGCGATGCGCCATTCAATAACCCTTCGCCGGGAGAAAGATTTAGGGTTAACTCCTTTGTGACGCGCATTAATTCCTCAGTTGGTGCGATCAATACGTCATATTTTGAATTCATTTGATTGTGATTTACTGACACATATTTTTTTAAAAGTTGTTAAAGGATTTTTTTATGTCATCTTATTGTAGTTTTGTGTTTTTTTACGATTTATAGGTTGAGAATATAATAGTGTTGGGAGATTTTGCAGAAAATATTTTTAAGATGTTTGTCCACGGGATTAGGGATTTGGATATTATTATTATTCGCCTTAATATTGAGATTTGGTAACTTAAAACATTGGCATCAAAATTTATATGAATTTGAAAATATCAAAAAAGCCTGTTGTATAACAAATAGTAACAGACTTCTAATTAATAATAATACTGATTTATCGCAAGAAGAAATGATATACAATTGGACGTTAATAAACCGGTTTTTCTGGTTTTGAAAAATCAATAATACCAAAACCCCGAATCTTAACCCCGTGTGAATCTATACCTAATTATTATTCACATATTAAGTAGAAAAACTTGAACCTACGACCCGCCAGTAATTATTTTTCAAAATTAACATATTCATATCGATCGGGGATAAATCAAAGATTAAAGGTAAGAAAGATAAAAGGTCAAAGATAAGGGGTGAAAAAAATAAAGGGTCAAAACTGGTTTAACCTATATATGTCACGAATTAATTATTTGCATATTAATGCTTCGATAATGTCTTGCAAGTATGTGAGAACGCTACGAGTACGGCTCGAATGTGATTTATTATTTTTACGCGTGATTGAATATTCACGACATTTGCATATTTGGATAGTTCACATGGTCGGTATAGACAGGAATTAATTTTTTAATGGCATCACGACGAATGCCGTTGCCTACTGAAAAAAAAAAACTTTATTTACATTTCTACTTAGTGGTAACTTTTGATTCGACGCTTCGGGAATCGAAGTAATAATTCAAAAAAGGAATAAAAATGTCCGTTACAATTTTAAAATTAAAAACCAAAGAGGTTGACTACGTTACACTACTTTATATTCTTATAACGGGTTATAAAATTTTGAAAATAATTACAGTTTAAGTACCCTACAACAACTTCCGCTAATTTACGCACAAAATAGTAACGCTTGTTATTAATATATTCGCAATTTTTTATTAGTCTCCCTAATTAGAAAATTTGGTACGTATAACGGGAGCCAGCTCTATCAGTTTAATGTTCATCAATAAAAAAAGGTAATTGTGAAAAATTATTTCGTGTAACGGAACGTCATAATAAAAAAACAATGGCAGTTAAAACAAGGCACTATCTCACACGTCCGATGCACGATTCGTTGACTCCGTAGGAATTTGGTAATGTTTTAGTTAATTTTTTAATTAATTACCATTCGTAGGTACACGTGAAATTCGATCTAATTTCTATACACACAACGCCGAAATTCGGTAAGAGTCGATGCTCTACTTTTTATGAGAAAATGTGATTGTTTTGGCCAATGAATGAGCTTCACGATCGTCCGCTATCTGGATTAGTGCAATTTAAATTTAGAATTATCCGAAGTAATTGTTGGCCGTAAACAATAATTTAAAATGTACTCGTTCGAATTGTTTCTTTTTTCGGTTACCGCAATGGGTGAAGTGAACCGGTCGCGGAGTACGTTCTCTGTGCTTAATTACCGCGTTGATAAAATCGATGATTTTCGTTAATGTTCCATTTTCAAAAAAATATAATTCCTTTCCATTTAATATATTATCGAGTTCTTTTTTAAAGTTTGAACAATTCAAGGTGTGTTGGATTATGCTAATGAGTCAACGTACTTTTGTTATTCGAATTTTGATTGTTCGTCTTTTAGAGCTAAACTCGTTGATTGGCTGGAAACAGGTTGTCTATGTTCGGCCATTGTTTTAGAGTTCTAGTATTTAAGCTTTTATTACAAAATATTTTAATAATTTGTTAATGTTTTGACTTCAGAAAAATTCTATGGATCTTTAATTGGTTAAATTCAAACCATCGACCATAGTTTTTTTTTATGATTCGAACGCGAACGTTAATGATTTAGTCAAAACCGTGCGTCGACCCGGTCACAGTACACTTAACGCGATGTTTAATTAAAAATAATTATAAATTATTGTGAATAATACGTTTTTATAACCGCTTATTATCAGATTCGTGATCTAGCGGGCGGGTGACCGCTCGTCTGTATCGGTTGCTGAATTTTTATATATTTATATGTTAATATGATACGTTTCAACGCTCCGTTTGGCGTCCGTTAATGTATGTAATTAATTCTTGTGCGAAGGGTACGAAATTTTGAAGGGTAATGTTGCTTTGTTTGAAGAAATGGTTAATTAATGTGATATTGAAGATGGTTTTTATGTTTCCATAATTTTGGGAAGCTCGTATTGAGTTCACTCGTGTAGATGGTAAAGATTACAGTTATTTTCGGATCGTGTAACTAACGGATGTTTTGAAGAGTTTCTGCCAGTTGAAACTGTTTTAATGTATTAATTATTATTGTAGTGTATACTGACAATGTAACTGTGATCGATGGTGGTAATTAATGTTAGGTGGTCGTGGGTTCGAGTCTGGGGCACACTTCTCTAAGCTTTATCTAGGATTTATGATATGGGTTTTCTTCGAATAATTTCTTAATCTTTTGCGGGCCAGTAAGGTCAATAATTTAATATCGTTACACTTGGCCAATCTGGGGATAGAATAATGACGTCATATTAAATAACTAAAAAGCCCTGGCCCCAGCTGGGTCTTGTACAATTTTTGTCCGGTGGTGAATGTGTAAATTGTGTAAACTCAAATACGATACAAATATTATCCTCTTACGGGACATGTGTGTTTAAATAGAATGAATCAAATCCTGTCGTCAAGTTATTCGAACATGAAAAATACCGTTACTTCCTTTAAACTTCCAAGCAATTTATGGGCACCACAAAAATTTAATCGTTCCACGCGTGATCGGGAAACGTTTCAAGGGAGAAAACAGCGAGAAAACTCGCGAAGGCGACCCCCAAACGACTCAATCTACGCACATTCAAATTGCCCTTTCCGAACCGAACCTCATTACTTCCCGAAATATAACCTCTGTGGGGGCAATAAATAACCTAACGGCGTGCATATTTCAAAACATGAGAAAAAAATAACATATAAAAATTTCTTTGGGCCGCGCGTTTAATGTTACGCTGCGTTCCCGTTGTCGCACGACATTCAAAATAAACTACTTTGAATTTCGAATAAAGAACAGTGGTTTTATATTTTTTTTCGAAATAACTGTCAATTTTATAAATATTTGAATTTCGAACGAATAGTATTATGTTCTTCGAATATAAATGTATCCTTTAAGTATAGGTACAATAGACAGTTTCTTCAAGGTTATTACGGAGCGAAGTGTGAATTATTGTATTTCATCATATTAAAATAAAAAAAGCGTTTGAGTTGTGAACCCATAAATTAAATATTTTGATAAGTGAATTTTAATTAAAATATGAAACGTTTATCAAGATTTTTCCTCTGGATTTCCCAAAATATGTTTTTTTACCAGTGACGTTAAGTGAAGGAAAATATATTAGGATAATTTAAATCAAACATTTTCATATCATATTTATATTTGCGAATGGAATTATCTATGTGGTTAAGAATAATGACGTGGGCACGCGTAAAGCATTTGCGTTAGAGATACAAAAACGAGAATACAATGGCGTCATTACACAAAGAAACAAAATTGCTTTAAGGTTTTCATAATCTATACGATAAAACAATTAATGAAATTACGTAAATTATATTCAAATAGATAATGATGAAGCTCCATTTGATGACACTTAAGTATATAATTTTTTTTGTCTGTGATAGCTTTGTTCTTGAGATTTCACTTATCTATAGTATTGGTATTTGTTTCATTATATTATTATTTGGAGTTCATTGTCAATCAGAAGGTATAGGTACAAATGTATATATCAGAACTACTATAATAATTCTATAAACAATTTTGTTATTAAATTGCTGTCTTTATATATCAGATGGTAACAGTGAAGGCTTGCTATGTCTTCTTATAAATTCATAGAAATAAACTAAATGAACCAAGGAACCATGGTGTAAAGGAAACGCGCGCAGCGTGCGTTCCGCGCATAGATTTTTGCATTATTTTAGTATGCAAATGTCCTGAGCGATAGCGACTCAGTGTAAGAGCAATTTAAATTATTTTTTATGTCGCTTTTTATGGCGCTGTGTATTGAGAGTTCGCCAAGTATCGCGCGGTGGGATTACGCGCGGGGCGGACTTTTCGCCGCGCTTTCGCCTCTCTGCTGATGCTCTTATTGCTCTTCGTTAATATCAGATGAGATCCGCGTTCAAGGAGATTGAACCGGCGTATGCGTCTATACGCTATGATTTATTGTGTTACGTTATTGGATGGATTTGAATTTCGAATGCCTTTTTGAATGATATAGAAATTTGAATTTATGGTATGTAGGTTCTAAATTTAAATGTTTTTTTTTTTAGTAAAGGAGAAGTAGTTTGTATGTAGCGTTTACCGATTTCTGTACCTGGAGGTGTTGTTTAGCATAAAGTATATTTCTTATTTGATAAGAACATGTTGTTCGGACTATGATTCATAAGTTATTATAAAAGTCTACAATATTTAAGATATTTTGATATGATTTGTCTATAACAAAACTCAAAAACGCTCGGCCATCATATTTTTGAAACTCGCTCAATAAGCGATAATGAAAAGGAAAGCACAGTAATCATATAAATCCTATTCTTATAAAAAACGCCATTAAATTATCCTGCCCTATAATGGCCAAAAACATTCGAGAGAGCGTTTTCTACGGAGGAAAAAATCTGATTAGCTTCGATGATGTATCGCGGTACTCCGCGTTAGTGGCTCTAATTTGAATATTAGACGCGTTATTGAAAAGGAAACTTTGCCAACGGCCCTCGGCGAGCTTATAATGGTTATTGCCTGCGCCCCCGCTATCTGTTTCCGAAAACGAAAAATAATAACTCATACAGGTTCAGGTGGTTTTAAAAACGCTATTGTTTGGTGTTATAAATTTGGATAAACAACGTATATATCTACTTAATATAAGTTATTGTTGTGCACCTAAAACACGTGGAGAATTAAAAAAGTTGGAGTAGAAAACTTATATTGAGTAACATGCTACATACAACTCACGCCTGTATTCCCCGAAGAGGTAGGCAGAGGTGCATTTCTGCACCCACATTTCGCCAAGTATGTATCAGTCCCACGTAATAGGGGGCGAGCCTATTGCCGTTTTTCGGGCACATTCCAGACTCCGTGCTGTTACCGAGAATTTCCTAATGGAAAAACCCAATAACACTTTGGCCGACCCGGGAATCGAACCCAGGACCTCTAGATCGCACGGCACATACTTGTACCGCCAGACCACGAGGCAGTATGCTCTCAATGATATATCGTACTCCATTACAAATATCACTTGTAATTGCGACTGTTATGTAACCTAAACTACTCATGTAATCAATTTATCAAAATAATTTCCATATGTAGAGCAACAATTTAAATATAGAACATCATGTATGCATTCTCAATACTGGCCGTTATCATTGGAACATAACGCGTTCTTAATTCATACTCGCGTCAGTTCAAATATCGAACGGAAGCGGAAACGGTACTGATTCTAATTTCAAACGAAATATCGCAACGTTTCTATTGATAAAATTTTGTTTAGCGGACACAACGCGCTGTTATTATATTGAACGGAAATTTACGATAATGGCTCGTAATAGAGCGCTACATGCAAATGACGTTTGTACGTGCATGTACCACTTAGCAGTTGGATGATTGTGGCCAATACGTTAAATGTTTGTTCCAATGTTTGTTTCGTTGGACGAATAGTACATTGTCAACTTTTTTCGCGGAATTCGCTCTGTACGTAGTTGCATGTGTGTCTGTATTGTTCAACATTCAATATTTCCTGCAGGAAGTAAACAAAGGCGCGTTCTTTTAAAAGATTAAATATTAGTTGAAGCGTATGTCTATTTCCCCTCTCATTAATTCAGGTTCACAGGAACAGTTTCGATGTTTCATTGATATTTGCGCCTCGGAATCGGCTTGACAATTTTGTCTCGGAACAAATTTTATTTCCCTGGAGATTGTATAACAAAGGGGAAGGCGCAGTCAATACCAGTACAGCAAATAAATGTCAGTATTGGGCCAACAAAAGTAATATTTCGCAAATTCAACTTTTAACGACGATACGTGTCAACCGCCCGGGGAGGAAGTAGGGTGTCTATTTCGCGGTAAAAACTCATAAAACATGATTAGAGGTAATGTCGTGCGGATTCATTCGTTCACTTTTGACGTTCCCTTTCATATCGCTCGGTCAACGCTTTCGAACGTCACATGCCGAAATATTGAGCTGCTAATTTGTCATTTCGAGTGTCCTTTCAAATTTGAAAATAGAACTCGAGCGATATTCGATATTGGAATGGCGAAGTGTTTTCCAATTCAAACGTTTTGTTATTGGTTATTATGTCTGTGTCTGTTTTAGTGAAAGAAAACAGAGACAATCTAGTAGCTTTTTTTATTTAATACAAGATATTACAAAATAAAAGATACGTTTTGTGGTATTACGTTTATGTAATACAAAGAATTTCGTACTTAAAGGATATTGGAAAGCAAATAGTGCTTTATGAGTATGAACAATCATTGTTTAATATAAAAAAATTGTGTACATGAGGTATTATTGTACAGATCTCTCATGTCCCGCTCACTTTGAACACACAGCGAAGTTGATAGCAATCGCTATACATAATTTTCACATCACTTCAGCAAGAGTAATTGTTGTTAAATCTGCCATCAGTCAACGTAGTCTGAGACGAGACAAAGCGAGTCTATTGTGCCGAAACTAAGTCGATTCATCGCCCGCATTCATAATCGATCGATTATACCGCGAGAGGTGACGCAGGAGGTCCGACGGAAGGATTACAACACACATTAGCATACGTAATTTGTGAGCACATCTGTCCCACCGCACGTGGGCGAAGCTTTCTTATTGTTCAAATATATCATTTCGCTCCTTTGTGCGTGAGCATCGCGATTCTATACAAAACTGTGAGTAATACGGAAGTTGGTGTCGATTAGATCTTGTTTTTTGATATTTTTGTCATTCTGATACATGAGTGTTTTTTATATGTTACACGACCGCTTTTGTATGCGGCCAGTGTGATGAAGCTGCATGGAGATTGAATCAATGATAGTGTTAAAAACAAAAGTAACTGGGAGTTGTCAGGTAGATCCTTAAATATTGGCTCTAAAAATAAAATCAATTGCGGATAGACGCGTGGACAGGTTGAATTGATCTTGATCGATTCGAAAATCAAAAATTCAAATCAAAACAAAGCCACGTCGCGTAATGAGCCAATAACTCGCAAGACAATGGCGCGCCGTGGGCGTTCCGAATTCGAAATTATCACAAAAGAATATTAATGTAACACTTATTCAAATACACCGCGATCCATATTCAAAAATTATCTTGTCGTTTAATTTGAATGGTGACGGCGAACACTTTTTTTCATCGTTCTATTTTTGAATTAAACTCATTGTGATCGAACTTTTTTCGTTGTCCCCTCACGGGCTGGGTATTCAAATTTGGAACGTTTTTTATTTTTAATTATTATTAATTCTTGTTTATGATTTTTGTGCGGGGCGCATTCTTTATGACTATTTCCTGTTCTGTCACCATTAATGAATGTGACGTCGTTGACGCGGGACATGTGCGCTCGCTCCGGCCCTCCATACATTAGTACAAAGGTTGGTTTTGATCGCGGGTTCGGTCGCTTTATAATTAATCCTGTGGATGAATGTACCTTTCATATTTTGTGGTTTTAGTAGAAAGTCTAGGCTTTGGATATTGCGCTACTATATTTAGTTCTTTGTTTACAATCGCGAATAGTGTTTTTGATGGTTTCAAGTAAACATTTGAATCATGTCATCAAAATCATCGTTCATCGGAGACTAATTACCAAAAAAAACTGTGATTAAACGTTATACATTCGATACAAATAAAATGGTAACAAAAAATGGCGGCGTGTTGTAACGTCAGAGATTCGTTTCGATCGGGGAACACGAATTAGATGAATGTCGGTCGGTTCTTTGTCTTGTTCCTAATGAGTTTTTAAGTCGATTATAGCAATTTTTCATAGAAAAACTCCTTTAGTGATGTATCGGCGGTATCAATCACTGTACGGGCCAAATTGCGGGCCGGCCCTCGGACGGGGTTGCCGCGCTGTGTTTAGGGGAACTGTGTTGCTAGAAGAAAAAAATCAAAGGTATTAAAAGGTATTACTTTAAAAGGAATTTTGGATGTTACGTACATTAATGTTATAATTTTTTTCTTTAGTAATTAATGCAAATTAAATTATTGTTAGTATATTTTGACCGCAAAGCTAGAGATGGTAGGTTCAATTCCCACGCACACACTTTTTGAAAATAAATAAGTAGGTATTGAAAGTCATAATCTTATCTTAACGATCTACCTGATTGCAGAATCTAGACCCTCACGGCCTCCAGTAAAATCTCACCACGACACTGATCCACAATTATTGTTAAAAAAGGCAGACAGCATTAAATATGCTTAATTCAGCGGAAGCGGGTTCGAATCCCCGACCTTTTAAACGCATCTCAATACGCTTTACCTGCGATCCGCGTCAATCAAGTGTTTTTTAATCAAATAATGAAAATTTGACACAGGTAGCAGAATGTACAGAAATAAACAGCCAAAAAAGCGGGTGTGCTGTATTGGGACACGGCCGGGAATATTTAAACACGTTATGAGGTCCTTTCGATTTGGAAATCAGTTAAAATAACGCCTCGGTGTTTAAATTTTTTTATACAATGGCCTCAAGGCTTACAATCTCGGCGGTCGAGAATCTCGGCGGTCGAGAATCTCGGCGGTCGAGAATCTCGGCGGTCGCGGGTTCAAACCACAAGCACACACATCTGACTTTTCGAGGTTATGTGTGTATTCACAATGAATTGTCACGTACTTTAACGGTGAAGGAAAACATCGTGATGGAACCTGCACACCAGAAAAATGACTACATTCGCTCTTAATGTATACTTCAGTGAGGTAGTATGTTTATATTTTCTATCTGTCGCCTGTCACCAAAATATTTATGTCTATTAAAATTTCATGAGGCAAATTAAAAAAGGAGTCCATTTTCCTATAAGAAATGTCATTGTCTTTTATAACAGTAGCGTTCAATACATCAAGGGAATTAAATAAAATTACGTGTTATTTTAGTAAATACTTGTTGTGGTAAACAAAAGACTGTATGTCCAACCCTATGGCATTTTTCCATGGTAAGGTGTTAATACCTTTACTGTTTTTGTCACGCTACACATTTCGAAACTAATCTCCAGTCAAAGAACCTATAAAAACTCTATTTTGTTATTAAATAACTTTATACATTTTAATTTTGCAATTTCGAGAAAGACACTTTGTGTTTAGCAGGTAACACTTAATTCATTGGAATCGGTTAAGATCGAGGATTATAAATATAAATATGAAATTTTGAAATTAGCCTAATTCTAACCAGACTTATTCCTATAATATCCTGGTAAATCCTGGCTACCGTCAATTGTACAACTGTCCATCACGTTCCACATTCAAACGAGCCAATGGCTGAATGGCTTTATTGTTTTAAAATCCGTACGCATAATGAACGTTCGTTCCTTTTTCAAAATCGTTAATCGAGCTCTTTCACTTCATTTGTTTCGATCGTTTTTTTTTAATTTTTAATTGTGCCGGGACTCCAACTGGATTGAATCGAGACTTATTCGATTTACCTATAGCAGTTTCGATTGTTCGTTTTGTTTTCGTATTTAAAATTTGGAATTGTTCTAGAACACCACCGGAGTAATTCAATACGAATTAACGGAACGCGCTTGATTTGCGTTCGTATTGTGAAAAATATTTTTTGCATTCGCTATTTAAATGTTTAAAGCGGGCTATTCATGTACCAACGTTGACAGCCAATATGTTGGACGTCAGATTACGAACAGTGACGTTGATATTGAACGTGAGTTTAATATTGTTCGTGTCATTTAAGGAGCAGCGAATGATAATTGTAGTATTTTATCTGATATAAAAATATTCATTTAATAGCCGCTATTCAAAGTTCCAAGTCCAAATAAAGGCAAACAAGCCATTCAGATAATTGAACACGATAAAATTCTTAACTATAAATGCGTAGATAAATCAATTTACCTCAAACAGACACAGCATCCTAACGTACCTGCAAATAAAAAGACGAAATTAACTCGATTATCAGAGATAACGTGCAATCACTATCAGAATCATAAAAAACACATATAAGTACAATATCAAAGAATTACAATTTCTTATCTCGCTATTGCGAGACGATCGAGGGATATAAAAAAAGTCACTCCTCATTTTTCCATATAAGACTTGGGCGTGTCTGCGGGAGGGAACGCCTTGTGAGGCTAACCTCTCCCTCATTCTATAGAGGTGTTTTTCCAATAACGTCTCTATATCGGAGTTCGATCGGTTTCGAACGCCCTATCTTAAAGATATCGGAGCACGCCTTCTTAGTCAGCCTTTTCGCTGGCAATATGAACCTTATGCCTTTGAGGCCAAATCTCGTTCTGACTTGTTGGCCGATGAGTAGTATATTGATGCGGTATCGGTTTTCCATTAACGCACGCACACAACATTCAGCTTTATTACAATATCGCTACGGTCGTTACTGGCGTGTGTGCGCGGCCAAGAATGTATTGACGTGTTATCGGAGATGTTTCCGTCCCGCTCTAACCGATGGTTCTCACGTATGTGCGTCCCTGTCACCGGCGCAGGTCGCGTTGAGATGAACACCGCATGTCCGCGCATTCTTTCTTATCAGCTGTGTAAATTTTATTATGAATAAACTCGTAACGATTCATGTTGTCCTAGTACATTGTGTAATTGAAATGTTTTAGTACAGAACATACCAGACGTAAACTCGTCAAAAATCTATTTACGCGAAATATATGTTAGTTTTCGTTCATAAAACATAGATGGCGGTGTGTGTTCTGTTAGAAAAGAGTTTCTTTATTTCGTGTGAATACTTTTTGGTATACAAAATTTTTCTTTGGAATAATCATGGCCTCCGAAATATGGCTACTATTATATCGATTTATTGTACTAGGAAATTATAGCCCATAAAGGCATCATTGTAGAGATAGATATTAATCTTATCGTGAACAAGGACAAGATCAAACAATGTAAGTATGCTATTGGTTTAGTGAAATACGCATGTTACAAACTTCAAGGTCTTGGGTTCGGTTTGTTTTTTTTGTTTTTATTGTGTGCAATTCATATAGCTGTGGTTTCGCTCTTATTAGAACCTATGAAGTTTTAATATCATATCTCACTAACGCAGTAAAATTATCGTAACATCTTTATTCAATAAGTATAGTGACAATTTTATGCTATAGGTACCTACCTATTAATTAAGTCCAAAGTTAGTCACAGTATTTTCTAGAACTAGTACAAAATCTCAGTACCTAATACTAGACACAGATTGGATCGCCACAATTCGTCGCCTCACAGGTAGAGCGGTATAAGTCGTAAAAAAATGATTCCCCAACATTTTTATATTTGTGTTAGTTATTTATATTAACCAGAAACAACATTTGGGTACACATGGCGTCTCAATCCTGCATAACGGCGTACATTTATTTTTGTTATGAATCTTAGTTTATAATTTCGTGTAATTAAACGTATTGATGGCGTCGTGTTTATTTGAAATACTTTTATTAGTTTACGTCACGGTTATAATACTTTTTTGTACATTGTTTGATGTACATATGCGGAGTGATACGGTTTTTGATAAACAATTGGATTTTCTATGAATTATGTTTGTTTAACGCGTTCACAGAATGTGTCGTTTGATGTGATTCGACGAATGGGAACTAGGTTTTAAGGGCGTGTTGCTAGAATATGTTAATGGCTCCATTTAAATGGTGGTTTTTTATGTGTTATTATCTTAAAGGTTACCTTGAAAACATAAAACTGCGAAACACATTTATATTTTTCTGTGCAAGGTTCTACAAGTCTAGGTCAGATAGGAATTAAATTCATATTCTTGTTAAGTGGTTAAAGACAGCACTTTAAATATAACTTTTTGATTACCAGTTTTCTTTATCTTCTGATAAACTTCGTTGCTGGATCATGACAAATTAGGTTCCCTTAGTATCATCATCATCATCATCAGCCCATATACGTCCCACTGCTGGGCACGGGCCTCCTCTACCATTGAGAGGGTTTAGGCCTTAGTCCATCACGCTGGCCTAGTGCGGGTTGGCGGACTACACACCTAATAAATTCCTAAGAAGTTTTAGGTGTGCAGGTTTCATCACGATGTTTTCTTTCACCGTTAACGTACGTGATTATTCATTGTGAATACACACATAACTTCGAAAAGTCAGAGGTGTGTGCCTGGGGTTTGAACCCGCGACCGTCGAGATTTTCGACCGCGTGCCTAAACCTCGAGGCCATCACGACTTTGACTTTTTTAAGGCAACGTATTTGAATATTTTATAATATTTCGGGGTGTAAATAGACTACAGTCGAAAACAAAGAGTGATAGATATGGTGATTAAGAAAACATAATTTTTTATTTCTTTTTTGTATTTATTTAGCGTCAATGTGTTTTTAAACCACCGTAACTATTAACTGTTTCAGTTTCCGATTACGGTCTGTATGGATATTAATGTAAAGTCCTTAGTGCGTCATACATTTTGTATCGTTGGCTTATCTACCTAATATTTAATACCTACCGTACTTAAACAAGCTCAGATGTCTAGTACTGAGTACGATCGGGCTAACTCAATCATCTTTATTGCCAATAGACGGTTTCAGTCATAACATTAATAAGCGATATCCGCTAACCTTTTGTAAACAGATTGCACGTGTTAAATAACATCCTAAGGAAATTCAACTCTAACAGATCTAAATAAAGTTTGAATTGGACTAGCAGATCCATAGTTATACTGTATTCAGCCTTTTGTTCGAGCATCGATGAATAAGATCAATAGATGTCTTGGGGATTAGCTTTTTATTCAATATGGCCCAGTTTGATTGTACTAGCGTTCTATAAGATGTTTTTTTAGGGGACAGGGCTATAGAATAGTCAAGAGAGATTTAGCTACAAAAGGATAAAAACTAGATCAAGGACCTATTAGGAACGCGAGTTATTGGGAAATGATACATACAACTAAGTACAGTGTTGCTTGTACCCTCGAAAGAATAGGCAGAGTGGTATTTCTACTACAATATTTTTCCAATTTCAGCTTGGTAAATAAAATTTCATTAGTAAATGTACTTAATTAAATAATAACAGTTATCCATTAGCAATAATACTGTCTAGTAGAATTACATACATACATACACATACATACATAAACTCACGCCTATATTCCCCGAAGGGGTAGGCAGAGGTGCATTTCTGCACCCACATTTCGCCAGGTATGTATTAGTCCCACGTAATAGGGGGCGAGCCTGTTGCCGTTTTTCGGGCACAATTCCAGACTCCGTCCTGCTACTGAGAATTTCCTAATGGAAAAACCCAATAACACTTTGCCCGACCCGGGAATCGAACCCAGGACCTCTAGATCGCACGGCACATCCTTGTGCCGCGAGACCACGAGGCAGTCCAAAAGTCCAATAGAATTAATACTTACAAAGACCCAACTGAAAGTGTCTTTAGATAGACAAAACAAATACTGGATGCATTACTCGTAATGTATACTTTGTACGCCCTGAACAAACTAAGGTGCGATCTAAACATGGTTAATGAAGATTAAAATGCAAAGGGCAAACAAACACACATAAATTACATAGTATGTTACACACGGAAGCTAAGTGGTTTAAAATTATAACAATATATTTCCTTCAGTGCAAGGAGAGGCGATTTGGCCTTGGTTGCTTCAAAAAGAAGGACTTTTATCAACCATCATAATCAGAAATCATCATCATCATCATCAGCCTATATACATACGTCCCACTGCTGGGCACGGGCCTCCTCTACCATTGAGAGGGTTTAGGCCTTAGTCCACCACGCTGGCCTAGTGCGGGTATGCGGACTACACACCTAAGAAATTCCTAAGACTTTTTTAGGTGTGCAGGTTTCATCACGATGTTTTCCTTCACCGTTAAAGTCCGTGATAATTCATTGTGAATACACACATAACTTGGAAAAGTCAGAGGTGTGTGCCTGGGGTTTGAACCCGCGACCGTAGAGATTCTCGACCGCGTGCCCAAACCTCGAGGCCATCACGACTTATATTACTTAATTAGAAATACTTAATATCAAATCAAATGCATGCTAAAAAGAAAAATGTTGGTTTCTTGAGCATTAGGTAATGTGGATTTCGTTTCCTAAGCTTTTAACAACAATTAGTATCAAGTTGAAAATTAAATGCAAGTATTTAAGTTATCAAGTGTATCAATAATATTGTTTTTGTTTTATAAGTTATTAGCAATGTGGAACATGAAAGACACTTAATTACATTGAAGACAGTGAGGTTAACTTCTCTGATAGTTAATTGTCCATCACATAAAAACGTGGTTGTTAATCTTTCAATATAGGACTCTACAGTATGTCCGTTGCTAATGATGATGAAAACGATTTAAAAAATGCATGAGAAGAAAAAATGAATATTTTTTATAGCTTAGTATCAATCAATAGATTGAATATTTGAAGGCAAAGACTGCAAGTGATCATTCCAAAGTTAACTAACAGTTAATCCATTGGATGTCGGTTAAAATAACGTTCGGTTTGCAGACAACTATCGCACCCTAATTAACGCGTTGGGCCGTGACAGGATACCATGTTAATCCGGGATCATCCCAATAAAACACCTCTTGACCGGGACCACTACATCTTTAACTTATAACCAATGATCCCTGACCCCCGCTGGCCTTTTGTGTAATGATTATTATGGGCGATTAGAACCATTAAATGGCTGGTCAAAGGTGCCGACGCTGTGTAAACACTCTGAGGGCTTCAGCTATGGTAATTCGTGATAAATACGGAATTATTGAAGTTTTGCTGAATGATTTGAAGAAATTTATATAGAATATTCCTTGAAGATTAATATTCAATTAATAAGGTATTGAATTTGTAAATATAACAGATTATAATTAAATTATTGATTGGTATTGTGAAGTTGGGGCCTTTGAGACATATTTGAAATTAATAACCTTAAGCATAAAGCAATAAATAAGTATTTGTGAAAGTGTTATTGGGTTTTTCCATTAGGAAATTCTCGGTAACAGCACGGAGTCTGGAAATGTGCCCGAAAAACGGCAATAGGCTCGCCCCCTATTACGTGGGACTGATACATACTTGGCGAAATGTGGGTGCAGAAATGCACCTCTGCCTACCCCTTCGGGGAATTACAGGCGTGAGTTTATGTATGTGTATGTATGTATGTGTCAATTAATAATAGAATGACGTTAAACTATTTATAGATTTATAAACACACACATACACACACACATAAAACCAAAATTTGCATGTTAAGTATATTAAAAACAAGAATTAGAAGATTTGATAACCAGTATCATTTATATACAAGAATAATTATTTTGTACTTGTTACAAATCCTTAACTCAATGAGAGTTGTCAAAATGTATCGCTGAGGTAACTTTTCCAATTACAGTAGTTGGGGGGGTCAATAAAACCTGGTGGATCGGAGGACCAGAGCGACGGCGGCTGCGGGCAGAGTTTTCTCGCCCGGCGACCCTCTCCTCTATTATTTAAAGGACCTCTCACCCTCCCAGCTTTGAATATTGCATGCTAACAAAACGACTTTGGGAATTTTGCAAAATAACTTATTTGGTTGCCGTATTGGTTAGTTGAAGTGTGGAGTGTCTACTTAAACAAAGAGAGTAAATTTGCTGTATTTATTGTTTTGGTGCATGAAGTTGTAATGTTTCCCTTATGAGACGTTTTAAAATGAAAATAATGATGTCTTTATTAATTTAAATGTTTTTTTGACTCGCAAACTCAAAGTCTGTATGATGTCTAAGATATAAATTGTCGATAATCATACGCAAAGTAGTGGCCTTCTGGGACGAATATCCATAGCGGTGACTTACTCATACCCGAGACACCTTATTAGGAGAGTTTTTTATCCTCCAGTAGCAAAGACTAATTTAGGTCTTCAGTCACCTTTGCACAGAATCCTTGATCGATACAATTCAATACAATCTCGCATACCCAGTATTGACATCTTTTACAATTCCTCACGCACTTTTAAGAAAATAATATTGGAGCAATGTTGTCAGCAGAATTAGCACTTATTCCTTTTTTTTCTCATACAAATTATTTTATATTTTTGTTATTTGTAACTTTTTTATTGTTATTTTTAATTTATTTTATTAGTTATGAAATTGTAAATTACTTATTAGTTGTTAATTTTTTTTTTATTGTTATACTTGTATATTATTGATTGTTTGTCTCTTCACTTAGCTATCTTTGTTAAGTGTCATGTATATCAGACATGGTACCTAAGCAAATGTCATTAATTATAACTGTATTAATATATGTGATGTGGTTGTGCTATATAAATAAATAAATACACCCAACAGGCACATTCATAGTTCTGACCCCACATTAAGATACGAGTCTTGTGTCGTGGGTATCAGAAACTACGAGAGACTTTTCGGTCTCACAAACACCCAGACCCGAAACAAATATTTCTGGATCACACAAACATTTGTCCCGGTGCGGGACAAACCCGCGGCCTCTCGTTTCGCAGGCTGGTGTCTAGCCAACTGCGCCACGGGGCTGTCAAATATAATTATAATTTCGACTTCACAAAATGTTTATCAATAGAAAAATTCTACATTTTTCTAACGATACCTATGAAGATTATTGCATTCAGGAAACTTAAATGCTTTGTATTTTCCTTATGAAAAACAATATACATAATTGTATTACGTTTCTCAAATCTGCAAAACAACTGTAAGAAATTTACATTCGGAAACTAATATTTAATATTTGGACAGCTGTGAGTAATGTAACAATGCAAAGAAATGATACTGTAAAACCCATTCTGACTCACAGTAATTAGAAGGATATGGTTTGTTACTCTAAAGTTAAAACAATTGGCATGAATCAAGTTCTATTTATTTTCCTCAAAAATTATTATTGTGAAAATACGCGAAATATCAAACCTTGTCGACACTACGTTTTTTTGTGGCCATACATCTTGTCAACTGATAAGAGAAGCCAAACATTGGGCAATCATGATAGCTTAGTTGACTTGTCATAGGTTCACAAGTGTATTGGGTTCGAATCTGTGACTAATAAAGTAATTTTTACGTAAGTAATTATATTCAAATATCCTATAAAACCAATTTTAGTACCTAGATAGGAACTTGATCTTCAATTTCATCATATATTTTCATCATCATCATCATCATCAGCCCAAATACGTCCCACTGCTGGGCACGGGCCTCCTCTACAACTGAGAGGGTCATATATTTTACTATATTTCATATATTAATCTTGATCGTTACGTTGTACATCTAACACATTTTTTAATTAAATCAACATTAGCCCAAAAATATAAATGTCTAAATACATGACTTATTAAAACCAATTTGAGAGCTAAACCCAGAAGCTATATTTCGTTATGAAACTTACTTGAATGCTTATCTCGATCGCTTGCCCATACGTCTGCTATAACTCCATAATTATAACATACATACATAACCCCACGCTTGTATTCCCCGAAGGGGTAGACAGAGGTGCATTTCTGCACCCACATTTCGCCAGGTGCATACCAGTCCCACGCAATAGCGGGCGAGCCTATTGACGTTTTTCGGGCACATATACAAACTCCGTGCTGTAACTGAGAATTTCCTAATGAAAAACCGAATAACACTGCCCGACCCGGGAATCGAACCTAGGACTTCTGAAGTACACGACATATACTTTTGCCGCGAGACCACGAGGCAGTTATAAACAGCAGCAATTATAACACTAGGAATTAAATCAACATTATCCCAAAACTATAAACAACAAGAGTAGTTCCCTAGGGAGGGCGGACGTCCGGCCAACTCGCCTCAAACCGATACCAAGTATTTATTGAGTTGCGGTTGACCAAAAGTATTTTATTGTTCACTTATACCCTTTTGTTAGGGTGATGCAAACTTTCTTACCAATCTAATGCATGGGAATTTATACTCTATATTAATGCAGTTAAAGTATACTTTTGCCTGCATTATTATTGTCGTCAGTTGTCTTGTCATATGTGCAAGGGATTGTAAGCTTTATTCAAGTGAGAAAAAGTGTAAATTTGAGTGTGATGAGTAACAATGGTCAAGGCTCTAATTGCAGTTTAAAATGTTTTTGTTTGCGAATGCGTTAATTAGCTCGATACGACTAAGTTTTATACGCGGCTCTGCTCGTTTAATCTCTCAATTTAATCCTGAATAAACAGTATGTGTTATTAATTTAAATATTTGTTGAGGTTTCAGGTTCGTTTCCGGATGAAACTTGAAGTAGATTCAATTGGTCATTTGTGAACAGGTATAGTCCGCCACCCCGTACCAGGCCAGCGTGGTGGACTAAGGCCTAAACCCTCTCAGTTGTAGAGGAGGCCCGTGTCCAGCAGTGGGACGTATATGGGTTGTACATAATTTTAGATACAGGTAAGGGAAATAGTACTGTCTCTAACCAACACAAAATATCAAAACACATTGAACCGAATCGAACCAACGACCCGACGATCTCGTTTCAGCCGTTACTGTTTAAACGTTTGTAATTCGAAATAATTTGTAACCACCATACCGTTAATACAGCATTTAAAAACTTTTTGATAGCAATAAGTTGTTTAAAAACCATTAAAATGAGTATTAAATATCGGGCTAATGGCTCAGTAATAGAAGACTTTGGCAACAACAGGTGGCGGGAATCAAACCCGCTGACTGACAGTAAGCGGGCGCAGCTGGTATAGTTATTCTTGGATTGACTTCCAATATAAACTCAATGTTATTTCTTTATTTACTGCGCTTTCAATATTCGATGCTTTGCTGATCCGGCGCGGCGGCATTGTGAGGTTCCAGGTTCGATTGTGCACGGAACTCGGAAAAACTTTTGATAAAACATAGCTGTTATATATAAGCAGATCCCTACCTACGCCTTTGCCTATTACCATTAATACTACTTCAAGTTTAGCGTTCCATGATTTTTTTATATTTTCACGGCTCAACAACACCCGATTAAGTAACCTGTCTAAACAGTATGTGGGTTCGATTCCCGGGTCGGGCAAAGAGTTATTGGGTTCTTCCACTAGGAAATTCTCAGCAGCACGGAATCTGAAAATGTGCCCGAAAAACGGCAATAGGCTCGCCCGCTATTAGGTACGTGGGACCGATACGTACCTGGCGAAATGTGGGTGCAGAAATGCACCTCTGCCTATCGGGGATTACAGGCGTGAGGTCATATATGTATGTCTAAACAGAACATAAGTACCAAGATCATGTCTCGTCACTCAAGAAACTTATGCCTGTTGAGATTCTTCTTCACGCTACGTTTAAAGAAACCACTAGAATCGGAATAAACACGTTGCATGGTAAACTATTCTATAACTTCATCATCAGCCCATATATGTACGCCCCACTGCTGGGCACGTGTCTCCTCTACAACTGAGAGGGTTTAGGCCTTAGTCCACCACGCTGGCCTAGTGCGGGTTGGCGGACTACACACCTAAGAAATTCATAAGAACTTTTAGGTGTGCAGGTTTCCTCACGATGTTTTCCTTCACCGTTGAAGCAAGTGATCATTTATTGTGAATACACACATAACTTTGAAAAGTTAGAGGCGTGTGCTTGGGATTTGAACCCGCGACCGCCGAGATTCTCGAAACCTGGTGGCCATCACTGCTTTTTGCATAAATTCATACGCCAAATATACGAATAGCGGCTACCATATTTATTTTAGAATAGATAATGTAAATTTGAACAGCAATACAAAAAATATTCAGTTTGCAAATCAATGAGACCCCTCATAACGGGGAATAGACATATCATCCGATTTCCGAACGAGCGGCGGATTCCGCCCCCGCCGGATGTGCGTTGAGCGGGAAAATGGGCGGAAGTTTCACACTGGGGCGAAAAAATCACCGAAGAACGCCGCGGAATTTGCATGCCAAAAGGCACTTTTGTGAAGAGATCGCGCACGATTTTGTCACATTGTCGATACGACAATTCACACGATTGTCATGCTAATCGCGTTTCTTTGGTTTTTAAAACGATTTTGGGGGATTTGTTTGTTGTTTCGGCGATTGATTTAATATTGTTACGTTTTTAAACGATGCTATTGACATTTTGTCGAATCCTTAAACGTTGAAATAAAAAAAATCTGATGTTACTGAATTAAAAATATGGTGCGTTAACTTTAAAGCAAGTTAATAATTTAAAATTGGAACACGGTCGTCAAAATATTCCAACTTCAAAGTTTTCCGTTGCAACTGGCTGGTTAATGTCGATAAAATTCAATTCAAAGGGAATTCATTCGAAAATTTCAAATTTCGAAAACCGAATACGAATTCCGAATTCAAAAATCGCCGGGTAATTAGACAGGTGATTCGCTAATTCGCGAAAAGAACGCCTTGATACGGCCGCCTTATTCCGATAAGTCGACGGGTAAGTCGACAGTCGAACCTGTGGGAACGTCACGTAGAGCGATCGGCATTCGAACAAAAAGTGGCGCGCGATCGCCGCGGCGGAATAAAAACGTTTTTGCGGCACACTCGCAGTCACGGTTGATATTGAGCTCTTGTGCTTTTGTAGGTGCCATAATGGCCGGCCGTGTAAACTTGACGAGTAATTGTTTTGTATTGTTTTACATGATCAACTTGTAGGGCTTCCTCTCGCTTTGTTTACTCACAATGGTTCGCGGAGTTTCACAATAAAAACTCATTGATTGGTCACGTTTTTTTATTGAGGGTAGTTGTACAAAAGGCTTTGGTTCAGACTGTGACGTTACTGACTTTAGTTGAATCTCACGTGATATCAAATTATAAAAAGTGATTTTCGGGGAAAATTGCATTGTCATTTTTCGGGTCATACAACGCGTTTAAAAAAACACAGCAGCCTCAGACTTACCTAGGCTGGTCTCAGTTTTATTATTCGCAATAGTCGCTTCAACCAATAAATTCCTTCCTGCCTATGGCTCAGAATAACCTTAAAAGAATTCTACATTTTTTACCTGGTCCAATACAAACCTAATACTATCGCCACTGGTTTTAATAAGCGATTTACAACAATACCCGGAATAACCCCTATTAGATGTTTCAGTAGCGAACGATCGGAAAAAAACGAGGATGTCGAGCGGACCGCTATTAGGGCCGAGTAAAAAATACTTCTAGGAAGAAATCGAACGCCACAGGTGGACTCGATTCTCACGCGTTCGACATTTATGTTATTATCTCGCGGTATTTATGGTTTGGATGCGGTGGGATGTTCGGGTTTATTTAGTTAGTTGTTTAGAATAAATTCTAGTAGTTAATTATAATAATCTATTTGATATTTTATTCTGAATTACGATATACATATGAGAGCCCCGTGGCGCAGTTGGCTAGACACCAGCTTGCGAAACGAGAGACCGCGGGTTCGATCCCCGCACCGAGACAAATGTTTGTGTGACCCACAAATATTTGTTTCGGGTCTGTGTGTTTGTGAGACAGAAAAGTCTCTCGTAGTTTCTGATACCCACGACACAGAACTTGTATCCTAGTGTGGGGTCAGAACTATGTATGTGACTGTTGGGTGTAAGTATTTATTTATTTATAGGTATCTAGCCAGTTGAGTCACAGGGCTGTCGGCAATTTCAAAAGACATAGAAGTCTTGATAACCTTGTCAAGCAATCTTCGCAAAAATATTTCAAAACGTTCTAAAAACAACACATACCTAGTGTCCCAATCCTATCATTTAAATATCCAATAAAAATCCACAAATATACGGTTCACATTATATTGTGTTTAATATTTGTTAGAGAGAGCCAGCTTTAATTTTATTAATAGAGTATTTTTAAACACTTCTGAGGTATTATCTTTGAAAACCTATAAAATATAGTTTAAAACTTCTTATCTAACTTATTTACATGCATATATTAGAACGTATAATTTGATTCCTTGTGCTATAAAATCTTCAAATAATATAAAAGTAACAAGGAAGTGATTTAATTAATGTAATTAAATTATTTTATCTACACAAACTATAAGTCTATTATTTGTATAACACAGTATAATAAACATCTATTAATAGTTACTGTTCCTGATTTATTTGCGCTTAACTTCACGCTCGTATACCTTGAGGAGAGGCAGAGGTGTAAATCTAAACCCACGTTTCAGCAAGTCCCACATAATAGGGGGCAAGTACCTGAGGTCACGGCCGCGAGCGAGCGGCTCTTGTAGCCTACTTGTGTACTTTGGATTGATTTGCCACTGGATCTAAGTCAATAGTCACAGCTTGCAGTAAAGATTCGAAGAAACTACATAATTTGACTTTGACTTTGAATTAGCCTCTCTTTCGCTCGTTTCGCAAGCTGGTGGCTAACCCACTGCTCCACGGGGCTGTCAATAACAAAACACAAACATATTATGTTCTCAAAAAATTCTTAGGTATCTGAAATTTATCAGCATTAAGCAACTGTACTTAGACAAAGCTCTTTAAATAATATATAGTTACTATAATTATCAATGTTTGGTGTTAGTAAGCAGTGATGGCCTCGAGGCTTAGGCGCGCGGTCGGGAATTTCGGCGGTCGCAGGTTCAAACCCCAGACACACACCTCTGACTTTTCGAAGTTATGTGTGTATTCACAATGAATTATCACTTGCTTTAACGGTGAAGGAAAACATCGTGATAAAACCTGCACACCTAAAACGTTCTTAAGAATTTCTTAGGTGTGTAGTCCGCCAACCCGCACTAGGCCAGCGTGGTGGACTAAGGCCTAAACCCTCTCAGTTGTAGAGGAGGCCCGTGCCCAGCAGTGGGACGTATTTGTGCTGATGATAATAATAATAATGATTGGTGTTAGTACAGGTAACGCTGAACCGAATTTGATTGGAATTTCAAAGAGATAAATTATTATATTTATGCCGGACTTTTAGTTTTTTTTGGAAAAAAAACGATTTATACGAAAAAGTTATATCATGAAGTCTTTGCTGTGATTTTACGATAATACAGCCCAAGATTGACACTACTACATCAAGAAGATCTGAAACTAACGTCACTTGGAAAGGATTTTTTAATCGTCTCGAAGTGGGAACGTCCGTTTCCCAGGCGGCGACATCAAAGCGCACCGAATGCAATTTTGACAATTAAAATGTTGCGAATCGCTCACATCGCCGCGCCGACAATGTCCTTGGCTGGAATCCCGAACGGGGCTGCGCTTAGTGATTTTTCTGTAATTGTACTAACATGTGTGATTTCATCAACTCCTTAGGTTGCTGCGCCCCTGGTACCTGCAGTTGATGTCGGGTTATTTTTTTTGGGAAAAATTGTTTAAATTCTAAATGGTCGCCTTCTTCTTGAATCACATATGAAAATTACTTTCTAGAACTTTCTAAGCTACATAAAATTTGCTTTGTTTAAATATCATGGCATGAGATTAATAATAAAAGGCATTAATTCTAGTACGCGGTAATGAATAATATAGTTCATTACGACCTAACTAATTTCAATCATAGAAGATGATACGTTTACTAATAATGACATATATCGACCCTCTGATATTACGATGAGCCTTGGCCACGATGAAGCAACCTCCATTACAAAACAATTTTAACGACAAGATTCACCAATATTATAATGACCACTTTACGACTCCATTTTCATAAACTATAAAAAATCATCAATTTGTTATATCTACACGTTTAAAACCATCGTTTAGTTTTAAAACGTCATAAATATGTTGCACGCTCGTAACGTAGGGAGCGTTTCTACTCTCGATTCCTGGACACTCGCGGACGCCGAAATAAGTCACGTTTTTATGTGCTCGTAAAAATTTAGTGCCGGACTATTCCCCAATCGATTTTAAAATCGAATATTGGACGGGGAAATAATTAAAACGATCACATAATCGCCTTAAATCGTAAATTTTGGTGGATTTTGAAAAAAGAAGCCGTTAAATGTAATTTGTATCGGGACTATAAATTTGTTACTCCTACTTGCGGCGGCGGTGACACGGGAAGTGGACGCGTGGTTTATTCCGGGATTATTTATATGGTGAAATGCATTTTATTATCGGAGATATCTAAATTCAATATAAGCCTTTATAAATCTGTGTACATATGATTATGTTAACAAACGAAACGGACATTTTTCCGATATTGTTGCGGGATTAAAACACGAAATATAAGCTACTTAAGCTTGTATATTGGAGATTATTCTCAATATTTTGTTATTAAACATTCTGGTTATATGGCTCTCTTATACCTCGTTTTAAAGGATAATATCTACATTACCTAATTTTGAAATCCAAATACTCGTTGTCGAAACAAAATAGCATTTATTAGTACTTCTAGAAGGTATTTGTCCTTTAAGACTCAGTTATGAAGCTACGAGGCGACACAACACGTTCCCAGCGCACTACTCCCGGTCGGAGACGAATCGAGTTCAATTGGCTAACGATTGATTATTCAATCAAAACAGATTGATAGGCATTATCGGATAATAGGCGAACAACGGAGAGGACGCGCATGCACGACTCTGCAACCGACCATATGAGCAAGGAACATAAATAGACTGTGACCCTAATATCGTCGCTGTTTGTTTTTGCCAATAAACCGTTGTTACGTAATCGATTCGGAATTCGAAAATTTAAACAATTCAATGTGTTTCGAATATCTACAATACATTTAAATATAGAATCGGAACTCATTCAAATATGTGTTCTTAATATAAAAATGGAAAATGACTGTTGAATAATATTTACATTGAGATTTTTTACGCAAGAATAATTCTTATTTTAAATAATTATGATGGGGTTCAAAATGGTATGTTTAAGTTCAAAAACAATTCAATTAGGCGGGAAATACCGTTCCAAATTTAAAAATGGAATCTATCCAAATTCCAAACGGGCCGCATCCAAAACCGATAAAGTATAAGATTTCCGCGCGGCTGGGGCGACGTCTCACTTAACGCCGTGCAGACGTGATCCGTTTGCAAAAAATCTCTAAGCACCTCTTTACCTGTGTTCCGAGGGCCAAGTTTTTCCTCCTCCTTGTAAACAACGGATAAAACTCGTCGAATCTGGAAAGTTTCGATCGCGTTCGCCTGTTTCAATTTGTTAGCTATTGTGGCTTGCGGTCGAGATTAGATTGGGCCAACGTGTTGGAGTGAAAAGTTGACAATTGATGTTGTATATTTTTTCCTTTTTTATTTGTCATAATTCAAAATGTTAGCAAGTGCGTGTTACTGGCTATTTTGTTGCTGTTTTTTTTGTTGACTCAAGAATATTTTTTTGGCATTAATATTTTTTCCCGGCGGTCTCAGTGAAGTGCTAACTTGAGGACTCGTTTAGTATTTTAACATTTGATATCCGCCGATACACTAAATATAGTCATGTCGATGCTAATCAATTTTACAACTGCACATCCTGTGTAGAGGGTGTTTTGTTTTACTGACCATCGGTAATTTTCTTGTAAAACTTATTATGTTTATCTTGTGCTTTTAATCAACATTGAAGTTTCGAATTTTATTACGGGTAAAAATAATGAAGCTTTTAGTATGGGTGCAAATTAACTTGACGTTGAATATTCGAGTCGTATTTTTAATGTCTTTATTTATTATTTTCAAATAAAAAGGATTGTTTAAAAAAGACGTGAGTATTGTAAGTTATTTTTGGAATAATTTTTGTGTCATAGATACGGTTGATTTGAAAAAAAGAAGAACATTAAAAGCATCCCTTTCCTACTGTAGCACCCTGTTAAGTGTGGATCACACACCGAGTCAATAAAACGCGTCGGTTTCCCTTCCGAACTACTATTAAACCATTCTTTTGATGTTTTTACAATACCGCCGGGATCGCTAAATTGACTCACTTCGTACAGGCTTTTTTCGTATTTTCTTCCCTTTATAGTCTGTGTATGTCATTTTTATCACCTTAAAAGTTTTGCATGTATAGTAGGTGACCCAAATAAGGCCTATGTCCTAATAAGGCCTATTTTTTAAATTTCCGGCTTCACGATTTCAAATGGCCGCCAATGTTTGTATAAGTGTGCGTGTACATTAACTAATGCAAACAAGCACAGCAAGCGGCCCGTGCGTCGAATATGTTGGAACCTGCAGTCGAAAACAACTACGACGCATAGCGCACGCTTAGTTTTACAAAATTCTGGCAGAGTAAACAGTAAGTATTTTTATTTTTATTCCTACACGGTGTGCTGTGTTTCGTCTATAGGATAATTATACGTTTAGCCATCCCCTCACATAAGTGAAAAAACTGTAATATCGGTGTATTTCAAATATTTGTTGTTTTGTTTACCCATGTGCCATGCCCTAATAAAGCCTATAAAAATAATGTATAGGCCTTATAACGGCACAGGTACAGGCCTTATTAGGACAATGATTTATGTCAGTTAGAAAAGTATCACAACAAAATAGACAACCTTTATTTTCAGTAATATCACGGAAAAAGAATCATCAGCTTTTACCATAAGGAAAAAAAGGGCTCAATAGACTTCGCAACAGATGGAAAAAGCTGTTAAAATGGTAGAAAGAGGTATATTGTCTACATATTATGCTGCTGCAGCTAGATACAATATCCCAAGAAGAACCCTACGCAACCATCTAGAGAGTGGTTCGACTACACGAAAGCTAGGTCGGTCGGCTATATTGACTACAGAACAAGAAGCTGGACTTGTCAGAAGAATCATACGTTTTGCTGATGTCGGAATGCCGATGACTTCAAAACTTTAACATGATAAGAAACTCGTTAAGTCTGATCTAAAATTACAAAAAGTAATTAATAAGATCTCATTAGATTGAATATAAGTATTGACAACGTTTTGTATTTATTAAGAAGTTAAACGCTTACTTGTTTTTATTAAGGCTTTATTAAGACACAGGGTTCCCAATAAGGCCAAAGTGACATTTTATTTATTTGTGTTCACAAAAGTGTGATTTTTGTTTCTAAAGTAATTTTGTTTCATTTATTACAAAGTTTAATAAATAAATATACGTATTTCAAATTACTAGTGCATTTTTGTTATAAACCTGCTAGTTACGTAATAATAAAATTAAGGTAGGCCTTATTTGGTGACCTTACTATATTTGTATTTGATCACGTTAAATGCCTTTGTTATTTCGAAAAAAAAGAAAGCATAAATTTTACTTTAATATGATATGCAAAAAACAGAAAAAATATCAACCCCGTTCAGCAATGCGATGGTCGAATGAAGAACAAATAAAAAGAAGTACGAAGCAATAATTGATACAAATTACCTTTGCCATCATTGAACCGTTAAAAAAATAAATTGAAATGAAAAACAAAAAAAAAACAACAGAGCATAGACAAAACGGGCACACGTCCCTACCGCCGGAGACGTGGCCAATGGTAACAAATTAATAATTAATTTTCACGCGCGGCAAGCAAACGCCGAAGTTGGGGGCATTTCGATCTCGTTTTGTTCAAATTCAAAATTCATCCGGCGCGTTCCAAAGTTGAAAAATTGTCTCTGCCCTTTGTTTTGTTCCTTCGCGGCTTCGGATGTTATCGATTTCTCTTATTGTCAATGGTTTGTCGTGTTCGCTATTTGAAATGGATATGTGTTTTGGCCGGTTATTAAAAGTGATTTTAAATCTGAATTGGAACTCCTTTAGCATCTGCAGGGAGCTACGGTTGGAAATTATGGTTATTATTGAGTCATTATTAGTAACGCTAGTAAAACAGACGAGACGCTAACGATTCTTCTTAAAAATTGCACATGTTGGAGAATTATTTAAAAAGTAAATTTAGATGCTTCTGATTTCTAGGAAGACAGTGACCTCAGGCGAATGCTTATATACATTGGTAATGATTTTTCAGTAATCAGACAATCACACAATATAGTAAAATACTGTCATTCAACATTTTTGTGTTAGTTTTCTAATTAATATATACTTACTGTTTTTTCTTACGATGATGGAACTTTAGTTACCTGGAAAAACAAAAAGATACGGTTAGTTTTTTAGCCAGTAGGACTAAGTCTAGGAGAAATTAAATCTTAATGTAGATCAAAAATCGGTTTGTCTTCGTAAAATATTCATTCCAAAATTGCTGAATCGATTTTCATGATATGGGTTTATTTATACATAAAACTGGTCTAGAAATAAAGTGTCATTCTACCCACTGAGTTCCATTATTTTTGTTTCATGGTGAAAAATATCAATATTTTCGCATTAAGAATATACAGATTAGAAGAAATTAACCAAGACACTAATTACATAGATACGGAGGCTCTCGCAAGATTTCTACACAACTCCCCGATGCGGGTTTGCTCGTAAAATTAATTCAAATAACATTAATGATGTTTAACGACGTTCGAATTTATTTTATAACTGACATAAACGTTGCGCTCGATAATGTGAACCGTATATTTGTGGATTTTTATTGGATATTTAAATGATAGGATTGGGACACTATGTGTTGTTTTTAGAACGTTTTGAAATATTTGTGCGAAGATTGCATGACAAGGTTATCAAGACTTCTATGTCTTTTGAAATTGCCGACAGCCCTGTGGCTCAACTGGCTAGATACCTGCGAAACGAGAGGCCGCGGGCTCGATCCCTTCACTGAGACAAATGTTTGTGTTATACACAAATATTTTCGGGTCTCGGTCTTTGAGACCGAAAAGTGTCTCGTAGTTTCTGATAGTGATGCCCATGATACAAAACTTGTATCTTAGTGGGGTCAGAATTATCTGCCTGTTGGGTGTATTTATGTATTTAATGCACATATCTGAGAATTTCATAGTGATTTTGGACGTTAAAAAAATTAATCTTTGAAACTTAATTTCTTGCACTATACAAACAGATAAGTATAAGAATATGCTTAAAGTAATTTTATTACGATTTTTCAAAAAGAAAATGCCTTTTTTGTTTGCTCATAAAGTGTAGCCCAAATAAAGTATCTATTGATAAGAATTAATTACTATTAACTGTTCGTTTTTCTTGTTGAATAACTGTTCGTTTTCCTAAATGATATGAAAAGTAGAGTTTACGAATATTATATAAGTGAGATAATGTGGTCTCGCGGTACAAGTATGTGCCGTGCGATCTAGAGGTCCTGGGTTCGATTCCCGGGTCGGGCAAAGGGTTATAGTGGGTTTTTCCATTAGGAAATTCTCGGTAACAACACGGAGTCTGGAAATGTGCCCGAAAAACGGCAATAGGTTCGCCCCCTATTACGTGGGACTGATACATACTTGGCGAAATGTGGGTGCAGAAATGCACCTCTGCCTACCTCTTCGGGGAATACAGGCGTGAGTTTATGTATGTACGTATGTATGAGATAAAATGATGCCAAAATATTGTATAAAAGTACTGGGAAAAAATGATGTAATTTACAGTGTTTTTGGGTAATTTAATTTAATGGTAAGGATTTATCGGCTCGTTTGCATATCGTTGTCATATCGCACCGCTCAATACAATAATGTTCAATCTACGCGCGGTTAGCAAAATGTCTTCTTCAAGACGACAAATAGATGTATATATAAATATCTATACTACAAGTGTTAAAAAAATAAAAATTGCGCTACACGATCTCTGCCTAGCCTAAGAGACAAGCTTAATTCATGTAAATTTATATTGCCTACATAAAATATATAATGTAAATTTAAGTCGAATCAGATTTATTAAAAGAGTTATTTAAAAACAAATTAAACAACCCAACATTGATAATAATGCGTAACTTATTTGACTTGATAATAAACCAAAAGCTATTAACAAAGTTATTAATATTGGAATTTTTAGATCACCAAACGAAACTTAGCTCTGCCCACGATTCCAATAAAAATATAACGTTAATTATCAAAACAAGAACTCAAGTATCGGGGACATTAAATAAAAAGATTTTATAACACTATAAATAACTATAAAAACACAATAAAATAGTTTACTTGTGTGTGATCGATACATAACGATTTTTATCGCCATTTTTATGAGCCGGCGATGGGAAGCCGAATGCCCGATTCCACTTCATTATGTGCCTCTAAACAATAAAATATTATTTTATTAGTTGTTGAAAAAAGTCACTAAATTGGACGACATTTTGTCTTTTTAAATTGTGTAATCCCTCGGGAGCCGTACTGTTGCGGGAGAGAATCTTGTGTTTTATTATCAAGACAACGTTCATGCCAAAGGCTACTGGAATTCTTTGCCTATTAGACGCACAACAGCCAAATGGCTCCAAAAGTAATGACTATAGTAAAAAATGTGGTCAGTTTTTTTTATTAAATAAGCTATGACAAAAAACCTCCGTAATTTATTCAACGCGTTTCCGAACGCATGCAAATGTCATCATTGAAAGACAATAGTTTTTTTTATAAAAACAAAACACGCAACATGTCAATAAGCGTGCTGGCTGGAAAACAGAAGGCCTTTTTGAATTTCGAATCGATCCTTTCACACTTGGAACAAGCGGCTGCGACGGTTGATTTCCGTTCTTAATTCAAACAGGAGCTTCTTTTAAGAGCGTTTTTCTTTTCAACCAGTGTGCTCAATGAGACGTTAACGCGAGGAACCCGATCGGTAATTTGAATACCGAATTCAAAAATCGAATATAGATTTATTCGATAAGTGACCTCGTTTATCGAAACGGATATTGCTCATTTTCTATACCATTAATTGAAAGACCGCTAAGAAGAATACGGTATTTTTTGTTTGCATCGATTGGTTGAAAGTATTTTTTTTACCATCGTGTGGCGGTCATTTTGTGTATGGCGTTCGGAAGTCGTGTTTCTTCATTGACTATCGTTTTATGGAAATTCGATGAATTATTTAAATATTTTACCCGTTTGTCTATTCGTCGCTTGGTGTCTTAAAGTATGTTAGCTTCAGTACATTATTGCTTTATTAGTTTGTATTTTAACCGGTTTTCTTTGTATGTTGGGCCGTTTTGCTATTTATGTCAATCGGTTAGTACTGCATTTTTATTGTTGCTGTTTTATTTATAATTTGTGTATTTTGTTATGCATTTATGTGTATGCTGTTTTACAAACTTGTTTATGTCACTACTAACTGATATAAGTACATATCACAAACATAATTGTCGTTACTTTCTAGATTAAAACCTGTTTTATTTACCTTTACAACTATTGATTATATTAATTCAAAGTATTTCTGATATAATCGATAAATCAAATCGATAAATCGGATTTTATATCTAATCGATTAAAAACTGGAATTTATTTATTTTTAGCTGCAGAGCAAATGCTCAAGACCTGGACTGCATATCGACCAATCTAAGATGTGTTGATATGCCTGTATTTATTGCTTTTCATATGAACGGGACATGATATCAGGTATTTAATAAGCAGTATTAACAGCTTTTAATTAGTAAATGGTAATTTCTAATCAACTTTACGTTTAGCTGATCTTTTAGGTCTCATTAACTTAACACAAGATAGACTGTTAAGTGATAATTTCTGAAGCATGAGTGTGTTGAGAAGTAAAATAATTAGCTTATATCTTATACTGTCAACGTTTTAAAACATGTTCTTATTTTAAATTTCGTTTAATTTTTTGATGCATTAACAGACAAAAAGGCGTGAAGTTACTTAAAATCTTAACATTAATTAATAGCATCTATAATTTACGTAAAATCACTCGTAATGTGGCAAAAGAATCTCGTCATTCAGCCAAATGTACGAAAACAAGAGAAAAAAATATATAAGAAAGTGGAAAAATCATTTTGAATACAAAGAGAAAAACTTTTCAAACCGACGACAATCGTAAAACAAATAAAGCGCGAACAGATCGTAAATATAGCCGAGCGGTAACGCATCCGATCGCGAACGCGACTCGTCTTACAGATTAGAAAATAAAATCTATAAAAACTCATAAAGTGTTCATAAACACGATGGAGGCAATAAAAAAGCACGCACACAGGCACATTCACTCACTCACTCCTGTACACTCACACAGGCGCTTGCGCATACGATGTCGTACTTTGTCAGCTGTCGCGCGCTATTTCGGAACGTGCGTTTGAAAATCGAACTCTATCGAACCAGAGGGGGGATATCTACAATTTTAAATTTAGAACTTTTTTTTTCGTTTTCGTTTCGTATTTCGAATGCTCTTTTGATTGGAAAAGAAGCGTTTATTTACGGCTGGTGTTGTATTGGAGCTGACGACCTGAGTAAAATTTTTCGTATTTTCATCCAACTTTTTGTTTTGCACGGGGATTGAAAAATTGTTAAATGTTCAAGAATATAATGGCATCATTTTATTTGTATTCAAAGGTTGATGCTGGTTTGTTGTAAAGTAATAAAAAAAATATTGAAGGCAATAATAAAAATGCTGTAATTAATAAATTATATTGTAAACCTGGTCGATTCAAGGTCCAGGGTTCAACCTTAAAGATACCCTGCTATTAAATTACATAACGATAAATGACCACACTCCCTCTTGAAGACGACTTACATAAGTACGTGAACATAATATTAGAAATAGAACATAATATTAGAATCAGAAATAGAAGAAAGACTAAAAATTATTGACAGACTTATTCGCAGTAAATTAATCGTTATTTTTTTTAACGTTTGGTAAAGCGAAAACATGACACCTGATTACGCACGATTCTTTTCAAATAGAGTATCAATTAGCACAGGGCCCCATGTCTTTTTAAACTATATAATCCTAATAGCAAGTAGAAGAAAGTCAAATATCTACCTGCCTCTGATTATTTATCACCATCAGCCGATATACGTCCCACTGCTGGGCACGAGCCTCCTCTACAACTGAGAGGGTTTAGGCTTTAGTGCACCACGCTGGCCTAGTGCGGGTTAGTTGTTATGATTATTCTTTACGGTTCAACTTCCTAGCTTCTATTTAGTAGGTTATTTGATTATAAATGAAGTTTTGATTTACTAGTATTTTTTGAATTTTACTGCATCGTAATCGAAAAAGATATGTATTTGTTAAATTCTGTATGAAATGAGTGATAAATACTGACTTTAAATCACGATGTTTAAATGAAGTTTACAATGCTTATTGTTTTAATAACATAAAACAACGCATTTACACCGTACCCTGTGCCAAGTGGGTGAGACTGGGAAGATAATGCGTAAAATATATTTATAGAATACATTGCGTTATGTGTTTTTAACTAAAATAACTTACTATTTATATACAAACTTTTGTATTGGAGTTTAATGATGAGGTAAATGCTGAAATTCCTTTAAATATCCTTTAGAATTTACCCACAAACTATTGAATAAACACACAACATAGTAGTGACCTAATAAATATTATGTCATGGGTATGTTATAGATAGCGAACATTTTGGTAAGACAATCATCAAGAATCGAAAGAGGTAGTCGTGGATCGCGTAAACAATTGTACTCAGTTGCAATTGCAAATAGACAGCCCCGTGGCGCAGTTGGCTAGACACCAGCTTGCGAAACGAGAGGCCGCGGGTTCGATTCCCGCACCGAGACAAATGTTTGTTTGATCCACAAATATTTGTTTCGGGTCTGGGTGTATGTGAGACCGAAAAGTCTCTCGTAGTTTCTGATACCCACGACACAAGACTTGTATCTTAGTGTGGGATCAGAACTATGTATGTGACTGTTGGGTGTATTTATTTATTATTTATTTATTTATTATTATTTAATTATTAAAAAACTTATTTTCCTTATCAGGCCACTTACACACAGGCAAGCGCCAACCTATTATGTTCACAGTTTTTTTTTATTAAAATTGATTACATATTAATTGTAAAATAAACGTAAAACACCTTAAAGTTTGTAAGGTAGTAAGTTCGGACGGAATTTTCTCCCGGATAGTTTCCTAACAGTCGAAACGGCGTCTTAAATTAGAATGTTCGATATTGTAACTCGCAGGAATGTGTCGATGGCAGAAATAACCGAATTATGAAATCTTCACGCTTTTTGGTCCACACCGATGGAAAACAACAAAATTTAAGGTTTAACTAAATATTAATATTATCATTATGAATGAAAACGTGTATGGCATTAAAAATAAATCAATATTAATAGTCCTTTATATCTAGAAATATATTAGAATTATTTTAAAACATTCTGGTTGAGGGGACCAAAAATTTGTCCATCAGATTTCTTGGAAATCTGCACTTTCCTGTTTCTATACATGATATTACATATATTATGACCTCTTGGATACCTAACAAAAGAGGAAACAATTCACGTTTAGAACTTAGTGCTTAGACAATACAAGGAAAGTCCAATTTGATATAAATCTTGCGGTTTCGTTTGCTGAATTTGTAATTTTCATGGAGCTAGGTATACTAAGTATTTGAAAAACGTTTGTGTATAGATAAAGAATATTTCTCATAAGATTTTTAGGAAGCTTTTTATAGAAGGATATTCACATTTAACCAAATAGCGACATGTACATCATATTACAGATAATTACCGTGTTAACATAATATACGGGTTACAGGTACAGTAACACAAGTACAGTCGTCCTATATCCGTTAAGGGCGTGTAGTTTACATCGTTTTTGACTGATTTCACTATGAGACACCCTATCCTACATCTAACGGTTTTCGAGATATTTGAATTTAATAGTTTTTTCCAAAAAACTCCCGATTTTCGGCTATCAGCTTAGATATTTTGAAATGGGTAAGTCTTATTATTACTATTATTTGATTTTTACATGTAAAATAAGATGCTTCATGACTTCAATAACCAAAATTGTACATAAAATGAATAAATACGTCGCAGTAGACGATTAAAACTTAAAAACTTAAACAAACATTTAGAAAGTTTATTTTTCTCGAATGGATATCAAAAAATATTATTATGGCACCTGCTTTGCAGATGTACCTAAAAATATCTACGTTTCATAAGCTATCGAACGAGGTACAACAATCCAGGGTTTTATTAATAGTTTGTAAAAAAATCTTAGTTCCATGGGCTAAAGGGAGGCAAAAATTAACTAAATAAAACAATCGGTGAGTACAAAATACTAAGTTTATTAAACTTTCCAGTTCGCACAAAACATCTTAGTATAAATTTTATGTTCACCATGTTTGATAAATTGTTGGCTCTATTAAGGACTGTCATTATCATCTACAGATTGAAAGCATACACCAATATTAAAGGTCACATACATACATAATCTCACGCCTGTATTCCCCGAAAGGGTAGGCAGAGGTGCATTACTGCACCCACATTTCGCCACGTATGTATCAGTCCCACGTAATAGGGGGCGAGCCTATTGCCGTTTCTCGGGCACATTTCCAGACTCCGGGCTGCTACTGAGAATTTCCTAATGGAAAAACCCAATAACACTTTGTCCGACCCGGGAATCGAACTCAGGACCTCTAGATCGCACGGCATATACTAGTACCGCGAGACCACGAGGTTAAAAGTCAGGTCACCGAAATTACAAATTAAATAAATGCCATAGTACTTCGGTAGCCTTGTTGAAGAAATTATGTTTATATTTACTACTAAGACCAGTATTTCGATACCGATCTATGAAAACATTTTGTTGACAAACTTAATAGTTGGTTATTTTCATGTCCTACTCCCTTACTCCCTTAGATTAGGGTTTATTTTCGTGTAAAACCATTTTCCCAACAGCATTTAAGTTTGTACGTGAATTTCGCAAGATTTATATGGATTTGGTGAATAATTCGAGTTTAATATGAATAAATGTCAGATGTATGATTTTAATACTTTGTGTTGGTAAATGGATTGACTCTGGAGTCGTTTAAATGCTGGATGACGTCACTTTTAGTGAATAACTCGATAATTATGTCGGCTTCCGTGGCGCAATCGGTTAGACACAGCCCCGACAAATGATAGGTGGCCACACGGAGGCAAATATTTGTTTCAGGTTGAGGTGTTTGTGGGATTGAAAAAAAAAAAAAGTCATGTACTTTAACTTTAATGTGATGGCCTCGAGGTTTAGGCACGCGGTCGAGAATCTCGACGGTCGCGGGTTCAAACCCCAGGCACACACCTCTGACTTTTCGAAGTTATGTGTGTATTCACAATGAATTATCACGTACTTTAACGGTGAATGAAAACATCGTGATGAAACCTGCACACCTAAAAGTTCTTAGGAATTTCTTAGATGTGTAGTCCGCCAACCCGCACTAGGCCAGCGTGGTGGACTAAGGCCTAAACCCTCTCAATGGTAGAGGAGGCCCGTGCCCAGCAGTGGGACGTATATGGGCTGATGATGATGATGTACTTTTTAATACTTCATTTTTCGTCAGCATTATGTATGTGATTACTGCATAGAGATGAATTGGTCAAGTCATTGATTTAAATATAACCTTAAAACTTAAAATCTGTACGCAAATATTTTCATGTTACCCCCTGACGTAAAAGCGACCGATAATCTACCATTGATCTCACAAGAAAATTGGACCTCACAAGACCACGCTGTATAAATAGTAACAAAGTGCCACTCGACATAATGTCGCAGCGTGCCGAGTAAATCCCAATATTATCATACATTATCCGTTCGAGTATTTATCACCCGCCGATATCGCTTGCCGTAAAACTTTACGATTGGTTATTTCGGGCGTAAAGACGTTCCCAATTAACCTTTTAAGTTGTGCGACATCGTTTTAGTGTCGCTTAACGTAATGCGATCGTAAATCACGCGTCAGTGGCATTCGTATCGATACCCACGAGTCGATTAATTATCGATAATCGATTATAAGGATAATCGATTGTAAGCGAGGAGTTAGCCGCGGGTCGTGGATATTTGTTTATGTCGTTGTAAATAATGTTTACAAACTTGTCTGTATGTTGAAAAATGCTTAGTGGTTGCATTTAAACTAACTGTTAAAAGAGAATATTTACATTATGACTGGGTTTATTTGAGATTATTTGAGAATGTTGACAATTCCTATTAAGTTATTATTTTAGTCATATATGTTTGGTACTGCGGTTTTTATTTAATTTTTAGTTTCTTATATAATACTTTAAAATCAAAAGAAGAAAACATCAGATCAGACTTATACAGAAAGTCGTATCTGTTGATATCAGCTGCCATGTTTACTGAAGAAACTCACTAACTGAAGAAAAATTGCGTTGACAAAAAAAAATATCATCTTTTTGTATTACACTCAACATTTTTTTATTTTATACTGACTAAATAGTAGTAAGCTTGTTATGGCACCATAACCTTTCCCAATGGTTTCAAGTTAATTAGTCTTTGTTAAACAAAACAGTTGTAATGACTATTATAAGTTTTAACCGAAGCCGGCGGAGTTCGCCAGTCAACTAACTGTCCGAAGTGAGCCGTTGGTTCATAATGTAAACGTGTTCGAAATTTGAATATTAATTATTCGAATGTTATCGTGAATCGATAATCGGACGCACCTGCGTTCCGTTTTCAAATATTTAATTAACGAACATTTCTTAATGTTTATGTATAAATTGTTTAGCTTTTTAATTGTGTCAAGTATTAGGCATTAGAACACCAATCAAACAGCCAGTTCTTTATCAAATGTCAGACTTTTTATGAATGAAAGGTGTGATGTTGTTTTTTTTATATTTTTACCCGAATTATGCATGAATTTGAAACGAACATCTTGCGGCAGTTGCTTTTTTCTTGGACATCAAGTATTATTAACTTGTTGAGTAAACGTATTATACGTTTTGATATTTAAGTACTTAACTAACAGATTTTATGTCGTCATCGGGTTATTTGACAAAGAATTAAGAAAACAAAACGCGTGTATGTGACAGCCAGTTCAATTCAAGGTTGTGCAAATCACGAATTATTGGGTTTTTATTCTTTAATTCTACTGATGCCATTACAATTTTTTGCGCAAGAAACTGAAACATCAAAAATTATATGCAAATGTATGATTATGATGCAAGAAACTTTAATTTTAGATATTGGTTATCTCTATTTACGTGGCGAAATAACTATTGACTTAATTTGTAGTTCATTACGCGCTATACCTTATGAAAATCTCCCAAAACACTCTTGACAACTCAGTGGCGGTCAATAATCAAAACGCATCAGAATTAATACACGCAAATCCCTTTCCATTCCAATACATTATATAGAAAAATGATTCCCACACCGGTGATTGTCTTATGCTTGCCTTTATCGACTCTACACCGTTGAATTAAAGTCCAAATTAGCATACATTAGCATATAAGTGACCATTCGTGTCTCGAGGCAGTGTCTATACCTAACAACCGTCAATGATCGGGCCGATTGTGAAAAATATCATTAAAAAACCATCAGCGCTTGATGATTTGTTCGGATGATTCTTGCGGTCATCAGCCGCAATCGATTCTCGAAAACTGTTGGATTGAGCCGGAGGTCTGTTCGTGGATGGAAATACTTTTTTGATTTTTTTTTAATTAGTTAAACCTTTATTAGCAATGGCTGTTTATATGATTTCCCTTAGCTTACTTTAACAGTGGCCAGTACGATTGAAAAAGTTGTATAAAAAATGTGAATAGCTGATAGGTGTCATAGATCTTTGTTAAAGAACAGCTAGCAAAAAGCGAAGTAAAATTATAATATCATAATCCAAGCAAAGTCACGAGCGACAGTTAATCTCGTGTTTTTTGTCCCTCGGTGCTATTATTAAATAATAAAGAAACGTCGCCGTGACATCCATTCATTTATGGTTCGCGGTTGGACGTTCGATTTTACGCTTCTATTTAGTTTTTTTTAACATTCAAAATTCGAATAATGACCATTGGCTTCTTTGAATTATACTGTATGTACCTTAAAAATAAGTCCACAATTTATAAAAACAATATTTACATGCATGACGTCATACGTATATTTTTAAATTTAGAATAAGGTTTTCTTGTATATCAGTTCTATATTTAAAATGAGCAACATTAGATGTTGATTACAGATAATTCTTAGACGATGTATCGTGCGTTCGTAATTAGTATCGGCCATAGTGTAGAGACTAGGCATCGAGTAATGATCGCGCTAGTATCGATAGTCCCGCCCACTCGTAGTTGAGGTGGGTGGGGCGCAAATCGAATTAGCGCGGCCGATGCATCGATTAACCTCGAACGTATCGACAAAAAACACGATTAGCGCCGAAAATCATCGACAACCGAAAAAAGGTAACAACCGACCGTTAATGGTGCTTTTTGTTCCGAATACGAAGATTTGAATTCGTAATTTCAACCGCAAGGCGTTCGAATCATTTGTCAGTGACAATTTTTTGGTTGCAATCGATTTTTAAATACAGGTTAAGTTTTTTGTTCGGGATGTGTGCGAGTGAATCCTCGATTATGGATATTCTTAGTTTGCTTCTTTTGTGGGATAATAAGATAATTATTTGAAAAAGATAAAAGTATTAACTTGTCCATCATAATTATGTTTCGATACAAAGCAATCACGAAAACACTGACGAGTTATGACTTTCTCGAAGGTTCTAAGACAGTATTTCGAAAGCAAATTTCTCGCAATAAAACCGCTTCTGAAATATTTAAAAATCGCTAGTCCAGCCGACCTTTCAATGCCATAGGTATGGGAGAGCGGTTTTTGCGTTAACCGGGACATGGGACACATATTTGGGACGTCAAGGCTGTGGGAACCGATCGCATACTTTACGTAGGGAAATGGTCTTTTTACGATCCGCGCCGATACGATCGGACGGATCGAGTCGATTAATTGCCGCACTCGGATGTTTGCGGTGACGCGCGGCACATCACTAATTAACGTTCGGCATGGGTTCCAAATTCAAATTTTCGAATTCAAAAGTTATTCTGGAAATGGGCCGTTGCATTTATTCGGCGAGGATTGTTAAATATAGTGAGGGTACTTTGTAATATTGAAATAACTGAAGTGGTTGATGTAAATTGACTTGTTGGATAGCCAAATGTTTATTAAAATATCAGTTAGTGTTACAATCTTGTATTCATTAAACCAAGCGTTTAGAACCATTTAATAGGCTCGCGTAATTGCATTCAGAAGCAATAAATACTGGTTTTAGCCAATTAAAGTTACCATGCAGTCTCAGTGTGCTCACAATTTACGGTAGAGTCACTCAAAAGTTGACGAATAACAATGTTTTTTTTTTTCAAAATAAACTGAGTTTTATACATACAAGAATCACGACGCCATTTTAGCAAAATCCAATCGAAGCAACCGCGCCGATATTCAATTACGGCACAATAAAAACGTTTGCGATGTTTATTGATGTTAATTGTTAGTTTCGCGTAAGCGCTGCTCGCAGCATCCCGCTCAGTCCCGCTGTCGAGATGGGTGGCTAATGGGCCATTTATTGCTATTGGTTTTGATAGCGGCAAACGGGGTGCATTCGGTGAGACGGCTTGAAACTTCGCTGGACAATGTATGTATTGACTCTCACGCCTGTACAGTAGGCAGAGCTGCATTTCCAGTAGTTTAAAGCTAGTCCGCACTAGGTCAGTGTGGTGGACTAAGGCCTAAACCCTCTCAGTTGTAGAGGAGGCCCGTGCCCAGCAGTGGGACGTATATGGGCTGAAGATGATTAAAGCCATGATACGCCGCTGGATGCAAGCCGCTTCCGACAGAGCGCTTTGGAAGTCTTTGAGGGGAGGCCATGTCCAGTAGTGGACTTCTTTCGAAACAAATAATATCTTAGATATTTAGCTGTTCAAAGATGTTTTCAGAAGGAGGTATGGTAACTTTTTTATAGCATCGCTCGTATATTATTAGTGTTAATCTCGGTGGTTGATGATGATGACATTGACTTCTATTGGAAGTTATCTTAATTTATAATTTTCTTTATATTTGCCTCTAGCGAACGCTTGCTCTATAACCGGCAAAAAATCAACTAAAATTGTGATAAAATCTGAAGTCAGTGGGTCAGAACCCCCCACAGATCCCCTCTAATCCACCCCTGTACGATACCCAAGGAGTTTTATAACGCAAACGTCAATCGATTACGCGGAATCGGCGTCCACACGATAGAAACTATAATTGAAAACATAATCATGCACTCCAAGTTAATTGTGAACGTACGGACAGACGGCCAACGAGTAATTATATATAGCTTTTATAACTAGATAATGACGATAATAATTGTTTCATTTCATTTCTCCGTTCGTAATGTAAGGATTTTATATTGGGATTTGAGACAGGAGTGAATGACCTTCAGGATTAGGCGGTCAAATCCAACATACGAGTATCATCATGAGTTTTGTGTTCAATGTTCTTCAATAATAGTTGTCTCGAGTTCAATTCCCGGGCTCGACCTTGGTAACACGACAATAGGCTCTCAATTAAGCAGGACTCATGAACAGGTAAAGGGTGGGTGTAATGTAGGTATTGAACTAGTCAGCGATTTGTTTTTCTTACGTAAAATTATCGATGAAACGATGTATGAAGGAATCGATTTTGAAATCGATCTTTATCATCACTATCGCCAGACCTTAAGGTGCTAGATAATCCATATCCTGCAAAAGACAATCACAGTGACCTCTCGTCCCAATTCGACATGTCTTCTCGGAAGCCATGCAACCGTCAACCTCGAGCCAAATCGATATTATTCTAAGATATTCGAGTAGTGGGCTACAAATGCAAAGTGAAATGCATCGATGCATCGGAACGTCCTTGTTTCGCTACAATCAATAAGTTATTCTCAGCACGAGCCACTTAGATATGCTAATGGCCCATTTAGCTGCGTTTTGTATGCAATTGTTTAGTGTCGTATTGGCCAATGAAGTTATACTTTTATGGACGGAGATTTTGTTGTGTCTTCTTGGTGGTGAGTTTGTGAATCGATTCTTGCGTTAGAATCGAGGCTTAAGCATAATTGATTTGGCATATAGAGATGAAGAGGTAATATTGGGTTTTTATGTTGAGAAGTTGCCAGTAGCGTGTAAATGTATCTGGTTAACGGCAATACCCTCGTCTCCTTTATGGTTGGTCTTCTTTACGAGAGTAAGAAGACTATCAGGGACACTTACTCTTTTTTTTTGCTGCAGGTATTTAAGACATTTGTCATGTTGTTTTGCAAATAATATGCCTATAAATATTTAGTCAGCTTCTTGTTGAAAAGAAAGTCTTATCCCGACTCTGATTATAGGGTTGGTGCCTCGGTAGACCACTCTGAACAAAATGAGTTATCATCATCAACCCATTTAACTCCAACAGCTGGACGCGGGCTCCATCTACAACTGACGCCTAGTGCGGGTACAACAAAATAAGTAATCAGGCAAAAATCACCCACTTCTTTTCTCTAAAGGTGTAGACAGATGTACAACACCCACATTTTACCATTTATGTTACAAGGCCTACGTAATAAGGTCAGCTTTTACCAAGTCAAGTTCAAGGTCAGATTTTACACTTTACCGACGCTGGAATCTATCCTGGAACCTTTCAGCCGCATACGCCAACTTATCCTACAGTACCAGGCTACCATAATTCAAAAGCATTATTCCTATGTACAAATATCGAGTAATATCTGCAATTTATTCAATCGTAGTGGCTAATCAATTCGAAGTGGGCAACAATAGTATCGCGCGGGCACCGAACGCGTATCGGCCGGCAAATCGGCTCGCCTTCCACGAAGCCACTATGAATATTTATTCGACACAGCGGTTTAATATTGCGTTCCATTGTTTGTAATTTGTCGCTAATGTCTGCTATTCTGCATATCTGAGGAAGTCGCTTTGCTATTAAATATTTTATTGGTATTTCTTTTCTCGCTGTAGGATATTTATATCCGCCTGGATAGGGTTTAAAACCCGACATAGTACTGAACGTGGTCGTTTCGTTCTGGGATCTGTGTACAAATATCCGGTTACTATCAAGCCGACATGATTATGTCGAGTTGCTTCAAGACTGTCGACAGTCTATTGGGAATACACTGCACTTACCATCAGGTCTTATAGCGGTCACTTTATCGCAGTACCACTAAGACAGTTAACGTGACGATATCCGCAAGGTGGCTGGCAGCGGTTGGATGAGGAGAGCCGAAGATCGAGCCCAGTGGCGTGCCATAGGAGAGGCCTATGTCCAACAGTGGACGTGAAAAAGGCTGTTGATGATGATGATGATGATTTAAGCGCGATAGCTCTAAGGGTGACACACATACATAAGATCACGCCTACATTCCCAAAGGAGCAAACAACGGTGTATTTTCACCAACATTACGTCTAACCCACCTTTTATTCAGAAGCATAAACAGTCTGGACATGTGGTCCTGAAAGAGCAATAGACCTACTCTTTATTAGATTAAATCATACAAGATCTGCAGCATTCATGAAAAAAAAAACAATCGACTCCACACCTTCCTCAGTTCCATCCATAGACAAACGCTGATCTATGACACGCACCCCGCTCACCTGTCAATGTGACATTAGTCAATTGCGCGCATTACGGCCCATTAGCAAGACGTGCGCGTACCATCGACACTTTCTGTAAGAGCTGATAACTTTAAATGAATATGGATATGTTAATCTATATTAATACAGCCTGGTTCATTTACTCGTTGTATCGGGAAGTATTGCTCTTCAGGGATTGTACAGCTGATTCGTGTTTTTAAGTATTTTGTCTTTAAGAATTGAATTGGCGAAGTTAGATTTGTGGTGATAAGTAACGTTCTGTGTCGAAGTGTAATGTAATAGTTTAGGTTTAAAAATAATAATAATTGGCTATTCAAAATAACTTGTGAAAGTCTATTTGAATAAAGACAATTTGACTTTGACTTTAAAAGTATAAGTGTCGTTTTGTCCTGGGTTCGATTCCCGGGTCGGGCAGTGTTATTGGGTTTTTCAATTAGGAAATTCTCGGCAACAGCACGGAGTCTGGAAATGTGCCCGAAAAACGGCAATAGGCTCGCCCCCTATTACGTGGGACTGATACATACTTGGCGAAATGTGGGTGCAGAAATGCACCTCTGCCTACCCCTTTGGGGAATACAGGCGTGAGTTTATGTATGTATGTATTATATCAGTTATTATTATCATCACCATGCATATGTATAAGGTGTATTATCTTCTCACATCTATTAAATAATTAACCGCTCTAATAATAATATAATAATAATGTTTTCAAAGTTACTTCGACGTCTTGCTTCATCTTGAAATGGATTTATTGTTCATGAGATTAAATACAATATTTTATTTTTCTATAATATTTAAAATTTTAGAGTAACGTAGTCTTTTAGCTTTTTGAAATGGCAAAAGCCTTTTTTTTTGTAATATAGAATATGACTAAGGGCTGAAACATTATCATACAATAGGCTTACCTTATTCTAATTGTAGGTTACCTTGCAAAAAGTGATTTAATAAAACTATAAAAATCATTATCATCATCAGCCCATATACGTCCCACTGCTGGGCACGGGCCTCCTCTACAACTGAGAGGGTTTAGGCATTAATCCGTCAAATCCACCACGCTGGCCTAGTGGGGGTTGCCGTAGTACACACCTACGAAATTCCTAAGAATTTTTCTATGAAAACTGTTCATCTTAAATCGACTGTTACAAATCGTCCCGGAAATCTCTTGGATCACAAGCTTGAAACAGTGACAGGAAAATGACGATGCATCAGCTTCCTTAGTGTTAATGGAAAAATTAACGTCGGCATTGTATCAGAGATCAGTATCAACAATTACGAAGGTGAGGCCACAGGATGTAGCCGTCTTACATCTCACGTTGGAATTCGAAACACTAGTCATTTTTATGGCGTTGCAAAGTGACTACAACTGATGGTAACAAGACAATATACTAGGTATAAACAGTGATCAAAACCGAAGGTAGATAATAGTTATGGTGATTAGAAAATCGACAAAAAAAAAACCCGGGATTTTTTTGCGTCCATGTGTTTGTAATCATCGTAACTACTACTTTTACTGTCTTACGATCACGGTCTTTTTATATCCTTTCATCATCATCATTCATCATCAGCCCATATACGTCCCACTGCTGCGCACGGGCCTCCTCTACCATTGAGAGGGTTTAGGCCTTAGTCCACCACGCTGGCCTAGTGCGGGTTGGCGGACTACACACCTAAGAAATTCCTAAGAACTTTTGGGTGTGCAGGTTTTATCACGATGTTTTCCTTCACCGTTAAAGTACGTGATAATTCATTTTGAATACACACATAACTTCGAAAAGTCAGAGGTGTGTGCCTGGGGTTTGAACCCGCGACCGTCGAGATTCTCGAACGCGTGCCTAAACCTCGAGGCCATCACGACTTTTATATCCTTTATATACTCGTAATTGTAAATAAGTGTCGCGTCTGAGATCAGCCTGTTTATATCCCGACACGAATAGGCTGGCTTAATTGTGTCGACTAGAGGAAGGTGATCGTAGTGTTCATATATTAGTGCGGGATTAGGACTATATGTGGTTCTTTGTTAATGTATTCAGAACTATTAGGAGCAGTTTTCTGTGTATTTTTAATTCAAAAAGTCCAATGCTCTACCGACTGAGCTATCCGGGCACTGACTGCCTCGTGGTCTCGCGGTACAAGTATGTGCCGTGCAATCTAGAGGACCTGGGTTCGATTCCCGGGCAAAGTGTTATTGGGTTTTTCCATTAGGAAATTCTCGGTAACAGCACGGAGTCTGGAAATGTGCCCGAAAAACGGCAATAGGCTCGCCCCCTATTACGTGGGACTGATACATACTTGGCGAAATGTGGGTGCAGAAATGCACCTCTGCCTACCCCTTCGGGGAATACAGGCGTGAGTTTATGTATGTATGTTATAATTCAATTTTTTTAAATCTTCGTAATTCAAATCACGGGCTTTCTAAATCTGATTCCTATTGTAAATAGACTAATAGAGAAGTGAATGAGATTCTATGAAGTGTTTAAATTATTAACACCTTCACCATAAAACACTTCAAAACACTTAGACACTTAGCTAGGGCCTCTCAAGAAGCTCCCAGTGAAATTTCCCCTCCCCTTACATAGAATGGATATGCCTCAATACAATATCGGTCCGGTTCGGATTCCGGTCATGTCTGGGTCTATAACTACCGCAATGATTCCAAACTGTTAATTGATTTTGTTGTTTGATGCCGTTTGATTGGAGGGCGAGATATTATCTTGGCCGTAGTTCATAGGTTTAGTTAGAAAATTGTGGATATGCCTTCGAATTTATTGTTTTGTATGTTAGTAAGTTTTGCGATGCAGTCTTATAGGTATTATGCTGCAGGATCGTTGGCTCACCTGTTGCCAAAACTGCGCGAGTAAATATATCCTCTCCTTCTTGAAGAGCCAGTCCATTGAGTGCATAGCTTGCACCTCCGCCTCGGGTGCGGCGGGCAGGCTGGCCGCGCCCGTCGGGTGCATCCGTCCGAGCCGCGCTCACTCCCGGCTCATACTGACGACGTCACCCAAGCACACCGCACATACACCCCAAGTTGGAACGACACATTCTTTTTCAAAATTCAAATATTTCGACCAGCGCTAATCAGTTATTTTAATCGAGTATAACTTTTTATTCAAATCGATGCTATTCCTCACCAGCCAGTGTCATTCCAAATCGATTGTTCTTTTAGTCGAGTTCGCGTGTTCTGTTCCTGCAAAAGAAAAAGTGTAATGTAATGGCGCAAGGTTTCTTTTTCGATTGTATTGTGTTAAAGACAATCGGGCCAACGTTTTCGTGTCTAAACTAATTTGGCTGTAGTTTGATGCTCGCGATAGGTTCGGTAAAAGAAAATTGACAGCTTCACACAATGGTATCGACTATATCAATACGTCGACTATTGTTCGGTAACGCGATTCGCGTGATACTGAAAACATTGTGTTTCGCGTAGTTTCCGATAATATTGTGAAATATTTTTTGTTACAATAACATTTGTAAAACGAAAGTATATATAACCATAGAATTATCAGTTGCAAACTAAAATTGAATATGGGAATGTGACAATTTGTCTCTTACATTTTAGTGACATAACAATGAAACATTTTTTTATATAGAGATAAAGATCAGATCAGAGGAACTTAGAAAAAGTCATATACTATAACACAAAGTATAATAAGTTAGGACATTTTGCGCTCTGACGAAATTTAATTAAAGCGCTCACTTGGTCACACAAATTCCTTATTATTTAAACAATCGGAAATAAATAGACCTCAGTGTGTCATATGTAGCATACTAAACTTCTAATAAAGAAGAACCTAAAACTTATGAAAAATTCCTTTAAGGTATAAAAGATACTGGCATTTAAAATATTAAAAGCAATCGCTAGCGAAGGTAAATCCAGGTGGCACAATGGAAGAACACGTAAAAACGAACTTATCGCCACCTCAAACAAAGAACTGAACGCTAAGACTTGTAAATTTGTGTGCGTCTGTGCAAGGCTTACGCGGTAGCGGGTTTGGCTGTTTAAATTTATTAAACTACCCACCAACACGTCTATTAATGCTGTAACAGACAATTTGCAGTGGATCAATGTGTTGGACTAATGCTTAAACCTCCCCAATAGTTGCGAGGGCTAGTGGACATTAGAAGGACGAAAATGGGCCCTAATAGTAATAAGTATAGAATACAGTGACTAATTTTGTAGTCATGCTGTTTCTATGACAGACAATTAAACTATATCCCGTTTGTAATTAAGAAGTCAGATTCCTATCTTAGGTGTTTTATTAGTAAGGCATTACTATTTGATATTATATCAATCGCTTGCTCTCCTAGCAAATCCTTTCAGATTATTCATCCTATGGTTGCCTTGAAAAAATATAACATACATACATAAACTCACAGGGATTCCCCCAAGGGGTAGGCAGAAATGCATTTCTGCACCTAAATTTCGCCTACCTATATCAGTCCCACGTAACAGGGAGCGAGTCTATTGCCGTTTTTGCCTGATCCGGGAATCAAACCCAAGACCTCTAGATCGCACGGCAGATACTTGCGCTGCGAGACCACGAGGCATTTTTTTATAGGCTTTGAAATTTAAATAGGCTTTGGTGTACGAAAACATCTCTGTAGTAAAATATTATGCGTGTTCTAAAAGGTTTTTATGTATGGTCATTCCCGCAGTTTCCTGTGGCTTGGATCGTGGGGTCGAAGGTGGTCGCCGAGGGTTGGCAAGGGGTGAATTACTAGCGTGTCAATCAATAAACATGATAAGTGCGGGAGTTTCGTGCGGCCGATATGCAAACAGGATTACGCGGCGGCACGAACGCTCCCCGCCTTGCCATCGATTAGTCGATTGTACGAATCGATTCGGGTTAATTAGTCCTTTGAAAATCGAGCATTGTTGTGTGATATTTTTTTAAAGCCAGTGTTATAGGCGATATTAATGATCGATTGTTGACAGGTTTTGATAGGATTTTAAAGCCGAATTGTTACTGGCCGTTGAATGTTCTAAATTTAAAACTGAGCTAGTGAGGTAAATTGTAAATTAGATCATAATCATCAGCCCATATACATCCAGCCTATATCTACAACTGAGAGGGTTTAGGCCTTAGTCCACCACGCTGGACTAGTGCGGGTTGGCTGTAATTTAGATACCTTTAGTCAATATTGGTACAAAGCAATGTTCTCGAATTGTTCAATTATAGATATTTAGTCTATTAATTCTTGGAATGAACCCAGTATTCTAAAAGAGCGAATGAATCAATATGGAATATTATTCAATAACAAAAATAGATTGTATGTCGTGTCATGCTCAGCTTTTTGCTCGTAAACATAATATATTTGACATCTCTTAGTATCGATTACCGTGTAACTTATTTAAATATTTTCTGTAATGCTAGTACAAGTTTATACTTAACTTTCTCAAGTGTAAAATATATTCTTATCGCAAATATGTAATATGTAATTTAAAAACGTCATTACAAATTAAAGTAATATCTAGGTATAAAGATATTCAATTATTAAAAAAACACAATCACCATAATAAATATTCATGGAATCATTTGAACATGACAAATATTAATCGTATGCGTATTAAAAACTATTCCATTTTGTATGAGTCACACGAAAACACTCGTAAGTCATAGTGGGCTTGATACAAGTTAATATTCATTAGGGGGTGGCCAGATGTAGCAGATATCGAGGTGGGCAACACCACGCTAGTTGACCTATTGGCACTTTACTATTCAATTACATCACTATTGTCTATTGAATTACACAGACAGGAAAATTATGGTTGTCTACGGTACGTTTTTAAATTGACTTTGACAATAGTGAAGTGGAAAAATGTGCCGACAGAAAAGGGTTTAATGTCAAGCGTTTTTAAAATAAGAATGGAGTTAATTGAAAAATTAAATAGACACTTTTTATGGCCAGTGATGTTTATGAAACAATTGTGAATTTTATAGGAGTACTGGCATTTAAAAAAAGGCTAAATTCAATAACTTAAGTTTCGAAAAAATCAATAAAACGCACTGGAAATAAACATATAAGTTGTCATTAATTTGATGGTTTTAAAATTCTTTAGCAATTAATAAATGTATCAAATGTCTAGAACGTTCGAAATTTAAAACTTGGACGACGTCAATCGAACGTCTCGGGGTTGTTGACAACTTTATATTTACCATTGAATTCGTAACCTGTGCAAAACTTTCGATCTTATATCAAAGTTATTACGGTCCATTTTGTTGTATCAGTAAATTGTCAATATGAAAGTATTGGCAACGGTAAGTTTGTCATCGATTGTTATCCGAAGTCGCGTGCCGGCTGCTAGTACGCGCCTCCCTCCATCCTGGCTCGATTTTAACAACTTTATTTTTTCCGTCAACCGCCACATTATATCGTCCTATTATAATATAAATCTTAGCAAATTAACTGTAAATTAGAATTGTAAATTTAGCGTTTCGTGAAATTGCTTTCGGTACTCGAGGCTCAATAGTTATGAGTAGCCCGTGTCAGAAAATTAAAAATAATAATTTCTGAATATTATGACGATATACTTTGTTTAAATATAATGATATTATAAGTTTTAAATCAATTAAAATATTGAAAAAAAAATGCTTTGGTTGGTCAAGCGGGCTTTTGCACTCGTCTCTCTTTATGTGTGCCTTCTAACACCTGCAGAAATGCACCTCAGCCTAACCTTTCAAGTACACAAGCGTCTCTATAAAAATATTCACGAATTCCTTAAATTCCAGACCATACAGAAAATACTTAATAAGCCTCATTTTTTTTTAATTTCATTCACTTACAAAATAACATCCCTATTCTTATTTTTCCTAGTCCGTTGTTGTCAATAAAAGCGAAAGTTCATCAAGATCAGTTCGCGTGCATCCCAAATGATTTACCAGAGTTACTTTTACGATCACATTGTAGGAACAAGACAGGTGCTTCACAAAACTGCTCGCGACATGACCGCCAACGTTTTTACTACCGGCCGTAAATACTTACTCAGATTATCGAGTTCCATAGCGACTCCAATGTGCTGTTAATATTATTTGAAAATAGAACGAGGGAATTAAATAAAGAATAAATTTATTTTCATATGTTGTCAGCACTGTGTTACTATTAAAAATAGTAGGATAATATCTTGTTTATGATTTTTGATTGGAATTAATTTTAAAATTCAAAATTAGAACGAAGATTTGCTTTTAAAGTAAAAAGTATTTAAGAATACAATTTTATTACTGGACAATGTAATATTTTTATTCCTAATATATTATATTCATGTTTTTATAGTTATTTGCAAAACTTACTGGAACACCCACCTCACATTAAAAGTCTATTACCATCACAGGCGTAAAACTTCGAAAATACATCGAAGAAATGATAACAAACAAACAAACCCATTTGGTGAAATCATCCTTCCCACCTTACTATAAAGTCTACTTTTGCACAATTTGACTGCAAATATATCTTTGCCACAGCACAAAAAGCGAACAGTAAAAATCTATCGTGCATCGAAAAAAACCGTTTCGTGACAAAAAAAGTTTCCAACTCTCATTCAATCGATGCCTTTTAGTTCGGCGGTTTGGTTTTTTCGACTTACTAACTTAATTTATTCACATGCGAACAGAGAATGTAGGGAGACAAAGTTTTTTGCTTATCATTCGACCCCACCTGCATTTATACTTATGTCTTGATCAAACGAGTGCACGATGACAAATTAATATGATAATAAGCAATTATGTAAACACGCTTTTTAGAATATATGTAGAAAAAAACTACCACATTTGCAATCAATATTATGCAGTCAATACGCTCAATGAACAAGCACTGTAATAGATAATTAATTAATTACTGTAAAAACATGTTCTAGTATTCAAATATCTTTTTTTTAGCTGCCGCTCATAAAGACTTACCTTGTGGATGGATACTAGGGGAAACGAAAGAAAAGTACAGTCCGCAAAAGTTATTATGACATTCAAAAAAGGAACGCGAAACGTCATTCGTACATCAAAGCGAAGATTCCAAATTCAAACTGGCATTCCCACAACGCGCCGCGTTCCATTTTTAAATTCCTTCCCCCGATCCGCGCACTCCTTTTGTTTCCGTAGAGTTATCGACACCGTACTTTGTGCCAGATATTAGTCATGTTCGCATACTCCCTTTTACTTTTATTCTACTAGGTATTCGATTTTCAAAAATCTGTTGCGGTTCTCCGTTCGCGCTCTTTGAACTGCGCCCGACGTTCTGAAATTCTATTATTTCATTGGCCGTTCTTTGATTGATGCGAGTTTGTTTTTCGTTTAGCATTCGGAGCGGTTTCCGAACGTGCGCTAAGTGGCCTTTTGTGTCGTGTATCGATTTTTGAGCGACTTTTTGTCACCGAGTTGATTAAACGGTTTCTGTATTATGTTTTTTAGGCTTTAGTCCACAGCACTTGAATCAATTTATGCAAGGATAAACTTCTACTTCCATCGGCTGCATGTTTCATCTCGAACGTTACACGCTATCGAATTGAAACACTCGCCCATAAAGTCCATACTTTTTGCCACTTACACCCAACAGTCCGTTCCATCACCTTTCGAATAATTAAACATATATTTATCTCTTTGCAATGGAAATTGTGAACTTTGTGTCAAAAGATGTCGTAAACACGAGTTATAGTCTCCATTACAATTTGACACTTTTGAAATTGTTTTTACTGAGTGAGGCAAAGGCATTCGGCAAACGTACTTTTTAAATTTCGAATTTGACTTTAATTTATTTTATTGTTTCTTAAATAATTTAAGATAGTGATCGATCATTCTTCTTTGTAAATGCTTGCGTACATCTTGTGTTTGACATATTGGAAGCAGATGACTTTTTTACGAAACTTTATATAATGATTGGATACATGCTTTAATTAATGCGGTTGATTTATTAAACAACATTATTATGTGCAAATTCTTAGTCCTACAGCGGGACGCTTATCTGGTGTGGGCTTTAGATATAATGAGGGACATTTTGGATTTTAAAAGCTCCGACAAATCTTAAAACCAAATTTTGGAGTAATGACTATTAAGCAGGTACTAGGCTACCATAACACCTCGGAAGTTGTCACTCAATCAGATTATGTTCCGTTAAACTTAATTCAAATATTATTTTTATTTTTTATCCAAGAGAATATTTTAAAACAATTCCATATTCAAACACTCTAAATAACAACCGATTAACCACAAACGATCATTACAGCGATAAGCTAGTGACGTGACTTATAATGTCGGTTGTCGATATCGCGGTATCGATACGTCGCGTGTTGGGACACGTTTATTAAAACGCAGGTGCGCGAATTAACTCTTTTATTGGCTTTTTAACGACATTGTTGCTTTGTATTTGCACTTTCTAAAGGAAAAAAGCTCGTTTTTAGGGGCTTGGTTGCTGATAGCGACAACCACGCGTGAGGTGTGAGATCCGACATGATGACCTATGTAAGTGCATTTTGGATTTATTCGATAAAATTAAGTAGTGAGTAATTTTAAGTACGCGGTCGAGAAACTCGGCGATCGCGGGTTCAAACCCCAGTCACATCGATATCGATAATAATTATTTACCAGGTAACTTAACCAATATATGACTGATAAATTACGTCATCACGAAAAAATCTGATGACTTTTCAATTCCATCAATTATTTTGAAAAAAAAAAACTTAAGCCAGTGAATTATTTTTTCCAGAAAATGCTAACATCCAGACTGAAACCGCAGACTAAAAGTGCTAATAACTAGGAACAGAACAAATCGAGCGGCAAATACAATAATTTGCATCAATTAACACGACTCAGTTGAATAGGCATGAAAAAAACAGGCTATGAATGAATTAGAAAAACTGCTATGACGTCGTGCGCGTAAGTGCTTCTAATTAAGTGACTGCGCTGCACCTTATGGTAAGCGCTTGTTAGTATCAGGGAGATGATCGTTAGTTGGAACTGTCGTGCCGGTCTGATCAGTTGCTTCTATTTTGTAATAGCCAAGAGAAGGAATTTAACATATATAATTACATAACCTCACGCCTGTATTCCCCGAAGGGGTAGGCAGAGGTGCATTTCTGCACCCACATTTCGCCAGGTATGTATCATTCCGACGTAATAGGGGGCGAGCTTATTGCCGTTTTTCGGGCACAATTCCAGACTTCATGCTGCTACTGAAAATTTCCCAACGAAAAAACCCAATAACACTGCCCGACCCGGGAATCGAACCCAGTACGTCTAGATCGCACGCCACATTGTCTAACTTATTCAAGGGTTTTGGAGAGAGCGGGATAATTCCGACTGCACCAACTTCGGCAATAATTAAACGGCGCGAAGTTCGTTCAAGTTGGTAACTTGCAGTTTTATTCGGCATAAATACTTTGTTAATGGGGCATAGTGTTTACTCTCTATTGGGATAATGAATACGGTATTATTTATAAGCAATTGACGAATTAAAATTTGGGTTACGCTTTACATAGTTCATAGTTCCTAACAGTGGGGGTACTTCCATAGAAGCCCAAAAGCCTTAGGTACTTGCCTTAAAAAATTTATTATAAATAATCTTTAACCTTTAAATCTTTATTTAACAAAAACAATTTGACAAATACTCGTAAATGAGAATATCCTGACCCCGAAAATAAATAATTATATACTAGACATTACACAATTATAATGTAACGCTTTCGGGCTTCTATGTAAGTACCGCCACTGGTACCTAATCGATTTGAAGTTATGGCAACAGCTATGAGCATAAAGTAAATATAATTGTTATTATTAAAAGCATTTCATAGAAAAGTTATCGATCAATTTCTTTTAATTAGGAGCCGACTCTTCCCCATCATTCATACTATGTACCAAGATGTTTCTAATTTTTTTTAACAAATAACACACCCCTAGAGACAAAATTACAAGTGGAGTTACCAACTAATGAGGTCATAATTTAAGTTATTTAAAGAAAAAATAAAAGAGCCATTAAAACCCTCAACACATCGCGAAAGCAATAAATCCACTAATCTACATCAAATAGGTTTAATTTTATTCGTATTTTCTCCAATAACTTCCTAAAGGTGAATGCTGCCACGCGACATATTATAAAGTTTAATCAATAATATTTTTGTACTCAGGTGTAGGTACTTGAAAGTTAACACGCGACTTATCGCCTTATTCCACTCATTCTTTATGATCGATAGTTTAATAACTATTTTAAAACTATAAACTGCGCACAACACAGAGAAAACGGGAATTAATTTGCTCAAAATGCAAATTGAATTTATTTTAACGAAGTGATATGCGTCATATTTTTTATGATAAATAAATAAATTATAGATGCAATTGAAAATGTGCCTTGTGTGATTAATGATAACGCACATTGTTCTGTCTATCATTGTAAAATATATGCGACATTTATTAATTATTTAAACTGGTAAAACGGAAACTTAATTAAATTGATTTTATAACAATGAAATGAGAGTTTAGTTTTCTTATTATTTATTTTAAAGAGAATATATTTTCAGCTTTGTAAATCGAACATGTCAATCCGCACTAGGCCAGCGTGGTGGACTAAGGCCTAAACCCTCTCAGTTGTAGAGGAGGCCCGTGCCCAGCAGTGGGACGTATTTGGGCTGATGATGATGATGAAATCGAACATAGTAGAAACCGAGTCAATTACCAATCTACCACATTTCTAGATTCCATGCTGCTAGAATTTCCTAAACGAAAAACCTTATAACTCAATAATCGAACTCAAGACTCGATCGTACGCCTCGGAATCAGACGCAACTCTATTTGTACTACACTCATCTGAGATAGAAGCTCTACAAACAATCGTTCAAGTTAGAGCAGTATTTATAAACTACACACAAGGGACGTTCTGAGACAATTTATGCGCAGTTTTCACATGGTATTAAGTGTTCGGCTGACATAATTATTTCCTTAATGCTTTTTGAAGGGAGATAAAAAGTTTTGTTTTTTAAACAGCGCTCCCGACGTTTGGTGCAGGTGGTGAGATATCGGATATTACGTCTAAATATCAGCCATATTCTTACTGCTGTATCTCCTCTTATAAGAGGGGTTAGGCCTTAGTCCATCATTCTGGACTAGTGCGACGAAAGTCTAAATGTAACCTGAGTTTTGTATGAATAGGAATTCAGTACCTACTGAACTTGGCTTTAGTAGATAACAGTATTTCTCTTGCTAAGGTTATGAAAAAAATTGCTTCTTTTTTCATAAGCATGAATGCAACAAGCATTCATTCCAACACTTATGGCTTTACACTATAGGTAGGCAGAAAATACGAGTACTTACTAGACACAGCCGAAACCCTGACACATCACTTTCCATTCCAAATCAAGTCTTCATAAATTTTGCCTACTTTATCCACTTCCAACGACTTCGGAAAATATTACAAGTGTTCGCTCAATAACTTCCATTGGAAAGTTCTTTCATCATCGTCATCAGCCCATATACGTCCCACTGCTGAGTACGGGCCTCCTCTAACATTGAGAGGGTTTAAGCCTTAGTCCACCGCGCTGGCCTAGTGCGGACTATACACCTAAGAAATTTCTACGAATTTTTAGGTGTGCAGGTTTCATCACGATGTTTTCCTTCACCGTTAAAGTACGTGATAATTCTTTGTGAATACACACATAACTTCCAAAAGTCAGAGGTGCCTGGGGTTTGAACCCGCAACCGCCGATATTCTATCCGCGCGCCTAAACCTCGAGGCCATCACTACTTTTTCTTCTTACTAGTTCTTTATCATAGACATAATGTCTCGAAAAGTCTTTGATGATTGGTGGCATGTGTCGTGAACTCTTTTAGCTGTGGATCGACTGAAGCATTTCCTGTTCGATATGTTTCGCCTCAAACTCGGGGGAGCGACAAAAAGGAGAATAATGTGTGACGTTTAGTTTTTTGTCCCCTAGTACGCTGTTTATAAATTGTTGATCAAGTATGGACATTCCTGAAAAGATTTAGTTGACAAAAATGTTGGTAAATGAAAATATCTTATTATTTATTTATTTATTATACTTTGTACATACATGATGTAAATGTGGACTTAATGCCTGAGGCATTCTCTTCCAGTCGAACCTTAGATGGTGCAGAGATGAAAAGCGTAGGTGTAAATTAAATTAATTAAATCAATTACTGACTAAAACTGTTCATTGTGGATTACTATAATATGAAAATAGTATGATAGTATTTAATAGTGTTTACAAGTTGAAGATAAAGTTTACAAATCTATAATATGTGCACAAATAACTAACTGTCATTAACACATTTGAACAAGTTTATGACATGCAATTTCTTGCTTTATGTACAAGAAAAAACAACTGTTATTTTTACCTATAATTATATTAATCATAACTTTCATTTACCATTCAATACCAAATAAAAACCGGGTCGCATTACACAAATACGAAATTATTTTAAATTACCACTGCGCAATAAGTGTCCCAAATAATCCACGACAAATGGTCACCGTAATGATCAAAAAAGCGATGTCATTACTCCCTCGCGTGGGACACTGTATTTAGAGAAGGCAAGATGCCGATATGTTTCATTCAGCTTAGTAATTGAGTCTATTAAGTACTTTTTGGTGAACGAGAAAAAAATTGAATTTAATCGATGTTATACCGATGTTTTTCAAACAAAAAATACATGTTTTCTCACGTAGTGTCGTTAAAGTATTGGCAGCTTTGTTGCTATTGGTAAGTCCAGATTTCATTTCAGCAGTCATAGATTTCAATAAATGTAAAATTGAACTAAAAAAAATACCTACACCCAACAGCCACATGCATAGTTCTGATCCCACACTTAGATACAAGTCTTGTGTCGTGGGTATCAGCAACTACGAGACACTTTTCCATCTCACAAACAACCAGACCCGAAACAAATAGTCGTGGATCACACAAAAATTTGTCTCGGTGCGGGGAATCGAACCCGCGGCCTCTCGTTTCGCAAGCTAGTATCTAGCTAACTGCGCCACGGGGCTGTCAAATTGAACCTCCGAATTGGTGCAATTCGTAAGTCCGGATTTCAATTTAGCAGTCATGAATTTAAATTAACCTATGAAATTGAATTAAATCTTCGAAACAATGTGGCGACATGAAAACATCACTTGGTTTATCACAAACTTATACGCATATTAGGACACTTTAATCCAGCTTGCCTATAGCTTAAAATAATAATCATCATCATCATCAGCCCAAATACGTCCCACTGCTGGGCACGGGCCTCCTCTACAACTGAGAGGGTTTCAGCCTTAGTCCACCACGCTGGCCTAGTGCGGGTTGGCGGACTACACACCTCAGAAATTCCTAAGAACTTTTCAGGTGTGCAGGTTTTATCACGATGTTTTCCTTCACCGTTAAAGTACGTGATAATTCATTGTGAATACACACATAACTTTGTAAAGTCAGAGGTGTGTGCCTGGGGTTTGAACCTGCGACCGTCGAAATTCTCGACCGCGCGCCTAAACCTCGAGGCTTTCACTGCTATAAAAAATATTATTAAAATTATTATTAAATAATAATAATTCATTTTATATTCGTTCCATTTAAATGCAACACCTTGATCTTCAATCACATCTATAGACACTTATATAACTCCCCTAATTTAAAAACCTTTACCCCTAACCGTACTAACTTAGCAAGGATGTGACGTACCCAAAGCCTATGTGAAAAACCCTGACACTATTTCCACCTTCGATTCCTAACAAATCCGGTTCCAATAGACAGGTGTGGTCCAAAATAACCGGCAATATAATGGTCTGCTTGCGTCACCTACTGCATCAAGCATCACATCTTGCCAATCCATCTATATGTGTTCTCGTTATGATTAATCGAAGTTTGTCACTGTCCGCGCCGCCGCCAACATTCTCATCTGGATTATTATAGCTTATTGCTGTCTATGATGGTCTTTGGGACGGATGATCAGATCATGTTTGCATTAATTGGGATACAAAGTGGCGGTACTTCCATATGTGCCCAAATGCCCACCTTCCTTTAGCTTTAAATCTTTATTTAAAAAAGAATTTGACATATAAATGAGAATATCCTGACAATAAACAATTATAAACTAGACATTACACAATTAACGTGTAACGCTTTTGGGCGTCTATGGAAGTACCGCCGTTGGATACAATATACGTACAGTATTCTTTATTATTGCTTTCGACTGCTCTGCGATGTAAGCGTGCTACGATCAAGAAATCCTGCGATTGAAACCTAGCAGGAGCAAGTCGTGATGACCTTGAGGTTTAGGCACGCGGTCGAGAATCTCGACGGTCGTGGGTTCGAACCCCAGGCACACACCTCTGAATTTTCGAAGTTATGTGTGTATTCACAATGAATTATCACGTACCTACTTTAACGGTGAAGGAATACATCGTGAAGAAACCTGCACACTTAAAATATTTAGGAATTTCTTAGGTGTGTAGTCCGCCAACCCGCACTAGTCCAGCGTGGTGGACTAAGGCCTAAACCCTCTCAGTTGTAAAGGAGGCCCGTGCCCAGCAGTGGGACGTATATGGGCTGATTAACGGGGCTTTATTAGTTACGCCAAGATACTTTGTATCCCAAAGAACATTGCACGCGTATGATGCAACTCGGTTGTGCCAGTGGCTGGCATCTGCCAATTTTGTCAATCATTTTGAGCATTTGCCAGGTGTAAATGCCAATCGTGTGGCAACTGTGCTTTTGGAGTTGGGAGGACGTGTTTTATCTTAATATATGTTTGAGGTTTGGATATTTGAATCCGCTTAGAGTTAACATTAATAGCTTCTTAGTGTATTTGTTTAAGATGAAAAAGTTGATCGCAGTGTCTTATAAAAGACTTGCACCTTAATTATAGTAAATAAATTCACCCAACAGTCACGTAGATAATTCTGACCCGACACTAGGATACTAGTCCTGTGTCGTGGGTATCAGAAACTACGACAGACTTTTCGGTCTCACAAACGCCCAGACCGGAAACAAATATTTGTGGATCACACAAAAATTTGTCTCGGTGCGGGGATCGAAGCTGCGGCCTCTTGTTTTGCAAGCTGGTATCTAGCCAACTTTGCCACAGGGCTGTCAATAACTTCGCAGTCTACCTAACTATTTGTATTCAACCTTGTATTCTCCGACATTATTTCAAAGTCACGGGAAAAATTATGTTTCAGTATGAACTTCATGGTAATTCTGCTCGTTATCCTTATCAAATATCAAACCAATAATTGTCTGATAAAATTCCCATTGCCGTAAAATAAGAATATCTAGATATTACAATATTCATTGATAGCAGGCGGGTAACACATGTGCGTGGCGAGAGGGACGGAGCTATACGTCAGAGGGGGACGGCGATAGTTTTTTCTTTTTTTTATACAGCCATCGGAGGCACCGATTTCGCCACATGTTCGGAGCTCTGATGGTTATAAAATTGGTTACTGGGGCTTGTGAGCAAATAAACGATGTGGCTATTGTTGTTTTTTTTTTTATTTTTTTATTGACTTCGATAGGCGATGGAAGCACGATCATGCGTCGGTGATACAGTTTGCCGCGCTACTGTTTTTAGGTTAGGATTTTTGTTTCCTTTGACCAGTATAAAAGAATATGTTTTTTTTTTATTCGAATCAATTTTTTTTAAAACATGGTTAAGGAATAAACGTGTACAGCCGAGAACTTAACCATTTTTAACTCGTCTCAGAATTTCGTCTTATTTACAGTACTTATTGTTAAGTTCATAGAATTTACGGATTTTTGCCTGTTACTTAAAAAAAAAAACTATTAGTTTTAAGCTGACGAAGATTAAGACAACTTAGACTTCTCCTATCACATCAGAATAACGTATAGCCTTAACAATGCAATTTTACTCACTATCCAAGAGATGGGCATTGGGCTTAAAGCTCCCACGAATAAGTACGTACATCCTCCATTAGTCTCAGATTTGCGAATTAAAATAATAAACAATAAGTTTCTAAGAATAGCGAATAAAAAATGTTTACTAACATCGTTGGGGTCGCATTTCGCCGGTCGGCGTTCGTTATCAGCATCGAATTGAGAGTGATCGGCTATTTTCTCACGGTTAGTTTGTTCGATTCCCGATCCTATAGAGTGAGGTTAAGGTGCGTTTTGCAATGGCATTGTTTGAATGAGGAAGTGCCTATGGCTCGAGTTGGGAGAGGTAGCGGCTTATTAATATATTTTTTTTCAATTGGTCCGATAAAAGAAAAAGGTCGCCTTGTAAGTTTGTACATTTTGTAAATTGAAATTAAATATCAGGTATATAGGCAGATGTCGGCATATTAATGTCAGCTGGTGGAAGGAAATGTATCCAATTTGCAAATGTGGTATTTTGACAATGTATAAATCTATTTGGGTCTTACTTAACCTATCAAAAGGTGTAAGTAAGAATTGGCGTGCCACTTACAAGAATATTTGAAAATAAAAAAAAATTGTTCATATAAGACCTTGTGAAATCAGTCTCTTTTTACAAAAGGCACTAGAAAAATCTTTTGACTGGTTGGTTTGTAGCTGCATTAAGTTGACAACCTAATTTACGCCTTATTAACTTCGCAAAAGCTTGTCATTCAATAACTAAAGGCAAATCACTCGTGTCAACAATAAACATTTCAAAACATGTATATTTTAAAAATCCCACATGACCTTTGCGGTTAAGAAACATAATAATGATTACGTGCGGGTAAATATATGTCATGTCCAATTGCCGAAATGGCCAACAAGACAATTATGTTACAACATAGGTTTATAAGACGTCAATAATACCTCCGAATAATATAAGAAACGAATTATAAGGCCTTGGGACCATTGGATCAAATGTTTGTAGACGAATGTTAACGGTGTTGGATCGAGTTGCTCTGGGTTCAATATCCAGGCCGGGTAAACTATTAACGAGTTTTTTTATTAGAAAATTGACAGTAGCGGTGACATTTAGCGGTGACACATTTAAGGTCCTGTAAACGACAGTATACTAATTAGCTGTAATAAATAAGACTAGACTTAAGAATAAATATTTTTACTAGCGATTAATGTCATGTCAATCAAAGTCCAAAGGCTATTGGTAATTTTCCAAAACACTTAAAAAGTATTATTAAAAAAACCAAGATATTAAAAACCCGCTGCGTCTCATGCCTTGCACCACCCCGGTGTTGTATGGCCCATGTAAACAAACTGACGATACTGCTGTGTGTCAATTGATGGCGTATAATTACCGCAATGATACGTCAATGGCGCGATTGTACTCAATGGATCTTTCTAGTAACTATTATATTAAAAATACAACGCTTTTATACCTGTAGGGGGAGACAGAGGGATATTTCTGCGTTTTTAGTCCCAAGAAATAAGGGGGCGTGGTATTTCTTGAGCCATTTTTCAAATTTGGGGAGTATTTCCTAATGTAAAAACCTAGCAACATTGTACCCGACCCGGGAATCGAATCAAGGACTGGATCGCAAGGAACATAATATGTATGTTGCGGGCCTATGTATTATTGTGAGACAATCAACATAGTGTTTCGTTCCATATCATTACTATATTTTTAGTAATATTAATGGTACCTAATACATTATATATTTCTTTTTAAAATATAATTGCTTCGTAACAGAAACTATGGGAGACTTTATGGTATTTAACAAACATTCCTTCGCGGGGATCGAACCCGCAACCTTTTTATAACCGTTATACAACTATGCTTCTAAGGCACGAGGAGTCTATCAATCTAAAGTAACTGTAAAGACTAAGTCCTTATACATTCTATGGAAAGTTTTTTGTCATTATGATGCTTAAGAAAAGTAAGTACCTATATGAATTTTGGTGGTAGAGCTATGTGGGATAGCTAGAAGTGTAGGATAGAGGTCATCATCTCCTTGTCCTGTTCCCAATTTCATTTGTGGTCGGCGCAGTATGTTTTATCCTTCCACACATCCCTATCAGCCGCCATATCTTCAGTCACCCCTTTTTCTTTCATATCTTCAGTCAAGTGTAGGATAGAGGTGCCTGAAGAAATTCTTATCAAACATGTGATAACTTTGGAGACTTTCGCAATGATAATATTACATAGAATAACATTTATTGGTCAAATATAAATGGAGCAATTTTTTCCGACGGCCCAAATTCAGACATCACTAGTGGCGGTACTTCCATAGAAGCCCAAAAGCGTTACACTTTAATTGTGTAATGTCTAGTTTATAATTGTTTATTGTGCGGATATTCTCATTTATATGTCGAATTGCTTTTGTTAAATAAAAATTTAAAGCTTAAAGATTGTTATTCGGAATTTTGTAAGGCAAACTGGGCCTTTGGGCTTCTATGGAAGTACCATCACTGATTATAAACAGTTCTTATCAGTCCGTATTTCTTCCTGAATCTAAACAGCTACTAAAACAAACTTACGGGGAGTTTCTCTACAAATTTTTATCATCATCAGCCCATACACGTCCCACTGCTGGGCACGGGCCTCCTCTACAACTGATAGGGTTTAGGCCTTAGTCCACCACGCTAGCCTAGTGCGGGTTGGCGGACTACATACCTAAGAAATTACTAAGAACTTTTAGGTGTGCAGGTTTCATCACGATGTTTTCCTTCACTGTTAAAGTACGTGATAATTAATTGTGAATACACGCATATCTTCGAAAAGTCAGAGGTGTGTCAGGGGCTTGAACCCGCGACCGTCGAGATTCTCGGCCGCGTGCCTAAACCTCGAGGCCAATTTATAGTAAAAATATAATTTACGACATTATATCCGTATTCATTGCTGTGGAATTTCTTATATAAACACCTATTTTTATTTATCATTTTTCTCAAAAACTACTGAACGGATTTTCATGGAATTTTGACTGGTAGGTAGGCAGAGACATAAGCTTTAATGTGGTGTTTGTTTTGTTGGATTATTAAGGATAGTTTCTGAGTAAATGGAAGTTGAGTTTGGTGATTATCGCTCGAAGCTTGGCACACTTTCATCTGCTGTTTACGTTGTGAATCTTTATTCTCTGTAACTCGATAATAAATCATGTAATTGCCTTCGCTGTGTTTTTATTTGATTTGCGTTCGCAAAAATTAGTTTTCAGGTGCGTCTGTTTTGATGTTTGTTTATCGAAATTATTTTTATATTTACTTTGGCGTCATCATGTTTTTTTTAATTATACATATCGTATGTATTTTTATAACTAGTAATATTTGAGTTATAAAGCAGATAAATATATCCTAAACCCAGTGGCAGGACTCCATAGGTGCCCAAATGTTTATAATTGTTTATTGTGGGCTCAGGATATTCTCATTTATATGTCAAATTGATTATGTTAAATAAAGATTTAAAGCTTAAAGATTGTTATTCGTAATTTTGTAAGGCAACTTGGGCTTTTGGGCTTCTATAAAAGTACCGCCACTGCTTAAACCATGTTAATATAGAAGGAATTTATAAAAACTTATAGTACATTTTCTGTACCGTAAGAATTTACTAATGAAAAACAATCTTATCGCACTCCATGTCCCGACAATCTAATCCATTGCAGGAACAAATCACTTTGGCATTTACAATAATATAGTTTTCTATACTTTAAACCACTAGGCCAGCGTGGACTAAGGCCTAAACCCTCTCAGTTGTAGAGATCCGTGCCCAGCAGTGGGACGTATATGGGCTGATGATGAATGAATGAATGAATTAAAAGCACGATAGATCCACCTATTAGTACAATACAAAGCAACCAGTATTGTGACGTCACGATGACCGACCATTATGGGAGTCGAGCCTCGGAAGCCGTCCCACGAGTTATCTCTGACTTTTCGCTGGCATTCGCATTCCTATTAGGTGTGCACTCAGCTTTGTGGGTACCATTATTGGAGATAGTGTTTCATTTGTATCCTATTGACGTAATCGCGTGACGTCACTCCTTGACAGACAGAAAATCGAAATGAAAACTATAAATATAGCGAGTCTTTTCCTGTTTTTGGAGCCGTATTTCTAGACTCCACGCTGCGAGGACGAGGACACAATGACACTTTGCCCGACCCAGGAATCGAACCCGGGATCTCTTTATGACGCGGCACAGTTTTATACCACAGGATCAATGAGGCAATCATAATAACTTAACAAAAAAATGTATAGATGAGATGAAATAAATAATAACAAACAAAAATCACATAGGTACTAGAAACAATTAAAATAATACAAAAATTATACCTAAACTAAAATACAAAATAATACGAAATAAAACAAGACCGTATTAAAAAGACATAAAATTAAAATTAATTTTTAACAACACATTGATTGAATTATTTTTTAATTATCAATAACTTTTAATATTATTTTATTTAAGTTAATGAAATTTCAATTCTAATTAATGTTTGGTTGGTTTTTATTAATAATGTTTCAAGAACAAGTCGAATGAAACTTTTATAAGCGCGCATAAATTGGTATTGAAAATAATTATGATTAAAATAATTAATTATAGGTCCCATTTCAATTGTTTTATAGTCCAATGGAGCGATTGTCAACTGTTGGGCGTTGGGTTCACACGCGATGAGATGATTCTGTCCCACTGCTGAGCACGGGCCTCCTCTACAACTGAGAGGGTTTAGGCTTTAGTCTACCACGCTGGCCTAATGCTTAGTTAGTTTGGCTTAGTTCTGTGTTTTAGTTTTTTTTTTTATACTGGCACGGCAAAGTGACCCCATTGCACCTGATGGTAAGCGTAATGGAGTCCAGAAAAAGTGTTTATTTAAAAACGTAGTCGACCAGAAAGAATAGCTTATATCCGTCGTAAAATAAAATATAGGAAAGAAATTACATATAATAGCACAATAGTTAAAATCTTATAAGAAATTCCTAAAACAAGCATTATTTCTCATTTTGACGGTAAAATTATGTCATAATTTACTTGCAAAGAAGTAATAAATTTAAATAAACTATCTTTTCTAATACAACCTACCTAATCCCATATAGTTCTGATCCCACGCATAAAAGTCTTGTGTCGTGTACAAGGTACGAAAGACTTTTGGCCCGAAAAGTTTGTCACGACGTGGGGTTAAGACAATTTACCCAATTTTATTTTAATATTAACTAAGCGTTCGATTTCAAGTTACTATAACCATACTATGGCCTAAGATCGCAACAGGTTACCTATTGATAATGAAAGCTTTTCCAACAATTGTTACAAATAATCACAAGAATAATCACAAGAATAATTTTTGTGTTAGAATTTACTACAAGAGATTGTCTAGTCTCCGCACCTATTACAAATAAACCACAGAAATACTCGGCACGGGAATCGAACCCAAGACCTCTAGTTCCCAGTTGTCTACCAAACTGTACAATAGGTTATGTAATAAAAAGTATGCGCTTCGATCTGATATGACATATTTTAATAGCACCCAAATCACATTAAATTATAAAAATTATTACATTTTTAACAATTGTATGTAAAATAGACGTGAATTATAAAATCATACTTTTTTTAATATCCGTTCGGTTTTAAAACTCAAGATAGTAAAAAAAAACTGTATCAATGAAGTCGTTGTTGAATCATTATAATATAAACTCCTTGAAATTCCAATTTGAAACACATTTATTAACTTCTCTCTGATAAATAATAAATAAATACACCCAACAGTCACATTCTGACCCCACATTAAGATACGAGTCTTGTGTCGTGGGTATCAGAAACTACGAGAGACTTTTCGCTCTCACAAACACCCAGACCCGAATCAAATATTTGTGGATCACACAAACATTAGTCTCGGTGTGATCGAACCCGCGGCCTCGCGTTTCGCAAGGTGTCTAGCCAACTGCGCCACGGGGCTGTCAAAACTGATGGCCACTAATCTCCTCAAGCTTTGAAGGTCTAACCCATTAACTTTAAACACTCTTTGAATTCCTGTTTAACTTTCAAAAACTTAACAATATTTTCTTTGCCGTTAAAGAGCGCCCGGGAATGAAACCCATGACCATCGTGTTGTAAGTCTGATTTACTTAGTTATCCAACAACATATAAGAGAAAAAATTAATATAGAAACGAGCAATAATTACTTCCTATTTTCACACAATAAAGTCTGCGCGGGATTGAACCCGCGACCTCCGGTTTTACAATCTTATGTCTTCCCAATGGACCAAGAGACTGTCAACAATTTATAGCTGTAAGTCTTAATAGCTACACGAACCAAGATTACCGCTAACACATATTAATGTAAGGTATTGTTTAGTATAGGTACTATATACTATGATTGAAACTCCTTATACTTCACAATCTATTGTTCCCAGGCTTGTGCCCAGCAGTGGGACTATTATTATTAAAGACTTACATGCAACCAAAACCGCCAAAACTCATCATAAAGTTATAAAGTTCTAACACCTTCCGTGTTGTTTCTCCCCGCATTCGTTTATTAAGCTTAGAGGTCGCGGGTTCGTTACTCGGAAGAGACATTATATTTTCTGATGTATAAGATATCTCTTTATTATTTCTTATAAGACTAGTTTAGTATTAATTATCAATTGTTAGAATTTAAAATAATAATAATGTTTTAATAGGGACACTATTAAGGAATATTCGGTTTAGCCTAAAATAGAAAGGTCAATGAACTTTTACATCACCGGAGGTTACGCTTTAAGTATTTAAAATAGTTCCTTTATTTTAAATTAATATCTTTAAATAATTTAAATAATCCCGTCAATTAATTATTGAATATAGGTAAATTGTTTCACGAGATAAGAATTATTATAGGTAGGTACTTGAAGTTCAATTATTGAATTTTAACAATGGAATTGTTTATTTGGAACGATAAAACTCGACGTTCTCTCATGAATAGATTTAATGAATACAATATTCTGACTTGAGACATTTCCGTATTTACAATTGAAAAACTTAAAACCTTAAATTTATTAACTAATAATAGAAAATATTTTTAATATGATTAGTTTTTATAAAAATTACTTCACAGAAATGTATTCATAAAATAATTTGATAACGAAAATGGAGGAAGCCGTAACTGAGTAAAACAATAATTATAACGAATATGTTTAAATAAAATAGGGTAAATATTAAATGACACTTAGGAAAAAAACTATTATCATACTGTAATTCTGTCTGCGAGATTTTACCGCGCCCAGCTGTGGGATCTATAGGTATTAGTATATCAGACACACAAAAGTTACGGAACATTTGTTCAAAGACGGGCATCGAACCCATGACATTCTTCAAAGTTAATAATCGTAAGACACACGAAATCGAACAAAAAAACGCAATAAAAACTGTTTGGATATTTCATGTCACATTATTATAGAATTACGGCTTAATTTCACATGAATATTAATATTAAAGGGCACTAGTCTGTTTGTTCTTATTAATTTCCAATAAGAAACACTATTACGACATTATATTTTTGTAAGTTCATTATTATATTTGAAAAACAAATTATAATTTTATTAATGTTGAAGAACAATTTTTAAATAAAAAGGATCATTTTATTATCGATAAATGAATAAAGATTAGAACATTTTCTAATACAAATAACAGGATTAAAATATCTAGTACTTTTGATATATTTTTAATATCCTATTATAATTTATCTCACTCAATCTTAATCCGTTAATAGACAATACTATTGTTTATCCGCTCTTAATATTTATATTATAATAAAAAATCGTGATAAAAAGACTAACTGCGGAAAAAAGTAAAAACTAGATAAAAAGTATACAAAAGATTTTAAATCAATCGTTAACTCGCAAAAAAGTTTTCTATCTTTAATAAAAATTCTCAGGTGTTTTACAACAAATATTTTGGCCTCCGTCCATAATTGCAGTATTTCAAATAGGCACTTTACAAGTGTGACATTTACCCTATAGTTTATTAAGGCATATTTCAAGAACAAAATCCCGGTAATAGGGTATATGCGGTTATAATTGACACAAATCAATCACGACAAAATCCCGGTAACTGTGAGATACCGGATCGTCGGCGACACACGGCACCAACACGTCCGCCAATTAAACTTTCTTATTGGATGTAATTGATCATCTGATTTATTGACGATTGCCTCGATGTACTTTTTATTTTTTAATTAGTGGTGAATTCCACGGAATCGGTATTTTTTCCGTTTCACCTGATAATTATCGGAATTGTGACGTTAAGAGTAATTGAGATTGCGTTTTATCAGGACGTGACTTTTTCAATCTTGTTCGTGTCAAGATATTTTTGTTTGTGAAACGTGAGAGAATTATTTACAGCTTGTTTCGGACTGAAGAAATTAATTTACATATTTATTTGTAGCTGTTTTTTTTATTACAAAGTTGAGTACAATTTTGCCGTCAATTGGAATTGTTAAATTTATTACTATGAAACTTCTTATAAGATTCCACGAGATTTTTCGTTAAAAAAATAAATAAACACAAAAATAATAAATGAAAAAAAGGTCGGAACTTAACTTGCCTAACAACACAAAACTAAACACTGAAATGATGAAACACTTACTTGTTAGTCGACAGACATCACAAACTCACATCACTCTAGTCATAACACAACGAGTCATCAGAAAGATATTACGTTCAAATCACAAACACAACGTGACAATAACGTTAATGAATTACAAATGCCGTACACAGTCAGCTACGCCCAAAAATAATCTCTCAAGTTCGTCCGCAAAACAAAACAAAAACATTTCACAGCACAAGTCGAGTTCACTGTTGTCGCCGGCTGACAGAAAAAAAATATAAAAATACCCGAAAAAAAACAATCGAAAGCGGTGACAATTATTGACAGTTCACGATACACGATCGATTATCGGATGAGCGGTTTCGATCCGATTATTTATTACGTAAGGCGAGAGTGGCGGCGCGCGGCGTGGCGACGGGCGCGCGTCGTAGTCGCGACACACGACTGCAGTGCGATCCTTCGGACGAGACCCCACCAGCACTACGCGCATCTGAGGCTCACTCCTTAGCGCGGCCCCGCCCAGTGGGACGCCACTCGGCGGCTAAGATGACCGTCTCCCTCCTCCTCGCACGTGGGGAAAATACCGCTCTCCGTCCCGCTCGCCCGCGGCGACAGTGGGGCGCGCCAATGGGATCGGTTCGGCGGATCGAGTCGAGACGATGAATCGAGACGTGTACTTAGGTATCACTGCACAAGTCCTTTTGTTGTAGTCGATAATGGGATGCGCTTTTTTTGCTACGCGATCGACTGGCCGGTCGGACCTCTCGACGCTGTTTACCACATTATGCCCACACCGGATCGGCTTAACGTCATTTTTACGTATCACGACAATTGATGCTCTCAAATTTGATTGTAACTTTTAAGCGAGAAAGAATCTGTTGTTTTTATTTAAAAAAAATATGGAATGCTTTGCAAATACGTATAGTTCTGTACGAAAATCGCCTTCACCTTGAAAAGCAAAGTGCATGGATACAAACGCAAAGGGCGAGACTCGTAGGGTGATTGTCTCAGTCGGCAGGGGTGGGTGAACTCGATAGGGCGCCGAAGTAGGTCAGTTTTTGTTTCGCGCCACTCGAATTTCGGTTAGTGGGTTCCTTCGCGGACTCCGGTAACTGTCAATTATTGTCATGTTTACTTTAATCCGCGATAATCACTACATTGTGCTCAATTATTTTCACTGAGAAATATATTAAGATTCTGAATACATTTTATTGAAGTTTCAACGATTTCGGACACTCATAAAATCAACAAGAGTCTAAAAGCAAATATTTTGCCTATTTATGCAAAATATACTTTATTTAACAATATAAGCATGCCTATAAAATACACCTTCATATATTTACGACCTTGACATGTAAATTTTACATGAAATAAATATAAACTTTGCACATAAAGCAAAAATGTATTCCAGAAACAATTTTCCGAGCGCATTTTTCCTTTCAGGCGACAAACAAACGTAGTTACGTTCCATTCGCCGCTAGATGGCATTAGGCGCCGCTTTTCCCCATTTCCACGGCATTTTCCGAGGGAAAATGTATTTTATATCCAAATATATGATATGGAGTATTTAAATATTATGTTTTTATGGCAAAAAACACGGGGTTTTGTAGAAACAAATACTTTTTACTAAGTTTTTTAAGCACTGGCTGAAGTGATGTGGAGATGATACATATTTTTTTGGAATTTTTATTTAAATAATTTGTAACTCATTCTGTTAGAAACTAGTTTGAAACGCGAGGCTTTGGGTTCGATTGCCGCCCCGAGAGAATATTTGCGTGATTCTAAACTAGTATTTGTTTGGTGGTCTTTGTGAGATCGAAAAATATCGTAGACTTTGATAACCACGGCACAAGACTTGTGCCTTAGTGTGGGTTCAGAACTATGTATGTGACTGTTGGGCGTGTGTATGTGTAGGTATACATGTAAATTATATAATATATACTTACTACTTATGTATGTATGTGTACTTAAATTTTAAAATATTGAAACTAACGTATAGCATGTAGCTTTATAACATCATTCAGCATCAGTCTATATATGTCCCACTGCTGGGCAAGGGCCTCCTCTACAACTGAGAGGGTTTAGGCCTTAGTCCACCACGCTGGCCTAGTTCGGGTTGGCGGACTACACACCTATGAACTTCCTACGAATTCTTAGGTGTGCCGGTTTCATCAAATCAAATCAAATCAAATTATCTTTATTCAAATAGACTTTTACAAGCTCTTTTGAATCGTCAATTTTACACTTCTTATTTTTTTTAAACTATTGCCGCTTCGAAACGTGTTATAGCTGTGGAGAAGAAACGGCAAGAAACTCCCTCAGCAACACGACTTGTAATTTTTTTTCTTAAAAACAGCAATATTATTATTATTTTTTAATTCACATTGTTTCATTTTTACATAATAAATGTCATAACTATACATGTCATAGAGATACATGTCATAGCGATACAAACTGTAGCAACACGATACAACTCCGATCAATTTACTTACTCCCAAGGCTTATCTTCAATAAAATCTGAAATTTTATAGTATGCATTTTTGCAAAGTTTATCTTTAATTGATTCCTTAAACTTATTCAGGGGAAGCTCCCTAATAGCCTTCGGAAGTTTGTTATAGAAGCGTATACATTGCCCCATAAAAGAGTTACTAACTTTCCGGAGACGAGTTACGTGTTGTACAAGATTACATTTGTTCCTAGTATTTTTATTGTGTACATTACAAATTTTATTAAATTTATCAAGATTCTTTTGGACGTACATTAAGTTTTCGTATATAAACTGACAAGTGACGGTAAGAATATTTATTTCCTTAAATTTTTCTCTAAGTGAAGCCCTGGGACCTAAATTATAAATAGCCCTAATGGCTCTTTTTTGCAAAACAAAAATAGTGTTAATATCCGCAGCAGCTCCCCACAAAAGAATACCATACGACATAAGGCTATGGAAATAGCTAAAATAAACCATTCTTGCCGTTTCCTCGTCAGTCAGACGTCTGATCTTTTTAACTGCATATGCCGCTGAACTTAATTTGCTTGCCAATCGTAGAATGTGCGGTCCCCATTGGAGTTTTGCGTCTACCGTAATGCCCAGAAATGTAGTAGACGCAACAGGATCCAGTTCTTCACCGTTAATTTGTACAGTGGTTTTTAATTGCTTAACATTGGGCATTGTGAATTTTACACATTTAGTTTTATTTGCATTTAAAAGTAAATTATTATTATCAAACCACTGAACAACTTTACGAAGTGCATTGTTTACTTCGTCAAAATTATCGAGACGTCTTTTTACATTAAATATAAGAGATGTATCATCCGCAAACAGCACTATATCGTTTTTATCCCCTACGTAGTAAGGCAAGTCATTAATGTACACGAGAAACAGAAACGGCCCAAGAATTGAACCCTGTGGGACTCCCATGGTAACCGACGATCCTGGAGAAAGTTTTCCATTAACGTCAACCCTCTGGACTCTATTATTCAAATACGAAGTCAGAAGATTGAGAGCTCCGTTTCTAATGCCATAATGATGAAGCTTCCTGACAAGAATGTCATGTTTGACGCAGTCAAAGGCTTTGGACAAGTCGCAGAAAATGCCAATAGCATCCCGCGACTCTTCCCATGCCCTGAACACAGTTTTTAAAAGTTCAACTCCTGCATCGATAGTTGATCTACCCTTAGTAAATCCGAACTGTTTCCGATGAAGTAAGTTATTTTTATTGAAAAAGTTCAGTAATTGATTAATTATAATTTTTTCAAATAACTTACTAAGAGTTGGTAAAACAGAAACAGGTCGAAAATTTGAAGGGTCTGAGGTATCACCAGATTTAAAAAGTGGTATTACCTTACTAAGCTTCATCAGGTCAGGAAATACTCCAGATGCGACGCAACGATTGAACACAGCTGCCATGTGAGGTGCTATAATATTGATAATAGAGGATATAGTAACTACTGATATTCCCCACAAGTCTTTAGTCTTTTTTTTACTAATTTCTTTAAAGGCTTTTAAAATATCATAATGACTAATTGCTGTAAATTCAAACGATGCATCACATTGAGGAACATTATCTTCAAGAAGTAACACAGCAGACCTAGAAGACGACTGAAGATGTTGAGTAGTTACTATGGGAATATTTGTAAAAAATCTTTCAAATTCAGAGGCCACTTCAGTGTCTTTTGAAACAATATTATTATTAACTTGAATCCTAAATTCATTGTGGTGTGCTATGTGCCTTCCCGATTCAGAATTGATAATGTTCCAAGTGGCTTGTATTATATTTGGGGCTGATTTTATTTTATTTTTAAGGTACATTGATTTGGCAGCGGAACAAACTCGTTTAAAAACCTTAGAATATAATTTTACATAGGCAATAAATTCCGGATTTTGGTTATACATTCTTTCATTATATAAATCATACAATTTATTTCGGCTTTTAAATATACCAGTAGTTGCCCACTCACTAAATGTCAAACTGTTCTTCAAATTAATAGTTTTTGATTTAAAAACCTTATTGTGTTCCATATTTATATGACCAAATAAGGATGCATACATTTTGTTGGGATCTTGATGAGAGGACAACTTGGGTATATTTTGTTCCATATTTGTTTTAAAATTATTTAAGCGGTTAGCAGTAATAGGAACAAATGTAATACTTTTGCTTGTTACTTTACATGTATGCAAAGGTAAAGACACCAACTGGCCACAGTGATCAGAATCAAAATTATTAATAATAACACTTGAAATTACTTTAACATTTGTAAAAATATTATCAAGACATGTTGCACTTGTGGCAGTGATTCTTGTTGGTTCAAAGAAAACATTATTCATATTATATGATTTAAAAAGATTTATTATGTTACTGGTTGCCTGAGAGTTTTCTAGAATATTTATATTAAAGTCTCCGCAAATAATCACCCCTTTATTTGAATTACATATTTTGTGCAAAGCATCTTCCATGATTTCCATGAATGATAAAAGCAATGCACATGGTGGCCTGTATACACTTAGAACAATAAACTGATCAGATTCAATACAAGCTATTTCTGTAACACGTTCAACAGAAAGTCTCACTATATCAATTCTTTCTTTATACTTTATTAATTTATTCATAATTATTAAGGAGCCCCCATGTATCATATTTGTTCTGTTGAATGTGCTAACAACATGATGGTTATTAAAGTTAAACATCAACTGATGGGACTTCAGCCAATGTTCAGTTAAGCACAAAATATCAATATTATTTGAATTTAGAAAAAGTTCTACTTCCAATTCTTTATTGTTTAAACCTTGTATATTTTGATGAACCAAGTTAATAGCCTGCTTATTTTTGCTACAATTTATATCTAATTCACTAACATAGCCAGAGTTTGTCTCTATTGTCTTATAACCTAATTTAAATGCAATGTCTTAATGTTCAGATTGCTATAATCTGAATTTATATCAATCTGCTCAATAGAGCATAGTCTAATAGCCAAGTTATTGGCTGATACCCTAATATAATATGATAGCACATCTGCTATCTGTCTCTTAATAAACAAAGGGAGATAAAAATTATCTCTTGTCCTAGAATAAAATTTACTAACATACTTGTTAGTGTCAATAACATGGAATGATTTATTGTTATTGCACAACATGTGCATTGTTAAATTTAACTTATATCTAATATTATTTTCTTCCGCTGACAATTTTTCACTGTAGGGTAATGTAAACATGACTATCTCCTTCAGATTTAATAAACAAAGCTGTTCATAGAATTCTATTAATTTATTTTTGTTTAGATTACCCCTATTACCAATTAATATAATTAATTTAGTGTTAGGTTTAAACTTATTGCAATTAATTAAGCTTTTTGCAATCTCTAAGTAAGGCTTATTAGGCATACAATTATTTAATAATGTTTCTCCCCTTTCCAAACTAACCAATGTTCCCATTGTCTTGCCCATTTCATCGCTGTACATAATTACATGGTCACTTACTTTGTATGGGATGTTCAGTTTATTCCCATATTTTTCTATGGAGTTATTGGCTGGCTCTGTTTGCTGTAGGCTGTTACATAAAGAAGATGTTGATGAATTTATTTTTAGAGACGGAGCATTCATAGGCTTTGAATCTGTGAAGCTATTACACTTACATGTTATGTTATGGCTTTGCAGTGAATCAAAGCGATCAGCGTTATATTTACATAGTTCTGTTAATTCTGTTAAAGCTGATGAATGCTCTTCAATCTCTCTTTGAGCATTTGCATATTTCTTAGTCATAAAGATTAAGGATGACTGCAGTTTTTCCAATTCTTCATTAAGGAATTGTGTGTCAGTATCATACTTAATCTTATTTTGCTCCAATTCATAGGCATATAAATCAACTGTGTCTTTTAGAGCTAATTTCTCTTTTAAGCTAAATACAAATTTATGACGTTGTTTATGATTTTTTAAAAGTTTTTGAGTTTTCTTTATATACCTATTAATCTTAACATACTTCTTTATTTTATTTTTGCTGCACCCTCCAATTCCTAACCCACTACTTGTATGTAATGTATCATTCTCGGTTAAATCTATAGTAGTTAGGGCAGAATCATTGGAAGATACAGAACCAAGAACAGGATCAACATTCATTAACTCGGTGAATAGGTTTTGGGTTTGTTGTTCCCGAGCAGAGGTTTTGGCCATTTCCAACTGCGTGATGTGGTGTTGTGCTTCACGGAGTTCTTGTTGTAAACAGGAGATAGTGTTTAAGGCCATTTCATACTCTTGGGAGCATTTGTCGAATCCATCCACTATGAGCCTGAGTTGATCCCGCTCTTCAGTTACCACTAATAACTGATTGTGCATTTCAGTTAATTCATTCCGAAGTTTTGTGTTCTTATTTAAGATTTCTAATAACTCCTTTTCATTGTCATCTCTCTCACGATCCAGCAGTTCACATCTCTCCCTTGCAATCCTTAATTCTTGTAACGCCAGTTGGAGTTTAGATTCCTCCTGGCGAGACAAGGCTCTGCGGGTCATCATTTTAATAATGCTGGGTTGTCTAGGTTCTTAGTTTACAAGTATAAACTGCGGCTAGACTGGGTGGATTGTAATAATTGCAAAGGAAAAAGTGCAATACTACAGATGTTGAAATTGGGTTGCAAAGGTAACAAAGTAGTACTTACCACAGTTTTATCTGAAAGTAAAACCGAGGAAACACACAATTGCACCAATCACTCACCCAATTAGTTAATAAAGGAGAAATAAGAGCGATGACAAAGAAATTTAAATTTAAATTGATTTGACAGTTGTAAGTTACACAAGTTACACACGTATTACTAAAAAATTACCCTTAAAATACTACCAATACTTATAATTAAGGATTTTTATACACTTATTTAATGTTTTCAAGAGTTAACTTGTTTATGCATAGCGAGAAATTAATTAAATTTAAAAATTTAATTATTAAAATCTAGGAACGTTAGCTGTTCGTATTGGGGTTGCCAGCGGATGCTATTAGTCATCACGATGTTTTCCTTCACCGTTAAAGTACGTGATAATTCTTTATGAATACACACATAACTTCGACATACCTGGCGAAATGTGGGTGCAGAAATGCACCTCTGCCTACCCCTTCGGGGAATACAGGCGTGAGTTTATGTATGATGTATGTACATAACTTCGAAAAGTCAAAGGTGCCTGGGTTCGAACCAGCGACTGTCGAGATTCTCGACCGCGTGCCTAAACCTCGAGGGCTTCACGACTTAATTAAATAATTAATGTACTTAAATTGTAAGAAAAATTTAAACTTTAATCTTTTTAGATTTTTACTGTAACTACATAAAATTAGGCAAGCTCCTTTTTTGTCAGTAGGTACTTGTCAATTAAAAAGTCATGTTTAATACAACTAACTTTACAATGTAACCCAACATTCACAGAGACACGTAACATTAAGGTCTAAGTCTTGCGTTGTGTATTAGAAACTACCTACTTGAGTTTTTGGTCTGGAAAAATCTTCATCATCATTAGTCGAAACACGTCTACTGTTGGACAAAAGCCTACTACAAAGTCTTGAATGATCATCACGATCAATGTAGGTCATGTTTTCGGAAAATAGAACTAAAATATTTGTTACTGCCTCTCGTGTTACAAGTATGTGCCGTGCGATCTAGAGGTCCTGGGTTCCATTCCCGGGTCGGGCAAAGCGTTATTGGGTATTTCCAACAGAAAATTCTCAGTAGCAGCACGGAGACTGGAATTGTGCCCGAAAAACGGCAATAGGCTCGCCCCCTATTACGTGGGACTGATACATACCTGGCGAAATGTGGATGCAGAAATGCACCTCTGCCTACCCCTTCGGGAAATACAGGCGTGAGGTTATGTATGTATCAGTGGCGGTACTTCCATAAAAGCCCAAAAGCCCAGTTTGCCTTTTAAAATTCCAAATAATAATTTTTAAGCTTGAAATCTTTATTTGACTAAAGCAATTTGTTAATATAAGACCCCATAAAAGGCAAATATAAACTAGACATTACACAATTAACGTTTAATTCTTTTGGGCTTCTATGGAAGTCCCGCCACTGGTATGTATGTATATTTGTTACTTCTAGTCCGACAAAGTGATTGCACGGGCAGGTGATAATGCAGTCCGGTCTAAACAGAAAGCTAATAACAGTTATCAAGAAACAGTTCGGCAGACACTACTCATGATAATAAATATGCTTTCTTTTTTGACAACCCCGTGGCGCAGTTGGCTAGACACCAGCTTGCGAAACGAGAGGCCGCGGGTTCGATCCCCGCACAGAGACAAATGTTTGTGTGATCCACAAACATTTGTCTCGGGTCTGGGTGTTTGTGAGACCGAAAAGTCTCTCGCAGTTTCTGATACACACGACACAACACTCGTATCTTAATGTGGGGTCAGAACTATGTATGTGACTGTTGGGTGTATTTATTTATTAAGTTTTTATTTATTTAAAGAGAGCATCAAGTAGTGAATAATGTCCATCTCTTCGTGTTGCATGGCAGTGTAGTATTTTTTTCACGCTGCTTTTAAATCAGCCAGGATATTAGGAAGGAGGTAACATGAAGGCTCGCAAACTATTCCACAACTTGATAGTACGGCAAGTGATCTCGCGAACCTTTCACTAACCTATCTATACATTTATGCTAGCCTGGTATTTTTGGATAAAATACCAATGTTCCGTAGCGGACATCAAACCCGCAACTCCTCTTTTATATCCACCTTCAAGTTCTATTGACGTACCTACTCAAATATTTTCAATCATCATCATCATCATCAGCCCATATACGTCCCACTGCTGGGCACGGACCTCCTCTACAACTGAGAGGGGTTAGGCCTTAGTCCACCACGCTGGCCTAGTGCGGGTTGGCGGACTACACACCTAAGAAATTCCTAAGAACTTTTTGGGTGTGCAGGTTTTATCACGATGTTTTCCTTCACCGTTAAAGCTAGTGATAATTCATTGTGAATACGCACATAACTTGGAAAAGTCAGAGGTGTGTGCCTGGGGTTTGAATTATTGAAATATTTTCAATACTAAACAATATTTAAAAACGGTAAACAATAACGATGTTTTCCAACAAAAGAGTTTTTATACCGCGTTAAATAAACATCGGACAATGCACGAATGTAAGCTGCCTTCAGACATTCTTAGATATTATGAACATCTGTCGGGACCCTCCGATCGACACCCCCGCCCTTGCTAAAGGGTTCATGCTGAGCTTAATGTGGATAGGACTGCAATAATATTTTTCTTTTACAAGGAATATGAAAATACTTCTATGAAAAAAAATTGTCATAAAAAATTGGTTTCTTCGTTCCTTCCCTGGTGTACTGTGTCTAATCTTGAGATCTGGAGTTCAATTTCCGTTTCGGTTTAGTGCTAGTGAGTCTGGAAATGTGCCTAGAAAATGGAGGTAGGCTGGTTATTCATAATAAGTCCATCGATATGTGAGTACAGGAATACACTTCAGCTTATTGCTTCGAGTGAAAAGGCGTGTATGTATAAAACTTGGAAAGTATTTAAAATTTTGTGATGGACGAATTTTATTAACCCTCAACTTTGGCAGTGTGTGGTTTTGAGTTAACATGCTATTTAAAATTTCCTTGCCGATCTTTTGGATAAATCAAGAGTCAATATGATGAATTTTTTTATACAGTTATTGGCAATGCATGCTAATATAGCAGAAAGAACTCAAATATAAAACTCAGCTGTTCTGAGCATCTCTGAAGGTCAATTGCAAAATTACCTTCTCCATTTTATATATATACCCTGTCACAGCTTAACCTTGTTAAAAAATAATGCACATAATTAAACGACTTTTATTTCTAACGTCATTTCTGTAAAATGAAGTAACGCTGTTGAGTTTCATTCAGTGAGGGACATTGTACGTCCAAGTTGACTAAGCCAAGGTACCAGTAGGTACCCATATGTTGAGGCTCGCAGTCTGTCATGATCAACATTGCTTTTGCGGTTGGATTCCCGACACACCTTTAATTATTTAAAGTTCAATATGCATAATGAAAAAAAATAAAAAAAATTGGTTTGATATCATGGGCGTATCCATACATTTCAACCGTATAAAAAATCTAAAAGTGAAACAAGACGAAAAAAAATCCCTTCTTATGCAAATCTTCGGATTTCTTCCGCCATTTGATTTCAGCGCCGTCGGTTCGGCGTGTTGATATTAATTATTAATTTTTACAAGTGATTTATTACCGTTTTTTCTTCGTCTGTGAAATTATATAAAAGTTAATTTTGTATGAATTGAAAGGGGTTTTCTCGCTTCCCCGTTTCAATAGGAATAATTAGCGGGAATGTCCACGTTCCCGAAATTGATCTTTTGTGATTTTTTTATTTAAATTTAATTGCATTTTGCTTATTTAAAATGGTTTCTGTCCGTGACTACTTAAGACTTTAGAAATATACACCTAGACTCAGGTCTCAGATATTAATGTTTTCTAAGTTTTATTAATCTATGTGCCAAAGTAAATTTATTGAACCGTTTCCGTGATTCATTAGATCGTGAGTCATTAGGACAAACAAAACAAAACTTTCACGTTTATAATATTAGTAGGACTATCACAGACTTAAAGGGTGAAGGGAAACATCGTGAGGAAATTTGTATAGGTACCTGAAAGTTTTCCACGTAACTACCGTTGAACAAGGCCAAACCTCTTTTTTCCTTAGTGTACAAGCCCAATAGTAGTAAATACAATAGCAGGGTGTAAAAAGACTGTTAAAAAAATCCCGACAAGAAATTAAAAAAAAAACGACAAAAAATAAAACGTTTTCCTAACAACCACAAGTTTTAAATGTATGATCCATACATGAGCCATATAAATATGTACATACAATCACGCTTGTATCTCGAAAGGCGTAGGCAGAAGAGTATTTCAATACTGCTTAATCATCATCAGCCCATATACGTCCCACTGCTGGGCACGGGCCTCCTCTACAACTGAGAGGGTTTAGGCCTTTGTCCACCACGCTGGCATAGTGCGGGTTAGGTTATGTCGTGATTAGGAAAAAAAAAATTAAAATTTTGTGTTGGGATTTTTTTTAAACGTCAATTTATTTGTAGTCACCGTAACTTGTCTTAGTTTCCGATCACGGTCTGTTCACACCCTGAATATGGACTGTTATACCCAACTTACCAAATACTTTACATAACAACTCGATTTCGAATAAGATATGTACAAATACCAAAAACAATAGAGTTACGACACGGCAACATTATCCGCGGTTAATAATTGTCTTTGGTGATGCTATCAACTCATTGTTGAATAGTAATTGTTCATTTCTTGTCCACTTGCGACATGGCTTAAAAAATATTCTATGACGCACATCTAGTATTGCAGTTTACGTCATAGTAAATTGATACACCCAACAGTCTGTATAGGTCGGAAGTGTATGATGGCCCTGTCCCACCAGACACCCGCCACTGTAACTCCTGTGCTCCAGGATCAACAGCACGCACAGTATTGACGCCGAGCAATGAATCTCTCCAAATCTAAGGGAACCTATTACGATGCCGCATAGAAATTAATAAAAAAAAAGATATAAAAGATGAGTTGGTATTAAAAAAAATTCTTCTATCTCCTTACATCACCTTATGAGACAATTAGTTTTAATATCATATACAACTCATGACTGGGTATGACAAAATTAGGAGTTGGAAACATAGAGTTGTCCACTTCCCTCCACTACACTTAAATACACTTTGTTATCGGAAGTGTTAATTAATACAAATAACTTTCTTATTAATTATTGTATTGTACACATCAACTACCCTCCCTTCTATCACTTGTCTATGTCCAGCTTATGGTTGTCTCTAAAAGATCGCCTTGAGCGATAAGACCGCCAATTGTACTTCATTCTATTTGTGTATTGTTTTGTTCATTATTTCTTAGTGTACAATAAAGAGTTTATAAATAAATAAATAAATAAAATAGTTCGACATCACTCAAACCCTTCCTTCACAGGATTAAATATGACCCATAAATACAGGAACCGGTAACCGGTTGGCCCATTCAAGTTCCAGAAGAAAAACTAGACAATGCAACACGTGCGACGGACAGACACAATGTGCACCCACTACTGCGCAATCATGTTGGTTAAGTTAGGAGCGGAGGCAGGGGCGTTTTTACTTACACCAAACACAAGGTTTTACTTAAAAAAGCTTGGTATCAATGGTGGTACTTCCATAGAAGCCCAAAAGCCCAGTTTGCCTTACAAAATTCCGACAAGTTTTAAATCTTTATTTAACAAAATCAATTTGAAATATAAATGACAATATCCTGAACCCACAATAAACAATTATAAACTAGGCATTACAAAATTAACGCGTAACGCTTTTGGGCTTCTATGGAATTACCACCACTGCTTGGTATAATATGTAGGTTGTTATGCTATATTCAATAGATTCTACCTAGCCCTATGAGATGCAAGCGAGTGTGTTTGGATGTATTTCATCATCATCAGTCTATATACGTCCCACTGTTGGGCGCGGGCCTCCTCTACAACTGAGAGGGTTTAGGCTTTAGTCCACCACGCAGACATAGCGCGGGATGGCGGACTACACACCTAAGGAATGCGTTAAAAATAGGTAAATGATGAACGGTTGAAATTCATCAAAATAGGTCCAGTATTATTCCTACCAGGGTCCTGGAAGTACGTATAGGCTCCCTTTTTTAATTTTGATTGACAAAAATTATTTAATTGCGTGCTTCAGGCCGTAATCTATTTAAAGTTTTTATATTTCGATCATGTCAATTTATTTTAGTATCAATTAACAATCTGCATACCATAAAAGTTTCTTGTCTATTCATTTCCCGCTCAGCTCATCGCTTTCGCCTGCGCTCGTTGTTTGCATCACACGCTACGATCAAAGCGCCGCGTCCAGCTTCTGTAACGAATGGAGTTTTGCATTATTTATGAATGTCGATCTGTTTATTACTTGTCTATGGTAATTTAACATGCATGTCACAAATTAATTATGTATAAGTCACTTTCTTTGTACGACATTATCGAAACAAATTCATTTAGATATAAATATAAGCTGCTTTATTGATGCTGTGGTTTAGAGATAGACGTACGGCGTACGTTTTAAAAGTTCTAGCTTCAATTCCCGTGCTAGGTTTTTCGCGTGAAAACTCTCAGTGATAGTTTGGGAAAATGCATGAAAAACAGTAAAAGGCTAGCTTTCTGATATGTGACATTTTGAAAACAGCTAAGCTATATCGTCACGAAAACATCGTGAGGAAACCTACACACCTAATAGTTGTTAGGAATTTCTTAGATATGTAGTCCGAAAACCCGCACTAGGCCAGCGTTGTGGACCAAAGCCTAAACTCTCTCAGTTGTAGAGGAGGGCCATGCCCAGGAGTGGGACGTGTATGGGCTGATGATGATTAAGCAGTATTGAAATACTCTTCTGCCTACGCCTTTCGAGAAACAAGCGTGATTGTATGGCTTTGAACCTGTGACCTGTATCAGCGCCTATCACATAACAGTATCAACTAATATACCAACATCAATGACCACAGATGTCGGAATTGATACAAGCTATTGTAAGTTGAAACAAAACAGGGCCACTGGGGGGTAATGCCCCCATGTGATTCATTGTTTCAACACACAAACGCTCATTAATTAATCAACATTGCATTATATTCTTGAAAAAAATGAGACCCGAATTGATGTTTCACTGTAAAATGGGCTTTGTGTAGAGTTAGGAAGGTATAGAAGAGATTTCAAGTCGAAGAAAATGGAAACCATTTTCTAAATAAAAATAGTGGGTGAATAAATATTGTCTCGTAGTCTAGCGGTAGAAGTGTGCTCCGTGCTATGTAGAAGTCCCGGGTTCAGTTCCCAGGTGGGGAAAAATTTGCCCGAAAACCAACAATAGATTGGCTACCTATTCAGTGTGTTTTTTACTCACCTGTGCCTACCCCCGCTAGGATACCAGCGAGAGGGGGAATGCATGTAAAAATATACTTTCAAAATCAACCTGTAAACTTTTGCAAGGTCCTTTGTTTTCAAAAATCATTAAAAACGGTTAAGAATTTTGAGTTCGTTACATACATACATAAATACAAACCTTTCCTGTTTATAATATTTGTAAAGAATATGAGTAAACTAAACCTCGAGGCCATCACTACTTATGTGATGGCCTCGAGGTCTAGACGCGCGGTCGATAATCTCGGCAGTTGCGGGTTCAAACCCCAGGCACAAATGACTTTTCAAAGTTATGTGTGTAATTGTGTATTCACAATGAATTATCACGTACTTTAACGTTGAAGAAAAACATCGCGAGGAAACCTGCACCCCTAAATGTTCTTAGGAATTTCATGGTGTGTAGTCCGCCAACCCGCACTTGGTCAGCGTGGTGGACTAAGGCCTAAACCCTCTCAATTGTAGAGAAGGCCCGTGCCCAACAGTGGGACGTATATGGGCTGATAATGATAATGATAAGGCGCTACCTACATACGTCTGTACCAAAATTCATTCAAATCAGTTAAGTAAATTTTGAGTTCGTTACAAACGCACATACAAACCTCTTCTTTTTTAATATTAGTAAAGACTAGTAACGACAGCCCCGTGGCGCAGTTGGCTAGCAAAACGAGAGGCCGCGGGTTCGATCCTCGCACCGAGACAAATGTTTGTGTGATTCACAAATATTTGTTCCGGGTCTGAGTGTTTGTGAGACCGAAAAGTCTCTCGTAGTTTCTGATACCCGCGACACAGGACTTGTATTCTAGTGTGGGGTCAGAACTATGTATGTGACTGTTGGGTGTATTTATTTATTTATTAAATCCCGCGGAAAAGTGTATATTTCCGCGGGCACTTCTAATCGTTCTCAATCCTACACACCAAAGCGTCGGTATAACAATTAAAATTTGATGATGCGGGTGCACTGTGCGGCGCACTCCACGCGTCTTACTGCAACCACTTGCACTCATTGCGGCTTGAGGATATCCTTCACCACTCCGAGGGTTGAGGGTCAACACCAACCAATGCAGTTTTGGGCGCGAAATATGGCGTGCAATTGGGTGGAGTGCGGTTCTAATTGGGGATTGTGGTTGTCGGTCAAAATTGCTAGGAAAGTATAAAAGAGTATCGTCATCATCATCGTCAGCCCATATACGTCCCACTGCTGGGTATGGGCCTCCACTGCATTTGAGAGGGTTTAGGCCTTATAAAAGAATGTGAAATTGACAGGTGCTGTGTTCTATCGCAGTACATGTGTGTGCCTTGCGATGCGGAGGTTCATTTCCCGGTTTGGGCACAAGGTTTATATTAGGGAAGTGTCAGTGCAGCAAAAATCGAAATTTGCGAGAAAAATTGCAATTTCATTTATATACGTGAAACTTCAAAACCATAGGCGTAATGCGAGTATTTGCCTTGTTACTCTGTCCTTTTTGGTGAAATAGAAGAGTGCATGTTAATTAAATTAATTTTATGGTAGTAAGTAGATACACTTAATAGTGATGGCCTCGAGGTTTAGGCGCGCGGTCGAGAATCTCGGCGGTCGCGAGTTCAAACAAAGCACGCACAGCTGACTTTTCGAAGTTATGTGTGTATTCACATTGAATTATAACTTACTTTAATAGTGACGGAAAACATCGTGAGGAAACCTGCAAACCTAAAAGTTCATAGGAATTTCTTAGGTGTGTAGTCCGCCAACCCGCACTAGGCCAGCGTGGTGGACTACGGCTTACACCCTCTCAGTTGTAGAGGAGGCCCGTGCCCAGCAGTGGGACGTATATGGGCTGATAATGATAATGATAAGGCGCTACCTACATACGTCTATACCAAAATTCATTCAAATCAGTTAAGTACATTTTGAGTTCGTTACAAACGCACATACAAACTTTTTCTTTTTATAATATTAGTAAAGACTAGTAGCGACAGCCCCGTGGCGCAGTGGAACGTATATTATGGGCTGATGAAGTACACTAATAAGTAAAAGTAGACTCAATCAAGAGACACCGGTGTTAAATCTAGTTCACAAATAAATTATATAGGTACACCCTCACACATTTTTTGTGCCCTTGTCATTTCCTTCTATAGGTCGTCGGCATCTGTTCGCTATTCACATTCAAATACACTTCATTATATTTAGATCACCACGTTGTGTCATCGGCAGGGAGGTAAAAAATCACTCGATTGGAACCCTTTGTGGTTTCACTTGAAACGAAATCGAATGTTTTGTGTGAATCAATATTTGTGCCGATAGAAAGTCTGTGACACATGATTTAAGTTTTTTTGCTTTCAAAAACAATGCTACTGTTTGCGTGGCTCTGCCAAGTATTAGATAAGTATGGCTGAATTGGGTCGAATTGATACGATTGTTTTTGGATTAATCAACTGCACATTTGTCTTCCATCCTGGGATCAGCTGCCGAATCCTCATTGGTAGTAAGCCGTATTAGCTCATTGAGTGAAGAAAGCACCGTAAAGAAGCTTACAAGTCCGAGAATTGTCAATCAAAATGTCGTAAGTGAGCTTGAAGATTAAGTACTATACGTTCACTCACTCTTGTAATAACTAAGGTCAGTGTGCTGAATTTCCATAACCACGATCACGGCTAGATTTAAAGTACGTAGGTATTAGGTGTCGAACTTGTTGCCAGTGGCGACACTTCCATAGAAAAAGCCCAGTTTGCCTTACACAATTCCGAATAATATCTTTTATTTTTTAAATCTTTATTTATCAAAAGCAATCTGACATATTAATGATTCTAGAATAAATAATTATAAACTAGACATTACATAATTAACTTGTAACACTTTTAGGCTTCTATGGAAGTACCGCCACTGCTTATTGCCCTATACTTTTTGTAAACATTACCACTTTAGGTTCAAACACATGATATCTTGATCGCCGATGTAATATCTGCAATGGAGCCATCAAAGCAGTGAAGAAGGCTCAACATAAAAATTCCGACCTGTCTTTAACTCAGGATACCAAACTTGTTAGGCAAATATTTAATTTACGTCGCAGTTATCAATTGAAATGATCTTTTTGGGGTGTTGCGTGCACCTTGAGCGTTTTTATAGCGTCCCCATCGTCGATCCACTTTCTAATCCGCGGTATCAAATGATTGTACAATGACTTTTGTAAGGGTCCTGAGGTATATTTAAGTTTTACGTTTCCGAGGTGATCTGTGAAGCGAAACGTGTTAGAATACGTGGTCATATTGTAGTGTATATGTAAATACATAGTTTCACGCCTGTATTCCCCAAAGGGGTAGGCAGAGGCATTTCTGCACCCACATTTGACTAGATATGTATCAGCCCCTCGTGATAAAGGGCGAGCCTATTGCCGTTTTTCGGGCACATTTCCAGACTCCGTGCTGCTGAGAATTTCCTAATGGAAAAACCCAATGCTTGACCCGGGAATCGCACCCAGGGACTCTAAATCGTACAGCAAATACTTGTACCGCGTGAACACGAGGCAGTCTGATAAAGGAAAAATGCCTGTTAGAATACGTGGTCCTTATCGTGAAATAAAAGACTTTCGTAGATCTGTAGACTGTATGGAGCTAAATGAAACCCTCATATGTGGAGCAACTACTAAGTTATAAAAAGCCGTGGGACGTATACCTACAATACGCTTAAAAAAGGAATAATTGTATGACATAAAATATACTTTTTCGTATATTTAAAAGCAGTGATGGCCTCGAGGTTTAGGCGCGCGGTCGAGGCACACACCTCTGACTTTTCGAAGTTATGTGTGTATTCACAATGAATTATAATCACTTGCTTTAACGGTGAAGGAAAACATCGTGATAAAACCTGCACATCTAAAAGTTTTTAGAAATTTCTTAGGTGTGTAGTCCGCCAACCCGCACTAGGCCAGCGTGGTGGACTAAGGCCTAAACCCTCTCAGTTGTAGAGGAGGCCCGTGCCCAGCAGTGGGACGTATTTGGGCTGATGATGATATTTAAACATGGCGGACATTTAGCAACACAAGATCCATTTAAATTCGCCACGCGAGCCGTCGCCCTGTCGCACATAATTTATTATCTATCAAAAAATAATTGTTATAATTACTTATGCAAGAGCGCGCCGTATCTCCCCTATACTTATATTTTTATTCAAATGCTCTAATGACTGCAGCCATTGTCAAAGGGTTTCTGATCGCAGTCGGTCCCAATCGGATGGGGTTATGTTGCAAGCGGGTTCATAGAGTTGGTAGATGCTTAAAGAGCTATGTTATATTTCGTACTAGAAGTATTGTCTTCGAAATTGGAGTCAGTGGAATTAAAAGTAAAAATACTCCAACATCTCCGTGTAAGTAGGTTAAACAATATTTACCTCATTTCTAATTTTCTATAGCTGTGTTTTAAGTTGTAATTGTCTGCGAGACAAATCTCATCAAATAGGTTAAGCCATACCTATATAATGCATGATTAAGGATTATATTTCGTGTATCTTTTAGATTGGTGATATTAAAAAAATTCTAAACGTGTGTTTGAGTCGTACTGTTAGACTTAATTATGAACACTGCCCAAGTGGCACCTCTATCTCATATAAAATCTACAATAGACTTATGAAAATAAGTCTTGAATTGAATAAAAGGGAATGTGATACTAAAATGACAGACGAAGTGTTCTTCAAATATTAAAATTGCTGCTTATAAGTTTGAATTATTCTATACAACAGAAAATACGGAACAGCAAATTCCAAAGTAATTAATAAAACGAAAGATATTTCATAAGCTTATAAAACGCTCCAACCATAACCGAAACCAATGCACGCAAACACAAAGTTTAGAAAACACATGTCTATCGGCCGGCCATTGTTTGGTAAAAATCTATACGAGATAGTTCATTCACTAAACAAAATATGATGCGCCTTTTGTAAAAATACGGCTGATTTGCATACGAATCCCGACCCTCGTCATTTTGTGTTGCCATATTCTCTATTCACTGCCGGTGACATGATGCGGCCAGCGTGACTATGTAGTGTTTGATTAGGGAATAATAAATCATATGGCTATTTGATATTTTTAATAATCACAAAAGGACTCCTAGCATGGCTTTCCACGTGCCTATAGATATGTGAAATGAGAAACGTAAGGTATGGTAAAGAGGTAAAAAGTTTGTGATGGCTTTATGAAGGCACACGTTGGTTCAAATCCCACGTATACTAATGACTTTAAAATTCATACATTTATGCTCTGTATTGGAGAAAAATATTGTAAGGAAACCTGCTTTACTTAGTTTCCTTCCCAATACATCTCTTGGACATGATTGTTCACTGTTTTGAATTGACACAGCGCGGTGGATTAAGGTGATTAACACCTTGAGTCTTGTGCCCAGCAGTGAGACTTATTTATCTGATATTATTATTAACAATCAGAATCTATACATATTTCTATGAATTACATAAACTGTTATTACGGGCATCGAATCTTTGTCCCCCTGTCCAATACCCGCTTCTAAAATGTTATAGTTGAAGTAACATCCAATTACTTACTGGCTCAAAAAACTATTTTAAAAAGAAATGTCAAATACCAACATAACAAAACATTAATCCCAAAGAAATTCGAAATTCAAAACACAAATCAGTATTGCTTCTTAATGATGTTAAAAATGATATAGTGGGAGCGGGACGGGTATACGAGCAACATATAAGCGAGAAAGGGATGGAATATACGATAGCTCGCCGGAAACGCCATAATGTATGGCTCATTGTCAGTAACGAGTTCGGATGGCAGTGGGCGAATGCGATCACCCTTAAATAGCATCTTTTGTAATTGTATGGCTGTACCTTCGTCTGCACTCATCGTGTGGATATTCTATTCTTTGTTCGACATAAAGACGTTAATTTGGTGAGACTGTAGGTGATCAATTGCATCATGATCCAAAAAATACGCCGTGGCTTGGAGAGCCGCAGATTCAAATCCTAATCTATAATATGCGTATTTTTTCGAAATTATTGTTGATAATAATCATTAATCCTGAAGGAATTTGATTGTCTCATAGTTTTCCACAGGAACTTTGGTATGTAAAGTCTATCAGTTACACTAGCCTTAGGTTGAGGACTAACAGTCCCGCGGCGCAACACCAGCTTGCGAAACGAGAGGCCGCTGGTTCGATCCCCGCATCGAAACAAATGTTTGTGTGATCCACAAATATTTGTTTCGGGTCTGGGTGTTTGTGAGACCGAAAAGTCTTTCGTAGTTTCTGATACCCACGACACAAGATTCGTGTCTTAATGTGGGGTCAGAACTATGTATGTGACGGTTGGGTTATTTATTTATTTATTAATAATCATTTATCCTGAGGGAATTTGACTGTCTAATAGTTTTCAATAGGAACTTTGGTATGTAAAGTTACATTAGCCTTAGGTGAAAGACTAATGCCAAATACAACTATATATTTGAGTCCCCCAGTGCCCAGCAGTATTGAATATAGCCTGATCCTTATTCATCACTTTAGCCCAAAGAAAAAAATCTAAAAGAAACCTGCGCGACCGTTCTTCAGGACTTAGGTATGTGAGCTCCAACTCGTACTGTCGAATCTACACTACATTACACAAAAGAACAATTAATATTGGCGAAGATCACGCATGAAGCCACATGCAAAGGGGTTGAAAGACCATTTAGTGGTGACAAATGATGCTGGCGACGCGTGGCGAATGTACCATGCTATCGCCAGATTACGGGATGCAAGGGTTTCGGGATAAAGAATCTAAGATAATGACGTCATGGGGATTATCTGACAACAATTAGTTATACACCAGGAGCCATAGCGAAGTTAGAGTTAGAAAGAAACCAGGGATTCTAGATTATCTTTAACCCGTAATGAAACTAACCAAAAGGTAGGTTCAAAGAGTAGTCACCATACAAATTTTAGACATGTATTATCAGGATCTCAGAATAGGCAGACTGACGTTCCTAACTACCATAAGTATTGTATTTATGCGATTAGGAAAACATCATTTTTTTTATTTCTTTTTTGGGATTATTTCTAGCGCCAATATGTTTAAAATCACTGTAACTATTAACCGTCTTAGTTTTCGATTGAGGTCTGTTAACACCCTGTGTACTTCCATTCACGTTCCGTAATAAGATGAGTTTTATGGCGTGCCCATTTTTAAGACTCGGCGCTACTTATAAGTATTTTTTATTTTGATAACCCAATAACACTTTATCGGACGAAACAATATACACCACATTACTAACAAGGCACTTGCACTTTATATCTTATATACATAGTGCTGACGAATCCCTAAGTTTTGTTAGTGACCCCATGTCTATCACATATCAGACAACTAACGATTTTGTACAAAAACCCCGGAATATGTCTGGACACGGCGATTCTGCGCGCGCGCCGTGACGACCGCCCCTACCGCTGCACTTTTTCTGACTACCCACAATTACGTAATTGCACTCATCGTAAACAATAACCGATAATTAAGTTAAATAGTGTCGGTCTGTGGGTATTCTAGCATAAATATGCGCTTTGATGAGACACGTGGTATATTTCATCTCACACCTTCCCTTAGAAGGATCTAAGCCTTGCGGGTCAGAATGAGTGAAATATAAATAATTCATACGACAACAATATACATTCATTTTTTGTTCCGTAGCATTCTGTTAACAAGGCAACGTTTGTCCCATTTATATCGCATTCGAATTTAGAATATTATTTTTCAAATATCGAACGGAAATTCGAATTTCAAATAAAGAACCACTTAATTGGACCTTTTTAAAATAACAGCACCATTATCGCGACGTAATATCAACTCACGTGTCGTTCACACGCAATAATCCCCGAACGGAGCGTCGATAGTTCGGCCCGTGCGCCGAAAATACCCGATGTATCCGATGCGTTCGAAACTGTTTTGAAATTCAAATTTGGAAATCCATTAGTGCGACTCGTCATTTTAATGTGACACAGTATTGAGTTACTCTAATTGATGGGTGCTTCGAGGTCGTTCTTTTTTCGAACGTTCGAATTACAAAATTTAAATTTGAATGTGCCAGTTCCGTTTGTGCTTTTGTCGCGTTGATGCTGTCGATATTATTTTAATCGTTTCCGGATTTAGTTTGAATATGTTTTTCTTTTTTAAGTTTGCCTACCGCAGCCAGTATTGTGTAAGGTTTTTAAGGATTACCATTCATAGCCTACAATATTATTTAAATATCGAATAATTAGTCCATCATTAATCAAGTAAGGTTTAATAATCTCAAAGTAAACTTTTAATATGCATAAGGATAAATATGTCTAATTAGGTAGAAGAAAATCTACATTTTTAGCATCAGTTTTATTAAACCTGATATAAATCATACTTGATCAGCCTTTACTGTCTGACTTATACGTTGTCCGTCTAATAAAATAATAAAAGAACCAACGAGTGAGTTTTATGGTATTTCGTCTCAGACCAGTGGACATGTGCAAATAAAGCGATATATTTTGGCGGGTATGCATAAATTTATTCGCCAACAAAAAGTTCAAGAAGCAATTAAAATCACGTTATGAAATCAACGGCTAATATATAAAAATGGAACGGCTTCACTATTTTACACCTTTGCCTTAAAAAATGAAATTAAAAAGTAACCCTGTCATTCGTTCCCAGCCACTGTACCGTGTAATTCATATTGATGATTGCGCGATTTTAATATCGATTTATTCGTCAAACTTCATTCACTCGATATCATTAATCTACATTTCTCGACAACCATTCATTACGTTCGGTATTTTGCAAAAAATGTCTCGTTACGTTTTGTTATTTATTAATTTAGCTTTTTGATAGCTCGTTGCTCTAATAGCATAAGTTTGTTGGGTTATATTCCCAGGTAAGTCATAATCAAGTTTAAAGAGTAAGTCATAATTAAGTTTATGGCTGTGTTATTTTCATGAAGTTTTACAGTTCTTCTTACCACCACTTTAAAAAAAAATGACACGCTGTTAGCAAATGATATAAGGGCAGATTTAGTTTCTTTTCCTAGGACAAGATATAAATTTGAATTTATTAAATTGTAATCTGTTAGAAGTCAAATAGTTGAAAAAAATATATAGTTGAAAACTTTTTCTGACCATTGTGTATTTCCGCACCTGATTTACCAAGTACTTTATTCATGCAAATTAATTAATGTTACACCATCTCATTTGATGTAATATGCATTTCTACCGACAATTTTAAGTCTCTAAAGCCATTAGACAACACAAACTGTAAAGAAGTGTGTATATCTTATCGCCAATTTATTAGCGTCCAAGGTTCGATTCCCGGTGAAAGTACAAGAAACGGCCGGGTGGCGTGTCGTAACCGCCGGCGCACGAGGTGGCGCAGTAAATGAACCGCGACCACCACCTGCCGCCAATCTTAGCCGCCGAGCCACTGGGTGCCGAGCGGGCATGGAGAGGGAATTTTATTCGGCTTGGCAATTAGTATATACAATGATAAACGTTATAAATAAATAAATTCGTAGGTTTGAAAGTGTGACAAAAATAAAGAGTCACACATTCGTATTTTATATAATTTGAATTTATACATATGTACATACATAGTATATTATTAGATCTACTATAAAATAGTTGTTTTAGTTGGGGACATTGAATCTGTGCCATATCACGCTATAAGAGTTAACACTAGTCAAAACGTTATTTAATCATGTATTTATGAGGTGAGGCAAGCCATTGTATTTGGTATTCAAGTCTTTTTTTTCTAACATTTTACCTGTTTTTAATTTGACTCCATTGTTCTTAAATCTAATAATACAATGACTTATGAATTCGGAAAATGAAATATCAAAAAAATAAAAACAAGACTAGAACAACGATTTCAAACAGCCAGCAAGGCAGCCAAGACGTTCGTCGCGCTTAAAATAATAATAAAAAAATAAGCCGCCTCCACACGTTCGATTCATTTGAAGGAAAGTAAAGCGTCGGTTAATAATTGCGGTATAATCACAATGATGGCTTTCGTTCGCGAACTATTCGTTTTTTAAATGTACATCGATATTCTTATCGGCCGACACTGGCCAGTGTTTTTCCTTTTATAATCTTTACTTCATTTCTAATTACCTACTTCATTTAGAAATAAATTTCTTTCACATAAATGATTCTATTTTTAAATATCAGATTATACTAGAAATGAATGAAAGCTTAGATCATATCCACATAATGCCAAGTTATGACTTATGTTCAAATATTGAAACGATGTTTTATTCATGTCATTATCGTTTCTTGTTTATTTATTATGAATATAGAACATGTGCGAGCTGTTGACGAAAGTTATCTTTCAAACATTGCCTCTGTTGTTAATAGAAACAAGTCATTTGATAAATATTAAGCCAACTCACGTATAAAACGTATCCCGCCAAAATTTGGGATCAGGTGGGATAGTACTAAAATATTACGCGCAGATCTCGTGGGAAGCTATCAAAATTCGCCGCGCTCATCCAAAATGGAGCGTTAGTAACCCGAAACCGCTCTCAGACTGCATCTGTCATCGCCGTATTGACTTAACCCTCGGCGCATCTCCTATAAATCCTTGCACGCGCAGCGCCCCGAAAGAGCAAAATTTGCATACTCTATTTAAGGGTTGAGAAAAAAAAACATCGTGATTACTTTCACCGGCCATCAATAGATTGTCTATTTTATTTTGTTAATAATAAAGTTCAAAATGCAAAGTTTGGTTAAAGTTATAAATGAATGATGCAAAAATCCTAGGTGCAGTTTAAATAAAAATTGCCAAAGAAATTTATACTTTATAAGATCGCGTTAGAATTTATTTTACAATGGCATGTTATCGTTTGGGAAATGTCAACCCCAAATGGTTTATGATAATTTTGCACAAAGCGAATTATTTTTGCTATCATTTTTCAATAGCTCATTAAAGGTACACTAGAGCCGATATGTATGCTTTCTGTAAATATTCACTAAGGCATCACCGTGGCTTTACTCAAATATTTTCATTACTATTTTGGTATGACAAAAACAGTCAAATATTTTTAGTGTAGGTAAGTAAAGTTTTGTTACCAGCGCATAAAATTTATAAGTTCTGTGAATGTTTTTTCATTTAAAATAACTGATTTATATATCAATTATTGATAGCCATTCTGAAATGTCAATAAAATTATACCAAAAACAATGAACCGTAAAGAGAAATTAAATGGTTAAACTGCAAAATATTAATTATAACATGTATATTTAATGCTGGATTAATAATGTAAAGCTATTTGTACCTGGTACCTGGGTAGGGATTCCAATACATGAGGTGTAAAAACCTACCTATTTTAATCTATGTAAGTAAGTAAGTGTATTATAATCTAAGTTTTATAGACTGCCTCGTGGTCTCGCGGTACAAGTATGTGCCGTGCGATCTAGAGGTCCTGGGTTCGACTCCCGGGTCGGGCAAAGTGTTATTGAGTCTGGAGATGTGCCCGAAAAACGGCAATAGGCTCGCCCCCTATTACTTGGGACTGATACATACTTGGCGAAATGTGGGTGCAGAAATGCACCTCTGCCTACCCCTTCGGGGAATACAGGCGTGAGTTTATGTATGTATGTATGTATGTAGTTTTATAGACTAGTGTCCTTCTTCAAAACCTCTCAGTTGTAGAGGATGCCCGTGCCTAGCAGTAGGATATATATGTGATGATGATGATGACGATGAAGGTGATGATGATGGTGACGATGATGGTGCTGATGATGATGATGATGACGATGACGTTCTTTTTAGGTGCAATCTCCACTTGTTCCACACAAAAAGCAATATGGAAAAGACATCAACACACATACGACACTCGAAACATTTTCTATACAAAGATTCGGTTGTTATAAACAATTTTATTGCTTTAATTTGAATTTCGATGAGTTCTGAAGGGGTGATTTGCATGATTTTGATATAGTTTACGTTTTTGGACCGTTTGTGTGCACGATTTATGGCTGCCAGTTGAACAGAGCTTCACTCTGAATGGTTCATCATTAGGGCCGCATAATGGGATGTAGGCGAAGGAGTTGAAGTAGAGTATTTTTGTTATTGAATGCGATACTTCAGTTGAAATATAACATGTTGGTTCGTTGCACTTATGCCATGAGTGCGACGGACGTGTCGCGAGTTCGATTCCTGGAGCGCGTATTATGTTCATTATACTCCTCTACAACTGAGAGGTTTTAGGCCTTAGTCCACCATGCCGGCCAACACCTAAGCATTTTTAGGTGCAGGTTTCCTCACGATGTTTTACTTCACCGTTAAAGTAAGTGATAAATCAACATGAAGTTATGTGGTTAACTTCGAAAAGTCATAGGTGCTTGCTTGGGGTTTGAACCCGCGACCGCGTGCCTAAGCCTTGAGGCCATCACTACTTTGTTTATGTATTATGTTCAGTTTCGACAAATATGAGCAGAATGTAGTCTAGAAATATGCGCAAAATTGGTAATAGTGTCGCCCCTTATTACGTAGGACTAACAACTACTGTAGTCGTGATGGCCCGAGGTTTAGGCACGGTCGCGGGTTCAAACCCCAGGCACATACCTCTGACTTTTCGAAGTTATGTGTGTATTCACAAGAAATATCACGTAGGTACTTTAACGATGAAGGACAACATCGTGATGAAACCTACACATTTAAAAGTCCTTAGGATTTTTTAGGTGTGTAGTCCGCCAACCCGCACTAGGCCAGCGTGGTGGACTAATGCCTAAACCCTCTCAGTTGTAGAGGAGGCCCGTGCCCAGCAGAACGTATGTATATGAGCTGATGATGATGATGGATGAACTCTGCGCACCATTTCGGGTTTAACACGTGAGTATATGGTGTAAATGGTCTACACAGGCCAATGGTTCCATCGTATGTCCCGCTAATTACAGGCCCGTTCGGAAAGTGCGATAAAAATCATAAAAGCCAATTGACCCCATTGACCGGCGAGCACTACCCCCCGAAACACAACTCCTAAACCACAAAGACAATACATCAAACCGACGCGACGACTGCATTTTTAATTAGTTAGTGTAATTGGTACGGCCGTGGGCCACTTACTTGTTGAATTATACTATAATTTATAAAATAAATAATGATATAGATATAAATATATTAGCTTTATATATTAAGAGCTACCACTGCTACTCACCGTGCCAGAATTTCGTCCACCGAATACCCAGCTCTGCTCAAACGCAGAGTCTTTCGAATCACCGTTCCTCCAGTCCAAACCTCCTTCGCCCAACACGCGCCCTTTTTTCTTTTGCCCACTATCTATAATTCAATCTGTCACCACCTTCCTAAATTACATACCAAATCTTATCGTCAAGCAAAACTTACAACAGAGTCCTGGCTGCTCTGCCTCGACTACGACCAAACGGAGAAAATCATTTACCTATTCTCTCTCGTAATCCATGACCTAATTTCCGCCCACTCTTATTTCACGTATTCATAGAATTAATCACACAAACCTACTCACTCATACGCACACACACCCACAAACACTAGACTGTTCGTAAATAATCTACAACTTTCTTCAACATTATTTATAATTGTTACTAAATTTATTTCATTTTTTTTTTAATTATTCTCTTATATCTCGCTTTTGTTGACCTCCTTTTATTTTGTAAATGTTTTGCATTTGTTGATCTCATGTTATTTTGTAAATGTATTTTATTTTTTGTCGATATCATATTATTTTGTACTTAGTTAAGAAAAGTGTTTATTTACTTTATTTCTGTTATTTTTTTTGTTTTCTTTTTTGGTATGTACGGTACGCTACCAACATTGAACAGCTTCTTACTACTTCTGTGAACATGGACCACTGCGACACAAGCATAGCTTAGTGCAGGGTCCTTGGTGAATCTGTTTGATATTATGTATATACTTGCACCAAACTGAATCTGTTAAACCGATTGTAAAACTGAATCTGTTTTTGAAATAAATTTATTATTATTATTAAATAAATACAACCAACAGTCACATAGTTGTGATCCCACATTAGGATACAAGTCCTGTGTCATGGGTATCAGAAACTACGAGAGACATTTCGATCTCACAAACACTCAGACCGGATACAAATATTTACAATACTATACACCTAAGAACTTCCTAAGAACCTTCAGGTGGCAGGTTTCATCACGTTGTTTTCCTTCATCATTCAAGCACGTGATAAATCTTTGTGAATACACACATAACATCGAAAAGTCAGAGGTGTGAGCCTGGGGTTTGAGCCTGCAACCGTCGAAATTCTCGACCGCGTGCCTAAACCTCGAGTCCATCACGACTTACCGATCTACTTACCAGAAAAAGTTTTTTCATAGCCAAAGTCTGATAAGGTAGAAACTACTAGAAACGAAAGACCTTTCAAACGCCATAGAAGAAAGCCGGACAAACACCATTACGTCTAATAATTTTTATACGCAGATGGTTCGAGAAAAGCTTGTCAGAGACCGCGGGAACACTGGATAAAAAAAGGACATAAAGTATGTTTCTTCACAAACTTTTACCGAAGCGGGGCATTTCACTGCTTTTTATAATGATTCGACTCTCAATCAACACACTAATTACGAGACAAACAATTTCTTTTACCCGTGTACTTGTTTACCTTCTCTTCTAGAACCGTCCGTGAAGCATATTTCAAATGTCAAATCAATCTCACCGGTTGACTGATTGTAAACACTTTTTTGCACTAATTCAATGTTTTTGCACTTCAATCCAATGTTCTCATCAAATTTTTTAACGAGACTTTCTTCTGTGCTGCGTTCGAAAAAAAATTCGGTCAGTGCGCATTGGTGCGGAGCGATCTGTTTCCGATCAGGGCGCACTTGCCGTCCCGCTCGCTCCCGCTGCATTCAGTATGTGCGTCCCGCTCGCTCGCGGCTCAGTAATTAGTTGAACATTGGCTTTTGTTTGAAATGACATGTGGCGTCTGGGAACAGTTAATTATCGAGCCATTGCCCAACGTATCGAAGCGGTTTATCGATTGTTATGTTAATTAGTGTTAGCTTGTAGCAGCTTGCGATTTGCGACAGTTTAAACCTTTTCAAGTTCATAAACTCTCGGTTAAAATTTACATGAGCTTTAGGAAAAACATCGTGAAGAAATCTGCATAGCAACCTCCACAAAGAATTTTTTAGGAGTGTAAAATTTACGTATCCTCTGCCAGTGTAATGGACTAAGGCCTAACCCTTCTCATATGAGCTCAGTAGATGATCAACGGGTCCAGGAATCGATTCCCATGACGAGTGTTATTATGTTTTTCTATTAGAACATTCTTTTTAACAACACGGAGTCTGAAATGTACTGTAAAAAGTGCCAATCGGATCGCCATCTACGTGGGACCTAAAACAGCTCGAGGATATACTAATTCACTCTTCAGACATATAATAAATACAACATTATTTATCTATATGAAATAAATTAAAAATATTAATGACGTGTTCACGTATTATTAAATTAACGATAAAACCTTGAATAATGAAAAAGGTGATTATATTTACGAGGTCGATTCTAATTCCGCTCGAAATGTTACACGTGTATAATGTTAAACAAAAAACGGAACACAAACGATATTCGTAGCTTCCCTTATCCCACAATGACGTGGGTTTGCGTAATATATTTTAATTAATAGGTTTAATCACACAAAAAGGTGAATTTGAATGAAAATTGGTGGGATGATTGTAAAGTTCGCAATAAACTTTTTTTTATGGAAAAAGGAGGCAAACGAGCAAGTGACGCACTTTAACGGTGATGGAAAACATCGTGAGGAAGCGCACACCTAAAAGTTCTTAGGAATTTCTTAGGTGTGTAGTCCGCCAACCCACGCTAGGCTAGCGTGATGGACTAAGGCCTAAACCCTCTCAATGGTAGATGAGGCCCGTGCCCAGCAGTGGGACGTATATGGTCTGATGATCATACAAGACCTAAGTAATATCTAATTGTGGTTAAAAAAAAATCCGCCAGTCCTATAGCTATGTTTATGTAAACGTAGTCTGGTCAAAAAAGAATCTGTTTCCGCCCGGGATCGAACCGGGGACCTTGTGCGTGTGAAGCACACGTGATAACCGCTACACCACGGAAACTTGTTATGTGTTGGTCAATTATACGACTTGGGTATCGGTCTTTATATTCAGTCTTCTAAATGATTTTTAGTAGACGTAGTTTCCAATTTACACAAACATCCTGTGCTCTTAGGGGGTAGGCAGAGTGTATTTCTAGATTATTTGCGAGAGCAAAACTATAGCGCTTTTTCGGTCACATCTATACTAATAAATAAAATTGGAGTGTCTGTTTTGTCTGTCTGTCTGTCTGTTTGTTCCGGCTAATCTCTGAAACAGGTGGACCAATTTTAACAAGACTTTCACTGGCAGATAGCTGATTTAATAAGGAGTAACTTAGGCTACTTTTAGTTTATAAATTTTCTTATTAAAAATAAATTTTCCGCGTTGACGAAGTCGCGGACACAGCTAGTTTTCAATAAATTTCGTAATAGAAAATCCTAACAATACTACTCAACCTGGGCATCGAACCAGAAATATCTAGATTGTGATACCGCGATCAACGAAGCAGTCATACATATCATTATCATCAGCCCATATACATAGGTACTTACGTCCCATTGCTGGGCATGGGCCTCCTCTACAACATAAGATGCATAAAACTCACAGGTCATACACTATATAAAATATCTTCTATAGGTAATCCCTGACGTAGGGCCAACTAATGTCCAATAAAATCTGGTCATTAGCCAAAAGTTCCCAAACTAGTAATTAGTCCCAGTGTCATCAGTTGTCATCACTCGTCATCGTGTGGCCCAGAGTGTCATAAGATGTATACGAGCTAATTATACAGTTGCATTTACAATTAAACACGCGAACTGCGGTGAGGCACGTTAGCGGCATCGGGGCTGGATTTAGGGGACCTCAGAGGGGTCTAATACCCCCGATAATGAAAATTGTATTATATTTTTATATAAAATGCAAGAAAGTGAAAGAATGAGTGCTGAAAAAAAATGTTCGTAATAGGAGAAGTGAACGACTCTTTGTTTTTCAACTCCTCCTTTATTTGTCTTTCTGATTAAATTCGTTGTGGGATTATGACAAATTTAGGTCCCCTTGAATTCGCTGAGCTTCATTGTTCGGTGCCAATACTGTGCGTGCCGCTGTTGATCCTGGAGCACAGGAGTTACAGTGGCCGGTGTGTGGTGGGATAGGAAAAAAAATAGGAGAAGTCTCTTAGTTGAAGAGGAGGATCTTGGCTAGCAGTGAGACGTATATGGGCTGGTAATGATGATGGTGATAGGAGAACTTTGTAATGACAACCGATAATATATTTCTAGGTTCTTATATCAGAAAAGTTCTTGCCAATATCGAGAATAAATGTCTCAGAAGTATTCAAGGTGCACCATTTAAAGCCGAATAAAAACATGAATTCTGGAAATCAAGATGAATAGAACATAACACTATTGTAAATTTCATTCGATAATAACTATTAACTTGTCAGCAAATAAAACGATTGTTTCTCGTTAATTATCACAATTGTCAAAACTAATCGGTTTTACACTTTACATATTGACTAATAATAGGTACTTTTTAATGGTTATCCATATGAAAGGTTATTGGTTCATGCATTTTGATCATTAGGGCCCCAACAGTCTCCCCATTCCGTCCCTATATGAACCCGCACTTTTCTTATTAGAAAGTGGTCATTTATATAGAAATGCGACATTAATGTCGAGTATGGCCGTTGAGCGGTTTAAAATGCAACATTTTTTTACCCGCACAATTTATTTACAATGCGATTGTTTGACAAAGCACATTCTATTACTTTCTTTTAGTGGCGCTATTAATTTTACTTATTGTGCCAGGTGCTATCGATTGTTTTGTAGGAATATTACTATCAGGACTTGTAATTTAAATGCCTAATATAATCATCATCATCATAAGTCCATATATGTACGTATATGGGGATGGACCTCCTCCACAACTGAGAGGATTTAGATTTTAGTCCACCACGCTGGCCTAGTGCGGATTGGCGGACTGCACACTTAAGAAATTCCCAAGAACTTTTGGTTTCATCACGAAGTTTTCCTTCACCGTTAAAGTACGGAAATTCATTACGAATGTAACAAAACTTAGAAAAGACAGAGCTGTGTCCCTGGGGTTTGAACCTGCGACCTCCGAGATTCACGACCGCGCGCCTAAGCCTCGAGGCCGTGAAGAATCAGCAAGCATGGATATCGAGTGACGAGCTATCTCTCTTTGGACAGAATTTTGCTTTCCATGAGGTACTTGTGAACTTGTGCCAGTTCTAGAATAATCTAGAAGTTTCTAGTATAATGTAATATTACGATAACTCCAAACAATTGCGAGCGAAACCCGCACGAGTCGAACCGCGTGTTCAAAATTCCGTATCGACACTACAAAGGACTTCCTTAAAATTGTAACCGCAGACTTTCTTGTGTGCCTCTAATTATTTCTCTATTGGTCACTACTCTTGGACGGCGAAGCGTGTCGGTCACCACTCAGCTGTGACCACAACTTAAACGCAACTTTATAGCTTAGTTATAAAATTCAAATTCCTTCGACAACTTTTCAAGGGTAGACTCAGCACCCTTCACCTTCAAATGCATCTTAAGACGAGGGGATAAGGTTTATTTTTGTAAGTTTTTCTATATTTTTGGAACGAGATATAACAGGTCAATAGCATCGGCGAATTCGGTTTTGTTAATTATGCTACGGTTTGTTAAAGGTTTTTTGTTTAATACACTTTTAATATTGAATCGGAAGATTTTTGAATCAAGTATGCGCTACTGATGGATTTTATGGGATGGAGTGAATTATCACGCACTTTAATAGTGGCGAAAAACATCACGAAGACTCGTCCACACCTAAGAATCAGTAGATGCCAATTAAAAGTAGGCCAACATGGTGGACTTAAGGCTTCACCCTTCTCAGCTGTAGAGTTGGCCTGTGCCCAGTATTAAGACGTATTATATAAATTGATATAAATACATATATTTATTTGTCCTAGAAGTAGTAAGGCCCTAGGAGGGCGCGCGGTCGAGAATCTCGGCGGTCGTAAGTTTAAACCCCAGGCACACACCTCTGGCTTTCCGATGTTATGTGTGTATTCACAATGAATCATCACTTACTTTGCGGTAAAGGAAAACATCGTGTGGGAATATGCCCACCTAAAAGTTCTTAGGAACTTAGGTGTGCTAAATGCAGTGCATATGGGCTGATAATGATGATGATAAAATTCATATAAATACATATATTTATTTTTCCTAACTGATATCAATCGATTCGAAATTTGGTCAGTAATTCATTTTCAATTACGGTTGGCAGTAAAACAAAGATTTAAAGTTTTGCATTGTTCTAATTAAAATCAAGAGATTTATGATTCCTCTCAAAAAGCTATGAATAAAGATAAAATATCTAGGTAAAGCTTCATATCTTTAATTGCTGAATTCCTTTCTCAAACCTCTTAAACAAGGACATCACATACTAAAAAAGAAATATAACGTCTTTTGTTTTTTCACCTCAATGCAATACCCATTGGAATTGAACCCGGTGCCTCCAGTATTAATTCAGTATCTTGATCAGTTCCTTATCCTTGATCAGGGCGTCTCCAGCCATCTGCCGACCCTCGGCTGTTGGGTGACGCATCACTGCCTCCCCTCATATCAATTAACCCAGTCAATTTCATTTAGATAGCTCACGATTTGCGTTTATTGATTGGATTCCTTTGGTATAATTTGGAATTGTTTTTCGATATATGTACGGCAAAATTGTGGCGACTAACGTGTGATGTGATGTGCTGTTAACCTAGCAGCGTAGTTGGCTAGACACTAGCTTGTGAAATAGGATACTGCGAGTTCGATCCCCGCATCTAGGCAAATTTTGATGTGATCTATAAATTTTGGGTGTTTGTGAGAACGAAAAATTTGTCGTCATCATATCATCGTCATCGCTGTGAAGAAAAAGCGACGCAAGAAGCTCCCTTAGTATTTCAGTTACACGAAATGTCATGATTACAAATTAAAGTTTAAATTGAGGAGACATCAATCTATACCTCATCATCATCAGCCCATACACGTCCCACTGCTGGGCACGGGCCTCCTCTACCATTGAGAGGGTTTAGGCCTTAGTTCACCACGCTGGCCTAGTGCGGGTTGGCGGACTACACACCTAAGAAATTCCTAAGAACTTTTTTAGGTGTGCAGGTTTTATTACGATGTTTTTCCTTCACCGTTAAAGTACGTGATAATTCATTGTGAATACACATATAACTTCGAAAAGTCAGAGGTGTGTGCCTGGGGTTTGAACCCGCGGCTGTCGAGATTCTCGACCGCGTGCCCAAACGTCGAGGCCATCACGACTTCTATCACGAATCTATACCTACCTAATATAAAAACGGCAGGTGAACATGTCTACTATGTCGGCATTAAAAATATTTACATACGGACACTCACGCTTGCATCCTCAATGGTAGGCGGTGAAGAATTGTGAACACACTTAATAAAGGACGAGCCTATTGCCATTTTAAGGGTCATTTTTCGACTCCGTGTAGCTATTAAGATCTCTGTTTAGTTATTAAACTTTACTTGATAATCTTAACCTTACAAAAATGAATGTCTCATAAATACTACATCAGACAATATACGCCCCACAACAGCTAGACACGGTCCACTTTTTTATAACTGCGAAGGATCAGAGTATCAGACCTTAGTCCACCACGCTGGCCTAGTGCGTCAAAAAAAGGCAGTTCTATACTTTCAATTGTCTTATTAAGTCGTGATGGCCTCGAGGTTTAGGCACGCGGTCGAGCATCTCGGCGGTCGCGAGTTCGTACCCCAAACACGCAACTCTGACCTTTCGAAGTTATGTGTGAATTGAATTATCACGTACTTTAACAGTGAAGGAAAACATCGTGAGGAAACCTGCACACCCATTTTTTTTTATAAATTTCTTATTGGTGAGTTCGCCAATCCGCACTAGGCCAGCATAGCGGACTAAGACCTATACCCTCTCAGTTGTAGAAAAGGCCCGTGCTCAGCAGTGGGACGTGTATGGGCTGATAATAATGAATGAATGAATTGTCTTATTAAAATTTCAAACGTATTCAAAAGACACATCTTTATCGAGGGTGTAAAGGAAAGTAATAAATAAAGGTAACAGTCGAGGGGTAACACGCGGCCGACACACAAACCGACACCGCGTCCGTGAATGTTCCAAAGAAATTATGTATATTAAATTCTCAACTGAATTTCTTATCAACATCGAAATGTATCGGAACTGCGGACGGAAGGTTTTGATACTTGGTCATAGTCTTTATAGAAAACTTATACTATCTTCGTAAATAAAATTGTCGTGTTGGTATTATCAATATGCAGTTTTTCTTAAATATATGAAAATATTTATCACTAAAAAAATCGTCTGTCTACTAAATTACAGTTAATATCCGAAACGGCAGCATTGCTTAATATTTTCACAGATAGCTGACGCCATAAGGTATTTTTTTATTTTGGTATTTCAGCTATATATATTTTGATATTTTTAGGGTATCCTCTGATTTTGATTAAGATGTAAGATACAAGAAATCATGTGGTTAACATTGTACCTTCTGTACTATGAAGACATTAATTTTACTACACCCAAATCTCAAGTAAAAAAAATTCTAGCCCATCGCTTCATGTGTGCCTACTTACTCATGGTGCTACGAAGATAAAAAAATACTGAACTGCTTACTATCTTTATTAAATTAAACTATAGATGAAATAGAATGAAAATGCAATTGAACTGTTAAAATAAATAAAACGTATAAAGTATCAAAACACATGAATCCGAGTGCATGACACGTTAATATCGCATGCGACTAACAATCTAATTACAACCCCAGGGAATCGAACTCCGATCGGCCGGCAGATAGTGGTCTATTACCGGACCACTACACCTACACCACCTAACTGAGGGTAGGGTTTTTTACGGGGTCAATTCGATGATTTTTTCAAATGTCTTAAATTACTATTTGGGGTCATCGCGCAGGTGGAGGGATATAATTGGATCAAAATGGTAGGTCAGTTTGATGTGAGTTTGATTGTCAAGTTGGTGGTCGTGGGTTCGAATCCAAGACATATTCATCATCATCAGCCCATATACGTCCCACTGCTGGGCACGGGCCTCCTCTACAACTGAGAGGGTTTAGACCTTAGTCCACCACGCTGGCCTAGTGCGGGTTGGCGGACTACACACCTAAGAAATTCCTAAGAACTTTTAGGTGTGCAGGTTTCATCACGATGTTTTCCTTCACCGTTAAAGTACACACATAACTTCGATAAGTCAGAGGTGTGTGCCTGGGGTTTGAACCTGCGACCGTCGAGATTCTCGACCGCGTGCCCAAACCTCGAGGCCATCACGACTACGACAAGACATATTTATGACACTTAAAATTTTGAGTATAGGTGATGTTTATCAGTGTTTGATGGTGATGAACGTCATCGTAAGCAGACAAAGAGGGATCTCTAAAATAAATTCCCGGTTCATAGTTAGGTTACTTATCTACTAACTTATGTAAGTATACGTAACTACGAGTAAAAATAATTTATTAATTATAGTTACTAATCGATAACACGTTTAATTTTATATTATAAAGACAAACAAAAAACATTAAAATTAAATTTCATAATAAATATGACGTACATTCACAAAAGCAATTAAGACCCTAAAGACACAAATGACAAAAACACACCTTTGATTGCACTTTCGTGTATTTGCGTTTTTATATCGTTAATGTCGTGTGTGTATTTTTAATGAATTTACACACTTTACCGGTGAAGTAAAACCTAATTAATAAGGTAATTCATTAAACCGTACAAGGTTAGTGCGGTGGACTAAGGACTAACGCCATTTCATTAATAGAAGATGCCCGAGGCGTTTATGAACCAATATAGAAAATTTTCGGAAGATATTTGATACAGAACGAAGCGTTTTTGGTCAATCAACATCAGCCCATATACGTCCCACTGCTGGGCACGAGCCTCCTCTACAACTGAGAGGGTTTAAGCCTTAGTCCACCACGCTGGCCTAGAGGAAGTTGGCGGACTACACACTCAAGAAATTCCTAAGAACTTTTAGGTGTGTAAGTTTTATCACGATGTTTTCCTTCACCGTGATTCATTGTAAATACACACATAACTTCGTAAAGTTCTCTCGACTTTTCGAGGCACACACCTCTGTGTGTGCCTGGATTTTGAACCCGCGACCGTCGAGATTCTCGGCCGCGTGCCTATACCTCGAGGCCATCACGACTTGGTTTTTGGTAGCTAAGATATTTTTTCACGCTACTCTACAAGAATAAAAACGAACAAACACCCACGCAAACTATTCCACATCAGCAAAGACACGAACAATTTTAAGTACAATCCTTTAGTTCTCGGGAGCGTTATACCAGTATAATTTTATTGCCATCGGAGTTCCAATAGTTAGATATAATGGCTGACGGGGCAGTGAGACATTGCAGCCCCCGGGGGGTTGCACTCCAACAATTTACAGCTTTTACGCTATTTTCAATTAAAACCGTAATGGCTCATGGGCCACCGATGCGCCGATTGTCTAATTGTACATGTATATAGAGCTGAGGAGAGGTGTGATTTGAAATTGTTTTGGTGTGATAGGAAGTAAAGAATTTATGCAGAAAACGTGCTATTAATCTCCCGTATCTATGTGTCAGCGAATTAAAAATGTTTTTTAAAAACGATTTTGACATCCACGTTTCACGACCTGTATTTTGAGTCTCACGTTATATAAGGCGAGCCATTTGGAGACTTCGTATTCCTACTATTTCCTAAAGCAAGAACAAATAAGTTTTGTAAGGCAGTATGATATAATTATAGCTCATAGCTGATAGATGGCCGGTGGAGAAGAAAGGTTCTCGAGTGGAGACCGCGTACCAGCAAGCGCTTCCGACAGAGCGTTTTGGAAATCTTTCGGCTGATGGTGATGATGATAATGATATAATTAATTCATCTATTAATATCTTGCAAGTCACAGCTCTGTAAAATCCACGATAACGCAGTCCCACAGCCACGCCCTTTTGTAAAAACTTTGCTTTTAATCGGTTCACATTACGATGTTGTAATGTGCCAAGTTTAACGTTCAATGTTATTGAATCTGTCTCGATACGCCCCTACCGCCTCTCCCGCTCAGTATCGGAACATATTTGATCCAACAAAACTTGTTAATTAGCTAATGGTGGAAGTTTTCGCGATTAGAAATCATTTGCGTTAATTTTATTGGCGCAGGAAGTGTTTTTATGTAGGGTAATTGAATCAGGCCTAGGATTCTATTATATTATTATCATTCATCAGCCCATATACGTCTCACTGCTGGGCACAGGTCTCCTTTACCATTGAGAGGGTTTAGGCCTTAGTGCACCACGCTGGCCTAGTGCGGGTTGGCAGACTACACACCTAATAAATTTCTAAGAACTTTTAGGTGTGCAGGTTTCATCACGATGTTTTCTTTCACCGTTAAAGTACGTGATAATTCATTGTGAATACACACATTATTTCGATTCGATTGATGATTGTCTCCAACTAAAATACACAATTTACATTATCTATTCTTAAGGTAGTCTGTTACGATGGATTTCACGCGTTACGTACGCTTTTTAAAATTTTTCTACCTCCAACATTATGGGCGTCCGGCAATCCTAACTCGAAAGGGTTGGTTCACAAACGTTTTCGTTGAGACAGTGATGGTACTACCACGGTCGAAACCTGCGAATGCGTACAACAGCTCCAAACATTTTTTTAAGATGTTTTACATGGACATTGTTGATCATTTCATTTTAAGTTCTAAAAAAATAATACAAATAGCAATAAAAGTTAGAAACACAGTAAACTAGATAAGTACAAAAGGCAGCCTTATTGCACAAGGCGATCCCTTACAGACAACCTCGGATGGAGATGTGACCTTGACAGCCCCGTGGCGCAGTTGGCTAGACACCAGCTTGCGAAATGAGAGGCTGCGGGTTCGATCCCCGCACCGAGACAAATGTTTGTGTGATCCAAAAATATTTGTTTCGGGTCTGGGTGTATGTGAGACCAAAAAGTCTCTCGTAGTTTCTGATACCCACGACACTAGACTTGTATCTTAATGTGGGGTCAGAACTATGTATGTGACTGTTGGGTGTATTTATTTATTTATAGATGTAGGAACAGAAATGAAGTCTTATACTTGGGAAAAGCTATCATCTAACAGTAAGTGACGTAGGCAGAATGCGTATCGACTTACCAGTCAATTTCTTGCCAGTCGACACAATTACGCCAAATCTATCGCTAAATAAAAGTGCAAAGTTTCTATTGTATAAGACGTAGCGCGAGCGGCAATTACATGAAGGGCACACGACGAATCAAGCGGGCTTGCGCTGTTTGACATATTTTAGAGAAATCCTCCGTCTCGGTATAATGAGTGTCATATTCGGAGCGTAGTGGCAGCATGTGTGTTACTGCTAAGACTTCCTAACAGTACTCACTTTAAAACACGGCTGGTTGGACGAGGGTATAGAATATAGAAACAAAACATTGCGTACTTTGACTGCCTCGTGGTCTCGCGGTACAAGTATGAGCCGTGCGATCTAGAGGTCCTGGGTTCGATTCCCGGGTCGGGCAAAGTGTTATTGGGTTTTTCCATTGGGAAATTCTCGGTAGCAGCACGGAGTCTGGAAATGTGCCTGAAAAACGGCAATAGGCTGGCGAGCCTATTGCCGAGGTAATAGGGGGCGCCCTATTACGTGGGACTGATACATACTTGGCGAAATGTGGGTGCAGAAATGCACCTCTGCCTACCCCTTCGGGGAATACAGGCGTGAGTTTATGTATGTATGTATGTACTTTGCGTACTCCTTTAAAACGCAGTCGTAGTTTTACATACATATATCACCATACGCCCGTGTTCACTGGTAGGCAGAGGTGCATTTCTGCACCCACATTTCATCGAGTATGACTTCCACGTAATAGTGGGTGAGCTTATTGCTGCTTTCAGGCACATTTAAAGATTCCGTGCTGCTAATGAGGATTTCCTAATGGCGAAACCCAAAAACACTGCCCGACCCGTGAACTATAGGCTCGCAACCTATTACGTGGGTCTGATACATACTGGGGAAATGTGGGTGCAGAAATTCACTTCTGCCTTCGGGGAATACTTCGGGAAATACAGGCGTGAGGTTATGTATGTATGTTATGTATATGAATTAACTGTTAAACATTTTCATGGAGGATAGCTGAGTCTGGTTAAGGCAGGCCATATCGCTCAAGATCTTCCACTATCAAACAAATGTCCAACAAATTATAATAACACTTTGTACAAAAGCTTTGCATGGAAAATTCCTTTTTTCCCAACCGTACAACTGTCTACGCGATACATCCGACACACCCGAAGAGTAGCGACGTGTAAAATCTGCATTTCTTTGAGATGCACTTGTCCTCCTCCGAAGGCCCTCGCCCCCCGCCTCCGCTGCGCGCCCGCGCCCGTCCCCGCAACCCCTCCTCGACGCCTCTTAGATAAAGAGGGCTCTACTTTCGCACGCTTTGAGCACGACTCCCAGGTTTTGTTGTAGGCTTAGAGCTGCACATTGTAATAAGGCTAGACATGCTCGGGGCGGTAAAGTTTTCAAGTGGGGACGATGTGCTACAGTATTTGATGTCCACTCTCAAGTTGGACAGTAAGCTGGTGTTGCGGGTAAAGTCGAAAATATTTTGAGGAAACCTTCGTCTGGTACTAAAAGTACTGAAGGTCTCAATGATGTTGATGAAATTTGGTTTGAGATATTGTATATCATTGTCGTAAATGTGACTTTATGTCACCCGTATTGAGATCCAATTATATTCTTTTATAGTGAGCATTCCTCATTGATTTTAAAACATTTACAATGCATTAATATTTTTAAATATTAATTAATACGCCACGGCGATCATTTACCCTAAAGATTTCATTCTACAGGATACTTAAGGTGAGACGTAGATCTCATTAGAATGCGGGAAGACGATAGTTGTATGCAACTTCTTATAGTTCCTTTTAACATTGTTTGTATCGATATTATTATTGCTTTGAGCAACAAGAATTGTCTTACGCGACGCTGTATGAAAGCATATAATTATGTCCTGATGTATATAGCAGATACTATTTTTATAGATCTATACAATACATACAAAATCTAGGATAATTTTGTAGAATAGAAGAAATGTACATAGTCCACCATACTTAGATTCCTCTTTAGCTCCATTCTCTTAACCTCAACAAAGAAAGAGTTATACCAAAATTACCACAAATATAACAATAATAAAATCCCCCCAGATGACATACCTGGCAACATTGAAAGCTCCCAGCCCAGAAGCACTAGATCTAGGTATAGCGAAGTTAGTTATGTTTTGTTTTGTTCGCAGTATGATAGAGCGTGTGAGACTACCTCCGTGTATCTATTGTCTGCGAATGGAATATAAGAAGCTCTGTTTGTACCTCTACCTGTGCGAGAGTGTGGGGTTCGGAACATATTTTTTTCGATTTGTTTACAATAGCCTGTATACGCTGCGAGGCAAATTGTTTACTATTGTACTGGTCGGAATTGCAGAGTCTTTGCATCATGAGACTATAAAGGTTATTATTCTCTGGTCTAATATCTTTTTGACTCGTCTTCTTTAGTAGTAGTTCGATTTACATTATTTTTCCCGATGGGTTAAATTGAGTAAACAATGGCTGTAGTAATTGCTACGGTCTAAGTGTATATCTTTCACTTCTGCACTTCTTATGAGCCTCAAAGACACGGGTCTTTTAAGAAACATAATGGGATCCTTTGAAAACATCCAGACGAGTATTTCAAGAGACTATTGTGAGTTTCGAAAAGGAATAAATTTCCTAATGGATCTCCTACACTACCAGCACTTTTCGTTGAAAAATATTGGCAACGCTACGATTTTCTTCTCATGTCGGTATCTATCAGCGAAGTGCTACAAGATCGTAGCACTCAATCTCTACCTACCCCTCTACGACATAACCATATGTAACTACGTACAACCCTTTAGTAATAACCCTGATGTTTCCGTTTACTAATTTTAATAATTAATTGGTAGAGCTCAACTCGCGCAGGTAGAGTCGGCGACCTCGTGTAAAAGCTCTACGTAGGTAAAAATATAGGAATCACGCAATTACCTCTCAGTGTGAACTGAGTGCTCGGAATCGAGATATATGATGTGCCACCACCCCCCCCCCCCCCCCCCCTTCCACCGCGCGGGAGGGAGGCACGCGACCTATATATCCAGCACCGACGAACTCTCATTTAATAAATGATAAAAAACGTATTGATTTTGTGTAGAGATGTCTGCTTCATGTAGGTTATGGATGTGCAGGTCGGTATTATTGCAACCAATTACTATATGTGTTGTATGCATTTTCAGTTTGAAGCGGAGTTGATGTTCATGACCAAGTTAATTTTTGTAGATAAGTATAATCAATAGAACCTCATGACAATAGTAATACTAAAACTAGGCAGCTAGTAGAAAGTTATCATCATCATTAGCCTATATACGTCCCACTGCTGGGCACGGGCATCCTCTACAACTGAGAGGGTTTAGGCCTTAGTCCACCACGCAGGCCTAATGCGGGTTGGCGGACTACACACCTAAGAAATTCCTTAGAAGTAGAAAGTATTTTATGAGAATAAACTGTCTTTTAACTTGCATAATAATGTATAGTCGTTCCAACGAAAGCTGTAGTATATGGCTTCTATCTCTCTTTATTTATGGCTTGTGTAAATAGTGTATTGATAACGTATCTTTCGATCGACAAAGGGCACATTTACGCTCATCAACTAAAAACTTCAAACTTTTTTTTTTTCGTTTTTTTTTTTAAATATCGATTTCACATCAAAATATTAGACCGTATAAGACTATTCGAACGCCAGCCTCTCAGATTCAAAAGCTATGGTACAAATTTATTAAACAACCTCACAATGAAAGGGTATATAAATGGTGCCAGACATCAACATCTCTTATCCAGTTGCAAATTATTTTTATTAACAACCCTTTTATAAGAGCAAACTCAAAGACGTCCAAGAGCTCTAATTCACTACGAACGTAAAAAATTAAAAGACACGAAAGGAACATAGCAAAAACACTGCTGCTAATCCTTCCTTGAATAATCCTGCCATTAAAGTGCAAGAGTTAGCTATATAAAAATGCGAATAAATGTCTGTCTGAAGAGGCATTGGGCGGCGCATGTCTCGCGTACAGCGGATTGCGGCTCTACATAATGTAGAGATTTGAATATTAAGTCGTTTTTATGTATGATTTATTTATTTTTTGATCGTAGTTGCTTCTAAAATACTACATAGGATTAAAATGTCCATGGTTGGGTATCAGCCCTGTAGATTGAGGAAGAATTTCGTAACGGCATCAGGCGTAATCAGGATTGTCGGGCTTGCTTCGAGAGCGTTGCGCCCTACCGACAGCGATTCCGAGATGTGCGGAGGAACGCGCGGCCTCGTGACTGTCGCGAACGCTATTCGATTTGCTGTCTTCGGATATGGCTAAGAACTCGAATCATCCAAGGAGACCGTCCTCTAAATAAGTTGGAACACCGGAGACCCAGATATAAGCATTTCAGAGTCTTTCTAATATTTATTGGCTTTTCCGTCTCGAATCGACAATAGGCAGGCGGGAGTCTAGAAAAGTGCGCAGTAAAATAAAGTTAAGTTATAATTACTTTAAAATGTAAAGGGGTAAGCAGAGAATATATGCCTTGCTCAATCCTATAACTCATCTTTCCCTTCATCCATTATTTGTCAAATCTGCACTTCCTAATAATTTTTGGTTCCTTTATAATATTTTTTAAGTATTTTATTTCTCTTTTATCGTAAATTAAAAACAATCTAAGCTAGTTTCAAATAAATGTTAATTATTTATCAATAGAAATAAATCTTTGGCCAACTTAACTTCAGGTTAATCGCTAGCCATTTTATTCTGAAGTATCATACTCAAATTTATTTTAGAGCGGGCATCAAACCCTTCACTTTTTACTACAAAAGCTATTTTATCTAAATTTCATCGTTCAATAAAAATTTCCGCAGAAAAGAGTAAAATTTCCACAATCTATATTCCCAGCTAGACGTCCGACAGGGAAATAAAAATAAAAACTTTATGTGGGACGCGACAGATCCCGCGGGATTTACTGGAACTTGTGTTATATTCACTACACTACAGATAAATAGGGAATATCTTTTACGGTATTCCTTCCTGGGTATACTCGTATATTAAATAGTATATAAGATTATTACGTATTGTTATTTTATTCGAAGTCAAATTATCTTTATTCAAATAGACTTTTACAAGGCCTTTTGAATAGTCAATTTTAAACTATTGCCGCTTCGAAACGGATTAATCGTTGTGGAGAAGAAATGGCAAGAAATGTCATTCTTTTACACATACACATAATCTCACCCCTGTATTCCCCGAAGGGGTAGGCAGAGGTGCATTTCTACGCCCACATTTCACCAGGTATGTATCAGTCCCACGTAATAAGGGGCGAGCCTATTGCCGTTTTGCGGGCACAATTCCAGACTCCGTGCTGCTGCTAAGAATGTCCTAATGGATATCTTATTGTCATCATCATCATCAGCCCATACACGTCCCACTGCTGGGCACTATCTTATTGTCCGACCCGGGAATCGAACCCAGGACCTCTATATAGTACGGTACTTACTTGTGCCGCGAGACCGTCAGGCAGTCATTGCAATTTATGCCTTTATAATAATTACCGACTTCAGAAAGTGAGCTGTCGTGAAAATCAATAAGAAGTGTTCTACGAATGTTATATGGATGCCGTGAATGAGAAAAGCTTCTGAGAATCAATTTGTCGTACTCGCTTCTCCTAAGTACTTTGTTCAAGACCTATTGTAAAATATGAATTATGGGGACGGTTGGCGCCTACTTGGGGAGGTCTACGTTCAGCAGTGGACGGCGATAGGCTGACTATAATACACGTCAGTTCGCGTAATGATCGTTTCTAAAACTAGTTAGTTTGTATGTATAGTTATACATGGTGATAAGTGCAGTGCAGTTTTAATGAAGCCACAACTGACGTGAGAAGACTGCGGTGATCACCAATCGATATAGTTATGTCGGTCAGCCAGATTTCAAGCTGGTTTTGTAACGCGACCGACTTGCATTATTGAATATTGCGGACATTACACCTTATGTACGGTGGTCGCTATCTGGATGGATGCGAATATCATCATCATCATCAGCCTATATACGTCCCACTGCTGGGTACGGGCCTCCCCTACAACTGAACGGGTTTAGGCCTTAATCAACCACGCTGGCCTAGTGCGTGTTGGCGGACTACACACCTAAGAAATTCCTAAGAACTTTTAGGTTTGCGTTAGTCCTCGCGACGTTTTCCTTCACCGTTAAAGCAATTGATAAAATAAATAAATAAATACACCCAACAGTCACATACATAGATCTGATCCCACACTAAGATACAAGTCTTGTGTCGTGGGTATCAGAAACTACGAGAAACTTTTCGGTCTCACATACACCCAGACCCGAAACAAATATTTGTGGATCACACAGACATTTGTCTCGGTGCGGGGATCGAACCCGCGGCCTCTGGTTTTGCAAGCTGGTGTCTCCACATAACTCCAAAGAGAGGTGTGTGCCAGGTGTTTGAACCCGCGACCGCCGAGATTCTCGACCGCGCGCCTAAACCTCGAGACCATGACTGGTTTTACGAATATCCTGGATACGATTATCCTTGTAACAAATTGGGAATGCAACGCTGAACTATTGCATTATCGATTTTTGTGAGACAGTGATACCATGCCGTTCGAGTCGTATCGCAAGTAGGTACTGTTAGTGTTTGGTACAAATTTATTAAAGTTAGTTTTTAATTCATTACTTACCAGATGTGGCAGTATTTTTTATTAAATAATTGAACGAAACTATGCAGGGTGTATTCAGACCGAGATCGGAAACTAAGGCAGGTAATAGCTACGGTGATTACTAATTCATTAGCGTTAAAAAAAAATCCCGAAAAAAAATATGTTTTCCTAACAACCACATACATTAAATACCTATGGTTGTACCCTGTATAGCAAAGAAAAAAAAAGGATTTCGGCAAAGAACTTCACACAAAATAGCCTAGAAAACTTGATTACTCCAAAAAATCACATTTAAGTCACGGTAACAAGTTTTGTTCGGTGGAAAATTACGAAAGACTTTACAGTCCCACAAAACCCGAAACAAGTATTTGTGAATCACCCAACATAGATATCTGAAAACCCACGACTTCCCATTTCACAAGCTGCACCTCCGATGCAGTCATCCCACAGTTTGATAAAGCAAAGATTCGCCTCAATACACCCACTAACCACGCAACATTATACGGAACTCTAAAACATCGAAGCGGACTGAAAAGAATTAATTACAAGCTTTCAGCATTCCGCTTACATCGAAAGAGACCGCAAATAATTCACTCACACACCCACAGCCCGCAGATATATACATCGAAATTGTTCACATAAAATATATAAAAATGTCAATAAACACACTAGACGAACACACAAGCGTATCCCGTTGGAATCTTTCACAGCACTCACACTACACGCTCGCTGAGTTTTTTCCCGTGCCTGTGTGCGAGCGGGGTCCTGGGGGGTCCTGGGAGGTCTCGGGGGTCCTGTGGGAGGGGTAGCATACATTTTCAGGAAGGCACCAGCGTCACAGGGCGTCTTTCAACGTTCCGAAGCCGCACACATCGCCGGCTATCGGCGAGACGAAGGAGCAAAGAGTGGGGACAGAGTACATTACGGTACAGAGGTTTTTTTTTATAATTTGTTGGCATTTTAATGGGGTTATTTATAAGTATTTAGTAATAGCTTGTAGTTAGATTATTTCTGTTTCTGTTTAATCAAGTCGTATATCTTAAATAGAATTATCTATTAAAAACGTCAAAAATATGATTTAATTTTATTTATAAGGTTTCCTTTACATCAGCATAATATGTCATTGAATTTTAGCTCCTTTATCTGTTTAAAAGTATATAAAATAAATACAGAGAATATATGGGAGATATCTCAATCTACTGGAGACAAAGACATTTAAAATGTCACAGCGTAAGATTTTACGAATTGAGCATAATCTTAGAAAAGTCCTTTAGTAGTATTTCGACACTATTTTTGCTAAGCGATGATTTTAATGTTATTGATTTTACTTTGTATGGCACAAAATATACCAAACTAAAGGCACAAAACTCAATTATATCAATGCATCTTCTAATACTACGTCTATTCGAATACACAATTTAGTCACACTTGTAAAAAATTTAACATCACTCACAGCAGTCTCTGTGTGCGTTCTCCCCGCCTACTCTGTGCAATCGGGCGGCCAGATCACAGGGGGGGAGTTTCGGGTGTGAGGGCGCTACGTGTGTGTTCGGAAAAATGCCTTATGATCCCGGCCAGGCAACCCAGCGCTACCCGTTAGGTTTTCAAGTTTTCCTATGGGCGTGGGAAATTGCGGATCTATCCCGGACAGATGTGGGATTTTTGTGGGGTTAGTTTTGGTGGTTTAAGATTTTCACTATTCTTGTGTTTTTATTTAATAAATAACGTGTTTAATTTGCAAGACAGAAAAACATATAACATAATATTATACAAAGCGTCCTTCAGAAAATAAATGTTTTTTTTACAGAGACACAACGTAATTTTTCAATGAAGAATATGCCATAGTGAATTATTTTATACGCTCGTTGACATCATAAATTTGTATTTCATACAAGATCCGAATAGATTTTTCTCGACTATTTAAAAAAAAGATTATAGACTAACACATTGGCTCATAGCAGGTTATTGACTCTTCATTCCTATAAAATTATTTAGGGAGTTCTCTTAGGTCTGAAATCTGTAATTCCTTCAACGTAAAGAAGAGATAATTCATTTCAATAGTATCCTATTGAAAATCAGGATGAAAGAAAATATTGAGTTGTTAGTTGTAAGGTCTATTAATATTTGGACCTTCATTTAATATTTATTGAAACTGTTGAACTATAAGATAAAAAAACTATATAACTTGAGGATTTTTTTAATAAAAAAAAAAAAATATCTGAGTTTTTAATCGCTCTAGTGCTTATCAATCAGTGCTTTTGGTTACTGCATATTTTTTGGTAGTGTGTATTTAGTAGAATGATTAATAACTTCTCGTTGTATTTAATAACAGTACATTTCACATCTTTCAAAAAATTTGAAAACTCTCTGAGGTAGGTACTAAAAGTAAGTATTTTTCAACATTTAAACTTCCCAACAAAAATTACCAACAATGCCCCACTGTCGTTAAAATTATGCCGGCCTTCAGTATCTCCACTTGGAATGACTTCGCGAAAAATCCGACAAAGATCCAACCATACCCACACAAACTAAAAGCAATAAATATGAGGCAAAAAATCACACGTTCTACTATACGGTTGATATCTGCAAGGCCGCCCACTCCCGGTGGGGGGTGGGGGGTCGGTGGGTCGAAGTGGGGTCCGGGGGGTCGGGTGACAAGGACTCCGCCGGGCCAGGTGCTATGTATTGGTGCAATCTGGAGTCTGTTGCATTATTAGTTCTAGCGTTTTGGGTTAAACTTACATTCTGTAATAAATATGAGGGTAGTTTCAGGGGAAAAGTTTATGTGGGAGAAAATTCTCCATGCGAGCAGTTTGGTGAATCTTAAAGATAAAAATTGAATTAAACGAAATAGATTAGTTATATAATATTAACCAAACAATATTTTAATTTTTACCGTATGAAAAGAAAAATGTATATTACATACATATATAGCGTAGAATGGATGATCGCAGTGGGTTTGTGACCAATAAATTTCAGATATTTTTAATAAAAAGAATCATGACGGACGACGTAGATTTACATCAGCCATTACCAAAGTGTAAAATGACAGCCCCGTGGCGCAGTTGGCTAGACACCAGCTTGCGAAACGAGAGGCCGTGGGTTCGATCCCCGCACCGAGACAAATGTTTGTGTGATACACAAATATTTGTTTCGGGTCTGGGTTTATGTGAGACCGAAAAGTCTCTCGTAGTTTCTGATACCCACGACACAAGACTTGTATCTTAGTGTGGGATCAGAACTATGTATGTGACTGTTGGGTGTATTTATTATTTATTTATTATTTTTTTATAATTACCAAAAAGTGTACTACCTCAGCGGGGTGGATTGGGGCTTAACCTCCTTTAACGGCCATGGTATGATAGAGATTTATTTATGTCCAAAAGCTACGACTGCAACAAAAATATTCAAAATGCAATTATCTGCATACAAAAGACATTATCAGGAACAATCCCACCCCGACGATTGCAGCGTGTTGCCGAAAGGTGGCCGAAAGCTGCCCGAAGCCGAACGTTTAAGTTTCGTGTGTCCGTTATAAATTCCGAGCGAGCGTTCTATATTCAAATTGGCCGTCGCTATTGGCTGCCGCTGGGTGGTATTTTACATCCAAGGATTGGGAGAATTCTGGATCGGGGTTGCCTCTATAGGAGTATCTAGGGGGTGATTATCCAACCATATACCCACCAGCCAGCAATTCCTGAATACTAGGATAGACAGTGGACACGCACAGAAATGACACAGAGCTGTGAACCTCAGCAAGCCTCTATGGGCAAGCTTGTCTTTAATCAAAATTAATATGAAAGTAAATAGGTGGAGATTTCCAACTCTAGACATTGTTATGCACTTCCCTCCACAGTAAAATGGGATAGGAAATATTAAAACATTTTATTCTCACTTGTATGATGTACATATATGTATGTATGCATAAGTCGTGATGGCCTCGAGGTTTGGGCACGCGGTCGAGAATCTCTACGGTCGCGGGTTCAAACCCCAGGCACACACCTCTGACTTTTCCAAGTTATGTGTGTATTCACAATGAATTATCACGTACTTTAACGGTGAAGGAAAACATCGTGATAAAACCTGCACATCTAAAAGTTCTTAGGAATTTCTTAGGTGTGTAGTCCGCCAACCCGCACTACGCCAGCGTGGTGGACTAAGGCCTAAACCCTCTCAATGGTAGAGGAGGCCCGTGCCCAGCAGTGGGACGTATATGGGCTGATGATGATATGTATGTACACAACTAGAGAGGTTTAGTTCTACACCGTAGTTGTGCTAGTTGTTGTTGAAGCCCATTTTGTCATTTCGTTATGCTGAGAAAAGGAGCAACACTGCCCAACCTCTGTATACAGCCAGGAGTCTCGATGACATGCTCAATCCTCAGGACCAAAGACAGTTCGAGATTTTGTACTAATTTCAAAAGTTTCAATTCACATACATACATACATAAACTCACGCCTGTATTCCCCGAAGGGATAGGCAGAGGTGCATTTCTGCACCCACATTTCGCCAGGTATGTACCAGTCCCACGTAATAGGGGGCGAGCCTATTGCCGTTTTTCGGGCACATTTCCAGACTCCGTGCTGTTACTGAGGATTTCCTAAAGGAAAAACCCAATAACACTTTGCCCGACCCGGGAATCGAACCCAGGACCTCTAGATCGCACGGCACATACTTGTACCGCGAGACCACGAGGCAGTCAGTTTCAATTCATTGTGTTGTAAATAAGTTTTCGTTTCTTGTTACCGATCCAAAGGCGACAGTTCCACGGAAACATCGGATGAAATTTCGCCGGTACAGAAAGCTTCCCGTAATGTCTATGCATAAAGTATTTTAAACTTGTTAAAATGCAACGTGTTCCGCGCTGAGAACTGTTGCCGCTGTGTCAAAGGATTCGCGAGTTCGCCGGATTTTTACGCGAGAACTGCATCGTTAGTTGTTCAGCGCCTGCGTTGGCACGTCTTAGAAGAATTTAAAGAGATCAAACTAACTTATACCAATCTATGGTTAGGTTACTTTTTACTGGTCATTATATCGGATTTAACCCTCTCAGTTGTAGAAGAGGCCCGTGACCAGCAGTGGGACATATATGTGCTGATGATGATGATGATGATATTAGATTTATTCTGGTGGTATTGTGAATAACAGTGAACAAAGTGTTATAATACTCAAAAGTCATTCTTAAGACAACATTTTTTCTCTCGCGAAAAGTGCAATGACCTAAGGCATGTGATTGATATGTCCGGGGTTTTATTCCGAGATCGGGCAAAGTTATTAGTTTCATCATCATCAGATACGTCTCATTGCTGGGCTCGGGCCTTCTCTATAACTCAGAGGTTTTAGGCCTTAGTTCACCACGCTGGACTAGTGCGGGTTGACGGATTACACACCTAAGAAATTCCTAATAACTTTCACCACGATGTTTTCCTTCACCATTTACCGTTATAAAGGTTATACATATAATAATATAATAATAATAATAATAAATTTATTTTTTCACCTTGAAAAAATTTACCCATAACAGTTTGCAAAAACTCTCCACACTAGGCACTGCCTGTCTCGTGGAGAGTTTTTTTACAGGAGTATCTTAAAGCTAGTAATAACGGTGCTGAATAAATAATTAAAACAAAATGGATAATCAAATATTATAAAACAAAAAAGAAAGAAAAGATGTAATGATTTTTACGATGCGTGTTTAGAGTTACTTAATACATTTCAAAAAGTCTTCTGAGAAGGAGTAAGACCAATTAACCAATTCTTTAGTTAACTTTCTTTTAGCTTCCCAGTAATTTAGGTTAAGAATTTTGTAGTGTTTATTGAGTTTATTATATAAGTAAGGTTTCATGTAGGAAGTAAAACGACGAGCAAAAGCCGTTCTAACTGAGGGATAATAAACTACCCGAAATCAAACTGATCAAAGGTACAAACCAACTACAGCCTTACATTCAAAGCCACGCAAACAACTGCCCGGCAACATAAAGCGCGTTAATTTTTTTTACATTTTTCAATAACGCCAGCGCGGACGGTTAACTAAAAGTTATTCCCTCACCTTGTTTTTAAATAAAATCAAAGCGAGAACTTGCCAGCTCTTTATGGAGTTCATAAAAATGGCGAGCGCTTTCCATTGTAACTTTCATAGTGGAGGTGAATTATTAGGTTTAACGCGGCCTTATCGGCATGTAATGAATTTAAGATGTTGCTGGTTTATGCGTTGTTTACATAAATGAAAAATAGATGTATTGACGTAATTAATTTGCAATAATTTGTTAATTTACGTATTTTTTTTATTTTTCTTTTTAAATATCATTTTTTTTCTAAAGTTTGTAGATATTAATCACATTCTTTTATAATGTAAATTACAGACAGTATTATTACCAGTCGAATAAGCCTATTTTTATCGCAGTGAAACACAAACTTATTCTGATATGATGTTTTTTGTACACAGGTAGAGCAATTTCATTGAAAAATCAAAATGGCTGCCATTTAGCGTGGAGGTGGGTTGGACCCAAGTTTATGCTGTATTTGTATATTAAAATAGCTGTTTTATAAGTATTTAGAATATTGCTAGTTCGTAACCGGACACACTGTATAACTCCAGGTAATTTAATTTCTATTGGTATTTACTGGGTGTTTTAGACTGTTACTAAGAATTTCTTAAAGGAAAAACGGAACAAAACCACACCAAAAGATACAGTAGTCTATTATTGTATATTTAACTTTCACATACATACATACATAACCTCACACCTATAATCCCCGAAGGGGTAGGCAGAGGTGCATTTCTGCACCCACATTTCGCCAAGTATTTATCAGTCCCACGTAATAGGGGGCGAGCCTATTGCCGTTTTTCGGGCACACTTCCAGACTCCGTGCTGTTACCGAGAATTTCCTAATAGAAAAACCCAATAACACTCTGCCCGACCCGGGAATCGAACCCAGGACCTCTGGATCGCAGGGCACATACTTGTACCGCGAGACCACGAGGCAGTCGTGTCGTCATTTAACTTTCACTAGCTCTGTATATCCTACCTAATAGGGGACCAGCCTTTTGCCGTTTCGTGGATAGATATCCATATGCCATGCTTCTTATATGTGTTTCGTTATTGTAAAACCCAATAACTTTCGTAACTCAAAAATCTAAATTAAGACCTGTCTTCGCACACCACACGCTTATTCGGCAGGACCAAAAAATTAAAGTCGATTTTATAAATCTATTTCAAATTTTCACAAGTGGAACTATCTACAAACTTTAAAAAAACCCATCGAAAGCACGTGCCGTGGTGAAGATCGTCTGCGAATAAATATGATATTAATTCAAACGCGTATGCTAAAGTAGAAAATTTTCAAACTAAATCCAATATGGAAACCGAATTCCTGTAAAATATAAATGCGAGAGCCATCTGCGGGGGATTTTTCGTGGCGCATCACTATTAAATGTGAAATATTATATCGGCAGCGCATGCTCTTAGGGATGGGAAAGGGGTTCATGTCGATGAAATATCTAATTTTTATTGAATAGCCGCATCCTGTTTTTGGTCAGGGTGACTTAATTTTTGAATTGTTGTGGAAGTATGGCGCTCGTTTTGTATCGTTCAAAATCTTTGTTAGCAGTACGTATTATAATTAAACGACTCCCTCGTATCAATTGAGAAAATTTTGGCCCGATTCAAACGTGACAGACTACTACTAGTTGACTAGTAGATCAGCTGGCTAACGAAGGCCGCGGGCATTCGAAAAAAGTTTGTGTGATGCAGAACTATTTGCTTCGAGTCGTGGTATATCTGATATGAACTGAGCTATTTATGTGACCGTTAGCGTCATTTTATTACTTGATTCATCATCATCATGATCAGCATCAGCCCATATACGACCCACTGCTGGGCACGGGCCTCCTCTACAACTGAGAGGGTTTAGGCCTTAGTCCACCACGGCTAGCCTGTTGCGGGTTGTCGGACTACACACCTAGGAAATTCCTAAGAACTTTTAGGTGTGCAGGTTTCATCACGATGTTTTCCTTCACCGTTAAAGTACGTGATAATTCATTGTGAATACACACATAACTACGAAAAGTCAGAGGTGTGTGCCCGGGGTTTGAACCTGCGACCGTCGAGATCCTTGACCGCGTGCTGAACCTCGAGGCCATCACATTACTTGATTGAAAGTGCGATATTGTCCACGTATTTGACAGCCCCGTGGCGCAGTTGGCTAGACACCAGCTTGCGAAACGAGAGGCTGCGGGTTCGATCCCCGCACCGAGACAAATGTTTGTGTGATCCTCAAATATTTGTTTCGGGTCTGGGTGTTTGTGAGACTGAAAAGTCTCTCGTAGTTTCTGATACCCACGACACAGGACTTGTATCCTAGTGTGGGGTCAGAACTATGTATGTGACTGTTGGGTGTATTTATTTATTTATGTATTTCTGTAGTTTTGGTTCACGCGACCAATCCATAATGTGTGTTGTATTTTCTAGAGATCCTCATTCGATTTTTGGTTCGCTTAAAGTTTGACTGAGTTTTTTTCCGTTGTTCACTTCATAGGAGACACACGGAACTGGAGATTTCGCAATGGACTCGCTTCCTATTACGTGGGACTTTAAACGCAATGGGTGAAACATGAGTTTTTGAATGCACCTCTGCCTACCTTCTAGAGGATAAAGGCGTCAACGTGTATACAGGGTGTATTCAGAACGTGATCGGAAACTAAGGCAGATTAGCTGCGGTGATTACAAACACCGTGACATTAAGAAAAATCTCAACAATAAATAAAAACAAATACGTTTTCCTTACAACCACATCCACTTAATATCTATGATTGATAGGAAATCGTCAATTTTTTTATTTTTTTTGAGTTTTTTTTTACGCCAATGGGTTTGTAATCACCGTCGCTATTACCTGCCTTAGTTTCCGATTACGGTCTGAATACATATATCAATTTTTAAGTTTTTTAAGTCACGTGACTGAAACACTTCAAGTGATATCCCTGCATTATTATTCTATATTATTATTATTTTCTCCTTATAATTGTTAGTATTTTACCACGATATTCGTTGTCTATCGATATTGTCCCGTCCGTAGCGGACGCAATGTTTCACCGGGTTCGAGTGGGAGCGACGTACATATCGAGCATATTCCTGCGCTGGCGTGGGATAAGTCTCGGGACGCACCGGGAACACGGAGTCTTTCATTTTATCAACTATAACATATTTACATATGTTATTCTGACTGATAATTATTTTACTTGAATATGATAATATAATATGATAATTATTTTATTTTATTTGACTGCCTCGTGGCCTCGCTGTACAAGTATGTGCCGTGCGATCTAGAGGTCCTGGGTTCGATTCCCGGGTTGGGCAAAGTGTTATTAGGTTCTTCCATTAGGAAATTCTCAGTAACAGCACGGAGTCTGGAAATGTGCCCGAAAAACGGCAATAGGCTCGCCCCCTATTACGTGGTACTGATACATACCTGGCGAAATGTGGGTGCAGAAATGCACCTCTGCCTACCCCTTCGAGGAATACAGGCGTGAGTTTATGTATGTATGTATGTACTAACATCGTGATAAAACCTGCACACCTAAAAAGTTCTTAGGTATTTCTTAGATGTGTAGTCCGCCAATCCGCACTAGGTCAACGTGGTGGACTAAGGCCTAAACCCTCTCAGTTATAGAGGAGGCCCGTGCCCAGCAGTGGGACGTATTTGGGTTGATGATGATGAAATGAGTACTGGAGATTAATTAGTAAGGTTTCAAATTAAAATTTCTGTAGCGTTTGATGGGATTTAGGAGACGACTTGTCGCATTTTATTTCCGATTTTTGTTGTATTGTTCCTGACAATTTATATATAATAAAAAAATATATACCGTATTTTTATTAATGTCTTAATGTCAAGTAACATAACAATCATTATGTCATAGGTACCAGAGACTAGGCAACCGAACCAATAAATTGCAAATATATTTCTTTGACTTGGGATTTGTTAGGGACTCAGCCCGGCATTAACATCTGCGCGGACGTGACGTCGCCGCGCGCCGGGCTGGAAGGCCGGTGGACCCGACATACGCTTCCCGCCGCCCTCCCCCAGGGTTAGCGGGAAGTAGAGCCATAACCAGCTTTCCCCTTGAGAAGAAAAAGTATGTGTGTCACTGTCGTCAGTCCAAATCAAGGAACAACTCTCGGTGTCATATCTCTGCGTGCCACCGTCGATCCTGGTGAACACTGGTGGTCGATCCTCCTCAACAGGAATCGCAGTTGCAGGAGTGTTGTGTATCTATATGTAAATCTGACTACAGTAGCCGGCAACGCACTTAATATTCCTCTGGTATTGTGGGTGTTCATGGGCGGTGTCGACCACTTAACATCACGTGGCTCACTTGCTTGTTCGCCTCCTTTTACATTTTTTTTTAATTGCATGCAAATAATTAATTACAATAAATATTTAACTTTAATAGTATTTAGTATTAATTATTTTAACTAAGTCCTAAACCCTCTCAGTTGTAGAGGAGGCCCATGCCCAGCAGTGGGACGTATTTGGGCTGATGATGATGATGATGATGATTAATTATTTTAAATATTAATATTTTAATGTAGGTATATCAATAAATAATACATGTACGGATAGTCAACCTCAATTATATTGGAGCACATAGGCAGCTTCAACCTGTTACTTTTGTGTTACAGTGATGCGCGCGCATCTTAAAATTTCACTCTCATATTTTTTTTTATAACGCGCCTAAAGAAGTATAACTTCAAAATGAGATCTTTTATTTGTGAGATTTTTAATAATTTTGTAAATATATCGTCCCCGGTATATCGCCAGCTCGGTGCATACGATGGGTCCAACGGTACAGCGAATATTCAGCTATGGCAGCCGATCTCATAATGACGTCACTGTTTATGTGCTAATGATTATATTGAAGCGCTGTGTAATGTAAATAGAAGAGTCGAGAATGTTCTCGATTGCAGGAAAATACTATTGACGAAAAACAGACCAGTCGAGACAACTATTTCAGCATGGGGGACTAGGTAAAGTAACATTTTCAAATTGCTAAAAGACTTTAAAGAATGTTTAGACTACCTCGCGGTGTTGTGACACAAGTTTTTGCAGTGCGATCAAGGGTTCGATTCCCGGTATCGAGTTAAAAACTTTCCTAAAACGTTAATACACCTTCGGGGAGGGTTGAGGGTTATATAGTTTTATATATTTATTTTATGTTTCTGTTCCCGTTTCTCTATTTCCAACAAGAGGAGCTATCAACCCGGGCGACCACACATCTATCTTCAGGTAGTGGCGGAAAAAACGCCCCCGTAGTACATTCGCGGCTATCTACGCCGGAAACGGCCGGAAATGCGGAAGAATATTTTTCCACGTAAAATATAAACGGGGACGGGCGCAGCCGCGCGTTGTGTATAGCTTATAAAAATGGCTAGGTTGAAGATTTTTTAAATTTATTAAACGATATTATAATTCACATACATAAACTCACGCCTGTATTCCCCGAAGGGGTAGGCAGAGGTTCATTTCTGCACCCACATTTCGCCAAGTATGTATCAGTCCCACGTTATAGGGGGCGAGCCTATTGCCGTTTTTCGGACACATTTCCAGACTCCGTGCTGTTACCGAGACTTTCCTAACGGAAAAACGCAATAACACTTTGCCCGACCCGGGAATCGAACCCAGGACCTCTAGATCGCACGGTACATACTTGCCTACCGCGAGACCACGAGGCAGTCGTTATAATTTATTTCGCTTTATTATATCTTGGGCATGAATTGTATCGCTTTAGGAAAATGAGGGTAGTTTTGATAAAACATTATAAATGCAGCTCAGCGTAGTTGAGTTATTTATGAGAGCAGAATTTAATTACCTCATATATAATGCAGGATAAATAAAAATATGATACTGGCCAGTTGCATTCAAATCTTATGATTCGAAATTCGTAATTCTAAATTTAAATTCAAAGTTGATTGCCCCATCGCTCGTGTCATCACACTGATATCGCTTTTAGTTTTATTATCGACATAAATATGAGCAGTCGCATTTTAATAAGTTCTTATTTCGAATGTATTCGTGTCGCGTTCGGAGTTTAAATATGACGTTCCATATTTAAATCGACATCGACCGATGAACGTTGGAAGCTATAACGTGAATTCATGATCTTTTTTATTCATTAAATCTCTATTCATAACATGTATTTTCTTAGACCAATGTGTACGTGTCAGATTAAACTGACATTTAAGTGTCGAGTTAGTAAATACGCAATAATATTTGAACGTTGCATTCTAAATTTAAATGAACATGCGATTAACGGAACCGACAGTTACGATCGGTACATTAGAGCTGCGTGTACATTCCAGAAATTAAATCTAGGCGTAATAGTTGAATTAAATCTGTATTTAAATCAGAATAAAACATTAATTGAAAATTGCTATATTTTAAGTATCTTCTATGTCACATTATAATGTGTGTCTGGCGTTTGTAATTTCAGGAATGAGTATTTTTCGTTGTATTGAAGCAATCTATTAATTATCATCCATGGAGGACAGTAAACTAACGGCTGACGTTGCTATTATAGTACCCAATTAAGAGAATAAACCTTGTTTAATATCATAAGGGGCATTATTTCATATCGCAGGCAATTCAATTTTTCACTCACCTATAATTAATGACGCATACGAACCGATGCCAAGTCACAATAAATCAGTTCTATAACATGAATAGAAACATATTAAATTATTAGGACGGCAGCGTACATTAATGTGACACAATAAAACATGTTCTCAATTCAAATCGAATCGAGTTCGAAATTCAAACGCGTTCTAAATTTAAATCGAGCCGTCTAATCGAACCGATACCTACGTCTATCGAATGTTAAATACCTATCGAAGGCGGTTTCAGAACGCACACACGTTCAAATTCAAACGTCGAACGTGGTAAATATCGGTTCGAGTGTGCGCCGTTGTGCCCAATCGCGCAGAACCGATCAGCCAATCGCGTGCAGCCGTCGGTACTCGATATCGCTCGGCTATTTTAACGTGACCTTCGATTGAGTTCGGCGTTTTCCTGCGGCGTGTGCATCGCGGGCGGGTCGCGGGGTGTGTGGGGGGTCAGTGTAAAGTGGAGCGTTAAAGTCGAAGGTTCGATATGCCATTGGCTATTGGCGTCGTGATACGTCACGTAGATTTTCCCTGCGTTTTTTTCCGCTCGTAGACGGTGCGTTTACGGATATAGGTGTGATTTGACGCGCGCTATTGGTAAATGCTTTTTCTACGGCGGGTTTTCGGAGGCTGTTACATTTTTATATTCGCCGAATTTGGAAATATCGATACAAATTTTCTTTGATGGTGCGTTGAGGTTGTTTGTGGTACTTCGATTTGTTCAATTTAATTTTAATACATATTAGTAAGACAAATGATGTTAGTATGTATCAATAATAAATATATTCGCATATTTCAGACTATATTAAATAATACAGCCCCGTGGCGCAGTTGGCTAGACACCAGCTTGCGAAACGAGAGGCCGCGGGTTCGATCCCCGCATCGAGACAAATGTTTGTGTGAACCACAAATATTTGTTTCGGGTCTGGGTGTTTGTGAGACCGAAAAGTCTCTCGTAGTTTCTGATACCCAGGACACAAGACTCGTATCTTAATGTGGGGTCGGAACTATGTATGTGACTGTTGGGTGTATTTATTTATTATTTATTTATTTAATAAAATAAATAAATAAAAGACTTTTCAAATACAGCCAATATCGAAACACCGCTCACTATTTTAATTACCGTCCAACCGAATACGCCAAGGAGACTAGCTATTCCGCAACTAATTCAATAACTCCATTTCGCGACGAAAAAAATCAATCCAGCATTTTTTTCAATAAAAAACCCTCTTCAATTACTGCATCAGATTTTATAAAATAAGGAGGGAAATACGTTGAATCGAGACCCCCACTCGCTACTCAAACTATCGCAAAAAAGTGGAGGCAGTGGGTATTTCTATCAGTGCCCCCGATACCTCCCACGGCGATACGGCACCTGCCCCCCCAACGCCCCTCCAACATCCCCCACGCCCCCCCCCCCCAGTGCCGGCACGTTAAAAAGCAATCTCCTTAATGGAATTTCAATTTCCACAGCGAAGTTAACTAGAAATCCAACTAGGAGCAACACCGTCCCACGACTATTGCAATGCTTTAAATATATCCTTGAAAAAGTAGCTAATGATAAATGTTTACTGGATTTTATGTTTATTTACTTTGACGGGAATGCAAATGTTTTAGTAGATTGATTGGGAGATGTAATTTGGTAGTTAGGACTGTGCGATGGTCGTACATTTTAACTAGACTCGCTTAGAATTTTCCAACGGAAAGAACCGCTGAAAGTTATATTGGGGGTCTCAAGAGACAGTTTATTAAAATTGTTTTAATAGACATACATACATACATAAACTCACGCCTGTATTTCCCCGAAGGGGTAGGCAGAGGTGCATTTCTGCACCCACATTTCGCCAGGTACTTATGTATCAGTCCCACGTAATAGGGGGCGAGCCTATTGCCGTTTTTCGGGCACAATTCCAGACTCCGTGCTGCTACTGAGAATTTCCTAATGGAAAAACCCAATAACACTTTGCCCGACCCGGGAATCGAACCCAGGACCTCTAGATCCCTCGGCACATACTTGTACCGCGAGACCACGAGGCAGTCTATTACTCTGGAAAAAGTGCTATTGACATGAGTCCCGTTTATTACCGTCGTCATCAGCGACAAGACTTCCATTACAGGACCCTCGCCTGCCTGAAGGTAACAAACCTTACATCTACCCTTTTAAATTTTTAACGACTTAAATTCCCAAAACTATATTTTTATACAAGTATTACGCAAATGTGTAAAATTATTAGTATTACTTTTCTTGAATCTACTACAATGAAAATAAATGGACATGACTTTTCGAAGTGACGTGTATATTCACAATGAATTATCACATACTTTAACGGTGAAGGAAAACGTCGTGATGAAACCGGCACACCTAAAAGTTCTTAGGTGTGTAGTCCGCCAATCCGCACTAGGCCAGCGTGGTGGACTGAGGTCTAAACCCTCTCAGTTGTAGAGGAGGTTCGTGCCCAGCAGTGGGAAGTATATAGGCTGATGATGATGATGACTTTAATTTAAATTGACTGCAATCACATCGACATCATTTTCTTTTCTTTCCTGTCAAAATGAGGCTGGCAAAATGGTATGATTTAACTAACTTACGTTGGTGTCCTGACAGTGACTACCTACTTCAAGTTATTTTATTCGCTGGTCTAGTGTCTGTTCGTAGAAAGTTCGATTTTCTCTCCGTCTTAGAATTACAGGTTTTGTTGCGATGATTATCTTAAACCATTAAAATCGTGCAACTACAAAGAGTCAAGGGTATTTTTTGTGAAAATCTGCATGTATCTGTCTCCTACTCACTGAATATCCATACTAGATAAATATATACACAGCCCCGACAGCCCCGTGGCGCAGTTGGCTAGACACCAGCTTGCAAAACGAGAGGCCGCGGGTTCGATCCCCGCACCGAGACAAATGTCTGTGTAATCCACAAATATTTGTTTCGGGTCTAAGTGTATGTGAGACCAAAAAGTCTCTTGTAGTTTCTGATACCCACGACACAAGACTTGTATCTTAGTGTGGGATCAGAACTATGTATGTGACTGTTGGGTGTATTTATTTATTTATATACATATTATGTTTATATACACTGTATTCCCCGAAGGGATATGCAGAAGTGCATTTCTGCACCCACATTTCGCCAGGTATGTATTAGTTTCACGAAATAAGGAGCGAGAATGTCATTTTTCGGGCACATCAACCATATTAATTAATTACAATTTCATTCTGTTATTTTTTTTTAATTTTTTTAAATAAATACACCCAACTGTCACATACATAGTTCTGATCCCACACTAGGATACAAGTCCTGTGTCGTGGGTATCAGAAACTACGAGACTTTCGGTCTCACAAACACCCAGACCCGAAACAAATATTTGTGGATCACACAAACATTTGTCTAATTAACGCTCAAACTGCCGAACCAGTTCCAATTTTGATACCAACTAAGATTGGATGCAATAGCTAAGCACAACTACTTTTCCACACCATTCCACCTGGACGAAACCAATTACCAATAAAAAGCCTCAAAGAAAACTCATCACAGGCGTTGGTCTCAAGAAATTCCAAGACAATTTGCAACCCTTTGAGTAAATGGCAGGCGGAGCGGCAAAATATCTACTAGTGCTTAATATCTGAACGTGGCTCGGTGTAAAAAGGGAAAAAATCCATAGCCAGGCGACAGGGGGAGGAAGGCAACGTCTATAGATGCCGTCTTAAACGTTTCAGATGGGACGGTGCGTCTCGGCACTATTATCAAGCTTGCTGTTTCGGCTCGTACCCTCCACGATGTAATAAAATTCAATAGTTTGATGTATTCTATAACGGGTGTTTAAAGACCTTGATCGAAATTAAGGCAGGCAATAGCAATTACAAACACCGCAACATTTTCCCTCGAAACAATACTCATATCTTAATGTGGGGTCAGAACTATGTATGTGACTGTTGGGATTATTTAAAAAAAATCCCTTAAAAAAAAAAAACGTTTTCCTTACAACCACGAGTTGTAATAAAATGGTACACATACATAAACTCACGCCTGTATTCCCCGAAGGGGTAGGCAGAGGTGCATTTGTGCACCCACATTTCGCCAGGTATGTATCAGTCCCACGTAATAGGGGGCGAGCCTATTGCCGTTTTTCGGGCACAAGTCCAGACTCCGTGCTGCTACTGAGAATTTCGTAATGGAAAAACGCAATAACACCTTGCCCGACCCGGGAATCGAACCCAGGACCTCTAGATCGCTCGGCACATACTTGTACCGCGAGACCACGAGGCAGTCGTAAATTGGTAATTAAATTTATGTAGTTTTTAGGAAAAGGTTTTTTTGTCGGGATTTTTTTAATGTCAGTGAGTTTGTTATCACCCTGGCTATTGCCTGTCTTAGTTTTCGATCAAGGTCTTTATACACCCTGTATATTTATTTATTTATTTATTTACACTTCATACAAAGTGTGTATAGGTGGTCTTAATGCCTAAGGCATTCTCTAACATAATATATTGTATTTGATTATATAAATTGTATGTTTTAATTTCTTAGATGTGTAGTCCGCCAACCTGCACTAGGTATGTCAAGTATGTGCCGTGAGATCTAGAGGTCCCGAGTTCGATTCGGTCGGGATAAGTGTTATTGGGTTTTTTCATTCCAGAATTCTCAAAATCTACAATAGACTCGCCCCCTATTGGGCAGTCGTGATGGCCTTGAGGTTTGGGCATGCGGTCGAGAATCTCGACGGTCGCGGGTTCAAACCCCAGGCACACACCTCTGACTTTTCGAAGTTATGTGTGTATTCACAATTAATTATCACGTACTTTAACGGTGAAGGAAAACATCGTGATGAAACCTGCACACTTAAGAGTTCTTAGGAATTTCTTAGGTGCGTAGTCCGCCAAACCGCACTAGGCCAGCGTGGTGGACTAAGGCCTAAACCCTCTCAGTTGTAGAGGAGGCCCGTGCTCAGCAGTGGGACGTATATGGGCTGATGATGATGATGATGATGAATATGCATCAGTATGCATAGGTACCTAAAATGTGGGTGCAGAAATACGCCTCTGCCTACCCTTTCAGGGAATACAGGCGTGAGGTTATGTATAATAATAATAATATCAGATACCCAAGACACAAGTCTAATCTATACTCCGATAAAGCTGTAGAACTACAAATATAGGATAATATTTGCACATTCAATAGAATCGGAAACATATCGTTGAGAAAGTGCGAGACATTCAGCAGGTATTAATTTGTCGCATCGACGCCGAGATGCGACGCGGGGGTGCGACGGAGGGGTACAAGAGTGGGGGGGATGTCTCCGTCACGCGTGTATATTTGGGCCGGCTTGCACTCCGATGTCGGTGGCGCGAGTTAGTTATGGACATTGGGACGGATCAAGTGGGATGAATAAAACATCTGTTTAAATTCCCAAAAATACCCCAAAATTACTTAATTATATACTTTATATATCGTCGACTGCAGTACCTACGAGAATGCAGCGAGAGATGGCGTTCCCGAGTTAGGCAAAGTGTGTTAGGACATTGTCAGTAATTGGGGAAATTGGCCGAAAACAGCGTGAAGTATCTAACACTGTCCAGCCAGCAGTTTATTAAAAAAAAACCTTAAGGCGTGTGGTCTATCGAAACTAATACTCTGTGGTTCAAATCCCAGTGACCCACCTCTAAATTTTCTGAGTTGTATTGTCTATTCATATCAGTTCCAGCCAGCCCAGCCCAGCTTGCTTGCCTTAAAAAAATCCGAAAAATCCGAATAATAACCTTTCAGCTTTAAATCTTTATATATCAAAAGCAATTTGACATATAAATGACAATATCCTGACCCCACAATAAACAATTATAAACTAGACATTACACAATTAGCGTGTAACGCTTTTGGGCTTCTATGGAAGTACCGCCACTGGTTCGTATTTCGTCGAGGAATCAGCAACACCACCAAGCTCGTTTTTCACAACTTTTCAGGAGAGAGAAAAAAACGATTTTTTCGTCCATCAAGGCCTAATTGACTGAAGTTTTTCTCGATATGTATGATGAATGACATTATCAGTTTTCTCAAAGCAAAATTGTATGTAAAATTTTATAAAATTAAAAATACGAATCCAACGATACCAATAACTCGATAAAAATCGAGCTCGGTGGTGTTGCTAATTCCTCGACGATATAATTATCATGCAGTTTGATGGCGAAGGCTAAAAGATCTCCACGAAAAGTATCTTAGGTGTGTGCTTCGACAACCCGCACTAAGCCAGCATAACGTTCTAAGGCCTGCCCATACTCGTAGTTGGACCCGGCCTGTGCCCAGTAATGAGACGAATGAGCTGATAATGACATGGGCGAGATAAAGGTCTTCGAAGTACATTGAGACGATGTATTGAAATAATCTCAGCGTCCCGAGTCCGCCCCGCGGCCGGTCAGATCATGAAAGCGTTTCAGTGACATTAAAGTCACGTTCATTTTCATAGATTTATCGACGGACCAGACTTATGACGAGCTGGTTTTCAAACTTTGTACTCGAAATAGTAGGTATATATATTTACGTTGTATAGCTATTGTTTATCGTCAGTTTTAGTAGGAAAACTATAAGAAGATATTAATATACATATGTATATATGTAGATCTATAATACTATTTAATATTGTTTGTGTGAAATTGATTTATTACTTATTTTCTTTACCAATGTATATTGGCTTATAATATGTGTATATATATAATATATATGTGTATGTTTATAAACGATTTTATTTGCACACCTACTATGCATAATGTCTGCATCACCCAAAGTTCGACTGATTTTTCAGAGAATGCCTTAGGCATTAAGTCCACATTTACAATTTTGTGTTTAATTGTATAAAGTGTAAATAAATAAATAATATTTTATCGACAATAAGGGCCAAATAAGCAGAAGTGTTTTGCTAGGCTTATGGGGTGATTGCAGAAATGCACTTCTGCCTCGTCTGGAAATACAGGCGGGAGGTTATGTATGTCATCAACAGCCCAAATACGTCCCACTGCACGGGCCTCCTCTATAACTGAGAGGGTTTAGGCCTTAGTCCACCACGCTGGCCTAGTGCGGGTTGGCGGACTACACACCTAAGATATTCCTAAAAACTTTTAGGTGTGCAGGTTTTATCATGATGTTTTCCGTCACCGTTAAAGCAAGTGATAATTCATTGTGAACACACGCATAACTTCGAAAACTCAGAGGTGTGTGCCTGGGGTTTGAACCTGCGACCGCCGAAATTCTCGACCGCGCGCCTAGACCTCGAGGCCATCACTGCTGCTTGGTTATGTAGAATCGTTCAAAGCACGGAGCAAAGTTTGACAATCGCCCACAAATGCCAATTGAGACGGTGAAACCGAATGTCGCGATGTATTTGCGTGTGCCACCTGCGCCCGCACAAATCATCACACACCGCACGAGCGACGATCCCGCGCCGTTTTTTACCATTTATCCGATACGTGATATATTTAGCGGGCGATGGTGATTGGAATTCGCCGATTCGCATGTTTACGCGATTCAGAGCGTTGGCATGCAAGAATCGTATGTATAGTCTAGTGAGTAAAATCAACAATTTAAGTTTTTTGCATGCAGTTGTTGAACATCGATTTTGTTTCAGAACTAGCTGTGCCCGCGACTTCGTTCGCGCGGAAAATTTATTTTTAATTATTTTTAAATAGAAATTTATAAACTAAAAGTAGCCTAAGTTACTCCTTATTATATCAGCTATCTGCCAGTGAAAGTCCCGTTAAAATTGGTCCACCCGTTTCAGAGATTAGCGGGAAAAAACAGACAAAAATTTTAAAAAACGTTATTTTGGTATATGTACCGTGTATACATCCATATGCATTAATTAAAAAGCGGTTATTTCAATATTACAAACAGACATTCCACTTTTATTTATTTGTATAGATTTAAATGTTTTAATGACAGTCTGATAAGTATTGTGCAGTCCAAACGAAAATTAAGAAGCGATCGACTTCCATTTTTGGTCATTTGACTTGGTATTATCTTGCTGAAATGACTATTACAATTAATAAGATATCCTCGTTAGGTCTGTTAGAGAGATACTCGGTTCGATTTCTGGGTTGATTTATATGTGACGGTTTTTGTCTATTGGAAAATTCTCAATAGCAGGACTTTCTGTGGAAATACCACCGTATTCTCTTCATGGGGTATAAAACACAGATGACGAAAATCGTAGAAAAAAATGAATAAATACACCAAACAGTCACTTACATAGTTCTGACCTCACATTAAGATACAAGTCTTGTGCCGTGGATATTAGAAACTACGAGAGGCTTTTCGGTCTCACAAACACCCAGACCCGAAACAAATATTTGTAGATCACACAAACATTTGTCTCGGTGCGGGGATCGAACCCGCGGCCTCTCGTTTCGCAAGCTGGTGTCTAGCCAACTGCGCCACGGGGCTGTCAAATATAATGTAGAAATACACCTCTATAAATAATAAATAAATAAATAAATACACCCAACAGTCACATACATAGTTCTGACCCCACACTAGGATACAAGTCCTGTGTCGTGGGTATCAGAAACTACGAGAGACTTTTTGGTCTCACAAACACCCAGACCCGAAACAAATATTTGTAGATCACACAAACATTTGTCTCGGTGCGGGGATCGAACCCGCGGCCTCTCGTTTCGCAAGCTGGTGTCTAGCCAACTGCGCCACGGGGCTGTCAAATATAATGTAGAAATACACCTCTATTTACTCTTCGAGGGTATAGGCGTGATAATATGTTAGAATTCCTCACCTAACCATGACCGCGGTACCTCAATAGAACAGATCGAAAGTTCAAACGCGTGAATCGTAAAGATCATAATGTATTTTTAATACTTCCATATCTACATGCCGTGACAATATCACCGCCTTACCGACATTCTGTATTCATCATTTACCCCCCATTTGCAAGTGTTCTTAAGGATCAAATTGCCTTGGCAAGGAAATAGTTGACGACTTCATGTCTTTCAATAACCGCTTATACGCACTCCAACATGAACTTTATTTTTATCTTGGAAAAATCTAAATTTGAATAACATACAGTGAAGATGCTAAATTACAGATGCGGTTTTGAAAATAGCATATATGAATACAGTTTGAAGAGATGTCAAACAGTTGAGAGTTGAGTAAACGCACAATTAAGTTGGTTGAACAGTCGTCGATTGTTCTCGAATAGGCGACAACGATTGCTTTTTTGTTGAAGGTTTATGACTACGATCATTTCGGGTAGCTTATGGTGAAACCGGAACTATAAAGTTGATGGTTTTTTAAACGATTCCTGATTTTAACGCGCTTTACATGGTGTTAACACATATCCGAATCCAGCGGGGTGGAAGAGATTGTATGTCATTATGATTTCTTTTTTGAAAACGTGGATAAACAGAACAGTTGAATAAGACTGGATAGGAAATGTCAGCATGCCGAGCGTGCCGAACCTGCGATTAGACTATCATATGTTTGACACAGCCGATTCTTAGTAACTCAGGTAGCGTGTAATATATGACTTTTATAAATGTGTGTCAACCAAAGCAACCCTTCATTTCTTGTTTGAAATTTTTATCATTAGTCGTATAATCGTAGTAGAATGAACAGGTGACAGACAAGCGGCGACACTCGTCCGTATACAAAATATTGTCTATTTCCCTTCTAATAGGTATTATTCAGCTGTTCTATTGGTAAAATAGAAAGGGTAAGAAAGTGCGGAGCTATTAATATAGTTCTTACTTGCTTTAATTAAAATGTTATGAGAACAAAGGCAAACGAGCAAGTGAGCCACCTGATGTTCAGTGGTCAACACGGCCCATGAACACCCACAATAACAGAGGAATCATCTGTGCGTTGCCGAACTTAGATCAGATTAGATATTCGTATCTATAAACAATTAATACCTACGTCGAGATGGCCTCGAGGTTTAGGCACGCAGTCGAGAATCGACGGTCGCGGGTTCAAACCCCAGGGGCACACACCTCTAGACTTTTCGAAGTTGTGTGTGTATGCACAATGAATTATCACGTACTTTAACGGTGAAGGAAAACACCGTGATGAAACCTGCACACCTAAAAGTTCTTAGGAATTTCTTAGGTGTGTAGTCCGCCAACCCGCACTAGGCCAGCGTGGTGGACTAAGACCTAAACCCTCTCAGTTGTAGAGGAGGCCCTAGCCCAGCAGTGGGACGTATATGGGCTGATTGAATATTAATTTTCTTGGACATGAATGAAAACCTCTTAGCAACCACACCAGCTGATCAGAACGATACGAAAACAAAAGACAACTGTTCAAATCATTCACCGCTCACCGATTTGAATAAAATTCAGATTGTAGCGATAATGAGTCGTTCTACATAATAAAGCTGTGAAAAGTAAATAAACCATGCGCTCGGACAGAACGAACAATGCACGGAAACGCGCTTTGGCGACGCGACTACGTATTCTAGTGGAAAATCGAAGAGTATATTTAGTTCTTTATTTATACACCTACAAGAACAATTTAACAGCCCTGTGGTACAGTTGGCTAGACACCAGCTTGCGAAACGAGAGGCCGCGGGTTCGATCCCCGCACCGAGACAAATGTTTGTGTGATCCGCACGTTTTTCGTTTTTTTTCGGGTCTGGGTGTTTGTGAGAGATCGAAAAGTCTCTCGTAGTTTTTGATACCCACGACACAAGACTCGTATCTTAATGTGGGGTCAGAACTATGTACACTACCGACAAAAAGTTTGGAAGCACCTATAATTTGATAATAACAAATTTTATCGATGTTGTAATAAAATATAATATTATTTTAGTAATAACAATATGATTTTGTTTCATAGTTTAATTGTTGTTTTAATTAAGTGCCTAATCATTCTTAATTAAATAATACTATATCTTATATTATTTCTAAAGTAATTGAGAGTATTAAAAGTGCTTCCAAACTTTTTGTCGGTAGTGTATGTGACTGTTGGGAGTATTTATTTATTTATTATCCTTGAATCAAAAATCACTCAAAACGGTCCGGTATTTTTTAAGTTTATTCAATATAGTCGTTGCCCGCAACTTCGTATGCAAAACATTAGACTTTAAGAGGAGTTATTTCCCAGCTATGGCTTTATTTTCCATTACTACGTCACTCCTATTGGTGATATGATGGTGGTGATAATATACAGGGTGTATTCAGACCGTGATCGGAAACTATGGCAGGTAATAGCTAAGGTGATTACAAACCCCCTGGCGTTAAAGAAAATTCTGACAAAAAATAAAAATTTTGACGTTTTCCATACAACCATCGGTATTAAATGTACGCGGTTTGTATGGAAAACGTCAAAATTTTTATTTTTTGTCAAAATTTTCATTAACGCCAGGGGGTTTGTAATCACCTTAGCTATTACCTGCCCTAGTTTCCGATCACGGTCTGAATACACCCTGTATAGCCTATAGCCTTCTTCAATAAGTGTGCTATCTAACACTGAAATAATGCTTCAAATCGGACCGGTAGTTACTGAGATTAATGCGTTAAAGCAAACAAACAAATTATTTAGCTTTATAACCTTAGTATAGATAAAATAAAATGCAAATCTTTTCCTTTTTTAATATTCATCATCATTCATCATCAGCCCAAATACGTCCCACTGCTGGGCACGGGCCTCCTCTACAACTGAGAGGGTTTAGGCCTTAGTCCACCACGCTGGCCTAGTGCGGGTTGGCGGACTATACACCTAAGTAATTCCTAAGAACTTTTAGGTGTGCAGGTTTCATCACGATGTTTTCCTTCACCGTTAAAGCAAGTGATAATTCATTGTGAATACACACATAACTTCGAAAAGTCAGAGGTGTGAACCTGCGACCGCTGAAATTCTCGACCGCGCGCCTAAACCTCGAGGCCATCACTGCTTTTAATATTAGTAAGATGCAAGTTATTACTGACTGAGAAATGTTTATGAGTTCCACAAATAATTCGGATCTGGATCATTGTTAGATCGTAGTCTCTGATAGTTTTTTTAATACCCACGACAAAAGACTTGTATTCTGAATACAAGTATGTATGTTTGTAATCGTTTGATGTGTTTACCGTATATCTTATATAAAAAAAAATGCTATACGCTTTATAAAAAATCGTATTGATCAAATTCTAATTCAAATTTTATTTACAACCCGCTCCAAAGATTATTTATATTAATTAATTATTAAGGGTCGTGATGGCCTCGAGGTTTAAGCACGCGGTCGAGGCTCTCGGTCGCGGGTTCAAACCCCTGGCACACACCTCTGACTTTTCGAAGTTTTGTGTGTATTCACAATGAATTGCGTACTTTAACGGTGAAGGAAAACATCGTGATGAAACCTGCACACCTAAAAGTTCTTAGGAATTTCTTAGGTGTGTAGTCCGTCAACCCGCACTAGGCCAGCGTGGTGGACTAAGGCCTAAACCCTCTCAGTTGTAGAGGACGCCCGTGCCCAGCAGTGGGACGTATATGGGCTGATGATGATTAAGTACGTTAACAGCACAAGAAAACATACTAAAGAAACCTGCAAACCTAAAAAATCTTATGATTTTTTAGGCGTGTAGTCCGCAAACCCGCACAAGGCCAAATGCTAACCCTAAGTAGTAGAAGAGGCTCGTGCCCAGCAGTGGGATATTTGAAAATCCATTTTAAGTTGAACATTGATGAATACAGTGATCAGCTATTTATTTCAATGTTGACATAACAGTTCTACGATTCCTAGTCGAACGAGGCGAATATGCGTCGCGTGGTTAAAATAACATATGTATGTTTGTTTGCGTTGGTATAAATCTAGTGTGCCGGCAGAGCGCCGGTGACGCATTGCTCGCAACTATTTTGTTTACCGTATCCCTGTCTTTAGACATTTCTAGATCAATTTACGATCTTACATCTTGAATGATATACACTACCGACAAAAAGTTTGGAAGCACTTTTAATACTCTCAGTTACTTTAGAAATAATCTTCTTCTTATATATAAAAATGAATCGCAAAATGTGTTGGTAAGCGCATAACTCAACAACGCCTGGACCGATTTCGCTAATTCTTTTTTTGTTGTGTTCGCTATCGTTAGGAGAATGATCTTATGAAAGAAAAAGTAAAGAAAATTGCGAGGAATATGGTAAAAACAACAATTTAATTTTCTCATATAAACTGTTCTACCTAATATTCTGTCAAACATTTTATGTTTATCCCGTCAATATGGTTAAGGGTCCCCTCAAATTAAAGAACGTATTTAAATAAAGGTTTTGAATCGACAACATATATCCAGAATATTCGAATAATTGCGTATTTTAGATTTTAAAAATGTAGAATAATGTCAGTAATAAAAAGGGATTGACATATTTATTGGTTGTCAAATATTTATGCGTGCGTTCAGAAATGTATTTTTAAACTCCTTGGTTGTACCTGATTCACAAACGAAGGCAGGTTCGGTAGTCATCACGCTTTGAAATCTAAAACACCCACAACTATGCAATGGAATGCGCTTGGTGTTAAGAAAACTGTTGAGTAATGTTATTCACGTGACGATACTGAAAAGACAACTTAGAGATGAATTGGTGCTTGAGAATTCATCAATTATATTGATCTAAAGATTTCATTGATCCCAACGGGTATGACCATTGAGTTCAAACGAATTCAGTTCCCGATTCGTCTTGCCTTCGCCATGACGATTAACAAAAGACTGTTTGTGATCTAAATTTAGACAATTAAAAAATATATTAAAAATGTATATCACAAGGTGCATCATCATCATCAGCCCATATATGTACGTCCCACTGCTTGGCATAGGCCTTCTCTGCAACTGAGAGGGTTTAGGCTTCAGTCCACCACACTGATGCTTCAATGAAAAGAATTGAAACCGACTGCATCCCATCCCATATGTACATGTTTAATTAAATCATGACTTGCGGAGACACGATTGATGCATTTAATTTTTGTACTTATTTATTTCTGTATTTTTATCTCAATAAAGTGCTGAACTTAATATTTATTTCCATACAATCAAAAATAAAATTCAGGTAATATGTAAATATGTAACATTCAATGACTGTTAGGGGATACGAAGTTTTCCGGGTCAGCTATTATAAATGTTAATGTTTTGTTTGTTACGCTTTCACGCCAAAACTACTTTACCGATTATCATGAAAATTTGAACACATAGTCTTTGAGATATAAAAAAGGACATAGGATTCTTCTTATTAAAAAAATACGGAGGATGAAAGAATAGAAAAATGATTGAAAAAAGATTTGAATGACTTTTGGTTAGCAGATAGGTGGGACCCACCGAAGTAACATAGGTGGGAATGGTTATCCTTACTATTATATAAATATGAATGTAGAGATGTTTGTTACACTTTCACGCAAAAACAAAAATTTTGGTATGACCATAAATGAGACCCTGTGAAGTAACATAGGCTATGTTTTATCCCGGGAAAATGTAATGTTCCCATTGGGATAAACATATTATTAAAAATACGAAAATAACTGTCAGAGCTTTACTTTTACGCCTCAACCATTTGAATTGATTTCACCTTTTTTTAAATTCAGTAAGTGCCATTTTGGGCACTTGAGGGACGATTTATAGATTCACTTATTATCTTTCTGCGCCCAACCCGGAAGTCTACGCGGATGGAGTCGCGGGCAAAAGCTATAAACATATAAAAATTGCGATAACAAAACAGGTGTTGTTCGTAGAAGGGTGAAAATTTGGAGTTATATGTATTTTTTAATGCTGAATCATAAAAAAATAAAAACAAAAAATGTCCACAAAATAAAAAATAAAAACTTTTCGGGTTGGACCACCCTAGGGGTATAAAAAATAGATAACCTATTCTCAGTATGTATATGTATGTATGTATATGTATATCTCACTCTATACAATTTTGACCATATTTTTTTATTTAATTTGTATATCGATCAAAGCAATGACTGTTATACGTATCATTATAATTTTTCAGTGCTATTATCATTTATTTACATTTTAATAAAAAAAAAAAACAAATTAAAATGGTCATTATAAGATAGAGGTTGATCGTAGAAGTGTGAAAATTTATGATTATAATAATTTATCAATGCTGAATCATAAAAAATAAAGAAAATAAAGTCAATAGAAAAAAAACATACCCCTAAATGTTAAACCCTTAAATGTTGACCGATTCTCAGACCTACCTACAATATACACAATATTTCATAAAAATCAGTCGAGCCGTTTCGGAGGAGTTTGCCAAATACACCACGACACGAGAATTTTATATAAGTATATGGCAAAACAACGTTTGCCGGGTCAGCTAGTATAATATATAGTATTATTTAATTAGGAATGATTAGGTACTTAATTAAAACAACAATTAAACTATGAAACAAAACCATATTATTATTACTAAAATAATATTATATTTTATTACAACATCGATAAAATTTGTTATTACCAATTTGCTATTTGTTTTTACAAAAATTATAGGTGCTTCCAAACTTTTTGTCGGTAGTGTATTTGCGAAATTTAGACAGTATTGTCAATTAGCGACTACTTCATTGGTCATGTCGCCAGTGACGGTACTTCCCTAGAAGCCCAAAAGCGTTACACGTTAAAACATACATACATACATAAACTCACGCCTGTATTCCCCGAAGGGGTAGGCAGAGGTGCATTTCTGCACCCACATTTCGCCAGGTATGTATCAGTCCCACGTCATTGACAGCCCCGTGGCGCAGTTGGCTAGACACCAGCTTGCGAAACGAGAGGCCGCGGGTTCGATCCCCGCACCGAGACAAATGTTTGTGTGATCCAGAAATATTTGTTTCGGGTCTGGATGTATGTGAGACCGAAAAGTCTCTCGTAGTTTCTGATACCCACGACACAAGACTTGTATCTTAGTGTGGGATCAGAACTATGTATGTGACTGTTGGGTGTATTTATTTATTTATTATTTAATAGGGGCGAGCCTATTGCCGTTTTTCGGGCACATTTCAAGACTCCGTGCTGTTACTGAGAATTTCCTAATGGAAAAACCCAATAACACTTTGCCCGACCCGGGAATCGAACCCAGGACCTCTAGATCCCACGGCACATACTTGTACCGCGAGACCACGAGGCAGGCGTTACACGTTAATTGTGTAATATCTAGCTTATTATTACGTATATATTTATTGTGTGGTCAGAATATTATCATTTATATATCATATTTCTTTTGTAAAATAAAGATTTAAAGCTTAAAGATAAAATTATTAGAAATTTTGGAAGGTAATATGGCTTTTGGACTTCTATGGAAGTACCGCCTTCTATGTAGCACAAATGTCTGCCTGCGTGGGTCCTAAGTTCGATATCCGGTTCGGGTAAAGTGTTGATCGGCTGTTCTAATAGAAAATTATTAGTTGGTGCAGGGTCAAAGTCAAAGTTAAAGTAAAAATTATCTTTATTCAAATAGACTTTTACAAGTTCTTTTGAATCGTCAATTTTAAACTATTGCCGCTACGAAACGTGTTATCGCGGTGACCGGAAAACTTGAAATGCGATCGAAAAACGAACCCTTTTGTTGTGGGATAATTGCTTACCCCTTAGAAGATATAGGCGTGTATATCTATCACTCTTAAAGGTTTTACATACCCAGATTGGTGGCCAGGAGTCAATATATGTACAACCGAGAATGTATGAACATTTTGATAATAGTGTATGAAGCGAAAATAAGGACGGATCTAACTAGTGTTCCATAGTCTCTGCCGACTCCTATATTATGGTATATCTGTATGTTTGTACGAGGTTCTCCTTTCTTAGTAGACAGACATACAATAAAATACTGGCTAGTAGAGTTTATAAAAGAATCCTTTTGAAACATTCTCATATTTATTCTAATTTTCCTTCACCGTTGAAGATAAACTGGTATAAAATAAAAACACTGACAAACACAACTCTCATTCACATGACATGAACGAACGACCGTATTCCTGGATTTCATTCATCAGCTCACTCACTCATAGTAAATTTAGTGATATTTATACGTTTCTCGCGACATCACTCTATGTCCTCGTGGGCGCGATGTGGGCTATTTCGCGAGTTTTTGAACCGATTGTAAATCATTCGGCGCCTCCACCCATCCGGGTTTAATATCGTTTAGACTGAGCTTAGAACTGTGTTAATAAGTTGTATTAGATTCATTTTCAGTATCTCATCATCATCATCATCATCACCCCATACCTATACTTCCCACTGCTGGGCACGGGCCTCCTCTACCATTGAGAGGGTTTAGGCCTTAGTCCACCACGCTGGCCTAGTGCGGGTTGGCGGACTACACACCTAAGAAATTTCTAAGAAGTTTTAGGTGTGCAGGTTTCATCACGATGTTTTCCTTCACCGTTAAGGTACGTGATTATTCATTGTGAATACACACATAACTTCGAAAAGTCAGAGGTGTGTGCCTGGGGTTTTAAAGTATCTGTATATCTTTAAACATTATGGATAATAATTCATGATCCTCTTATTAAATAGCGTCACTTTTTACATACATTTTATAATCTTGTAAAAACATCTTTAACATCTTTTTGGCGCTTTCTTGGGGAGGCCTACGTTCAGCAGTGGACGGCGATAGGCTGAGTATATATATATATATATACCTATATTGCAGATATAGTAATTTTAAATGATAAAGTATGTGATGGCCTTATGCATAATAAATCCCAGCTGCATAGGTACATGAGTTTTAAATGACGATTTGGTATTGGTAATTATTTATTTATGAACCATTTATGTGTGAAGGAATCATCATCATCATCAGTCCATATACGACCAACTGCTGGGCACGGCCTATACAACTGAGAGGGAAGGAATCACTACAAGAAAATCTAAGTTTTTAAAAGTTAGCTGCATGGGACTTTTAGATATAGAGAGTCTAACAACACCTTAGGCCAGCAGCGTGGTGCATAAAGATCTAACCCTTCTCAATTGAAGAGGAGGTCTATATTTAGTCATAGTTCATATATAGTATTAAAACTATTGTCGACTGCCTCGTGGTCTCGCGGTACAAGTATGTGCCGTGCGATCTAGAGGTCCTGGGTTCGATTCCCGGGTCGGGCAAAGTGTTTTTGGGTTTTTCCATTAGGAAATTCTCGGTAACAGCACGGAGTCTGGAAATGTGCCCGAAAAACGGCAATAGGCTCGCCCCCTTTTACGTGGGACTGATACATACCTGGCGAAATGTGGGTGCAGAAATGCACCTCTGCCTACCCCTTCGGGGAATACAGGCGTGAGTTTATGTATGTATGTATGTATGTATGTACTATTGTCATAATAATGTGATCTAAGGAGATAGGAGAATAATAATAAAAAATATCGCAGTTCATTTATATAGGACTACATGAAGTGAACAACTTTGTTTCCAACTCCTACTTTTTTTTTCTTTCTGATTAATTTCGTTGCGGGATCATGACAATTTAGGTCCCCTTAGATTCGCTGAGCTTCAGTGCTCGGCGTCAATACTGTGCGTGCTGTTGATCCTGGAGCACACGAGTTACAGTGACGGGTGTGTGGTGGGATAGGGACAAAGTAAAAATCACGATATGAACATAAACTAGTAACTAATAAGGTTAATATAGGTGGTGTAACATTATTATTTTAATTTGTCCTTCACCTGATAATTACAAGCTGATCCCAAAAGACTTGGACCATCATCTTCCATCGTAAGTCCAATCTATCTATAAGTAACCTACCCCCTCCCGCCCTCAGTAAGAAAGTCCGCGATGCTCATTAAAACAACGCAGATCTGTGAAGCGAGCCAGTGATTGCCCATTGGAAAGGCGCACTCTCACGCATTGTGCACATTATCAGAGGAATATCTACGTTTCACACGCGTTAATGTTGGAACTAATTATAAGGGAGAATGTATTGAGTGCGTTATTCAAATATCTTGTTGGGTTATGCTACCCTGGTAGGTAGCGACGGAAAGCTTAGCTGGTAGGATGATTGCATCCGCTGGGATCATCATCCTCTTGATCTCTACCCAATGTTATTTGGGGTAAAATCATCCACATCCCTGTCAGCCGTCATGTTTTCATTCACCCCTTTTTCTTTCATATCTTCAGTCACGCACTCCATCCATCTTTTCTTCAGTCTTCCTCTGCTTGTCCATCCTTCAACTTTCATACTCCGCATTGCACCCACTTGGATATCGACTACAATGGATGTATATCCCACTGCTGGGCATGGGGCTATTTTATTATACATTAGGTTAAGCCTTAGACCAACTCGCTAGTCTTGTGCGGGTTGAAGGACTACTAATCTAAGAAATTATCTGTGGAGAAATTTTAAAGTGAAATTTTCCTGTCGATAGGATATTTTTTGACTACTTTTTTGTTTCCTCCCTACACCGATTTACTTTATTAATAATGTATTCTGGATAGAATCCGTGATTGTTTAGATGTCTGGACTCTCAACAAACCACTCGACTCAATTCCTAAATCATCACGCGCCTACGCACATTTAGAGTTAAGATAAACTAATCGCCCACTTGATACAAAAATAAATTTTAGGCTACTGCTACTTTTCCAGTTAATTCCAGATTATTCTAGTTACTTCATTCTAGTGAAGTTTAGTGGATTAAAGTTTAAATTCAAATATATACTTTAACAATGCTACTAATCATATAAATGTTACTTAATAAAAGATTACATCAGGGTACGTTTTCATAACTCCTTCATTTCATCCTCTTGATTCCACATTTTCAGCAATAAGTCCATCTACTTTTATTATAGTTTTCTTCTATCTCATCCCACCAGTACAGGAAGACATTAATGATGATACTTGACTTCCTATCACCTTTTCTTCGTCTCTTTAATCATAAATGTGTCCATCATCTTTAAGTTTTTTTTTTCTCCCATCAATACTAGGACAGGAAGACACTACTGAGGACTTCACTTCCTGTCCATTTCATCAGCTGGCCGGTCCATGTAGAAACAGCGCAATAATTATGGCCACTAAGGCCGGTAACAGATAACATCGTTTCCTGATTAGACACGGTTAAGACCATTGTTGCGCGCTAGGAAACGATGCTATGCGATATTTCTATGACAACCACTACTAATGGCTTTTGTAGTTAACTACAGCGTACTTTGAGCTGAGTAATATAACATATAGATTTCTGAATTCAAGCAACTACATGGTCTTTTTCGCTCTCACTACGCTGAAAGAAATATTTACATATGTATTTGTCCCAGTGACGGATTGAGGTGTGGAACTAACTTTTCACAAGCTAGTGTTTACCCCACAGGACGAGGGAGACTGTAAAAAAAAGGCTGATGATTTCTATTGCAGCCAATATACGCGCCACTTTTGTCAGTAAACGGTAGACATTTAGTTTATGTCTTAGAGAAAGAAAAAAACAACATTATGACTGTTGTATTTTTTTAGTTATACAAAAAAGACAGTGATCGAAAAGTAAGACAGGTGATAGCTACGGTGATTACAAACACTTTGACCCTAAAAAATGACATATTCCTATCATAAGCAATAAATGTATATAGTGACGTCAAAATTTCTATTTCTTTTTTGGATTTTTTTAGCGTCAACTATTGTCTCAGTTTTCGATCAAGCTCTGTTTACACCCTGCATAAATGTATAGTAAACTATATTGGTTGCGTAAGTGACACGTTCACTCAGAACAAATAGTAGTGGTAATTGTTCATCCAAGTAATATCTAGATACGCACATCCTCGATGCGCTTCGTTAATTTTACACCTTATGTTTGAAGAGTGTGCACATATTGCTTGTACCATTACGGGCGGCGCATTAGAGGGTGCGTAGAGACTAATGACTATAGACATTTTTATATCAGAGATCAGTTTTGTTTGTGGCTGACTTTCTCATATCTGCATAATGGACATGTGCTTAGGAATATACGATTGAAGTGAGAGGGTATGTCGGGGGGGGGGGGGGGGTGAGTCATGGCCTAAAAGAAGAAAGGTTCTGCGTAATGCCCCCAATTTTTTGGAATATCTTTTGGAGTATTTTTCTCGATGCTGGTCAAAAGTCAAATACGTTTCTATTTGTATATTTTATATTCACCGAAACGGTATATTTTTGAGAATATAAAATAAACTATATTTATTTTTTGGGGAGAAATCATTGAGAGAGGAATCTTTTAGTACTCTTTCAATATAATAGCGGCCCTAAAATCGACTCTGGGGTCTGACTCTTATAGTGTAAAAAAAAACTACTGGTAGGTACTACTTCTTGTATTAATAATACAATGTGGAAATAACATTTTTGTAGCAAAAGATATATTACAGATAACAGTCACATAATTATAACTACAACAAGTAAAAAACACAATTACTTATCATTGCAAAATTTCGAATACAGTTGAATTTAACTCGACAAGGGGCCCTTCACAAGATGTCACTAAGTTACAAAAGCCGGAGTAATTGTGATGTCGTGCGTGCGTATCAAGAATTGAACAATGGACTGTTATCAACGATCTGTCTCCATCGTCACCACACATCGGCGACTCCACTAATAATGACTTATTACAAATAATTTCGTATTTTTTTCTTCATGTTTCATTTTTAATTGTCGCGTCATTATCATTGTTATTCGCGTTTGAAACTTCGTGCTTAGAGTAATTGAAATAAATATAATTGTATTTCAAAATACAGTAGGAATAGGATACATCTTGTATAACATTGTAAAGCCACGGTTGCACCTATACCAGGGTAAGCAGAGATCTTTAAGCCATATAAAATCCAGACTCACTTCATTTGCTTCTTTAACATCCAACAATCTTCCCAAACACTCTCTTCGCTTATGACTGATCCTAACTTGCCCGTTACTAAAATGATCACGTACATATTATGGTGGTTATATTCCCACTTCTGATCTTATCTTATTCATATTCGCCCAATAGATTCATAAGTCATCTTTTATACATCTTGTCACATATTCAAGCCATCTCATCATGATTCCTTCTATACCATACCATACCATTAATGTAGTGATCTACAGTAATCTTCTACTTTCTAATATTGTATTCATATAAGTCGGCGAACGTATTGGTATCGAGACTAAGAAATTAGCTTCTGAGGCCAGAAAGGTTCCGGCTTAAATCCTCACTGACTCATGTTTGAATGGTTTACAATTATTTTTCCAATTCTGGGTGGAATATACATATGTAAAATCCAAGATATGGAAAATCTCAATTTTTCAACATTCACTACCCCGTGGTCTCGCTGCACAAGTAAGTGCCGTGCGATCTAGAGGTCCTGGGTTCGATTCCCGGGCCGGGAAAAGTGTTATTGGGTTTTTCCATTAGGAAATTCTCAGTAGCAGCATTGAGTTTGGAATTGTGCACGAAAAACGGCAAAAGGCTCGCCCCCTATTACGTGGGAGTGATTTGTATCATGTGGGTGCAGATATGCACCGCTGCCTACCCCTTCGGGGAATTACAGGCATGGGGTTATGTATGTATGTAATTTTCAAGGCTTAAGAAGATCCGAAAGAATCAGTTGAAATTAAGCAATCTCGATTCACAGAATCGATCCAACTGAGCCACGAAGTCCGACACAAGAATCCGCCTATTAACATGTTTTTTCACCACTTAGCACGCTAAAACGTCACGTATCATTAGCTACCAGGGGACCATGGGCGAGGTAGCAGCCGTGACCAAACACATAGAGGTGAGGGATTGATTGATTCAATACGATGGCCATTTGTACGCCCAACCAGCCCGAACGACAGGAGCTAGTGGCACTGATCGACCACAGTTTTATGATTGTTAACGTTTTTGTATTTCGTTTGATTGTCTTGTTAGTCTAGGAGAAATAGTGCTGTGAGAGGTCAAATTTAAAGAAGTCAAACAGTGGAAGGGAAACGTGGTTAGGAAATATACATACATACATACATACATAAACTCACGCCTGTATTCCCCGAAGGGGTAGGCAGAGGTGCATTTCCGCACCCACATTTCGCCAGGTATGCATCAGTCCCACGTAATAGGGGGCGAGCCTATTGCCGTTTTTCGGGCACATTTCCAGACTCCGTGCTGTTACTGAGAATTTCCTAATGGAAAAACCCAATAACACTTTGCCCGACCCGGGAATCGAACTCAGGACCTCTAGATCACACGGCACATACTTGTACCGCGAGGCCACGAGGCAGTTTAGGAAATATGCTCGCGAAATTGTGCTCGTGAGATTGTGAAATATAGTAAGTTAATCATTTGGTGATAAAGGCGTGAAAGTACGGAAAAATATTATTTTAATAATTATCAGGTTTTAATGGAATTTTTGTGAGAAATTGAGAACTTTACCTGAAACCGATAAAATAAAATATCAAACATTTTATATGAGGAACGGTCAAACGGTTATAAGTATCATTTATGAAGGTCATAAATACCCTCCGTGGTATATAAGAATAAGATACTAGAAAGGCTGAAATTAGTCAGCCAAATTGTAGATAATTTTTTGTCAATTAAACAGACAGAATTATCCGAAGTCGAGACCTAATAGAGACCTAAGCTATACTAATATAACAAAGAAAAAGCACCAAAAAGTTAAATCAAACATCTAATTTCAACAATGCTAACACACGTCCCGATGAATATGCTAAAAGTTCAAACCGCTGACCGTGACCAAACATCACGAAAAGGTGAGGGTTTGATTGATTCTACACGATGTCAGTTTGTGTCTCCAACCAACCTGAACGAAAACCCCTCAATTTAACACTCGAATCTATTGACGTAATAAATTTTACACGAAATATTGTGGAAGCTTAAAAGGTATTGTGCGGTATTAAAAGTCTGCCACATAAATAATAGACAGCCCCGTGGCGCAGTTGGCTAGATACCAGCTTGCGAAACGAGAGGCCGCGGGCTCGATCCCCGCACCGAGACAAATGTTTGTGTGATCAACAAATATTTGTTTCGGGTCTGGGTGTTTGTGAGACCGAAAAGTCTCTCGTAGTTTCTGATACCCACGACATAGGACTTGTATCCTAGTGTGGGGTCAGATCTATGTATGTGACTGTTGGGTGTATTTATTTATTATTTATTAATTAAATGCGTAAAAATCACATACAAATGTATGTAGTTGTAACTATATTAGTCTTGTGTCGTGGAAATTTTAAAGGAGACTCTTTATTCGTGCAAAAACCTAGACCATTTAGAACCCACAGCCTCTTATTTCAAAGTCTGATGTGTTACTAAAACCTATGAAGCTATGGTTTCCTTCATCGCTTAAAGCACTAAATTAGCTCGACCTATAACTCAAGCCAAGCAACTTTGAATAGCCAGTTGTTTTGGACGAAACTAAATCTCAAAATTCTGGTTCGCCTTAGTATCCTAAAATTCACAATCCAGTTCCTTAGTACGTAAACAAAGAACAGCAACAAAAAGCGTCTCAAATTATAATTCTCGTATTCAATATGCAAATAAACAAATCGAAATCTTGAAACACGTTGCCAAATAAAAAAAAATACAAAGGCGCATCGGGGCGTCACGCCGTGCCGACTTTTGGCACCAGCGTGATGATGTAATGGCCGATGTCGCCCTCTCTATGTCCCTGTTCCTTCCTGTCTACTCCTTTTGTGATTTTATAGCGTTATGTTTCTTTATTGCTTCGCTTAATGCGTTTTCGATGTTGGCTTAAGTGTGAAAAATAAATCGCTTACCATTGACGGTAATTAATTTTAAAACGCTTCTTGGTAAGTTGTTACTAGTCGTTTCTTATTCTGGGTGGACTATGAAATAAAGACATACATAATGTCTGTATCCCACAGGGATTGGTAGAGGGATAAGTTACGATCGTATTAAACCAATAATTTTGATTCTTCGATATAGTACATACACTTCCTCATACGCTTATGTCGGTTGTGGGTAGCTTTGATTTTTGAAACGAATTCAAAAATGTAGGACACCTCTTGTAGATTTATTTTTGATCGTCTCACAATACGTAAAGCGAGCGATAAGACCGCCAATTGTACTTCATTCTTTTTGTATATTGTTTTGTTCATTATTTCTTAGTGTACAATAAAGTGTTTTTAAATAAATAAATACGTAACGTATTGTGGTATATGAAGCGTCTCATGACACAGATTATAAACTATATTTTATTTAAGCCTTTTCTTCGGACACATTAATGTACAATCACTCATATATATCTATTTTCTTCCACCTCTGTGTGTCCGCTTGCCACTTGGCAAAGGCCTCCTCCAGTCGTCTCCATTCCGGCCTCTCTATGGCCACTCTACCCCATGCCACACCTGCAACCCGTCTGATATCGTCATCCCATCTCTTTGGTGGCCTACCCCTCCTTCTTTTTCCTTCTCTTGGGTACCATTGCGTGGTTATTTTGCTCCATTTGTCTTTCCCTCTGATTGTGTGGCCTGCCCATTTCCACTTTTGTCTCCTTATTTTCAGAGTTATGTCTGGAACTTTAGTTTTGCTTCTAATGTTGCTGTTCTTAACTTTATCCTTTCTTTGTATGCCAGTCATACTCCTTTCCATGGCATGTTGACACACGGAGAGTTTGTTTGTTACATGTTTTGTTAAAGCCCATGTTTCGCTCCCGTATGTGAGCACAGGTAGGATGCATGTGTTAAATAATTTGCTTTTCATTGAGATGTGTAGATTTTTATCCTTCATTACTTCTTTTAGGCCCCAATATTTCTTCCAGCTGTTTGCAACTCTTCTTTCTGCTTCTTTATTTTCATTGTCCTCAGGAGACATCAGTTGGCCAAGGTATATGTACTCTGTAACATAAGAGATTTGATTCTGGTCCACTGTTACAGGGTCTTTGTTACCGTTGGTCATGATTTTCGTTTTCTGTGGGTTTAGTTTCAATCCTGCCTTTTCACTTTCCGAAGCTATATCGCTTAACATCTTGTTAAGATCCGCTGATGATGTTGCAAGTAACACAATGTCATCAGCGAATCGTAGGTGTGATAGCGTGCGGCCATTAATGGTTATACCCATGTCTCTCCATTCCATGTTCCTGAAGATCATCTCTAGTACGGCTAGAAAGAGTGTTGGTGAAAGGGGGTCACCCTGTCTCACGCCTTTTTGTATTTCAAACTTATTTCCTTCTTTTTCTAATCTGATGCGAGCTGAACTGTGTTTGTAAATATTTTTTATAATTCTTATATATTTGTGCTCTATACCCAGTTCCTTTAAGGCTTCCCAGATTTTTGAGTGTATCAGAGAATCGAAAGCTTTACTGTAGTCAATAAATGCTATGTAATATATAAGCTGGTATTCCTCGTATTTACTCATAATTTGTCTTAGAGTGTGGATGTGGTCCAGTACTGAGAAGTTTTTTCGGAATCCTGCTTGTTCTATTTGCTGTTGCTCGTCTAGTTTTTTTCCTATTCTTTCTAGAATAATCTTTGCAAAGATCTTATAAATATTGGACATTAGGCTGATAGGTCGATAGTTTCCAATATCGCAGTGATTCCCTTTCTTGAATATAAGGATTATGGTCGATTCAGTCCATTGTTTTGGGATGATTTCTGTGGTAATCACATTGTTGAAAATTTCTGTGAGTATTGGTATCATTGCTACTTTTGTTTGCTTTAGTATTTCGTTGCTTATTCCATCTGGCCCTGGAGCTTTATCGTTTTTCTGTGTGTTAATAGCTTTTTCTGTTTCTTCCTGCATGATGTAAGGAACCATTTCATTATCTGGCAATTCTATTTCTGTGTTATCTGTGTTGTTTTTGTATAGTTCGATGTAGTAGTCAGTGGCGATCTTGAGTATTTCCTGTCTACCAAACTTCTTTGTTCCAGTACTATCTTCCATCTTTACAATCCATTCTTTCTTTTTAGTTAGTTCTTTGTACGCCTTCTTTATTCCTCCTGTCTGTCTAATATGTCTCTCTATTGTTTCCATCCGGCGTTGTTTTTTGTCTTTCCTTATGTTTTCTTTAATTTCTTTGCTAATTCTTGCAATTTCCTTCCGATTTTTATCTGTGTTTTTTGTACTTATTAGAGCTGCTCTTTGTTCCAGTAGGTTGACAGTTTTTTCTGACATCTTATTGTTTAAGTTTTCTTTCTTTTTGCTATGTTCTTTGATAGTGGTTGTGATTGCACTTTCCAGCCAGGCATATTTCTCCTGTATGTCAGTGTGTTTAGTTTCTTTTTTGTAACTTTTAAGTTTCAAGTTTAGTGAGATGGCTATTTCTTCTATCAGATGCTTATTAAGTTTTATATTCTTTAGATTTGTTTTTGGCCTAGGGTTCTTGGGTTGGTATGAGATCAGTTCAGCTCTGACCATGCGGTGGTTGGTATTAAAGTTGAAATTGTTGAGGACATTTATGTTTGGGAAGAATTTATGTTTATTGGTCAGTATAAAGTCTATTTGGTTTTTTGTTTTCCCATCGGGAGATATCCAGGTCCATTTTCTGTTTTCCTTTTTCTTATAAATGGTGTTCAATATGGTCAGGTTGTTTTCCATTGCAAAGTCCATGAGCATTTTTCCATTCCTGCTTCTAAGTTTTGAGTTGTATGTGTAGGGTCCTATAATTGAATCTTCATCCCATTGACGTTCACCAATTTGGCCATTAAAGTCACCCATCACAATGATATTGTTGAGGGCATATGTCTGTATAGTTTTGTTTAATTCCTGGTAAAATTGACAAATTGTTTCAGTCTCTGCTTGCTCTGTGGGTGAATAGATCTGGATAATGGTCCATGGGTCTTTATAATCTGGTAATTTTAAAATCAATAATGCTATGCGCTCTGATACACCATAAAAACTCAGTATGTGTTTTGCTAAGTATTTTTTTACTAAAAATCCTACACCATGTTTTCCTGGGGTTTCTCCAATGTGATAGAATATAAAGTCGGGGTGTGCAACAATATTTTCTCCCATTCTTCTCACTTCGCTCATGCCGAGAATATCCCAGCTGGTGTTTTGTAGTGCCATTGACAGTTCTGATAAGTTTTCTTCAGTTCTTAGTGTTAATACATTCAGAGTTGCAATATATATTCTTGTTTGTTTGGATGATGGTATCTCCCTGTTAATTTTGGGGCTGGGTAGAGTTGGTTTCAATAAACTATAAGCCAAATGTAAATTAAATGCAACGCGCCTACAAATAGCCCAGTTTATAATATTATTCGGTGAAAATAAACCACGGAAGAATCAATCAATAGGTTGCGGGCTCAATTCCCGTTGGTCTACATAGCACTCAAAAACATATATAACCTATTTAGGAATACAAATTTAAAAGAGAGTACATATAATTCATCGCAAAGACGCCTAAATTCTGTTTCAAGTGTTTCCAATGAGTCATTCAATACAAAATAGCACGACCATATCATGAGAACACGATGCAAGTTCAATACCACACATCCTCAAGTAATTTTCGTAACGAGCGGCCGGCACCACAAATCAGTGCCGCTCGGTTGGTCGCGGTAACAGCGGACGTGTCAATTATACGTATTGTGACCATCGTGGTGGCTCAGGGTCAAGGAGCCACTTACCAGTCACCTGCATGTGATGAAGCCTCAGTCTATAGAGACCAGGGTCTGAAGTGTAAGGGTTTTCAGTCTGAACCAGTGCAGTGGCGGTACTTCCATAGAAGCCCAAAAGCGTTACACGTTAATTGTGTAATGTCTAATTTACAATTGTTTGTTGTGGAGTCAGGATATCCTCATTTATATGTCAAATTCATTTTGTTAAATAAACATTTATAGCTTAAAGATTATTGTTCGGATTTTTAAAGGCAAACTGGGCTTTTGGGCTTCTATGGAAGTACTGGTCTGAACCCGGGTTAGTTGTGTGTGTGTCAGGTGTTAGTCGTTTTTTACCAGCAGACAGGTAACATCCCGTAAAAAATATATTTTACCATTTCAATTTATTACCACATTTATGAAAATGCTTTTTGTAATTGATGGAAAGACAGAAAAAATGGATTAATATTGATTTTTGTTTTAATTAAACATTTTATATCAGTTGTTTCAAAGCTAAAATTTTAATTTTGACAGCCCCGTGGCGCAGTTGTCTAGACACCAGCTTGCGAAACGAGAGGCCGCGGGTTCGATCCCCACACCGAGACAAATATTTGTGTGATCCACAAATATTTGTTTCGGGTCTGGGTGTATGTGAGACCGAAAAGTCTCTCGTAGTCTCTGATACCCACGACACAAGACTTGTATCTTAGTGTGGGATCAGAACTATGTATGTGACTGTGGGGTGTATTTATTATTTATACAATTTTAATAGTGATATGATATAGGATAGCGAACATCTCACATAAGGTGTACAACATAATATACTAACTACTATTACCTACGTTAAATTAATTACTTCTTTTCTTTACCTAAGTATATTGGTCTGTAATATGTATATATATGTATGTGTATGTTTATAAATGACTTTATTTGCACACCTACTATACATCATCTCTGCATCACCCAAGGTTCGACTGGCAGAGAATGCCTTAGGCATTAAGCCCACCTTTATAATTATGTGTTAAATTGTATAAAGTGTAAATAAATAAATAATATAGTAATATAGAAAAGTGTGTCAAGACAGCAGGGACCAGTACTAGACCATTTGGACTGGGAAAGAAATAACAAAGCCAGATTTGTGTAATGGGCAAAGAAGGAGAAAATTATTTGAAGAGCAAAGAGATCTCGTGGTTAGAGTGTAATTGAAAATAAGGCGTTAAATAAGGACTTACCAGTAAATGCCGCCATAAAAACTCCCATTTCAATACCCTCTAAACAAATTAATCACTGGCATTGGCAACCGCGCATTGTTTTCATTGTGCCAGGCCTATTGATGCAATAGATGATATTTAGCGACAATATTGTGTGTTTGTCGGTCGCACAGTCACAGCGGAACAAACGTGTGAACCCATTTGCATGCGGCTTTGTTACAATGACCGTGCTATTTTCACTGGCACGTTTCTCTTGGATATCAAAATCTTGGTGTTTTGAGGGGAGGATAGGAAATTACATATATCAGCTGTTTAAGGCGGGTATTCACAAATAATTATCACGTACTTTAACGGTGAAGGAAAACATCGTGATGAAACCTGCATACCTAAAAGTTCTTAGGTATGTAGTCCGCCAATCCGCACTAGGTCAGTGTGGTAGACTAATGGCTAAACCCTCTCAGTTGTAGAGGAGGCCTGTGCCCAGCAGTGGGATGTTTATGGGCTGATGATAAAGGCGACTAAATCCTCTGTACTGTCTTTATTATACCACGGAGATAAAAAAAATGTTTTAATCATGACACCACAAACATAAGAGAACAGAAATATAGGTTAAATTTGAAACCGAAGAGACGATAACACAGATGAAAGGTTAAAACAAGAAGCAAACTTATAGAATCTTATAGCTCGAAAATCGACGCAGAATAAGTGTTTTTGGCTCAATAAACATTGATTACAATGTCATCATTAGCCCAAATACGCCCCACTGCTGGGCACGGGCCTCCTCTACAACTGAGAGGGTTTAGGCCTTAGTCCACCACGCTGGCCTAGTGCGGGTTGGCGGACTACACGCCTAAGAAATTCCTAAGAACTTTTAGGTGTGCAGGTTTCATCACGATGTTTTCCTTCACCGTTAAAGCAAGTGATAATTCATTGTGAATACAAACATAACTTCGAAAAGTCAGAGGTGTGTGCCTGGGGTTTGAACCTGCGACCGCTGAAATTCTCGACCGCGCGCCTAAACCTCAAGGCTATCACTGCTTTGTAATTGCAAACATTGTAATGCCATAGAAGAAGTAGCGTCGCTTCCTCACAATCATAACACTTAGCAGGACTCATGGTTCACAAATAAAAAAAATATATACTAAATAAATAAATAAAATAAATACACCCAACAGTCACATACCTAGTTCTGATCCCACACTAAGATACAAGTCTTGTGTCGTGGGTATCAGAAACTACGCGAGACTTTTTGGTCTCACATACACCCAGACCCGAAACAAATATTTGTGGATCACACAAACATTTGTCTCGGTGCGGGGATCGAACCCGCGGCCTCTCGTTTCGCAAGCTGGTGTCTAGCCAACTGCGCCACGGGGCTGTCAACATATACTGGAACATATTTTGATTTGTAAAGCGCCAGATTTCACAATCTCAACACTACTAAAAACTATGTTATTCTGATACTTAATAATAGTTAATTTTTAATTTGAATGGATTTTCTTATTAGGAAATTCTCAATTATAGCACGAAATGTGGATATATGTCCGAAAATTGGCAATAGTCTTGGCCCTGTTTGTAATAATTCACTTAAGAAGACTGTTGAGTTTGACTCGAATTCGCAGGTAGAAGCTAGAACATTATACATTAAAAAACATCTTGAATATTTTAACGACAAGTTTACATATAAGAAGAAGAAGAAGAAGAGCAACACTAGAGTTTCTTGCCCGTTCTTCTCTAGTGATGACTGCCTTCCGAACAGGGTGGTAAACCAAATTTTGAAATGACTGAATCTAAGTGATGTATTTGACATTTTACAGATTCAATAACTAATTTCATTTCATTTCATTTCATTTCATTTCATATAATATATCATTCTTTATACGGTCATTAATATGTAATATCCAACATAAATAGTTCTCACACTAAATATTATGACTGTTAGCACGGTGCTTAACCTGTTTATTATTTGTTGATTTAGATGAAAAGCTATTATCATAACATACTAAGTATATCGACTGCCTCGTGGTCCCGCGGTACAAGTATGTGCCGTGCGGTCTAGAGGTCCTGGGTTCGATTCCCGGGTCGGGCAAAGTGTTATTGGGTTTTTCCATTAGGAAATTCTCAGTAACAGCACGCAGTCTGGAAATGTGCCCGAAAAGCGGCAATAGGCTCGACCCCTATAACGTGGGACTGATACATACATACCTGGCGAAATGTAGATGCAGAAATGCACCTCTGCCTACCCCTTCGGGGAATACAGGCGTGAGTTTATGTATGTGTGTATGTACTAAGTATATATAGAAGTCCTATCTTCATTAAAAGTTGTCCGATTCACCTCAATATATTAATGAGTAGATAATTATCACTTCCTTTGAACTTATCAAGAGATTTTTAGGTTTTAATAAATCCATATTTCTGCATTTAGGTATAAAAACATTGACTGCCTCGTAGTTTCGCGGCACATGTATGTACCATGCGATCTAGAGGAGCTATGTTCGATTCCTGGGTCGGGCAAAGTGTAATTGGGCTTTTCCATTAGGAAATTCTCAGTACCAACACGGAGTCTGGAAATGTGGCCGTAAAACGGGCTTTTTTTTTCTGCGGTCGGTTTATCGAGTAGACGTGTTTTTCTGTTACGATTTAAAATTACTGTTTTAAAATTGGAAATTTGCTAGTTAATGTAGTGTATTTAATAGTACAGACAGTTCATGCGATGTACTTACCTAGTGCCACTATATGTGATCCTGCTCTGCACCATCTGCCAGCACTTACACATATCACTCATCACTTGTTTGAGGAAAAATCCCTGAGGCATACGAAATTCGCAATGTCAACACTCGCGGACATCCAAAGTGCACAGAAAAGTCTGGAGGACAGTTTTTCGAAACGAATGGCTCAACTAGAAGCACAACTTCACACTGGGGGCACTGCCAAGGACACCGTTGCTCGAGTTGCAGAGGAGTTCCGGAGTTTTAGAGAGCTCATGTCCATCACAGTTTGCCATCGCATTGGAACGCCGAACAAAGAGCACCATCGGCCTATACTCGTTAGGTTCACTAATGTAAGTCACAGGTCAGCTGTTTGGCGGGCCAAGTCCAAGTTAAAAGGCTCGTCCGCGTCCATTAAAGAGTTTCTGACAAAACCACGACAAATTGTGTTTAGCAAAAGTCGGCAGCACTTCGGTATGCTATCTTGCTGGACACAGGACGGCATTATTGTCATCAAAGTTCCGGATGGAAGCCGAATTAAAGTCACTACCGTTGAGGAACTAAACTCTTTAATGGTTAAGTTTCCGAAGACAGCGGAATTATCTTCGGCGGCCGTAAGTAACCACGGGGCGGCGGAATCATCGCGCTCGGATTTAAAAACGCGCAAGCCGTGATGTTGTAAGAAGGCAACTAACATACCCGTATTATGTCCGTTTATAATTGTTATTGTTTGCCTATGTTTTTCTATTCTACCCACATTTTCATTGTATTTTTGTTATTTTGTTATTTCCCTCTCTCTCTTGCTTTTATCTTGCTTTTTTCTGTGGCGCAGTTGGCTAGACACCAGCTTGCGAAACGAGAGGCCGCGGGTTCGATCCCCGCACCGAGACAAATGTTTGTGTGATCGACAAATATTTGTTTCGGGTCTGGGTGTTTGTGAGACCGAAAAAGTCTCTCGTAGTCTCTGATACCCACGAAACAGGACTTGTATCCTAGTGTGGGGTCAGAACTATGTATGTGACTGTTGGGTGTATTTATTTATTTATTTATTTATTTATGACACTTTTGACATTTGGGTGATATAAATGTTACGTTCCTTTTTACAATAATTTATTGTTGTTTTTTTTCTCATCTCATAAGATAAAATTCGACAACGCCGTAGCTTGCGTACTCTCAGTACTCTTTATTTAACTCCTTCCTTTCAATACTTAGGGTCTGACCACGACCGAAATCTACGTTCATCTCACAATCTTCTTCTTCGCTGTCCTCCACATAGTTCTGACTTTATACATTCTTCCTTCTCTATTCAATCTATTCTACTATGGAATGCACTCCCACTCAAAATAAGGGCGTCCGCTACACGTAATGCGTTTAAAATTAGAGTTCGTGAACAGTTTCTTAAGAAACTAGCAGAGTCATCTCGCTGAGTTTTATATATGTATGTATATGTATTTATATATATGTATATATATATATTGTATTTATATTTATGTATTTTTATGTATAAATATTATGTATGTGACTGCCTCGTGGCCTCGCGGTACAAGTATGTGCCGTGCGATCTAGAGGTCCTGGGTTCGATTCCCGGGTCAGGCAATGTGTTATTGGGTTTTTCCGTTAGGAAATTCTCAGTAGCAGCACGGAGTCAGGAATGGTGCCCGAAAAACGGCAATAGGCTTGCCACCTATTACGTGGGCCTGATACATACCTGGCGAAATGTGGGTGCAGAAATGCACCTCTGCCTACCCCTTCGGGGAATACAGGCGTGAGGTTATGTATGTATGTGTGTATATTATGTATGTTGCATTTATTTATGTAAAACATGAAAATCTTTATGGTATACACCCACCAGATTTCATCTCTGCACCCCCCAAAGGTAGACTGGCAGAGAATGCCTATGGCATTAAGTCCGCCTTTATACATACATGTATCTATATGAAGTTTAAATAAATAAAACGGCAATAGGCTCGCCTATTTTACGTGGGTCTTATACATACAGTGTCGATATGTGGGTGCAGAAATGCATCTCTACCTACCCGTTCGGTAATTACAGGTTTCAGTTTATGTATATATGTATGTTAGGTATAAAAAGTCTGGTCTTTTCTTGTTAAAAAATATACTACATTTTTTGTTTACTTACATACCTACCACCTAAAAATGCGGTCCTTTATTTTTTGTCGTAGCCAAAATAGCTGAATAATTTTACTAAGCCTCTGTTCACTCCCCAAAGTATACCTTGAAGATATCTTCAAAGTGTAAGAGAATCCGAGCTCTGTCCAGGTTTCCGTCTCATTATGTAAGCCAACACGTCTGGTTGCAAATTGCGTTAATTCAATCATAGAGCATTTACACGTAGCCAGAACAATTTGGAGATGGACACGATGTAAATGTTATATGCGAATACTGTCCAGAACATTTTTTGGTGTATCCAATACCGTCATCATCATCATCATCAGCCCATATACGTCCCACTGCTGGGCACGGGCCTCCTCTACCATTGAGAGGGTTTAGGCCTTAGTCCACCACTCTGGCCTAGTGCGGGTTGGCGGACTACACACCTAAGAAATTCCTAAGAACTTTTTAGGGTTGCAGGTTTCATCACGATGTTTTCCTTCACCGTTAAAGTACGTGATAATTCATTGTGAATACACACATAACTTCGAAAAGTCAGAGGTGTGTGCCTGGGGTTTGAACCCGCGACCGTCGAAATTCTCGACCGCGTACCTAAACCTCAAGGCCATCACGACTTTCAATACCGTAAAAGGTGAGAATTCATTATTAGTCGGTAAAGAACATAAATACTTATACTTAAGTCTGTGTCCACGAAGAAGTAGCCAATGTTGTTTTTAAATTTCAACTGTGTTTTGACTAATTAAATCGAATAAAATTTTGCCAGACCCGGGAAATGAAGTTGAGCTCTATTATCTCCGTATATTTTATACCACGATAAAGAAGACAATGAAATTAAATTAATATAATAATATAGCTAAAAAAATCAGAGCCAAGTGTTTTTAATTTTGTCCTAGTTTATCTGTTTTACTTACTCTTCAAAATTGTTTCTTTTTATTAATCGTATTGGAAATACTGTTCTAAAAATAATCTAAATGTGTCAAAATAATTCTAGTACAAATAAATAAAGAAATATTAAAATAAATATAAAAAAATGGCATTTGCTTTTTGTTGGAACTATAAATAAATGGCATTTGCTTTTTGTTTAATCAAACAACAAAGAAGCGATAGCCACTAGTCTTAGATATTTGTCTCAAAATTTATATGAGTGAAACATTGATGTTGTATCGCGCTGCGCTAGACAAGAGAAGTTCCTCAGATGAGTGACTAAACCGTGGGAATGAGTGCGGTTGAACCCTGGACTCGTTATTGGCTTGTAAACATTTTAATAGACGCATGACCAGTCCAGACGACACATTATTAGTTATTGGGACAATGCGCGTAAGGAGAATATACCTACATATATGTACATAATATATTCATACTGAACTGAATGCGAATATTAGTCATTTTCTTTCCTAATGATCCCTTTCATGGTGGTTTCATTGTGTCCTTACTTACATAATGTTGTCATAATCATCATCATCATCAGCCCAAATACGTCCCACTGCTGGGCACGGGCCTCCTCTACCATTGAGAGGGTTTAGGCCTTAGTCCACCAAGCTGGCCTAGTGATATAATTGATTACAATAATTGATTAATTATTGATTGAATAATTGATTACATATTAGATAGTCAAGACTTTGTGTAAAATTCCTAGTTGCTTTGGTTGTGCCAATTTTATTTAAATATTTTTTAGTTGTCTTGAATGGAGTTTTGACTAGGTGAGTTGTTTTGATATTCAAATTAGAGCAGTTATCACAATAATGCTCGCCTAATCCTAATTCAATATCCACAGGCCGATGGTACTCACTAGTACCTTCATGGGACTTTTATACAAAATTCATAGCCGCTATCAAGCTGGATAGGAATATCCCACCACCAACATAACCTAGCTTTAACAGTAGGCAACTTCACATGGAAGTAGCTGGAAGCGCAGTGTAGGACGTCCATCAACAAGATGGTCCGATAACCTGGTAAAGGTCGCGGGACATTAGGTCACTGTAGAGATTATTGGGCTGTCCCAATAATCTATCATTATTAATCCTTACTAATATTATAAATGCGATTGTAACTCTGCTTGTCTGTCTCGCTTCCCTGCTAAAACTACTGAACCGATTTAAAGGAAATTTGGTACACAGATAGTTTGGAGCCTGAGAAGGAACATAGGCTACTTTTTATACTTTTTATTGCGGAAAAGGGGTTTTAAGGGGTTGAAAGGGGGGATGAAAGGTTGTATGGAAGTATTGTCATTTTTAAAGCTAGAAACTTGAAACTTATTTTTTAGGCTGTTGATTAGACATAAATAAATATGACATTCAAAGTATGTAAAAAAATTACCTTTAAGGGAGTAAAATAAAAATAGGGGATGAAAGTTTGTATGGAAATTCGTCATTTTTGAAGCTAGAATGATGAAACTTTTTTATATGGCTTTTATTACATCATTACATCATATATATGATATATATATATACACAATATAAGAATTATATAAAAAGTTTTTTTTTTAAATCCCTTAATATGTTATAAATGAGAAAATAACTATATGACTGTTACGCTTTCACGCTTTAATCATTTGACCGATGTGAAAGATTTTTGGTATGGACATAAATGGGACTCTGTGGAATAAAATAGACTACAACTTATTTTCTTTCTGAACCCAACCCTGCAGTCTACGCGGACGGAGTCGCGGGCAAAAGCTATATTAAATATATCATTCAGCATATGTTCAGCAATGGATGTCTTTAGGCTGATGATGATGATGAATTTCACATGGGCATCAGGGTCAAAATCTCCACCTGTAAGTGTCCAAACGATATAGCCCTACAAACTTTTGATAATTTAGTTAACAAATTTAACCTCAATTTTATATGTCTATTACATGTGCTCTAGTGACTCATCAAATGATATGTTGATGTTTCAAATTGGTTTAATTCAACGAGGAACTCGCAGTTTTATGGCGTGTGACTCACACTGACCCCTCGTGGTAGACGGTTGCGGCTGTCAATTTTGGACTAGTCTGGCGTTCTTCTTTATTGTTTTGGTAGACAGTCTCGTAGTCTCAAGGTCTAGCTGTGGTTCTAATCTTGGAGTTAACAAATGATGAGTCGTCTACCAACAGATCGAAATATTGGATCTATCAGGCGAAGTTTTGGTGGACAGATAAATAATGTAACTTAGATAAATAACTAACTTGACAAACAGTCGGCGTGATCTGGTTGGAAATCTTGACCATACAACTGGTGTTGAAATGGTTCTAACTTCACCATTACGGTCTTTCTTTCGAAAAAAAATTATGTCTAATGTAAATTGCAGTTGTGCGAAATCCTAGGGCCCTTAGTAAGTACGCTAGCTTAGAATCTTGGTTATGAACTCAGGTAAGCGGATCACTGTTCCGAGCCTCGATTTTGCAGACCATAGACCCCGACATACCCCTTTCAGGCTCCCCTGAGATACCAAAAGGGGAGCTTAAAGAGATTTCCTCTTGTAAACAAATGGCCTCTAGTAAAATAGTTTGGTTTTTAATTCATCTAGCATTTTTTTTATAATACACGCGACTACAATGCTAAAGGAACGATCAATTTATCGTTTTAATACAATAGACATGGGCGGCGTCGCGGTGGCTCATGGAAATTATGTCAAACGTCAAATTAGATGTCTGTGTTACTGTCGTTCGCTTGCTGTTACAATAGGAACCGTATTTAATGCTCATGGATTTTATTACACAGTTATAGGCAGGCGGCGTCGGTGTGCCTGGTAGCGGGCACGTGGCGACAGCGCCTGGTGTTGCGTGTATGAGGTGATGTGCCGGATGATGATAAATGCGGGCGTGAGCGCAATGATAAGCGTAAGCAGTCTATAGCATTTAATAGCACACACAGTATATAATACAATAGTCACGGCACAAGGAGATACAATGTCAGTCACGATATAATGTACAGAAGGAGTGAAGACATATAGCGGTACAGAAAGTTCTCAATTGTCAGCTGATTAGCTATGTTTAAGCAACGTGGTCGGCGCGTGGTAGCAGTAAGTAAGCAAGAGGTACGCGCACGATAACGAGGCTCAGTGATCGGAGCAGAACGGAACAGGCCGGCGCTGAGCGCGTCGTCGCGTATATATGATGCGCCGGCGCGGGGCTGCGGGGACGAGAGGCAGGTAGCGGACCGCCCGCTAACGTCACCCATTGTCCTTACCGGTGCACGATCGCGGCCCCGGTAGCTAATGGCGGACGGAGTGTCCGATATTAATTTATGTCATTTGATGTCCTATAATGTGTGGCTGTATGCATGTATGTATGTATGTGAGTAGCCCACATCACTCCCCCCTAAGACCTTTAGGGTCGGTAAAAATTTGGGAAGTGGACAGTTCGACCAGAGCGTGTTTTTCTTACCACATTGTCACCGTGATCAGGTGGTAAAGGTTGTGGTGGTGGTGTGTTTACAGGGAGAGGGATAGGTTTTGGGACTAAAACAGGAGAGGAAGGTTGGTCTTTAAGTATATAGGCTGGCTTAAGGCGGTCTATAGATACAGTAATGACTTTCCCTTTCGACAAAATTTTGAAAGTTTTATCCCCTCTTTCTATTACTTCAAAAGGACCGGCATAAGGGGGTTGCAAGGAAGAACGGACTGAGTCGTCTCTTAAAAATACGTGCGTTGCTGTGGACAAATCTTTAAAAACAAAGATCTTGTCCTTGCAATGGCGTGCAGCAGGAGTAGGCTGTAGTTTCGAGACTATGCGACGCAGTTGGGTGGTGAAATCACAGATGTCGGGTGAATTGGATGGAGAAGGTTGGAAGAAGTCCCCTGGTAAGCGTAATGGCTCACCGTAGATGAGTTCAGCCGAGGATGCTTGTAAATCTTCTCGGAATGAACTCCGTATCCCGAGCAAGATAAGTGGTAAAGTATCCACCCAATTAGCGTCAGCGTGGCACATAATAGCGGCTTTAAGCTGGCGGTGGAACCTCTCGACGAGGCCGTTACACGCCGGGTGGTAGGCAGTGGTCCGTCGATGTTTGAATCCTACCGCTCTTCCAAGGAATTGGAAGAGGGTGGATTCGAATTGTCGACCGCGGTCGGTGACGACATCGGTGGGACATCCAAACCTGGATATCCACGATATCATGGCCTTACCGACCGTTTCTGCGGACATATCCACCATTGGCGTAACCTCAGGCCAGCGTGTAAAGCGGTCCACGATTGTAAGGCAATATCTATTGCCTTGGGACACTGGAAGAGGGCCTATTATGTCCACGTGAAGAAAAGAAAATCTAGCTCGAGGTAGCTCGAACGTTCCTAGAGGGGAAGAAACATGCCGATGCACTTTGGAGCGTTGACAAGCAAGACATTTGCGCGCCCATTCGCGGCAATCTTTGCGTACTCCAGGCCAGACAAAGCGTTCAGCGACCAATTTAGCCGAAGCGTTGGCTCCGGGATGGCTAAGACTGTGCAGACAGTCAAACACCTGCTTCCTAAACGTCTTTGTCACGAATGGCCTGGGCGATGGAGTGCTGACATCGCAGTAGATTGCTGCCTGACTGTTCGGGACGTTGAGTTTCTCTATGCGCATCGAAGTTGTTCCTGACAGAAGTTCTTGCAGCTCCGGGTCGATTGACTGGGATGCTGCAAGTTGGTCCAGATCTATAGGACTACAGATTTCTTCGACGCGAGACAAAGTGTCGGCAACAATATTATTTTTACCAGAGATATGGCGAATGTCTGTGGTAAATTGTCCTATGAAGTCTAGGTGACGATATTGGCGTGGCGAACAACTATCCTTCCTATTCTTGAAAGCGAAACAAAGAGGTTTGTGATCCGTGAACACTACAAAATGGCGAGCTTCCAGCATAAACCGAAAGTATTTGATGCTTTCATATATTGCTAGGAGCTCGCGGTCATAGGGAGAATATTTCTTTTGGGAAGGACTTAAGTTCCTGGAAAAGAAAGCTAAAGGTTCCCACTCACCTTGCGTAAGTTGCTGAAGTACTGCGCCCATTGCAGTATCTGATGCGTCTGTCACTAGGGCGAGTCGTGCGTCGCAGTCTGGGTGAGCAAGCAATGCAGCATTGGCGAGACTCTGTTTGCACTCATCGAATGCTACAAGAGCTTCGCCTGATAGCTCGATGGGTTGAGATGGCTTAATCGAACCCGTAAGTAGAGCGTTGAGCGGTGCTTGGATCGTAGCGGCATGGGGGATGAATCGCCGATAGAAGTTTACCATCCCAAGAAATCGTCTGAGTTGTCTGACGGATTTGGGTTTGGGAAACTCCTTGATGGCCGCTACCTTGGAGTCCAACGGCTTGGTACCTGCTGCGGAAATGTGGTATCCGAGAAAAGTTACCTCGTTGGCGCCGAAGACACATTTGGATGTGTTCACCAGGGTGCCGTATTCCTGCATCCGTGAAAAGAGCTGCTGCAGGTGGTTCTCGTGCTCCTCCGGTGACTTTGAAAAAACTAGAAAGTCGTCAAGATAGGCAAAACAAAAATCTAGACCTCTAGTTAGCTCGTCGACAAACCTTTGAAAGGTTTGGCCTGCGTTCCTCAGACCAAAGGTCATGTAGGGGAACTCGAACAGACCAAACGGTGTAGTAATGGCCGTTTTGCAAATGTCCTCCTCGCAGATTGGTATCTGGTGATACGCCTTCTCCAAGTCGATGGTGCTGAAAATTTTGCAACCTGCAATATTGTGTGCGAAGTCTTGAATGTGTCGGATAGGGTAGCGATCAGGGATGGTGCGAGCGTTCAGCATCCTGTAATCGCCACAAGGCCTCCAACCACTATCCTTCTTCGCCACAAGGTGCAATGGTGAAGCCCATGGACTTTCGGAGGGGCGTGCAATGCCGTTGTTAAGCATTAGCTGAAACTCTTGTTTGGCTATCTTCAGCTTATCGGGGGCTAACCTACGGGGATTGCAAGATACGGGGGGACCAGGAGTAGTCCTAATGTGGTGAAAAATTTTGTGACGAGGTGTGGAGTGTTTGCCTGATGGGCGTGTTATGTCAGGGAACATATCCAGAATGCGCTGGTATTGTGTATCGCTACGTGCTACCTTAACAGAACTTACGTTATTTGTTCCAATGGAGACTTGAGTCGACAATGACGTAGTGTTGTCAATGAGGCGTTTATTTCTGCAGTCGACAGCGAGGTTATAGAAGCTTAAAAAGTCTATGCCGATAATAGCTTTAGTGACATTGGCCACCACAAGTCTCCATTGGAATGCTCTCCTTAATCCAAAGTCTAAATTTAATTCTATGGAGCCGTAGGTGTCGATAGTAGTCCCGTTGGCCGCGCACAGCTGGTAGTCCGACTTGGCACGGCGATCGCGAAGTGCAGCCCGAGGGAACACGCAGACATCGCTGCCGGTGTCGACCAGATACTGGATCTTCGAATTGCGATCCGTCACGAAGACGCGACCTGGGGTAGCTGGGCAATCGTTCGCTGCTACCGTCGGTTGATCTGCAGGCACTTGTGGGGATGCCGTGTTTCTCGATGCGGAGAAACCGCACGGCAGTTCGCACTTGTGGGCCTGTGCGCCGAATTTAGTGTGGTACCAACAGTGGCGGTACCTGTGGCCTAAGTCAGGCCGGCTGTTGTGATGCGGGGTCTGGCGTCTGCGGGGGGCTCTTCGTTCTCGCTGTGCGGTGTGGCGACTAGTATGCTGGGAATGCTTTTCTAGTTCCAGCTTGAGGTGCTGCACCATTTCGTGGAGTTCTGCAACCTCGTTCAGTTGTGACGCCGATGGTCCATGTGAAGATGCGATGGAGGCGGTGTGGGATGAGGTCAGCTCCTGAATGCGGTCTGCGAGGTCAGCCAGCTGCTCCAGGGAGTAGGTTGGCTGTGATGCCAGCACGGTCTGTATGTCTCGCGGGAGGCTGCTGCTCCATATCGTCTTAAGGAATTCTTCCGGTGTTGAAGGGCCTGCCAGATGTTGGAGGTGCCGCAGAAATTCGGAGGGTTTCCGGTCGCCGAGTTGTTGTTGAGCCAGTAATTGCTTGATCCTTTTTTCCTCAGAATCCGCTAATCGCTTAATTAGCTCTGACTTTAGCTTAAAATAGCGGTCCGTAGCTGGTGGGTGCAGAATTATGTCCCTTACGGCCTGTGCATGAGTCAGTTCTAAGTTCGTTGCCACGTGGTTGAATTTAATAAAGTCATCCTTAATATTGTGGCATTGGAATTGAGCCTCCAGTAAGACGAACCACAATTCGGGGTCCTCGGGTGAGAATTGCGGAACCCTAATGTCGATATCGCCGCACGTGGCGTCGACGCGGTCAGTTGAAGGGCGAGTTATGGCCACGCGGCGTGCTCGTCGGGTTCTTGTGGATTCACTTTGGTCGCTCATTGTGAGTTTCGTACCTTGTGTCTCGAGGTATGTGTCCTTCAGGGGTCACCAGTTATAGGCAGGCGGCGTCGGTGTGCCTGGTAGCGGGCACGTGGCGACAGCGCCTGGTGTTGCGTGTATGAGGTGATGTGCCGGATGATGATAAATGCGGGCGTGAGCGCAATGATAAGCGTAAGCAGTCTATAGCATTTAATAGCACACACAGTATATAATACAATAGTCACGGCACAAGGAGATACATATAGTTCACACAACACAATACAGTCACGATATAATGTACAGAAGGAGTGAAGACATATAGCGGTACAGAAAGTTCTCAATTGTCAGCTGATTAGCTATGTTTAAGCAACGTGGTCGGCGCGTGGTAGCAGTAAGTAAGCAAGAGGTACGCGCACGATAACGAGGCTCAGTGATCGGAGCAGAACGGAACAGGCCGGCGCTGAGCGCGTCGTCGCGTATATATGATGCGCCGGCGCGGGGCTGCGGGGACGAGAGGCAGGTAGCGGACCGCCCGCTAACGTCACCCATTGTCCTTACCGGTGCACGATCGCGGCCCCGGTAGCTAATGGCGGACGGAGTGTCCGATATTAATTTATGTCATTTGATGTCCTATAATGTGTGGCTGTATGCATGTATGTATGTATGTGAGTAGCCCACACAGTCATAGAACTTTTTTTTTTATACGTCATTCATTATTATAGACAGCCCCGTGGCGCAGTTGGCTAGACACCAGTTTGCGAAACGAGAGACCGCGGGTTCGATCCCCGCACCGAGACAAATGTGTGTGTGATGCACAAATATTTGTTTCGGGTCTGGGTGTATGTGAGACCGAGAAGTCTCTCGTAGTTTCTGATACCCACGACACAAGACTCGTATCTTAATGTGGGGTCAGAACTATGTATGTGACTGTTGGGTGTATTTATTTATTTATTTATCATCAGCCCATATACGTCCCACTGCTGGGCACGGGCCTCCTCTACAACTGAGAGGGTTCGGGCCTTAGTCCACCACGCTGGCCTAGCGCGGGTTGGCGGACTACACACCTAAGAAATTCCTTAGAAGTGTGCAGGTTTCATCACGATGTTTTGCGTCACCGTTAAAGTTCGTGATTATTCTTTGTGAATACACACATAACTTCGAAATGTCAGAGGTGTATGCTTGGGGTTTGAACCCGCGACCGTCGAGATTCATATACATATGAAAGTGTGTATTATCGTGCTGACGTAATGAAAGTGATTACCCATCTCCTATGGCCTTTATAGCAATTAATTTCACAGCGCCTAACTCATCAATCATTATAATTTAATCGATTATGAATATGTACCTACTTATGATTAACTAACTACTCGCACGCAATATGATCCCTCGGGTACCTATCCAAGGTTTAGTCATTGCTAAGTGTTGTAAAACATTACGTGATTGGTTTAATTGTAACGCTAAAATTTCCGCGTAATAGTCGGTAATATCTATTTTTTATAATATCATGACAATATGAGACATACATACATACATAAACTCACGCCTGTATTCCCCGAAGGGGTAGGCAGAGGTGCATTTCTGCACCCACATTTCGCCAAGTATGTATCAGTCCCATAGGTGGCGAGCCTATTGCCGTTTTTTGGGCACATTTCCAGACTCCGTGCTGTTACCGAGAATTTCCTAATGGAAAAACCCAATAACACTTTGCCCGACCCGGGAATCGAACCCAGGACCTCTAGATCGCACGGCACATACTTGTACCGCGAGACCACGAGGCAGACAAAATGAGAATTTTAATAAAAAAGCGCACCGGAAAATGGTACTTAGTGAAATGCAGTATATCATCGAAAAATCAAGTTTTATACGAATGAGACCTCTAAATACCGATAATATGAATAAAAGTTGAGTTCTGAAACGCTTTGGTGAGATAACTTTTTTCTTTTTAATTTTTGCTTGACGGTGTGACACAAGGTCTAAATAAAGGAAAGGCTTTCGCCCGACAAAGCCTTATTGAATTCTCTATTGAGAAAAAATATTACAATAACCGAGCCCTTTTATTACAATCTCACATCTCGCGACCTTAATAAGCCTTCCAACATGTAAATAATGCTCGATAATCAAACTCGTTACAAAGAAATTCTTTCACGTAATGTATGATTTATGAAGAGAAAAGTAATATATGATTATTATTGTGTTACTATGAGTACAATGTATGTTATTAAAGGTCCTATTTGTGACTTTATAAAATTTCGTGCCTGAGTAGGCACTGGGAGCGAGGATGCTCGCTTTAAGAATAAACATTTTGACACTAACTCGTTACCATGAAAAGCTTTAAACGTCAGCAAAGTAATATTACAGTAGAACCAAGCAGAAATATTTCTTAGTTCGCTAAAACTGCTTGTTTTTATCAAGCAGAAGAAGATTCGTTGTTCACGTTAAGGTTTTCTTGCCAATAATTTTTTGGAATATGTGGTTAGACCCGCGGTATAAATTGTTGCGATAAAACGGTTCAGTCGATTCGGGTCGATTGGGATCGGGCAAAGTGGTATTGAGTCCAAACTCAATTTTCAATAGCATCACGGAGTCTATAAAGGTGCTAGGCAATCGATCGTTAGGAAAACGAGCAAGTAGAAATACTTAACTACACTTTAATGTACATACATTGTTTACTGCCTCGTGGTCTCGCGGCACAAGTATGTGCCGTGCGATCTAGAGGTCCTGGGTTCGATTTCCGGGTCGGGCAAAGTGTTATTGGGTTCAGTAGTAAAATTCTCAGTAGCAGCACGGAGTCTGGAAATGTGCCCGAAAAACGGCACTAGGCTCGCCCCCTTTTACGTGGGACTGATACATACTTGGCGAAATGTGGGTGCAGAAATGCACCTCTGCCTACCCCTTCGGGGAATATAGGCGTGAGTTTATGTATGTATGTATGTATAATTTCGTCGTAATTCTAAATCCTTAATCCACGAAAGGGTAGGTAAAGTTGTATTTAATTTTGCCAAAGCAAGTTTGTTGCCGTCATTTCACACTCCATGCTGCTAATGAGGAATCACAAACGGGTAAACCCAATACTTGTCACGATTGTAAATAAGTAGATCCTAAGGCCTATAATTGCACATAATGATTGACATATATAGACTTAGTTTAGAGATCGAACCCAGGACCTCATTGATGCAACTTTTCACCAAAAAGGTGTTAAGTCGATTCCAGTACAAATAATCTAATAAATAAATACCCCAACAGTCATATACTTACATAGTTCAAACCCCACACTAAGATACGAGTCTTGTGTCGTGGGTATCAGAAAACGAGATTTTCAGTCTCTCAAACACGCAGACCCGGAACAAATAATTGTGGATCACACAACCATTTGTCTCGGTGCGGGGATCGAACCCGCGGCCTCTCCTTTCATAAGCTGGTGTCTAGCCAACTGCGCCATGGGGCTGTGATTTGGTTTGATGATTTGATGTTTTCTTATTGCAAGTGTAGGGCAATTATTAATGTTGGTATTCCATAACAAAACAAAAACGTTATCACCTCTTACATTAGGAGTATAAAGGTATATTCAGAAACTGTTTTAAAACATCTATTAAACTAAAAAGTCTCAAGAATGTCCATCACATTAAATGCAACAAGCACTTAACTAATTTCTTCTATCGATCTACATTCAAACCACGGACGGACAACAAATATTCGTCACAAGATTATATTAGACTAACTGTAAACACTTATAAAACCAACCAAAACATTATTACCACATAAAAACGTAACAAGGCGCTCGTTAACACGCTGTCCGATCGACGCGGCTGTGTGTAGTGAATACAAAACGCTTGTTTATCGAAAATATTCGATAGACCGCTGGAATTTTTAAGTACATGACTCGCTCCAGTGGAGTGGGAGAGGGCTGGGATCACACACGGCCGGTGGGGATAGCCAGAATGTTTTTGGACGTCCTATGATCAAGTGTCGTTTCATTAGCCGACATCATCATCGGCCCATTTACGTCCCACTAGTGGGCACGAGCATCCTCTACAATTGAGAGGGCTTAGGCCTTAGTCCGCCACGCTGGCCTAGTGCGGGTTGGCGGACTACACACCTAAGAATTTTCTAAGAACTTTTAGGTGTGTAGGCTTCATTACGATGTTTTCCTTCACCGTTAAAGCCGACATGGCAAACTTTTACCGAACTAATTAGTCACATACTCTCCAACTCTTGCGACTGGATCCAGTCGCTGAGATGAGTTCACCCAGAAGACGCTAGGAACCGAATCTCGATGAGTCTCGACTGAATTTTGGCATTAGTTTACCTGGCAATGTCTTTGATGGAATAGAACCTATGCTGAGATCCAGCATAAAAGAGAGCCTAAATTCTTAAGTTTGGGAAGTCCACTGACCCGTTCAACGTTTCCAAAAACCATCACCTGGCTCGGTGCTAATTGCATGGGACTTAAAACAGCTGTAGTAAAACACTGCTTACTACTTTTAGGATTCAGATTAAAATACATTTATATATGTTATTTCTATAGTCTCTATTTTGGACTGCGCTGTACTATATGACAACCCGTACCCGTGGCTAAAAAGATTAAAATTGTATGTTTCAGCCGTCTTTTTTTTCAACAGTCAACACTTCAAGACAGCCGTCTGCAGAAATTCTCTGCCCATCCAAAAAGACTGTATGTCATATGCACATTCGCATTAAACCACAGCATACGAGTGTGTCAATCAGGTTCACAATTATCGGAGGCTACCGGACCGTGGCCAAACTGTCTATTGAATTTGTTTGGTAAAGATTACGTATTTGCGCAGATGAGACATGGCAGGTACGTGCTTTTAATATGAGATACATTCGTGACTATAATTCCGAAGTTGCAGCTTATAGTGTATTTCTACACAAACATTGTGCAAACTCTGTTTTATGCTATAAAATAGATTACGAGCCCTTAAAATGTAAAGTTGAGGATACCAAAGATCAGGCAAAGTGGAGGAAATTGACAAGAAAATGAAAATAAATAGGCATTCAGACTAGTTAGTCTGGACATTTAAATATTTTTTAAAATTAAATAAAATTCAATTCAAAATATTGATTGTATGTGTAATGGGCGCAATTTAACAGACGCGGAGCGTTTGGAGAAAACAAGTAGTGGCCGCGAGTTCCTGCCTTAGGCACATACCTACTATATTTTCTAAGCTATTAGGGCAAACATTGCGAAAACAGTAATTTCGCAAATTCCGAAAACGCATGATGTTATCGTGAACTTATTTATTGATTCATCTAAAACGTTCTTCTACACTTATAAAACTTAAAGAAAAACATACAATAGGTAACAAATAACTTATTAATCCATAATAGAGCCCCTTACATTGGAACGTTTAATACCTGATAATAGTGACAAGTATGACTTATCTATAACTGGAGCGCTTAATCTATGGCCAGTACATACGTTGTGGTCACGGTTCAAAGAAATTCATTCATGCTTTGTGTTCCGTCGAGGGTTGGTGAAAAATTGACTGATGTCTCCCGTCTCGCTGTTTTATTGTTCCCATTAATAGCCTATCATCCAAGGCCAATTAAATACTTGAAACATAACTGAATACTTTTTTTTAACTTTAATCACAATGATCTATGCACCTGACCGGTTCAAGGCGATATGGTTGCAATAAAGTTTATAGATTCGCGTGATGAAGATTTCTCAGTTGTGTAGAAATTGTTATTTTTCTTTTATCACAATCAGTCACAGTTCTGCCTGTGTACAATGTTTCTTGTTTGTTGTTTGTCTCTAGGAACGATTCTTCCATTTTAATAAATAAATACACCCAACAGTCACATACATAGTTCTGACCCCACATTAAGATACGAGTCTTGTGTCGTGGGTATCAGAAACTATGAGAGACTTTTCGGACACCCAGACCCGGAACAAATATTTAAAGATCACACAAACATTTGTCTCGGGGCGGGGATCGAACCCGTGGCCTCTCGTTTCTCAAGCTGGTGTCTAGCCAACTGCGCCACGGGGCTGCAAAATCTATCAAATCATATTTGTCCTATTGCTGGACACAGACCTCTTTCATAACCGAGAGGGATTCTTTAGTCTCCTACGGTGACCTGGTATGTCTTAGTAGAAATAATTTGTGAATAACATTTTTTTCACAATGCTTTTTTCCTGCTATAAAACATTCTCTATTCAAGAACTGCCTCAAATCGTCAGCCCATATAGATCTTAAAACGCCCATATACTTCGAAAAGTCAGAAGTGTGTGCCTTGGGTTTGAACCCGCAACCGTCGAGATTCTCGATCGCGTGCCTAAACCTCGAGGCCGTCACGACTTCTTAACTTCTTCTGCATCAGATATCTCTTATCAAACAACTAAAATGTAACCTAGTAGGTACCTAACATATATTGTACACATGAACTACCCTCCCTTCTATCACTTGTTTATGTCCATCTTATGGTTGTCTCTAAAAGATCGCCTCGAGCGATAAGACCGCCAATTGTACTTCATTCTTTTTGTATATTGTTTTGTTCATTATTTCTTAGTGTACAATAAAGTGTTTATAAATAAAATAAATAAATAACAGAACCAAAAACTCGCTCCGCGGTTTAAAACCTCACAGCTCATACATTACAACTGCAATTTTCATTTCAAATAAAGACAACGCACAATGCTTCGGTAGTTCTGATTTGTCAAGCTGATTTCGAAAGGTCTTTGTCTGTTTGACAATGGATTGCAAGCAACAATCTTCGAACTTTTGTAACCGCGTAGAGTTAATAATACTGTTCAGATTGTCATGAATTTAAATATTTGAATTTGGTTGTTCCATCTGTTTTAGCAAGCGTAATATCATCCTCAGCCCATACACGTCCCACTGCTGGGCACGGGTCTCCTCTACAACTGAGAGGGTTTAGTCCTTAGACCACCACGCTGGCCTAGTGCGGGTTGGCGGACTACACACCTAAGAAATTCCCAAGAACTTTTAGGTGTGCAGGTTTCCTCACGATGTTTTCATATTAGACTAGTGACCAGCATTGGGTATGTATGTATGTAAGAGGGAATAATAATAATGAAGTTACAGGGGGCTTTGTAAAAACAACAATATCTTCACATAATTACTTTTTGTAGTAGCAAGTTTAAAAAAAATGGCATTACCCATGTAAATTAATTAAAATTATTCTTACATAAATAAATTTAATATTACATTTATTGCTTTAAATATCTCAAAATACGTCATTTAAATTTATTGAATTAACGTATGAAACCGCAATATTTAACGAACCACGACTCTCAATAACCAAAAAGTACGTAAAACAAGCCAAGCGTTACAACAAAATTTTAATTAAAAAACACAATAATTACAATACGAAAACCTTGAATAGCCCCAATACTGGCGTCGATAGAGCAGTTTAGATCTCTATCTACCCCTTTGCATATAAATGGACATTGAATAAGCACAGGCGATGCGTAAACGCATGTCGGCCATGTTGGATGTCTTTGATAATACAACTAGCGACATCTGTTGGTGGCGCTGTGAACAGTTTTGTTTTGCAATCAATAAATTACACTACATGACAGTTAAATATTGACGAGGCGGCAAAATAAATGTTCCTTGTTTAGACCAAGCTATACAATAAAAACTTATGGTCTCGTTTTGAGTTAGGCCATACATATACAGAATGTATTCAGACCGTGATCGGAAACTAAGGCAGATAATAGATAGCTTACAATTGTTTCGGTGTGCCTTTTGGCACCGCGCAGAGGCGGTCCCGGGTCAATCCATAGCTCTGGCTTCAGGGTATTCCGGGGCCGTCTCGTTGAATGCGCTGATGGTGGCCGTCGCGGGGTTTTTAGTCGGTATTACGGCGCATTGATATTTGGTAGGGACCCGGCTCAGCGGCCGCCCGACAACGGGCGGTAACATCCATGCTGGGTCGGAAGGCGCCGGTGAGTCCGACACACCGTCCGTAAATAGGATTTTCCCCGCGGGAAAAAAAAAAAAAAAGATAATAGATAGCTACAGTGATTACAAACTCATTGGCGTTAAAAAATCCCGAATAATACTAGAGAGCCTAGGACTTAGTCCACCTCCTTGGCTTAATGTGAAGGTAAACATCATAATTGAGTACTTATCAGAAGGTTTCCTCGTGATTATTTTCATCGTCGTTTAAGTGCGTGATAATTACAAATAATCCAAAATTATTAAATTAGATTAGCACGCTAAAGTGGAAGTGGGCCGGCTATGTCTGCCGACCGACGGGGGGACGGCCGTTGGAGCAGACAAGTGTTTGAATGGAGACCGCACTTAGGTAGACGTAGTGTATGACGTCCTGCAGAGCGATGGTCCGACGACTTGAGAAAGGTGACGGGTAGCGGATGGATGAGGGCTGCTCAAGACCGGGATGGTTGGCGCCTACTTGGGGAGGCCTTCGTTCAGCAGTGGACGGCGATAGGCTGAGAATAATAATTACAAATAGACATATACATTATATTGATAGACGCCATTCAAAGCACTTTAATTATCAACTATTATATTAAAAATTTGAGGTACAGATATCGGATCATGAAACATTCACGAGTTAAGATTTTATTGTTTATGATAAAATTATGTCATCAGGACAGGTACATACATACATACGAGTACATACATAACTTCACGCCTGTATTCCCCGGAGGGGTAGGCAGAGGTGCATTTCAGCACACACATTTCGCCAGGTATGTATCAGTCCCACGTAATAGCGAGCCTATTGTCGATTTTCGGGCACAATTCCAGACTCAGTGCTGCTACTGAGAATTTCCTAATGGAAAAACCCAATAACACTTTGCCCGACCCGGGAATCGAACGCAGGACCTCTAGATCTCACGGCACATTCTTGTGCCGCGAGACCACGACGCAGTACAGGTACTTTTAATTACTATTTTCAGGAGAGGAGATTGCAATGGTTCTGCAACAGTACCACAATAATACCTTTACTTGCTTCATATTATTAGAGTGCGTTACAAAATCCACAATTCGCTTCGAAATAGCATTCTCACGAAGTAATTACGCAAATGACTGCATCATCGCAGTCCTACCATCATTCTAGTAATCAACTGACTCGTAGAATTCAACAATAGATTTGTAAACGACATAACAAACATGTATCGTAAGGCCATATACGAGACGTATCTACATATATTACTGGGCCCGGGTCTCCTTTACAACTGAAAGGGTTAGGCCTAGTCCATGCTGACCTAGTGCGGGTTGGCGGACTACACACCTAAGAAATTCCTAAGAACTTTTAGTTGATCGGGTTTTCTCACGATGTTTTCCTTCATGTATCAGATACTACGAAAGACTCTTCTCTCACAAACACCCAGACCCGAAACATATATTTACTTATCCTAAACCATTCTTTATTTTGCGAAGATCGACCTGCAGTTTCTCGTTTCTGAAGCTGGTACAAAGGCACCGTAGAGACTGTCGATAAGCCTTTTATTTCTAAAATTATCCTTGGAATTGCATAGGTTGTTTACAAGCGTAGTGTCAGTGCATGGCGCATCAGAGCGTGGGTACCGAAAGCCGCAGTTTAGCAATCAGGAGCGACAGGCAATCAAGGCGATACTATCACGCGGTGTCTGCCGGCTTCCATTACGTAAAAATTACGATTACCGTAATGAAATAGTGCCTGCGTCGATGCGGCTGGATGTGGCTTGGGTTAAAATCTACGTTTTTTTTTATAGTTCATACGGAAGTCCTCGGAACCGACGTGCCTGAAGAGAATAATGTCAGTTGAGAAAGCGAAAGAATTGTGTTTGGTCTCTAGCATTGAAGTTCTATAGTCTCTTCCTACCCCAATGGGAGACAGCCGTAAGTTTATACCTATATGTACGAGTATATGTGTAGTACATACGATTTAATAGTATCATTTGTCGATGTTATTAAAAAGTATTACAGGCAGAGTAATATTTTTTATGTACTAAAAATTAGTCATAATTGTGAATTAAAAAAATGACAAACAAGGTAATTAATAAACACATTTTGACAAAAATGAATTGTGGTTTTCTAAAGCGCGTGTATCTATATTAAAAAATACTTGTTCCGTAGCTTGGGGTCAGAACTCAGAAGTGTGAGTATGTATCGATAAGCCGTGCTAGTATAATAATTATTATATTCAACCTCATATTCAACCACGCTCGAAATTCTCGCACCAACCACGCTTGCCTATCCCATCGGTTGCCACATCCACGATCGCAACATCCACCATGCCGTCATAATTACGGCGTGCTACAATGATTGCTGGCGACGATTAGTTTCCGAGATAGCCGCACCTCCCCGCTTCGTACTGTTTTTTTATTAATAATTGTATTATTAAATAACTAGTGCGATGTTTGAGCAACGATTTTGTAAGGTTGTCTCTGCAAATTGGACTTTGCGGTTTTCGAATTAAAGCGGTTATTTGATTGTGCCGTTGGGTAATGCGATTTGTATTTGCAATGTCTTTTTAGGATATTATTGCACGGTATTGCAGTTTTAAAATTTTATTTATTTCTATTTTTAGTCCCATCTCATCTTGTGGAAAGTTAAGAACAGATTTTCTTTAAATTTAATATGTAAACCGCTAACTGAGATTTTTACAGAAGGAATTTCTGAGGTCTGTGAATTTGACTAACTGGTACTATTAATAATTTTAATCGTCATCAGCCCAAATACGTCCCACTGCTGAGCACGGGCCTCCTCTACAACTGAGAGGGTTTAGACCTTAGTCCACCACGCTGGCCTAGTGCGGGTTGGCGGACTACACACCTAAGAAATTCCGAAGAAATTTTAGGTGTGCAAGTATCCTCACGATGTTTTCCTTCACCGTTAAAGTACGTGATAATTCATTGTGAATACACACGTAACTTAGAAAAGTCAGTCAGGCGAAATTCTCGACCACGCGCCTAAATCTCGGGGCCAACAGTAATTTCCCTACATCGGCAAACCAGAATTGATGCTTCAAATTTCACCCACCATTGGATATGGATCCAATGACAGCCCCGTGGCGCAGTTGGTTAGACACCAGCTTGCGAAACGAGAGGCCGCGGGTTCGATCCCCGCACCGAGACAAATGTTTGTGTGATCCACAAATATTTGTTTCGGGTCTGGGTGTATGTGAGACCGAAAATTCTCTCGTAGTTTCTGATACCCACGACACAAGACTTGTATCTTAGTGTGGGATCAGAACTATGTATGTAACTGTTGGGTGTATTTATTTATTTATTTATAGACGAGGCAGCCTTGATGATTAAGCTACTGTTCTAAAAATACACTTGAATAAAAATCCCTGAGCAACGCTACACCGGTAACAGTTCTTAGTGATTTTACAGTAAACGCTCGTAAAGGCAATAACGCTGGATATTGTACGCTCTATGTGGACTATCTTGTTTCGGTATCTTGAAAGTAATGCACTGTGGACGTGTCGATGTGACGGGTGGCGTCGCAAACACAAGTGTTAGAGATTTTTTTTAATAGCCCATACTAGATCCCACTGCTGGGCACAGGCCTCCTCTACAACTGACATAGTTTAGGCCTTAGTCCACAACGCTGGCCTAGTGCGGGTTGGCGGACTACACACCTAAGAAATTCCTAAGAACTTTTAGGTGTGCAGATTTCACGTAACTTTGAAATGTCATAGTTGTGTGCCTAGGGTTTGAACCAGCAACCAGCGAGATTCTACTACTATGTATATTAAGTATGAATCATTATGTCATAACATACATAACATATCATCTAAAACCTAATTATAAAAGCCCGTTCTACTCGCCATTACCGGCCGAACATCACAACTCAGAATTCCAAGAAACGGCCATAATTTTTATAAAACCTCCGTTCTCGTATTAAATATGAATATCAGGTTGATTTATGTTGGAACCAGGACCACATTAAAGCTGCTCCGCTGACGTTTGTCACAGCCCGCCATTTTATCGATCATTAATTCTTATCAAGCGGCCATCTTCGCTATTGACACCTATTTGCCTAACAGGTGTACAATCTGCATGCCCGTGAAGTTAGTCACGGTTTTACATAATTATTTTTTTGTTGTTCTTTTTTTGAAAGTAAACTCGACTATGTGAAATAGAGGTTTACTCAACTAAGATACGCTTGAAGTTGGTAACGGATTGAAACATTTTTTTCTTGTTCTTTTTGCCTCGTGGTCTCGCGGTACAAGTACGTATGTGCCGTGCGATCTAGAGGTCCTGGGTTCGATTCTCGGATCGGGCAAAGTGTTATTGGGTTTTTCCATTAGGGAATTCTTGGTAACAGCACGGAGTCTGGAAATGTGCCCGAAAAACGGCAATAGGCTCGCCTCCTATTACGTGGGACTGATACATACCTGGCGAAATGTGGGTGTAGAAATGCACCTCTGCCTACCCCTTCGGAGAATACAGGCGTGAGTTTATGTATCTATGTATGTTGTTCTTTTTTTTTAAACCTGTTGTAAGTGTCAACTACGAGAAACTATATAGTGTTTTTGTTCCTTCTTCACGCTAGACAGGTGGACAATTTTTTTTAATATTTGGAATGGAGGAAATGGAAGTAGGTACTAAGCTGTCCTAGATACCTACATGATTTGTCGAACTAAGAGAAATTGTTATCGTTTTTTATTCTATAACATAATAAATTTAAGGATATGTATTTATTGAATGTGTATTTCAGATGTACAACTTAACAGTGAAAGAAAATGTCGGGACGATAAAAACAACAAGCCAACCCGCACTATCGGCGTGTTGCACTAAGGCTTAAACTTGCTCACCTGTAGGTATAGGATATCCGTTGATATAGAATCTTTCGCAGTAAGTAGAAGTCGGGTATTTTCTCTTCGCACATACAAGTTTCCGTAGTGTAGCGGTTATCACGTGTGCTTCACACGCACAAGGTCCCCGGTTCGATCCCGGGCGGAAACAGAAATTTAACATTTTGAAGTTTCATTAAATTTCGATAAGAGAAACTATGTCTCAGAATGGTAAACAAGAATTTGGTTTAGGATATAAACTTTTTTTGGATAATGGTGTGATCTATACATATTTCAGTATTAGTTGCTCTTGACCGAAAATTCTCCGTTCTCCTTTGTTCTTGTTTTTTTTTAAATGAACTACAAGCAGTAGGTCACACATTCTTTATTTGAAATATCAAGTGTTGCCAACAAAACAACAATTACCAGACACCGGCAAAAATTACCGAATTCTATATTCAAACATAATATAAACGGCACATTAACATAAGGATTCCAAGGCGGGCGAAGTTCGGTGTTGCAAACAGCTATAATTCACCGCTCCTTAACTGTTAATAGGCGATAGGATTTTCTGTCCTGTGTACGGTCGGGGGGATTCGGGTACTCATTAGAGGAATAATTTTCGTAGTAATAAACACCAGACGATAAACATCAAGCCCCTTTTATTTATAACGTCTGAAGGGTTGTGGGGTGCAAAAACTGAACTTAGGTCTGGTCTGGCAATCGATTTCTGATGGAGTTTAACAGCTTGTTTAACAGTGAAAAAAGCAGCATCTTTGCAGTCCAAACAGTATTATACGAGTAGTTGTTGAGAGTGTAAATTGTCCGCTTGTTTTGCACTTAGTTAAGTTATTAAAATCCCCTGCCAATTATGTACTAACGTAGTTTTTTTAAGAACCGGTTACTAACACATTGTGGATCTATGTTATCTTAAATAAATGAATTATTATTATTATGTTACAGCGTAGTGAAATGTGTTGTTGAAGGTTCTGAACTCGATACTCGGCTTGGGCAGTTTTTATGACGTAAGTAAATTATTAATAACGACACAGAGTAGTTAAATAAAACAGAAAATACTTCTGGAAACCGTGAGTATTCCAAAACAGTTGATGTTAAAATGTCCTAAGAGAACATCTGGAAACCAGATCTCCCTATCGTTATTCTCATGCCGGCTGTTACGAGAGAAAAGTTGTGATGCTGCCATTCAAACACTATGGGAGAAGTTGAATGAGGTATGTAGAAGTTACCAACATGGTTCCAAATGATCAAGTTGGGTCCCTACTACCCAATTTTGAGAAGTCCATGACTGGATGAAGACTGGCAGCAGGGCGTCTCTGACCCTGAGATGCCGTAGTACCGCCCCAAATGCTCGTCACGGCCACCGAGAGGTTTTACTCGGTATGCAGGCGTAGGGTTTTGGTTAGGGACCCAATACAGCTAAGCGGACATTTGTTCCGCGCGCCGAGTTGGATGGCCAGAGACCCCGACATACCCCTTTCGGTCTCCCCCGAGGTACCGACAAGTTTTTTTTACTGGGATGTATTATTTACAACTGAAATTCATATCGACTTAATATCCTGTCAATCTTTTTCCATAACGGAACTATGTCATTGTAATTAACTGCGAGCCGAATTTCATCGTAATTCTGTTCAGTGGTTTTAGCTGAGTTTACTAATAAGTCATTTAGTTTCTATTGAGTATTACGTACAGATCGACACTTTTATAAAGTTCGAGTGTTTTTATCACTCCATCTCCAAATTCTGTGAAGCCAGCTACCGGTAACAGCTTCTACAAATACCCATGAAGTGATAAAATCATCGATTCCAAAAATCTTGTAGTTTTGAGATAAGAATTAATGATATTAAATGCAGCTTCCCGGTTATACCCATATTGGTCTAATTAACTAAAGTTTTAGATAAATAAATAGCTGTTTCATTGGTGGTAAGTGAGATGGCTCGGGAAAAGTCTTATTGAGTTTATTGTTATAGAAATTCTTCAACGCGTAAGAGCCTAGAAATATGACCGATCATCAACGATACCCTTGACCACTATAACGTGGAGTTCTAAAACAAAGATGATGAAAAGAGGTTATAATACTATCTACTATTATAATCTAAAACTACCGATTTGAATAATCGAATCCATCTAATCGATTCACCCCGCGATCGATACGAAAACATCGTAATTTTTGTCACGAGCACATATCGAATCAATTACTAAGGCCGTGTTTGTCTCATATTAAGCCGTGTTTATATGCATCGGTGCGCTATACAGGACTGTTCCGAGAAAGGCGGCCGGTACGAAACGTGGATCGGTTGTTTCAACGATTTTTATCAAACATTAATCGGAATAAAAACGTGTTTTTTCCCAACTTTTTCTACCTCCGTACTGGCCATTAAAAATCTTGTGTTTGATTTCGAAGAATAATAAAATTTTATGTCTTTATCTAATGTTCGGTTCGATACGTGGCGGTGAGTTATGGTGATGTTAGAGTGCGCCGCATATTTTCACGGATTCATTACAATGTATTAGGGGATTGAGTTTACGTGATCCCTTGTTGAGGCATTCTCTAACAGTCGAACCTTAGGTGGTGCAGAGATGGAAGGCGTAGGTACGTAAATAAACATAGTATATTATGATGAGTGAATATAATATAAATACAATATACAAAACATAAATATCCATAATTAAAAAGCTATATATACATACTTATATAATACCAGTATATACATATTATATATATGTATATATATATATACACACATACACATCAATGTGAAGAATCTGCTATTCTGGTTGACAGCAACTATTGAACTCTCAACTTGAACGAATAACGACTCGTACACGTCCTGACTTCTAAGGGAAGCGCATTCCAAAGGAGTATAGACTGCACTGGAAAGGAGGAATGAATAAAGTCTGAGGTGTGGGATGGGCAAAGAAGAAGAAGATTATTTGATGACCGAAGATTTTTATCGTTTATTAGCTTCATACGTATATATAGGTACATATGTTAGCATTTTAAGGCAATTTTGAACATGTTTTTGAGCCCCTTCAAAACGTCAAATTAACTCGTTATTTGGCATTCCTACTTATCAAGGACCGACGACAATTCAATAATAAAAATAGTTTAAAAATCTAAAATGAAGGTAAAAAAAGTAAAAACACGCTTCCATAGAAAATCCAACTAAAACATACCAAATAAACTTGAATTAGGAATAGTTTGATAAAGGAAAAATAATAATAATTAATTAAATGACAGCCCCGTGGCGCAGTTGGCTAGACACTAGCTTGCGAAACGAGAGGCTGCGGGTTCGATCCCCGCACCGAGACAAATGTTTGTGTAATCCACAAATATTTGTTTCGGGTCTGGGTGTTTGTGAGAGCGAAAAGTCTCTCGTAGTTTCTGATACCCACGACACAGGACTTGTATCCTAGTGTGGGGTCAGAACTATGTATGTGACTGTTGGGAGTATTTATTTATTTAATTCGAGCACGAAAAACTGATAATGCCGTAACCTGAGGGTATGATGATGTCAAGTTACGAGGGACTCCCATATTTCGACATTCGAATACAATTATTACCTATATATAGGTGATATACCTACATAATTATGTATGTGTCTGTGAATCTCGTCGTACCAACATAAGCCGATAGAAATAACCAATAGCACAGCAATTTTACAGACAGGAGACCATTGTCGCGTATCGAGTCGGAATTCCGTACCGTAATTATGTGGACCCCTTTCGGCACTAAATTAGTGCCGTGTCGGAGTTTAGCGAGATGTTTTCGAATACATCCCATTTTATTGCTCTCGCTAATTGATGTGCATAGTGGATTATTATTATTTTAATTGCTAGAGAGTTTTGGGGCTCGCTGAAATATGGCGGGTTTGAACGAAGGAAATACTTTGTCATCATATACTTTTGCATTTACACGTAAAATGTAATTAGATAAAAAAAAAACTAGTTCTGAAGTTTCTTCCAATACACATGTTGACGACAAAATGACATATCATTTATTTATTTAGATTAAGGTAGTTGTGTAAAATTGAGTACACCGTTATTTAAAATTGCCATTAGCGTTCGAAATAATGTGTTATTAATTTTCTGTCAAAGATCGCAGCTTCGGCGACAGCTCTCAGTTTTTTTTTCAAATTTACACTTGGCCAGTATCCGACGCGAGCATTTATTAAAAAAAAAACGTAATCGAAAATTACCTGCCAATTTATGACACATATAAAAATGGCGACGCGTGACATTCTCGACGCGGGAAACGACATTTTTAATAACTAAAAATCGAATATTTAATGTTAAAGTGTAAGCTGTCGTCGTGATTAAAAATTATTAAAATGTAAAACGCACATATAATATTATTGAAGACAATCGTATTTGCAAAAAGAAATTGCTGAGAGAAGATATTAAATGGATAATCACTTTTTTGTAAAGATATCATTTCATTTACTTTAGATGCAATGTTTGTATTTTAATTTAGTGCAATCGAAATACTGGACAATAGTGTACTCTGGGAAAGAAAGTCTTTTAACAAGTGACAGAATTATGCCATTATTATTGTCTGGATTGATTATTGAACCCGCACTAGGCCAGCGCGGCGAAGGCCTTAACCCTCTCAGTTGTAGAGGAGGCCCGTGCTGTGGGACGTATATGGGCTGATGATGATGATGATTGTCTGGATGTGCACAGACTGCACCTTACAATCGACATCACTTATTTATTAGTTGTTCATTTCTCTATTAGTATGCTACAGTATTATTGGTATATTTTTCAGCTAGATGAAAGTATTCTACCAAAGGCAAATTATTTAATTTTTACTTTGAATTTTCAATGAGAGAATATTATTATCCTAATCAAGACAATTTACACTAGAATCGAAAACGACTAGCATGACTCAATACTTTCTTGTAAGATTTTTTGTCTAAGCTAAAAATTTTAAAAATGCAAAAAAAATAATTAAAAAGTAGACCTACAAAAATATTTTCTCCCTCAAACTACCCTCAACATTGATTGAAGCAACATTACCCAACTAAAAACTTGGAACTATCGCCATAAGACATTACAAGAGGCCGCGAGTTTACTTAAAATATTTGCATAACTTGAATTAAGACGGAGCTACATCGGCAGCGGACAAAAGCTCCCTGAGGGTAGAAAGAGATTTATTTCTATAGGGGAAGAGGCGTTAACGGGTTGCTGTTAATGACTCCTCTATAGATACATTTGGAAATAAATATTACAAGATTGCAATAAAAAACATATGGCCTGTTTGTGATTCTTTGTCGCATTTATAATACTTAATTGTGATTTTGGAGCAAAATTTTGTACTGCTCAAAATCAGCGCTGTGAGTACTGAATACTATTTTTCTACAGGTAAATAAAGAAAAAAGGTTGATAAAGCATGATTTTTTTAAAGGAATATTTGACGGCAATTGATGCTTACATTTTTTTTGTCAGTAGACAGGTTTCATGTCGTGATGGCCTCGATGTTAAGGCTCGCGGGTTCAAACCCCAGGCACACACCTCTGGCTTTCCGAAGTTATGTGTGTATTCACAAAGAATCATCACGTACTTTAACGGTGAAGGAAAGCATCGTGATGAAACCTGCACACCTAAAAGTTCTTAGCAATTTCTTAGGTGTGTAGTCCGCCAACCCGCACTAGGCCAGCGTGGTGGACTAAGGCCTAAACCCTCTCAGTTGTAGAGGAGGCCCGTGCCCAGCAGTGGGACGTATATGGGCTGATGATAATAATAAATACAGAGCGAGCCTAAATTCGTTTTTCGGGCACAATTCCACACTCCGTGCTGCTAATGAGAAGTTAGTAACAGAATAACCCAATAACAATTCGCTCGACCTGGGAATCGAACCTGGGAGCCCTAAATTGAGCTTACTTGAGCCAAAGGCCTACGAGGTAGTCATGTTATCATTTTGTCGTGCTCACATATAAAAGGGTACAGAACTTTTTATTGGGCTGATGTGGTAACTGTTCCCTGCCCGTCTAGGCTCAGAGACAAATTAAGTATGCTATAAACAGTCGAATAAATCTAGTTTAATGTTGTTCATATGTTTCATTGATAAAATCAACAGGGGCGTTAACCTCTGTTTTCCAATTCAACTATGTCTATTGATTGATTTTATTGTTATTATTTTGTCGTACCGTTTTACGATCTGGACGGTGGAATAAAATTTATGTTATTGATAGGAAAACGAGGCACAAGTTGGGTTTACTAAGAATTCTATTTTTTATGAAAATATTTAGCGGTCACGCAAATAATTTTTAATATCACTATTATTAAATTTTTATTTTGTTGAAAGTATTACGTTACAAAAAAAAGCAGTGATGGCCTCGGGGTTTAGGCGCGCGGTCGAGAATTTCGGCGGTCGCAGGTTCGAACCCTAGGCACACACAGCGTGGTGGACTAAGGCCTAAACCCTCTCAGTTGTAGAGGAGGCCCGTGCCCAGCAGTGGGACGTATTTGGGCTGATGATGATGATGATTACGTTACATTATAAAATAATACTTTTAAATTAGGAAATATATATTAAGCTGTCAGCAAAGATATTTCTATTCTGATCTAATAAATAAATAATTCTTAAGTAGCTAAAACAGGATGGACAATATACACTGTCATTAAAACCTATGAGCTGAAGAGAGACAGCAAGATGCTTCTAGAAACTTCTCTCCTTTATTTAACAAAGTAAGACTTACTCACTATCTAGGTAGTTAGAGTGAGGACAGAAGATGTCTAAGTGTAGATATGAGCTATTGTGTTGTCGCTTTAACTAATTAACGCACCACACGCCAGAAATTGAAGTTCCATCCCTACCATCTGGATGAATGGCGTTCCTCAACAGTGCGATTCAAACGAAGTTTTCTTCTCCACGCAACATTTGTGTGGAATCAGCTTTCCTCGGCGGTATTTCCAAATAGGGACCTTTAAGAAAAGTGCCTACATTTTCCTCAAAGGCCGGCAACACACCGATGATTCCTCTGGTATTGTAGGTGTTCATGGGCGGTTTTGATCATTTAATATCAGGTAGCTCATATGCTCGTTTGCCTCCATTTTTCATTAAAAAAAATTGTTTGTAAAACTATAAAAATGTTTCATAAGATGTTAACAATTAGAATGTTATGGTTAGGCGGTCGGTCTATATACCTAAGCATTTTCAGTGCTAGCAGGAGCGGACTGCCGTACGTCTTCGGTTGAACAGATTAAGATTATGCACCATAGTGCTATATAGTATTGTGTAACGGGAAATAGTTGTGTAATTATCGTGTTATTGTATGAAAATAAAGAGCTTGAGATAACAATTGCCTCAATGTTTAGGTTTTAAGTGTTTCTGGGAGCGACCGACATAGCCCAGCGAATTAGCAAGTTGAAGTGGCAATTGGCCGGAGCAAAAAAGTTCTCGAATGGAGACCACATAGCGGGAAGCGCAGCGTAGGACGTCCACCAACAAGATGGTCCGATGACCTGGTAAAGGTCACAGAACGTCGCTGGATGCAGGCTGCCTCAAACAGGTCACTGTGGAGATCATTGGGGGAGGCCTATGTTCAGCAGTGGACTTTTGTTGGCTGATGGAAGGATGGAAAAGAAAACTCACTCTTTATTTCTGATACTACACAAGACTTTTATCTTATTGACTATCTCGATTTCACAAGCTGTAAAACTCGTTATTTCTTTAACAAATACACATCAGGAAATTGACTCATTAATAAATATCCGACGTCACCCCAAATTACTATAAATCAATAGATTTCGGATATAATTTAGGAGACGTAATCGTAAATCCTACTATAAAAGTCAAATTGGGTGTGACGAGTCGTTAATAAAATTCGTTAATTAATTTAACAGTAGGCTGTGAGAGTCTCAACTATATGTTACAGGGACGGCACTTAATTATTGAAAGTATTGCCTAAAGACTACTATCATTTTAAAATATTATGATGGATTGGTTCAATGGCTCAAGTGTTTGCCATTCGATCTAAATGTTGTCTAGTGTTTAATTCTCGGGTAGGGGAAATTGTAATATTTTTCATTAGGAAAATTTCATAAGAAATACGGAGTTTGGAAAAAACATGTTATTTCAGAGACACATCTCATCATACAGGCGATACAAGCACTGATCCCGAAACAGACATGCTTTTGTCCACAAGAAGCCCACTGCTGGACTCAGTCCCTCCCCTAAGACTTCAAGAGGGACCTTTTAGAAGCGCCTTGCTTCAAGTGACTTTCTCCGACCTAATAGGTCATCCTTCTATCTTCTAAGTAGACTTAGTTAATAAGTTTAATAACTAACCTGATACAAATTGTTATCCCATGGACTCCCCCAAGTCCAAAACAGCCTAATATATACACCCAACAGTCATATACACAGTTCTGACCCCACATTAAGATACGAGTCTTGTGTCGTGGGTATCAGAAACTACGAGAGACTTTTCGGTCTCACACACACCCAGACCCGAAACAAATATTTGTGGATCGCACAAACATTTGTCTCGATGCGGGGATCGAACCCGCGGCCTCTCGTTTTGCAAGCTGGTGTCTAGCCAACTGCGTCACGGGGCTGTCAAAAAAAGGCGGTACAAGCACTGATCCCGTAACGGACATGCTTTTGGCCACAAGAAGCTCATTCAAGCTTCAAGAGGGACCTATTAGAAGCGCCCAGAAGCCTGTGACATTCTGCAACCTAATAGGTCATCCTTCTATCTTCTAAATAGACTTATTTATTTTTTATTTATTTATAAACACTTTATTGTACACCATGGACATATTACACAAAACAAAATTAAGAAAAAGGAATACTTAGGACTAAGTGACAATAGGCGGTCTTATCACTGACTGTGATTTCTTCCAGACAACCTAATTTGCAAAAAGGACATGTAAAAAGTTGACTGGGTAATCCAAAAACACTTATAACGAAACCAACAAAAAAGGAAAATACATCAACGCGACGGAGAAAAACAGATAAAAAAACAAAGTAAAGATAATCATAACACAGTTTACATTATAATATACTAATATTAAATACCGATGGTTGTATAGAAAAAGTCAAAAATTTTATTTTTTGTCGGGATTTTCTTTAACGCCAGGGGGTTTGTAATCACCTTAGCTATTACCTGCCTTAGTTTCCGATCACGGTCTGAATACACCCTGTATAAACAAAAAATAAAGCTACGATTGTTTTTGTGAATAAAATACTCTGATGAGTCTTTTAAAAGTAGGTAGTGACTTAGCTTGTCTTACTTAATAAGCTTCATAACAAAACTGATACAAACACCCTGTTATCTTATGGATTTCCTCAATTCCAAAACAGCCTAATATACGAGACAAATGATTGTCCAAAATACGATTCAATATCGTAAGCAATAAAATAAATTCGAATAATGTTAATATATGCGGTACAAAATCATTAATAACGCTTTACGATGTCCAATAACTATAAAAATAAATATGTCAGGATAAAACACTCGATGGTTTAGTGGTTATTGGATAATAAGTTCGGTTCTTTGTGTTAATAACAAAGAAATTTATTTATAAGCTCCTGTGTTTTGTGGGGTTTGAATCCAATTCTTCAACTTATTTGTAAAAAGGTCTTTATGCGACTTATGCGCTCTGATACATACGTGCAATATTATAGGACTGGTGTTCGATTCTCGGCTCTTAGAGTTTTACCGGACCTTGCTATTACATAATTTTAAGCAGCCGTGCGTAATCTCTGAATGCTTAGAAACAGTAATAGAGACTGCCTCGTGGTCTCATGGCACAAATATATACCGTGCGATCTAGAGGTCCCGGGTTCGATTCCCGGGTCGGGCAAAGTGTTATTGGGTTTTTCTATCAGGAAATTCTCGGTAGCAACACGGAGACTGAAATTGTGCCCGATAAAAGCAATAGGCTCGCCCCCTATTACGTGGACTGATACACACCTGGCGAAATGTGGGCGCAGTAATGCACCTCTGCCTACCCCTCCGGGGAATACAGGCGTGAGGTTATGTATGTATGTATGTGCATTAATAGAGTCGACCCTTACGTGTGGCTTAAAACATAAATTAGGAAACCTGTATGTAGAACACTTCTCTGCTTATCCCTCTAGAGATTTAAGCGTGATCTACGGTGTTGCTCTCGCAGTTACTGATTATTTGCGTTATATCTCCATCCAATACTAAATGTAGGTATTATCCTTAAGTAAAATCTTACAACAAGCATTTGACTTTCAGCTGCATTTAACAAGTTTCCGTAGTATTGCGGTTATCACGTGTGCCTGTGAACACAAGGTCGCCAGTTCGAGTAAGATCATTCAACATTAAAAACAAATTACAATTACGAATATTTTTAGACTGTACTTTACAAACTTGAGTCACTGATTGAGTCATTTATCCTTAACAAATGCATTATTGTAATTATCGACAGCCCCGTGGCGCAGTTGGCTAAACACCAGCTTGCGAAACGAGAGGCCGCGGGTTCGATCCCCGCACCTTGACAAATGTTTGTGTGAATCACAAATATTTGTTTCGGGTCTGGGTGTTTGTGAGACCGAAAAGTCTCTCGTAGTTTCTGATACTCACGACACAGGACTTGTATCCTAGTGTGAGGTCAGAACTATGTATGTGACTGTTGGGTGTATTTAGGTCTTCCGACATAGTTATTAAAATATTTTTTTGGACACTGCAGTTACTATTAGTAAATATTCTTGTAATTCGCTTAGTTACTTATTCTATTAATTCCTCAACACTATATAATGTTATTTTTCTGTTTTTCATACCCAAAAGGCATCCGCTCAAACCCGGAATCCAATTAATATCAATTGCAACAAAGACTTTAAAGAAATTCAATACCGTACGCACACAACCAAATAACAAATTTAAACGAAGGGACATCGACATAAGCACATCCTTATTACGAGCACAGCACTAATGGCGTGTTGATTATTAATTAAAAATAATTACTATTACGACCATATTCAATGACTCTGGTGTTAGAGTTATTAACACCTTTAGTGATGGGACGTGTGTTGTCGATGTATCGATCGTCGATGATCGGTGATGACTCATTTGTTGTATTTTGGTCAAATTTTCACGAAACGTAAATTACAGAATTACGTCACGGAAAGTGTAAAACGAGATGTATCGATATATCCGAATTTTGCAAATTGTGCTTTTAAGTCCCCATTGCCGTATTTCAGGAACATTTCTCGACTGCATTATTCTATTGGAAATATCCTAAAGTCAGTAAAGGATTCAAATCTGCTAGCAGAGACAATTTTTGAATAATTAAAGATATAAAGAAAATTAGTATTGATGTCACTATTATCCAATTGAACGCTTATGATATTGTTTTTATAGTTGTGATCTTATCTTAGCAATAATGTTCTATATTTAAAAAATTAAGAAAAAACAGATGTTTAATTAATTTTTAAATTAAAATTCTATGTTATTTTCTTTGTACGTGGTCAAATTTAATCATAAAAAATACCCTATTTTTAAAACTGAAAATCCCCTTTTAAATCCATTATGAGTTAATCTATCGACAATATCGATAACATGCCCCATCACTAGCTAACAGTTCTAATTAAGGCATCGGCCGTACACCGAATGTGTGTTTAATCAAGCTCGCAGCGGCCATCACTTGTTTGCTTTGTACTTACCATCGGATGCGCGTGCGCATGACACGATGCGGTATTTTTAATTTCATACGTTGACGTTTGATTCCCACTTCCTTGTGTCTCTATGTTGAGTTTATGACGCGGAGTTGAGATTAATGTACCCTGTTATATGAAAAATATAAAAGTATAAAAGAGTAGTTTAGGCGTACGGTCGAGAATCTCGGCGATCGCGGGTTGAAACCCAGGCAGCTGACTTTTCGAAGTTATGTGTGGATTCACAATGAATTATCACGTACTTTGACGGTGAAGCAAAGCGGTGAGGAAATCTGCACACCTAAAAGTTTTTAGGAATTTCTTAGGTGTGTAGTCCGTCAACCCGGTAGTGCCAGCGTGGTGGACTAAGGCCGTGGTGGATTAGTGGGTCATATTAATAAAAAAAAAAACATGCAACAATCATATTGAGATCTGAATCCGCACTAACAGGAACGACAATAGATTGATATCTGGTCAAACTCCCAAATTAAAAATGTCAACTACACTATTTAGAATTTTATTTAAACACAATTTTTGCAAGCCGGCAAGCAAGAGATGAGAGCCTCTCGACACTTGATACCCTGTTAGGACAGCATCTTATTTACTATCAGGTACGGTGTTTCTACTTTGCGTTCCAATATAAAGGAAATAAAAATACTTCAAGTTACAAACAGAATATTTTAATTACCTCAAATCATAATTGCAATTTGTAGCTATGTGTGTATTCACAGTGAATTGTCACGTACTTTAACGGTGAAGGAAAAAATCGTGTTGAAAACTGCACATCTAAATTTTGCCATATATCACCAAGTTTCCGTAGTGTAGCGGTTATCACGTGTGCTTCACACGCACAAGGTCCCCGGTTCGATCCCGGGCGGAAACATTCTTTATGCTGTCACATAACTATGTTATCTGTTGATTTTTTTTTCTATAAATAACAATAGTTCCTAAAGAGGATTATTTTTACGTCCAAGTACTTATAAAACCAATTTATTTGTAGACGTTTCGAATGCGCTGGCTGTTTCAATTGATGGCATTATATTTGCGGAGTCACTTTATCGTAAACATTATATACAAACCGATGTGATAATATAGTCAATACTATCAACATACCAGTAGTATAGTATATATTAATAAAAATACTCTACATTAAATAAATATTAAAACGTGTAAATTTAATATTAAACATTCACAATTCGCGTAAATAGCTGGCCACTTACAGAAATGCATTTCAAAGATCAACAAAACTTGACTCGATCCACTGCCGTCCACAGAAAGGTATCAAATTAGAATTGAATAAAAAAATATTGAATACAAACAGAGGAAGCACAAAGCGTCCAAACGCAATAAATCTAAATAGTATTGGACATAATTTAATCGGACCTTTCGATTTTGAGACCATAAATTAAAGATTTTAACATTTTAAAAACGAAACAAAACTTTTAATACACCGTATGGCGTATAAATCACTCAGAACCGGCAGACTTCTTCTTTGGTGGTATGCCACCTTTTACTCACCACTCAAACATCATCTTTAAACTATTCTAAATAAGACTTAAAATCCAGCCAGCAATGGTAGTTGAAATTGCCTTACCTCTATCATTCAAAAATGCATATTAAGCCGTAGGGATAGCATTGAAATTAGATTGTAAAGTAAAGGTAATTTCTCATATAAATCAATGAGTTTCGGTGTTTCCCGATGTCCGATAACCGTGTATTGATACGAGGTGTTTTGAGATCTCGTTCGTCACGCCGAATTATAAAATTAGTTGGATGCCCGGAATCTTTGGCCGTACGTGTAGGAGTACGGGTAAGTCGAGATTATCTTGCGTTCGCATTTATAAATAATATAGTAATTAATATTAATGATACAACATTTTTGATAAGCCATTATGATTCGTAATGTCTTTGGGTATTTTTTGTTATGTTAATATTTTTAGGGTTCGTCATTATTGTTTTTGTTTCCTTTGTCCTTTTTTATACTGATTTTGGGAACTAACAATGTTGACACTCCATGCTAAGTGCATAGTGATCTGAATAGAGTGAAACTGGTAAAAAAAATATTCTACAAACATCACTAGTTGACATAAATACGTCAACTTGGTCCTTTTTTGCTGAATACTAGACAAATATGTATAATATACATATTATATAGCTCAATTTCAAATAGAAATAAATGTCCAACTTATAGTGAGGCTTTGCTTAGTATCACTCCTACACGATAAGCTTAAATGATTCAAGATATTGGAGGAAACGCGTGAAATAGTAAACTATTAGTTATGGCAAATAAAGTGGCAAAATAACAGCTGACAAAGTGAAATAAACTAGAAAAAAAACATATTAATTTTTGAGTTAAATCCAATTTATTTTGAACCTAATCTCGTCACAAATCCAGAACCATAAATGACCTAAGCTTCCCCAGTTGATGACAGATCGTCGCCTAATGGAGTTATTTCCTTCAATTGACAAATGAGTTGATTCTATGATGAAACATCAAATGATGCTCGAGCGAGGAATATCGGAGCCAATGTGGGCTGCAAATGGCTATAAAAATGACACAATGATATAGCAGGTTCGTAGATATGCGCGTAGGCGACGCCGCTGCAGGATGTTGTTTGGTACCAATCAATTTTATTGTGGACTGGTATTTTCTGTTATCTGTACACTGGAGGTGCGGGCAATCGGCCAACCCTGACCACTGTTAAAACTGTGTTTGTGTCTGAAACGATTTCACTTCTATTAAGATACTTGGCAAAATTTGTTTATGTCCACGCGGGAAACGTTGATTGACAAAATTTATATTTATTGGAACAGCAAAACAGTTTAAATTATGAAAATTACATGTATCTTACGTAGATTTTTATAATAGATTTGATGGTAAACTGTACTTAAGCTGGTCCTATAATTTTAATTCAGGGTGCTGAATCATTAGGAATGTGTGGTAGACATACTTCGAAGCCAAATTATAGCAAATGAAAAAAAAAACACCTTTTTTAGTGCAATCTCAATAAAAATGCAATTAGAAAGATAGCAAATTGCAGTCTAGTATCGATTGAAATACAGCCACTAGAATTACTTAAAACGGGTCCACATTTGGATCAAATTTATCTATCACTGTCATCACTTCTTGAATCTGACCTTGAACCGCAGTCACACTGAAAAATGCAAACAGAATTTCTAAGAATTGGAACAGGTGATACAAATAGTCTAGGTTACATCATAATGTTGAGATAAATTATGCAAAGCATCTGATTACTAGCTTGTTGACATGAATCGCCAAATATGCGCTAAAATGAAATGATAAATGGAACGTAAAACGTATTTATAGTAAAAAATATGTAAATAAAAATGAATTTCCGTGATATTGCGACGATACTATAAATCATAACTAGGACTAGCTCATTGGCTGTGACGTGCGATCGAGAGGTCCTGGGTGCAGTTACTGGGTCAAAGTTTAACTGGGTTTTTATAAAAGGATAGCCTCAGTAGAATCAGAAAAAACATAGGCCTTACTTGGTTGGAGAAAGAGACCCCCTCGAGGCATGGGTGTATGTAAGTGAAAATATATTAGATTGAATTGAAGAAAAATCAATAGCTTTAAATCATGAACTATGTATGCGACAATTTTAAAGTTTCAAATTCAGACAGTGTCTAGATGACGCAGTAAGAGCCATTAAAATAATGTTTTATTAGAAACAGGTTTTAGTAAAAAAATACATAGTTTATTATCGTAACTTCTGACAAACGTAGCACAAGACTTGTATGTTACTTTTTAATAAAAAAAATTGTACATACGTTACTTAATGTCAATAAAAAGGTCGTTTATATATAGGTTTTTCATATACATACATACATAATCTCACGCCTGTATTCCCCGAAGGGGTAGGCAGAGGTGCAATTTCTGCACCCACATTTCGCCAGGTAGGTATGTATCAGTATTTATCATATATAGGTCTAAAATTATACTAAGTACAAAAACGTAAATTATGTCTTGAACTATAGTATAAATTAATCTGTAATAAGTTAATATGGAGTTATCATATAAATATATGCAAAAAGGTTTAAATACAATCGATACTTTTTGTGAGTGTGTGTTTTTTGTATGGCATTGGCTACGGCCGGCACTGTAAACAGCCAAGATAACCTCCAAAATAAAGCGTGAATAAGCGATGATATGAATTCATAGAGGAAACAGTGCTAATGTCAATTTGTATGAGCCGGTCATCGTCGCATACCAGACGCTAATGCTCTCAATAACTACGTTTATACTTGTTATTTACATCGCTAGGATTACCGGACGCCATATTGGATTTAATGACATTGTCTGTTGAGGTACTTAGAGACTCTGTATTACAGAGTAATTGTAATAGTTATATAACGTATGCACACCTAAAAGTTCTTAGGAATTTCTTAGGTGTGTAGCCCGCCAACCCGCACTAGGCCCGCGTGGTGGACTAAGGCCTAAAACCTCTCAGTTGTAGAGGAGGCCCGTGCCCAGCAGTGGGACGTATTTGGCAGAGTTGGGGAAAAGTTGTTGGTTTTTTTGTTAAGAAATGTCAGTCACTCAGTGGCACATTGTGGTAGGTAGCCCTATAAAAGCAAAATAATCGCCCTCTACTATAGGTTCGATCTATTTCCAGTTAGATTCCAGAGTTGGGAAAAGTTGTTGAGGTTTTTTGGTAACAAAATTCAGTGATTTAGATTCTATATATTTCTATTACACAGACTAGGGGGTGGCACGTGGCTACATATTACGGCAGATACATTATATGTGTGTTGAAGAAAGATGGCATTTTTGATTTGCGGCACGAATTGGCGGGTGATCGGATGTCCCAGGATTCTATTCACGGAGAAATATGTATTTTTAATACAATATTAATAAAATTTTAATACAATATTTCATCATCAGCCCATATACGTCCCACTGCTGGGCACGGGCCTCCTCTACAACTGAGAGGGTTTAGGCCTTAGTCCACCACGCTGGCCTAGTGCGGATTGGCGGACTATACACCTAAGAAATTCCTAAGAACTTTTAGGTGTGCAGGTTTCATCACGATGTTTTCCTTCACCGTTAAAGTACGTGATAATTATATGTGAATACACACATAACTTCGAAAAGTCAGAGGTGTGTGCCTGGGGTTTGAACCTGCGACCGTCGAGATTCTCGACCGCGTGCCCAAACCTCAAGGCCGTCACGACTTACAATATTTGTAATACATACATGTATGTTTGTATGTATTTACGGAGAAATATGTAATTTTTTTTCCATAAGTTTTTTTTTAGACAAATATAGTTCGATACGTCGATGCCGGAGTACACCCCTGCTTCTCCTACACAAAAAGAGGCGATACAATATGTCACATACAAAATTTGTAACTCCAACAAACCTACGGGTCCCTTCAAACATGAACCGTATCCAAGAATAACCGCATTAAAACGGGTAAAAACTGGCCACACGGCGACTAGTACGAGATTAATTGTCAATACTGCGCGAACACAGCGCGGGACAAACAAACAAACGAACGTGCAACACGAAGTTTCAATATAAGTGCAATAACTTTAGTATTTTCTGTTACACCTACGTACCTGGGGAGGAGAGGGCGTATTCTGTAAGGTAAAGTATGGCAGCGATGTTCGGCTGGTTAACTATACGGTTTAAATCTACATCATCATCATCATCATCATCAGCCCATATACGTCCCACTGCTGGGCACGGGCCTCCTCTACCTTTGAGAGGGTTTAGGCCTTAGTCCACCACGCTGGCCTAGTGCGGGTTGGAAATCTACATCATTAGATCATTATTCATAAGAGTGTGTTCCACCTGGTTCCTCAAATATTTAATAGGCTACCGAAGTCCATTAGAGAATTGAATGACATTAATAATTATAAAGGTGCATTGTTTAAATTTTTATTGAATAAATGTTATTATAAAATAGAGAGGAGTGGAAGAAGAAGAAGGAGGCCTTTGCCCAGCAGTGGGATCTAGTATAGGCTATTAAAAAAAAAAAAAAAAAAAAAAAAGTTATTATAATTTAAATGATTTTCTTAGTATTAATTGAGATGTAGTAATGGTTTTGGTTTGTTTTTATAGTGTAATATAGTTCTAAAGTTAGATTTACATTAGATTTAAGTTGCATTATTGTATGCCAACACGGCGGGTCATAGTTGTAACATTCCTATGCACCACAATAAAATATATTTGAATTTGAATCATCATCAGCTCATATACGTCCCACTTCTGGGCCTTGGGGCTTAGTGCGTGTTGGTGGATTACACACCTAAGAAATTTCTAAAAACTTTTAGATGTGCAGGTATCCTCACGACTTTTTCGTTCACCGTTAGACAAAGTAGTGACGGCCTCGAGGTTTAGGCACGCGGTTGAGAATCTAAGCAGTCGTGGGTTCAAACCCCAGGTACACACCTTTTCGAAGTATTCACAATGAATTATCACGTACTTCATCGGTGAAGGAAGGATATGTTTACTAATGGATAACTTCTTTGTAATTACGAGTATATTTTCTGTTACTCTAAGTAAAGACCGCTATTTGGATTTATGTAGCTATCATCATCATCATCATCATCAGCCCATATACGTCCCACTGCTGGGCACGGGCCTCCTCTACCATTGAGAGGGTTTAGGCCTTAGTCCACCACGCTGGCCTAGTGCGGGCTGGCAGACTACACACCTAAGAAATTCCTAAGAACTTTTTTAGGTGTGCAGGTTTCATCACGATGTTTTCCTTCATCGTTAAAGTACGTGATAATTCATTGTGAATACACACATAACTTCGAAAAGTCAGAGGTGTGTGCCTGGGGTTTGAACCCGCGACCGTCGAGATTCTCGACCGCGTGCCCAAACCTCGAGGCCATCACGACTTATTTTTTATGATGTTTTGTTGATCCTTAAGGCTTCCTGTAGTTACAGATACACTTCTGCCTACTTTTTGAGATGGTACGTGTGTACGTCAGATTTTTTTAAGTCACGATACAGAAGACTATGAATACCATTTTCGATGGGACATACAAAAATATATTTTACACAAATAAACTTAAAATATATCTTGAATACCCAGATTCTATAATTTTGTAATAAACATGATTTGGTATACTACTAAAATGTGTGAGCGCTCAAGATGATCTTGTAGATAACAAAATATCACCAATATTATGATCAATTTATTCCATCTAATAACGTAAAATGTATTAAATTTTATTTCTGGAATATTCATGAAGTCATTATTAATTTCGACATCATAATTAATGTTTTCTAGATAATTTATGAAAATACCGATGTTTATATTAATGTGTCCAATTAAAATAGAAATAAAAGCACGTTTTTACGCAATTCATATGTATTTTATTCTTTGTGTTTTGCCGATATTGTAATAATTTATTCGTAATATCGAATATTTATTTATCTATTTATTTATTTAACTCTTTATTGTACACGTTCAAAATCATACAAAAAAATAATAATATATATATACATAAGGTAAGAAAGGTACAAAAGGCGGCCTTATCGCACATGGCGATCTTTTCAATTTTATTCATATTATACAATATACGAATATTTACAATTTTATTCAAAGAATTCGCGAATTTCGTCAACCGATCATGATATAATTATGCATAAACGGAGAAAAGGCATTGAGTAGAACAACTATTATTATTGTGGGTAATTTACACGTAGTGTGAGTCTCTGGCCAGTTTTGTATAAATATATTGTTTTTTTGTTATAGTTTGAATGTTTTTATCATCAAGTAGAAGTGGATACACATTGCCGTGCCTGGATAAAAAAAAACACATACATTCTCTATCTTGTGCCCCAGAAGGGATAGACATTTGATTGTTTCAAACTGCTTATAATACGAGTAGGAGGCGAGTCTAAACGGCTGCTATAATGAAAAAAAGATATTGAAAAATTGCCTGACTTTAAAATCGATCCCGGGACTTTTAGAGCGCTAGTAATACACTTATCACTTATATAATCACGTAACCAGTGATGACCTCGAGGTTTAGGCGCGCGGTCGAGAATTTCGGCGGTCGCAGGTTCAAACCCCAGGCACACATCTCTGACTTTTCGAAGTTATGTGTGTATTCCCAATGAATTATCACTTGCTTTAACGGTGAAGGAAAACATCGTGATAAAACCTGCACACCTAAAAGTTCTTAGGATTTTCTTAGGTGTGTAGTCCGCCAACCCGCACTAGGCCAGCGTGGTGGACTAAGGCCTAAACCCTCTCAGTTGTAGAGGAGGCCCGTGCCCAGCAGTGGGACGTATTTGGGCTGATGATGATGATGAATACACTTATACCACACAACCAACACACACAAATAAAAAATCGCAAAAACTTGCGTTTCCAAAAAAATATTTGCACATGACACGAACAGGTACCAGGGCAGCAGAATACGGCCGCAGTATGTTCGCAGTACATATCGACTTGAGGAATTGGCTTGCCCGCCGACACTAAATCAAACAGTCGATAAAAACCTAAATGTTGTCCCATTGCGCTCCGAGGAGTGTTGCGCATAAATTTACGCCCTACTGATAAATTAACCGAGTCGCGCACCGTGAGTTATGGGTTAGAGCTTTCTTGTTCTCTGATGCTGATGTCGGGAGAGAAACGGCCTAACTGCATACGGATTGATATTTGGATATGATTTTTTGCAGCCGTGATTGTCTAGGAAGAATTTCCGTGCTTTTCAGCGCTTTTGCCATGCTTATTATTGGAAATCAAAATAACAGCTCGCACATAAGGTCCAATTTATTCAATAAATCGTATACAGGGTGTATTCAGACCGTGATCGGAAACGAAGGCAGGTAATAGCTAAGGTGATTACAAACCCCCTGGCGTTAAAGAAAATTCTGACAAAAAATAAAAAAAAATACGTTTTCCATACAACCATCGGTATTACATGTACGCGGTTTGTATGGAAAATCTAATTTTTTTTATTTTTTGTCAGAATTTTCTTTAACGCCAGGGGGTTTGTAATCACCTTAGCTATTACCTGCCTTCGTTTCCGATCACGGTCTGAATACACCCTGTATAGTTATTTACCCGTGGTGCGTTAATTGCGTCTAATTTCACTAATTGTAATTGTCTTTCTTTTTATGTGAGGGTGAAGTCTCATAGCTCAATGTTTTGTCACCCGCTTTGCTGTGGAGGGAAGTGGACAACTTTTTGTTTTCCAACTCCTCCTTTATTTGTCTTTCTGATTAACTTCGTTGCGGGATTGTGACAAATTTAGGTCCCCTTAGATCCGCTGAGCTTCATTGCTTGGCGTCAATACTGTGCGTGCCGCTGTTGATCCTGGAGCACAGGAGTTACAGTGGCGGGTGTGTGGTGGGATAGGGACAAAAAAGGCGTGATTGTGGCGGCTTATGGGGTGATTATAGTCGTCTTGGGCCAGTGGAGTGTCTATTTGGACATGTGTATTCTTTGACAGCTCTGTGGCGCAATTGGCTAGACACCAGCTTTGAAACAAGAGGCCCCGCATTAAGATAAATGTTTGTGTGATCCACAAGTATTTGTTTCGGGTCTGGGTGTTTGTGAGACCGAAAAGTCTCTCGTAGTCTCTGATACCCACGACACAGGACTTGTATCCTAGTGTGGGGTCAGAACTATGTATGTGACTGTTGGGTGTATTTATTTATTTTATTTTAGCTCTATGGCGCAATTGGCTAGACACCAGCTTGTGAAACAAGAGGCCCCGCATTAAGATAAATGTTTGTGTGATCCACAAATATTTGTTTCGGGTCTTGATGTTTGTTAGACCGAAAAGTCTCTAGTAGTTTCTGATACCCACGACACAGGACTTGTATCCTAGTGTGGGGTCAGAACTATGTCAGTGACTGTTGAGTGTATTCATTTATTTTTCGTCTTTTAAAAAGACACACAAGCCCTACACACACTTTTGTATAACCGATGCATTTCTATACCGAATTTACCTACACTAGATTTCAGATCCACTTAAAAGGAACGGAGCCTATTGACTATTTTGCCTATTGAGCCTATTAAAGGGTCACAATTTCAGACTTCAAACTGGTGTTGAGAATTTCTTTGGAAATAACAATACAATACGATGGGTGTTCTATTCTACATGACCCTGTTCTGCAGTATCAACTAGACAGACTTTTGGTGAAAATTCTACGAAAAAATTCCCTAAAACCAAGCGTTTTTCAACCAGTATTCTTAAATTATTTTAAATGGTTCTAAAATGGTGTGAGCTGACAGGAATTTCAATTAAGTCTGCAACAGCACATCTTAGATTCCATTTTTTCTTGCTTAAATTCTACTTTAAAGAATAGTGCGTTGCTTTGTTTATTAGCGAGTTGTTGTGACGTTCACAATGAATTATCACGTACTTTAACGGTGAAGGAAAACATCGTGATGAAACCTGCACACCTAAAAAAGTTGTTAGAAATTTCTTAGGTGGGTAGTCCGCCAACCAGCACTAGGCCAGCGTGGTGGACTAAGGCCTTAACCCTCTCAATGGAAGAGAAGGCCCGTGCCCAGCAGTGGGACGTATATGGGCTGATGATGATGATGTTGTGACGTTGATCTTTTTGTATGTCAAGGAATTATATTTGAATATGTTTAAATGGGTGCCTAACGCTGTTTGAAACTAGATATATGTATATAACAAAACAGGATTTATCTACGTTCTTTCATAGACAATGTCGCGACAAAATATTATAATTAACTACACCTTAAGGCTACAGTAGCCCTTTACTCGTATATACTGTATACTTTAATCAAAGTCATTTTATGGTGTGGGACAAGCGTCAAAAATAAATCTGTTTCCGCCCGGGATCGAACCGGGGACCTTGTGCGTGTGAAGCACACGTGATAACCGCTACACTACGGAAACCTGAAAGTTGTCGCCGAAAATACAAGTCAGGTTCAGTAAAAAATTCAGAATAAGTTGTTATTTCTAAAAAAAAACAAAAGTAAAAAAACCTTTTCACAAAACAAGCTATTTTAACCGACTTCAAAAATAGGAGGAGGTTATCAATTCGACTGTATTTTTTTTGAATGCGCTAAAATGATATAAATATTTTTTACTATCTACTTATAACGTCTTTACATAATTTATATGACATAAAAGCTTGTCGCGAGATTTAAGTACGCGTATTTTTTTAGTTTCAAAATTTTAATAGTTTTAATTTATCACATCAAGTTTTTTATTTGTTCATCTCCACAAGTAAATCTATTAATGTTACGAGTACTCAACCCTCTACCCCTAGTTTCACAAGCCTCTGTCAAACCATTAAATTACCGTGGGCAATACTGCAATATCTCTATCAGAGGCTGATATCGCCGTCGACTGCTGAACGAAGGCCTCCCCAAGTAGGCGCCAACCATCCCAGTCTTAAGCAGCCCTTATCCATCCGCTACCCGCCACCTTTCTCAAGTCGTCGGACCATCGTGCTGCAGGACGTCCTACACTACGTCTACGGACGGCCGTTGGAGCAGATAAGATTAAATTCAAAAGTATCGGAGCATTAAAACACCCCGAGCCACTTTGTCCATCGAAGTAGTCGGCGTTGACGCGTTAAAATGACTACCCACATCGGATTAATTGGCTATCGTATACTGAGCTTGCAGAAATTCCAAAAATTAGCCCAGATCGTTGATAACAAGCGCCTCGCCGACCGGGACTGATTGTCGATTTCTGATTTTTGTCGTGTGCGTTCACACTTGAAGATTTACTTAATCCTAAAACAAAACACAATCGTTTCTGACTGGTTGAATACTGCTGGTATTGAAGGGGACTATGTCTTCAAAATTACTCGTATTTCGTGGACTTCTATAACTCCAATATGTTATAAAATATCTTGATGGACTAAGGTTATAGCCCCTTTCAATCATAACAAGGCCGGTACCAACATAATAAAAGAAAAAAAAAAACATTAAGTTCATCTATGGTCGTTGAATAACTCATTATTCGAAGAATTTTATTGTACAGTTTACAATGTAATATACATACATACATAACCTCACGCCTGTATTCCTTGAAAGGGTAGGCAGAAGTGCATTTCTTCACTCACATTTCCCCAGGTATGTATCAGTCCCATGTAATAGGGGACGAGTCTATTGCCGTTTTTCGGGCACAATTCCAGACGCCGTGCTGCTACTGAGAATTTCCTAATGGAAAAACCCAATAACAATTTGCCCGACCCGGGAATCGAACCCAGGACCTCTATATCGCACTGCATATACCTACTTGTGCCGCGAGACCACGAGGCAGTTACAATGTAATATAGATTGTAATAGTGAGTAGTTTTACGAAAGTTTTAATATATCAGAATACATACGTCCCATTGCTAGGCAGAGGCCTCCTCTACAATCAAGAGGGCTTACACCTCAGTCCACCAGTTGTCTAGTCAGGTTGGTTATTTCGATATAATATGAAATATATTTATTTCTCAGCTCATTCCTCGTAAACATACATTATGCGTATCGCTAAAATCTACTCAGTACCAGCTGCCCCAACGAAGAACTTTGTCAAACTTAATTATTCATATTAAATCACACGATTTATTAATAAAGTCTAAGCCTTAAGCTTTAAGATAAGCGTTTCAGTGTACACACATCACTACACCAGATAGCATCGTGAGAGATTCCGATTCGCTGAAATTTTTCAAATACATTTTATTTAATTGTGCCTTATTTGAACGGTAGTTAAGGAGACCGTTAAGCATTCTGATTTGTTTTATTGGGCGCAGGTGTATGGCAAATATATGGTTGTGTATTTTTCCTACATAAGTTCGGAAACGCCGACCTGCTATAGGCCTAGTATTACCAGAGTTTAGGCCTTATTATACCACAATGACAATGATAAATAAATAAATAAACTTCTAAGTCAAAGTCAAATTATCTTTATTCAAATAGACTTTTACAAGCTCTTTTGAATCGTCAATTTTAATCTAAAACTCCTATAATTCATATAGTTAAATAAGAAGAGCATCCAAAACTTATAAAAAAAAAGTTAGATGTTATCCGAGAATCGAACCCGCTACAGCTAGAATGGTGTCTCAGTAAACCCCGCTTTAATTCTTCCACGCTATCATGCCTTACAAACCACAGTTAAAACTTATTACTGTATTGCTTGAGATTTCATTCCCTTTAAAAATTTCTGGTTTTGTCCAAATAATCCATTGATTTGATGTCAAACTATGTAAGAGACACGCGTCTCATACCAATGAAAATGGATCCACCTACAATCGACAGATAGTTAATCTTATTAACATAATGGGTCGGCGCAAACGCACCTGCTCGTGCGCAGGCGCATAGATCAACAATATATCTCCAGAACCGACTGAAATAATAGCTGTGTAAAAAAAATAGGATTATCAGAATGCGGAACATAATTCTGAAAGTCATGCAGAGTGTGAGTTAGTAATTTTCGTCATGGATTTAAAGTTTTTAGGAATGACGACCTTAACCTACTCAACCGCCATTTTTACACTTCGACATTAGTGTGGTGACTTATGTGGACAACGAAAATCCAATTACAATCTAAAACGTTAATAAATAAAGACGTTTGATGGCTTTGTGATGTTGATGGATCTGTCAGGCATTTTAATGGAAACCAAAAAAAAATGGCGTCATTCAGCGTTTACTTGAATTGATTTAACACCTTTAAGGGTTGCACAGGGTATACAATAATTTACTTATATTATGCCAGCTTGTTGACTGCGGCCCAAACCTTTCTCGTCTTAAACAAAGGTTTTTCCCAGAAGTTATTTGGAAGATGTAAATATAATTAAATTAAATAAATCCACAGGAAGGTCACCCACTCCAATAAAGTGTCGGTTCTGCGCGATTATTCTTTGAAATATTTAATTCTTTATCTGTAATCGGCGAGCCATTAAATCGTGTCACGTTATAAATCCAAATGGATCTTACAATCAGTCACATCGACAACGATCGCTGTTGCCTAAATATACGGCATGCGCCGGATCATATTAATTACTCATGACTTATTACCTTCTTTGGGCTCAACGAATTAGTTTTGGCAGTGCGGATGGATAATTTATATGTTTATTTATTTATTGACGGTTTATAAATTAAACACGTGGACAGGCTTTGTATAAATTAGTAATAAATATACAATACACATAGACTGGCTCGTGGTCTCGTGGTACAAGTATGTGCCGTGCGATCTTGAGGTCCTGGGTTCGATTCCCGGGTCGGGCAAAGTGATATTGGGCTATTCCTTTAGGAAATTCTCAGTAGCAGCACGGAGTCTGGGAATGTGCCCGAAAAACGGCAATAGGCTCGCCCCCTATTACGTGGGACTGATACATACCTGGCGAAATGTGAGTGAAGAAATGCACTTCTGCCTACCCTTTCAAGGAATACAGGCGTGAGGTTATGTATGTTTGGCTTATTTTCCTTTCAATTCGTTCCTTATTGAAATATTTTAGGGTTTGCTTGTTCGCCGTTCGTGATTTCTTCTCTTTATGCTTTTATATTGAAACCAAGTTAAACACAAGACCCAAACAAACCCCCCCCCCCTCCCCCGCTCGTGTTTTGGGGAGTGATTTATTAATTTATATATCTTTTACAACACATATAATGTACCAACAATTGTTTTGTATAATTGTCAATTAAATATTTTATTTATGTTGGTTTTAACACTCCCCCAAATGCGTTCGGTGAGTGCTTTAACTAAAACATACATAGGTGTTTGAGGTGTGATTGAATAGTTCCATTTGCGTGTAATTACAATTGAATTCGTGAAATATATGCGGCCCTGAAAAGGGCCTTTTATTTATACTGAACACTGTCGTGTTCAGGGCAAGCGCATGTCCGCGAGCGTTCGCACGCCGCACTCATTACGGTCTTTCGCCTCGGATTCTTCGCGCCAACTGTATGTCTTTCGGCATGATGGTGACGCGTTTGGCGTGACCGACCAGATACGTCTCGCTCGCCTCCTGCAGCGCCATCACGGCGGACCCCGGAAGCGCAGATCGGTCTTGAAATCTTGCGCGATCTCACGCACCAAACGCTGGAACGGCAACTTGCGGATCAACAACTCGGTACTCTTCTGGTAGCGACGAATCTCACGAAGGGCCACCGTACCGGGTCTATAACGATGAGGCTTCTTCACGCCTCCGGTGGCGGGTGCGCTCTTACGCGCCGCTTTGGTGGCGAGTTGTTTGCGTGGCGCTTTGCCACCGGTGGATTTTCGGGCGGTCTGTTTTGTACGCGCCATGACTATGAAGTACATACATACATACATACATAAACTCACGCCTGTATTCCCCGAAGAGGTAGGCAGAGGTGCATTTCTACACCCACATTTCGCCAAGTATGTATCAGTCCCACGTAATAGGGGGCGAGCCTATTGCCGTTTTTCGGGCACATTTCCAGACTCCGTGCTGTTACCGCGAATTTCCAAATGGAAAAACCCAATAACACTTTGCCCGACCCGGGAATCGAACCCAGGACCTCTAGATCGCACGGCACATACTTGTACCGCGAGACCACGAGGCAGACTATGAAGTAACTCTCCTATTGACGATAATGATAAACGATGCTCGATGAAAAGTGTATACGCGCACGTGCTGCACGCTCGACACTTTGGATGATACTAAAAAAGCGAGCCGCATCACAAGTCCTTTTATACGTACGTAAATCGCAACCACGCGAAGTTCCACTATTATACATATATCTATCTCTTTCTGTCGGTTCTCGCGTTCTCTGTCTGTTATGAACTAAGGGGCTCTTATTCGGCAAGTCTAGAGTACCTAGCCCACCGCGCCCTCGCCACTTTAACTCCTGTACACCAGTATAGGCAGTAGCATGCATAGAAATGACACCGAACAGTGAAGCTCATCAAGTCTCTATGGACGACTGAGCTCGTCTTTCTCTTGCAACCATAATCAGAAGAAAACAATTAAGAGGACATGGAAACATAGTCGTCTACTTCTCTCCAGAGCAAATCGGTAGAAAAAATAGTGCATTATGAGGTCTTGCAAGATGGACAGCTGCAGGAAACACATATAGAACCACGGATGAATATTCAAATGGGTCCTAACGAGCTTTGATCAGCACTGGGACTAAAGAGTCTCTAGGAATAGTACTTAACAGTATAGATATACAAATACGTACGCAGTCACGCAGGCAGAAGTGCATTTTTGCACTCACATCCAGTCAATTGTGTTTTGGCACATATTTACGCACATATTTAAGCAGTGATGGCCTCGAGGTTTAGGCGCGCGGTCGAGAATTTCGACGGTCGCAGGTTCAAACCCCAGGCACACACCTCTGACTTTTCGAAGTTATGAGTGTATTCACAATGAATTATCACTTGCTATAACGGTGAAGGAAAACATCGTGATAAAACCTGCACACCTAAAAGTTCTTAGGAATTTCTAAGGTGTGTAGTCCGCCAACCCGCACTAGGCCAGCGTGGTGGACTAAGGCCTAAACCCTCTCAGTTGTAGAGGAGGCCCGTGCCCAGCAGTGGAACGTATTTGGGCTGATGATGATGATGATGACATATTTACACTTCATGTTGTCACTACGAATTGCCAAATGGAAAAACTAATTCGACAGCCCCGTGGCGCAGTTGGCTTGATACCAGCTTGCTAAACGAGAGGCCGCGTGTTCGATTCCCGCACCGAGACAAATGTTTGTGTGATTCACAAGTATTTTTTTCGGGTCTGGGTGTTTGTGAGACCGAAAAGTCTCTCGTAGTTTCTTATACCCACGACACAAGACTTGTATCTTAATGTGGGGTCAGAACTATGTATGTGACTGTTGGGTGTATTTATTTATTTATTTCTTTTATTTTATTTATTTATTTGTTTCTCTAAAAGTTCCTAACATTGTGATAACACGAAGTTCCTGACGGTACTTTAAAGTCTAGGTCTTGGAAATAGTACTTCTAGGTATAATAAAAATCAAAAAAAATCTGTGCGTTTCCTTTTACCTACCTTATTATAATAATAAAGTTCAAAAGCGGAAATTCGTTAAAAAACACTACCCCGGCAGGAAAGGGTTAAATAACACTTCGCGACACGGGAATCGAACCTCAAATAGAACTCATCAGCAGTACACAATGATTCCTGCATCAGCCCAAGCTAACACTAATACAATCTATATTACATTGTAAACTGTACAATAAAATGCTCCGAACAATGAGTTATTCAACGACAATATATGAAGTTAAACACAAGCGATATCTGAAATCGAAACACGACGTATTCAATACAAAACGCCTACATTAAATAATCACATACAAATAATGTCGAATGAAGGGCCAGACCTAAGGGTTTTAATATTACTATATACCATTCATAGTAATGGTGAGTTTGTTTGTTTGTATTTTTATCATAAACTATATTTTTTGCTTTATTATGTAGTAAGTCGTGATGGCCTTGAGGTTTAGGTACGCGGTCGAGAATTTCGACGGTCGCGGGTTCAAACCCCAGGCACACACCTCTGACTTTTCGAAGTTATGTGTGTATTCACAATTAATTATCACGTACTTTAACGGTGAAGGAAAACATCGTGATGAAACCTGCACACCTAAAAAATTCTTAGGAATTTATTAGGTGTGTAGTCTGCCAACCCGCACTAGGCCAGCGTGGTGGACTAAGGCCTAAACCCTCTCAATGGTAGAGGAGGCCCGTGGCCAGCAGTGGGACGTATTTGGGCTGATGATGATGTAGTTTCAGGCCTTATAAAGATTGGAAAGGGTTGAAACCTCATTCCATAAAACTATCTTAGAACATATTGAAGTTATAAGTTGAGAAGCACGAAACATCTTGTACTTTTTTTATATATTTAATTGTAGGTTCCTGTATATTTCCGACTATCCAGCTATCTTAAAACATATTGGAGTTATAGAAAACTACGAAATACCGAGTACTTTTTTCTATATATGTATACCTATACTTGTAAGAACCTGTATATTTCCACCTGATAGACATGAATCTCCTTTACGATTGTGAGAGTAAGATCTTAGTCAAAATTTCTAACTATTGTATGATAATGTAAGGTAAAGGAAAACATCGTGAGGAATCCTGCACACCTAAAAGTTCTTAGGAATTTCTTTGGTGTGTAGTCCGCCAACCCGCACTTGGCGAGCGTGGTGGACTAAGGGCTAAACCCTCTGCTCTGTAGAGGAGGCCCGTGCCCATCAGTGAGACGTTTATGGACTGATCATGATGATGATGATGTGGGGTTAGGACTATGTTTGTGACTGTTTTGTATATTCATGTTGGCAGTATAAACGTTTGGACAATCACATTGAAAACTGTCATTCTTTCTTATAGTTTCATTATTTTAAAATCAAGGTTTCCAATTGCTGGTGGTAGGATATTTGTATCCGCCCGGATAGCGACCACTTTACACAGGGCGTAAAGCCCGCCATAGTGGCACATGCAAGTGTGCCGCGTTCCGGGATCAGCCAGTGTATATCTAGTTTTCGGGGGGGGCTTCAATCATGGTGAAAGGATGACCGTGATGGCATTTTTGGCCGGTTTGTCGCGGTCGGTCCTTTGTTCACCATGGCATTAGTCCCCCAAACTTCTTCACAAAAAAGGTGAAGAGGTATTCGGCCGGCATGATTGTGTCGACCAACGGGTGATCATCATCTCTCGCTGGTCGGCTCGTTTTCTGGACCCCATTACGCTTACTATCAGGTGCAATGGGGTCATTTTGCCGTGCCAGGATTAAAAAAAAACTTTTGGTTTAAAATTCATTAAAATTTGATCAAATATTGGCGGCCAATACAGGCATCGCCGGCGTTTGGTATTTACTCGCATGTAAGTCGGGATATTAATCAGCCGCTCGGTACGTATGGGTCCAATTCAATTATTAATATTTAAAATGCGGCGTACAATGCGTGAATGGCGCGCGCCTTGTTTGTGCCCTCGCCTTTACTTACTTACTGACGATATCTTTGTGAACGCTGCTTAGTGTGGAGATGGAATTTGTGCAGCATCCTATAAACCCTTTAGTCCACCATACCGATCTACTCTGGAGAACTTCAGTCAAGTAATAAATTTGGGGTGGAGAACTGAATCAAAAATATGTTTCGCTTTTATCTGTCAGGTCACCTTGAGTATCCAATAGTTAATTTAGCCCATCAGCGTCAAGTTTCCGTAGGGTAGCGATTATCACGTGTGCTTCACACGCACAAGGTCCCCGGTTCAGCGGAAACAGCTTTTTTTAAATATTTTTTTCACCCCGTTTTTATACTTTTGGTGATTATCTAAACTCAAACTTATTGTGAGTTTACAGGATTAGTGAAACAATCCGTATTTATTTCGTACATTTAAATTTAGCTGTCTTAATAGACCAAATTATATGTGTATATATGTGTATGTATTTATATTTTATACTTATATAAATAGCATTATAGTATATCTATATGTATTTTATGTATTATATGTTTATGTAATGGTCTATTTAAATATATTTGTTTATTTTAATTTCTATTATAATTATAATATATACATATATACATATTTTTAATCATGACCATTTTGTATTTTATGCACCTATTCATTAATATTTTTCCCTGCATCACCCCAAGGTTGACTGGTAGATAATACCTTAGGCATTGAGTCCGCCTTTATACAATGTATAAATAAATACGTTTTAGTGGAGTGATATGAATACGGAAAGAACACTAAAGTATTCGCGTAACTTATGGGCTTGTATGAAAGTGAAAAAGAATTGTGTTAAGATTGCGGCATTTAGCTCTTCGCAGTTTCTTTCTAACGCCATGAGGAAATCTTCCCTATTAAGGTAGCACCGTTAACACCGTACTTGAAAGTCTGTGACCCTGACTTACGCTATATATAAATAAATACACCCAACAGTCCCATACATAGTTCTGACCCCACACTAAGATACAAGTCCTGTGTCTTGGGTATTAGAAACTACGAGAGACTTTTACGGTCAATCACCCAGGCCCGAAACAAATATTTGTGGATCACACAATCGAGGGGGGATCGAGCTCGCGGCCTCTCGTTTCGCAGCTGGTGTCTACCCAACTGCGCCACGGGGCTGTCAAATGTCAATCAATGTATGGTAGTTCTTGAAAAACATATCATAATATACGGACGGAGGGACGTTCTCTAAGCTTGGTGTTTTTAACGTACACAATGAACATTAGTGGAGTTTTACATCCATACTTTACTCATAAATACTTAAGCATTTAAACCCCGAGTTCGATTGCCAATAGGAAGCAGAGCCTTAAGCACCATATTTACTATGCCTACGTAAAATTTTATCATAAAAGCGTGCTCCATATCATATTATTTGGCTGGACAACGTGGCGGGCGGGCCGCTCTAGCCGCTCCGTGGGCCGCTACCGTGGGTGAGCACAATACGCCAGCGCGCGCGCCTTAAATCATCTGCCGACGGAGTATTTATAATAAATACTTACGCTTACGCTAATCAATTATGTGTCTTGGACTTTTTCTAATGTTTAATTTGCGGAGAGAATCAGAAAAACGCCTAAAAGTTCTTAAGAATTTACTAGGAGTGTAGTTCGCCAACCCATACTAGGTCAGCATGGTAGAATAAGGCCTAAACTCGCTCAGTTGTAGGGGAGGCCCTTGCCCAGCATTGGGACGTATACAGACTGATGATGGAGATGATGATGATGAGGAGAATCAATAACGGCTGAATCCATTCTTTAATCTATCGATGACTGCCAAACAACTGATAGCAAATGAGTGCCCTACACTTGTGTGGGGTTTTTACGTCTTACGCGGGTATTTCTAGCCATATATCACGCTATAAACAAACTTAACTCGGAAAAGACATAAACAGAGTCTCTATAAATAGAATTTTAAACATTATCAGCCTACAGGGATTTTCGCAGGCTTCAATGTAGAACTGTTATTGAATAAAACAAAAACAAATATGACACATCTACCACAGAACCCATATAGGTAAAAGTACTAGGTATTTTATTGTACCAGAATTTAAGAAAATGTTCTCAAAATACCCGAGTCGACAAACATTCAAGTACTTCAAAAATAGTTATTTAAAAAAACAACGTGATTATGACGTCAGATCGGATAAGTAGGTTACATTAATTGTATTGGATAGTTTTAATTTATTGAGCTCGGTGCCACATGTCGCCGCTTCCGGGAAATGAGGAATTGCCAATATTTTTTAATGGCCGCACGCTAATTAGGGCTTCAATTAGCGCGCGGTATTGCTGACCATTGGTTACGTAGAGCTAGCTATGTTTAGAATAGATGAAAGAATCGAAATAGATGAAATAAATTGAGAAACCACCTCGATGATGATGAATTATGATGATGAGAAGTACTGATGGCCTTGAGGTTTAGGTAAGCGGCCGAAAGTATTGGTGGTTCTAAAAGTTTTCAGAAACTTAGGTGTGTAGTCCAGCATATTAGGCGTGGTGGACTAAAACTTAAACCCTCTCGGTTGTAGAGGAGGCCCGTGCCTAGCAGTGGGACGTATGTTGGGTTGATGATGATGATTCCGCCTCGAGTCTGCGCCCATGTTTTGGCATGTTTAAAAATACCGCTTACCACTATTTCAAGAGAAAATCGAAGTCAAGTAATAACTGGGTTTCATTCGTATGCTCGGATTGTCCAGAAGTACAGAAGGTGTAAAATCCCCCGTGGTGACATAAGCAACGTTTTAGTCAGCCTGTGTATATCCGGTTTGAATCAGTTGAGCATAATTATGTCAAATTCAATGTAATTTTCAAGTTTCGGTTCAATAAATAATATAAGATTTTAAGTACCTATGTTTTCTAGATTTAAGTGTTTTATGTGACATTGATTCATATTTTTTATAATTAATAAAGGATTAAATCATCCTAATTGGATTTTTGGATTGTTACCAGTCGACACCGTGTTTAGACCGTGTAGTGTACACGTAATATTAATAATAAATTGTAAGGTAAACGTGAAAATAAATCATAATATAAGCGCTGTTCCCCACTCAAACCGGTTCACTACTACCTGTGATATCGGACCGAGTGGACGTGGCAGACGCTATAGAAACCAAGCTTAAGTAGTTTTATTTATACAAACCAAACCTGAAACATCTGGACATAACAGACCGCATTACAGTTACCTACTAATATCTTTAGCTAAAGTTGGACACATTTGCAGTGATGGAAAATTGGCCGTGAATGGGGACTTAAAACTCAACTTGAGAAACATGGGTATAGAAATTGACTTACAGTAGTATGTTTATGTATATTATGTGTATGTGTGTATACTTACACGGCATAAGTATGTGCTGTGCGATCTAGAGGTCCTGAGTGGGTCGGTCAAAGTGTTATTGGGATTTTCATTCGGAAATTCTCAGTAGCAGCACTGAGTCTGGAAATGTGCCCGAGAAACGGCAATAGGCTCGCCCCCTATTACGTGGGACTAATACAAATAAATGGCGAAATGCACCTCTGCCTACCCCTTTGTGTAAAACAGGCGTGAGGTTATGTATGTATGTATGTACATATGTAGGTATATGGATACTTATAACATAAAAACGGAAGGGTTATATTTTTGTATGTCTATAACGAATAAACGCCAAAACTGTTAAATCAATTTGAATGTTATTCTGTTTGCAAAATAACGGGATCTAGCAAGAGTCTATGCTATTTCCCACCGCAAAAATGTAGTGGCCGACCTGGGAATACCTGCTTGTGTACGTACACCAATATTATCAGCTCATACACGTCCCACTGCTGGGCACGGGCCTCCTCTTCAACTGAGAGTTAGTCCACCACGCTGGCCTAGTGCGGGTTGGCGGACTACACACCTAAGAAATTCCTAAGAAATTTAGTTGTGCAGGTTTCCTCACGATGTTTTCCTTCACCGTAAAAGTACGTGATAATTCTTTGTGAATACACACATAACTTCGAAAAGTCAGAAGTGTGTACGTGGAGTTTACCCGCGACCACCGAGATTCTCGACCGCGTGCCTAAAACTCGAGGCCATCACGACTTATACGACTTTACGTACATACATAAGTAAAATAATGCCAACTCTACCCCTTCTCACGTCCCACTCCCAGCAATTTTCGATTTATTATAAGGCGATAGTGGCGCGTTTTGTGTCGGTTAACGATGGTAATGTTGTGTTCGATCACCTGGCCTGAAGGGCCGCGGGGAGTTTTTTGTCAACCGGCAATTGCGCTCGATCGGATGGCGATTACGCGATAATTCCACGACGGATTACTGGCTACAGTTGGAGGAAGTGAGTGATAATTTTTTTGTGCTTGACTTGCATTGGTAGGTTGCTTTGAAGACAAATGCTGAAGGAAATGGACTGTCAAAACAAATTAAGTATACTCAATATTCACAAAACGGTGTTGTCACTTTGTCTCTTCAAAAATTGAGGTTTTTTGGAGAACATTAGAAATTATGAGACACGTTTTGTTCTCTCAAAACCGAATACCCGAAACAAATATTTGTTGACCTAAAAAGTTTTTCGTGATCGAACCGTTGCTACACATATCACATGCTGGTGTTTGAACGACAAAGTCACGACGCGTGCAAACATTGTATATGTGATGTATAATAATAATAATAATAAATAATAAATAAATACACCCAACAGTCACATACATAGTTCTGATCCCACACTAAGATACAAGTCTTGTGTCGTGGGTATCAGAAACTACGAGAGACTTTTTTGGTCTAACATACACCCAGACCCGAAACAAATATTTGTGGATCACACCAACATTTGTCTCGGTGCGGGGATCGAACCCGCGGCCTCTCGTTTCGCAAGCTGGTGTCTAGCCAACTGCGCCACGGGGCTGTCAAAATAAGTTAAGTATAAGTTTATGATAACGATGTTAAATATAACAAACTCATGTTGAGTTTGTAAGTTCGTTATGCTTTCACGCCGAAACTGCTAGATCGATTTCGTCAAATTCCCTTACAATGATAGATGTGACCCTGGGAACGGAACTTGGCTACTTTTCATCCCGGAAAATGTAAGGTCCTTGAATAATCTTTTTTTGATCATTTGACAATATCTTCCCCTGAGTGAACCGGTTGGCGAAAGCTACTATATGAAATCAAAAGGCAAGAAACTTACTGAGAAACAGGTATTGAACGAAGCTCCCGAGCTCGCGTCTAATTCAAATGAAATTATTTATTTGTATGTGTAGTGAAACGATACGGTCGGGAGAATGCTCTACATATATTTTAACGCCCATAATTATGTTACATTTGTGTGATTAATTTGTATGTGAGTTTAATAATGTGAGCGGATATTTTATTTATTTTAATACAAATTACACACGTACAGGACATACAAGTAGTAAAAAGTATACAATGATAACGTATGCAATTAATTATTGACCCACAAGTAACAGTCTAAAATGGTCCCCTCACTAGGCAAGCCTGTATCGAGGGGTCCCATTGTATCGATATAATAGTATGAGTCTATCGTATTCGCTCACGAGTAAACTTATAACAATTAACCAATTAGGTACCACTTATTCTCTAATACAAAACAAACTAAAATCTATTTTTAAATATCATAAAAACAATAACAAATCTATTTTTAAAAACTTACAAGACAACAACAACAAGACACCACATTTCCACACAACAAATATGTATTATCAGTGATGACGGTCGCAGGTTCAACCCCCAGGCACACACCTCTGACTTTTCGAAGTTATGTGTGTACTGTGTATTCACAATAAATTTATCACTTGCTTTAACGGTGAAGAAATACATCGCGTTGAATCCTGCACCGCTAAAAGTTCTTAGAAATTTCTTAGGTGTGTAATCCGCCAACCTGCACTAGGCAAGCGTGGTGGACTAAGCCTAGAGCCTCTCAATTGCAGAGGTGTTTCCAGCAACGGGACGTATATGGGCTGATGATGATGATATTATTGTTTATCTCAACGTAGAGCATTTTTCTAAGCGTTTTTTTTGTGAAGTCGGCCGTAATACAGTTGCCACCTACTGTCCATTTGATTGGAATCAATTTTAGTACTGGGCTCATCGATTCTTTGTCCATTGTGCACCGACACAGTTGTGTATCATAACATAAACTACCCTACAATTCTAAATTTAACTTTATTATCTGAACAGTATAGTCCAAATCCTATTAGCAATTCAATCGAAGAATATCACAACTGAACTTATCAAAACAAATTTAAAAATGCCGTTCGATTGAGTTGGTTAGTTGAATCTAATCTTTATTTGAATCGAAATACAGATGTGATTGGTTGAGCAATGATTGGTTGGAAGTAAATGTATATTGTAAAATGGATTCATATTAAAAATTGTAAATACAAAAAGTCCGAGTGTAATTGTTAGAAAATGTTCCCATCGGTGTCTCGACACTGGATTACGTTTTTGTCGACACCGATGATCCGAGATTCGTAGAAATTAAATAAGTGCACCAAATGTAAAAAACTGTTCAATGGAAATCATTGGCGCCTCACTTCAAAGGCCGGTGTGGGCATAGACAAAAAATTAAGTGTCAATGACAATACATATTTTGTACTTGCTCGAAATTGTGTTTTGATCGATCGGTGTTAAAAAAATGTTTCCGCCCGGGATCGAACCGGGGACCTTGTGCGTGTGAAGCACACGTGATAACCGCTACACTACGGAAACTTGGTATGCTATGTCGAAATTTGATGTCAAATAGATGATTTATATTAGCTTCAAAGATTATAGTAGTACTTATTAGCTTTATTAAGACGCCTGTTTAAAGGAAATCATACAAGATAATTGATTATTCGAGATTTATTTTTAGTTCTTATGGAAAACCAAAATAAAAAAAAATTTAAATATTATCTTGACACCTTCATTTTGAAGCATTTAATTATAATTATAGTAGTACCATAGATGTTGGCGAATATCTGTGTAATAAACTTTTGTCTCGGTGCAGGGATCGAACACGTGGCCTCTCGTTTCGTAAACTGATGTATAGCCAACTACACCATAGAAACTGTAAAAAAAGTTGGTGAGGAAGTTTACATCTTTACACTGTGGCTGCTATCGAGGCACAAACCATTTCTACTATTATAACGTATTCTTATAAATGAGAATGTTAATTGATTTTAACATAAAGATTTATTCGACCAGGGATCGTAACAAACATAAATTGACATGACATTTAACATGAAATTGAAATAACAAAATGTTAACATTACTGAGGGTAAATTAATAACAAAAGACACGTGTAGACGTTCGGACAGAGCTCCCGCACTGTAGACCGGCCGATGAGTATGTGTCTGATGCTCAGCAGCGCCCGTTATATAGGCAGCCGGCGTGATGACGACCACAGCTACCCCCGAAGAGTTTTTTTTTATTTTTTATACTGGCACGGCAAAGTGACCCCATTGCAGCTGATGGTAAGCGCAATGGAGTCCTGAAAAAGTGCCGACCAGCGAGAGATGATGGTCTCCCGTTGGTCGACACAATCATGCCGGCTGAATACCTCTTAACCTTTTTGTGAAGAAATTTGGGGGACTAATACCATGGTGATCAAAGGACCGACCGCGACAAACCGGCCAAAAAATGCCGGCACGGTCATCCTTTCACCATGATTGAAGCCCCCCCGAAAACCGGATACACACTGGCTGATCCCGGAACGCGGCACACTTGCATGTGCCACTATGGCGGGTTTTACGCCCTGTGTACGGTGGTCGCTATCCGGGCGGATACGAATATCCTACCACCAGCAAAAGCAAAGTATTTTTATTTGTAACAGTATATATAACTTAAATTGCCCAGCCAGCCTCATACATCACGTACTCAGATTAAAAACGCCAGACTTATCACGTTTAAGCCAAAAAAATAGCCTCTGAACCTACTCCCATCGGTCACGAGTCCTTTTCAGACGGTCCACGAACAAAAACGGCAAAATCCCTTGCACAGGTGACTAGCTAAAGATAATGGGGAGCGGGAACTTTTTAAATATTTCAACCCCATCTCACACGCCCCCCGTGCTGGAGGAATTAATTAGCACCGAAGATCGTGATTTATGCTTTCATTTTTAAACTCCATGTCCCTTGGGGTACTATTGGACCTCGGGATGTTCTCGAATAAAATTATATCACAATATATTCTCAGTAGCAGCACTGATTCTGGAAACAAGCTCGAAACACGCCAACTCCATACTAACTACCTACTACTCCATAATAGTATATTAGTGTGTATCAAAATGATGTATCAAAATACACCCAATGAAAGGAATAATGATTGCAGAATTACAAAAGAGAAGAATATACATATTATGTATGTTATTGTAAAACATTTAAACTGCCTCATCTCACCAAGAATCACCCTAGGTTCGGCTGTAAGAGAATCATCATCATCCGCCCATATACGTCCCACTGCTAGGCACGGGCCTCCTCTACAACTGAGAGGGTTTTGGCCTTAGTCCACCACGCTGGCCTAGTGTGGATTGGCGGACTACACACCTAAGAAATTCCTAAGAACTTTTAGGTGTGCAGGTTTCATCACGATGTTTTCCTTCTATATAATTCATTGTGAATACACACATAACTTCGAAAAGTCAGAGGTGTGTGCCTGGGGTTTGAACCCGCGACTGTCGAGATTCTCGACCGCTTGCCTAAACCTCGAGGCCATCACGACTTAATGCATGTAAGAGAATGCATTAGGCATTAAGTCCACCTATACAAACAGGTATAAAGTGTAAATAAATAAAGAGATTTACTGTGCAGAAGTGAGTAGTGAAGTCGGTCGAGGACGTCCTTGGTGCATCTTATGAACATCTATTGGTGATTTAGGTACCTATTAAAAAAAGGTAATATAAAGCATCCTCGAAGCCGACGTGCATGTAGCGAATGAAGTGTGTTGGACCTTAACATTTGGCGCTCTATAGTCTCTGCCTATCCCAACGGGAGACAGGCGTGAGTTTATGTATCTATGTATCGAAATATGACTGCCTCGTGGTCTCAAGTATGTGCCGTGCGATCTAGGTTCGATTCCCGGGTCGGACAAAGTGTTATTAGGTTTTCCCATTAGGAAATTCTCGGTAAAAGCACGGAGTCTGGAAATGTGCCCGAAAAACGGCTATAAGCTCGCCACGTATTATTTGGGACTGCCACATACTTGGCGAAATGTGGGTGCAAAAATGCACCTCTACCCCTTCGGGGAATGAGTTTACGTATGTATGTATGTACCAGTGGCGGTACTTCCACAGAAGCCCAAAAGCCCAGTTTGCCTTTTTAAATTACAAATTACAATACCCCTAAAAAAAAAAAAATTAAAAAAAAAAAAAAAAAAAAAAAAATAGTAATTTTTAGACTTGAAATTTTTATTTAACTAAAGCAATTTGCCTAAATAAAGACCCCATAATAAGCAAATATACCTAAACTAGACATTACACAATTAACGATTAACGGTTTTGGGCTTCTATGGAAGTCCCGCCACTGGTATTTACATATGTATATGTCGGAGAGTCTTGAGCGTAATTGTTTTTTTTTTAAATAGTGACAGTAAAACTTCTGAAGGTAATTTCAAAAACTGAGTACAGAGGTCCGGTCCGGCGTTCCGAGCGAGAATGAGTCATTCTCGATCGAGCGGCTGTATTTATACACTACGTTGGCCGCACAGTGAGCATTCGTCGATGCTTCGACATATATACATCAGAGGCGGTACTTCCATAGAAGCCGAAAAGCCCAGCTCGGTTTACAAAGTTCCGAATAATAATCTTTAAGCTTTAAATAATTACTTGACAAACACAATTTGACATATTAATGAAAATATCCTGACCCCGCAATAAACAATTATAAACTAGACATTACACAATTGACGTGTAACGCTTTTGGGCTTCTATGGTAGTACTACCACCGATATACATATGTATGTAAATACACCCAATCAAAGGGAAATGTTGAATTTACTGTCGATGGACTGACCGTCTCATAAGGACCGCTAGAATCCGCTGGATGCAGTAGTAGTAGTGAAAGGCTTTTCGCTGATGATGATGATAATAACACAGTCACATACATAGTTCTGACACCGCATTAAGATGCAAGCCTTGTGGCGTGTGTTGATTGGTAATCTCAGATGATACATACTCTTTTGATGTTAATAATGGATCTGGTTGGTTTTTGTAATATTTTTAAGTTAGTTTGAATTTGGAATGTTTTATTTGGCAAGATAGAAATTGTGACATATATTTTTATTCCGTTTAAATCTTCTGAAGTAATAACATGTTTTATTTGTCTGATATAATTTGTATTTTAATAATGATTGTTTCTAGAAGAATAAATTGCACAATGTTGAAATCTAAATAAATAGTTTTTGTTACAAGTCTTTAAGTGACTTCATGCTTTTAAAATGTTCAGACTAGCCACATATACCACTCAAGAGCGTGAGTATCAGAAACTATAGGAGACTTTTCAGATTCGCAAATTCTTATCAGAGAATCTAATAAAATACTTGTGGATCACCCAAAAAGTTATGTTTTATATTTAGGTAGAGCTGTAAAGCCTCATAATCTGTTTGACGTGACAATTTATACCACCATTTTAATATAGCACTTATGAGACGTCAATATACATAAAAATACATATGTATAACCGATTACGTATAATATGTACGTTGTTCATTAGATTATGTTGTATTAAAACTAGGTGTTAAATATTTATTTTTGTTCGAAAAAAGTCCTTTTTACATTAATTATAAGGGCTATAATATGGATCATAGGATATACCAGAAAAAGTTTCAAACTCTCCGCGATAAAAACTCACTGCAATCTACAATCGAGAACAAACGTTACTCCAAATAGACTGATTAAAAGTTTCCCTGTAAAACGTTTTTATATTCAAAAGGATAATTCGTGAAGGAATTTCGTTTACTTTGTCATTGATGTTCTGTGCTCCGTTGCCCTTTGTAACTTTTTATTTAAACTTTATTCCTCCATTTATCTTGCGGTGAACGAGGCGTGTGCTGATCATTTGTTTTTAATTAACAATGTCATTTTTTTTATTGTCAAAAAAATGCCATCGTTCATAATTTTCTATTCATATTCGGTGATTGAAAGATGAACGAGAGAATGCGATCTTGTGGAGCCGGGTTCGGCATAGGGCTGGGTTGATCATTAGTAATAATAATAAATAAATGAATAAATACACCCAACAGTCACATACATAGTTCTGATCCCACACTAAGATATAAGTCTTGTGTCGTGGGTATCAGAAACTACGAGAGACTTTTCGGTCTCACATACACCCAGACCAGAAACAAATATTTGTGGGTCACACAAACATTTGTCTCGGTGCGGGGATCGAACCCGCGGCCTCTCGTTTTGCAAGCTGGTGTCTAGCCAACTGCGCCACGGGGCTGTCAATTAGTAGGTATATACTCAGTAGCAGCACAGAGTCTGAAAACAATATGCCCCAAATCAGCAAAAACTAGCAGCTATAAGGTAAAACTAAAAAAAAACTAGCTAAATACACATGTAACTTCGACAATACAGGTGTGTATATTAGTGTGTGTATTGGAGTAGTAGTGATGGCCTCGAGGTTTAGGCACGCGGTCGAGAATTTCGGCGGTCGCAGGTTCAAACCCCAGGCACACACCTCTGACTTTTCGAAGTTATGTGTGTATTCACAATGAATTATCACTTGCTTTAACGGTGAAGGAAAACATCGTGATAAAACCTGCACACCTAAAAGTTCTTAGGAATTTCTTAGGTGTGTAGTCCGCCAACCCGCACTAGGCCAGCGTGGTGGACTAAGGCCTAAACCCTCTCAGTTGTAGAGAAGGCCCGTGCCCAGCAGTGGGACGTATTTGGGCTGATGATGATTGGAATAGTTACTGATTGGTCATCATCAATACGGACGATTGATAGAAGTGTCAATATGCCTAACCCTGAATTTAAACAAGCTAATCTACGAACGGACAAGTAGTGATGGCCTCGAGGCTTAGGCACGCGGTGGACAATCTCGGCGGTCGCGAGTTCAGACCCCAAGCACACACCTCTAACTTTTCGAAGCTATATGTGTTTTCACAATGATTAACATTCACAATTATTACATACATACATAACTCACGCCTGTATTCCCGGAAGGGGAAGGCAGAGGTGCATTTCTGCACCCACATTTCGCCAGGTATATATCAGTCCCACGTAATAGGAGGCGAGCCTATTGCCGTTTTTCGGGAACAATTCCTGACTCCGTGCTGCTAATGAGAATTTGCTAATGGAAAAACTCAATAACACTTTGCCCGACCCGGGGATCGAACCCAGGACCTCTAGATCGCTCGGCACATACTTGTACCGCGAGACCACGAGGCAGTCAATTATTATTATGTCGTGATAGACTGTCTTTAAGAAATTTGACGTACATCTAAACTCTTGAGTTTCGTTTTGTTGCGTGAGAATCAGAAAATGGTTGCTAGTTCATTCGTTTGTTGAAAATGCATGTAAATAGGTATAAAATTTATGTAGTTTTTAGGAAAACGTCTTTTTTTTGTCGTGATTTTCTTTAACGCTATAGAATTTGTAATCACCTTAACCATTACCTGCCTAAGTTTCCGATCACGGTCTGAATACACCCTGTGTACACCCAAGAATTATGTACATAGCTCTGTGTCACACTAACATACACATCTTGTGTCGTGAGTATCAAAAAGTACGAGAATACTTTTCTGTCTCACAAACGCCCAGGTCCAAATCATTTATGATTGAGGGTCATAATTAATGTCGGTGTATTGGTGTATGGCTGCGCCACATAGGCTGTCATTAATAAGGCTGTTAATATATTACGATTTATTTAACATAGGTTTCTAATATTTAACACTTAAGGACCAAACCTTTCTGTAGTGGAAGCAATCAGTATTTGGAATAGAAATACCAATCACTGGATGCTGTTTTCAGGGTTCAAAGCGGTACTTCCATAGAAGCCCAAAAGTCTAGTTTCCCTTACAAAATTCTGAATAATAATCTTTAAGCTTTTAATCTTTATTTACCAAATGCAAATGAAAATATACTGACCCCGCAATAAACAATTATAATCTAGACATTACATAATTAACTTGTTACATTTTTGGGCTTCTATGTACAGTGATTACCTCGAGGTTTAGGCGCGCGGTCGAGAATTTCGGCGGTCGCAGGTTCAAACCCCAGGCACACACCTCTGACTTTTCGAAGCTATGTGTGTATTCACAATGAATTATCACTTGCTTTAACGGTGAAGGAAAACATCGCGATAAAACCTGCACACCTAAAATATCTTAGGAATTTCTTAGGTGTGTAGTCCGCCAACCCGCACTAGTCCAGCGGGGTGGACTAAGGCCTAAACCTCTCAGTTGTAGAGGAGGCCCGTACCCAGCAGTGCGATGTATTTGGGCTGATGATGATGGAAGTACAACCACTGGTTCAAAGCATAACGTATTCTGTTTCTATACTTGAGATTAACACACACATACGTGCCATTACAAGAACATTGCAAACTGAGTAACATTCGCGCTATTGACGATAAAACGTAACCAAACACGCCGGCATCGCTTCATGCCGACTCAAAGGGCATTTTTTATCTTCTACTTCGATGCTTCATCTCTTTCTATCCCAATTAATCGTACATGCAAGAGCGAGACGCTAAATCTCGCCAGTAACCCCTTTGATGTCGCCGCCAACGGTCATTGCATCGCGAGATATTCCTTAACTTTTTTTTCCATATCGAAAACTAAGAAAAAAGCCGTAATGATTGCATGTTGGTATTTTTGTTTGGTAGCAATTTAGGGTAATCCGCGACGTCTGATCTTACGTCCTACGATTAAGAGGGGCCATGGGGTGTCTGCTGTTCTTAAAATCATTTTCGACCTCAAACACGTAGGATTTAGATCGAGTTTCCGTTCGGAGTTCCAACTCGGATGCTTCGTAGCTGATTACAAAGGTCTAATTGATTTTGACAGGAGCTTACCGGATCGAAATGCAGCGAAATTGGATGGTTTATTTGTTTGTTCGTGTGTCTGCCGGTGATGGACTTAAGATTGCCAATTATCTGTAAATTATTGCAATTTCGGTTCGCGGCTCCCGAATCGATCGTGTTTTGTTTCGGTGATTGCCGGCCCAGCGTCTCGGAGTTTAGTGATCACGGACGTGTTATTTGAGCTGCAGATTTTGATTGAAATGCATTATTTTTGAATGAACTTATTTGATTTTCCTGATATTTTATTTAAATAATAAAAATGTGAATTTATATTTGGAATGTAAAGAATATTATGCGATTTAGTTTCCTTTAGGAGACAAACTTTTGATCCTGGATCCTTTAAGCGAAGCGTGAAGAAGCATTTGTGCGGGCCGGCATGATTGTGTCGACCAGCGGGTGACCATATCGTTTCTCACTGGTCGGTATTAATTTTTTGGACTCCACTGTGCTTACCATCAGGTACAGTGGAGTCACTTTGCCGTGCCAGAATAAAAAAAACCACGACATGTATTTAGATGGAAACAAGAGGGCAATCCTTACATCGATAAATATTATGAGCTCGACGAATATTTCATTCCGGTCTAAGATTTTCTGATTTCTATTCAAGATACAATTGGCCTATATAATCTAAGTAAAAATGGACTGAGACACACAAATCACAAGCCACTTGATGCTATTACGTCATTCCACAAAAACCAGCGTCCATCACAAGCCAAAAACCGAAGCACCACCAAACCATAATGTAGTTCCCATAATGATTCTAATTAAAAAAATCTCAAAGGCGAACAATGACAAGAATCGAGTAGAGAAAACAATCAAAACAAGCGGAGCTCTCAAGTAGACGGGACAGTACGGAGGGACCGTGGAGGGCCATCCACTCTCAAAGGGTTGTTACAGTCTGCCGTTGATCTTGAAATTTTCAAACAAGTTGATTTGTACAATTTCCCAATTGGCACTACGGGCCTGGGTTATGGATTTGCATGGAAATTTTATTGGCATTGGTCTGGACGGTCTTACGAAAGAGATTTCAATAAAATTTCTCAATGAGACATACGGTATGGATGAAGACTAAAATTTAATCTTCTAAATTAAATTTAGTCTTCCTCATTAAATGAGGAATGAATAGGTAAAGAATATTATCAAACTCAGCAGAATATTTCAATTACTTCAGTATCGTTTCATTATTTTATGCCCCAACATTATTCTTAGCAACAATTTCTTTAGTCTATAGTATTTGTTAGATTATTCTTCGGTACATTTTTACAAAGATATCGTAAACATTGTAGGTACCTGGCAAAGTCAAGAGAAAGTACCCACTGGGCTTGTTAGCAAAATTTTCGAAATAGGATTTATTTTCTAACCAAATTATAGTTCTTATTTCCGTGCTCAGAAGTAGGATATGATGATGATAATGATAGCACGTTTGCTCAAATCGCTTTGTGGTAATTAGCACCTTAACCTGATTGATTAGGTATTAAGGGTACTTTTTATTTCTTTTCAATTATTTCTTAAAGAGACTAAACTGCGAATAAATTGAAGACAATCGAAATCTCCATCAGCATACGTAATAGGTCTTCAGTTCGATAGATTCGTGCCTAAGGTTTGTTTTTCACTTGTCATTTTCCAACAGATTGCCAGAGGGCACCGGGACTCGATGACACTCCAAGACTCTCGAAGACTCCACCTTCCAATCACTTCGTGACTCGAGTGCCCGGATCTGTCATTCATTCTTCATAAATATTTGTGTTTAAATTGGTGACAAGATTTTTTAGAGATGACAAAAGGGGATTATTTCAATTTACTTTGAAAAAAAATATTTAAGTAGTGATGGCCTCGAGGTTTAGGCGCGCGGTCGAGAATATCGGCGGTCGCGGGTTCAAACCCCAGGCACATACCTCTGACTTTTCGAAGTTATGTGTGTTTTGACAATGAATGATCACTTACTTTAACGGTGAAGGAAAACATCGTGATGAAACCAGCACGCCTTAAAGTTCATAGGAATTTCTTAGGTTAGTTAGTTAGTTAACCCTCTCAATGGTAGAGGAAGCCCGTGCCCAGCAGTGGGATGTATATAGGCAGATGATGACTTGTAAATTAATATACAAGGTATTCCTGATAATTTTTGTATTGTTTCATCCCTAATCAAATAGAATAAAGAATCGGCTACAACAAGATTATGAACTAAGTGCTGTATGCCTTGAAATTGAATATTACTATGGGTACAGCTGTAATAAACACAATATTGTTTATTTCAAACTAATACAGAAATTAACTAAGGCCTAAACAGTTTCAGTTGTAGAGGATGCCCGTGCCCAGCAGTGGGACGTATAAGGGCTGTTGATGATCATGAAAACAGAAATATTACAAAATAAAGCAAGCACAACAAAAAAACTCATCAAATCCTAACAGATTCTAAAACATATTTTTTATGAAATCCTTATTGTGGAAATAGTTTTCCATTTCCCATAAAAAGAGTTCTGTGTTTTAATTCATAACAATTAGATAAACATACCCTAAAACAGTTATTAAATCACTACCTTGCATCGATATGGGTGATGTTCAAACAAAAAACATACAAGTGACATAAATACACAAAGGAAACCAATTCTAAAATTACACGTAACTCTTTGAAATTTCTATTTTCCTCGACCTTTTCTAAAAAATCTTTATAGACACTGCCCGTTTAGTGCGAGTCGTAACAATAAACAAACGCCGATCTCGTCAAGACGCACGTAAAACACAATAATCTTAATGGGCCCGAGGCAGTAATGCTAATTGTTAGCAAAAATATACCACAATTTATATTGGCTTTGATAAAAGTAACGTTAGAAGAAAAAAATAAATTTTAATAAAGCCACGGCACAGCTCGAATATTATACACTCACGCCGGTATCCTCAAAGGGATGAATACACATAATATGTATAATTCAACCAGTGGCGGTACTTCCATAGAAGCCCAAAAGCCCAGTTTGCCTCATAAAATTCCGAATAATTCTTTAAGTTTTAAATCATTTAAAGAAGTAATTTGACATATAAATGAGAGAATGACTGACCCTGAAAAAAATAAAAATATTTTTGTTCATTGTTTGACTAATCTCTTGTAAAACAATATTTTTTCTCTTAATAGTCTCACCTCTATTACTCGTAGAATCGTAACTTATTTAAACGTAGGCATAAATATGATACAAATAATTAACATACTTTTTCATTAATACATACATACATAAACTCACGCCTGTATTCCCCGAAGGGGTAGGCAGAGGTGCATTTCTGCACCCACCTTTCGCCAGGTATGTATCAGTCCCACGTAATAGGGGGCGAGCCTATTGCCGTTTTTCGGGCACAATTCCAGACTCCGTGCTGCTACTGAGAATTTCCTAAGGGAAAAACCCAATAACACTTTGCCCGACCCGGGAATCGAACCCAGGACCTCTAGATCGCTCGGCACATACTTGTACCGCGAGACCACGAGGCAGTTTTTCATTAATAATACTAATATAACATTAATGAGTATATAATCAAGAGCAATTGCTTGTTCTGCGCACCCTACTAATTTAGATTAGCCCTCCCTCTACGTTTTGTATATTTTTTTTTGCAATTTTTCCAAATGCCTAATACTCGGCCCCGAGGGACTTCTGCCGTAGCCGCCTACAAACAAAACACCGTGAAATACTTTTTTACCAATCATTTTTGATATTTATTTTCATTTTTCAATGACTTATCTTTGTTAATTGTTAAAAATGTGAGGATGTTTTTCCTTATTGTTTTTTTCCTATTAGGGTCGGAGATGTTTTGTAACAGAGTATAAAGATGAAGTACCGGATTTCTAAATCTTATATTAAAGGTATTCAAAATACATATTACATATAAAACAATGCAGATCCGGACATGTTTTTAGATTACAAAAATATTATTTAGTTGGAGATTGGACCTTGCCATCTCCTTAGTCAGTGAGTTCCTTAGTAAGATATTCCTTATTCAAGTCAAGGTTACCTTGTACAGTCCAATGGACACTTTCTTCATAACAGGGTTGTAATCGATATTTTGGAAAAACTATCTATAATTTAAACTAATCACAAATAGAAATAAATTGTTCATCTACATGTGTATGAAGCGAGTCCATTAAAGCACTTGAAAAAAATATCGTAGACCAAATAAACACCCAAACACAAGTTAATAATAAACAACTACTCGCAAATGAAGACATCCAGGGACAATTAAAGGGCAGCAAACGAGACAATCGATCCATTGACGTCCCAAGAATGATGAATGAAAACCGAGCAAAAAAACTTAATGACGACGCAGCAAAAACAATTGGGTACAGTCATCGTCGTGAAAAGAGAACGAAAATGGTCTGAACCGACGGAAAGACTTCGGAATAATGCGAAATTGTGAAAAGAACTGTACACACAATGGGGCAATTGAACGTGAATATAATGCGAAACAAACAATTAACACGCGGACTCTCCTGAACCAGCCCGGGAGCTAAGCAGGCTATGGGCTGATTCATGTTTCGTTTTGAAATTATGGTTTTCATAGGTGTTGGCCTAGAGATGAAGGGACTAGCAAGGAATTATCTTCAGTTATTACTAGGCTAACATGTTTAAAATCAGTAACCTCACTGAGTGGAACCAGACGCGACCCTTTTACCAGTGGTATCCGAACTATCTTCATCAGCCCATATACGTCCCACTGCTGAGCACGGGCCTCCTCTACAACTGAGAGGGTTTAGGCCTTAGTCCACCACGCTGGCCTAGTGCGGGTTGGCGGACTACACACCTAAGAAATTCCTAAGAACTCTTAGGTGTGCAGGTTGCATCACGATGTTTTCCTTCACCGTTAAAGTACGTAATAATTCATTGTGAATACACACATAACTTCGAAAAGTCAGAGGTGTGTGCCTGGGGTTTGAACCTGCGACCGTCGAGATTATATAAGTACCACAATCCAGACTACGTGCTGCTACCGAGAATTTCGTAACAGAAAACCCAAGTAACACAATGCGTGCCTTTGGAATCGAACCCAGGACCTATCAATCGCAAGCCGTGTAGTCATGCAGCAGGACAGACAGAGGTTATGAGAGATGAAGAGAATTCGTAACAATTATAAAAAGCAGATATTTATCGGACCAGACATTTTTGCGTCCAGCTCCCCTTCTGAAATGCGAGAGTTTAAAAAAAATGGCAGTCCACGCATTGTTTGAGGTTTTTCCTTTACCTTGAAATAAAAGGGTTGTGAAATCCACCCTAAGAAAAAATCCAACTCGAATGTTAAAAATGCGAGCGTTTTGTACTTTTTTTTTGTATTTTTTTTTGCTGTAATGTTTTATAATTGTTTGCTTTGATCGACGGACAGTGGTCGAGATTTTTGGGTTTGGGGTGAAGGTATGCCATACCATTGTTATTCGGAATATATAATATTTGTCGCAAAGCAGTGATGGCCTCGAGGTTTAGGCGCGCGGTCGAGAATTTCGGCGGTCGCAGGTTCAAACCCCAGGCACACACCTCTGACTTTTCGAAGTTATGTGTGTATTCACAATGAATTATCACTTGCTTTAACGGTGAAGGAAAACATCGTGATAAAAACTGCACACCTAAAAGTTCTTAGGAATTTCTTAGGTGTGTAGTCCACCAACCTGCACTAGGCCAGCGTGGTGGACTAAGGCCTAAACCCTCTCAGTTGTAGAGGAGGCCCGTGCCCACCAGTGGGACGTATTTGGGCAGATGATGATATTTGTTGCCTTAGCCTACTGGATGTAGAACGATTGGTACTGAATATGGGATGGACTGTGCACATACTTATGTACAAAGTCGACAAATTCCAACCTTGTCAATTTTACGCCATTCTACTCCTTGCTGATCTTACTAATAATAGTTAGACTTTTTTATATTGTTATGGCAAAATGATAACACTGTACCTACTGGCATTATTGGGCAAAAGTTAATTGACAATTAATTAATTGATATTGCTGCCACTGCAATTAACAATTTTAATATTAACTGCCTCGTGGTTCGCGGTACAAGTATGTGCCGAGCGATCTAGAGGTCCTGGGTTCGATTCCCGGGTCGGGCAAAGTGTTATTGGGTTTTTCCATTAGGAAATTCTCAGTAGCAGCACGGAGTCTGGAATTGTGCCCGAAAAACGGCAATAGGCTCGCCCCCTGACTGATACATACCTGGCGAAATGTGGGTGCAGAAATGCACCTCTGCCTACCCCTTCGGGGAATACAGGCGTGAGTTTATGTATGTATGTATGCAATTAACAATTGATCAATTGTTATTGTGAAAATGACAATGAACAATTAATTAATTGCAGTGGCAACAATTATGAATTAGTTAATTGTTAATTGTTAGTTCAATTAACTTTTGCCCAACACTGCCTACTGGTAAGTATACCGGTTACACTTCGGAACGGTAATCGAATCCGAGACCTTGATTGCACAAAATATTGTAAAGTAAAAAAATATATTGGGCCATACATACATGAGTGATGGCGGCTAGTCGTCTTACTGCTCTATATTGTAAGTTACGATTAGACGTTATAAAAAAACGATATATAAACAAACAGACAAAAACAGTTCTCACTACCACGTATCAAGAGTTCGTGTAAGTGCGATCAAATGATTTGTACCAGCTCGTAGCCATAAAACCCGCCCGCCATATAACATATTCAATATCCCCGAATCTCGCAGCACATCACGTCACAACAACGAAACTCGTGTTAACATTACACATAATCTTGTAAATAAGTTTAAAACAGACGAATGATCGTGACCAACGATTTTTGTTCGTACACAAACGTCCACCTTAACCATGTCTTAGTACCAACGCATTAGATCTATATTCGTATGAAATTTGTACATTTGTCGCTTAGATTCTTATCATATCACGTAGCAGTTTGATGGCAGATAAAGATGGTAGTGCGGTTGATTTTTGGAAACGCCGCTCCTGGCCCATAATTGGCCTAAAAGTTTATCTCTTCACGGAACTTATGGTCATTATGGTACAATATTGTCCCGGTAGCTGACTCGCATCGCCTCGATTCCATTAAACGCCGTGAGATCACCGCATGTAATTGCTAGAAACTAGTAATTATTGCTTTGGGATGTTTTGTGAAAGTTGGGGTTGATGGATTGTCTACTGTGTTTAAGCAGCTGCCGTTTATACCCTTGTAGCTCAGCAATAAGACTAACATAGTGCTTTCTAATAAGAATATAAAAAAGTGAAATATACCCATCTTTCGGCAATAGCAAAGTAATATGGAAGATTAAAGATTAAGATAGAAACTACACCACAATTTGATGATATAAGAGGAACAGGTACTTGCTAAACTTATTATTGCATTGATTTAGAATCATCATCATCATCATCAGCCCAAATACGTCCCACTGCTGGGCACGGGCCTCCTCTACAACTGAGAGGGTTATTTAGAATGCAAAGTTTTAAAGAAGAGAGAAAAAAAGTGTGTGTGTGTGTACTTATGTACACGCGTTAGAAGTTATACTTCATACATAAATATATATTTTCTTAAATAATATACTTATATAATAATATATTATAAAATAATATTTTAATAACTTCATGGTGTCGGTTTTTCATGACAGTGTGCGCGCGCATCGTAATAACTTCAAAAATATGTCAATCCCTTTTTATTACTGTCACTATTCTACATTCTTAAAATTTAAAACAAACTTTTTCTGAATAACTTTTTGGTGTCGGTGTGCGCGCGCATCGTAAAAAATCACTCTCATCATTTTTCCCTAACGCGCCAAAAGAAGTATAACTTCAAAAAGGAAAAAAGGAATAAATGCAGATGGAAGTTGCCCTTATAATATAGACCACCTGCCTATTTGCGTTGATTATATTGTAGAGAAAAAAGAAAATATTTAATAAAGCCAAATCATCTGAAAATCAGCACAAAATAAAATCCTTGTATTTCTTTTTAATTCATGGTCTATTTTACAATAAGCAAGATTTACATGACTTTAATATCTGTCCTTTCATATTCCTCAGAAAGGCATCCATGATGCGGCGGGTGCGTGGTAGCCCCAACGAACTTGTGTCTGTTGTGGGACAAAAATGTGATAGTGCATTGGTCACTGGATGTCCTCTCATAGGACATCCTATACATACCTTCAATAGCTTTAAGTTAGATTAAGTTTTGTTGGTTTTAATTTTAAGGTCTATACCTTAAAATTCATGTAAAGGATCCGAAATAAAGAATTTATTATAAAACTATTAATGAGGTGCATGTCAAAACAGATGTTTTTACAAGCAATCAGAGTGAGCTCGCAAAATATTTGTTATATGCTATAGGTAAGGTAATAGCACTAGTAATTGACCACTTAAGGACACAGAAATTTCTTTTTTAATGCCTAACTTTAATCATCATTCGAATTCAATGAGTGTTTTGTTTTGTTAACTCTGTGCAAGTCTTTTAACGAAACGAGCTAGTATTTTTTCTTGTACAATGGTTGCATTCAAGTAAAAAAATGAAAATAAAACTTAATATAAGAGATTTAGTAGTTGACCACCTAAAAACTAGTAGTTGACCATGTTTTGCATCAGTAGTTGACCATTCAGATTTTTTAATTATTTGTTAAATAAGAAGGCAAATTAAGACAACTTTGCGTTTTATTTGAAATATAATAACAATAACATCCCCCGCTCGTTAATAAATGTTCTGGCCATTTCCACAATCGACCATTTGCTTTCATCGATGATATTGTAGCTGTTTTTTTTTTATAGCTTTAAGTACTTTTCCGGGATAAAAGTTATTATCGTACTTCATCATCATCATCATCATCAGCCCATATACGTCCCACTGTTGGGCACGGGCCTACTCTACAATTGAGAGGGTTTAGGCCTTAGTCCATCACGCTGGCTTAGTGCGGGTTGGCGGACTACACACCTAAGAAATTCCTAAGAACTTTTAGGTGTGCAGGTTTCATCGCGATGATTTCCTTCACCGTTAAAGTGCGTGATAATTCTTTATCAATACACACATATGCAACTTCGAAAAGTCAGTCATGTGTGCCTGGGGTTTGAACCTGCGACCGTCGAGATTCTCGACCGCGTGCCTAAACCTCAATGCCGTACTTAAATATGACAAATTCAACATTTACTTTTTGCCGAGGCTTTTGTCAGATTCTTAATCAGACAACAGTAGTTGAAAGTTTACGCATATTTTCAAGCATATCGTTAGGACCTATGATGTCAAATTGATCTAGAGTGGTTTCAAATATGTCATCAGCAATGCTAATTGCTGGTGATCCTGGGATCGTCACTAGCACTAGTTCGTCACCAACAGTAATATGTACCGCAGTTGCCGATGGTTCCATTGTGGTTTCCAAAACACCATCATTATTGTGAGAGGATTTTTTTTTCAGCCGTTCTTATGGGTGTTTTATGAAGACGAACGACATTTACTGCTGAGAGCATTGCAGCTTCAGTATAATTTAGGAATGTACCCCTTTTCCCAGACATCTACAAGGTGAAAATTTGGTTTTAGTAACTGATCGTACCTTACAATAAAGGTGGTCAACTACTAAATAAAATTAAGTAATTGTAAAAGTAAATAAAATAGTTAATTCTAATTGATGATGCCCTTCATATATTATTCCGTACAGTACATTTACATGATACAGAAATTCATCAGAAGTTGACCATCCTGGTCAATTACTAGAAAATCATGCTAAAACGGAATCAGTAGTGGACCACCCCCACATCTCAATCTTGTAAACAAATTTTCGTATTTTAAATACCCTGTTACCTCAATTAATCCTTAACGAATTAGAAAATCAAAACACTTACCATCAATAAGATGACAAAGTTGTTAATATTTAACTTTAAACTTTTTCAATCCTTAAGAAAATTATTACAAAAAAACGAATAATAGATTTACGGTGCGTCAATCAACAAACAACTGGAGGCTATTTTGAATATTTGAAAATAATGGAATCGTAGTTTGCGCGCTTCGTAGACCACATGACAGCACTAACTACTCAATATGGAATTAGTTTAAAAATATGCCGCGAATTCTTATTTTATCAGTTTATGTGCATTGGTGGTCAACTACAGGTACATGGTCAACTACTAGTGACATTACCTTACTTAAATTAATTGTGTTAGCTTAATTTATTAGTAATAGTGTAATTGTTATTATGTTTTGTTTTATTTTGTATATATAAATTTGTGTTATAGTCCCGCCAGTTCGAATTGGGTACCTAAACCTGTAATGACTGTGTGTGTTGAATAAATAAATAAATTATTTTTAATATTGCCAGTGTTTGTTCGTGGTCAAAAGAGATCCCATGACAGAATATTCGATGTTATTTTAAAACAAATAATAATACATATCAAGGATACCAGAAAATTCTTAACAAAAATATTTATCTACATAATATAGATACCCTTTGTTACAACCAGCATTTCTCCTAAGCTACCGCCATTAAAATTCAAAGCCAATATCAATGAAACCGATATCGCCTATAGATAACCGGCATAAACAATAACTTTATGTAACATAACACTCGAGTTAAAATAAGACATAAATACAGAAGTTATGGACGCCGTGGCGACTGATTCAGGGGCGTTGACATAAGATGGGGAGATAAATCCGTTTTTTCGAGCCAGCGTCAAGCGGTCTCGAGGAAATGGGTTTTGGAGGATTTTTTGTAATATCTGTTGAGTTGGCCGCGATTGTTGATGTTTAGGTTAATTTTATGCGTCGGCATTACATACTTGAACGCTTAGTCATGTTCTAATTAATGTGTTAAATATTTTTATGGTTTACATAATGACCTGATGATGTCGGTCGGTTGGGAATACCCAAATACAGTTTAACACATGTAATTTTTTTATATCTTTTTTGTAGAAAAGCAAAATTATTACTATACCTTAGCCTTAATCCATAACTTATTTTTAGTATCCTAGATCTGTTGACATTGAAGCCTTAGGACAAAACCCTCTTTACACATCATGTCATTTGCCGTCAAATTTGTGTGTTTTGGTAATGATTGAATATCTGTATACGTGCCAGCGTTGGATTTATAAAAAATACTTTCGGTTTCGCTTAGGATATCTCTGGAGTATTCCGGGAGCTGGAGAAGTGTTATCATAGAATTTCCAGTGAATGTGCTTTGAAGGGAAAAATATATTCGTCCTCTTTTACGTGGATCAAAGTCAAAGTCAAAGTCAAAATATCTTTATTCAAATAGACTTTTACAAGTTCTTTTGAATCGTCAATTTACACATCTTATTTTTTTTAAACTATTGATCCTTTTGAGTATCCATGTAGCTTCTCACCAATGGACACTCTATTTCAACCCCTTTGTACCGTCATGTACCAGTCAGTGGCTGTACCTCCATAGAAGTCCCAAAGTCCAGTTTGCCTTACAAAATTCCCAACAATAATCTTTAACCTTTAAATCATTATTTAACAAAATCAATTTGAAATATGAGTGAAAATACCTTACCTACAATTAGCAATTATAAATTAGACATTAAACAATTAACGTGTAACGCTTTTGAGCTTCTATGGAAGTACTGCCACTGGTACCAGTGAGGTCACTTCGGCATGCCAGTATAAAAAGTACTAAAGAAACATGTAGGTACTATGATTGGTATTGACTGCCTCGTGGTCTCGCGGCACAAGTATGTGCCGTGCGATTTAGAGGTCCTGGGTTCGATTCCCGGGTCGGGCAAAGTGTTATTGGGTTTTTCCATTAATAAATTTTCAATAGCAGCACGGAGTCTGGAATTGTGCCCGAAAAACGTCAATGGGCTCGCCCCCTATTACGTGGGACTGATGCATACCTGGCGAAAAGTGGGTGCAGAAATGCACCTCTGCCTACCCCTTCGGGGAATACAGGCGTGAGGTTATGTATGTATGTAGGTACTATGATCTTAGTAAAACAAGAGAAAAACGATTCCTCATTGTAATTCCCAGGAGCACAGTACGGTAAGCTATCGCCTGATATGAATCGCGTAAGAAACTGCCAGGGGTATAGGAAAACAGCAACGCTACCTCCAAGAATTTGCATGTTGTGCGGATGTTAAATTACACAAAATTATGTTCTCTAAGGATTTTTAATTCTCCTTGAACTTCTTGGATGATCCTATGGAAGTTCAAATTTTCGATTTCTTAAGTATTGGGTTATTCGTTCAATAGCCCGAAGGAGTCTAGAAATGTGCCCGAAAAACAGCAATAAACTTATATCATTTTATTTGGAATATATAAAACGACTGACGAAACGTAGGGATTGAACAACATCTCTGCCTATCACTTTGAGGATATCCTCACGCCTATATAGACGTGAACGTATGCATGAAAATTTATTAATCCGGAGTCATTTTAATGAACATTAAGGGAATGTCCACATTGACTAGCTTTCTCTTAAATCTGTATAAAGTGTATGACTAGGTATCAGATCTGTAACTATAATAACTTGTAAATCGCATCATGCGCTGTTCAGATCAGGTTAGCAGCAACTTTTGACTTTGCTTCAAGAACTTGTTCGATATAATAGATGTCTAAGACTTATATCAGATTCGTTTGGTCTTTGGGCTGTCTAAAGCACTTTAGATTGTAATTATTCAAAACTAGGTCAATAGAGAAATTAAATTTAAACAAAACAAAAACCGCCTTCAAAAGAACCTATTCCAAAACAAATTAAAATGCACAAAAAAGTAAAATAATAATTGCGTATTCTTCTATAACTAAACAATCAACTTACTAATTTTTTTTCATCAATATATAAGGTAATAGCATCAGTAATTGACCACTTAAGGACAAAGAAATTTCTTTTTTAATGCCTAACTTTAATCATCATTCAAATTCAATGAGTGTTTTGTTTTGTTAACTCTGTGCAAGTCTTTTAACGAAACGAGCTAGTATTTTTTCTTGTACAATGGTTGCATTCAAGTAAAAAAATGAAAATAAAACTTAATATAAGAGATTTAGTAGTTGACCACCTAAAAACTAGTAGTTGACCATGTTTTGCATCAGTAGTTGACCATTCAGATTTTTTAATTATTTGTTAAATAAGAAGGCAAATTAAGACAACTTTGCGTTTTATTTGAAATATAATAACAATAACATCCCCCGCTCGTTAATAAATGTTCTGGCCATTTCCACAATCGACCATTTGCTTTCATCGATGATATTGTAGCTGTTTTTTTTTATAGCTTTAAGTACTTTTCCGGGATAAAAGTTATTATCGTACTTCATCATCATCATCATCATCAGCCCATATACGTCCCACTGTTGGGCACGGGCCTACTCTACAATTGAGAGGGTTTAGGCCTTAGTCCATCACGCTGGCTTAGTGCGGGTTGGCGGACTACACACCTAAGAAATTCCTAAGAACTTTTAGGTGTGCAGGTTTCATCGCGATGTTTTCCTTCACCGTTAAAGTGCGTGATAATTCTTTATCAATACAGACATATGCAACTTCGAAAAGTCAGTCATGTGTGCCTGGGGTTTGAACCTGCGACCGTCGAGATTCTCGACCGCGTGCCTAAACCTCAAGGCCGTACTTAAATATGACAAATTCAACATTTACTTTTTGCCGAGGCTTTTGTCAGATTCTTAATCAGACAACAGTAGTTGAAAGTTTACGCATATTTTCAAGCATATCGTTAGGACCTATGATGTCAAATTGATCTAGAGTGGTTTCAAATATGTCATCAGCAATGCTAATTGCTGGTGATCCTGGGATCGTCACTAGCACTAGTTCGTCACCAACAGTAATATGTACCGCAGTTGCCGATGGTTCCATTGTAGTTTCCAAAACACCATCATTATTGTGAGAGGATTTTTTTTTTCAGCCGTTCTTATGGGTGTTTTATGAAGACGAACGACATTTAGTGCTGAGAGCATTGCAGCTTCAGTATAATTTAGGAATGTACCCCTTTTCCCAGACATCTACAAGGTGAAAATTTGGTTTTAGTAACTGATCGTACCTTACAATAAAGGTGGTCAACTACTAAATAAAATTAAGTTATTGTAAAAGTAAATAAAATAGTTAATTCTAATTGATGATGCCCTTCATATATTATTCCGTACAGTACATTTACATGATACAGAAATTCATCAGAAGTTGACCATCCTGGTCAATTACTAGAAAATCGTACTAAAACGGAATCAGTAGTGGACCACCCCCACAACTCAATCTTGTAAACAAATTTTCGTATTTTAAATACCCTGTTACCTCAATTAATCCCTAACGAATAAGAAAAGCAAAACACTTATCATCAACAAGGTGACAAAGTTGTTAATATTTAACTTCAAACTTTTTCAATCCTTAAGAAAATTATGACAAAAAAACAAATAATAGATTTACGGTGCGTCAATCAACAAACAACTGGAGGCTATTTTTTATATTTGAAAATAATGGAGTCGTAGTTTGCGCGCTTCGTAGACCACATGACAGCACTGACTACTCAATATGGAATTAGTTTAAAAATATGCCGCGAATTCTTATTTTATCTGTTTATGTGCATTGGTGGTCAACTACAGGTACATGGTCAACTACTAGTGCCATTACCTTAGGTACGATCTATGTGTTTACGACGCAAGAAGCTAGGTAGGTACCTATCCACTTCAAATCTAACTCAACACATACCTATGAATAACAAACAATGATTAAAATATTTTTTAATGTTCTCCTATGTAAAATGAAATCAAAAATATTAGACTACTTAAAAGTCAATCATATTATTACGATAATATAATGTAGTTTTAATTATTGTTATTCTTGGAGGCGGTGAAGACACTTTTAACAAACAAACCCACTTCCTTATTAAACAATTGATCAAAATGTTGTTTGCTTACTGAATCAATTAATTATCTGATTGTAAGCCCCATCTCTAAAGCATAAATACAATTGTCTTTCATAATCTCTGTTGACCCTTCGCTAAAAGTCGTAAAGACAAAGCTTCTGACAGCGAAGCCACAAATCTACCTGATATCTCCACCATCTGTGTGTCATAACTGAAAAATATTGTTACTCACACCAACACACTTTATTGGCGCTGGATTGAGACAAAAAGGCAAATGTATTAATTTTCGATCCCGTAAGCTAATAAATTCTGTCCGGCTTATTGAAATGTTTATTACTTATCGACTGCCTCGTTGGTCCAGCAGCGGTATCTGGCAGCGATCGAGAAGTGCTGGGTATGGTCGCCGGGTCGGTAGAAGTGTTATTGGATATTTCCATTGAGAAATTATTTTCCACTACAACGTACTTAAAACACAGCTGAAAAAATGTGGGTTTAGAAATACACTTTCCTATAACACTGCGGATACACTCATATTGCATGCATGCATTTATATTATGTATTTCCAACCGAGATTATTAGAGATGAACTGCGCAGTAAAAGTAAGGTAGAATTTATTTTATGGTCAAAGAAGGGGGAAAAGGAACATGTATTGAATAATAAATAAAATAAATAAATAAATACACCCAACAGTCACATATATACATAGTTCTGATCCCACACTAAGATACAAGCCGACACACGACACAATCGTGGGTATCAGAAACTACGAGATACTTTTCGGTCTCACATACACCCAGACCCGAAACAAATATTTGTGGATCACACAAACATTTGTCTCGGTGCGGGGATCGAACCCGCGGCCTCTCGTTTCGCAAGCTGGTATCTAGCCAACTGCGCCACGGGGCTGTCAATTGAAGTAACCTAACTCTTCGTTGTACCTATAAATTTTAGGCATAAATAAGTAATTTGGTGATGACAACGAAGACACAAAGTAATAAAGGGAAATAATATAACTAGATGTCATCTGCAAATATCTAACAAAACGTGAGACACAGAATTGAATAGTACAGACTGCTTATTTTATCCTTACTATAATTTTACCTGCGTAGTTATCAAGCCAATATTCTACATTTCTTCCTATTTACGAGTAACTCAATCTGCTAGATGTTCCCTGCTGCTGCACCTGGATTTAGGTATCACATTTATTACGCTTTCTTCTTCTGCTTCTTATGGCTAATATATCAAAGTCTTTTCGGCGATATCAGTAACGCCCAGAACAGAAAGTACTTGTGGGTAAACATTGACAAGTGCGAGCGAGAGGGCTAAAGTATTAGCATTCAGAACGCAATCGCAATCCGATACCACAAAGAGCGTCGTGTGCTTTATGATTGTAGATTTTTCTGTTAAGTCACAAAGTCGCCGCTGCGCGTGCGCAGCGTTACGAACCTACAGACACTACGCTGAGACGTATCTTCATTTTGTATGGATGTAGTATTAGCAATGTATTAGACCCATACAGATAAATAATTTTGTCGAGATTTTTTAATGTGTACCTCACAACGACTAATTTTCAGCAGTTAACAAACTGTTTTTTTCTTCAGTATTGGTTATACATAGTTTTGAAATGCGAAAAGTTACATAACGCAATGTGATCGCTATCAGGGTGGATGCGATTTTTTTTTGGTTTTTGTACGGAAAAGATACATGATGTTAATAACCAAGTTGATTACTTACTGCTCATAGACAATCGCCAATCAACACAATTATAGTAGCATTTTTAATTGAATTTTTCAAGTGGCTTAATGAAATAAAATAAGAAACAATGACCTCATGATTCGGGCGTCTTCGATGACTCCATTACACAAACTTGCATGTTTCGCAAACTGAATCTTCCTAATATTGTGATTTAGAAGATTTTTGTCACAAGATTATATATTTTATAATTTAAATAAACGACATTTCTACTTATTGCTGATTATAATGTTCTGTGTGATATAAAGATTTTGTCTTTCAGTTTGTCGTAATTTTAACTAGCCTTTAATTGTCAATACTTCACAAACACTTCATATATTTGGCATCCATGTCTGGACTCGGCATAGGTTTGCATGGTTCCATCGTATTTCTCAGCTCGGTCTCACGATGTACCCCGCACGGTGTACACGTATCGTTGCTCATATTATATTTATAAACTACTAGTAGTTCCACCCTGCTTCGTCTAGTTTCGTTAGTTTTATAATCTTCACCTTCTGTAGCAATATTAGAAGGTGTCTATAGATGAGGTTCTGACTCGAATGTTTTACAAAAACCAGTGATATTTTCAAATTTTTATTTCAGTTTTTAGTCTGTCAATTGTATAAACTTTTTTAGTGCATGTTATCAACAAAACGAAACTAGTATCAAAGTATAAGTTCAGGAAGACATCAACTGCTAAAACATACCTTAACAAAACATTGTACAGATATACAAAACAAACTCATACCTTTGTCCGTGAAGCGGCAAGCAGGGGTGAATCTCTAAGCACACATTTCGCCAGCAGACTTTTATAAATCCATGTAAAGTTAAGGTTAAGATTATAATTATTTTGCACATTTATATACTCCATGCTCCTACTGAATTCCTCATGACAAAACCCAGTTACGTGCTCAACTCGGAAATAGTAACCGAAACCTCTTGATAGCACTTAATACAAGAGCTAGGAAAGTTTTTTTTTATGGGAAAGGAGGCAAACGAGCTTGAGAGCCACCTGGTGTTAAGTGGCCAACACCGCCCATGGACACCCACAATACCAGAGGAATCATCGGTGCGTTAGGAAAATATAGGCTCTTTTCTTGTTGTTCCCTAAAAAAGTGCACCGCCTCTATAGAAAACACGATAAATACTTCTGACATAATCTAAAGTACGATGCATATTGACTTCACTGGCGAAAAACTATCTTTGCGATTAATTGATGGTCATAACAAAATATTCTTTAGGCTAGCAAAATTATACCAACTGGTAACAGATGATCGAAGTCGTTTATTGACAGTTGACAGTACTTAGACTGCATTGCAGTCTGCACTTACTATCAGATGCAGTGTTGTTACTTTATAGTGCGAGACTAAAAAATCTCCAAAACAGACACAAACGCCCACATATTTTTCCATATATACGATTGTTTTATTTATTATTTATAATGTTATGCCGGCGAGTACAAATTAAGACGCTGTATGTAGATTTTGCGACACGCTGTGAAGTGTTGTTTACGATATCTGACGGTCCAACTTATTGCCGCCAGAGAATGCATTTGAAGTTCTTTATTGTACGGGACAGGGGGATTTTGTATTGATATTCAAATGAAAAACTGACTGTTGTCCCGGTAACAAAGGCTTGGTTAGAGAAAATTAAAATTAAATTAAATAAAAAATTTAGTAACGTTATGACTGGAAGTGATCCTAATATATTATATAACTCCATGTTTAACACATTTTGTGAGGAGTTTGAATCAGTTTTCACACCCAGATCAGTTTCAATTGGTAAAAATACTCCCTTTAAAAGTTGGGCAACATTAGGCATTCACATAAGTAGAAAGAGATTGTATGACCTATACTATGAAAAAACATACAATCACAGTTTAGAATTAAAAAAATATGTGAAAAATTATTCTAAGATATTTAAGCTAGTTTGCATAAGAGCCAAGTCCTCATACTTAAGTAATAAAATAAAAATGGCTAAAAATACCATAAAAATGACTTGGAGTGTAATAAATAAAGAAACTGGTAAGACTAAACCTCGAGACACCGAGTTTAGTTTAAACATTAATAATAATATTATTAATTCTAACTTTGAGGTAGCTAAGGCCTTTGAAACTTTTTTCACTGATATACCAGTCTCTATAACTAAAAGCTTGAACTCTTCCCCATCTATTGCAAGTAAGTTATTGCAGAAAACTGTCCCTGGGAGTGAAGATTCATTTAGATTCCATTGTGTTAATAGTATAGATGTTATTAAGACATTTAAGCTAATAAACATAAAAAATACATGTGACCTATGGGGAATTTCTACTAAAGTCTAAAATTCTGTAATTCATGTATTAGCACCCCAGCTAGCTGTAATTTTTAACTCATGTGTTAATAGTGGTATATTTCCTGATAGAATGAAATTAAGTAAAATTATTCCTCTTTATAAATCAGGTACCAAAGATGACCCAACTAACTTTAGACCTATATCGGTTTTACCTTCTATCAGTAAAATATTTGAAAAACTTATGCTGTTACAAATTGAAAATCACTTTTCAAAAAACAAACTGCTTCATTGTAAACAATTTGGTTTTACTCGGGGTCGCTCCACCACTGATGCTGGTGTGGAACTTATTCAGAATATTTTTGAAGCTTGGGAGGTTTCACAGGATGCTTTAGGAGTATTTTGTGATCTATCCAAGGCATTTGATTGTGTTCACCATGATATTCTTATCAGGAAATTAAGCCATTATGGAGTTACTGGTATGGCACTTGAATTGTTTAAGTCATATTTAAGTAATAAGATCCAAGTTGTTGATGTAAATGAAAAAAGATCTCCTGGGTCTGTTGTTACTATGGGAGTTCCACAGGGCTCGATTCTTGGACCCTTTCTTTTTTTAATATACATTAATGACTTGCCCTATTATATAAGGGATGACTGTGATGTAGTGCTGTTTGCTGATGACACTTCTTTATTATTTAAAGTTAAACATAATATCAACCCACTCTTGACAATGTAAACTGCACTCTCACTAAAATCATGCATTGGTTTAATATTAATAACCTATTATTAAATAGTCAAAAAACTAAATGTATTGTGCTAACATTTTAAGCAGTATTTTAAGAAGCTGAGCCTTGTGGATAATACTAAGTTTTTGGGAATCACATTAGACCCCAAACTTCAATGGGGCCCCCATATAACAACATTAGCTCAAAAAGTGAGTGCAGCAGTCTTTGCGGTGAGCAAAATACGTCAGCTGACTGACATTGATACAGCTAGGTTAGTGTATTTTGCTTATTTTGATGAGTTATGGAATTCTACTATGGGGTAGTGCTGCGGACATAAATACCATATTTTTACTACAAAAGCGAGCTATCAGAGCTATATATTCACTAGGCTCTAGATATTCTTTAAGAGAAAAGTTTAAGGAAATTGGTATTATGATAGTAGCATCTCAATATATGCACGCAAATCTTATGTATGTCCATAAGAATATAGATAAATTTAAAAAGACTTCTGACATACATAATAGAAATACTTGCAATAAAAATAAGTTAGTAACTTATAAGACCAGGCTCCACAAGATCAGCAAATCTTTTAAGGGTTACTGTATACACTTTTACAATAAAGTCCCTAATAATATTAACGCTTTAAAGTACCATACATTTAAAGAAATTACTAAGAGACAGCTATGTAACAAACCCTACTATACAATATCAGAATATATGGAGGATAACGAAGCTTGGGTATAATTAATAATTATTGTAATCACAATTCTGACTTTGTCTACTTTAATGGACATAGCTGTACATATTTAATTATTATTTTAGTACTTTGTAAGCAATTAGGTATGTCATGCTCGCTGAAATGTCTGTGCTTACGGCGGCGTCGTGTGCCGGGTCAGTCACTTCCCTATGAAATGGTTGAGGAGACTGATGACTGGCACATGCCTCATACTCATGAACGGGTGCTGTTTGTGTGGACTGGTCTGCCTGATTTGCTTATTTGCATTTATGAACTTTTAACCTGGTTAAATGTCAGTTTCTCCATTTAAGATGACTATGTTATCCTCATATCCTCATCCTCATATTCAATATAACATTCTGAGATTGTATTAATGAATTGCTCTAATTCGGGAAATTTAGTCTTTGTATCAATATTGTAAACTATCTCTTGATTGGAAAAGAGCAACACTAGAGTTTCTTACCAGTTCTTCTCTAGTGATGACTGCCTTCCGAACAGGGTGGTAATTTTGAAATGACTGAATCTAAGTGATGTATTTGACATTTTATAGATTCAATAAATATTATTTCATTTCATTTTATTTCAATTTAAGGTTAAATCTACTCATTTTGGAAAAGGTGGGTGTTAAATTACAACAAATGTAAGTCTCATTAGAGTGCAAGAGAATAAAGTTCAGACAAAAAAAAAATAGAAAGGAAATTTTAAATGAATCCCTTATTTCAAAGGAGAATTTATCAAAAATAGAATTAAGCCTATCATTTTATTATAATTGATGTCATTTAAATCATTTTTTAAATTTATTACAACGAGAATCAGCGAGTTTCATATCAAAATCGACAAAAATGTTTAATATATGATTTACAATTGATATGTGTCTATGTGTTTGTGAGATGGAAAAGTCTCTCGTTATTTCCGATACTTACAACAATCAGCTAATATCTTAGTTAGGTTGAAACTGTGTACAGTTGGGTGTATTAACTCATTCCTCTGTTTTTGAAGTTATACTTCTTTAGGCGCGTTATGAAAAAATGATAACATTTTAAGATGCGCGCGCATATGTAACACAAAATTCATCCTCTGAAGCTGCCCACTAAACCGCTCAAATTAAAGAATGTATTTAAATAAAGGTTTCGAATTGACAACATATATCCACAATATTCGAATAATTGCGTATTAAGATTTTAAAAATGTAGAATTGTGACAGTAATAAAAAGGGACTTATTTATTAGTTGTCAAGTATTTATGAGTGCGTTCAGAAATGTAATATGTTGGGTAAACTAAGAACTATGTATTTATGTACTGTTGGGCGTATTTATAAGTTTTACTTCAGTCGTGTGGTATAACTTCTAACGCGTGTAAGTACACACACTTTTTTTATCTCTGGTAGTATTAAAATATGCCAAGATGTATGACGACAGTTCCTTTGCCTCCTTATAACGATCATAACAGAATATTAAGCTCTAATTGACGTTAGTTGTTCCTAATTGCAAGTCCTTTTAATAATTTAAGCATTCATATACTAAATACGGTCTTATAAGCTGTTACGATGAATGTAAAACCAAATATTACGGTACATATTTCACATCAAAGGGATCTGGGTGAGATTTTAACGGTGTCAGCGATGTGTTTATGTTTGGCCTTAGTAATAATGATTAACAAGAGCGAACAAAGAATTGGTATCGATATAAACAAGGAACATACAGAGTGTACAAAGACCATGATCTAAAACTAAAACAGGCAATAGCCACGGTGATTACAAACACCGTGACATAAAAAAATTACGACAAAAAATACAAATAAAATACGTTTTCCTTACAACCACGAGTATTAAATGTATGCAGTTGTTAGAAAAATTAAAAAAAAAGCCATTTTTTTGTCGGGATTTTTTAAAATGTCACCGTATTTGTAATCACCCTAGCTATTGCCTGTCTTAGTTTTCGATTACCGTCTTTATACACTCTGTATATACATGTACATACCCTTACGCCTGTAGTCCCAAAATGGAAAAACCCACAAATTTCGCCAGGAACGTACCATAAACAAGAAATTATATCAATTTAATAGCTGTAATAGTCGTGATGGCCTCGTGAGGTTTAGGCTCGCGGTTGAGAATCTCGACGGTCGCGGGTTCAAACCCCAGGTTACACACCTCTGACTTTTCGAAGTTGTATGTGTATTCACAAAAGAATTATCACGCACTTTAACGGTGAAGGAAAAGTTTTAGGAATTTCTTAGGTGTGTAGTCCGCCAACCCGCACTAGGCCAGCGTGGTGGTCTAAGGCTCAAACCCTCTCAATTGTAGAGGAGACCCGCGCCCAGCAGTGGGACGTATATGGGCTGATAATGACCTTCTCCTTAGCACTTATAAAACAATTGTCCCTCTGGTATCAGTAGCGTATTTATGCGTGTCAAATACTGAAGGGACAAGTCTAAATATTTAAAATAGCCCGTGGGTTAGATTAACAAGAATTCCCACCTAATCCAATACCGATCCCCGATCTCTGGAAGCTGCTATTTTCAACAAGCTCGCAATAATACCTGATGCACATGATATTGTTCTAACATTGTGACAAAACGACAAGGTTCTTGGACCACATCCAATTGTGATTGTTAGGACGGTGACATACGGACGGCATGTTTGTACTATTTGCTTTTACTTATACATTGTTATAAATGTCATACGTGATGATTATGAGTCGGTGTTGGCGTTCAATCATTCCAAATGATGTATGAAATGTCTTAATAGAATTTAAAGTGGATTCTATAGAGAAGCTGTTTGGGATTAAAGAGGCCTTTAATAGTAGTTGTTTATGGACTTATCATATTTAATATAAATACACCCAACAGTCACATACATAGTTCTGACCCCACACTAAGATACAAGTCTTGTGTCGTGGGTATCAGAAACTACAAGAGACTTTTCGGTCTCACAAACACCCAGACCCGAAACAAACACTTGTGGATCACACAAACATTTGTCTCGGTGCGGGGATCGAACCCGCGGCCTCTCGTTTCGCAAGCTGGTATCTAGCCAACTGCGCCACGGGTCTGTCATCATTTAATATATTAATTAATACCAACATGCTTGTATGGTCGTAGGATAGGTCATCAATATTTTGCAGTTATGTTGGGGGGAGGTCAGTCTGTTTTTTTTAAGGCATATTTCCAGAATCCGCGTAGCTAGTGAGAATTTCCAAAAATAACAAACTAATGTCAGAGGAAATACAGGTAACGTGGTCGTCAATTACAAAAAAATAACATGGTACTGAATAAATTGTTGCTTATTCATGATAAATTAATGTTTATTCATATAAGTGTTTTGATTTTTGCGAATTGTGACTGCATTTTATGTTAAAAAAAAAAACATGTCGTTTACCCCGCGTGAAGGTATAAGCTTGTTATGATATAATTATTTGCAGTCTGCAAACATATATTTTACGATAATCTAAATCAAATCTAAAGTCTAGCGTCTGACTGCAAAACGCTAAATAGATATAATTTTATACTACTTTCAGTTTTTTCTTTTCGTTACTTTTTGCTTTTATCTAGTAAAATACTTCGTTAACATAAAAGCAAATTAACAAATGATATGATGTACATTGACACAATTTAACAAATGATATGATGTACATTGACAATTTTCATCCACACAAATTAGAATTAAAGCGATGAAAACCCGCAATAGTAAGCGAAGTTCTTAAATGCATAGTTAAGATATTGTGCGTAAGACATTAACTGTGTGCTAATGTCTTTAAATAATGCACCGGCCGTTTTAATAGTATCGCGTATAAATTGTTTTCATCTCATTGTAGGTCAGTGAGTGTTTAATTAAATTAGATTTAGGCTTGGCGTGCACAGTGCATGCGACTTAAAGTCGTGCGAAATTATTTTAAGAATTATAGACCATTTCCCGGGACGAACTATTAACATTCGGAGCTAGCTTGCCTTCCTAGGAATCCGGTTGATATATTTTAATATTATGTTACTTTTAAACAGAAAGACAATTTTTTAAATACAACACTGTACTTGATGGTAAGCTACTAGATGTTGTTCAAAGCTCCTGTGATAGAAAAGCTGAAAGGAAACCGTCTGTCCTGGTATGGGCATGTTATGAGGAGGGATGAATCATACGTAGGTAAAAAGGTGATGGATATGAAAGTTGATGGATGGAGCAGAGGAAGGCCAAAGAAAAGATGAATGGAGTGCGTGACTGAAGATATGAAAGAAAAAGGGGTGAATGAAGTCATGACGGCTGATAAGGATGTGTGGAAGGATAAAACATACTGCGCCAACCCCAAATGAAATTGGGAACAGGGCAAGGAGATGATGATGATGATGTTGTCCATATAGAGCATTAAGGGGCAAGTGGTTCCTTTCACTTAACAATCGATTTTCTCATGCCTTGCCTACTGAGATGGATATCACACACTATTTTTTTTTATGCCTCTTTGTGTAGAATATTATCTTTTTAATCACAGATTTATCTGGAGTTCGACTTTAAATCGCATCCACCCGATCGCCTTTAAATAATTTCACAGTTTCCAGCAAATTCTTTATGGATTTATCGTCGCTAAAACTGATTCCTCAAGCGCTGCGTGAGTCGGTCGGTTGGGTATAACATTATAATGTACTGGACTCTTGATTAACGCCTCAAAGTGTCAGATGAATGGCGGGTTGTTTGTATGATAATATTTAGAGAAAACTAATGGAATCTAGGTATCTGTGTGGTTAAAACTGGTAGCCGTTGTGGTATTACTAGTGGTAGGTTCATGTTTAAGTAGATGATGTATCGCGGTCGGTCCTTTGTTCACCATGGTATTAGTCCCCCAAACTTCTTCACAAGATAGGTGAAGAGGTTTTCGGCCGGCATGATTGCGTCGACCAACGGGAGATCATCATCTCTCGCTGGTCGGCACTTTTTCTGGACTCCATTACACTTACCATCAGGTGCAATGGGGTCACTTTGCCGTAGTATAAAAAAAAAAAAAGTATGTATGTCTGTACATTCTAGAGTCTTTGGTTTAATTCTCCTGACGGGAAAAGTGATTTTTTTAGTAGTAGTAGGAAATCTACTTAAGTGCTTGTAAAATGACTTTTTACATAGGACTTACAACACAGCTGGCGAAACATGAGTGCAGACAAAAGCTCTGCCTATCCCTATAGGATGATTTTGAGTAGGTACAAGTTGCCCAAAAAACTTAACCTATAACTCGAGATTTCTGTTGACTTTGATAAGTTTGCGGCTGGTGAGAAACTTCCTCATTTAAATCATTAATTTGTCAACGTCATTGTCGTTAAAAGTAGCTTGGCACAAGTAATCCTTAGTTGAGATTTAGGCTAGCTCACCACGCTGGCCTTGTCCAGATTGGTGAACTTCAGAAACTTTTGAAACTCTTTGTAAAGACTTTCTTAATATTTTTTATACATATAAATAAATAAATAAATACACCCAACAGTCACATACATAGTTCTGATCCCACACTAGGATACAAGTCCTGTGTCGTGGATATCAGGAACTACGAGAGACTTTTCGGTCTCACAAACACCCAGACCCGAAACAAATATTTGTGGATCACATAAAAATATGTGTCTTGGTGCGGGGATCGAACCCGCGGCCTCTCGTTTCGCAAGCTGGTGTCTAGCCATCCATAGCCACGGGGCTGTCACGTATCACATATACTACGTTATGTATTTTGCCAATTTTTATTAAAGCATAACTAAGTGTTTTTGTTCACGTATTCACTTTATGAAGAAATGCGGTAGGTATTGAATATTTGAATATTAGTATAATTCTGCACTTAAATATGACTCAATATATACTTTGAGTTTTTCTGTTGTTAACACATGGCATACTCTTCCTTCATACAATTATAACCTTATTTGGCGATAACACATCAAGTTTCCGTAGTGTAGCGGTTATCACGTGTGCTTCACACGCACAAGGTCCCCGGTTCGATCCCGGGCGGAAACAATTATTTTTATGACGTTAATATGGGTAGTTCTAGTATTTACTTTGCCATTTGAGGTATGCTATGTACAAAAGTGTGGGTATGGGATTTTTTTATTTATTTATAGAGTTTAGGATTTACAAGATAAGAATAATAATTAAATTCGCCCAACAGTCCCTCAATTCTGACCTGAACTAAAATAAAGGTATTTTATTTAGGGACTCATAAATTATCTGACACCCAGACCCAAAACAAATCTTTGATCCAACATTCACAAGCAAGGCTTATTACGGCCACCATATTGTTGACTCCTAGGATATATAAAATGACATTTGTTGCCATCGCAGGAGAATTTCAATGGGACATACGTCGAATGCAATCGACACGGGCGCCCACGTGTTTGGCAACTGGCACTCAGTACTGTCAACTACAAAACTTTTATTCAATTTACCTTTTAAAAAAAATATTATACGCAGATATATTTTTTTCTCTTTGTTTTATTAGGGGTCTTTTTTCCAATAAACACATACTAGTACCATTACAACAAAACACTTAATTAATAAGATTACAAGTCAAAAATATTTTTCTCTTAGTTTAGACTACACAAATTTAGATTTGTGTGCAACAGCGCAAAGCAGCCAAGTCGTACAACATTTAAGCTATACACAGATAAATGGTCTTTCGAATCTAGGCTTACGCCCAATAAGCAATAGAAAGCTTCTGAACCAAAACCAATTCGAATTAATATATGTACCTAGCTATTGAGTGTTGGGCCCGGCTCCGTCCAGGCGCAATTTTAAATTACGTGCTCATGCCACGAGAACACTGATTTTGGGATTAAAAGTACCCTATGTCCTTTGCCAAGGTACCTATCTATTTCCACAGCAAAAAAAAATCGATTCAGAGCAGTGGTTTAGGCGTAAAAGCGTAATGCCAAACAGACAGAGTCACTTTCGAATTTTTAATATTAGTATAGTATGACAGAGTTCGTAAGACCTTTTAGCATCATCACAGACCTTGGCAAGGTCCGGCCAACGACAATAAGCTGACTCTTTATGACGTGAAACACAAAATATAGCGTATAGTTACATATATAGTCTCGCGATCACCATTACTGTTTTCTGAAACGGTAAAGGGACTTTCTCTATAATTAGCATATTTCAGTTTCGAAATAAAACACTGACTTTCACAAGCCATAAAGCAATTAATTTAGAGATGAAAATTATTTTTCATAATACAAATAAGAGAATTGGCTAATTAATGTCAAACTGCTGAAAAGTTGTCTTTTTGTGCGAGTAGAAAATTTCAAAATGAATTTTTAATTATTTAATAATTTCATCAGTACTCTTATTAATTTGGGAGATTTAAATAGACGGGCCATTCTGCAATTTACGCGATTAATAATGACGTTGTAGTAATGGCGTAACAAAAATTATAGCAAATTCTTTCGGCAAAGCGTCGGCCACTACAGATTTTCAGTTTGACTTTTGTTGTATATTTTTGAATCGTCGCTACTTTTTACGGCTATCATAAAAAGGAGGAGAGGTAGAAGACACTTATATTCATTAATATTTTAGGAACGTTTATTACTTAGATCACATACATACATAAACTCACGCCTGTATTCCCCGAAGGGGTAGGCAGAGGTGCATTTCTGCACCCACATTTCGCCAGGTATGTATCAGTCCCGCGTAATAGGGAGCGAGCCTATTGCCGCTTTTCGGGCACACTTCCAGACTCCGTGCTGTTACTGAGAATTTCCTAATGGAAAAACCCAATAACACCTTGCCCGACCCGGGAATCGAACCCAGGACCTCTAGATCGCACGGCACATACTTGTACCGCGAGACCACGAGGCAGTTACTAAAATCAAAAGTCATCAAATTAGCCTAACATTAACTGATTTATTTACATTGATAAATTCCGAATTAAAAAAATCTATGTGAAATTTGAGGTGTAGGACGGATAGAGCATTCATTGATAACAACTATAAATCATACACTGAAGCATCGTTGTGATAAAAATCAATAAAAAATGCCCTCACATCACCCACCTCAATCATAAATCATAATTAGTAAGGTTCTAACCTTTCAACGGGTGCCGATCGCGGACATAATCCCCGTCCATTCACAAAACTACCGGCCTTCGGCCACGAGACCATATTTTATCGACACTGACAATGGACTCGTAAAATGACGCTCGATACTCTTTTTGCTCGTGTCAAAATCGAAAGTTAATTGATGGTTCGCTTCGAGCTAAACTGGGTTACCTCGGCAGCAGATATCGTTTATTTGACTTAATATTTTTTTCGTCTACTTGATGAAATTTATTGATTAATGCCAGTTAGAATATTAACATTCAACTTGTTTATGGGAAAAGGTGAAAGATGTTCGTTCAGTAATATGTTTGAATGAGAGGAAAAAGATCTCCATATAATTCTTTTGCGTGATATCTTAGCATAGGAATATTTGATGCATACTTTGTCTTCGTAGCAACAACAAGCTAACCTCACAAATGGTGGCAAATGGTCATAGTGGCCGTGTGACCTCACCTGATTGTAAGTAGACATACATAAACTCACGCCTGTCTCCCGTTAGGGTAGGCAGAGACTATAGAGCGCCAAATGCCACGGTCCAAACACACCACTTTCGCTTCCTCCACTGACATTATCCTCTTCATGCATGCACGTCGTTGTAAGTAGAGTACCCTACAAATAATTTGACTTTCTGGCAAGAAACGATTGCGATTAAATCAATACAATTTTGGCGGCCTATGGTGTCAAACAGGCAGATTTCAGAACAAGATTGCAATTGCGTGGTTTACTATACAAAATTTTGTACAATGAATAACGCTGATACGATTATAGATGAGTCCTTTCAGCATAAAAAACGGGTGGCACTCCGAGAGTGCCGGCAGAAGTGAAAACTTCAACATTAACGTTGTGCATTTTTGAATATTTGGGAATGGTTAGGTAATAATTTCGGACGATTTGCTTTATTCATCAGTATAAGAGTGCTATCATTTACGTGGTAAAATACAATATTTATTGCGCTATCGTACACAAACATGACAATTTATATTACACAATGCGTCTTACGCATTTTCAATCAGGGTCACGTGATCTGACACGAGTTCAACATTTTTTTACCCATCCCAAAAAAGTGCACAGCGCCGCTATAAAGTTTTCACTTCAACAAAAATAGTAAATACTACAACTAATTTTCAATACAGGCGCCATTTTATCTCCATAATGTTTATTTTTTGTCATTCCCAGCACTTTCGCGAGCGAGCGACCGTGGGCGGTCGTTATGACATGTTGTCTTTTGTGCGCGAAAATAACTAAATTGATTTAAATTCTTATCGAATGAGGTATATACGAGCGAGTTTCATTACATTTTTATAAATTAAAAAAGTTATTTCCAGTCGTAAAATGTGTAACACAATGACACGTGCTTAAAATGTCGTAAAAAATATAACCGCCTAGACAAATTTCTTTGGACAGTATAAATATTTTTACATCGTTTGCTAGTGAATTATTGCTTGTGAAATTATTGTCGATGTTCCAAAAGTCAAATGGCAAGACAACAGCGGAACGGAATGCTAACAAATGTGTTTTGTTTAATTTTTAAGCAGAATTTGTACGAATGATAAGATTTTTTTTGTAAAATCAATATACTTTATAATGAAAAGGCTGAATGTTATCATCAAACTAGACTAAACTATAAAATAAACATAGACGTATAGTTGTACTAAAGTTATCTTGAACTACGCGATAAATAGCTCGGCTCGTCCAAGTTTGTACGACTCATAGAAAATCGCCATGTAGGACAATATAGATGCGCTTTCGATGAGTGAGAATTCCGAAGGCCCGATAAGTAAGTACCACAATACATGAAGTGTAAAATTATTTATAGGTAACATACATACATAAGTGTGGCGCGTTCCTGGATCGAGTATCGACTGGTGAAGGATGATCAGAGTTTCTCACCATGTGAAGCTTATTGGACTCGGACTGCACTTACTACGCCAGTATAGTATACGACAGCCCCGGGGCGCAGTTGGCTAGATACCAGCTTGCGAAACAAGAGGCCGCGGGTTCGATCCCCGCACCGTGACTAATGTTTGTGTGATCCACAAGTAGGTATTTCTTTCGGGTCTGGGTGTTTGTGAGACCGAAAAAGTGTCTCGTAGTTTCTGATACCCACGACACATATATGGGGTCAGAACTATGTATGTGACTGTTGGGTTTATTTATTTATTTTAGTATAAAAAAGGAAACAAAAAAAATTATACAGTTAAGAGTATTCAAAATAAGGACCCAAAATCCTCAAAAAGCGTACGCACTTAAATCCGTCCCTTGTTCCGATACGTTCGATTATTTTAAGAAGTTTACATTATTTTGACACGAATGAGTAATTGATGCTCTGGGCGGATGCTGGAGATTCATGGGGCGACGCGCCGGCAGGTTCCGACAAATATAATATTATTTTATCGCGCCAATCGATCGAGCGTGGTAAGTACGATAATTAGGATTTTGACGAGCAATTTTTTGATGATTTTATATTGGTATTATTGATTTTGTTGTTTGCTTAAGGCTGTGAAATATATGATTGCTGGTTCGAATCAAGAACCAAGATTTTGTTTGTGATCTACAAAAAAATGCTTCCAGTCCATGTGATTGCAACACCCCAAATATTTTATTATTCTGCAAGCCATGTAAAAAATATGTGTAGGTATGCAAAATATAAAAAATATATTACTGGAGATTTGGATCTCATTGACGGCGTATTATTCTGGGTGAATCAAGATCGGCTTGCATATATTCTGCTACGAATAGATTATCATAGTTTTGTTGATTAGGGAGATAATCGATTCTCGCATTCATTCGCAACAGTGGCATTCAGAATTCGTTTCAACCAGAATAAATATTAAGTACCAGGGTCCAGGAGCACGTACTCGTGACTATTTTTTTATTTATAAAAGGCAATCTTTCAACCCCCGCGCAAAAATAGTCCCAAGTTTGAATTGAGAAGCCCAGAATTTACTATACAAAAATCATCATCATTAATTCCATATTATCGAACCATTAAAACAGATGAAAACCCGTATTCATCGCGTCGTCAGTTGGCCAACACGCGCGGTGCATCCACAAATACCCACCGACAATAAATAAGTTGTGCGACATTAAATCAATTGATTTATGTCGTGCTACACATAATTGCCGCCAGCACAGTTCTGCTAATCCGGGAATGGCGTCTCTTTGATATCCTCTTTGACAAGACGCATAACTATTTGCACAAGCTTCCCGTATAAATATTATGATACTCGTATATTGTAAATCAAATGTTTCGGGGATTTGTGTGAGGCGTGTTTTGAATTCTGATTTAACGAGTCTTAGGATATTTAAACATATTATTTTAATTTAGTTGTTATTAAATGTATTATTTGTTTTTAGTAGATACATACAATCGCTAGCTGTGTTTTGTATCCCATGGATTAGGACATGTTTTTGGGACATATTTTGTAGTGTTATTAAAGGTTTTCTTTTTGAAAAACTTAATAATAATATGGAATTCTGGAGTCGAATCTGGAACATCTTGATGGTATTACTTATTTTGCAAGGCCAATGTCGCAGTTACTTATGCATGAATAAATTTTAATGACCACGTGATTAGTAAAATATCTAGACTGACGAATCGAGACATCTAGTTTTTGTATGTATTTATCTATAGATCCTTATCACATATTGTCTGACGGCGAATGGAAGGAAAATGGAGTCGTAGCAAAAAAATATTATATGGTATATCTTAAGGTTTGAGATCTAAACCCTCTCAGTTGCAGAGGAGGCCTGTGCTCAGCAGTGGGACTTATATGGGCTGATTGACCTGAAAAAGAAAAACCTCAGCCTAGCAGGGACTTATCGACAACGATCTAAAAAAAAGAATTGAAAACAAAAAGATGACGGCATCTATATAATAGGCGACTAATATTAACCTCAAAGGATCTCTAAGCCCAACAAATACCGGATATCGAAACTAAAGGGGCCAATTACCGAAACGCGACACGGTATGACGACAAACGGCAGCTATCGATCAATCAGTGTTGGTACACAGCGAGCGTCGCCTACAGATCGAGATTATCTCGATGCGACGCGATCGGGAATAATCCGATCGGATGTTGCCACCGGGTTGAGTATAGGGTGATTCAAAATGGGTCAATGGTCAGCTGGCTACAAATTTGTATTGAATTTATTTTTTTAATTGAATTTAAGCAAGGTGTTTTCCAAAGTCCTACATACATATGTACATGTATTCATCATCACGCCTGTATTCCCCGAAGGAGTAGGCAGAGGTGCTCATGCATCGTGGCAGGTATGTATCAGTCCCACGTAATAGGGGGCGAGCCTATTGTCGTTTTTTGGGCACATTTCCAATATTTAATAATCATTTTTAATTTAATAATAATTTCCAATATTTAATTTTAATAATTACCAATAGCACTTTAGCCGACCCGGGAATCGAACGCAGAACCTCTAGATCGCACGGCACATATGTACTAGCGCCGCGAGACCACGAAGCAGTCAAAGTCCTATAGAATCTTACAGTTATGATATTAAACATCCAGCAAACGCGACCTTATCTAACTTAACAATTATTGTAGGTTTATCATCGTATTATAGTATGAAGGCACTTAGATTTAGAATCATAGTGCTCCAAGTGAATAAGCTCTTGGCCACCCTTAATAGGTACTGACCTCAAATGCTTCTTGTCGATTCATTTAAGAAGACTGCAGTTGTAGAAAACTTTGAACATTTGGGCTACTCACAGATCTTAAGTCTTGGTTCGATTATTAACTTACTTAATTAAGGTCCAAAAATCTGTCTACCTACATCAAAATTAGTATTTTATTTTAGCTGTAGAATTGTCACACACATTCAAAGTTCGGTTACGTTTGTTATTAATATGGATTTGAACCCACCTACGCACCGCAGCTCGAAGCAGCCTGTACAAGCATCGATGGAGCGCGGAAGATCAGTGCGCGATACTGTCTCTTTGATAGATAATCTTTGAAATCGAACAGCGGTCGATGGTAACCCATTACACGTAATATGGCATTAATTTATAAGCCACAATCGCTATGGAAAAGCATTCTGTTTGGAAATTAATGGGGATTTGGTTTAATTCGACATAGTTTTAAGGTTGATTGGTGGCACCGTCTTTAATAGAAATTAATGAATAAAATTTATAGGTTTATTTACGTTACAACTGATAAGAAAACATTGTGATAAAACCTGCACACCTAAAAGTTCTTAGGAATTTATTAGGTGTGTAGTCCGCCAACCCGCACTAGGCCAGCGTGGTGGACTAAGGCCTAAAACCCTCTCAGTTGTGGAGGACCCCGCACTCTGCAGTGGGACGTATATGGGCTGATGATGATGATGATAAGAAATATTATGACAGTCAACGGTAACTGTTCTGTTATTTTATCTATTCATAAACGGCTTAGTCAATAGCCCCGTGGCGCAGTTGGCTAGACACCAGCTTGCGAAACGAGAGGCTGCGGGTTCGATCCCTGCATCGAGACAAATGTTTGTGTGATCCACAAATATTTGTTTCGGGTCTGGGTGTATGTGAGACCGAAAAGTCTCTCGTAGTTTCTGATACCCACGACACAAGACTTGTATCTTAGTGTGGGATCAGAACTATGTATGTGACTGTTGGGTGTATTTATTTATTATTATTATTATTTAATTATAATTAGAGGTAATTAGAATACTCTATTTGTTGCTTGAATTGTTTTATTAATTGTAAATTAAAAATTAATTATTGTTTTATTATCTCTTTATTACTATCACGCAAAGTGACGACACCGTCATCATCTTCAGCCCGTATACATCCAACTGCAGAACACGGGTCTCCTCTACAACTTAGAGGGTTTAGACTATTGTCAACCACGCTGGCCTAGTGCGTATTGACGGACTACATACCTGAGAAATCCCCAAGAACTTTTAAATATGCAGATTTCCTCACGATGTTTTCCTTCACCGTTAAAGTACGTGACAATTCACTGTGAATGCACAAATAACTACGAAATTGCAATTAATTATGTTTAACGTAACGTAAGCTAAAAAAAATATTCGTTTCTTTGCATTTTATAAGAACATTTAATATAACGTAATATATTTTTTTGCACTTTCAGAAAGTAGAGATTTCAACAAACAAAAAAGCCACTGACTTTTTAAAAAAACCTGATATTTTGAGGCGTGAATTTTAGATTGAAAATGAGGGTGGTTTTTACGATATTGAGTCAAAATAAGGGGAAAAAATAAATATTTCAAATCAAATAAATTAATGTGTATTTGGTACATGAAAAGGTAAGTTACCTTTTTCACCAAATTTCGTGAAAAACAAATTATTTTTGTAAAAAATAAACTTAAAAACCAAAAACTTGGTTTGAATTTTTAACATAAATTTTAAGGTTATGTGGAAAAAGTGTAAATAAAAAAGTTGTTGTCTATTTATTGCCTACAACTTTGCCATTTATTTTTTTTGCAAAGGAATTGTTGTTTTGCCAGAAATCGAGATAAACCGTTTCTCCCCTTAAAACCACCGCCCGCACCCTTTCCCGACCTCATCATCATCATCATCATCATCAGCCCAAATACGTCCCACTGCTGGGCACGGGCCTCCTCTACAACTCAGACCTCAGATCGCCCTTAAATATTTTTTCCTATAATTTTTGTTATTCATTCTACCTACTATAATTTTATTTTGCTTTTTACCTTTTTTAAAGGTATCGGCACTGGTCTACATGGGGAAAGAAGTTTATTAATCGGTGTTTACCTTTCTTCAATTTGTATTATCAAAATTGTCAAAAAAAATTTGCGCAAAATCTAGATCAAGATCAAATTTGTTTCCGCCCGGGATTGAACCGGGGACCTTGTGCGTGTGAAGCACACGTGATAACCGCTACACTACGGAAACTTGTTGTTAGACGTCGAAATAAATACTCGTATGCTACTTACCGCTTGTAACCTTAAAGGTACAGGCAAAGTTGAATTTTTGCACCACCATTCACCAGTTTTAAGGCCCACGTAATGCGGAACAGACCTTGTCGTTTATGCCCTTTCAGCCCATAGTCCCGTAAGAAATAGGCAAATATTTATTCCAACATGACTGCCTCGTGGTCTCGCGGTACAAGTATGTGCCGTGCGAGCTAGAGGTCCTGGGTTCGATTCCCGGGTCGGGCAAAGTGTTATTGGGTTTTTTCATTAGGAAATTCTCGGTAACGGAGTCTGGAAATGTGCCCGAAAAACGGCAATAGGTTCGCCCCCTATTACGTGGGACTGATACATACTTGGCGAAATGTGGGTGCAGAAATGCACCTCTGCCTACCTCTTCGGGGAATACAGGCGTGAGTTTATGTATGTATATATGTTTTTTCCAACAGGAAATGATCTCCTTGGTCCTTCAAAAACGTATAATAAAGACATCATATAACCAGACACCAATTTCGTACCACAAAAGCATTACAAATACGATCCATATATACCCGTCACGCAACAATGGGCAGGTATCGAACCCATTACCGTTCGATTGCACGCGATTCTCAACGGCAATTTGTCAATATCCAAACTTCAAAACACACCGACATTGTAGTTTTGTATCGATCAATACAACGCTTCGTGACGGCTTAAATTAGTGTTGCCTTATAGAAAATATGATGCAATCCGTCTGTATATTGTAGCAGGGTTCGCGGTTTCGAGTCAGTGCGCAGGTTTTTTAAATATTCATCATCATCATCATCAGCCCATATACGTCCCACTGCTGGGCACGGGCCTCCCCTACAACTGAGAGGGTTTAGGCCTTAGTCCACCACGCTGGCCTAGTGCGGGTTGGCAGACTACACACCTAAGAAATTCCTAAGAACTATTTTTTAGGTGTGCAGGTTTCATCACGATGTTTTCCTTCACCGTTAAAGCAAGTGATAATTCATTGTGAATACACACATAACTCCGAAAAGTCAGAGGTGTGTGCCTGGGGTTTGAACCCGCGACCGTCGAGATTCTCGACTGCGCGCCTAAACCTCGAGGCCATCACTGCTTATTTTTAAATATTAATTCCTTGAAAATTGATTAAGCGATCTTTTGTTTAACTTTAATAGTTTTTTAATTGCTACTTAAAATCTTAGATATCAGCCCATACACGCCCCACTGCTGGGCCCGGGCCTCCTCTGCAACTGAGAGGGTTTAGGCCTTAGTCCACTTAGTCTTAGTGCGGGTTGACGGACTACACACCTAATAAATTTCTAAGAACTTTTAGGTGTGCAGGTTTCCTTACGATGACGAGTGAGGCCCTCGAGGCTTAGGTACGCGGTCAAGAAACTCGGCGGTCTTGGGTTCAATTACCAGGCACTGACTTCTGACTTTTCTATAATAATTTTATGAAACAGTGTAAATAATACGTACTAACCTGGCATATTTATAATGCTAATACGAAGATTATTGATGGCCGCACAATTTTGTGTATTCTCGAGACTTCAACTTCCAACTAGTTTCTCAAAAGTTAGGATTTTTTTTACTCAAGCACAACAAAGTGACAACCTTTTACCTGAAAATAAGCGCGATACTCTTTCTTTCAATACCGTCATTCCTGTCTACTGAGACGCAGATGAGATTGTCCAAAAATGTATGAACCTCATCTAGCAATGGAAGAAGAATAGCAATACGATACAAAATGCCGTCTTTATAATTAGTTGCTTCATGCTATACTTAAAGAATATATATGACTAGACGAGTCCTAGCTATGAACACCGTCCCGAGAACAAACATAAACTTACGCCTGTATCCCCGAAAGGGGTAGGCAGAGGTACATTTTTGCACCCACATTTCACCAGGTACATATGTATCAGTCCCACGTAATAGGGGGTGAGCCTATTGCCATTTTTCGGGCACAATTCCAATTTCCGTGCTGCTATTAAGAATTTTCTAATAGGAAAACCCAATAACACATTGGACGACACGGGAATTGAACACATAGTACTTGTGCCGCGAGACCACGAGGCCGATACATTAGCCAGATAAAAACACAGTAAAATCCACGCAGAAGCACTAGTCTAACTCCAAGATATCTCTATAAGGCTGAGTACAATCGATTTGTCTCGAAGCGAGAAAAAACCCGACCGGCACACATCGCTCAATCAATATAATGACTTTATTTAACATTGACAATAAAATATAGCTACGAGTATTGTTCGGGATATCGGATGGTTAGGGTAGAGGCGTCTGTTGTCGGCGTCTTAACTTTGTATTTACACTACCGACAAAAAGTTTGGAAGCACCTATAATTTTTGTAAAAACAAATAGCAAATTGATAATAACAAATTTTATCGATGTTGTAATAAAATATAATAATATTTTAGTAATAAGAATATGGTTTTGTTTCATAGTTTAATTAAGTTCCTAATCATTATTAATTAAATAATACTATATCTTATATTATTTCTAAAGTAATTCAGAGTATTAAAAGTGCTTCAAAACTTTTTGTCGGTAGTGTATATAAGCTTATGTACTATTGTTGGGACTATACTGGATGTGAATAGAGCATGAAAACAGGGCATAGATATAAATAAATAAATACACCCAACAGTCACATATGTACATAGTTCTGATCCCACACTAGGATATAAGTGGGTATCAGAGACTTTTCGGTCTCACAAACACCCAGACCCGAATAAAATATTTGTAGATCACACAAACATTTGTCTCGGTGCGGGGATCGAACCCGTGGCCGCTCGTTTCGCAAGCTGGTATCTAGCCAACTGCGCCACGGGGCCGTCGTTGTTATATGGCGATTACAAATACATTGACGCTAATAAAATCCCAAAAAATAAAAATAAATCGTTTTCCTGATCACCATGACTGTTCCCAGTCTTAGTTTTCGATAACATATTTACACCTGTATAATGTAACAAAATGACATAACATAATTTATTCTTTAGGCTTTATACAGTGTGTAATCAGACCGTCATAGAAAACTAAGGCAGATTGATAGTTAAGTTTTTTTTTTATTGATTTTTTCGGTATTTTTTTTGCCGTCAGTTTGTTTGTAATCACCGTAACTCTTACCTGTCTTTGTTTTCGATCACGGTCTTTTTACACCCTGAATACTGGAAGGAGTTAGGGCTTAGCTCAAAACACCAGTAATAAATAATAAATAAATAAATACACCCAACAGTCACATACATAGTTCTGATCCCACACTAAGAGACAAGTCTTGTGTCGTGGGTATCAGAAACTACGAGAGACTTTTCGGTCTCACATACACCCAGACCCGAAACAAATATTTGTGGGTCACACAAACATTTGTCTCGGTGCGGGGATCGAACCCGCGGCCTCTCGTTTCGCAAGCTGGTGTCTAGCCAACTGCGCCACGGGGCTGTAGTAGTAACAGACTAGGTTGGTCCTACTATATAAAAATAGAATCAATAGGAAAATCGGCAATCGTTTTTTTATGATCATTTTCGGACTCCAAGATGGTACTAAAGCTTTCCTAATGAGAAATTCCACTAAAAAACTATGTGTTATTAGCAAAATCTAATTTTCCTGACGAAAACTCTCAATAGCACGCTGTGAAATTACGTCATGGGATGATTTACTAATATTAAAGATGGAAAATCAGTTATCAAGTTTTTGGCCAGGAAATCTTCAGACCCCGTGACTCACATTCGATGCCGCAATAATCCAATAATGTCGTCATCAGCCCAAATACGTCCCACTGCTGGGCACGGGCCTCCTCTACAACAGAGAGGGTTTAGGCCTTAGTCCACCACGCTGGCCTAGTGCGGGTTGGCGGACTACACACCTAAGAAATTCCTAAGAACTTTTAGATGTGCAGGTTTTATCACGATGTTTTCCTTTACCGTTAAAGCAAGTGATAATTCATTGTGAATACACACATAACATCGAAAAGTCAGAGGTGTGTGCCTGGGGTTTGAACCTGCGACCGCCGAAATTCTCGACGGCGCGCCTAAACCTCGAGGTTATCCAATAATGTATTATATCATAATCAATAGTTATTAACTTACCGAAGCGCTGGAGCGTAGACAGAGCGAATAAAATACCGGTTTCCATACCTTTCACTTTCAAATACCTACATTAGTATCCACTGTAGATCATTGCAACGCGTTATTAACCCACAGATAAGCAAGTTTCCGTAGTGTAGCGGTTATCACGTGTGCTTCACACGCACAAGGTCCCCAGTTCGATCCCGGGCGGAAACATATTTTTTTGTATTAAACTGCAGTTACCATTTTATAGTCAATTTATTTGAATGAGGCTAAGCTATGTTGTCAATTCGGTGGTCGTAGGTTCGAGGCTGTGACGTGGTAAAGTGTTAGTGTATTCATAATTAATAAAAAAAATTATGCATGTGAAATCGACCAATCCGGACTAGGCCAACAGGGCAAACAAAGGCCTAAAATCTTCACTGTTAATAATAAAATTTCTCCTACAAAAGAGTCCACGATAGTTCCACCTCCACTATTCAAAATTCAAAGCCCAATCCAGATGAACTCAAAGTTAAGCTGACAATACTGATTGAGTCCATAAAGTATCGTATTGAGAGATCTGTCATTGACGAAACAATGGGTCGCCGGTTCGATTCCCGGCGGTGATGCCAGATGACAGGATTAGAGCGTGCATAATGCGACCGCGTTGAAAATAAAACACTAAAGTCGATCTCTTTGATCGGGTACAAAAAACTTTAAATGTTTGACGTTCAATTTCCTATCTCATTGCTTTTTATTAACACGTTTTTATTAGTTTCATACGTATGTATGTTAGTACCTACGTAACAGAATCTTTGAAAATAATTTTGACCCCCTTTAAAACTTCGGATGAACTTGATAGCGAAAAAAAATTGTTTGAAAATCAAAAAAAAACAAAAAAATTTAAAACGCTTTTATAGAAAATTCAATTAAAAAATAAAAATAATATTTTAATTAAGAATAATGTAAATAAGAAAAAAATATATTGTAAAAAAACGTGGGGTGCATGGTGTCAATAGTTTTTTTTAAATTTATATTTTATTGACAGATATGAGAATCCTTCTAGGATTATCATTTTGATAATATCTAAAAAACACGCCTGAGGCTGACCCGGGAATCGAACACAAGTATTCACGTATATGTACCGCGAGACCACATTGTACAGATAGTTTCAAATGAAAAAGCTAAAACAGAGCAGTTAAAAACAATGTATAGTATATTAAACCAGTCGATACGGCAAATACAATGGACGCAAAAAACGTTGTACCCGCTGCCACTATCCCGGAGACAATCGGCAAATGATTTGAGTACGGCTAATACGCGAAATGACTACCGGGGATGATTGACGCCGAGGAGATAACACGACTAGTTTATGCCTAAATTGATTAAGACTCTTAGAGGAGATCTACAGTAGGCAGAGAGTGATCGAAAATTAAGTAATATGGTGATAAGGAAAACTTCAAAATTGTTGTTTATTTTTTAACGTCAATGTGTTCAGTCACCGTAAGTATTACCCGTCTAAGTTTACGATCACGGTCTATTTACATGCTGTATATGTATCTCTCTGCTATTTAATCTATATCAAAATTTTGTTTCGTATTTTATCGAAATATACATACTTACATGCATTACTTCAATGTAATCTTTATTTCATTAACGGATATATAAGTTTCCGTAGTGTAGCGGTTATCACGTGTGCTTCACACGCACAAGGTCCCCGGTTCGATCCCGGGCGGAAACATTTTTTTTTAGGCTTATAAGTTTTTTGTACAGATCCGGCACTTCTATGATTAGTTTCTACCATTTGGGAAATTTGAACGTATATTTTAATTATTTTTTGTCAAATAAGTAACTAATAAACTGACATTACCAGTTAACGTCAAAATTTTAGTTACTACTACTGCATAATTAGTAAAAAAAAACCTTTTAAATTAATTATGTTAAATTATATTTATTTCCTACGTCTTATTTTGGCTCCTAGCTTTCCCTCCTTAACTTAGACAAACCCTAGCGATATTTCTTGAAAAGTTCAGCGAATCGCCTAGTCTCTTCTGGCCTTACTCTATGCCCGGTGACAATCTCAGCAACACCGCCAGAGGGTTGTCGCGTCCATTAAAGTAAGTGACTCTGGGTTCGATGCGCAGACGTTTTTTCTATGCCTACGTGATTGATAAAGAAACGGTGGGGATATGACACTCCTGTACTTTAAACCAACTGCTGCAATCTTTTACACGCGATTCCAAACCCTATTCCCAAACAATAAGACCCACAGTATCGCACAAAATCTCGTTTGACGGAAACCAATCCATCCCGTAATCTTTTGGTAATGCAAAAATAGTTATGCGTTCCGCGAAATCGATCTCTCTTAAGATTCCCTTGGAATAAGGGTATTTTTTTTAAATAGACCAGCATGGTTAAGTTGGTCGATGGAAAAAATCATTCTGCGGGCTCGCATGCAATTGGTTTGCAAGTGTTTCGTCACTTTGTTGCGGAGAATGGATGCACAATGAATTGATTCACAAGAGCATTTGAAAAGGGATTTTTTAATGCTAGGAAATGCTTAAGGACGATTTTGTCATTTGTTTGAAAGCCTCGGGGATGTCTATAATGTTTTTGTGGTGGTTCAACATAACTTTTGTCTGCAATATAATTATTAGTTTTGCGTATTAATTGTCACCTCTGCTCTGCTATTAACTACATACATATATGTACTTGAGTGACTGGTAGAGCCTGGTCGTAATCAATTTCGACGAAGGAACGAATGGGCCAGCTCGACTGAAGTGGAATCTCTTACCTCTGTCTCACAGAAGGTCAACGTTTCTTTCTCGTAGTGAGAATGCTGGACGGTCAACTTTTACTTTGCCGACTAGATTTAAAAAAAAGCATCTCTAGTCATAAGTGGCCGTTTAAGTATTCATCATTAGCTCATATACTTCCCACTGCTAGGAACGGGCCTCCTCTACAACAGAGAGGGTTTAGGCGTTTAAGTATTGCGTAAGCCATTTTTTTTACAAACATTTTAAACCTACTCCCCGCCCTCCCCCTGTCAGTAAAAGAAAGCAAATATCTTACTCCCCCTACCCCATGTCATTAATAATAAGCAAAACTAAGCCCCCTATCTTTAGTGTTTACGTAATACTTGGATGGCCCATAAACGGATATGTCTCACTTTTAATTTTACATACTCATGCATCTATCCTTGATGAGGTCGACTAAAATGTATTTGTAAATGTATTCCTAGATATGAGGTTAAGGTCCTTTATTTGCTTTACATTAAACCCCATAACTGCTTGACTCAGGAAGCGAATCCAACGCATGTCTATCACACACAAAAAGTGTTTATTCCGCATGGCAACGGTCACTTTGTATGACATAAAAGGGAGACATCACCTGTACTATACAGTATACCTGTAGCTATATTTTCCCATATCAATATCATTCAAGTACAACTTTGTATAGAGGCTATTGTGCAAGGATTTTATTATAAGAGGATTAAGAATTGTCGCATTTCAGCGCGAGGGTATAAATCTTCGATATCCTTCCTTGATGGCAAAAAATACGATCAGTCTGGTAAAGATTTGCTTTGCGAAGGCAAAAAATATTACGTTCTATCAATATTGCGGTATTGAAGTATGCGACTGCGATGCTTTGGTATAAGCTAGCAGCATGTCTCAGCTCCATCTGGCTTCAATATTTATTTTAGCCATAAAATTAATTAGACTGCCTCGTGGTCTCGCGGTACAAGTATGTGCCGTGCGATCTTGAGGTCCTGGGTTCGATTCCCGGGTCGGGCAAAGTGTTATTGGGTTTTTCCATTAGGAAATTCTCAGTAACAGCACGGAGTCGGGGAATGTGCCCGAAAAACGGCAATAGGCTCGCCCCCATTACGTGGGACTGATACATACCTGGCGAAATGTGGGTGCAGAAATGCCCCTCTGCCTACCCCTTCGGGGAATACAGGCGTGAGTATATGTATGTATGTATGTATAAAATTAATTATTTTATTAGTACCCACGGTATCATTCAATAGCCGCCACATGCTCTTCTTGTTATGATTAATAGTCACCTAACAATGGTCATAGCGTGATGTTGGCCTATAAATGTTAAGGTAATAAAGCATGCGAAAATATTTTTGAAGTGAAATTTCTTTAGCGGCGCTGTACAACTTTTGATGGGTAAAAAATGTTGAACTCGCGTCTGATCATGTGACCCTGATCAAAAATGCGTAAGACGTTTGTTGTCATGTTTGTGTACGATATCACAATATATATTGTATTTTACCACGTAATACACCTCTGACTTTTCAAAGTTATGTGTTTATTTACAAGGAATTATAACGTACTTTAACGGCTAAGGAAAACATCGTGATGAAACCAGCACACCTAAAAGTTCTTAGGAATTTCTTAGGTGTGTAGTCCGCCAACCCGTCCTAGTCCAGCGTGGTGGACTTAGGCCTAAGCCCTCTCAGTCGTAGAAGAGGTCCGTGCCCAGCAGTGGGACGTATATGGGCTGATAATGATGTATGGTTTTCATAAAAAACTGTTAATGTTAATAACACAGGTAAATCAAACACTGTTTACATAATTTCAAACTACTGCATAATCTGCTTATTGTCTGAATACAAACAAAATATGACGATAAACATTAAAATACCGTATCAAAAGGAATTCATTGGAATGATATCAAAGCTTATTCGTAATTTTTCGATGCTGGTTCCTAGGAAGGCGTCGGCACTGTGAAATTTATTACGCTCTGTAAATCAGTTGTATGGAATAAATCATATGGTTGCGTTGAATTATTCGATAAATGGAAAAAGTCTTTTGTTTACAATTACAGTAGAATCTCGATTACCGGGACTAATTGTTGTCGTTAAACATTCGGATAATCGAAAATCCGGATAATAGAATCTATGAAAAAAACAGGTTTTGTGCATATGTAGTACATAGTATTGTAACAAGTACCTACATATCAACGAAAATCGATGTTTATTAAGGGATACATTATCTGACAAATAAACATGATTGCATCTACGTGTAAATTCGACTTGTAGGTATTAAATTTTTGGTTTAAAAAAAATGGTCGCGATTGGTGGTCCGAAAAAACGCTAATCCGTATAACTGAGCGCCGGATAGTCGAGTTTATACTGTAACTATCCTTTCATTCATTTGTTTAACACTTACGCTTGTATCTCCGAAGAGGTAGACAAAGGAGTAATTATATATTTTTATTACGTCAGCTTAACTTTATGTAACAGATGGTGAGTCTATTGCCGGGTTTGGCAAAATTTTGACTGTGTAGGTACTGTTAATAATTCCAGGATGGAAAAACAAACTTTAGAATGATACAGAAATAGAACCCGCGACTTCTTGATCGATTGTTGATTGCAAAATAAGTTTTGTTTCAACTGAGAGGTACTAGCAAAAAATCTGGCTATTATACAAAAAAGTAGAAGCTTAAAAGCCCTGACATTCTAACAATAACTGTCAATATGTATCTGACTACCCTTGTGATACAGGCGTAAATATACACGTAAAAGAAAAAGTGTATAAAATCAATACTATATGCAGAGTGATGAGTTACTCGTAAAAGTTCAACTTGGTGTGGTCGCAGCCCTATTCTGATCTGGTGATCAGCTATGGTTAGCTTGTACATCTCTCGGATATTGACTGTAATTTTAATGAATAAAACTGTATTATTTTAAATCACAATATGCTCCAAATTCTAAATTTTAAATATTATTATTATGATTATAATTTTTAATAGTGTTAATTGTTTTGCCATTAGGAAATTCTCAGTAACAGCACGGAGTCTGGAAATGTGCCCAAAAAACAGCAATAGGCTCGCCCCCTATTACGTGGGACTGATACAGACCTGGCGAAATGTGGGTGCAGAAATGCATCTCTGCCTACCCCTTCGGGGAATACAGGCGTGAGTTTATGTATGTATGTATGTTAATTGTTTGTTATAATATTTTTTATTTTTATGTACTCACTACAATTAATAGAACTCTTTATAACTTTTTGTTAGATTGTTTAGTGCATGCGGTATTTGCCTTTAAGTAGTTGTTGCATTTACTTATTTTTTTTGTTTGTAGCACGTAACAACATATGTAACCATCTATTGTAAACAACTGTTGGCAAATCTAATAAATAAAATAAAATAAAAATGTAGAATACAAAGGGTACTAAACATTATTATTTCTTACAAGTGGTGGGACTAAACGTAAGTTCATCCAGGCGTAATTTTATTAAAAAAAATCCTATGTCCTTTTTCCAAAGTTCTAACTATCTCAATACCTAAAACTATAAAAATTGGAGCAGTGGTTTAGGCGTGAAATCACAATAAAAAAAAATCATTTCGCATTCATATTATTTGTATACATTGCTAGTTCGTTCATTAACTTTATGAATAAAAAAAGGAAAATTATTAACGAAAGCCTTCATCTTCGTCAATGTTTTCCTTCGGTCAGCGATCGCTTGGCAAAAACTTGACTTGAGATTGATCATTACGTGTCGCAATTTCTAACGGGTCATGACAATTTTCGTAGCAAATTATTCTCATTTGATGGTTGGTTCTCCTATGTGCCGATATTCAACTCATGATTTCGAATATGAATAGTCCGCACATCGTATCCTTTGGGAGTGCAATCTTTAGACAGATGAGCGTCAAATCATTAAAAATATTTTAAAGAAACTTTAAAAAGACAGAGGTACGCCAAATCAAGCGTGTAATCCCTTAGGTTATGATACACCATTAATAACATTAAAAACCCCAAAGTACTTTCTCTGTATTCAAACTATAACTGTAAAGTCAACAATATCAAATTCGACAATATTCTCTTCTTTACAATATTGATTTTTATAAAACCACAGCAAAATCTACTCAGAATATGCATTCGGCTCGGAGGCGCCGGCGCATCTCTCTTTAATTTGTAAATTGAACCGCCTGATGCCACCTATTAGTGTCATTGACCATTTGCCCACAATTGAACTTAGTGGCCACTGCACCTCCGGATCTCGTGGTTTTAACACTACATAACCATCTATTGTATTGGACGTTAGTATTTGTAAAGTAAAATTAAATCTATTTGCATAGGAATCTTTGGGTTTCAATGAATACGGGTATTTTTGTATCTAAAATATTTGGAATACAAATCTTATTTCTGGACCCTAAAATATAAATGACACATAGCTTATAAATTAGCTAGTAGCTAAAGCTGTTTTGGGAGACATAAATTAAAAATAACATTTTATTTTGCACCGTTAAAAGCAATTTTAGAAGTAAAATCAAATAGTAATACATACAAATACAATCCATACCCTCAAAATCGAAAAAAAAAAACTAACAAATCGATAAAATTGCAAACAGAAACAAATCAAAAATCATTACAGCGCGCGAAATTAAATCTATAAATCTGTATGTGTGAAAGGGACGCATATAGACTTAACACTGTGTGGGAAAGAGATAGCAACGACGCCACATCTCCGTAAGACCAGTAGCACTGATGATTGAATTATGGTTATTTTGGTCTCAGGCAATTTCCTCCGAAGGATTTCCACTACCCACTCTAATTAGGTAGGGTTAGTAATCGAAATGCCGGCCTGGCTGTTATTTACATTATTACACATTAATTTCTTTGTTTGTGATTGCCAATTTGACCAACCCATTGTGACTTTGGTTGTTTAAACAAATTAGAGTTTGCAGTTTAGAATTGTTATGAGTGAACTTGTAAAAAACACTAAATATTGCTTTAAATCTATATTTATATTGTAAAGTTTAAGAGTTTGTTTGTTTCTTTAAACACGCTTATCTAGAGAGTTGCTGGTTTGAGTTGAAAAAATGTTTTGCGTTGAGTTGTCCATTTAACAATGAAGGCTATATATCATCACAGTATGACAAATAGGCGCGAAGCAACAATGAAAATTGTGTCAAAAACGAAAAAAAATATTATTTATTTATATTTTGAAGTCTAAAGATTCGCAGAAGTTACATGCAACAGCTAGTCTTAATTTTTAAGTATATTGTTTCTATGATTAAATATTCCGTTACAGGTCTAGTTTAACTCGCTGCGACTAATTATACTATTTTTTAATTATTAGAATTTTCCATAAATAATTTTACAGTAATAGCACGGAGTCTGGAAATGTGCCTAAAATCGGCAATGGGCTCAGCCTCTGTGACGTGGAGGATCCATGTAATAAAACACATAGCGGCGACATCTGGGTGCTACAATGTACCACTGACCACCTCATTATATTATAGGTGTGAATGTGTTTAAATTAATGTATTAGAATCTCTATCATCATCATCAGCCAATATGCGTCTCATTGCTGAGGGTCTTAGTCCACTGTGCTGTCCTAGTGCGGGTTTGCAGACTACACTTCTAGGTGTGCAGGTTTCCTCATGACGTTTTCCTTTACCGTTATAGTACGTGATTATTCATTGTGAATACACACATAACTTCGAAAAGTCAGAGATTTGCAACCGCGACCGCCGAGATACTCGATCGCGCGCCTCAGAATCTCTATACATAAAGATTATTCAATTCAGAATAAAGTTTATTGCATGTTAAATATTCTACGTGTAGATAAGGAGGTTGTGTCCAAAAAAGTCTTCACTCACCACCCTGCCACAGTCACGTCTCCAACAAAACGGATAAGGCACGACACACGCTTGCAATTTTGGCACAAAAAATTTATGGATTTAAAACTTCTATACTAAATTAAGACCACCATATCGCGTTAAATAAACCAGACAGTTGCTTCCATAGGACTGACCCTACACTAAAACAAGTCTGGTGTCGTGGGTATCAGTTAATACGAGAGACTTTTCGGTCTATAATAACTGGTCGTAACATAGGTGTGGATATATGTACACCTTTCATCTACTCTTCGTGGATACATTCGTGAGAGTACATGTAACATAGATATAGTATGTACATAGTGTTTAAAAATAGTCATTCATCATCATCATCAGCCCATATACGTCCCACTGCTGGGCACGGGCCTCCTCTATAACTGAGAGGGTTTAGGCCTTAGTCCACCACGCTGGCCTAGTGCGGGTTGGCGGACTACACACCCAAGAAATTAAAAATAGTCATTATTTATTAAATTGAAAAGACTGTTGAGAGATTTTTTCGATTATTTCTTTTAATCATTGAGTTGGAGAAAATGTTATCAAATCTATGTTCTATTGTCGCATTACCCATAACAGCGGCCATACATCTAGCCTAAACAAAAAAATCAGTTTCCTCAAGCTTTATTACCCCTTGCGCGCATCACGAAGACGAAATCTCCAAATCTAAAACAATAACACGCGAGATGAAGTCGAACGATAATGCATTATGGGGTATTTGGACGAAATTTATGTCTTATTTTTTGAAATTCCCAGAATATATTAATCGGCTAATATGAATTCTGTTCGTGTTTTTGTCACCGCCGGGTCGGATGTCGTATTGGTAAAAAATAAGGCTATTTTTTATTTATTGCGGTGATTGATTTTATTACTTTATTATGGAAAATATAATGTTTTAATACTGGTTTAGCTACACATATCGCCTGTTATCCGAAAGAGTAGACAAAAGTGTTTTTTTTTTCTTTTTTTTTTTTTTTAAATACACCCAACAGTCACATACATAGTTCTGATCCCACACTAAGATACAAGTCTTGTGTCGTGGGTATCAGAAACTACGAGAGACTTTTCGGTCTCACATACACCCAGACCCGAAACAAATATTTGTGGATCACACAAACATTTGTCTCGGTGCGGGGATCGAACCCGCGGCCTCTCGTTTCGCAAGCTGGTGTCTAGCCATTGCGCCACGGGGCTGCGTTTCCTATTTCCACCTTGTAGATAACATGTCTAGACTCCGTGATGCTATTGAGAATTTCCTAATGGAATTTCGAAATATCACTTTCTCCGACTCAGGAACCGAACCTCTCCATCTTTTTAGAATAATGTGGTTATCTAAATTTACGTATGAAAACAATTCTTCACATTAAAATCCTTTGATAGTTCTATTAAGAAAACAATTATAAGCATATCTCTATACAAAGCATTTTAATATAATTATTTCTTTGGTAAAGAATCCTGTGCTCATTTGTCAGACTATTTGTAGTATTAATTTATTGTGGACCCAACACGACTGTGAAATACCTGGATATTTTTTTCACTCGTTACGCTTCGAGAAAAATACCATCAACCTTATTGTAAACGTCATAGGAGCGAAATTGGAATACAAACTTAATTTGTAGCTGCAAAACATAACTTTTTTATTGTGGTAACTTTTTTGATACAAGACAGACTACCTTTAAAATTGTAGAGCTAAAACCAACTTTATATAAACGCGTGAAGGTTGATATTGTAATGGCATGGTTATAAATATTTTTCAATACATTTCGTCAAACGTAAATAAATTTTAAATCTATAAACGGGTCGAGTCGAAGCCACCGTTTTTGGGTGTTAATAGATAATGTATGGCTTTTGTTTTTTTTTATGGGTCATTTGCTTGTTGTTTTTTATGGCCAGTTTGAAAAAAGGTCTTTTAAGTGTCGTCAGGTGTTTATTTTGAACGTTAAAAATTGTTTATACAGCCCCTGGACTAGAAAAGACTTTATGACGTCACTCGGAAGGATCTTAGACCGTCTTTTGGAATCTTATTTTATTGATCAATAAGGTTAAAATATTTTGGGTAGGTATGTCGTTTGTGGAAGAATAATTATTACCACTTAATACTCATTACGTGTTAGATTAAATTATTGTGTAGTAAAATCTTACATTTCACAAACTTATGGAAGTTTGTGACAAGTATGGACTTGGAACTGATTTTAAGACATCACTCAAACAAGCGACCAAGACCATCCCGCGTCATATCATTTGCGACATTCCACGTAATGCCTAGTATAAGAAGTGTTATTAGAAAAGTCTGAATAAGGGTTAAAAATCAAATCCCATACTCATTTAAACCCAGGACAAATTTTATCACCCATACATACATAACCTCACGCCTGTATTCCTCGTAGGGGTAGGCAGAGGTGCATTTCTGCACCCACATTCCGCCAGATATGTATCAGTCCCACGTAATAGAGGGAGAGCCTATTGCCGTGCCGCTACTGAGAATTTTCTTATAGAAAAACCCAATAATACTTTTCCCGACCCGGGAATCGAACCCAGGACCTCTAGATCGCACGGCACATACTTCTGCCGCGAGACTACGAGGCAGTCAAATTACAACAAGCTTTAAAATATCTGCAGGAGAACTAAATCCTAATCAACGCAAAACCTATTGCTTTTCAATAACATTAGAAGCTTGTACTTCGCATTCCGAACCGTTCTCAACCTGTACCAAGCCACAGCAAGATGGATGCGGTGCTCGTGACAAGTTATTACTTACGCGCGGCTCCGCTCGCTAGGTTCTAGGAACGCCGCCCACGCTTGGATCCGGGGTGCAGCCAGATTACATATTAATGTGCTTGTCGATGTATGGACGCTGGAAGAGGTCCTACGTAAGCCAAGCTATTTGTACGTGTCTATATCAGCCCTAAGTCGTGATGGCTTCGAGGTTTAAGCACGCAGTCGATAACCTCGGCGGTCACGGGTTCAAACCCCAGGCACACGCCTCTGACTTTTCCAAGTTATGTGTGTATTCACAATGAATTATACTTACATTAAAGGTGAAGAAAAACATCATGAGGAAACCTGTATACCTAAAAGTTCTTAGAAGTTTCTGAGGTGTGTAGTCCGCCAACCCGCACTAGGCCAGCGTTGTGGACTAAGGCCTAAACCCTCTCAATGGTAGAGGAGGCCCGTGCTTAGCAGTGGTACATATATTACCTGATAATGATGAAGATATCAGCCATAATACAGACGATTGTTGAAATTGAAACGGGTTACCCTTAGTCCATGATCGACTGCACACTTTCTTAACAATGTTTTTCATAACCGATACATATCAGCACATACATATGTATATTGTTTAGGTACATATGTCCTACTGCTGGACACGGGCCTTTTCAACGGAGAGGGGTACAATTTCTATTTTTTGCGAATAACTTCGTTTCCTTCTTTTATAAACAAACAGCCGCCATTACGAAATTGCGCCACAACCTATTGTAACCTTAATAGTTATTATACCAACGAAACTATTAATTTTATCATTGTAAAGAAAGATTTGTTAAAGAAACACCGATATCCAATATTTTTAACAACTTATTTCTATAATTACAATTATCAAGATGGATAACATATATATAGACAATCGTGCACGCGACAATATGCAATCCGCCATGTTTTTATGCGCCTAGTCCGCCAACCCGCACTAAGGCCAGCGTAATGAACTAAGCTGACACTGAGCTTGTACATACGGTACGCCGTCTGGAACACGTGGCTTAATTTAATGATGGCTTTGTTAATATATGACATACATACATACATAAACTCACGCCTGTATTCCCCGAAGGGGTAGGCAGAGGTGCATTTCTGCACCCACATTTCGCCAGGCATGTATCAGTCCCACGTAATAGGGGGCGAGCCTATTGCCGTTTTTCGGGCACATTTCCAGACTGCGTGCTGTTACTGAGGATTTCCTAATGGAAAAACCTAATAACACTTTGCCCGACCCGGGAATCGAACCCAGGACCTCTAGATCGCACGGCACATACTTGTACCGCGAGACCACGAGGCAGTCGTGTCGTGTCGTGTTAATATATCACTACGCCCAAAACTCCCCGCGTAGATCGCTAAACCGTTTCCATAAACCATAACTCTTTGTAACAAACTCTGTGGTCCGACCCCGTGGTCATAGAGCCCGCTTTATTCTTTGTCTATGCTTTATTGTCCACCATTACGTTCGCCTGTGTTGTACATTTATGCATTGATTAAGACCTTAAGATATTCCTTGCTTGCAAACACTAACAGATGGCTAGAATCTTTGTTAAGTTGGTTATGGTTTTACCTACATGGGTTTGTGGTTTTTGGATGATTTTGAAATAGACGACATGTTTTTGAAATTTGTAACACTCATCTTAATTCCTGAAGGGCTAGGCAGAGGTGTATATTTAAATCAAAGTCAAATTATTATCTTTATTCAAATAGACTTTTACAAGTTCTTTTGAATCGTCAACTTTAAGCTATTTTAAACTAAACTATTGTTGTATTTACATCATAGTTTCAGGACCAAGTGGATCAATTACTAATTTGGGACACTTAACCAAACTACTGACTTTTTCCTAATAGAATAAAAACAATTTGAATGATTATTGCAATGCAATTTTGAAGTAGAGACACATAAGCAGTGGCGGTACTTTCATAGAAGCCCAAAAGCGTTTCACGTTAACTGTGTAATGTCTAGTTTATAATTGTATATTATGAGGGTCAGGATAATCTGCTAATAATCTTTGCTGGTGGTAGGATATTCGTATCCGCCCGGATAGCGACCACCGTACACAGGGCGTAAAACCCGCCATAGTGGCACATGCAAGTGTGCCGCGTTCCGGGATCAGCCAGAGTATATCCGGTTTTCGGGGGGGCTTCAATCATGGTGAAAGGATGACCGTGCCGGCATTTTTTGGCCGGTTTTTCGCGGTCGGTCCTTTGTTCACCATGGTATTAGTCCTCCAAACTTCTTCACAAGATAGGTGAAGAGGTTTTCGGCCGGCATGATTGCGTCGACCAACGGGAGATCATCATCTTTCGCTGGTCGACACTTTTTCTGGACTCCATTACACTTACCATCAGGTGCAATGGGGTCACTTTGCAGTGCCAGTATAAAAAAAAAAACTCATTTATATGTCAAATTGGGTTTTTAAAGTAATGATTAAAATATTAAAAATTATTATTGAGAATTTTTAAGGCAAGCTGGGCTTTCAGGCTTCTGTGGAAGAACCGCCACTGCACATAAGCCAGCATTATTTTACAACTACTTCAATGGTCTTTCTCCGTCTCTTCGTCGTTAAATATGTGTTATTGAGTTTTTTTTTATAATGAAAATGTCATCATCATCATCATCAGCCCATATACGTCCCACTGCTGGGCACGGGCCTCCTCTACCATTGAGAGGGTTCAGGCCTTAGTCCACCACGCTGGCCTAGTGCGGGTTGGCGGACTACACACCTAAGAAATTCCCAAGAACTTTTTAGGTGTGCAGGTTTCATCACGATGTTTTCCTTCACCGTTAAAGTACGTGATAATTCATTGTGAATACACACATAACTTCGAAAAGTCAGAGGTGTGTGCCTGGGGTTTGAACCCGCGACCGTCGAAATTCTCGACCGCGTGCCTAAACCTCAAGGCCAGCACGACTTAGAATATGAAAATAGTGTTATTGGGCTTTCCATTATTAAATTCACAGACGTAACAATGGAAATATTTATTTATTTACTTTATTTATTTACACTTTATTAAACATAATTGTAAAGGTGGACTTAATGCCTAAGGCATTCTCTGCCAGTCGAACTTTGGGTGATGCAGAGATTATGCATAGTAGGTGTGCAAATAAAATCGTTTATAAACATACACATATATATGCCCAAAAATCAATTTAGACTCGCCTCCAACGCGTGGAAGATAGCATAGCTGGCAAAACATTTGTATACTAGAAAGAAAGAAAGAAAGAAAGAAAAAAGTTTATTTGTTTACAAACATACAGAACAAAAGTAAAATTAAAATAAAATAAAATAGACGTTACCACTTAAAACTATGTTTGTAACAAAAAGGCACCAACTCAGCAATATGCTGGCAATACAGCCAACGCTGGTCTTCCGTTGGGCCGTTGTTTTGAAAAGGAATGATGTCACACTGTATTATTCCTTTTAGAAATAAATAAAACATTTTATACAATTAAAAATTTAGGATCTAGGTTAAATATTAATAAATAAACACACACTACACCACTGTCTACCCCTTCCGAGATACAGACGTGAATGTAAGTAGAATAACATACGGTATAACCAGGATGTGAAATTAAAAGAACCTGACTCTGTACACGAAAATAAAGATTATTACAACATTTGATGGATCAGTCGCCACGCTCGCATGCATGATGTAAAGTAGCTTCCGAGAAGCGAACTCACTGCCCGTGAGATGCTGGGCCGCGATAACAGCATCTCGATGTCACCCTCTCGTGCTCACGAGCATGCACAGTTTTATTACATTATCGTTGGAAACGGTTTTAGAAATTTTTACTCGTAACTGACTGCCTCGTGGTCTCGCGGTACAAGTATGTGCCGTGCGATCTAGAGGTCCTGGGTTCAATTCCAGGGTCGGGCAAAGTGTTATTGTGTTTTTCCATTAGGAAATTCTCGGTAACAGCACGGAGTCTGGAAATGTGCCCGAAAAACGGCAATAGGCTCGCCCCCTATTCCGTGGGACTGATACATACCTGGCGAAATGTGGGTGCAGAAATGCACCTCTGCCTACCCCTTTGGGGAATACAGGCGTGAGTTTATGTATGTATGTATGTTACTCGTAACTTGCTTGGGAAGGTTGGCTTGTTGCATCCTGACTGAATACCCACCAAAGGTGTAAAACATGCCATTCCATAGAAGCCCAAAAGCGTTATACGGTCATTTTGTAATGTCTATTTTATAATTGTGTATTGTGGGGTCTGGATATTTTCACTCATTACTTTGATTAAATAAAGATTTAAAGCTTAAAGATTATTATTCGGTATTTCGTCAGGCAAGCTGCCGCGAGACCACGAGGCAGTCAATCCTGTACATACTCGTATAACAGGTGTATTACCTAAAGACCCACTCTTTTGGAGAGAGGTATTTTATACTTGCACCTAAATATAGTGAAGGATGTTTTTTAACAGGTTATATCCTTTTTTCTTACATATTGCGAGATTTAAAATTGCTAAGGTTTTATAGTAAAACACTTTCTAACAATTTTTGCTCGATCCGATAATTGAAGCCGAGATCTATTGCAAGGAGAATTGTAGCAGGACCTATGTTGCAGATGTCATTAGTCATTAGCCACGCCAATACAAAAAAAAACATACCAATACATATTTGTAATTTTTTGTTTGAATTCGTCATCGGAATGTGTTACATCGATTCCATCTTTCCGATCGACCGCGCAGTGCTACCGTGCGGATTTACAAACTTATATTTACCGTTGCCAAAATCATTACCCGACCAAACTCCTTCCTGCATCAATATCTCCAGCCGAATTAATAACTTTGTCGATTCTGGTATGCATGAACGCCCAACAGACATCCAAGTATTGAAACGCATCAATAGATTAATGTTTTAATACAAACGTATTATTGGCTTGACGGCGGTTTTTGATCGGGTCTCGATAATTTGGTCGATTTTGGGCTACCGAACCTGTTTAGATCGATACTTCTAAATATTCTCGCTTTGTTGTTAAGAGCATTTAAATTTGACTCATAGATTTTTGTCATTTTTTAGGTTTCAATGAGAACTATTCCCGCACTAGGCCAGCGTGGTGTACTAAGGCCTAAACCCTCTTAGTTGTAGAAGAGGCCCGGGCCCTGCAGTGGGACGTATATGAGCTGATGATGATGATGATGATATTCTTTCTTTCTCTATCTGGTTAGTTATGGCTATAGCTGTTAAGAGCGTGTTCTCTTAAGAGAACAGTGTTATCAAACTGACTTTCGAAACCTAGAGGGTAGATAAAAATCTTTAAACTGCCTTTGTAACCTAAAGGAGTAGTCAGAATAGTATATTTCAATGTATTACATATTTCTGCCTATCACGAACAAACGACGTCTATACCCCATCTTGGTAATATTTTGGTTTGAACTCAAGGAACACGAATCTAGCTTCTGCACCAATAGTGCCACTAGTCGTTAGCACACCGTCAGCATACGTATATTTGTCAACTCATATTCATCATCATCAGCCCATATACGTCCCACTGCTGGGCACGGGCCTCTTCTACAATACAACTGAGAGGGTTTAGGCCTTAGTCCACCACGCTGGCCTAGTGCGGGTTGGCGGACTACACACCTAAGAAATTCCTAAGAACTTTTAGGTGTGCAGGTTTTATTACGATGTTCTCCTTCACCGTTAAAGCGAGTGATAATTCATTGTGAATACACACATAACTTCGAAAAGTCAGAGGTGTTTGTTTGGGGTTTGAACCTGCGACCGCCGAAATTCTCGACCGCGCGCCTAAACCTCGAGGCCATCACTGCTTATATTAATTACGTCGAACTCATATTAAATTATGTCGATTACATAAAAAACTATGTCATGCTTGGTATGGTTTTTCGATTTGGAACGGGTTTTTTTAGAGTACCAAGTAGAAATAACGATCTTTTGTCAGTCTAAGCATCAGAAGACGTTTCTTCAACTGCTTAATTCTTACCCATTTAATGTTAATACAAATAAACTTCCTATGATTCTCTGTAACATTACATTTAAAAACATGGATGCAAAAATAATAAAATCAAAATCGGTATCCAATCGAGATTGTCAAGAAACAACATAAAGGTTCGATACCTGCACAGCGGGTCGGCCATACATAAGGCGTGTGACGTGGAAAAAATGGGGACACCCAATGCCTCCTCTGACGAAGACATACGTTAAACGCGCAATAATTATAATTCAATGTGGACATTACCGTTTGGGACGGGTGTTTGCGACAAGAGCTAGCGGAGGAGACAGCGGAGGCTGTAGCGGGTAAATATATGAAGCACTGAGATTACTTGAAACAAAGAAAAATAAAAATATATAAAGTCAAAGTCAAATTATCTTTATTCAAATAGACTTCAATTTTAAACTATAGATAGGCCAGTTGCCTACAAATAACTCCTAATAAGGTTAACCATTTAACATAATAAAAGGTTACATCTTATTTACATGTGCATTGCAGTTTAATATTATTTTGATCTATACATACGTTCTCTTCTATCCAATGGGAAATAGGCAGGTATTTTTTTCACTACCCACATTTTGCTAGGCGTGACTGATGTCTCAGGTAATAGGAGGCAAGCCTATTACCGTTAGCCTATTCCTATCACATTTCCAATCTTTCCTAGAATTTTTAAATAAAAACACAACTCACTATTCTTGACCCGAGGACCAAAACAAAAACCTCTCGATTGCACATTAGGTACACATATACATGATGTATAACCAAAGAGGCACTTTTATGTTGAAATTTAACGTAGCACACTGTAGTAACTTTTGATCTTAGGTTTGAAATTATTTAAAATAGTGTAAATCGTAACACAAGCAGTGATGGCCTCGAGGTTTAGGCACGCGGTCGAGAATGTCGACGGTCGCGGGTTCAAACCCTCCAACCCTCTGACTTTTCGAAGTTATGTGTGTATTCACAATGAAATATCACCTACTTTAACAATGCAGGAGAATATCGCGATGAAACCTGCACACCTAAAAGTTCTTCGGAATTTCTTAAGTGTGTAGTCCGCCAACCCGCACTAGGCCAGCGTGGTGGACTAAGGCCTAAACCCTGTCAATGGTAGAGGAGGTCCGTGCCCATTAGTGGGGCGTATATGGGCTGATGATGATGATGAAATCGTAACACGCTGTAAGCTCATGCCTTAATTATTCCTCCATAAGGCCATTTACGCCACAAACTGACGATTATTGCCCGAATGCGGTATTGATGTCGCGTGCAGTAATTTGTATATTGCAGTTTATTTTTTTAAACGATATTTAAAGTTAAGTTACTGTATTGTGGGTTTGCGGCACGATTTAGTGTTATATCGTGGCCATTTTTGAATATTTATTTTAATTAAACGTATTTATAGTTATTGAATCGTGGCTTAGTAATATCTGTATAGCATTTAAAGGTTAAGGACAATATAAAAAAAAAAAAAAATACACCCAACAGTCACATACATATAGTTCTGATCCCACACTAAGATACGAGTCTTGTGTCGTGGGTATCAGAAACTACGAGAGACTTTTCGGTCTCACATACACCCAGACCCGAAACAAATATTTGTGGATCACACAAACATTTGTCTCGGTGCGGGGATCGAACCCGCGGCCTCTCGTTTCGCAAGCTGGTGTCAAGCTAACTGCGCCATGGGGCTGTCTTTTAAATTGATAGCAATATTAATAGTAATTGCTAAATATTATAAAACGAAGTTGCCGTTTGTCGGTGTTTAGATCCTTTTTAATATTTTTTTGAACAGTTTTATTCACAGGCCGACCTATATTAGACCTATTTCTACTGACGAATGATATCGTAGTCATTTTCAAAATCCTCTATTAAGTGTTGCCAGTTTGTAGTGACAGTACTTAAAAATCTACCGATTTTGGTATAGCTCGTGACTGTCATTCGATCATTCATATCATAATGATACAGTTTAAAATTAGACCGCGACAAGACCGCCTTTTATATCTTCTATATCTACATACATACATAAACTCACGCCCGTATTCCCCGAAGAGGTAGGCAGAGGTGCATTTCTGCACCCACATTTCGCCAAGTATGCATCAGTCCCACGTAATAGGGGGCGAACCTATTCCCGTTTTTCAGGCACATTTCCAGACTCCGTGCTGTTACCGAGAATTTCCTAATGGAAAAACCCAATAACACTTTGACCGACCCGGGAATCGAACCCAGGACCTCTAGATCGCACGGCACATACTTGTACCGCGAGACCACGAGGCAGTCGAGGCATCTTCTATATCTTATGTCTACAATAAAGTTTTAAATAAATTAAGGGTATGAAAATTTAAGTCTGGCCTAGTGTGGGTGGTTCTACCGCGTTCTTTCAGCTATTTCGTATCGTGGTCTTACTGACTACTCTATAACTTAATGTGGGACAGATATAACATAATCAGCCCATATACGTCCCACTGCTGGGCACGGGCCTCCTCTACAACTGAGAGGGTTTAGGCCTTAGCCCACCACGCTGGCCTAGTGCGGGTTGGCGGACTACACACCTAAGGAATTCCTAAGAACTTTTAGGTGTGCAGGTTTTATCACGATGTTTTCCTTCACCGTTAAAGCAAATTGACCTACTAGCACTGCGAAGAGACGTTGCGTCTCTATGTGTCCTTTATCGCATTTACCATGGGGAGTGCTCTGATGAACTTTTCGGGTTAATACCTGCTGCTGAATTTCACTACCGCACCACACGCCAGAAATTGAAGTTCCATCCCTACCATCTGGATGAATGGCGTTCCTCAACGGTGCGGTTTAAACGGTGCTTCCTTCCTCGCACAACATCTTTGTGGAATCAGCTTTCCTCGGCGGTATTTCCGAATGGATATGACTTAGGGACCTTCAAGAAAAGAGCCTATATTTTCCTCAAAGGCCGGCAACGCACCGATGATTCCTCTGGTATTGTGGGTGTCCATGGGCGGTGTTGACCACTTAACATCTGGTGGCTCACTAGCTCGTTTGCCTCCTTTCCCATAAAAAAAAAAAAAAAAAAAAGTGATAATTCATTGTGAATACACACATAACTTCGAAAAGTCAGAGGTGTGTGTCTGGGGTTTGAACCTGCGACCGTCGAAATTCCCGACCGCGCGCCTAAACCTCGAGGCCATCACTGCTGTGGGACAGGTATAAGTTTTATAAATAAGTTTTAGCTTATATAGGATAAAATTCGTGTTGTCGTTTGTGATTCTTTTTATATATTGGATTCTTATACAGTCTCGCTTTGTCCTCAATGAGTAGGCAGAGGTGCTACAAACTTTTGTCCACCGTTTCATTGCTTTAGGGGATGAATTTTGAAAAAATCTTTCTTAGCTGATAACTACGTTATATTAAAGTTCAGTAACTTGAGCAGTGAGTTGTCATCAATTATAGAAACAATCCCAGTTTTGATATCAGTCAGTCAGTAACGATTGCCTTTTCATACTTCAAATCAGAAAAGTAATCGAATTACGGCAAGCAAAAGAAGGGACAAGTGAGAAAGCGAATGATGGAAAATATAAGGGGGGATTGTAAGACATTTAAAAAAGTTTGATTGGCAACGACGGGAACTTTTGATTATGTCTCTGCATCGGGAATAAAACGATACGAATATCTTTGAATGATATTGTAGTTTATTGAGAACACTCTTGTGTATGGAAGTACATACATACATACATAAACTCACGCCTGTATTCCCCGAAGAGGTAGGCAGAGGTGCATTTCTGCACCCACATTTCGCCAAGTATGTATCAGTCCCACGTAATAGGGAGCGAGCCTATTGCCGTTTTTCGGGGACATTTCCAGACTCCGTGCTGTTACCGAGAATTTCCTAATGGAAAAACCCAATAACACTTTGCCCGACCCGGGAATCGAACCCAGGACCTCTAGATCACACGGCACATACTTGTACCGCGAGACCACGAGGCAGTGTATGGAAGTGTCGAAGTATTTTGAATAAAGGAAAATTATTTGGAATGCAGGGTAGTGAAAATCATTTATTTGGGCTAAGGTCTAATCTTTCTCAAAGTTAGAAGAGTCCCGTGCCCAGCAGTGGGCCGTATGCCACGATGAAAATTATTTAGAAAAATTTAAACAGGCAATTTTTTGGTGTACTTTAAATCGCTTTCATGAGATCTACCGTCGGGTTAACTACGTCTCCCATACAATATTATGCGATAGAAACATCGCTGATTCAATTCAGAATAAAACAATGATTAGTATATATAGTGTTTATGTCGACTGCCTCGTGGTCTCGCGGTACAAGTATGTGCCACGGCACATGTCGGAGATCCCACGGGATCTAGAGGTCCTGGGTTCGATTCCCGGGTCGGGCAAAAAGTGTTATTGGGTTTTTCCATTAGGAAATTCTCAGTAACAGCACGGAGTCTGGAAATGTGTCCGAAAAACGGCAATAGGCTCGCCCCCTATTACGTGGGACTGATACATACCTGGTGAAATGTGGGTGCAGAAATGCACCTCTGCCTACCCCTTCGGGGAATACAGGCGTGAGTTTATGCATGTATGTATGTAGTAAATATCGTTTTCGATTAGGGAATGCTCAGTTACCTACAACACAGATTCTGTAATTATACGCGAACTCCGGCAGCAAAAAGCAGTGATGGCCTCGAGGTTTAGGCGCGCGGTTGAGAATTTCGGCGGTCGCAGGTTCAAACCCCAGGCACACACCTCCGACTTTTCGAAGTTATGTGTGTATTCACAATGAATTATCACTTGCTTTAACGGTGAAGGAAAACATCGTGATAAAACCTGCACACCTAAAAAAAAAAGGTTCTTAGGAAATTCTTAGGTCCGCCAACCCGCACTAGGCCAGCGTGGTGGACTAAGGCCTTGGCCCTCTCAGTTGTAGAGGAGGCCCGTGCCCAGCAGTGGGACGTATTTGGGCTGATGATGATGACGCGAACTCCGGCAACAGTTACGCCGTCATAGGCATGTATCAGTGGCGGTACTTCCAAAGAAGCGTTACATGTTAATTGTGTAATGTCTAGTTTATAATTGTTTATTGTGGGGTCATGATATTACCATTTGACAGCCCCGCGGCGCAGTTGGCTAGACACCAGCTTGCGAAACGAGAGGCCGCGGGTTCGATCCCCGCACCGAGACAAATGTTTATGTGACCCACAAATATTTGTTTCGGGTCTGGGTTCTTTTCTGTTCTGGGTATGTGAGACCAAAAAGTCTCTCGTAGTTTCTGATACCCATGACACAAGACTTGTATCTTAGTGTGGGATCAGAATTATGTTTGTGACTGTTGGGTGTATTTATTTATTTATTTATATGTCAAATTGCTTTTGTTAAATAAAGACTTAAAGTTTAAAGATAATTATTTTTCGGAATTTATTAAGGCAAACTGGGCTTTTTGGCTTTTATGGAGGCACTGCCACTGATATAATTGTGTATATAACTTTATGACTTTTCGAAGTTATGTGTGTATTCACAATGAATTATCACCTACTTTAACAATGCAGGAGAATATCGCGATGAAACCTGCACACCTGAAAGTTCTTAGGAATTTCTTAAGTGTGTAGTCCGCTAACTCGGGCTAGGCCAGCGTGGTATCCTAAGGCCTAAACCTTCTCAATGGTAGAGGAGGGCCGTGCCCAGCAGTGGGACGTATATGGGCTGATGATGAGGCATGTATAGATTTCTGATGACCTTTTCAGTGAGAAAAGCCTGACGTGGAACAAGATGACACATTTCAAAATCCAAGCAAACACTCCAACCATTCACTAAATTATTCTTTTTGCTCGAGATCAACTCCGCCAAAGGATATTTCATTAAAAACTTAAAACAAGTTGTATTTGTGCGCTGTTGCGGGAGTGTGGCGTGATCGGGCTTGCAGTGAAATTTCTAAATTGAGTTAATAAAGAAAGAGTTTACAGGAAGGTTTCAGATACCTTTAAATACCTTTAAAGACACCTTTGTTAAAAAATGTCATGTACATTAAATATTTTTTGTGGAAAAAATTTAAAACATTTTGTAAAAAATATACTTATTTAAAAACCAATAAATAATTTACCTAAACTGCCATGAAACCCTCTTCTTCAAAAAACAATGTCATTACACTTCAAAAAACTAACACAATAAAAAACAAAAAAAATGTAATGAATTAAATTTAAAAATAAATGAATACTTTCAAGGACTTCTCTAACTTTGGAAGCTACACTATTTGAACAAATTGACTTATATTTAACCTTGGTACATAAGCGACGCCAGTAGAAAACAGACATTAAAAAAGCATTTTTCCAGGCTTTCACGAAATTATCTAAATATCCAGACTGAACGTAACTCGTGTAAATGCTATAAATGTGTTGCTTCGTCCCGGCAAAGTTAGATTGGCTGGCATCGAATGATGGGTTCACTCTGACAGATCTGTCGTAAAAATACGACTAGCCCAGACGACTGGATTTGATTAAACAAAACATCACGAATAGCTTGTTTGTCTATAGGAGAATTGAAGTAGACTTTATTGCTGTGTTTATTGGCTTATTGTATTAGATTCAGTGGTGATTGGATTAGGTTTAGGTAGGTACATACTTACATAACCTCACGCAAGGGGTAGGCAGAGATACATTACTGCATCCACAATTCGCCAGGTGTGTACCAATCCCACGTAATAGGGGGCGAGCCTATTGCCGTTTTTAGGACACAATTCCAGACTCCGTGCTGCTACTGAGAATTTACTAATGAGAAAACCCAATAACACTTTGCTTGACCCGGGAATCGAACCCAGGACCGCTAGATCATACTTGTGCCGCGAGACCACGAGGCAGTCTAGGTAGGTAAAGAATGGTATTATTAATTTCTTTATGATAACGAAGTCTAATTGTTTTCTTGTCAGAAAGACTTTCTGACTGCCTTAAGGTCTCGCGGCATAAGTATGTGCAGTGCGATCTAGAGGTTTCTGTTTCAATTCCCGGGTCAAAGTTCGGTGCTAATTGTTATTGGGTATCTCTTCAGGAAGTTCTTAATATCAGAACGGAGTCTGGAAATGTGCCTGTAAAACGGCAATAGGCACGACTCCCATTACGTGGACGCACACTTGGCGAAATGCACCCCTGCCTACCCCTTTGGGGAATACAGGCGTGAGGTTGTACTAGAAAGTCTTTCGTAACTTTCTTTCCGTTTTCTACTGGCCAGTATGACACAAAATTTGAGTTTGCAAAGAAAACAAAAAAATAATCAGTCATCAAAAATCAGCGTTGACGCCTGCAAGAGTATTTTTACTATGTCGCAGATGTGACTATGGTATCCACCTTAATAATAGTTTTACACGTAGTTTTTCTTGATTAATTAGCATGCTAATATTATTACTAAGTTGGTGTACTACAATCAGACGGTACAGAACATAGACAGAACAGCTAACGAGGATTTACTGAGAGAAGTTGAAAATCTTCGATTCAACTTATACACAATGTATATGTTTAATTATAATATATACATACATCTATAATGAACGAACGTTAGTGTACATGAAAGTATCTTGTAATGGTCTAATAATCAACATGGAATTCCTCTTAAAAAAAAAAACAGCTACCCTCTAAAATGTAAATTTTCCAAAGTCCATTTACATGGCACGGTTGAAACTTGGCGGCTCATTCAAGCGTTATCTCAAAAAGCCAACAAACTCAGTTAAGTAAACAGTTTAAAGGTTTAAAATCGTAATTAATTGATCGTTTAATAACTGAGGTCCTATATCTACTTTGTCATCAAATTTCTTAGACCCCCGCCTTAATTAAGGACTCGATATTTTGATTGGTCATAGAGTTTGAAAATAGTTACAGACGCGACTTTAACCTTATTTATTTTATTTTACCTTAAATGAAATATTTTAAATCCCTTAGCAAAATAAATCTTTGATTTTATTTATATGAATGTTTTTTAAGCTAAAGTATTATTTAAAGTCCCCTCCTCCATTTTATGCCTCCCTTTTTGCATACAAGATTTATTTAAAGTAGTTTGATCATTAATACTCATGAGTTCTGATAAAAAAAATTGTGCTTTGACAGAAAAATTTTAAAACCACATGCAAATTGTGTCCATAGATTTCTAGATCTTGTAAATCATGGCGTTTGACGTACATATATCCAAATAGTATGTACGAGTATCTAACAAAGACGTTATACACTAATTTTAAAACGAAACAGTTGACATTCTGCATTCACCTATTCTTTGAAACTTTAAAGTTAATTTTATTTGACGTTTTGACAGCCCGATGGGGCCGTTTAGAGGGAGACTGGTAGATAGAGAAAATCATAGTATTAGAGCGGGACGAAAGACAATCGATACAGATTAAGTTATCAGCAGGTGCAATGTGTTATGTTTATTAACATCTGTCAAAGTGGGTTGCCGTTGCGTCAGATGCTTTTGTCACGATGTTTCGTGGATTAATGACAGAACTGGTTCCATATATTTTAAAGGTTATTTATGGGTCCAAATACCGTTATTTTTCGATTGATAAATTGAGTGTAGTCCACCAACCCGAACTAGGCCAGCGTGATGGACTAAGGCCTAAACCCTGTCAGATGTAGAGGAGGCCCGTGCCCAGTAATGGGACGTATATGGGCTGATGATGATGATGATGATAACTAATATAGAATTGCGATATCAACAGCGTTTTCTACTTGTGTATAGATAAATTCAAATATAGCAAAGATACAACAGATGTGTCGCGTGAAGAGAAATTATTGTGCATCGTATTTTGATACTTTTATCTAGCACGGTACTTTAGCATGCTGTAAAGTATCAATTATATGAGTGAGATTTCCTTTGTAGTTGCCAACTTCAAGGTCTTGACCTGATGATTGCACGTACGGCCATCATGATCAATCATGAAACGTCCAACATAAATTATTATTAATCGCGCGATCATTGCGTGTTAGTACACTAATTGACTCTTCTACAGATGATCCTGTATTCCATACTTGAATGACTTTGGTCATCAATATCTTCCCAACACCAAAACATCATAACTCACAAAACGCTCTACAGAATATTGCAGCTTATGCCTTTGTATTAAGGATTAATTTTGTGTGACAGTATATAATGTTGACGACTTTATGGTATGTGTAACAGCACTTCGAACACAACCGTTTAATTGTTAAATACGTTTGACATCCGTTCACGCCATATCGTGTCAACGACATTATCGGCCAGTGTGTGCATCGCTTAATTCTGTTTTTGAATTTCGAATGAGTTTCCATTGGTTGATTGAGTGATAATTTTGAATTTGGAATGCATTACCTTATGTTTGATTGGCTAGTTTATGAATTAGGAATTAGTTGGTATTGGTTGGTTTGTTTCTAATTGTTGTAATAGTATAAAAACTTGCAATAAAATAATAATTATAGCCATTTTATATGCGGGTTTCCTCACGATGTTTTCCTTTACCTTTAAAATAAGTGACTCGAAAAGTCAGAGGTGTGTGCCTGGGGTATAAACCTGCGACCTTCGAGATTCTCGACCGTGCACTTAACCCTCAAGGCCATCAATACATTACAGTAAAGAATATGAATTTTCTACCACCAGCAAAGCAAGTTGAATTCCTATTATAATTTAGAAGAGTTTTTAGTTTCTGCATCCACATTACACTCGGTTAAGCTAAATAGCACAATAAAACTCTCGATCTATTGAAAGTAGCTATGAAGCGTATGCAGCATGATTAATTTAGATCTATGGTACTTGTCTATGATTTTATTATGAATGATATTTGTCAAGCATTCAACTCGATGGTACCAGGTTATAAAAACCCTATTGTGTGGTTTGAAGGGCTGTGACAGGACGCTAAGTGTGTGTTTAATTGTTGAATATTTTATTAATCGTTTGATTAACGCCTTTAGTTGATTGTAGCGTAGTACTTGGTATGATATGGGTAAGTAAATATTTTATATGAAACAATTTTCCGATAATTACTACATTACATTTATTTATATATTACATTCGACAGCCCCGTGGCGCAGTTGGCTAGAAACTAACTGGCGACCAAGAGGCCGCGGGTTTGATCCCCACACCGAGACAAATGTTAGAGTGAGACCGAAAAGTCTTTCGTGGTTTCTTATACCCACGACACAAGACTCGTATCTTAATGTGGGGTGAAAACTATGTACATATGTTACTGTTGGGTGTATTTTTTTATTTTTATACTAGTTTGTAAAGTAATATGGGGAACGCAATATATTATAATAATATAAGCTGATGAATCAATGGATGTAAATTTAAAATGTCAGTTATTAGCAACTATTAAGCCTTTCTTTAACGATTAAGAAAAGTATCGTTAAAAATCAAAGTATAGAAAAAAGTAAAGAAAATCTTATTCCATAATTAGTACCCAATAGTTTATCAACATAAACTAGGCTAGCGTGGTGGACAAAAAACTAACTGTTTTTTTTTAAATATTTTTTTTTTAATTCGCATAAAACCTCTTGATATTTTTTGTCTGTGCATTTCAAATATACTACGCGTATAAGAAAACCTATAGAGGATTAGAGGCGGTGACAGATTCAGTTTTCACAATGACTCTGTCTCGAGGCGTAAATGACGATTGATTTATGACTCAACGCGAATAAAGCCTCCGTGGACGTACAAACGGATTTATTTCTATAGCTTTTTATGTACGGATGTGGGCTTTGTGCGGGGATTCAATCCCTGATGACTTTTATTTTTACGTATTGTGGTGTGTTTGTTATTGGTTGTGTGAATGTTTCAAGTGGCAGTACTTGGATGGAGGAAACGGTTTTTATCTTTAGGCGACAGTTTACGAAATGTATTTTTTATACTGGCTTGGTGCAGTTATATCACCAGTCGTTATGGTAAGCACATCTTTTGACAATCGAGACCATGTCATGTGAACACATGTGGATCACACAAACATTTGTCTCGGTGCGGGGATCGAACCCGCGACCTCTCGTTTCGCAAGCTGGTGTCTAGCCAACTGCGTCACGGGGCTGTCATATTCATATGTCATATGACAAGATTTCATAAAAATAGAGATGAAAATCATTTCATGTGTTATTCCATTCCAATAATATCGACCTTACGTCCGCTGACACGCTGATACTGCCACACATCTCGCGCTAACTGTATGGTAAAAACAAACAAACGGACATAAATCCATACCGGTCGCGGGTGCATTAGCGGGCGCACATTGTTAAGTGCACCACAATGGGTGCGCGAATCAAAGCGTATAGTTGACGGCGAAAATATTCCTGAATATGTGACTTCAATGATATATGGCCTCCGGACGGTCAGGGCTAGCGGCAAAGAGTTTTTGATAAATATCACCATCAGCATATACATCTCACTGCTTAGCAAGGGTCTCCTCTGCAACTGAAATGCACCTCTGCCTACCCTTTCGGCGAATACAGGCGTGAGTTTATGTATGTATGTGTATTTTTTTGTCAATTAAATATTTAAAGCTTAAAAATTATTATACGGAATTTCTAAAGGCAAGTCGGTCTTTTGGGCTTCTATGGAAGTACGGCCACTTCTTTATGTAATTTTAACTGATCAGAATGTTTTGCTCCACAGCCCTACCGCACGTATGAAGCGTAGGCGACATCCCAAGACGCGATGTGCGATGTGCCCGTGAATAGCAAGCTCATAATGGTATGTATTAAGACCAACGCGGATAATAATATTACGGACAGATTTATTTACATACGTGTATATGGCCTGTTAATTAGCTCCCAAATGCCTGATATGGAGGAGACTAGAAAAGTTAGCAATAACAGCCACGCAGTTGGCTAGACACCAGCTTGCGAAACACAGCACCCAGACAAATGTTTGTGTGATCCACAAATATTTGTTTCGGGACTGGGTGTTTGTGAGACCGAAAAGTCTCTCGTAGTTTCTGATAGCCACGACACAAGACTCGTATCTTAATGTGGGGTCAGAACTTTGTATGTGACTGTTGGGTGTCTTTATTTATTTTAATGAGAGTATGAGGATGTTGTGCGTGTTGTGACAAAGTTTGCATTGGTTCTAACATCGTAATTAGCCAAGTGATAGGTAGGTAGGTAAATAAAGTGTAAATTGAGGAAAAATGATCTACATAAGCTTTTTTTTAATAGGCGGTCATAATTTTATCAACTAGTGAGAGAAAGTCATAATCGTTTTGTTGACAAATTCGACATAAAATTTGGCATAAAATACCACAGACAAGCAATCATGTAGGAGGTCTTTGCACAGATGTGGGACATGTTTGTATTTTTTTCTACATTTTTAATTCCCCACTAGAACCTCGAAAAAATTCACGGCAAAATGTTTCTATTTTATAGGAAATACAAATAAATAAGTGAAATATTAAGTAACATCCGTATATAAACACTAACGCTTTGTATTCCTGACGGTGTTGGCAGAGATGCCTATCTGCTCCCAGGTTTTGTCACTACACACGGTTTTGTTACACCTAACAGTCAGATACATAGTTTTGACCCCACAATAAGATACGAGTCTTGTGTCGTGTGTATCAGAAACTACCAGAGACTTTTCGGTCTAACAAACACCCAGACCCGAAACAAATATTTGTGGATCACACAACCATTTGTCTCGGTGCGGGAATAGAACCCGCGGCCTCTCGTTTCGCAAGCTGATGTCTAGCCAACTGCGCCACTGTCAATAGTGTTTCAAGACCCACATAACAGTTGATATAATTATTGCTGATTTTTTTCTGACACATTTCAAGTCTCCATACTAGGAGCGAGAATTTCCTAATGAAAAAGTCCAATAACACTTCCGGAAATCGAACCCTCTTCCCTTAGATCGCACAGCACACTCGTGCTTCAACCAGGAGACAATTTAAATTGAATAATAATAAAAATCCTAAGGATATTTCTTCGAAGTTAACTTTCATGCGAGTGTCACACGCGCCCACGTTTCCATTCATATTTACACAGCGCCCCACAAAAGGATTTTGATGCATATTGTATGCTTCATAATAGGTGATTTATTATATCGATTCATATGAAACAATTAGATATACTTAGTAGCTTTTTATATTTACCTCCTATTGTTATGCGTAGAAGATTGTTTTTGTTTTATTATTCGAGAAATTATTTTTATTATTTTTCTGACATGCCTTTAAAGTACTTATTAGTTGACGTCAAATTGTAAAGTGAAATTTGATGACATTTTTTTTTTGACCTGGCAAATAGTGGTCAGAAAACAGTGTTACTCAATAGAGGTGACTACACACGCAGACGCTTCTATTTCAAATTTCTCAAGACTATTCTACTTATATTTCTGAATAAGACTATTCAACTTCTATTATACTTCTATTTCAAATTTCTCAAGAATAGAGAGATCTGCACTGCAAAAATTAAGGACTTAATAAAACATTAACTTATAAAAAAAAATCCTTGTTGGTTTAGCGGTATCATTACTCGGCGTGCGATTGAGAGGTCTTGTATTCGATTATTATCGGTGCGGAAAAACTGGTATTTAATTTCGTTACACTACTATACGACTGCCTCGTGGTCTCGCGGTACAAGTATGTGCCGTGCGATCTAGAGGTCCTGGTTTCGATTCCCGGGTCGGGCAAAGTGTTATTGGGTTTTTCCATTAGGAAATTCTCGGTAACAGCACGGAGTCTGGAAATGTGCCCGAAAAACGGCAATAGGTTCGCCCCCCAATACGTGGGACTGATGCATACTTGGCGAAATGTGGGTGCAGAAATGCACCTCTGCCTACCTCTTCGGGGAATACAGGCGTGAGTTTATGTATGTATGTATGTACACTACTATACTTTAACGTGAGATATAGTAAGTTACAAAAAGTGGCTTTAATACTTCTCTGCCTATCCTTTTGGGGATAAATGCGTAAGTATGCATGAGTTGAAAGTTTAGAATATAAATAGCAGTATTAAAATCTCACAAGAAAATTTTATCTAAATAACTTTTCATAACAAATATCACACCTAACATTGACAAGCCCTACAAAGACCTAGAATCTAGCTCTAAACTGTAGCTAAATTTATTTCAAGTGATCAAGAGCCGTGAGTCAACTAATTACAGTATTCGACGCCTGTGACCGTCTCACAGCCATTAAGATCAATCTAATCTTGTTAATTTAATCCATTGACGCCCACGGTCGGAGGAAGTCAATCATTACAGTTTTTAAAAGTGACATTTCGTTATTTGATCCTGGCTATTACAGTTTATGCTGTTGTGAAGAGTAATCTTGAGGAATCAGCTTTGGAGCTATTAATCAATACAAGCCCTGTGGTCTTGAGTCATACCAATGACGTAAATTTGAAAATTGGCTGCCTCGTGGAAGGACAAAGTGATATTAAATGTTTCCATGAGGAAATTCTCAGTAGCAGCATGGAGTCTGAATATGCGCCTCAAACAAGGCAGTCACCCTGCCCTATTATGTGGGACTTTGGTTGGTAGACCACATGGCTAAGAATTTCCTTACAACTTTTAGGTTCGTGACGTCTTTTTTTACGATGTTTACCTTCACCCTTAAAGTAAGTGATAATTCTACATTTACCTTAGTTTATACATTAAATGATGTACTTGATTACATACATACATACATACATAACCTCACGCCCGTACCTATTCCCGAAGGGGTAGGCAGAGGTGCATTTCTGCACCCACATTTAGACCCACGTAATAGAGGGCGAGCCTGTTGCCGTTTTTCGGGCACATTTCCGGACTACGTGCTGTTACTGACTTGCCCGACCCGAGAATCGAAACCAGGACTTCTTTATCGCACGGCATATACTTGTACCTAACCAAAAGTACCTAAAAAAAAGCAGTGATGGCCTCGAGGTTTAGGCGCGCGGTCGAGAATTTCGGCGGTCGCAGGTTCAAACCCCAGGCACACACCTCTGACTTTTCGAAGTTATGTGTGTATTTACAATGAATTATCACTTGCTTTAACGGTGAAGGAAAACATCGTGATAAAACCTGCACACCTAAAAAGTTCTTAGGAATTTCTTAGGTGTGTAGTCCGCCAACCCGCACTAGGCCAGCGTGGTGGACTATGGCCTAAACCCTCTCAGTTGTAGAGGAGGCCCGGGCCCAACAGTGGGACGTATTTGGGCTGATGATGATATACTTGTACCTCGAGACCACGAGGCAGGAGACATAGGTCTTCATATTAATAACGAACTTACAAACTATACCGATTATTACTTATAATCTTGTCTTTCGTTGCAACAATACCAATAACAAGTTCAAATTAAAGGCAGAAATGAGAAAAAGTGTAACAATTATCAACCCGAACAGGATGAGGGGTGGCAGAGTAATTTCCTACCATCAGTCGTTTCTTTGTACGACTAATAGTGTGGTGCTTACCATACAATGCTGGTTGGACGGTAGCTGACGTTATCTGGCTTCGCTTTATTGATCATTTGCATATGGTCACGTACCACATATCCACAGGGTGACAAAGAACGCAATTGTTTGAATGATTGGATTGTCAGAATGATCAATCTATATTTATTTTGAGGCAACCTGGTTTCATTTGGGTGCTATTTTTTTTAAATTTACTCCTGTTTTATAAAGGCACGACAAAGTGACAATGTATTTAAGTGATGGCAACCACAATGCTGTTTAAATTGAAGACTAATTGAAGAGGGAATCCCGGCATTCCTCATTGGATACCCTCATGCCCGCTGAATTGCTTCTTCACATCACGCATAATCCATATTCTACTCGCATCTTTCTAAGTCTCGCTGGAAGTTATTTTTCTAATAATTTTGCGACCGAGCGACATCGGATTTGAGTACATACTAATATTACAAAAAGGGTTTGTATATTTATATGTTGGTAAGGAATAAATTTCAAAACTACTGGTTTAAATGATTTTTAGCATGGACGTAGATACTAGGAAACTAACAGCTACATTTTACTATCCGGGCATTTGTAGTGTTCCCATAGAATAAGAATTCAAAATTTCTCCCGGACTGTGTTGTAGTGAATGCAGTGATGGCCTCGAGGTTTAGGCGCGCGGTCGAGAATTTCGACGGTCGCCGGTTCAAACCCCAGGCACACACCTCTGACTTTTCGAAGTTATGTGTGTATTCACAATGAATTTTCACTTGCTTTAACGGTGAAGGAAAACATCGTGATAAAACCTGCACACCTAAAAAAGTTCTTAGGAATTTCTTAGGTGTGTAGTCCGCCAACCCGCACTAGGCCAGCGTGGTGGACTAAGGCCTAACCCTCTCAGTTGTAGAGGAGGCCCGTGCCCAGCAGTGGGACGTATATGGGCTGATTATGTATGTATGTATGTATGTGTTGTAGTAGTTTATAATTATGAATACAAACATAATCGAAATCAGAACCCTGTGTCGTGAGTATGAGTTTACATACAATGAATATGACTGGGATAAATCGCACATCACGATAGCCGCGATACAAGTGCCCATTGTGGATATAAGTAACAACTGTAACTTTGGACTGATTATATATTGAATAAATATTACAATATTAACAACCCTGGCAAACAAATCTAGCTATTAAATAAATAAATAAATACACCCAACAGTCGCTAGTTCTGACCCCACACTAGGATACAAGTCCTGTGTCGTGGGTATCAGAAACTACGAGAGACTTTTCGGTCTCACAAACACCCAGACCCGAAACAAATATATGTGGATCACACTAACATTTGTCAACTACTGCCAGGAGGCCTGGAGGTTTAGGCGCGCGGTCGAGAATATCGGCGGTCGCAGGTTCAAACCCCAGGCACACACCTCTAACTTTTCGAAGTTATGTGTGTATTCACAATGAATTATCACTTGCTTTAACGGTGAAGGAAAACATCGTGATAAAACTTGCACACCTAAAAAAAAAGTTCTTAGGAATTTCTTAGGTGTGTAGTCCGCCAACCCGCACTAGGCCAGCGTGAAGGCTCTCTCAGTTGTAGAGGAGGCCCGTGCCCAGCAGTGGGACGTATTTGGGCTAGCATGGCTTAATTCTCATAATTAATAGACAGATATTAATACAACAGATGAGCGATACACCAATAATCGATCATTTAAAATTCTCCCATATTCAAAGTCCAATTACCTCTCCCGACGTGCCCTTTAGTGGCTGCTTGTGGCTCGGGGCCGATAATTTGATTTTAATAGCAGCGGCTATAAGTTACACGCTCCGGATTAATGCGCACAATTATTTTATACCGAGTGATTGCTTGTCTGATCATCAGGGACTATGATTGCGTGGTTTTTTGCCCTCTTTCGGATGGATATCTTGATCTGTGTTGAAGAATTGTTTTTGTATATACATACTTTTCTTACACATGACAGCACTTTGTCGTGCTCTCGCGGTGCAAGTTTGTGCTGAGCGATCTAGATCGGTTCGATTGCTGGGTCGGACAAAGTGTTGTTGGGTTTTTCTATTAGTAAATTCTCAGTATAAGTACGGAGTCTTGAAATGTGGCCGAAAAAAGGCAATAGACTCGTCTGCTATTTCGCGGGACTGATACCTGGCGAAATATGGGTACAGAAATGCACCTCTGCCTACGTCTTCAAGGGAATACAGACGTGAGTATGTCTGTATGTAAGTATCTATTAATATATATGTGAAAAAATGGGGGCTTATCTTTTAAGAGCATAATTTTAGACTCTCATTTAATAAAAAAAGTAGTATATAGGTATTATAGCTTTATTTCTTGTATTGGCACTATACGATTATAGTCACTGCACGGCGTCAAATAAATCATAAAAACTTGAAAGAACATTTTTGCTGTGTTTTGTTCCATATTGCTCAATTTTATAAAAGGTTTTTTTTATCATTCATACAACCGTAAAGGTTTCGCTATCACTATATTAACTTACATATATATTTCGCTATGATAAAGTTTCAAGAATAATGTGATTCATCTTGCCGTAGAAATGGTACATAAACTTTAAAATAAATGTCATAATTATATTGCAGCGAATAGCGTGTTCACGAAATAGTAGTTTTCACACTTTTGCTAACAGATGGCGTTGGTAAAATTATGCGCGAGAGTGGCTACTCAAAAACAGGCTTTGTGGCGACATCTCTCGTAGAGTAGTACCAGATATATTAATAACTCATGTTATTTCAAATTAATGAGTATAATTACGTGAATTTAATAGTCATAGCAAGTCTAGTCTCTTTTTTTAATAATTATAAACAGATTTTTTTTACTGTCTAATAAAAATAATGAATTATGAATGTTTGTAACTCGTTATAATTTTTATAGCTACTAATTTTTTTATAAATTCATATCTTCTTTTTAAATATACAGGTATTCGTAGGCGATATTTATGCCCAAATATTTAGGTGAATTCAACTTCTAATAAAATATAAAATTGCTGCGTTGCCGGCTTAGAAAGTAGAATATTATAGACGGGAAAAAATCATGATTTTATACCATAGAAGTATAAGTATGTATATTATCACCTACAAATTTGAAGGGTAAAGCAGAGGTGTGTGTAAACTATTAAATTTTGCCAAATTTGCGTTAATTCTCATTCAGAAAGCACCCTTCGTTGAGAATTTCTTAATAAAAAAAACAATAACACTTCACCCGACCTGAGTATAAAACCCTGAAACTTTCAAAATGGGAAGACACATTTATGCCAAGGAAACAACGTAGCAGTCTTCAACGGTAACGACATATTGTGATGTTAATGTACCAAACACATAAGTAAGACTAACGATGAATTAATAAGTCATATTTCAAAAATTACTTAAAGGGGGTATACACATGGAGTATTAATATTGTCTTAAAGTATACAAATACGAAGCAGAGCTTTTATTTGGTGATTAATATTGCCGGTAACATATTTTGATCAAAGAAGCAACTTATTTGTCACATACATACATAAACTCACGCCTGTATTCCTCGAAGGGGTAGGCAGAGGTGCATTTCTGCACCCACATTTCGCCAAGTATATATCAGTCCCACGTAATAGGGGGCGAGCCTATTGCCGTTTTTCGGGCACATTTCCAGACTCCGTGCTGTTACCGAGAATTTCCTAATGGAAAAACCCAATAACACTTTGCCCGACCCGGGAATCGAACCCAGGACATCTAGATCGCACGGCACATACTTATACCGCGAGACCACGGGGCAGTCATTGTATAACTATAAATACACATTATTTTGAGTGGTAGTGTCATCATCATCATCAACAACCTTTGTCACGTCACTGACACTAGTGTCCTATGGCACACCACTGGGTTCGATCTTACAGTGTCGAGTTACAGTGGCGGGTGTGTGCGGGATAGGGACAAAAAAACCCCCAACAGTCATATACATAGTCTGACTCCATACTAACATACAAGTCTTGTGTCGTGGGTATGAGAAACTACGAGACTTTTCGGTCTCACTAACACCCATTTGTCTCGATACGGGGATTGTAGTACCCGCGGACTCTCGTTACGCAAGCTGGTGTTCAGCCAACTGTGCCACGGAAGCTATAAGTGTCTGCCTATTGTGATAAAAATGTGTGATGTCCGATCGAGAGGTCCCAGGTTGCATTCGCAAATCGAGCTCATTAAATATTCTCGCCCTGAGACTGGAAATACACTAGCTGTCAGCAGTATACTTACTTCCAACTCAGTGTTACTTAAAAACAGTGGCGATACGTCCATAGAAGCCCAAAAGCCCAGCTCGCCTTACAAAATTACGAATAATCTTTGAGCTTAAATCTAAATTTGATGTATACATAAATAAGAATATCCTGACCCCACAATAAACGATTATAAACTGGACATCACACAATTAACGTGTAACGCTTTTGGGCTTCTATGGAAGTATCACTGCTTAAAAACAGAACTGGCGATATGTGGGTGCAGAAAACATATTTCCTCTCTTAGATACAAGTATAAATATTTACTTATCTGTGTACTTATGTTAATATAATATATAGTTGTTCCATTTATTATTATTGCTGTATATTATTTTCCCCTTTTCACTGTTTATGCACCTACTTTTTATCTCTGCATCACCCAAAGGTTGACTGTTAGAGAATGCCTTAGGCATTAAGTCCGCCTTTATACGCAATGTGTAAAAAGCATAAATAAATAAATAAATACATGCGTATATAAATAACCTCACGCCAGTATTCCCCGAAGGGGTAGGCAGAAGTGCATTTCTGCACCCACATTTCCCCAGGTTTTGTATCAGTTCACGTAATAGGGGGCGAGCCTATTGCCGTTTTTCGGGCACAATTCCAGACTCCGTGCTGTTACTGAGAATTTCCTAATGGAAACACTCAATAACAAGTATAAATAAATACTATTAAACGTGCAGATACGGAAAACGGCAAGATAAATACAAATGAGTGACTATAGCCTCCACCTGTGCTGTTCGTGATGAATGCCGCGACTCGAGGTCAATGCCAAAGTTCTTTGACTCCGTAATTGAGGCTCGGCGTGCGCATGATGCGATTTTGAAAAATGATATCAAACCTCATAGTTTTGCTCTTAGTCATGTTTTGGAAATAGAATAGGAGATATAGCAGCTGGAACAATAAATAGTGCTATTAATGTACCAAATACATAAGGGACGACTATAGAATTAATAGGTCATATTAAAAAAAAGTAGCAGTGATGGCCTCGAGATTTAGACGCGCGGTCGAGAATTTCGGCGGTCGCAGGTCCAAACCCCAGGCACACCTCTGACTTTTCGAAGTTATGTGTGTATTCACAATGAATTATCACTTGCTTTAACGGTGAAGGAAAACATCGTGATAAAACCTGCACACCTAAAAAAGTTCTTAGGAATTTCTTAGGTGTGTAGTCCGCCAACCACTACCCACAACGCACTAGGCCAGCGTGGTGGACTAAGGCCTAAACCCTCTCAGTTGTAGAGGAGGCCCGTGCCCAGCAGTGGGACGTATTTGGGCTGATGACGATGACGACGATGACGATATAAGGTGTTGACAGTTTACGTGGCGTAGTTGGGTAGTGACCATCTTGTAAACGAAAGGTAATAGATTTGATCGCCCGCACGGGCACCAAGACAAATATTTGTGTGGTACCTACACACATACATATGTTATGTTATGTATCTTGGTGTTTCTGAAAGCAAGTAGTCTATCGTAGTCATCCACGATTCAAGACTTGTCTGGTGGGCTCAGAACTACGAATCCCGTTAATTTGTCCTAATTTGCAAGTTACCCATGTTAGAGTTGACATGTCATTTTCATAACTCAACAAATATTTTATTACTTATCCTTTGTACGTATATTAATACAGTTACTAGATTATGATATTACAAAATATTACACTAAAGTTATGCCTCAGGCTTTATACCAGTGGCGGTACTTCCATAGAAGCCCAAAATCGTTACACGTTAATTATGAAATGTTTAGTTTATATTTGTTTATTGAGGAGTCAGGATACTCTCATTTATATGACAAATTGCTTTTGTTAAATATAGATTTGAAGCTTAAAGATTATTATTCTGAAATTTGTAAGGCAAGGTGGGCTTTTGGGCTTCTATGGAAGTACCGCCACTGCTTTATACACAGTGAAAACAGACCGCGATCGAAAAATCAGACAGTTAATATAGTGGTTAGGAAAAGGTTTTTTTTTCGGGACTTTTTTTAGCGACAGTTTGTTTTCTAATCACAATAACTATTATTAGTTTAAGTTTCGTTTACGGTCTGTTTTCACCCCGTATACAGACTGATTCTAAAACGTGGCATAGCTGCGTGGTTGCTTTTACACCTTGTCTAAGAAGGTCACTCTGACGGGTTTTACAACTTTTGTAAATTGTTCGGTATTCAAAAATGTATTTACGCCAGTATTACTAAGCGACTAGGGAAAGATATGTTTCTACACCTACTTTTCAGCAGCTGTGTTTAAGTAAGAGAAAAAAAGATATGAAAAGTTTGGCTTGCAACTGATGCCATTATTTTGGCCGATTATATTATGTCCATGCATAAATGTTGACTGCCTCGTGGTCTCGCGGTACAAGTATGTGCCGTGCGATCTAGAGGTCCTGGGTTCGATTCCCGGGTCGGGCAAAGTGTTATTGGGTTTTTCCATTAGGAAATTCTCCGTAACAGCACGGAGTCTGGAAATGTGCCCGAAAAACGGCAATAGGCTCGCCCCCTATTACGTGGGACTGATACATACCTGGCGAAATGTGGGTGCAGAAATGCACCTCTGCCGACCCCTTCGGGGAATACAGGCGTGAGTTTATGTATGTGTGTATGCATAAATGTATGTTTTTAGGACAAAAAAATAATATTGCTGTATCTTTTATTACAGTTACTTTTACCATCTGGATATGGTCATTACGGCCCAAAATAAAATCCGAAAAAAAGCTCATTCAGCTTGTCTTTACAGCTACGTTGAAAACAAGCTTATCGCTGTCAATACAGATCGACATAACAGAAATAAAGGTAAAACTTTTCAAACATTTAAAACTCCCACGGACGAGGTAATAAAGATAATTTCATACGAAGTGGAGGAATATGTGCAATCGCTGGGCCAACATCGTGTCTCGAGCTGATGCGTATCTGCGCCTGCGCACCGACTTCATTATCAGATCGATTGTGTGGGCGTGGCCTTTATCCTTTAGTTCGGATATATATCCGTCTCGCTCCCCCCACAGCATCACGCACCAATCCTGCCGAGTGCGAACGAGACGGCTGCGACTAATCGATCGAATCGAGAGGATTTTCTATGTATTTTCTCGGAAAGTGGACACGGTATGTATTCGCGAAATGTTAGCGAGATGATCGTTAAGATGTTTTAGTTATGACGTGTTCTGAGTATAAATATCAAGGGTCTGAGAAATCAAAAACTAAAAATTTCCTTTCAATGTTTTTTAAGAAATAACTTTTTTTTTTTTTTTTTTTTTTTTTTTTTTTTTTCCTACGGGGAAAATCCTATTTACGGACGGTGTGTCGGACTCACCGGCGCCTTCCGACCCAGCATGGATGTTACCGCCCGTTGTCGGGCGGCCGCTGGGCCGGGTCCCTACCAAATATCAATGCGCCGTAATACCGACTAAAAACCCCGCGACGGCCACCATCAGCGCATTCAACGAGACGGCCCCGGAATACCCTGAAGCCAGAGCTATGGATTGACCCGGGACCGCCTCTGCGCGGTGCCAAAAGGCACACCGAAGCAATTGTTACCCCTCGGGGGCCGCCAAGGTAGGGACGGCGGCCCCGCGTGGCCTCTGGGCGCCGGGCTAGATGTTCGCCCGGCGCCTCCTACGTCGCCTGTTGCGACGAGCGGGATCGGTCTGCTCCCGATCCCGCTCCGCGCTCTCCTTCTGTGAAATGACACGTTCGCAGAAGGAGAGCATAGCTTTCCACGACCTCCGGCTGCCGACCATGGCGGCGACCACGGTCGGCAGCGAGAGGTCTCTCCCCACGACCGCTACGAGAGCGCTGCGCTCCTCGTCCCAGGCTGGGCACTCCTCAAGCGTGTGCTGGGCCGTGTCCTCACGGCAGTTGCCACAATGGTGGCACACGGCGGTCTCCTCCACTCCGACGATGCGACACAGGTACGCACCGAAGCTGCCGTGCCCGGTGAGCACCTGCGTCAGCCGGAAGGTCGGCGCACCGTGGCGCCTGTCCATCCACTGCTGGAGGACAGGACGCACTGCCGCGACGGTCGCCACGCCAGCACTTGGACTCTCCAGCCTGGAACGCCACTCCTCCACGGCGGCGCTGCGGAGGGAGGCCAGCATGGCCTCGACCTCTCTTGGGGCCGGTCTCTGTCCGGATCGCCGGTACGCCTCCTCCCGCCAGAAGAACACTGACGAGAGGGACTTGGCGTCCAGCTCCCAGGGCAGAGTACCCGCCAAAACGCAGGCCGCCTCGTGCGAAATCGTGCGGTACCCTCTAACGATTCGCTGCGCCACCATACGTTGCGGACGATGCAACAAGCGGACACAGCGAGCGCCGAGGGAATTGGCCCACACGGGACACCCGTACAGGGCCATGGACCGCACGACTCCAGCATAAAGGCTTCGGCAAGGGAAGCCAGGACCATTAATGTTGGGCAGCAGGCGACCGAGAGCGCCCGCTGCCCGGACCAACTTCGGCGACAGCATCTCGAAGTGCGCACGGAATTTCCATCGACTGTCCAGAATCAGACCTAAGTACTTCATCTGGGAGCCGATGGGAATCCGCACGCCCTCCACCGTCAGGTGTGCCTCCGGCGGTGGCCTAGACCGAGGTCCGTGAAAACACAGAGCCTCGGTCTTGTGCAGGGCCACCTGGAGGCCAAGTCGCCGAATCCTGCCCACCACGAGTTCGGTCCCGAACCCGGCGAGCAGGGCGGCCCGCTGTGGGGTCCTGGCCGTCGCTGTCACCAACGTGTCGTCCGCATAGCAGACGACAGCGACGCCCCGAAGGTTGGCACCACGAAGCACCCAGTCGTAACCGATGTTCCACAGGAGCGGCCCGAGAACCGAGCCCTGTGGAACACCGCACGACACCGCCCGACGGTGCCACCCGTCGGCGCCCGGATACACGACGTACCTGTCACACAAGTACGCCTGCACCAGACGCCGTAGGTAGGGCGGAACCTCGTGGTACCGCAGTGCCTCATTGATGCAGGCCCAGGGCATGGTGTTAAATGCGTTGGCGATGTCGAGTGACACCGCCACGACGCACTTGCCCCGAGACACTGCATCCTCCGCCTGTGCCCTGACTCGCAGAATCGCGTGTATTGTCGACCGGCCCCTCCGGAACCCGAACTGGCAATCTGCCAGGTCCGGGCCCGTGCTCTCCAGATGCTCGACGAGGCGCGCGTGCAAGATACGCTCAAAGAGCTTGCACACCTCGTCGAGCAGCACGATGGGCCGGTACGCCGACGGCGACTCTGCGGGTCGCCCCTCTTTCCTCAACAGGACAAGCTTGCCCGTCTTCCACCGCGACGGGAAGCTGCCCTGCTGCAGGCACGCGGAGAACAGGCTGCGGAGCCTCGTGCCCAGCGACTCGACGGCGAGCACCCAGATACGTCCAGGCACCCCGTCGAGCCCCGGGGCCGAGTTCTTGCCTCGCAGCCGAAGCACTGCCGCCTCCAGCTCTTCAGGCGACACCTCCGGGATATCCCTTGCCGAAACCAACGACGATGGCGCCGGTGGACGTGGCGCCATCGGTGGAGGAGTGAACTCCTCGGTGGCCGGGAACAAAGCCGCGACGACGTCCTCGACGAGGTCTGCCCGAAGACTCTCCGTCAGCGGGGGCGCCCATGGGCGGAGCTTGCTCAACGCCACACGGTATGGACGCCCCCACGGATCTCTATCGAGAGACCTCCGGGACTCCTCGTAAGCCGCGGCCTTTGCTCGTGCAATGGCCACCCGCAGCGCTCTCTTCGCCCCTCTGTGGAGGCCGTAGAGCAGCCGCTCCTGTTCGTCGTCGCCAGGTCGGCGGACCCGACGACGACGGTGCCTGGAGAGTCGGCGTAGCGCAGCCGCGCAAGACGCGCGCAGCTGCGAAAGCTCCGCCGACCACCAGTACACCTGGCGCTTCACCGGGAGGCGGGTGACCCGGGGCATCGACGCGTCGCAGACGCGCGACATCGCCACCCCGAACCATTCCGCCTCCTCCTCGACCCGCACCGGTCCGTCCGGTACGGAGATCCACGCCTGAACAAGAGCGGCCTCTTCCGCAGCCTCCGCATCGAGGCGCTTAGCGGCCCACCGCCGGCCGCCCGTGAATCGGGTAGCGGGACCACCACCGGGCTGGGTAGGGGCCCGGGAAGCAGAGACGCTGTACCGGATGTAACGATGATCGGACAGCGTCTCCTCGTCAACCAGGACCTTCCAGCCCCGGACACGGCGGGCAAGGGCCGGGGTGGCGAACGTTATGTCCACCACCGAACCGCCATTATGCCGCACGCACGTGTCCTCCGACCCCCGATTCAGGACGACCAGCCCGATGGAGATCGCCCATTCCTCCAGGGCCCTACCCCGCGCATCCGTCACCGACGAGCCCCAAGCCAAGGACTTGGCGTTGAAGTCACCGGCGACTAGCACGGGGTAGGACTGACTGCCTTGCACCACCAGGGCCCCCAGGCGGACCAGAAAGCTCTCGAATTCCGCCAGGGACCTGTTGGGAGAGAAGTACACTCCTACGACCCAAATCCCTCCCAACAGGACCGCCACGCATCCCGAGCCCTTCGCTACTTTTTCGAAGGGCGGGGATCCGGCGGCGCCCCGAGTGATGACGGCCACCAAGCCATCTAGGTCCCCAGCCCAGTCATCCCGGGAAGGAACAAAGTATGGCTCGGAGACCACAGCCACTTGAATCGACCACTGCGCCAGGCACTGAACAAACAAATCCTGCGCCCTGGCGCAGTGATTGATGTTCGCCTGGAGGAAGTTATGTGCCATACTAACTATGGGCGATCTCCATCATCTCCGGGGTGGGCGGTTTCGGCCGCGCCACAACCTCAGATCTCGCACCGTGTAAAGAGCGGTGCGGGACGGAGGAGGCGACGCAAGCCTTAGCGCCCACCCTGTGCCCAGCGGGCTTACCCGCAACTGCACAGATTGTGCAGTGCGGGTCCGCTTGGCAATCACGGGCCTTATGGCCCTCTTGACCGCACCGGTAGCAGATCCCGGTGCGGTCACACTCCGCGGTGCACTTTATCCTTACGTGCCCCCGAAAGAGGCACCGGAAGCACCGCAAGGGCCTAGGCTCTAAAAGCCGGACCCCAGCCGACACCCAGCCCACCAAGACGCGTCCTGCCCTGGTGAGCTTTTCAGCCGCTTTGGCCGGGCACCGGAGCCAAACGGCGCCCATACCGGAGCGCTCGGCCCGGATTTCCCCCACCCGAATATCTTCGGGCGAGCACTCGCCGAGCCGAGCGACGGCCGCTGCGACTGCCTCGGGGGTGACGGACTCGTCCAGCCCCGAGATGCGCAGCTCCGCAGTCTTGACGGGTCGGCTGACGCGAACGCCCTCCGACCCGGCAAGTACCTCCCTCATCTTGCTGATGAGGGAGTCGGCCCTTGCCTCCGACTCCGGCCCGGGCACCTCGAAGATGTAGCCCCCGGTGGCTCCTCGTCTGGCCTTCATACCGGCGATGCCCAGGCTAGTGAGGTCCACGTGAGTTTTGACCTCGCGCAGTACCTGGGCATACGTCGTGCCCCGCTCCAACGCCTCCGGCAGCACCGTCAGAGTGACGGCGGCTCTCTGCGGGAGGCGGAGCTGGGGCACCGGCTTGCGCGGCGGCTGTGTCGGCTGCGGTTTAGGGGGGGCGGTGGTGTTGTGCCCCCCAGACTTCTTCTTTTTCTTTTTCCCCCGCTTTACCACCTCGGTCCATGGAGTTTCCATGGACACGGGTGGCGGGGGGAGAGAACGCGGAGCTGGCGTCGGTAGACGCGGTGCCAGGCGCTTTCGGTTCTCCCGCTTCCGCTGGCGCGATTGGCGGTCGGGAACCGCTGCGGGGGGCACGGCACCAGGACGCTTGGCTGCGGGCTGAGTACTGGCTGGAAGGGCGGGGATTATGCGGTCCCCTCCTCCTCCCTTCCCTTGGTCTGCGGCCAGTGGAGGCCGGAGAATCGGCTCCGGAGGCAATCTCAACGACATCGCCTCGACCCGAGCGTTCAGCATTGCGATCTGACGCAATACTTGCTCGAGGCGATCATCCCCTGAAGACGCCACGGGCGCAACTGTCGGTCGCGACTGCGACCGAACAGTGGCCGTCAGCTCCTCCAGGAGCTTGGACTGGGTGGCGAGTTCCACCTCCAGTGCCGTCACCTTTTCGCGGAGGCTGGCATTTACCGCCTCCGCGCGGGCCAACTCCGCCGAGGGTGGCTCGTTCGCCAACTCCTCCAGCTCCGCAACGCTGACGTTGACGTCCCTCTGAAGTTCACCCTTCAGATTTCTGGACGTCTTCGTCACGTTGCGGAGCCGATCCGCCATCCTGATGAGCGCCTCCCTTCGGGTGGAAGCTGGCATTTCCGGAGCCTTTGGCTCACGGAAAGGGCAGGCCTTCTTGGCCCTGGCCAGCTCCGCCTCCGCTTCGGCTTTCCTCTTCACTTCGGCGGCACGCTCCTTTCGAAGAGCCGCCTTGTATTTTTTGCTGGCTTCAGCCACAGCCTCCTCGTCTGTGGCTGAAACCGGAGCGTGTTCTTTTGACCCCTTGGAGGGGCCAGGCTCGCCTGCGGTGTCACTGTCACCGAGCGTTGCCTGCCGCCTTCTTTGAATCTTCCTTCTCTTCGCCCGCGAAGAGTCGCAGCTCAGTCCGGACTCGGAATCGATCCGGGCTGGCGCGGTCCCCTCCGCGGACGTCCCCACGTACGATGCAGCGACTACCTCTCCTGGAGCTAACGCTTCCAGGGAAGGCACCCTGCTTCCTACCACTGAGCATCCCTTGTTTTTATTTTTATTATTTTGAGTATTCATTTTTGTTCCCACGAGTATGGGGGAAATGATGGTCCACCCAGGCAGTGCCCCCTGTACCTGGGTAAGCCTAGCGTAACCCGCCAGAGGGTCGGCCGGTACTCTGGCGGGGGTCGCACTAGAGACTGAACCTCCCATCAGCCATGCATCCCCTCACGGTGCGCCGCCGCTTGGGATTCGGGGTAACTTTTTATAGAGGTTTTCTCCCTCGCGGCCCGGGCAGTTAAGCCAAGACCCTCGCGCCGGCCGAACTGCGAGACATGACCACAGCTTCGACCGGGTTACGAGTTCGACGGTGGAAATGGGGTTCGCCCATTTCCTGCTCGGAAGCAAGAGATTGCTGTCCGAGCCCGCCGAGGACCCGGGACAGACCCGGGATGGCCCAAAATGCGGGCCCCACCGCGGCGCGGTCAACAGGACCGTCCGCCTGGTGTCGGGATTTGGCCGTCGGCACGGGCCGACGTTGCCCAGGGTGCACCGTCCCCGCCAGCATCCGGACTAGCAGGGCGCACTTGGAGGTATCCCGACCTTGCACCCCAAGAAATAACTTACCTTTTTTTTGCATTAGGTAACTGTGTAAAATATTTTTGGTTAAATTCCTTGCTGTGCCTCAAAATAATCTTATAACATCTTGTTCAAACACGTTTTAAATCAAATAGCTACAGTCTTTAGTCTATTTTTGCCTGTACAATAGATCTAGATATGCTAATTAAGTTGCATATTTTGTATCTTACAATATTTAATATTTTTATGTCCTGGATTCTATAAATAAATTGACAGATTAAATCTAGAATAGACTGGATCTTAGTCATTCAAACTAAGGATTGAAAACAAATTTTGACGCGTCGTGCAGCTGTGCAGGATGGCATATTTAGTGACGAGATTTTCGCTTACTCTATATTTGACTGTAACACAACAATTTTAAAACTAAAAATACCAGCAACTATTCAATCAATCTGTTTTATTGTCTACTATTATTTTCTTTCACCAAAGGGTGCGTGTCTGCACTTACGTTTCCTTCAGCTGTGTTTTAACTTCCACGTAACAGAGGACGAACGTAATGCCGATTCTTAGGCTTTGGATTAATTCCAGGACATCCAGATCGCACTGCACACACTTGTGATGTGTTATCTTAGGTCTTAATTTTGAGATATGGATCTGCCAAAGTGTTATTATTTTTTCCATTACGAAATTGTCAGTGGCAGTTCGGAGTCTGTCTGTACGTGGGACTTAAGGAAACATGACGGCAGAAATAAACTTCTACCTACCACTTCGGAGAAGCGTAACTGTGAATTAATGTAGTTTCATGTTAGTGTCTTGATTGGATAACAGCAACACTAGAGTTTTTTGCCTGCCTTTTGAACTATGTGGTATAGGTACTAAATCTTGAAATGGCAGAATCTGACTGATGTATTATACATTTTATAGAATCAATAAATATCTATTATTTAATGTGTACATATCACAAGTCGCCTTAGCTTTCTGACACACCTATATCTGAGCTCGGACCTCTCAACAACTGAGAGGGTAAGCCTTAGTCCACTTCTTATTTGGTTAGTATAATTAAATTTTTTAAAATTCTAAACCTCTCTGCCGGCCCCTGCTCTGTGCTGTCGGGACCTTTCAATCATTATTCCCAGTGTGTATAATTATTTGGCTATGCGTTCGTGGCATGTCGATGAGCCCCGCGGCAGAGCACCGCGCCCCCGTTTTTGTATCGACAAAAAATACTTTGATTTTTTAATTGCTAAGTTTTTGGGGGAAATTGAGCGTTTCATTTTGTTGAATGGTAATTAGTACTGGGTCTGGTAAGACTAAGGTGAAGTTGAGTATTGATATGGTCAGTAGTAAAGGACAAAATAATTGACGAACTAGAAGCATACTGAATAAATAAGAAACGATGAAGAGACTTCGAGTAGGTATAGAAGCTATGGCCTGGAGCCTCGAAGTGGACCTTTGCCTATGAAATACAGGCGTTCATTCCTGTAATTAACTGGCTCGTTGATTTCGTGTCATAAGTGCCAAATAAAACATTTTTATTTTAGTAGAAGCCACAAGGAATTTTGCACATATATGTAGTTCTAGTTGTTTCGTGAGAGGACGAAAAATAATAATTCTTGTGACTATTGAGGAATTTATTTAGCGTAATTTTCGTGCCCAAATATGGGTTTACTTTAAAATCAACCTTAATTTGCGGGTGTGAGTGCCAAAAAGTGTTCAGATTAGCGCGAAACCCGGCGCAAGCGATGCGGAACAATTTGCTGATTTCAATTTTTATTTGCCAAAAATTCACACCTGTTCAATATGAAATTTATGTTCAAAGTTACTAGAAAAACACTTTTAATCTTTTAAATCGTACTCCTAAGTTAACGACACTACATATCGTCAAGTATTAGATAACAGAGCCATTAGAAAAAATACATAAAAAACCTTGGCCCAAAAATTAAGATGAACTGTTATGTAATGCGTAAAGAAGTAAAATAATGTTGGTAAAAAAGCAATGAGTATGAAAGTAGAAGGATGGACAAGCAGAGGAAGGCCAAAGAAAAGATGGATGGATTGCGTGAGAGAAGATATGAAAGAAAAAGGGGTGAATGAAGACATGACAGCTGATGACGCTTGGCAGGATAAAACATACTGCGCTGACCCCAAATAAAATTGGGAACAGGGCAAGAGAATGATGTTATGTAATGTGTAATTTTATAAGACACTTATCGATGCGTCATGAAAGCGAACATGGCTTAGTATCTGATGTGGGTAGGCAGGACGATGACCTCTATATTACACAATCCACTCAATCCACTTTTATCAATCTCTTCCTACTTTTACATTATAGAATTATTATTTTTTAAACCAAGGTATTAACACAGTCAAGCTTTCTATTGATGGTGTATACTCTTTCACTTACAATCTCTGGGCTACCCATCATCATCATCATCAACCCATATACAGCCTTAAATATGGGTAGCCTCCTCTACAGTAGAGGAAGCTACCCATATTTTGAGGGAATTCCTTCAAAAGACTCCCCATCCTTCTTCATCGTCATCGTCGTCATCAGCCCAAATACGTCCCACTGCTGGGCACGGGCCTCCTCTACAATTCATAGAAAAAGCCAACCCCACTTTCATTGTAATATTAGTGAATTATAAAAACACGTGACACAGATAGCGCTCAGCGCTCAGATCGCTCGCAGCGCTCGGCGAGCGTATCCGAGCGTAATTTTTATCGCCCTACACATCTGAAACTTTGGGATTAATGGCCCGCCCCGTCTAGTCATACGGTTCCGCCGAATGCCGTAAAAACTCTATGTGCAATTCAGTTTTTGTGCACGATGTGCGATGCTCGGACGCGGTGCTTGTGCGTACATAGGTGTGGAGTTTAAAATATTTATATAGAAAACTATAGGCTATATGATTATGTAGAATTAATATTGTTATAAGTAAATCAAATTAAATTTCATAGTTAAGTACACCCAACAGCCATATACATAGTTCTGACCCCACACTAGGATACAAGTCTTGTGTCATGAGTATCAGAAACTACGAGAGACTTTTCGCTCTCACAAACATCCAGAACCGAAACAAATATTTGTGGATCACACAAACATTTGTTTCGACGCCGGGATCGAACCTGCGGCCTCTCGTTTTGCAAGCTGGTGTAATTTATAATTTAGCCAATAAAAATGTAATTATGACTCGGAAGGTTGCTGGTTCTAGCACAAGGTTCCCCTATTATAAGTACCAGTACCTCACTGTTATTATATCAAAAAGGATAAATAAATAAATATTATTATTATTATTATATCCTACTTCCTTTGGCTGGGCAATTACCTTTACTGTATAGTGGTCAGCTGAGTTTTTAACAAACAAGGCAGGTATAGGTTGATGAAGTTGCCGTTTTTAAACAAGTTTCATGCTATGACTGTGGCGATACATTCTCCATGTGAAATTGCATGCATAAGGATTCTTCAAGACAATTTGGCAGTGGGTACTGTAATTTATTTTTTTATATGGTGTCAAATTGACAACAGCTTACCTAATGATTCATCATCAGCCCATATACGTCCCACTGCTGAGCACGGGCCTCCTCTACAACTGAGAGGGTTTAGACCTTAGTCCACCACGCTGGCTTAGTGCGGGTTGGGTTACTTAATAATTAGCATGATCAATTGAGATTTAGCTTGCTTGCTTGCTATTTGACATACTTTAATCATTTCAAGTACAAATATATAATTTTAAAAATGCCTACAGTGAAGTCAATGCCACATCCAAACATCGCAGATCCCGACAATTCCGACCTTTAATTGCTCCCATCTTGATACGGCTGGTATATCGAGCGGCAAAATGGATATTCCTACGCGGTAAACGCCAGCAACTTTGTACCCAGGACATTATCGGATTTGTGCCCGCCGTGCGAACGCCATGTTTTTAACGTTACAGCAACTCTGTTGGTTTTATTATCCGCGTATGTGGTACATACATAGTGTACGTATGTACATAAATAGTGGTCTCGAGGTTGAGGCGCGCAGTCGAGAATCTCGGCGGTCGCGTGTTCAAACCTCCGACTTTTCGAAGCTATGTGTGTATTCACAATGAATTATCACTTACTTTACGGTGAGGGAAAACATCGTGGGAAACCTGCCCACCTAAAAGTTCTTAGGAATTTCTTAAGTGTGTAGTCCGCTAACCCACACTAGACTAAGGTCTAAACTCTCTCAGTTGTGGAGGAGGCCCGTGCCCAGCAGTGGGACATATGTATCTGAGGTGATGATGATGATGAATATGGTGTATTTGGCTTGGTTTAAGGTACAAATAGGCCGGTTACACTAGGTACTGTTGAAAATCGTTATTCTTGCTGGAGACTCAATTTACTTTATCTAACATTGAACCCGCGACTGCCGAGAATCTCCGAGAACCTCGAAGCCATCACTACTAATACACCCTTAATCTATCACAAAAAGAAACATACAAAGAAAGATACGAATAAAAATTCTTCATTACATTTAGATATATATATATATATATTTGACAGCCCCGTGGCGCAGTTGGCTAGACACCAGCTTGCAAAACGAGAGGCCGCGGGTTCGATCCCCGCACCGAGACAAATGTTTGTGTGATCCACAAGTATTTGTTTCGGGTCTGGGTGTTTGTGAGACCGAAAAGTCTCTCGTAGTTTCTGATACTCACGACACAGGACTTGTATCCTAGTGTGGGGTCGGAACTATGTATGTGACTGTTGGGTGTATTTATTTATTTATTTAGATATTACAGGTAGAGTCCCAGCCAAAATCTCTACATCCATAGCTTGCTCTGTGTCAAAAACAAGAGTCGGCCCCGGGCGAAGAGGATTGTAGAGACGAGCTGCGTATCGAAACAGCGCAAAAAGCTGTTATTAAATAATCATTAGGCTGCGACAACTAACTTATACGCTCCATAAATAATCGGACACGCTCTCGCCCGCGGCTCCGCTCACTCTTCCTTCGGGAACGGCTATTTTTGGGATGCCAGTTAAAAATATCTTATATGGAGCACATAACTTATATAAAGTTTGTTTGTTTGAAAGCAAGGTACATGGATGTGGGGATTTCATTACGGGTTTGATTTTTGGATGGGGAAAAGTGGTATTGGGTTCCTATTAGAAAAATCTTCTGTACCTGATCGTAAGCACAGTGGAGTCCAAGAAAATAATACCGACCAGCGAGAAACAATATGGTCACCCGCTGGTCGACACAATCATGCCGGCCTGCACAAATACTTCTTCACACTTCGCTTAAAGGATCCAGGATGATGGGAAGGAGGGAACACGTGAGCCGGCAAACAATTGCACAGCTTGATGGTGCGGCAAAAGTAAGCTGTTTAGTGACAGCATGGAGTCCAGGAATGTGTTCGTAAAATGGCTATAGACCTGTATAAATAATACATATACATACATAATCTCACGCCTGTATTCCCCGGAGGGTTACGCAGAGGTGCATTTCTGCACCAACATCTGGGCTGTTATGTATCAGTCCCACGTAATAGGGGATGAGCCTATTGCTGTTTTTCGGGTAATTCCATATTCCGTGCTGCTAATGAGAATTTCTTAATGGAAAAACCCAAAAACACTTTGCCCGACCCGGGAATCGAACCCAGGACCTCTAGTTCACACGACACATACTTGTGCCGTGAGTACACGAGGCAGACTAAAAATAATAAAACCTTATTTAAATTTAGGCGTTTGTGTACTTATCTATCTACAATTTAGCAGTGTGAAAAAACGACACAAAATAGCTATTATCCAGAAAAATATCCCATTTCATAGGGATAGAAACAGATATTTTTAAGCGAACACATCCACGATCAAAATTTATTGAAACAGTTAAACAATTGTAACTGCATAGTCGATATAAAGCAGTACTCGATGTCCCCAAAGACTGTATATTTCGCGCAAAGAGCACTATGTCAGTAAGCGTGAATTAGTGGCGACAGATCAAACATCGCTTACGTTAAGTTGCAATCCGAGCTATCTGGTTATTCCGCCGAGATTCGGATGAACTCTCTTTATGCTGCGTTTAGTGTGTGACTTGGTGTACTTGACTAGTTCATGCCAGTAATAAGATTATTTTTAACAGTATTTAATGCAACGTCTTTTTTTCGAAGGGAAAGCTGATTATGGCTGTATTCCGCGCCTGCCCTGGGGGAAGGGGGCGGGAAGCGTATGTCGGGGTCACCGGCCTTCCATGTCTAAAGAAATGAAAAAAATAAATAAAAAAATTTGAATGATTTTACTTTGATTTACAGTTGCTAGGATTTCGTCTGGAATTATGACTACTGTTATGTGTAAAAGTATTTTCGGGTCGGTTAAAAATACACATTTGCGGAGATGCATTTCTACATATACATTTGGTAACTGTATTTTTAATGCCTACGCAATAAGCGGTGAGTCTTATACCGTTTCTTGATTGCATTTCCAGGTTCCGTGCTGCTACTTAGAATTTATTAACAAACAAGTCCAATAACACTTTTATACGTTCCAGGAATGCAACCCAAGACGACTAAATGACACGGCACATACTTACCTCGAAGAACCTACAGGCAAAGAAAAAAAGTTTAATAATCGAATTGATATTACTCGTTTAAGCCATTATCATACCTAGTTACTGGTCTACTATTAACCAAATAATCTTTTCTTTGCCCTTTCCCACCACACACCCGCCACTGTAACTCCTGTGCTCCAGGATCAACAACGCACAGTATTGACACCGAGCAATGAAGCTCAGCGAATCTAAGGGGACTTTTTGTCATAATCCCGCAACATAGTTAATCAGGAAGACAAATAAAGGAGGAGTTGGTAAACAAAGAGTTGTCCACTTCACAAAGAGTCTGTCAAAACACATTAAAACTACATACATACATAATCTCACGCCTGTATTTGCCATTTATATGTGTATCAGTTCCACGTAATAGGGGACTGCCTCGTGGTCTCGCGGTACAAGTATGTGCCGAGCGATCTAGAGGTCCTGGGTTCGATTCCCGGGTCGGGCAAAGTGTTATTGAGTTTTTCCATTAGGAAATTCTCAGTAACAGCACGGAGTTTGGAATTGTGCCCGAAAAACGGCAATTTCCTGACTCCGTGCTGTTACCGAGAATTCCCTAATGGGAAAACCCAATAACACTTTGCCCGACCCGGGATTCGAACCCGGGACCTCGTAATTATACGGCACATATTTGTACAGCGAGACCACGAGGCAGTCAAAAACTGTATCAAGTTACTCGCCAATTCAAACCTGCACAGGTATCGAACAGACACTTCCCCACCTGTTGGTAGATGCAGATTGTCAACACGTGTACGATGACAACACACCCGAGAGGCGCACTCCGGATTGCTATGAAACTATTGGTAATGTGCAGTTGAATTTACTGATTTTCAACTCAAAGTACCGTTGACGAGTTGAGGTCTTTTTCTGCTAGTCCTTTTTTGAAGGATACATTTTAGAAGTGGCTTGAGCTTGTATAGGTCTACATTTTTCCGTATCTAAACAGTTTAGCATCGGAGTAATGTGCTGTAAATGGTAATTGTGCAGCAAACGACCTACTCGGCACCGATCAGGTGCTCCTCGGATAATAAGTTATCTTCTGGACTGGGAAGTAAATAAATACACCCAACAGTCACATACATAGTTCTGACCCAACATGAAGATACAACTCTTGTGAAATGGATATCAGAAACTACGAGAGACTTTTTGGTCTCACAATAACCCAGACCCCAAAACAAATACTTGTGGATCACACAAACATTTGTCTCGGTGCGGGGATCGAACCCGCGGCCTCACGTTTCGCAAGCTGGTATCTAGCCAACTGCACCACGGGGCTGTCAATCAAGTGACACAAAGCCAATATTTGTTAAGCTTACAGACGTGCTATTATTATTATCATCAGCCCATTTACGTCCCACTGCTGGGCACGGGCCTCCTCTACCATTGAGAGGGTTTAGGCCTTAGTCCACCACGCTTGCCTAGTGCGGGTTGGCGGACTATACACCTAAGAAGTTCCTATGAACTTTTAGGTGTGCAGGTTTCATCACGATGTTTTCCTTCACCGTTAAAGTAAGTTATAATTCATTATGAATACACACATAACTTCGAAAAGTCAGAGGTGTGTGCCTCGGGTTTGAACCCGCGACCGCCGAGATTCTCGACCACGCGCCTAAACCTCGAGGTCATCACTACTCATTATTATTACGACGTGCTAATATTTTTTTTTAAGTTGTTATGGCACTGGTGGGATCCCAGTCAAAGAAGGAAAGAAAGAACGATTGAGTAATGCAATATAAATAATTTCAGTAACCAGTTGCTAAATGCTGATAATGATGATAATCTAGATGAGAGAGTACTTTAAAAAGGTCCAACCCTACATAACATTAAAACGATATCTCTGTTCTGAACCGTGAAAAAATATTCGCGTTTATAAAGTTGGAAAAAAAGTTGAAAGCTCCTTTAAAAACTTATAACACCCTTTGCGGGCGAAAGGATGAACAAAAAACAATAGCGAAACGAAGCAAACTTATTCCAACTGAAACACAGGGCAAAAAAATTGTTGCCAACAAAAAAAAAAATACCAAATATTCAACAAATGTTAACCACTAACGACATCGTTTAATATTTTGAATTATACACACACAGAAAAAAAAATTCGAAAATCCCTTTTGTGGGCCGCGACAGGCGGCAACTTTTTTTTTTGTTTTCTAAAACGTTGCGGTCCGTTTGTACGGAAAAATGCGCGCGGCCCGCGGAAAAGTTTTTGCGGTAAGAAATGGTTGCTTTGTACATCGGCCGCTGCGTACACTTTTTAATATTTTTCAAAAATAATTCTGATATCTTTCGTTTTGGATACGAATATCTCGGCTGTATGAGGCACGCTTTAGAGTTTTCGAAGTTGCGTTGTTAAACTGATTATCTCGCACTTAAAAGATGAAGGAAAATATCTTACAGAGTAGAGTTTCCATAATCAGTTTAGACATAATATACAACATCAAAACACATTCACCATAATAATATGTGTAGAAAAAACATCGAGATTCGTTGAAAAATTAAGCAATAATTACTATTTTACACACTTAAGAAATTCCTAAAAACTTTTAGGTGCAGGTTTTATCACGATGTTTTCCTTCACCGTTAAAGTATGTGATAATTCTTTGTGAATACACACATAACTTCGAAAAGTCAGAGGTGTGTGCCTGGGGTTTTAATCTGTGACTGTCGAGATTCTCGACCGCGCGCCTAAACCTCGAGGCCATCACGACTTAACCAACCAGATTTACAAGATTGTAACTTTCCCTACTATAAAATTTGGAGCTTATTTAATTCAAAGTCAAAATCAAAACCACCTTTATTCAAATAGCCTTTTTTTACAAGTGCTTTTGAATCGTTACTATTTTTTTTGTTATCGCTCTGAAAAGAAACGGCAAGAAACTCCCTCAGCAACACGAAATGTTATTTTCAATTCAAAACACTAATAACCAGTAAATCATTTAGTAACATATCTTAAGAATAATTCTAAGGACAAATGGCGTATTAATGAATCATCGAATCATCATCAGCCCAACTACGTCCCACTGCTGGGCACGGGCCTCCTCTACAACTGAGAGGGTTAAGGCCTTAGTCCACCACGCTGGCCTAGTGCGGGTTGGCGGACTACACACCTAAGTAATTCCTAAGAACTATTTAGGTGTGTAGGTTTTATCACGATGTTTTCCTTCACCGTTAAAGCAAGTGATAATTCATTGTGAATACACACATAACTTCGAAAAGTCAGAGGTATGTGCCTGGGGTTTGAACCTGCGACCGCCGAAATTTTCGACCACGCGCCTAATCTTCGAGGCCATCACTGCTTCATCATCAAATATAGGCACGCAATAAGGAAACAACGAAGATGTAATGTATGTAGGAAAAAAACATGCTTGATGATATTTCCTGGCCGGCACAAATAGAGCTATCTCTGCAAGCGCTATACCAAATAGGATAATTATTCACCGAGACGTTAGGCCGCTGTTACACTGATCGCAGTATGTAGAAGCCGAAAAGGCTAGCTTGCATAAGAAAATAAATAAATACACCCAACAGTCACATACATTCTGACCCCACACTAGGATGCAAGTCCTGTGTCGTGGGTATCAAAAACTACGACATACTTTTCGGTCTCACAAACACCCAGACCCGAAACAAATATTTGTGGATCACACAAATATTTCGTCTCGGTGCGGGGATCGAACCCGCAACCTATCGTTTCGCAAGCTGGTGTCTAGCCAACTGCGCCACGGGGCTGTCACTATCAGTCAAATTATGAATAAACCTGATTAAACTTTACTTTCTAAACCTTTAAGCTTTAAATCTTTATTTAACAAAAGCAATTTGACATATATATGAGAATATCCTGACCCCACAATAAACAATTATAAATGGACATTACACAATTAACGTGTAACGCTTTTGGGCTTCTATGAATGTACCTAAATGATATAGAATACGAGGAAATATATTGAACTTGAATATCCAACGTTGTTTGTTGGCACTTATTGAATTTGTTGAGTATTATGTGTGCTATCAAGATTCGAATCGATTCTAGGGTCTGCTAGAGTGTTTGTTTTAAAAAGGAAATTTGCAGTACACAGAGTCTAGCAAGGTGTAGAAAACGGTAATAATCTCACTTCCTACTTCGAACAGTTGACGCAACGTTGTTCAAATTGTTGAAAATTAGAGGGGCCGCGGGTTCGATCCCCGCACCGAGACAAATTTTTGTGTAATCCACAAATATTTGTTTCGGGTCTGGGTGTTTGTGAGACCGAAAAGTCTCTCGTAGTTTCTGATACCCACGACACAGGACTTGTATCCTAGTGTGGGGTCAGAACTATGTACTTAACTGTCGGGTGTATTTATTATTATTGAATAATAGTTAGCAAAAAGTTTTTCATAATTAATATTATCGAACACGCAACTTCCACTGAAGGATATACAATTCCCCAAAAGATTTAGAGCAGTGGTCGGCAACCTTTGGCAATAAACTAAAAGCGGGCCCGCACTTGTGATATTTACCCGAGATTCTACCTAATATAATTGGTTATATCCAATAGAAAAAAGGAAAAAGCCGTTTTTCTTTTAAAGAAAGGGTTCGGCAACTTTTCTTTAATCGTATGTCAGAAGTATCATAGTATGTATATATATATTATATATATGTGTAGTCATGTATTCATATTATATATTTTCCATGTATATATGTTTGTGTATATATTTATTTATCTATGTATATATTTATATATATATTGCATTGTCGTTATTTATGCACCTATTCGTGTTTTTCTGCACCACCTTGAGGTTGACTGGCAGATAATGCCTTAGGCATTAAGTCCGCCTTTATACCTTTATGTATATGAAGCATAAAAAATAAATAAATAAAATAAATAAAAAGCTAACTAATGCTAACATTCACGGGCCACAACGCGTTGCCGACCGCTGATTTAGAGTATTCGTAGTATATTTAAAATTAAGTATTTTTACCAAACTTCATTTCCTCAAAACCACAGAGCACTGTGTCTACAGCCTTACACCCCGGCGCAACATCGGCGTCCGATGTTTATTTACATGGCCCTCACAATGGCCAGTATAATTTGAATATCGTTCTTACGGGCAATCGGACGACAAAAAATATTAAACAATAAACCGAAGTCACGTCACTGCTTCGGCTATGGTTGTCAGAAACTACTGTCTATGTTTTTATGTATTTATTATACTTGGATTAGATTGTTCATCGAAGCTTTTGTACATTTATTCACTTATATACTGATTCCGCTGGCAACACCAATACGAACAGCTAACGTTCCTTGAGTTTAATTATTAAATATTTAAATTTATTTAATTAAACGTAACCATTTAACTCTTAAAAACAGTACTTATTTGTATAAAAAACGTTAATTATAAGTATTAGTAGTTTTTAAACGTTATTCTTAGACTTAGTAATACTTGTGTGACTACAACTGTCAGATCAATTTAAATTTAAATTTCTTTGTCATCGCTGACTTATTACCTGTTTCCTACAGGGATAGGCAGAGACCATTGATTGCAACATGCTAAAAGTTTTTAGGATTTTTTTAGGCGTGTAGTCCGCCAACCCGCGCTAGGACAGCGTGGTGGACTAAGGCTTAAAAACCTCCTCAGTTGGGGAGGAGGCAGTACCCAACAGTGGGACGTATATGGACTTTTTTTTTCATTTTTTTATACTGGCACGGCAAAGTGACTCCACTGTACCTGATGGTAAGCACAGTGGAGTCCAAAAAATTAATACCGACCAGCGAGAAACGATAAATAAATAAATAGACTGATGATAAATAAGATTCTGACACACTTCTTTTGCTACTTCAACATTCACTCATACGTACGTCGGTTATGAGTACCTACTCCTAGTCTTTGCAGAGAACATCACGAATCTGTTCTCTATACAGCATGTAAAATAAAATAAAAAAAGTTTTTTTTTTTTTTTATAAGGCTGTTACCGTTTTTAGGGAAACTTTTTAGACTTCGTGCCATTACTAAAACCGCGCCATCCCACGCCGCTCGCATATTTTAAATCTACTTGGTCTGAATGAGATTTCAGATATTTGCAATTATGAAGAACATATATGCCAATGGCGGTACACCATAGATGCCCAAAAGCCTAATTTACTTTACAAAATTCCGAAAATAATCTTAAAGCTATAAATCTTTATTTCACAAAAGCAATTTGACATATAAATGAGAATATCCTGACCCCACAATAAACAATTATAAAGTACACATTACACAAATTCACGTGTAACGCTTTTGGGCTCCTATGGGAGTACCGCCACTGATACATGCTAACACCTGTATCTTTTGGCGGTAATTGAATAGCTGCCACATCTACAACTTCAACTTTTCCTTCTTACATACATCTTTTCTCCTCCAATATTATTTAAAAATGTTTCGTTATGTCAATAATTCATTCGAGTAACTTGGTCAACCCTAAAACAAATGTAGTAAACAATATAGAGTGGACAAATATGAAAATAACTTCCACTGCCGTGGTATCGGCAACCGCACAACTCATTTGCCTACCGTCCTAGCGTACGATCATGCGCGAAAACCTTTTCATTAATTAACAGGCTTCTATGAATGGACAAAATTCTATAAAGAGGTAAATATCCTCTTAAATTTCTGTCTAGGCTAAACGTAAATAAGGTATTCCGAACTTCTTTCACTTACTACCTCACGATTCCAACTCATCTTTGAGGCGAGATTTATAAGTCCGCCTAAATCCCTTATAACCCTTATAGATTGCAACGTTTAAGTTTCCTGCAACTTTGACGATATAATAACGTCACCAAGGCCATCGAGAAGCATTCCCGGCTTGATGTTAATACCATTACCAAGCTAGAAAGCCGAAGATATTATATTCAGGCTTTTACTATCAGATAGACTGCCTCGTGGTCTCGCGGTACAAGTATGTGCCGTGCGATCTTGAGGTCCTGGGTTCGATTCCCGGGTCGGGCAAAGTGATATTGGGTTTTTCCATTAGGAAATTCTCAGTAACAGCACGGAGTCTGGGAATGTGCCCGAAAAACGGCAATAGGCTCGCCCCCTATTACGTGGGACTGATACATACCTGGCGAAATGTGGGTGCAGAAATGCACCTCTGCCTACCCCTTCGGGAAATACAGGCGTGAGTTTTTTTTTTTTTTAAACTGACACGGCAAAGTGACTCCACTGTACCTGATGGTAAGCACAGTGGAGTCCAAAAAATTATGTATGTATGTACTATTAGAAAAGAGCTCAGCAACGTCATTCGTATAAAATGGCCAAGCTCGTATCAAAAAACTGTAGCCACCTAATTAAAATCTCTCGGTGACCCTCATACGTATTGAGGAGAGGCATGATACCCCAGGGCTGATGCGCTCCAGATTATTCACTGCTACCAACTGGCGGGTGACTGATGGCCTAGGTGATTAAACACGCTCGTTGCTAAAGAGCTCTCCATAGGGAGACACCATCTCAGTACTAACTGGTTTTAACAAGGCACAAATATTTGTAAGTTGTCATACATTTAAACGGTGGAGGAATTTGTTTTTTTTTATATTGGGCATTTTTTTTGTTTATTGTAAAGTACGACAATATAATAAGACAAATAGGATATTTATTAAAAGACTTTTCATATCCGCCGAAATTATCATTATCATCAACAGCCTTTTATCACGTCTACTGCTGGACATAGACTTCTCCTATGGCCCGCTATTGCGCTCGATCTTCGGCTCTCCTTATCCAACCACTATAAGTCACCTTGGAGGCCATCCATTAATCACGTGAGGCTCGAAATGGGGGTGGAGGTTTGGAAATAATCACGAAATATCACAAGAGGCATAGTTAGTAAGACATCACGTGTATTTTTTGGGTTAAAATGCTAAAAAAACATCACGTGATTAACGGACTGCCCCTTGCGTATATCATCAGCCCACCTGCCAGAGGGCGCCCTACACTACGTTTGCCGAGTCGTGGTCTCCAGTCTGCCCAAATAGCCCAGCATAATTGGACCGACTGGCGAGACTTAGCCATAATCTTTTCACTACCACCATTTAAGATGCAAAAAAGAGAGGCAAGCTGTAATTATAAAAAAAAAGTTAAAGTACTGCATAGAATTTTCCACACAACAGTACAAATGAACGATTCAACGCAATAAACAATCAGTGATAGCTGTTTTGCTTTCATTCTGCATAGCGGAGATATCGGTCCGTAAGTTCCTGACCGCATCGCGTACACACGCCAAACCAACTCGAACATGGAATTAAAGACAGCGGGTTATTGATTTTTAATGGGTCGATCCTTTACGGAAGCCGAATTATTGTCATGTTAATAAATGTTCCTTTTAATGCGAGTTGAAAGCCAATAAAATTATTGGTCTTTGTTGAACATTTCAATGGGATTTATTGTTTCAGCCAGACTTGCCGCTTTTGATAAGTCAATACTTTTTAATCCATTAATTTTAATAAAATATCTTTCTTTTTGTATTAAATGATACTCTACATAGGGCGTTGTTAATGTTACGGGAGAAGAAGTAATTTATCATGATGACGTAATTGATAAAGATATAAAATGCAATGTGATTATGATTAAATTAGAACTTACATAATCCTTTAAAAATGATTACTTCTGAATAGTTAGTCTGCCAACCCGTCCTAGGCCAGCTTGGTGGACTAAGGCCTAAACCCTCTCAGTTGTAGAGGAGGCCTGTGGGTGGAGCAGTGGGATGTACATATATGAACTAATGATGAGTTAAAAACCAAATATAAGCAGATACAGGCGAATACTGAATATTAAAAAATCTTATAACTCAATGAGTTCTAGGCTTCAGACAAAAAGGGTCTAAAGTGGTAATGATCAAGATTTTAATTACATACACATACATAAACTCACGCCTGTATTCCCCGAAGGGGTAGGCAGAGATGCATTTCTATACCCACATTTCGCCAGGTATGTATCAGTCCCACGTAATAGGGGGCGAGACTATTGCCGTTTTTCGGGCATATTTCCAGACTCCGTGCTGCTACTGAGAATTTCCTAATGGAAAAATCCAATAACACTTTGCCCGACCCGGGAATCGAACCCAGGACCTCTAGATCGCACGGCACATACTTGTACCGCGAGACCACGAGGCAGTCAAATTTTAATTATTACTTAATAATTGGCGAAACATGTTTGAATTTAAACCCCTAACGATACAAACTTGAGCAAGTATACATAAAAGTTGGTAATTTTGGTACCAGGACATCATAGCAGATAAAAGTTCAAAACAGCTCTTTTAATTTTCAATATTTGGACGTACATGAACTGCTAATATCATAGAAGAAAAACATTTGATCAAAACAAGGTCATGTTGTATCCAAATACTTAAGTTACCAGCGCAACCTTTGTGATTTGAATATCGGGCTCGCGTAATATAACTTTGTATGTGTGTGTGAAATAATCTTCCATATTGGCTCTAACTTATTCAAAGCCCACGGTGCCGGTTGGATCATTCGTGTGTTTTATTTGCTCATTGAGTTGCGATACTCTTTTCTCGTGGGTTTTGGGATGAACTTACAGCGAGAATTTCAGAATAGCATTAGTAAACCCTGGGCAGTGGCGGCTTTACTCATTGCAAGGCTCCGGGCGGCAGGTCTTTGCGAGGCCCTTTGTCCTTTGTGAAAAGTATTATAAATAATAAATAATAAATACACCCAACAGTCACATACATAGTTCTGACCCCACACTAGGATACAAGTCCTGTGTCGTGGGTATCAGAAACTACGAGAGACTTTTCGGTCTCAAACACCCAGACCCGAAACAAATATTTGTGGATCACAGAAACATTTGTCTCGATGCGGGGATCGAACTCGCGGCCTCTCGTTTTGCAAGCTGGTATCTAGCCAACTACGCCACGGGGCTGTCGAGAAATAAACTAGTGTTTCCTTCATAACTTGCACTACCCCCTAAAGGGGATGTCAGAATATACGTCAAACGTCATCGGGCTGGAAGACAGCTCTTCGGTTCTGATACAGCCGTGTCTTATAAATATTGTAAAGCACAGCTGTTGTGCAATTCTGAACCGTATCTCCAACCCACAAAGTTTAAATCCAAACGTATTAATTTTAATTTAAGGGTGGTACGAGATTGTTACAAAGAGAAGTAACCAATTATAAGTCAAGTTTGATATTACACTTTGGCTTTATGATTTTTTCAATCGTTTTGTACCGTCCGTTTGACGAGTGTCGGTTGTCTGTAATTAAAAAGTGTTCCCATACGTTTGCGAGCCAATCTTTCGGAATTTAATTTGATGTCGATCAAATATCGCGGATTAATTTGGATTTTTGCGAATTATCAATTTGATGTTACGGGAATTATTGGTATTTTTATATGCATGGTGATTCATCATCGTGATGATGGACTGCCGTGAATTTCGGACGACGAGGGCTCTCAAATATACCAACTATTTAGGGCCAGAGAGTCTCCGTAATTTCTGGCTTTTTATTGAAAAACATGACTTGTATCTTATGAGGCCTAGAACTTTTGATGACTGTTGGGTGATGTTCTTATTGGCTCCTAGTAGAAAGCACTGAGAAGCATTTACAATGAAGAATAGTGTCACAAAGGAGAAATTGGCTCTAAAATATTATTCAGACACTAAAATGAAAAATGACTGCCTCGTGGTCTCGCGGTACAAGTATGTGCGAGCGATCTAGAGGTCCTGGGTTCGATTGCCGGGTCGGGCAAAGTGTTATTGGGTTTTTCCATTAGGAAATTCTCAGTAGCAGCACGGAGTCTGGAATTGTGCCCGAAAAACGGCACTAGGCTCGCCCCCTATTACGTGGGAACTGATACATACCTGGCGAAATGTGGGTGCAGAAATGCACCTCTGCCTACCCCTTCGGGGAATACAGGCGTGAGTTTGTGTGTAATGAAAAAGTTATGTTTAGATTCATGAATTATATTGCTCATTTATAGATACCGGGCATATACTGAGAATATCTAAGGAAACACATGATAAAAATTTCTGATCCGAGAACTGGTATATAGATCGGACGGACCAACAAGGCAGTCAGACATAACGTAAAGAGTGCATATGATATCCATAAAAATAATTCACGTCTATAAGTGCTGCAGTAACATAAAAACAAGAAGTATTGAAGAGTCGGACAGCGAATGATACGACCACCGCAGGGTCTCATCTACGCAACGCAGTAGACAGACATCATAGAGTGGATAAGACATTAATTTTAAACATGTATTACCCGAATTTCCTCCCCGTTCAGGTGCAAAGAATGCTCGTGGTCAGCAGTGGGTATTATATGGACTAACATAGAGGGAATTTGAGGTTAATCGGACTTGAATAGTTGTAAAGTTACGTGTAACAATTAAGAGACATATATACATACATAAACTCACGCCTGTATTCCCCGAGGGGGTAGGCAGAGGTGCATTTTTGCACCCACATTTCGCCAGGTATGTATCAGTCCCACGTTATGGGGGCGAGCCTATTGCCGCTTTTCGGGCACACTTCCAGACTCCGTGCTGTTACTGAGAATTTTAATGAAAAAACCCAATAACACTTTGCCCGACCCGGGAATCGAACCCAGGACCTCTAGATTGCACGGCACATACTTGTACCGCGAGACCACGAGGCAGCAATTAAGAGACTTTATATTTATCGATATGGAACTGAAACTAATTCATAACAAAAAATATTAACTAAATGGTTGTTCAATTCTGGGGCCCCAGTAGATGATAAGACGTAACAAATAGAATTTTGATGAAAATATCTTAAAGACTCGGACCGTCGACAAACCAAGACGTAATGTTCATAAATTACTCAATGTTTTGGCTTTCCATACCAATACACAGATTTCATAAGTTTTTTAATGCTCTGGTCGTTAATATATTAAATATAAAAACATCCTTTTTTAATATTAAAACTCGTGCAACAAACAGAATTAAATCAACGTATGTACTCTACAAATATTGCTATGTACTAGACATTTATTATGTAAGTTAATAAAAAATATATCAATATATTTTAAAATTACACAGAATGTCCATAAAGTCCTATCGTGTATTCGCTGTTCTTCACACTTCGCCGAGTCCGATATGTTAAACCTTTCGATGCACTTACAATGAAAATAACAAAAAACGCTCAAACACCCGCAACCCGCTGTGAAAACCGTGTCAATTTGTGTCAATCACACTTTACAACTCCAGGACTATGCGAAATAAACCCTATTTTCATTATAATAAAGTAGATTTTAAAATGTATTTTCAAGTATGTTTTTGAAAAGGTACAAAATTGTGTAAAAACGGATCGAAAAGGTTTTTTTTCCTTTGACAATAGATCTCAAGTGTTGCCAACCTTTTTGATCGGATTATTTTTCCCGCTGTTTATGGGAGAGCGGTTTTTTAAACCGTCGCGGATTTGTACGTATCAATAGAATCAATAGATTCTATTGATTCGGAAAAAAAGTATAATCTTTATAGTGATATACCGAGATTGTTTGACATTTTTTTTGTGTTTTTGTCATTGATCCTTGACATTGTTATCTGTTACTCGTGTGTATGTTGGATAAAATGTCTTCAACAATGAATACAGACTATTTATTTGCTAAAGTTTATCAAGTATCTTAGACTATATTAATACCGGCGATATCATGATTATTATAAATAAAAGACGACTTTCTCTGAAGATGGCAATCAGCGAACTCTAATCTTTGAATGAACATTTTTACATTTATATATTCCGAACAATGAACATACTCATTCACTACACAGATTAATTATAATCGACTAGAGTATTGATAATTCACTTAATTATTTACAATAGATGGCGTTACGTTTCATTTGATGTACTATTAAACTACAAATTTTAATAATGATAATCATCATCATCATCAGCCCATTTACGTCGCACAGCTGGGCAGGGGCCTCGTCTATAGCTGAGAGGGGTTAGACGTTAGTCCACCACGCTAGCCTAGTGCGGGTTGGCGGACTACATACCTAAAAAATTCCTAAGAACTTTTAGGTGTGCAGGTTTAATCACGATGTTTCCTTCACCGTTAAAGTATGTAGGTTACTTTTTTGTGAATACACACGTAATTTCTAAAAGTAATAGGCGTGCCTGGGGTTTGAACCCGCGACAGTCGAGTTTCTTGACCGCGTGCCTAAACCTCGTGGACATCATATCTGATGATATCTCATAATGAGTTCTTTATTTAATTAGATTATTTTCTGCGGCTGGTAAGACCCAACGGTCAATTGAGAACCTCTAAAGATGATGAGGTATCTTTGTAGGTACTCACTTACATTAATGATCATCGGCACAATATGTTAGTCGTGATGGCCTCGAGGTTTAGGCACGCGGTCGGGAATCTCGACAGTCGCGGGTTCAAACCCCAGGCACACACCTCTGAGTTTTCGAAGTTATTTGTGTATTCACAATGAATTATCACGTACTTTAACGGTGAAGGAAAACATCGTGATGAAACCTGCACACCTAAATGTTATTAGGAATTTCTTAGGTGTGTAGTCCGCCAACCCGCACTAGGCCAGCGTGGTGGACTAAGGCCTAAACCCTCTCATTTGTAGAGGAGGCCCGTGCCCAGCATTGGGACGTATATGGGGGCTGATGATGATGATGATGACAATATATTAGTATTATATTATAGTAACCTGATCTTTAAAGTCAACAGTTACTTTAATTTTCTCCATTACGCTCATCATTGAACTAAAAACAAGTTCAGACACAAATCGTACAATATTAATCAATACCACACAACCAACAATTATAGATGATTTTAAAAGCAACATCACCACAGACGAATGTTATAATAATATTTAATTACAATATAAACGGATCCGTCTGTCTGTCCATCCGTTATATTCTTGTCGATGGTTTGACGTTTTTTTGATGCTTAATGATGCGGTCTTTGGTTAGACTAATTGTGATTGAGTGTGATGAGATGGAGGCGATGATGATTGATAGTTATCTTGTATGGCCTACAGGTCGCCTTTGAATAATTTTATTAAATATATTGTATACATACATACATAAACTCTATAGCAGCACTAGGCCAGCGTGGTGGACTAAGGCCTAAACCCTCTCAGTTGTAGAGGAGGTCCGTGCCCAGCAGTGGGACGTATATGGGCTGATGATGATGACACATACATACATACATAAACTCACGCCTGTATTCCCCGAAGGGGTAGGCAGAGGTGCATATCTGCACCCACATTTCGCCAGGTATGTATCAGTCCCACGTAATAGGGGGCGAGCCTATTGCCGTTTTTCGGGCACATTTCCAGACTCCCTGCTGTTACTGAGAATTTCCTAATGGAAAAACCCAATAACACTTTGCCCGACCCGGGAATCGAACCCAGGACCTCTAGATCGCACGGCACATACTTGTACCGCGAGACCACGAGGCAGTCGATATATTGTAAAGGCAAGTGTATATTCTAATCGGTCTCATTTACTAAAATATTAGTCTCAGCCTCATTGATAACGGGATATCAATGTGCTGTAAGAGCGAAAAGTGCCAGGATTGGGCTACTGGGTTTTTCCACTAGGAAATTCTCAGTAACATCATGAAGACTGGGAATTGTGCTGGTAAACAGCACATGTTGACAGCCCAATGGTGCAGTTGGCTAGACACCAGCTTGCGAAACGAGAGGCCGCGGGTTCGATTCCCGCACCGAGAAAAATATTTATGTAATCCACAAATATTTGAATAGTCTCTTGTAGTTCCTGATGAAATGGAATGAAATTATATTCATTGAATCTATAAAATGTCAAATACATCACTTAAATTCAGAGATTTCAAAATTTGGTGTACCACCCTGTTCGGAAGGCAGTCATCACTAGAGAAGAACGGGCAAGAAACTCTAGTGTTGCTCTTGTGATACCCACGACACAAGACTCGTATCTTAATGTGGGGTCAGAACTATGTATGTGACTGTTGGGTGTAATTATTATTTATTTAAACGGGAATAAGCTCGCTGTTTATTATTTGGGAGTTAAAACAAAGATTTGCAAACGTCTTTTTTTTTAATAGTGGATAAAGGTGTGCGTGTAGGTATGAACTAAAAAATTGGCGTCATCGTATGGACCAAGAATTGTAATCCACAAACCGAACGGGTATGTAAAGTTTTGTGATTTTATAGTGACTCATGTTGCAAATCCTAATTTTTCAACGATAGAAAAGCTCATAAAGTATCAGGATGAGGATTTTGATCCAGTCTCATCCTGGCTTTGTGGTTTTTCACGATGTTCCTAATAATAGTGTAGTTGTACATGAACCTACGACTGCAAAGATGGTTCTTTGGACGTATTATCATCAGCCCAAATACGTCCCACTGCTGGGCACGGGCCTCCTCTACGACTGAGAGGGTTTAGGTCTTAGTCCACCACGCTGGCCTAGTGCGGGTTGGCGGACTACACACCTAAGAAATTCCTAAGAACTTTTAGGTGTGCAGGTTTTATCACGATGTTTTCCTTCACCGTTAAAGCAAGTGATAATTCATTGTGAATACACACATAACTTCGAAAAGTCTTCTTTGTTTGAAGTTTGAACTTCTTTGGACGTAACACATATCCAATTAGAAATCTCAAGCCTATAAATCCATAACCAACTATACAATGCGTCAGATTAAAAAACGACAAAGACACACTCAATACAAAACAAAATTTCGAAATTAGATCCAAAAAAAAACGATAACTTATTAATAGCGGAACAATAAAACATTCTAATAAAGCTAAATCAAAACTGATGCGGCTACGAGAGCAGCGCTGTCAAACGGCGGAGAGCGGGCGGGGCGGTGCGCCATGATTGGCAGCCCATGACAGCGGTTAAACACAGGTCGACTCGCGAAAGCATTGCTTTTTCCCTTTTTCAAAAATGTGTGCCTTTGGAATTTTGACCAGTGTTCTGTATATTAATTTTAGAAAAAGTGTAAAATATTTATGGCGATAGATGATAAATACCAAGCAAATAATTACCTACCACAAAGCAAATGTAGAAATTAATAAACAATGTATTCTACCTAAAAATCCTCTATTAAATTATATCGACGATAAAGAAGATTACTGCAATGGAATTAATCTTTATGAGATCAATAAATTTATATTATTTCATCATCAGCCCATATACGTCCCACTGCTGGGCACGGGCTTCCTCTACAACTGAGAGGGTTTAGGCCTTAGTCTACCAAGCTGGCCTAGTGCGGGTTGGCGGACTACACACCCAAGAAATTCCTAAGAACTTTTAGGTGTGCAGGTTTCATCACGATGTTTTCCTTCACCGTTAAAGTACGTGATAATTCATTGTGAATACACACATAACTACGAAAAGTCCGAGGTGTGTGCCTGGGGTTTGAACCCGCGCCCAAACTTCGAGGCCATCACGACTTATATTATTTATTACACTGCAAAGTGAAAATTACTACCTTCAATAAATGCAGGAGATAAAAAAAGTCTTTTGAACATCGATTAGGCTACTAAGAGATGATCGTATCCGTTGCTTGTTGTTCAACACTCAGCTTCCACCTCATTACAAGGTTAAAACAAAGTTTATTGTATTAATCGTCACGAACGAGAATAACTTTTATTGGGAAATTAGGTGTCCCTTATCGAATATTTAAATATATTATTAAATTTTGTTCAAAGTCAAAATCACCTTTATTCAAATAAACTTTTACAAGTGCTTTTGTGAATTTAGTTTTTTAAACTATTGCCGCTTCGAAACGTGTTATAGCTGTGGAGAAGAAACGGCAAGAAACTCCCTCAGCAACACGAAATGTCATTTTTTTATAAAATAATTTTTAATTATAATTACATTTTTATTTATTATATTAAATTTAACCTCATACATGTCATAACGATACAAATCGCAGCAACCTCCGATCAGTTTACTTACTCCCAGGGCTTATTATCTTCAATATAAGTAAGTAAGTAATTCTAAGTATATCAAATAAATATCCACGAACTGGTAAATGCAATTATAAACTTTTGAGTACAAAAATCGGACATAATATTATAATCACTAAAATTATTCACACACTCAAATTTAGTCTTATCCAACCAAGTCTTGTGCATCAGAAACTTCCATCAAATAGTCTCTCTATTTGATCTCACTTCAAAGACCTGGTGCCTTACCGAATAGGTCTTAAGTTATTATCGGTAGTTGACTATTTCTGTGGTTTTCATCCCCACCAACGGATCTCCAAACATTGGATCCATGTCAGAGCCATATCAATGTCTCGATACGCGCTCGCACAGCTGGACGCCCGATACGGTTTAATTTCATGGATTCCACGCCACTTTTTTGTTTAATTCCTGATAACTATTGGATTAGTTTTCAAAAAAATACGACAGATGGACCGTTTTATGCTATATTTTGGATAAAGGTCTGATTAATAAGTAGATGAATGGAATAGGTTAAAGTTTATGTCAAGATATGCTATAGCTCGCACAGGCTGCATCACCAATAGGCTTGTTCAAGCAGGATGCATGGGGAGATGATTGCAATATAGGTGTAATGTAGTACAATACAATACAAACAAAAAAAATATTGTACAGACACAACAAAACAAAAGAATAAAAGGATTAATAAAAAAACAAAATATAATATATAAAAACAGATTTTTCATCACCATCAATCATATCTAATATAATCCAATACTATTTGATTTCCGGTTGTTTTTAACGCTTAAAAACTCATCGTTTCTTATATCCATGACACCAGACGTAAATATTAATGTTGTTTCAGAACTTTGTATGTCACAGTTGGGAAGTATACATATTTATTTACATTTGATTTTAATAATCACTGCCAATAGACTCGTTTTTTCTAGACCAATATATGTCAACATTTGCAATGCTTTATCATGTGTCAAAGCTATTTAAAAAAGAGTTACTTAATATGCCATAGAAGCTAAATATTCTGATTATACTATGAACTTAATTAAACTATGAAGTAGGTAGTTTCCTATCGCATTTCCAATCATCGAATACACACTAAAGTCGGTCTGAAAACTAACCATGATTGACGAGTCCACGTTAAAACAAATGGTTTAAATGTAGTTTTAAAGCCTCATTGTTTATTAGAGGGCGGTACTACAACCACTACAAAGTTGGAATAGCCGACGCAAACCGTATACTGTATGTAAAATTGGCATTGATCACAAACAAAACCAACTTTGCTTTTCATTCAAATTGTAATGCTGAAAGAGGGCAGCGAGACAAAAGTACGAAACGATATTCCGTGAAATGTTTTCAAGGGGGTTTACACGATACGATATTCTTGCACCTTCTACGTCTATATTCGGAAAGGGTGAGCAAAAGTGTATTAATAGGTGCCTTTCGAAAACTGTGTTTTAATTCCCACGTAAATTTAGATTAACACCTAATTGTATTCTAGTATATAAGGTTCCTGTGTTTTTATTTTTGTTATTTTGTTTTATTTGTTATTTAATTTAAAGCTTACAAGTTTACTTATTTAATTTAAGACATTACATTGTAAGCGCTTAACTGAAGAACATCTCAGGATACAGGCTCTGCCTATTATGAGATGTCTCTTAGAAAACTGGTCAACAGTATTTATATAATATGGTATAGATTTTAAGAATTACTTTTATTGTAACACAACATGTCGAAATAAATAAATTATAATTAATTAATTAAAAAAATAGGGACGATGTTTTGGCAACCTACCCTACACTCTGCTCTACCCGGATATCCAACCTTGGATTTCATGTTCACATGTTGTTATGGGTGGCCAACGACAACCGGCGCTACATTGTGGTTCACGCCACAGCGGAGCATAAACGCTGATTTGGCGACGTATTTTTCAGTGACGTGCCAACCATGTTTCTTTATTCGTCATCTTTAATATTCGACTGCCTCGTGGTCTCGCGGTACAAGTATGTGCCGTGCGATCTTGAGGTCATGGGTTCGATTCACGGGTCGGGCAGAGTGTTATTGGGTTTTTCTATTAGGAAATTCTTGGTAACAGCACGGAGTCTGGAATTGTGCCCGAAAAACGGCAATAGGCTCGCCCCCTATTACGTGGGACTGATACATACCTGGCGAAATGTGGGTGCAGAAATGCACCTCTGCCTACCCCTTCGGGGATTATAGGCGTGATGTATGTATGTATGTAATATTTTGTATATTTTGATAAGTTACAATAAACGATTCTTCTTTCAATCACACCACGGCAGCAATAAGGCCGTCCAGAACATTCAAATTACTGACGCAATATTCGTTGCTATTCTTATGATTTTCTTTATGATTCTTTTAGCACCGTCAATCTGTTATAAGACGCTGATAACATATATAGGAATATTTGTAAGTAATTTGACGTATTCTTTAAGCTACAAAAGAAAAGGCAAGGCTGGAAAAGAGCAACACTAGAGTTTCTTGCCCGTTCTTCTCTAGTGATGACTGCCTTCCGAACAGGGTGGTACACCAAATTTTGAAATGACTGAATCTAAGTGATGTATTTGACACTTTACAGATTCAATAAATATAATTTAATTTCATTTCATTTACAAACTCTAAGCTTTACTCAAGTGTGACAAATCGGGACTATCTAAAGAGCAGAGAAATAAAAATATCGTATCGTCCCCTATAAATGGAAAACAGCAATTTTTGATATTAAAATCTTCAATAATACCTAATGGATGTCTTGGTGAGATCGGCTCGGTCGTATTGAGTGCACCCTACAAATTGCGCCTTTTAATACAACGCTTTGTATTCGGGCCTTTTTGTCCCCTTATGGTTGTTGATGTCTCCCTTTTCTTTGTAGTGTTATAATTGCTGGCTGATATCTTGGGGGAGATATCGGTTGTTCTTGATTGACAGTTCGGTTTGATGGGTGTCGCTAAGGAAGAGGAAAAGTGTCTAGAGTGTTAAGGATTGGATATTAAAGGGTTAATTATGCTAATGGAAAAAATATGAATGTAAGTAGAATATTTGAAATTGTAGATAAAATTGCGAGAGTTAGTGTACTAGTCTGGTATTACAGAGCGATATTATCTACCTGCATCATCATCAGCCCAAAATACGTCCCACTGCTGGGCACGGGCCTCCTCTACAACTGAGAGGGTTTAGGCCTTAGTCCACCACGCTGGCCTAGTGCGGGTTGGCGGACTACACATCTAAGAAATTCCTAAGAACTTTTAGATGTGCAGGTTTAATCACGATGTTTTCCATCACCGTTAAAGCAAGTGATAATTCATTGTGAATACACACATAACCTCCTGAGTTCCAGAGTACAATATTTCTGGATTTTCTTTTGCTAATTACTTCTAGATATGATACACAATTGAGGAGTATTTTTTTTTAAACCCTTATATAGGTATGTTTTGTTTTATGGAGAAAAAAAATGCATTGATTGGATTGATCTCTTATTATCTGTCGCAGTTTTTTTTTGTTAGATGTTCTAAATTAAGGACATAAGTACTCAGGAGGTTAACTTGGAAAAGTCAGAGGTGTGTGCCTGGGGTTTGAACCCGCGACCGTCGAGATTCTCGACCGCGCCTAAACCTCGAGGCCATCACTGCTACCTGCATATCATCTACCTGCATATCACGATATAATTGAATGATTAGGAAAATGTTTCATGAATATATGGATTATATCCGGAAATCGACATTTAAATTAATTATTTATTCATTTAACTTTTCTTGTACGTAAGTGATGGCCTCGAGGATTAGGCGCGCGGTCGAGAATCTCGGCGGTCGCGGGTTCAAACCCCAGGCACACACCTCTGACTTTTAGAAGTTATGTGTGTATTAACAATGAACCCTCTCAATGGTAGAGGAGGCCCGTGCCCAGCAGTGGGACGTATATGGGCTGATGATGAATGAAGAAAATGTAGTCCGCTAACCCGCACTAGGCCAGCTTGGTGGACTAAGGCCTAAACCCTCTCAGTAGTAGGGGAGGCCCGTGCCCAGCAGTGGGAAGTATATGGGCTGATGATGATGATGTACGTAATATCTTCAGTTAATTTAACATTTTTTCTTAGCATTTTTCTTTTTAATTTTTATTCTCTACAATTATGTCAGCGTGCCCCATTGAAAGAAACAAAGATTGACGGGTACTCTGTATTTTAAGAAATTAAATTAAAATACCCGTAATTCATTCCGCATAGCCTTAACTAGAAAAAGCTAAAAAAATACTCGAACCCTTCAACATTACTGGGGTACGTTACGACCGCTGTTATAAAAAATCTTTAATAAGACGCCTATCCACTAAACATGACTACCGACAAAAATAAAACTAAACGACATAAAAGTATTATTAGTGAATAAAAAGCGTTTATTAAAGACATGAGACCGCAAACCGATATTGAAAGTCGTAAACAAATTATACGTGAATACGGTGGTTGTTTCCTTCCCCCCCCCCCCCCCCTCCGTCCGATCCCTATAAAAGTACACATTCGGAGCCAAACGTCCGACCCTAATAAACAAAAGCGATAAAGATGGAAAAAAACGGGCCTCATGAATTCATTGGTATGACATTTCCGTGGTTTCTCTACGGTCACGCTTATGGCCAAGGGAAAAAATTGCACGTCCATATATCCATATTCTAGTTTTACGAGATCCGCCATATTTTATTGGTGGAGTGGAATCTTGTCAATTCTATTACGGCCGGTCGTTTGCGGCCCCGACAACTTTTTAGGGTTATTACTGGTATTGAAAGGAATTGTTCAGTTTGAGTGTTTGATGGGTTTGTGGGTTTGATTAAAAATTCCTCTTTGCTTATTGGTTTTTCACAAGATGCCAGTTTTAATGAATGAACGAAAGAAGAAATGTATATTACTGAAATTTTGCTTCAATAAACACGAAATATTGTTGAAGTTATACTTCTTTAGGCGCGTTATGAAAAAATGATGAGAGTGAAATTTTAAGATGCGCGCGCATCTGTGACACAAAATTAACAGTATGAAGTTGTCTGCTTAACCGCTCATTAAGTCTCGAAAAAAAAACAAATGTCATCGTCTCTGTCGGTAACCTTAGTTAAAAAGGGAAAAAAAATGTCCATTGTAGCTAAGTTCACACTGCACTACGCGCGTCATGTTGGCTGCATTATAATAACAATAGCGTTGCGTTTGACTCAAAAAGCGCTTTATTGCTTTCGAGTGCGATTAATCATTAGACTTCTGTGTCATTGAGGCTATGTGCAAGCGGTTGTAAGCGCTGGAAACGTCAGCCAGGCGAGTTGTGTAAACTTTTTGAAGTTATACTTCTTTAGGCGCGTTATGAAAAAAATAAGAAAATGTCAATTATGTTCTACGCAACTACCAGGACATCATAAATCAGCAAGCACAAAGTACTAGCATTAAAAACTGTATACTCGTATAATCCATTCGAAATTTAAACCACGATGAATTATTTATTAACTTGTCTATTAGATTAAAGAAACAGAAGGTGCTTTAGGGTTCAGATTACCTCAATGATTTAAAAATTCTTTCAAAATGGTGGATCCACGAGAATGAAGGGTAGGCAGGTCTACACCCATCCCCCGATCCCCGAATCAGATATATTTCTAGACTCCTCCCATGTAGCTTAATTGCTAAACGAAAACAGCAGTGGCATAATAACTGACCTGGAAGTCGAACCAGGTATCTCTCAATCACTAACTCTAAATTATTTTGCACTCCCATGAAATCAATCTTGAATGTAGTTATAACATTATATCATCATCATCAGCTCATAAACTTCCCATTGCTGGGTCCGATATAACTGAGAGAGTTTAGGCCTTAGTCCATCACGCTAGCCTAGTGCGGGTTGGCGGACAACACACAAAACAAATTCCTAAGAACTTTTAGGTGCGCAGGTTTCATCACGATGTTTTCCTACACTGTTTAAGTTAATGATAATTCATTTTGAATACACACATAACTGTGAAAAGTCAGAGGTGTGTGCTTGGGGTTTGAACCCACGACCACCGAGATTCTCGATCGCGCGCCTAAACCTCAAGGCTATCACTACATAAACAGCATATACCTATATAACATTATATAGATACAACCTCACTGCCTCGTGATCTCGCGGCACAAGTAGGTATGTGCCGTGCGATCTAGAGGTCCTGGGTTCGATTCACGGGTCGGGCAACGTGTTTTTGGGTTTTTTGTGCCCGATAAACGGCAATAAGCTAGCCTCCTATTACGTGGGACTGATACATACCTGTCTAAATGTGGGTGCAGAAATGCACCTCTACCTTCGGGGAATACAGGCGTTAGGTCATGTATGTATGTAGGTACAACCTATTAAGGATATGATAGTTAATATTACACTCTAAATACATCTAGATAACGTGCAATTATTGTAGATCGCATTGCATAGTATTGTATTACGCATTGGTATAGCAGTATGCATAATACGATGCCAACATAACAGTGTGCATGTAAGTTGTGGGCAAAGGTGGAAGCGACCGATACATTTTGTCGACGCGCGCTCTCGCTTCTAGCCCTGCTCTACATCGAGCTCCTAATGCTGTAGAAGATGCTCTGATTATCCTGCTTCTGAATATTTTGTTGGTAGTATATTCTTACCAAGACGATAGTCTTTAAGAGATTTTATAGCAGTTTGACTGCCTCGTGGTCTCGCGGTACAAATATGTGCCGAACAATCACGAGGTCCCGGGTTCGAATCCCGGGTCGGGCAAAGTGTTATTGGGTTTTTCCATTAGGTAATTCTCGGTAACAGCACGGAGTCAGGAATTGTGCCCGAAAAACGGCAATAGGCTTGCCTCCTATTACGTGGGACTGATATATAAATGGCGAAATGTGGGTGCAGAAATGTACCTCTGCCTACCTCTTCGGGGAATACAGGCGTGAGATTATGTATGTATGTATAGCAGTTTTATTTATGTATGTAATGAAATGACATTTCATTAATTTAAATTTCCCTGTAAAGTTATCTGTGGAAGTTGGTAGAGGGCGCAGCGGTCGGGGTGACGCGTGATTTCAATGGCGGATGACGTTCACATTATTTGGTGCATTTTATTGTTATAAAAATCTTGTAAAGAAATAAATAAGAGGATATCATTGAAGAGGCGATATAAGTAAACTTTAAATGTCGTTTATTGTATTTTCAGGTAAGATAGTGTAATTGTCATAGTTAAACGATAATTGTTGTAATATTGTAAAGGCGTGTTAAATAAAATAAAACTTTGTATTTTCAGAGAAACAATTTGTGGTTATTTTAAAAACCCTCAATAATATATCTTATATGTATAATCGGAAAGTAACCATCATCATCATTAGCCCCATATACGTCCCGCCCATTATACGCCAACCCACATTAGGCCAGCGTGGCTGACTAAGGCCTAAACACTCTCAGTTGTATAGGAGGCCCGTGCCCAAAAGTGGGAATAAGTATGTTGCAGTATATGGGCTGATGATGATGATGATCTCGAGGATAATAATAGATTGAGACAATTCTAGAACTTAGACTTATTTATACATACAAAACATAAATACCGCTTAAAATCATCTAAAACCAAAACCCATGTTACTCCATCAGATTCGCAGCTCCACACAACTGGACCGTGTGGCTAGCCAAAATTTAGATGTCACAAGAGTGCCGGTGTCTAATGCCTGGCCGGGTTGTTTGTTAGCGGCCCCCGTGCGGTGCAAGATTGAAGATAACGTGCGAAATTACACAGCGGCGTGACCACCAGCCACCACGTAAATCTTCGCGACTGGATTTGAATTTGGGAATTCGTCATCCTATAATTGCAGATTGCAATCGCTAGGCCGTTCGTAGTAGTAAAGATTACGTCTAGAATATGGTTGGGGATAATTTTCAATGTTGTTTTACATTATTTATAGCTAGCCTATAAAATTTGTGAAACTAGGAAATTGCCTATTCAGATCTTTAGTTTTTATAGTACTAGTGCACATCCACACAATATAAAATGCGAGATTGCGAAAATGTTGACCGATGACACAAACTTTCAACTTTTCAAAATATACTTCTTTTGGCGCGTTAGGAAAAAAACCGACGCCATGAAGTTATTTCAAAAAAAGTTTATATGTTTTAGTTTTTTTTTTTCTTATTTATTATTTTAGGGACTTACAATCAATTGATTATGCTAGCCCCAAAGTACCCTTATATAATTACGACAGAAAAAGAGATATTACATTTTTAAACTATTGATAAATTTGTATATTTTAATAGTTTATTCTATACTATAAGGCTATGATAATATGCTTTGAAACGATCCTAATTCTATAATATTTATATTTAATTCTCTTAATAATATTTCTCTATCTGTCCTATACCGAACACATTCAAGTAATATGTGATGCACATCTTCTATACCACCACATTCTTCACAATTCAGATTGCTGTTCTTATTCATTAAAAAAACAAACTTTTTCAGTGGTATGTGCCATGATCTTAATCTGTGTGCAATGACAATCAAACTTTTGCTTATTCTAGCATTAACAAACCAAGGGATGCGAGGAGGTTCACATTGCATTGTTCTATACCAAATACCTTTTCTCTTTGAGTGCTCATTAAAATACTCCTTCCAATTTTTATAACACATAGCATTAAACTTAGGTAAAACTTCGAAAAAACAAGGCTTAATATTTATTAATGAACCATGTTTTAGATTTTAAAAATGTTGAATAGTGGCAATATTAAATAGGGATTGACATATTTATTTTCTATGACTTACATAATTAATTTAACGTTTGAAGACCATACATCGTTTTGGTGGCCACCAAATTGTATAATATGGAACATTTTAAAATCATCAGCATAGTATATACAGCCTTACTATGAATTCTCAGACTATCGTCGGCCACTGCTGAACGAAAGCCTCCCAAAGTAGGCGCCAACCGTCCTGGTCTTGAGCAGCCCTCATCCATCCGCTTATTATGAAGACAAACTAAATTAATAAAAATATTATGAAACACAATTTTATACATAAGACAATAGACAGGAATTATTCCGGGATGAGTCTCTCTTTCAAAACGCCAGCATAATTGAGACATAACTGAACGTTTATGGAAAATCATTACTTCCTACCCTTAATTTTAAATTTTTTGACAGCCCCGTGGCGCAGTTGGCTAGACACCAGCTTGCGAAACGAGAGAGCGTGGGTTCGATCCCCGCACCGAGACAAATGTTTGTGTGATCCACAAATATTTGTTTCGAGTCTGAGTGTTTGTGAGACCGAAAAAGACTCTCGTAGTTTCTGATACCCACGACACACGACTCGTATCTTAATGTGGGGTCAGAACTATGTATGTATGTGACTATTGGGTGTATTTATTATTAGTTAAAAAAACAACTGCACTTTTTTTCTCTTTTTCATTATCTTATTGCAATTTAATTAAACACAAAACCTGTTTCATCCCTAAATGCTAACAAACTATTACCAAAACCAAATCACCTTCAACCAACAAACGCAATGATCAAGGATTCTTCATTACAAATTCTTGTATCATAAGCAATAAAGCCGCCTCCACACGAGCGACAAAGCGCGCAAATGACGCACAATCGAAGCACACTTGTTATTCAATAACCTCCCTCGTATCTATAAATTTATCACACATTCAATGAAGGCTGAACTATATATCACCGCTGTTCAACCTGACACAATCCATGCTTGGTTACCTTGAGTGGATTATAGGGTTGACGAGCTCAAGCGATTGTCAACTCTAGTGATAGTAATTAAGGTGGGAGTTTATGTGGAAATTGGTAGGTAGTTAAGGCCTTACGGGTGGGGCGGTGAAGGTTGCATATTGACGTCATAGCTAAAAGGGAGTCGGCGGTCGAATGCAAAATGGTTGAACCATGGATTTGGCATATGTTATAGGGTGAAAACAATTGTTGGACACACAGGTAGGCTGTGCTGGAGATTAGAACAGAAATTGTTGTGACTTAATAACCTACGGTCTAAGGATTCGTTGGGTTGACGTAAATGTTAACTTGAAACTATAGTGTTCGAAGGATCAGTTAACCAAAACCGAAATAAAATACTTAAAAGTGAAATTATTTGGTAACTGAAAGATTAGGACAATTGTTGATGATGATAAGAGTCTTTTAACATAGATATAGGTACATAACTTCACGCCTTTATACCCTGAAGGGGTAGGCAGAGGTGCATTTCAACACCCACATTTCGCCAGGTATGTATCAGTCCCATATAATAGGCTCATCCTGTTGCCGTTATTCGGGCACATTTCCAGTCTTTGTGCCGTTACTGAGAATATCCTAATGGAAAAACCCAATAACGCCTTACCCGACCCTAAGACATCAATGAAAGTGAAGTCGTGAATGCCTCGAGGTTTGAGCACGCGGACGAGAATCGCGACGGTTGCGGGTTTAAACTCCAGACACACATCTAATTTTTCGAATTTATGTGTGTATTCAGACAGAATTATCACGTACTTTAACGGTGAAGGAAAACATTGTGATGAGACCTGCACACCTAAAATTTCTTAGGTGTGTAGTCCGCCAACCCGCACTAGGCCAACGTGGTGGGCTAAGGTCTAAACCAGTGTTTCCCAACGTGGGGCCCACGCCCCACAGGGGGGCAATTTGATAGTTAAGGGGGGCAATTTAAAAATGGACTCGACACGACTTTAAATCTTTCACTATGGATTATTTAAATGCAATGCTAGATATCGGTGACAAATTTAACAAAAAAGGCACAAAAAATTAGGTTAGGGGGGCTCAAAATTTTTTGAAATGTTAAGGTGGGGCTTGGCATAAAAAAGGTTGGGGAACACTGGTCTAAACCCTCTCAATTGTAGAGGAAGCCCGTGCCCAGCAGTGGATCATTTGGGCTGATGATGATGAAGTCACCAATATCGAACTGCACACACTTCGAGGCAGTGGCGATACTAAAGCTAATTAAGCTGCCCGCTTCAGCTGTCCGTGTGTACCCGCTTCAGCTGTCCGTGTGAACCCGCCTAATCTATATGTCTTAGCTGATCCGAGCGGCTGTATTTCATATCGGAACTACTGAGCATGGTACTAATTGCCTAGTGGGGTCGCTCTGTTACGCTTGTGACAATTCTATTTGTCTGTCTGTACGCAATACGCGTGTCGTTTCACAATGTGCGATGTTTGAGAATAATTTTGAATTATTTGACTGTAGGTAGAAGGTATCATTTCTGCGTTTATAGTTGCTGTATTGTTAATAGACAATTGTATATGAAATGTTATGTTAAATTACAGTCTACTGAGTATTTTGTTCACAAAAAGAAAATATTTTTTTCCTTCTTTTTGTATTTTTCCTTTTTTTTTGGTTAAGTACTTCACTATTGTTTTTTTATTACTATTATATTCCATTTTCGATTACCCTGTCGTGTTTTTAGATGTCCTTTTTGTAAATTAGATTGTCTGGAAGAGATCGCAGCCAGTGATAAGAGCGCCTATTGTCACTTAGTCCTAAGCATTTTTAATTTAATCTTGTATGTATTCATGGTGTACAGAAAAGTAAATATAAATAAAATAAATTAATTAAATCTATATTATAGTAAAAGACAATATTTCTTATGAATGTACCTACTCAAGAACTTTAAGATCGATTTGCATGACTGAAGATGATTTATTGTTGAGGATACAGAAGTGCTATATTTATTTTAAAATTGCTCCCGCACGAAGTGAGCCCCAACCGATAATGATCAATAATTTCGTAAGCAATTTTTTGGGCCCCGATTATTTTCAAGAAAATCTCTACAAGGCTATACAGGTCCCTAGGTAAAACTGTAGTTGGTCATCTTTTAACAGTGAAGCTCAAGAATAGTCATATAATATTGAGGAACTTTGAAATTCATGGTCGAGTTTGGAGCCATCAATCTAGGTTTATTGAGTTATCAGTAGTATTTATTTTTTATTATTTATTATGCTTCATATTGAATATAGTTTAAAGGCAAACTAAACTGGAAACTCACTACAATAACATAATGAGTGTTTGTGAGACCTAAAAGCCTCTCGGAGTTTTCGATAGCGATCCAAGACTTATATCTTAGACTAATGTCACAATTATACATTTCTATATTTATTTATTTGACAGCCCCGTGGCGCAGGTGGCTAGACACCAGCTTGCGTAACAAGAGGCCGCGGGTTCGATCCCCGCACCGAGACAAATGTTTGTCTGATCCACAAATATTTGGGTCGGTTCTGGGTGTTTGTGAGACCGAAAAGTCTCTCGTAGTTTCTGATATCCACGACACTAGACTTGTATCTTAATGTGGGGTCAGAACTATGTATGTGACTGTTGGGTGTATTTATTTATTTATTACCGTCTACACACCACCTAATTAAACCCACAACAGATAATAGCAAAGTCCAAAACAATCGAAACTCCACCTGACACAATCGGACAACACAAGATTATTATTAGACATGAATTATGCGTGCAATTAGACGGGACAGCGGCGACCGGCCGGCGGTTCGGACGCGCCGGACACGCCGGACAGCAGCCGCGCTTAAATCAATCAACAACATCGGACAGGCCGGACGCTCTACTGAGTGAGCGTTGAGTTTTTGAGCCAAGGATATTTGTGGATAGTGGAAATACACATACGTACGCAGTAACGCCTGTATTGTCCAACGAGGTACGTTGAGGTACATTTCTGCGAGGCTTTTGTCTTTTCTCGGGCACATTTCTAGACTCTGTGCTGCTACTGAGAATTTTCTTAGATAACCCAACCCAATAACTCTGCCCAACCCGGACTTCTAGATACGTACTTTAGATCATAAGGCAATCCATAGTGAAAATATACATAAATATAAAAACCATAAGCATGTAGTAGTGATGGTTTAAAGATTTAGGCGGTTTAGGTCGAGAATCCCGGCGGTCGCGGGTTCAAAGCCCAGGCACACAGCTTTGACTTTTCGATTTTTGTTGAAATTTCAAAATTCGATATTCAAAATGAATAATCATGCACTTTAAAGAAGACGGAAATACATCGTGAGGAAACCTTGACATCTAAATTTTCTCAGGAATGTCTTAGGTGGATAAAAACCCACTCAGTTTGTAGAGGAGCCCCGTGCAGCATTAGTTGGGACGTATATGGGCTGATGATGATGCTGAATCGTAAACATAAGTATGTGATATGTATTGATATGTAATGAATAAAAAAATAAATTAATATTATACATACATACATAAACTCACGCCTGTATTCCCCGAAGGGGTAGGCAGAGGTGCATTTCTGCACCCACATTTCGCCAGGTACGTATCAGTCCCACGTAATAGGGGGCGGGTTTATTACCGTTTTACAGACTCCGTGCTGTTACTGAGAATTTCCTAAAGGAAAAACCCAATAACACTTTGCCCGACCCGGGAATCGAAACCGCACGGCACATACTTGTACCGCGAGACCACGAGGCAGTCGTAAAAAGTTATATCTAAAAAATAGTATTAATAGCTACTAAAATTTCCTTTCTACGGTTCCCTATATTATTACTTAATTCCTCTAGAATTTGAACTTAAAACAAATCAAATAGCAAACGCACGTAAATTTCAATTACAAGCAACACCGCAGTAAACCACAGAAGCACATTAGCGACATCAACAACAAACCAACATAATTGTCAATCAAATGGCACAATGGAGATTCGATGTTGATGTCTTATTGATTATGTTCAGAGGATGTAATTGTTATGATTAATTGCTCCACGACTGATTGTGTTGCGCGACATGTGACAATTTAATGGGGACTTGTGTGTCAACAAAGGACTTGTGTCTAAGGGCTCGGAAATACATGTATTTTGAGTACATTTGAAAGATGTTGCACAGTTCTTGATGGCTACATGGTAGCTTTGAAAGTAAATTGGCTTATTTCAAGTTGAATCGCCTATAAGGCAATGCTTGATAATGATCATCTCATAGTGCGTACGAAAAATCTATACATTACATTCTTTGGGAGTGTAATGAAATGAAATTATATTTATTGAATTCATAAAATGTCAAATACATCACATAGATTCAGTCATTTCAAAATTTGGTGTACCACCCTGTTCGGAAGGCAGTCATCACTAGAGAAGAACGGGCAAGAAACTCTAGTGTTGCTCTTTTCTAATAAGAGATAGTTTACAATATTGATACAAATAATGGATTTCCCAAATTAGAGCAGCTCATTAATACAATCTCAGACTGTTGTATTGAATATGAGAACAACATAGTCATCTTGAATGGAGATGTAATCTCTAGTTAAATGAACTGAACACTGCGTGGAATAATATAAATACATTTATAGTTATAAGTACGTAAATACCTCACGCCTGTATTCCCCGAAGGGGTAAGCAGAGGTGCATTTCTGCACCCACATTTCACCAAGTATGTACCAGTCCCACATAATAGGGGCGAGCCTATTGCCGTTTTTCGGGCACATTTCCAGACTCCGTGCTACTACTAAGAATTTCCTAATGGAAAAACCCATTAACACTTTGCTCGACCCGGGAATCGAACCCAGGATCGCACGGCACATACTTGTGCCGCGTAACCACACTTACCAAAATTTTTATCTGTCTGTTTGTTTCCCGCTAATCTCTGAAACGGGTGGACCGATTTTAACGGGACTTTCACTGACAGATAGCTGACGTAATAAGACGTAACTTAGGCTACCATTAGTTAATAAATTTTCTTATTAAAAATTAATTTTCCGCGCGGACGAAGTCGCGGTTACAGCTACTTATTAATAATAACTATTGTTTTAAGTGGAAACTATAAAAACCCATACTTTGCCCAATCCCGACTTCTAGATAGCAGCATAGATACCGCAGACCACAAGGCAATCCATAGTGTAAATATACATAAATATGCACTTAACAATCATAAATATGTAGTAATGGCCTCGACGTTTAGGCGGTTTTGGTCGAGAATCTCGACGGTCGCGGGTTCAAACCCCAGGCACACACCTCTGACTTTTCCAAGTTATGTGTGTATTCACAATGAATTATCACGTACTTTATTGATATAGTATTTCTAGAAATAACTTCTACTATTAATTAAAAAAATAATCACAGCAACAAAATAATATATTTCCAATTATTATTTATTATAATTTATAATTCTATGGTAAGTATTATAACACAGTAAATCAAATATAATTTAAATTATTCTATCATGAACCGACAAGAGTTTTCCCTAAGATGTGAACGATGTGAGTGTCTCCGCAAGAGTGGCGATAGTCCGCGCGTAGTCACCACTTATAACGGCGCCCCTCCTGCGCCAGTTCTGTGACGTCATCGGTCATGCCACTGTCGCTAGACCATGAAGCCACGCCCCCTCTGACTAATTCGATGCTAATAGTATAGTATCTTCTTCTGCCTAAATATACTTTATAGATGCCTGATACAAAATTGGAGTGCATAACCTTATCATCAGTCCATAGGTGCTGGCTACAATACACACAGTAATTAGCGAACACAAAGCGAGTAATAAGGACAGGTCTAGCACAATTGTAGCGCGTCTAATATTGAAATAGTGATTTATTAGCACATAAATCTGTTGCTTGTCCGTTTGTACGAGCGACAAACGCCGCGTAATCGCATGACGGATATCTTTGCGTCTGGTACATGCATCGGTATAACGTAATTAGGATATACATATTCGCAAAATCTGATTTTAGTTAAGTCTGAATTTGGGTTTGTTGGGATCGTTTTGATGTAAACAGTCAAATTGAGAAAGAAAAAACATAAAATAGATAAATAATAATAAATAATAAATACACCCAACAGTCACATACATAGTTCTGATCCCACACTAAGATACAAGTCTTGTGTCGTGGGTATCAGAAACTACGAGAGACTTTTCGGTCTCACATACACCCAGATCCGAAACAAATATTTGTGGATCACACAAACATTTGCCTCGGTGCGGGGATCGAACCCGCGGCCTCTCGTTTCGCAAACTGGTGTCTAGCCAACTGCGCCACGGGGTTGTCCAGATGTTTGTATAATTATAAAAAGTGTGATTTACTCGTTGGTCTTGTGATATAAAAGCGTGGCATGCGATGGAGAAGGCTTGGATTCGATACCTAAGAGAAAACATAGTTTTTACCTCAGAAATTTTCAAAAGCGGCTAAGTCTGGAAATGTGACGGTGAATGGCAATATGCTGTCTCCCATTATTTATTTTAACACTTTATTGTACACTTATTAAACATTAAAATAATAATGATACATAAAAAAACATACCTACATGAAAAGGTACAAACGGCGGCCTTATCGCACATGACGATCTTTTCAAGGCAATCATAGGATGGACTTTCTGAAAGGGTTTTTTTTGAGGGTAGTGTGTACAAAAAGAAAAAAGAAAAGAAAATATAAAAGTTACATACATACACGAAAAACATATATAATACACATATCCATAAATACATACATACATAAATAAATACTCATATATAAATAAAATATTGTTACGAGTTATTATTATCATCATCATCAGCCTAAGGAAGTCCACTGCTGAACATAGGCCCCCTCAATGACTTCCATAGTGACCTGTTGGAGGCAGCCTGCATCCAGCGACGACCCGCGACCTTCACCAGGTCGTCAGACCACCTTGTGGGTGGACGTCCCACGCTGCGCTTTCCGGTACGTGGCCTCCACTCGAGAACTTTTTGGCCCCATCGGCCATCGGTTCTCCGCGGTTATTATTATCATCATCATCATCATCATCATCATCAGCCCATATACGTCCCACTGCTGGGCACGGGCCTCCTCTACAACTGAGAGGGTTTAGACCTTAGTCCACCACGCTGGCCTAGTGCGGGTTGGCGGACTACACACCTAAGAAATTCCTAGGAACTTTTAGGTGTGCAGGTTTTATCACGATGTTTTTCCTTCACATTATTATTATAAAGGACTCAAAAGAGTAGGCAAAACGTGGATATAAAAATGCACGTCTACCAACCCCTTCGTATGCGCAGACGTAATGGTTTTAAGTAAAAAATGGCACGAATTATTACAAAATTTTAGATTAGTATAGTATCTTATAGGTTTCAAAAGTGAAGGTAAATTGTTAGGAAATCTTCTTGAGAAATATGTGAGCACTTCCTCCTTTCTACAGGAATAACAAGGCATTCTAAGAAGCGTGAGCCATCATGAGAATCGAACTCGAACTTCTCGACCACGCGGATTTTTACACCTCCTAGCCATAAATTCATACATACATACATACATACATAATCTCACGCCTGTATTCCCCGAAAGGGTAGGCAGAGGTGCATTACTGCACCCACATTTCGCCACGTATGCATCAGTCCCACGTAATAAGGGGCGAGCTTATTGCCGTTTCTCGGGCACATTTCCAGACTCCGGGCTGCTATTGAGAATTTCCTAATGAAAAAACCCAATAACACTTTGCCATAAATTCATTCCATTAATTACAACTATTACTACACTAAATCAATTAATTTTACAAACAAGTCTTACAGCATTCTGCTTGTTAACTGACGTCACGATTGGGCTGATAAAGTCATTGGTCGCGACAGTCATTGAGGTCTAGAGTTATTGCTGCGGACACCAGTGCGTATAGACAGTATGGGCTGGACCGGCTATAGTGTCACCCTCTGTGACACCTCGCCTATCTGAAACTTTCTGCATATTTTATAGCTATAGATCGGATTGGGTGGAGATGGACTTTCTAATTTTTAAGTCATCATTATAAGCCTATGTATGTGCCTCTGCTGGGCACGGGCCTCCTCTACAACTGATAGGGTTTAGGCCTTAGTCTACCACGCTGGCTCATTGCGGCTTAGCGGACTACATAACTAAGAACTTAAGAATTTAAGTGTAGTTTTCCTCACGATTTTTGCCTTCACTGACTGCCTCGTGGTCTCGCGGTACAAGTATGTGCCGTGCGATATAGAGGTCCTGGGTTCGATTCCCGGGGCGGGCAAAGTGTTATTGGCTTTTTCCATTAGGAAATTCTCAGTAACAGCACGGAGTCTGGAAATGTGCCCGAAAAACGGCAATAGGCTCGTCCTCTATTACGTGGGACTGATACATACCTAGCGAAATGTGGGTGCAGAAATGCACCTCTGCCTACCCCTTCGAGGAATACAGAAGTGAATTTATGTATGTATGTATGTATGTTTACCTTCACCGTTAAAGTAAGTGATAATTCATTGAGAATACACACATAACTTCGAAAAGTCAGAGGTGTGTGCCTGGGGTTTGAACTCGTGATCACCGAGATTCTCGACAGCGCGCATAAACCTTGAGGCCATCACTAGTATTTACTTAATTATTTATCACACTTATTGTATACCACAAAGATAAAAAAAATATGGTTTTAAAGAAGCAAATTAATTATAATATATTATTTAATTAAATTTTACGATTTTTTTATTTCACGTTTTAAACTTTTGACGGGTTGTTGAAGTCTTAAAATCAATCATAAAACCATAATTTTAACATTGAGCGAGTTAAGTGCGCTGCTTATTCTTCGCAGCAGTTATATTTTACGAAGCAGTAATAGTGTTAATGAAAATTATAGTCTACTTTGATATTTGGGTTGTGCTTATGATAGTTGTGGGTTGTAATAGCCATACTATTATGTTATGCGTTTTAAGCTAGTAAATTTCAATAAATCTGTTTATCTTAATTTATGAATTGCTTTTAATCGGTGACTTTTATCTCCAAGAAATGGGAACAAATATATAACTATTATTGTGTTTCAGGTAGTGTATGGCGCAGTCTTTGTCACAAAGAATTATCACCCACTTTAACGGTGAAGGAAAACATCGTGATGAAACCTCCACACCTAAAAGTTCTTAGGAATTTCTTAGGTGTGTAGTACGCCAACCCGCACTAGGCCAGCGTGGTGGACTAAGGCCTAAACCCTCTCAATGGTAGAGGAGGCCCGTGCCCAGCAGTGGGACGTATATGGGCTGATGATGATGCGCAGTGTCGGAGGGTTATGCCGCCTCACGATATCTTTTAACATTCTACCCGATTATATTATTGCTTGTTCATTTACAAAGACTGGCTATAAAATCTTTAAAAAACAGAATTTCTTAAAACGGTAAAAGATATCTGGCAACAAAAATATATATTCTATTTTCAAAAACTACAAAAGTCCGTTGCCACACCACGAAGTCTACGAAAACCGCACAGTTTGTATCACGGCCACGCGTGCCCTGACCAATCGCCGTGCAACGATATTCGGCCGTTTGAATTCCGAATCAACCGCCAACAACACGCTGCGCCCCCCAGCATCTCACCCACCCTTATCCCCTATACATAAGGTCCTTTTTCCCCCATCACAAAACATTTCAAACTTGGAGCGTAACTATTGCGTTTGATTTATGCATACATTCGATGAATTATTCCCGGCCGTACGTCTTCGGGCTGCACTTAGCGATAACTTGCATTCATTGTTTGTGAATTTTATTGGTTTTCTGTGTTTGTATGTTCGTTTGAATGTTATTATATTCATAAGTGTTTGTTTAAGTGTCCATTGGGTGGTGTATCAGACAATCCTACATACATAAACTCACGCCTGTATTCACCGAAGGGGTAGGCAGAGGTGCATTTCTGCACGTCCTATCCACTGTCCCACGTAATAGGGGGCGAGCCTATTGCCGTTTTTCGGGCACAATTCCAGACTCCGTGTTGCTACTGAGAATTTCCTTTAGGAAAAAAAAACAATAGCACTTAGACAATCCTGTATCCTTTATTAACCTTTGGATTCGATATACAGGGTGTATTCAGACCGTGATCGGAAACTAAAGCAGGTAATAGCTAAGGTGATTACAAACCCCCTGGCGTTAAAGAAAATTCTGACAAAAAATAAAAATTTTGACGTTTTCCATACAAACCGCGTACATTTAATACCGATGGTTGAATGGAAAAAGTCAAAATTTTTATTTTTTGTCAGAATTTTCTTTAACGCCAGGGGATTTGTAATCACCTTAGCTATTACCTGCCTTAGTATCCGATCACAGTCTGAATACACCCTGTATACCTAGACTTAAATATTGTCATGGTTCACAATGGACCATAACCTTTACTATGGTTGCTATCCTAATCGATATTGATTACTAATCATGAAGCTATTTGGGCACAACTATAACACTGACTTTGCCATTTTTCTGTTACTAAAGTATTCGATGGGTAATAAATAAATAAATAAATACACCCAACAGTCACATACATAGTTCTGATCCCACACTAAGATACAAGTCTTATGTCGTGTGTATCAGAAACTACGAGAGACTTTTCGCTCTCACATACACACAGACCCGAAACAAATATTTGTGGATCACACAAACATTTGTCTCGGTGCGGGGATCGAACCCGCGGCCTCTCGTTTCGCAAGCTGGTGTCTAGCCAACTGCGCCACGGGGCTGTCAATGCTGTAATCATTGGCAAATTAGCATCAAGGAGGTATTATTATGTCTACTGACTAAGCTATATGGACCACATTTTACCCACTATTAGATAAAAAGTTATTTTCTCATCCCAGCATAAAAATAAAATTTTATTAAAAGTAATGATAGCCTTGAGGTTTAGGCGCGCCGTCGAAAATCTCGGTGGTCGCGGGTTCAAACCCCAGGCACACACCTCTGGCTTTTAGAAGTTGTGTGTATACACAATAAATTATCACTTACTTTAACGGTGAAGGGGAACACCGTGATGAAACATGCAAACCTAAAAGTTCTTAGGAATTTATTAGGTGCAACCCGCACTAGGCCAACGTGGTGGACTAAGGCCTTAACCTTCTCAGTTGTAGAGGAGGCCCGCGCAGTTGTTCGTATATGGGCCGATAATGATGAAACTTTTATCAGACGCCGTAGAATTAACTTCCCCATTCCTATCACATTTAATCATGTACGAAACAGCTCCAAGTACATCCAAATCCAAAAGCATGTATGCAAAATATAAATAGGGGGGGGGGGGCTGCGGCGGGCGGTCGGGCCGTCACCGTTGTCGCGCCGAGGATTTATGGTTTGATTATTTTAGAAAATGAACATATCTTTGTCAGTCGTCTGAGCTGTGAGTTGTGCAGATAGCGAGTCGCTGTACACCATGCCTTATTTATTTATGATCGTTCTACATTCGCACCGCATCAATCAGCGATAAAATTTAGAGCGTGTTTTATATGTGTTTGTTTAGACATCATACCATGAATTATACAGGGTGTATTCAGACCGTGATCGGAAACTAAGGCAGACATTTCCAAGGTCATTACAAACTCCCTGGCGTTACAGAAAATCCCGACAAAAATAAAAATATTAAGTTTTCCTAACAACCATAGGTATAAAATGTATGTGGTATACATGTGGTCTGAATACACCCTGTATAATCTTATTATTTAGAAAGACTGAAGCCACTGATAGCAGCACGATATGTGCTGAAATACTCTATGTATATGTCCCTAAGACGGTCGAAAGACCCTGAATACCCATAATAATAGTCAGAAAAATTAATCCTGTGATATAATTAATGATGTGATCCCCAACTAGATTGAGGATCTCTCTCGATCTGTCTGATCGAAGTTGTAAGCCTGGCCTCAATGATCAATGAGTCTCCAGTTTTCTTGTGGTCTATCGGTGTTTTGCTTGCAAGCAAAAATGATTTTACTTGTAATTTCGATATTTTTCTATACCAAGTCTAAATACACTCACCAAATAGTAAAAAAGGTGGTAACATCCTTAAATTTGTTAGCTTTCAAAATCACTTCCTTCTTAGATAATATTTTTTTCTTACAAGATTCTAGAAGTTCCCAGTCTTAAAGCATCTATACACTGAAAACTTAATTGTAACCCCCATAAACACACCTGTAACCAAACACCTAACGCGTTCAGTTAACAAGCGCTGTAACCGACAAGCGGTTAAATTTAACCGGATACGTCGCGTTAAAAGTAGTTGATAATATTAGATATGTTAAACTTAGTAAGTAGCTAATTCTTGTCAAATGTTTAATGTCAGACACCTAGGAATACGTCGTGCGCTAAATATATGAGCACCAGTTTAAAGTCTCAAATGATATACCTAAATATTCTAACATTTAAAAAAGTGACTTATACAATAGTTTTAATAAGAGTAAGTGTCAAGAAAATTATTTGGGTATTGGGGGGTAATCATATTATTTCTCAAGTAAAGGAAACTTCATAATAGGTAAGGATTTACTACCCAGTAGTGATGGCCTCGAGATTTGGGCAAGTGGTCGAGCAACTAACCTTATTTAACGGCGAAGGAAAACATCGTGAGAAACCTAAAAGTTCTTAGGCGTATACTCCGCCAATCCGCACTAAAGCCTTAACCCCTTTCATCATCATCAGCCCATAATATACGTCCCTCTGCTGGGCACGGGCCTCCCCTACCCTGAGGGTTTAGGCCATAGTCCACCACGCTGGCCTTTGTTGTAGAGAAAGCCCGTGCACAGCAGTCGAATGTATATGGGCTAATGTTGTGCGGAGATTTAAAACAATATCGACAAATGTCTTTCAGTAAACTTTACTATCTGTATTTTCAATTCTTTTTTACGAGACATCCTGGTTACAAGAATAAAATTTAAACAATATATTTGATTCTACAGGCCGGATACTGAGTATCATTTTTGACAACAAAGTTTTTTCATACTGATTCAGGGTAAAAGAAGCTTTAGATCTATCCAAATAAAACACTCGCTCCTTTAAGATCCATCTCTGGTCACGTGAATACTCGTACGACTCGCACAATCCAAGAACATCAAAACATCGCACCTGCATTCTCTGTGTGTTGTGTAACATCAGAAAGCCGATACGCGGGGCGTAAGCCGGCGAACACCCTCTAAAACTGTACCCTTATCGCTCCAGCCACTTACACTAGTTTTAATTAGAGCTCGCATTTTGTGCCAGTCGAAAATTAATCAAATTATGTACGTTGGCTTCAGGCGTCAGAGTTTGGACGGCTGTGTACCGCAGAGCGAGTGACGGAATTAACTGTACGTTTATATTTATCTATTCGACTTACTATGTATTGAAAATTAACTAATTAATATATAAATAGACCTAACAGCCAATAAGGTGCAAGAATTGTGTCGTGTTTATAAGACTACGAGAGACTTTTAAGACCGTAAATAGTTTTAGTCTATATAAACAGTCATCGAATTATAACTTTAGTTATTCGCTTCAATTTCATTCCCAATAAGGTCCTTTCAGGCGTTAAAGAAAGACCTTGCACTTTTGTTATATCAGTGTTAAAGAATTTCCTTTTTTTCCATTGTTTTTTTTGTTCAATTAATTAATAGTTGTTTTTTATATTTTTTCTTATTATTCTGTTATGGTAACCTATTGAAGTTCCTATTTCCTTTGCTTCAGTGAATAGCAATGTCTATTCTAGAGTAGAAGAGATTGAGTATTTTATATTTTCTACTCATTTTTTATTATTACGTACATGCCAGCTATGTGATATTAAAATAAAATGCAATAAATCATCATACCACAGATAATTAAGTCTTGGCAACATTCGGAATGACACGGACCACCGAACCATAGCTAAAAGCGTATCGTATAAAGATGGTGTAAATGGGATGTGTATCTTCACGACTATTTAATTAACGCCTATTCAAACTACTTTTAAATTCAGTGATTAATAAAAAAAAATCGTCAAATTTGTAAATTAGTAATTATGGTAGAAAAAGTTGGAAATATATATTTTTTAAGTGTTTTAAAAAATACGCTGCATTGGGCCAGTTTGATGAAAAGTTTAGTTAATTCCAAGTAATTATCAACAGGAGATTAGCTATCTGGTCATTAATGATAATTGGCGCTATTAAATACCCAAAATTCTAAGATATCTTTACTGTCTTTTAAAAGTATTCCTTACAGTCGGAAAATATTTCCCTGTTTCTCCCTCGGGGGCATACTGTGAGAGCATGTTTGGCATAAAAAAATAATGGCTTTAGTGACCTATAATGTCTATATACCTTTAACACGAAATTGTCTTCCATTGCAATATCCTATAAAGGTGGAGTCAAAGTTAAATCTATGTAGAGACTATATAGAGCTTCTATGAAACTTTTCAAACACATATTACATATAATACATCAAGTGCAGTGCTTAATAACAACTTAGCACCCCCCGGCACTACATCCCCCTACCACCCCCCTCCATGTACCCTCGACCCCGCCGTCTGTCAAACGCATGACAAGCGCAGATTCCTCTTTGTGCTTGTCAAAAATATAGCAAACAAAAGATACGGGCACACGAATAAATGAAGTGAGCTGATATATCTCGCTTTGTAGGAGAGATGTGCTTGTGTCTTGTCGATAGATTCTTTAAGAAGTCTGAGGAATTAATGCAATGATCGTTTATTTATCATGTAGGCAAAATAGTACTTATGACACGTCAACACACGTTTATTAAAAAGAGAAAAAACAAAATTAATTGAAAAATACGGCGGTCAATATGTTTTATTTTTATTAAAACTGTGTATTTTAATTTTATTTTTGTTCCAAAAAAGTCCTATTTAACATTATTTGTTAAGAGGTATTAATGGACCAATGTGCCACTATGTTGTTTTTCAATTGTTTTAAGAGGTATTCTTGAGCATGTATTTAAAAATAAAAAGGGGGTGAAGAAAATTTAGTACAACAGGAACAAGATGTTACTATAAGTGAATTCAAGGGTAAAATAATTTACTATTTTTATAAAATTTCTACAACATTTAATAAACTGATATTATTAATATTCCAATCAATAATGCTACATTCAATTCATTTCAAAAGATCGTTTTAGGTGCCACTATATTTATCAAAAAATCCGACACTTTTCCCACTTATCGATACTGTGACAACACTAGCGAGCAATATGTGTAGGCAGACGATATAAGTGACGTATCACACACTGACACCCGGGCGTTCGCGGGAAGTATGCAAAGAAGTTGCTTCTACCGCGACACACACGTCTTGATACTTGCCGAGGCCGCGAGGCACGTCAGTTTTGACAGCTCATTAGATGTAGATTAAAAGTTTGCTTTGTGGATTTTTACATTGACTTCTCTATCGTATTTGGACTTGTTAGATTGTTTGGTTTTACTGGATTTTTGCCTGTATGGTGTGTTTACTGCTTTCCTATTATTATATTCGACACAAGGATCATAAGTTAAGTTAGCTACATGACAAAAATATAGATAGAAGAAACGAAAAGAATTACAAAATAGGCAATAAGAAATTTAATAAGACTTACCGAGAGCGTAGACAAACCTGCAACAAAAAAAAATGTATTAGATATATTATGTTTCTTTTAGTTGACTGCCGTGTGGTCTCGTGGTATAAGTATGTGCCGAGCGATCTAAGGGTCTTGGGTACGATTCCCGGGTCGGCAGTGTTATTGACTTTCACAGCCCCGTAGCGCAGTTGGCTAGACACCAGCTTGTGACACTCGTTTCACAAGCTGCGGGTTCGATACCCGTACCGTTACAAATGTTTGTGTGATCTACAAATATTTGTTTCGGGTCTGGGTGTTTATGGGACCAAAAGTCTCTGGGTCTAATATAAATGAAAGTTCGGCAGCTGTTTTGTAATGAACTAAACAATACAAGTGATGTTTGATTATTTTTTCCCCTCTTTTTATGTATTTATGTATGTATGTATATATTATATATTGCATATATATTTTTATGTATTGTATGTGTATCTGTAATTACCTATAATTATTTACTTATCTGTGTACTTATGTTAATATATATAGTTGTTCCATTATTTACAATGGAACACAATATAGTTGTTCCATTTATTATTATTGTTGTATATTATTTTACCTTTTTACTGTTTATGCACCTACCTTTTATCTCTGCATCACCCAAAGGTTGACTGTTAGAGAATGCCTTAGGCATTAAGTCCGCCTTTATACGCAATGTGTAAAAAGCATAAATAAATGAATAAATAATATAGAGCGTACCTAGGGTCCTATAATTCTCCGTGAAGCTCATGAGGAATTCTTAACAGATTCGCAGTTCACAGTTCGCCTTTTTTTCTCAAGTGCAAAGCTGATTATGGCTTTACTTGATTCTTAAAGCAAACTATAAGTCGAAAGGGGCAACCCGCAACATAAATCGAAATTCATGAAATTACAAGGTATTTCATGTCAAATTGACATACTAATTTAGATGAATCATTATTGGAATGAAATGTATTAATTTAATGAACCACGGATCAAAAACCACAAATCCTAGTACATATCGACAGTAGCTCCAACAATAATAGTTCCGTATCCCATTTGAATATTAGAACATCCATCCACTGAAGATTTCGCTCGCTCGCTCGGCGGGGCGGCCACCCTGGGGTGGCGCGCACACATACGAACCTAAGAATCGGTAGTTGGAAAGAAAAATGTACGAGGTCTTTTAATATATCTGCATGAAATGTACGTCGATAGCACTAGCCGGCATGAGGATTTCGAGTGACAATTCTTTTGGTTATTGTTTAGGTTTCATATTTTTATTGTCTGTAGATATTATCATATCATATACCGCCTCTATGATCCCGCGGTCGAAGTGTGTAGCGTTCAATGATGAAGTTGACGGTAATGATGGTTGGTTGGTCCCCGGGTCCGGCAGTTTGTTGGAATTTTCGGTAAGCGAAATTTTTGTGGCAACAGGTAGGTATTGCAAAATTCAATTATTATTGTAGTACAGTTCTTATTTTTCATGATATTTTTTACAAACAATCTTAAGCTTCAAATATCTCGTTACCTAACTAAGATTTCTTTAATCACTTGCAGTAATCTCAATCACACAAAATATTAAAAAACCTGTGCAAATCGACAACTTTATTCTCATGTTAAGTTATACTATTTCTAATCACTAAGGAAAGATAAGCTGCATATCTCTTCTTCTTTCAGGAATTTTTTTTTAAAGACGACATATACCCACTCACTCCTTTATCCCCAAAAGAATGTCTCTTCAGTCGACAACCGAACCTAGGACCGCTTCATCGCAGGGTGCACACTTATGCGGCGGGCGCACATAATACAAGCAGCATACAATTTTCATAATTATATTCTATTATTCATGTTTCTAAAATCAAATTATATGAACAAAAAAAAAGTTTTTTGGTCATCCATTGACTGTAGCTAAATTTGCAAAATGATGTACCAAGGACAAATTATAATAATACGTGAATATGTATTACATTTATTATCCAATTATTCTATTAATTTAACCAGATCAGCTTCATAATTATGAAAATTTACCACCATTTTTCAAAAGAAAGACTAAAAATTAAAGCATCAACTATGTAACACAAAAAAAACCTTATGATTCTCAGGCTCGACAAACAAACAGATAATAAGTGATTGTTAGTTACATAAGTGATCTTCAGTTACTAGTAAATACCACTACTTAATAAAAAATGTATGAAGCGATTGTAAAAGAAAATAAGAAAGGTAAGGTAAACTAATATTCTACACATACATACATAAACTCACGCCTGTCTCCCGTTAGGGTAGGCAGAGACTATAGAGCGCCAAATGCCACGGTCCAAACACACCACTTTCGCTTCCTCCACTGACATTATCCTCTTCATGCATGCACGTCTGTTTCGAGGACTCTTTATATTGCCCTTTTTATTACTAATATTCTATTTTTTTTAAATCCACAAATTAACAAATAACAACAGAAAAAATGCACTTGTCGTAGCAAATAGAAAAATACACAATAAATAAATGAATTTGTAATATTCTTCACCATGATGATTATAACGAACTTTAAGAAAAATGAAGTCATGAATCACCTTACTCGTTCTAGGGAAGTGTTGTGGATAAAGGCTTATGGCAAAGAGGGTATTTTCATAATATTTAATGTTACCTCGAAGGTCCATGATCTCCATAGACAAAGTTTCTAAGGTCTTGGTCTACTGGCCTGTTTAATATATCACTCTCATGCCATTATCCAGTTTTGCCAATTGTATTTTTAGTCCCACATAATTGAGAACGATCCTAGAGCCGTTTTCGAACTCCCGTGGTGCTACTGAAATTTCCCCATATAAAAACTCCAGAACAATGCTCTATAGATAACACGGCACAGACTTGTCCATATAATTTCGATATAATCAGTTAAAACGAGCAAACACTCACGCCGAAGCTAGTTGTGAGTAAGCTTCGCCTCAATCAGTTTCAAGTTTAGAAGTAATACGATATTTACTCTCACACACACATTCCCATTCGAAATTAACAAAAGAGGCGGGGAGGGCGCGTGGAATGGGGGGCGGGGTGGTTATGAGATATCCTTTATTATTGACTTGTAGGGAAACATATGATTAAAATGCGAGATTTAATTATTTTACGCTGTTTCTGTTGGAATGTCGCGATGCTTTTGAATTGTGCTCCATATTCTAGAACGCCATGGAGTTTATTTCTATAAGCTGTTGTTATGAGTAGTATCGTTTGTTTGCGGTTAGTAATTTTCTCATAGAATAGAAAATCATTATGTCATCATATATTTTAGCCAAGACGTGCATATTAGCGTCTGTCTGATTAATGCCTTATTTCTGTTGTTTTATGTATATACTTTTGGCGACAAATATATATTTTTTAAGTCAAGTTATTTACTAAAAAAATATCTGTCATCTATCCTTTCTTTGTTTCCATCCTATGGTTGTCTCTAAAATATCGCCTTGAGCGATAAGATCGCCAATTGTACTATTTTCCCTTTGTGTTTTTGTTTTGTTAATTTTCTTCGTGTGTAGGTACAATAAAGTGATTTAAAATACGTATGTGCCAAGCGTAATCGGACATATTGTGGGTCAAGCAAATTTAGTTGCGGGGATCGAACCCTCAAACTTTCGTTTCACGAGCCAGCATCTAACCAAATGGCCCACAAAGCTGACATAAATTCAATTATAATTTGGAAATTGTAATCTCTATATCATTATAGTATATTATTTTGATTTTAAAGAGCAACACTAGAGTTTCTTGCCCGTTATTCTCTAGTGATAACTGCTTTTCAAAATGGACGGCGAATTAAACTAAAAAAATTACTGAGTCTAATTACTGGACTAACTACTAATTGGTGGACTAAGGCCTAACCCCTTTCTGTTGTAAAGGTGGCCCGAGCGTAGCAGAGGGATGTATAAGGGCCGATGATGATGATGATCAGTGTATGCGTCGTTTTATGTATTCAATACAGTATATTCATTTCTTGTTTAATAAATCCTAATTTGCGTATAAAGCTACTCCTACACAAACAAAAATACATCGGATATCGAAGCTGACTCCCTCGAGTTATGGTCCATATGAATATAAATGCGTTCAAATATCGCAATAGCAAGCCTATTCCTCTGATATATGCCTGCGGGAACATCGCTTACGGGATGAACGGGAGGGGATGGTATGTTATTTATATTTTGTGTGAACAATATGTGCTTTCAATATTATCACTTAAATCTTTTAGCAGCCATATACACCAAAATAACCTTTACAATTACCGCTTTTACAGTTGTCTCTAGTACATATTTTTAAACTCCAGGTTGCTACTGAGGATGTTTTATTGAAAAACATTAAGTCTTTTTCAACTAGGGACCTCGCGATTTCACACAGCATCATAGCATCGTGTGAAGCTATGATAGATACTAGACTCTGTAACAGTAACTAACTGCAGCAACTAAAGGCTTCTAACGTTAGAACACTCTTAGGAAAATATCATCATCATCATCAGCCCATATACGTCCCACTGCTGGGCACGGGCCTCCTCTACAACTGAGAGGGTTTAGGCCATAGTTCACCACGCTGGTCTAGTGCGGGTTGGTAGACTACATACACACCTAAGAAATTCCTAAGAACTTTTTCAGATGTGCAAGTTTCATCACGATGTTTGATGATGATGATGCACACAAATAACTTCGAAAAGTCAGAGGTGTGCGCCTGGGGTTTGAACCCGCGACCGTCGAGATTCTCGACCGCGTGCCTAAACCTCTATGCTAAAAGATTCTTTTACCGCACAATATTTATTTATATGGGTACTAGGAGCGTATGATACGAAACACATATCGAGTAGAGACAACTAACTACCTTTTATGTACCAGGGTAGCATATTACAGTAGTAACTTAAGCATATAACGTTAGAACACTCCCAGCATTATATTATAAATGAATACACCCAACTGTCAGACAATATACAATATTTTTTTCAAAAACAAATCGTCACGCCATCTAAACGTACCTACTACTGTACAATATTTGTTTATGTAGGTACCAGGAACGCATAGACGCCAAATAGACATCGAGTTGAAAAACCAATTTGTTCCTATGTAAAAAAAAAAAAAAAAAACCAGGGCAGCATATCAACAGTAGAACACACCTTTATACACTGGCGATAACACGTTTCGAAGCGGCAATAGTTTAGTTTAAAATAGCTTAAAATTGACGATTCAAAAGAACTTGTAAAAGTCTATTTGAATAAAGATAATTTGACTTTGAAGTGACCAAAGGTGTCTAATGCTAGAACAGTCCTAGCAAAAGATAAATATAGATTTTTTAAAGTACCATGTTGGGCCATAAAAACATACAAATGCTCAAGATTCGATGATGCAGGTACCAGGGACGCATAGACGCCAAATACATATCGAGTGGAATAACCATTTTGTTCCTATGTACCAGGGCAGCATATCAACAGTAGAACACACCTTTATACACTGACGTTGCTAACGACATTTTGAGTTGAAACAACCAACTGACGTCCATGTACCAGGGCAGCATATAACAGCAGTAACTAAAGGCGTCTAACGTTAGAACACTCCCAGCAAAACATATACAAATTGATTTTTTTTCAAACGCGCCACGTCGGGCCGGGGGCTGTGACGGCTTCACACTTCTTTGTGGCGCAAAGGCTTTGTGGTGACGATGGCGGGTATCAAACGTCGGACAGTGGCGTGACAAATGGAACTGTGGCACAGCATCGGGCACATCGCAATATCCGCATCCGGCTCAGCTGAGATGCACAGACTAGTTAAACTAATAGACATGTCAAAAATTCAAATTTATATTATTCCCAAAAATTTAAAAAAATATACATAGATCAAACAGTTGCACAAATGGTCACAAACGCATATTAAGAAAGAAAAGGAGAAAGAAATAAAATAACCATTATTATTATTAAACACAGTTATGACCTAAAAGAAATGTTGACAAATGATTAGTATAACAATCCATTAGAGAATTATTCCTTACAATAAAAACTATCATCAATAAACTCACGCCTGTATTCCGCGAAGGGGTAGGCAGAGGTGCATTTCTGCACCCACATTTCGCCAGGTATGTATCAGTCTCACGTAATAGGGGGCGAGCCTATTGCCGTTTTTCGGGCACATTTCCAGACTCCGTGCTGTTACTGAGAATTTCTTAATGGAAAAACCCAATAACACTTTGCCCGACCCGGGAATCGAACCCAGGACCTCTAGATCCCACGGCACATACTTGTACCGCGAGACCACGAGGCAGTCCTAATAAAAACTATATGGTTTTGAAACTGTATATATATTAAATTTAGTGCAATATATCTGAATGACATAAAGGAGTGTTATGGGTATCAGGAGGCACGAAAGATTTGTCAAATAAACCACCAATAAACAACCAACAATAACAGTTAATGTTTCAAATCCTAATTTATTAGCATTTTCACCACAGTTTTTGTCAATTATGAGAAAAGGATATGAATAAATATTAAATATCACAAACTTTAACAATGAAGAAAAATATCGTGAGGAAACCTACACACCTAAAAGTTCATAGGAATTTCTTAAGTGTGTAGTCCGCCAACCCGCACTAGGCCAGCGTGGTGGAATACGCCTATAAACCCTCTCAGTTGTAGAGGAGGCCCGTGCCCAGCAGTGAGGCGTATATGAGCTGGTCATAATACAATATAATAATAGATATGATACATTTTGTATTCGCAACAAACATGACGTACTTGGGGATTTCACACCCTTAAATATGAAAGTTGCATATTTCTCCGCTCGCCATGTCTATCCCATCGTAGCGCTATAGACGTCTCGCCGACGACGGGTGTTCTCGCATCGAAAAATGTATTTTATAACCCTACAATTTTACATCGACATCGCATTTCAACACTTTATGAACACCCTATATTACTTTTTATGACGTCTGTCATATTTTCTCCTCCATTCCCATGGTGGGGGGGTTTTAAATTCGTCGATTTATATTATAATCGATGCTCGGATACGATTATGACCGTATATTGTGTGGGGGTGGAAATATTTTCATGTCTCATAAGCTATTAGGATGCTAAATTGAAAAGTACCGCTTTCAATTTTACTGCAAGCTTCTGTTTAACCTCCATACATAACTTATATTATTTGACCCTTACTGAAAATAATCTTGTAAATTCTCTCATGCATAGTTTCTTTGCGATATTACATCATCATCATCATCATCAGCCCATATACGACCCACTGCTGGGCACGGGCCTCCGCTACAACTGAGAGGGTTTAGGCCTTAGTCCACCACGCTGGCTTAGTGTGGGTTGATGGACTACACGCCTAAGGAATTACTAAGAACTTTTAGGCGTGCAGGTTTCATCACGTTGTTTTCCTTCACCGTTAAAGTACGTAAGTACTTGATAATTATTTACGAATTTATATCTTGATAATTTATTTATGAATACATACATAGCTTCGAAAAGCCAGAGGTGTGTGACTGTGGTATAAACCTAAACCGCGCCTAAACCTCGAGGCCATCACTTGCGATTTATTTATACAATTAGAACGGTTGCACCATTTACACTAATTGATAAAACAATAATATACAAAAAATCATAAAAATAAAGAACACAAACAAAAAAAAACAATTAATATAAAATAAAAATAAAAATCTGTGAAATAAGAAAATCAACATTATATAAAATTAAAGTACAATCAACAATATAAACCATCCAAAAAATTCAATTGATTATATAATTATAAACATATTCATTCATCACATATTAATTTCGCAAAAACGCAAACATTCCGACAAAATCGCCTTCCATTCTTCAGTGAAGATATCGCAGTGTCGAGCACTGTCCAGGAGAGCATTGAGCGCAGTGAGAGTACGCGGTATGGGCGATCTGGCACGAGCCACAGTACGACATGTTGGAGCTGCGAATAGTCGGTGCCTTCGATATTTTCTTTTACCTAATAATAAGCATATACATCTCGCGCTTCGTATGTTTTTCTCTGCTAGCAACGGATAAACAATCATAACTCACTATATTACCTTTTTACTAAACCCTCAATAATTTCTAATTATTTTATTGAAAAAAGAAAACAATAAATTGTATTTTTCATATTTTTTTACCAAAAACGTTTAAACAAACATTTGAAATTGTCCTTATTGAAGTCAAAATAGTTTGTCATCCAAAAATATTTTTTTTTCTAGGCTTTTTCCCTAAGAGTTGAGCAAATTTATCTTTTCACGCAATGAATATTGCAGTACAGTCAAAAATATATACAATTTACTTGAAACTATTATGAACATCTTTCACTAATTCAGTCAATTATAGAGGCTTGTTCGACATCGTATGTACAAAGGCTGATCCCGAAACATGACATATTTGCGTGGATTAATATGTCAGGATTTACATCTAATACATGATGCTCTATATCCAGGCAAGTCACATATCCTTCCAATATCGTACACTTTGACTGCCTCGTGGTCTCGCGGTACAAGTATGTGCCGTGCGATCTAGAGGTCCTGGGTTCGATTCCCGGGTCGGGTAAAGTGTTATTGGGTTTTTCCATTAGGAAATTCTCAGTAACAGCACGGAGTCTGGAAATGTGCCTGAAAAACGACAATAGGCTCGCCCCCTATTACGTGGGACTGATACATACCTGGCGAAATGTGGGTGCAGAAATGCACCTCTGCCTACCCCTTCGGGGAATACAGGCGTGAGTTTATGTATGTATCGTACACTTGTATTCTATTAAAGCAGTGTTTTATAGACGTGATGGCCTCGAGGTTTAGGCAAGCGGTCGAGAATCTCGACGGTCGCAGGTTCAAACGACAGGCACACACCTCTGACTTTACGAAGTTATGTGTGTATTCACAATAAATTATCACGTACTTTAACGGTGAAGGAAAACATCGTGATAAAACCTGCACACCTAAAAGTTCTTAGGAATTTCTTAGGTGTGTAGTCCGCCAACCCGCACTAGGCCAGCGTGGTGGACTAAGGCCTAAACCCTCTCAGTTGTAGAGGAGGCCCGTGCCCAGCAGTGGTATTTGGGCTGATGATGATGATGATGATACTGCATCCATGTCAATTTTATCTCACAAAAACCACAAAAACAAAGTCATTAAATGCTCCGAAGGTAACATTTAAAAAAATTAAACTTGAATTTTATTATCAGCACTTTAAAATCTAACATGTAGACATTTAACGGCAGCGAATGCGATGAAAAAACAACTGTATTCCATAAAAAAAATATGACAAAGCAATTTGGTAACAATAATTGTAATAACTACAAGCTTTTATATGAACTAGAAACAATAAAATTGAGTATAGTGCTGTGTGTACATTATGAGATATAGCGAGAGCGGATGCTTTATAAAATTCTCTTAAAGACCTTGTTTCATCCCATAAATATTCATAAAGTTAGTTACTCTACACTAAGAAATAAGTTGCTCAAATGCCAAACATTGACTCTTCGATGTGTGAGCCCACAATTAAATATCGCACGCTTTGACAGTGAAAAAAAAAACAAAACCTGTACCCTTTTTCACTAACCCTCAATAGACCAGCGTAGTGGTCTAGAATATACCCTTTCCGTTGTAGGTAGAGGAAGCCCTTGGCTAAAATTGGTACGTATATTTCCTAATACGAAGGGTTAACAAAACGGTCAGATTGGAAACAAATATTTTTAGCAAATACAAAAAATCTGCTCTTCAAAGATCGAGCCTGTGGTATTCTTGCCACTTACCAATGAAGCCGTTTAAACAAAAAACATATACATTTTTATTCTCCATTCGAAGATACAAGTAAAAAATCAAAATCCGTAAACATAACAATCTATGATTTATTAATTTCAGTATTTGTACATCACTTCTTAAGTACACACCCGAAAACTCAAGATACATTACGTTATATTAAAATATAAATATCATAAAGCACAAAAATATTTCCTCATATAAATCCATAATTCATATAAAAACCGGACTTTTTATTGCGGCCCGTAACCAAAACGGGGCGGTCTTATCTCGAGACAATGGACGTTTCATTTATATAGAAATGAAGTAATAAAGCTATATAGTCAGCCTGACCGATGAGTGACAGCAGTACCTACACGAGACCATGTTTTAGGGTCCAGTAATTCAGTCTTTCATACTGAAATGGGAAAAATAGTATGAGGATCTGATGGAATGTAAGGCATTGTTAAATGAAATAATATTTATTGAATCCGTGAAATGTCAAATACGTCACTAAGATTCTGTCATTAAAAATCTAGTTTACCTCCCTTATCATTAGAGAAGAACGGGCAACTCTAGTGTTGCTCTTTTCCAATCAAGAAATAGTTTACAATATTGATATAAAAATTACGTTTTCCGAATCAGAGCAACTCATTAATACAATCACAAACTATTGTATTGAATATGATAAGAATATAAAGTCGTCTAGAATGGAGAAACTGACATTTCACCCAATTAAAAGTTTATAAATATATTTCATCATCACCAGCCCATATACGTCCCACTTGTGGGAACGGGCCTCCTCTACAACTGAGAGGGTTTAGGCCTTAGTCCATCACGCTGGGCTAGGGCGGGTTAGCGGACTACACACCTAAGAAATTCCTAAGAACTTTTAGGTGTGCAGGTTTCATCACGATGTTTTCCTTCACCGTAAAAGTACGTGATAATTATTTGTGAATACACAGATAGTTTCGAAAAATCAGAGGTGTGTGTCCGGGGTTTGAACCCACGACCGTCGAGATTCTCGACCGCGTGCCTAAACCTCGAGGCCATCACGACTTAGAAATATATATAAGCAAGTAAAATTGCAAATCAGGCCGACCAGTCCACGTGTGTATAATGTGTCGTGTGTGTGTGGTATATCCAACATACATATAACTAACATGTTGGTAACAATGTGCTAAAAAGATTCCGGGATCAGTCTGTCGGAATACACAGGTATTAAGATCATCATAGCACTGTGTCGACTCAAAACGCATGATAATGGTCGTTTATTGTCGATATTTTATTGCCATTTTTTTGCTAGTTCCGTATTGAGCATATAGGTACACACTTAGTTCAAGTATTATAAGGACAGAAAAAAAAGTATGTTGAAAGGTATCACGCGCGTTATAAATAAAATAATTATGCATCGATTTTTGTTTTATCAACCATTTGACACACTGTTGGATATAAGCCTTTTCAGACGTTTAATATGACCTGTTGTAAGCAGCCAGCGTCAAAAAAACAATACTAAAGTTGTATTTTAAAAAAAACGCGATTCTACAGAACCACTTGGTTTTAAACAAGCGTCACACTTTAATTACCATGATTGCTCAAACAAACGGCCATTACGCATGCTCTTTTTTGTAAAATCTTGATTTTTGATACAGCTATAAAATGTCTCGAGGCACAAACGACTGTCGCAATGACTCAGTTACACGTAACATTGAAATGTCTTGTACAATTAAGGCGATGGACAAAAAGTGTGTTTTATAGGTAGGTATTAAAACACCTTTTTGTACCCTTGGATTGTCAACTGTGTTCAGAAGATTTTGTGTACGACCCTGAATCGGGTTGGGTTATAATATTTCAGTTAGAAAGCTGAGGTCCCAAAAACAGCAGGTGAAAATAGCAAAAGACTCGTCCCCTATGAGACGGGACGTAATACAATAGTAACACAGCGTAAATGTAAGAATACATTACTGTCTATACTTTATAGGATAATTAAGAATGTGACTTTGTAGATAATAAATAAATAAATACACCCAACAGTCACATACATAGTTCTGACCCCACACTCGGATACAAGTCCTGTGTCGTGGGTATCAGAGACTACGAGTGACTTTTCGGTCTCACAAACACCCAGACACGAAACAAATATTTGTGGATCACACATTTGTCTCGGTGCGGGGATCGAACCCGCGGCCTCTCGTTTCGCAAGGGTCTAGCCATCTGCGCCACGGGGCTGTATTTAATACCAGCTGATATTTGAACAGTATGGGTGGCGAAAATACTCGACGAAAAATAGATTTAAATTATTCCCAAATCTGGATATATTTTTTTGGATGACTATAAAATATACTTTATGTTTTACATACAGACAATTCATCCACATCAACTCTCTCTTCCCTACGTTGAAAAAAAACTAGACTTTGTCTTATCAACTCTTAAACAATTCATATAATGCTCAACCAACATTCCTCATTTAAAATACAAAAATATAAATATACTGACATTTAATTTACAATCTGAAAACAAATCAATAACTTAGAAGTGATCATGATTATATCTCACAAAAAAAATATTATTATACTTATTATTCTCAACCTCAATGCCTTAGTAGGTGTGTATTCAACCAACACTCACCAAGTCAGCCTCCCTCTTATTTGAAAAACAGACTCGTCCTCAACAGACGGACAAATATTGGCTAACAAGACAAAGATCATGTCGAACGTCTATGTTATACATCGTCATCATCATCAGCCCATATACGTCCCACTGCTGGGCACGGGCCTCCTCTACAACTGAAAGGGTTTTAGGCCTTAGTCCAACACGCTGGCCTAATGCGGGTTGGCGGACTACACACCTACGAAATTCCTAAGAACTTTTAGGTGAGCAGGTTTCATCACGATGTTTTCCTTCACCGTTAAAGTACGTGATAATTCGCGGTGAATACACACATAACTTCGAAAAGTCAGAGGTGTGTGCCTGGGGTTTGTACCCGCGACAGTCGAGATTCTCGACCACGTGCTTAAGCCTCGAGGCCATCACGACTTACACATACATACACATGACTACATACATACTTAACCCAATTAAAATTGAAAGATACACTCTTGAAGTTATCGATGCATATATTTATGACATAAATTTATATTCATAACCCGCTGAAAGTACTATTACCCCGTACTGTTTTTAAAATTGTCATCACCTCATCATCTGGAAATTGACAATCAAAAGCAAAACAGAAATTCACGCGCAAATTGAAACAAGAGAGGGTTTCCAATCCACAAACAATGGATAACAGTCACTTGAGGCCACTTTGGTGGAGATCAAAGAAAGATTGGAAAACTGAGTGCGACAATGCACCGCGCATATGCATGCATCGGTGCGCGATTGAATATGGATGAGGCTCCCCATGGGATAGCGGCGCAAGTGGAAACTGGCTTTGTGGAACGTATTTGAAATTCGGTGCGGTATTTCGAGCGCTATGCGGATTTTGGTGAAGCATTTTTGAGCAATACTTCAGGGTAATATGTGACTGATTTTAGTATTATAATGGATTATTACAACCTGATTTAGTCCTCAATTTTTACAGCATAAATATTGTCTTTTAAAGTTTTTTCATGTAATATGCATAGGTACATGAATGATTTGACCGACGACGACTCGCAAATTAAAAAAATATATACTTGAATATATGTTGGAATATTGTAAAATAGATAATTATGACTATGCTTGAGATGGACCGAAAATATCACTCAATAAAATAAAATACAGCACTCCGACTTTTTATACAACAGTGTAACTATCTTATTGGTGTCTGATGTCAAGTGCGAGGATATTCAAAATTATCGATTTTCGTTTTATTTAATTGTAATCATCATCCCGGACAATAATTAATTGTGCCTAAACTCATCCCGAATTCTCGAGGATATATTATCAAATTGATTTAGAAGACACCATAAGTCTGCTTCATTTTTTTCCCTTATAGCGATTATGATTCATCTTGTTAGTAAAGCTTGAAAAACAAATCAGTTTGCAACCAGCACGTTGCAAACGGTGTCACGAGGTATTTGAATTTCTAACACTAGACTAGCAAGCAGTACTCGTACTGAAATCCGCAGAATTCTATGGCCGAATAGAAAACATAGAACTGATGTTAGGGTTTCTTTTAGTGTGCATCATTATGCACACTTTACACATTTGTAAAGACCTTAAAATCAGCACGTTTTTTGACTTGAAACTGCAGATGGCTCAAAAATTTAAGAAATATAATGATTTGTGATTTTTGGAACGATTTGTCTTTTCACATAAATATATAAAAGGTAGGTATACATACAGGCACTCATTAGGTCTATCCCAAAAGATAGGAAGAGGTTTAACATTGGTATCCCATTGTTCAAGTCCTATGCAATTTGGGGACATTTTCAGACCCCATGCAGCTAATGAAAAACAATATATTTTGGACCTAGATATCAAACCTAGCACCGCTCGATTCACGATTATCTTGATCATTCAAGCGAAAAACTAAAGCTAATGGCAAAATTATTTCATCATTTTTTACAAAATAGTGAACTTACTCCAAAAATACAATATTGTAGAACGAAAAAAAAACATCTCTAATATCCAGTTGCATATTTTTCCACCCAAAGCGAGCGTACAGCAGCGGGTAATGATTTCGAATGCCTTTGATCTGATGATTACTAATGATGATCATCACGGCGGCTCCAATCACCCCGCCGCATTCATCAACTGTGACTTTTAAATCAGCGCTTTGTTATTCTTGTGTATACTAATTCTTTGCATTGTAGAGCCTTGGGAATAGCTATTATACGCATTTGAATAGGGGTGTGTTTAGTGGCAATATGAATAATTTTAATCGCTTTTAGTGATATCCAAGTATCTAGATTAAATACTTTTTGAAGGTAGCATTCTAAAAGTTTTCTGGTTTAAGCATCTTTTTATCTATGTCTCTTATGTGAGGATGAAACTTCATATTAAAAGAAAGAAAGAAATCCTTTTTATATTGTCTTTCTGATTAACTTCGTTGCGGGATTATGACAAATTAGGTCCCATTAGATTCGCTGAGCTTCAGTGCTTGGCGTCAATACTGTGTTTGCTGCTGTTGATCCTGGAGCACTGGAGTTACAGCGGCGGATGTGTGGTAGGGATAGGGACAAAAAAAATATGACGCTATCTACCCAGACTATGTTATTAGAATGTATTGGGGATGATCCCAGAAAGCGAGGCGAGTAGGAGTTGTTGATTTTAACGAATACTATACCATACAAATAAACTTAATTATACACACATAACAAAACAAAGAAAAAAGATGCACGTACAAATGGCGGTCTTATCTATTCAAGCGATCTTTTCCAGACAATCAAGAGGTGAACATAGACAGATAATTTTGTGAGAGTCTGAGTCGGAATATTAGTATATTGACAGCCCCGTGGCGCAGATGGCTAGACACCAGCTTGCGAAACGAGAGGCCGCGGGTTCGATCCCCGCACCGACACAAATTTTTGTGTGATCCACAAATATTTGTTTCGGGTCTGGGTGTTTGTGAGACCGAAAAGTCTTTCGTAGTCTCTGATACCCACGACACAGGACTTGTATCCTAGTGTGGGGTCAGAACTATGTATGTAACTGTTGGGTGTATTTATAAAAAAAATACCTTTAATATATTCAGCAATTTAAACAGTATGGGCAAAAAATATGATAAATGAGCAATAAAAGTAGTAGGCTGGACATCCGCTTCGACCAAATTGGTATTGCTTGATGAATGTATAAAATGTTGTATGAAAATCTTTATGGTATATACACCCCAAAGGTAGACTGGTAGAGAATGCCTATGGCATTAAGTCCGCCTTTATACATACATGTATGTATATGAAGTTTAAATAAATAAATATTGCCAGGAATTATCAGTTTGAATGTAAGCAGCCTAGACCAAGAAGTCTAAAAGTTGTTTGTTTTTTTGTAAAACTATATTAAAACCGTAGTCTATGTAGTCTTTTTAAACTGTATCCGCATAAGACTATAGCCATTTTTTCGGAGAGTTATACTCGTATGTCCAAAAACACAAGTCTCGTCGATAATATTTTAGATATAACACAAATAATATGAAAGCAATATTTGACAAAGCAAATCTCGTAATACCACTAAAAGGCATCCAGCCAAAAAATATCTAAAACAAAGCTGATATTCAGAGCGCCGTTTTTAATTTAAAACTTTGTTAATCTAAATATAAAGAGTATACCACAAAGAGCCGGATCAAAACGATGAAAAATTATTGAAATGGGGTTGCCAACCGAAGGGTGGGTGGGGAAGGAATCGACTGTTTGAAAAATACAAATTTATTTTTACTATACAATTTTATTCATCCAACTTTATTGCCTATACGTAGAGGTGATTTTCCATTGTCGTTTGTTTTTATAGGTGTATTAATAACACGGTATATATCATAAGGGGGTGCCTGTAATAATCGTGATTTTTTAATCAAATTTCATCTGTACAAGGGAAGAGGAGGCTATATTTTTTCATTATTTAATTTTCGGTCGGTCGTAGCTTTGTCTAACACTCCTTCAAGGGACAGCGGCGTTTGAAGCGTTTTTTGGATGTACGACCCGGGATGACTATCACACCGATGTTCGAAGACGGATAAAACATATATTTTAATGATTAGTAGCAGAACGGAGTCTGGAAATGGGATCTAAAAGCTGCAATACCCTCGCCTCTTCATGAACTTAAAATACGCTTGGCGTAATATGGTTGCAGAAATACACCTATGCCTTGCGGGATATACTTATGTATCATCATCATCAGCCAATAGACGTACACTGCTGGACAAAAGTCTTCTCTAAAGATTTCCAGAGCATCCTATTAGAAGAGCCTAATATGTCTCGATCGTCATTCTATCTTGGGTTTCCAATGCTGCGCTTACAGTATATTGAATAAGTACTGGTACTGGTCTAATAAATTCTCAATGACTGGTTTGAAATCGCGGCGAACGTAAAAAGTACTTTACATTACATTACACATCGGTGTGACTGTCGGTAAAATTAAATTTTAACCATTCATTTCACGGTTAATATGGCAGATCGTTTGTTCAGGTCCTCAATTCAGCTCGTTGTTGAATTACAATTGTAATTATATCCGTAATATTTTCGATTTGATTACACAGACGGATGATGGAAAAATTTCGCCCTTTGTGTTTCGTAATCACGACATTTTCATTGTTTTGTTTGAAGCACATTGTTTGGAAGAGTATAAAGATATTTTATGAGATATTTATTCATCATCATCATCATTATCAGCCCATATACGTCCCACTGTTGGGCATAAGAAATTCCTAAGATTTTTTAGGTGTGCAGGTTTCATCACGATGTTTTTCTTCACCGTTAAAGTACGTGATAACTCATTATGAATACACATATAACTTCGAAAAGTCAGAGGTGTGTGCCTGGGGTTTGAACCCGCGACTGTTGAGATTCTCGACCGCGTGCCTAAACTTCGAGGCCATCACGACTATAAAAACGCGTGCGCGTCGTCATTGTCAAATACCGACCCGTCATTATCGGCCACCCGATCAATCCGATTCCGAGATATTTATTAGACAATATATATTTATATTTATATGCCGACTGGCAAACAGATCTGGGAAAGATAACCAAGCAACAAATATTAGTTTAATTTATTTATATCTATTAAGTTTAAGATTTTAATGCTAGTCCTATACATAAGTTTGAAAATTCATTGTACTAAGAGATCTGAATAAATGGCTATATTATTATTATTATTATATATTTATTGGTGAAAATCGCCACTGATTGATTACCATCTGAGGGCCGCCATAAGCGTGGCAGGCCGAGAATGCTCTGAAGAGACAGACTAGATGCTTTTGAGAAGTAGTGGTGTAACTTAGCAAAAGAGAGAGAGGAGTGGAAGAAGAGGAAGGCCTTTGCGGAGGAAAAATTAGACACTAAACTATGGAATAAAAAGATGGGAGTTTGAACCTTGCGAATACTACGACTGCCTCGTGGTCTCGCGGCACAGGTATGTGCCGTGCGATCTAGAGGCCCTGGGTTCGATTCCCGGGTCGGGTAAAGTGTTATTGGGTTTTTCCTTTAGGAAATTCTCATTAGCAGCACGGAGTCTGGAAATGTGCCCGAAAAACGGCAATAGGCTTTTTTTATTTATTTATTTATTTTTATTTAAAAATCTAGTGCAGGCATTTGACCATGATCTCACCTGGTGTTAAGCGACGATGCGGTCGACGATGGAGCATGCCTGCCTAGTAGCAGCCTATTCACGTTTGATTTAAATTTGTCCAGATTATATCGTACGGGAAACACTTCAGCGGGCAGGGCGTTCCACTCCTTTGCAGTGCGCATTAAAAAAGTAGACCCAAATCGGTGTGTGCGGCAAGATGGCATATTAACAACAAAGGAATGGCACGACCGCCCGCTTCTTGTAATAGGCTCGCCCCCTATTACGTGGGACTGATACATACCTGGCGAAATGTGGGTGCAGTAATGCACTTCTGCCTATCCCTTCGGGGAATACACGCGTGAGGTTATGTATGTATGTATGTAGTAGCAAATATTTGTGTAACGAATAAATTTGTTGCTGGTTGTGAGGCCAAGAAGTTTCTTATAGTTTATAATATCCACAACACAAGATATTATAGTATGAAGTCAAAACTAAGTATCCTCTATAAGTATGGTATATATATTACTATGGTATGTGTTGTAATTTGAAATAAAAACTGTATTATATATGCCGTGACATACTAAAAGACAGGCTTCATCATCAGCCCATACAGTGGCGGGACTTCCATAGAAGCCCAAAAGCGTCAACCATTAATTGTGTAATGTCTAGTTTATATTTGTTTATTATAGGGTCTTTATTTAACAAATTGCTAAGTTAAATAAAGATTTCAAGCTTAAAAATTATTCTTTGGAATTTTAAAAGGCAAATTTGGCTTTAAGCAGTGATGGCCTCGAGGTTTAGGCGCGCGGTCGAGAATTTCGGCGGTCGCAGGTTCAAACCCCAGGCGCCCACCTCTGATTTTTCGAAGTTATGTGTGTATTCACAATGAATTATCACTTGCTTTAACGGTGAAGGCAAACATCGTGGTAAAACCTGCACACCTAAATTTCTTAGGTATGTAGTCCGCCAACCCGCACTAGGCCAGCGTGGTGGACTAAGGCCTAAACCCTCTCAGTTGTAGAGGAGGCCCGTGCCCAGCAGTGGGACGTATTTGGGCTGATGACGAAATTTGGCTTTTGGGCTTCTAACGAAGTACCGCCACTGAGCCCATATACGTCTCACTGCTGGGCACGGGCCTCCTCTACAATCGCGAGGGTTTAAAGATAGTCGCAAGACTTATAAAATCACACAAGCTTACACCACCCAGTGGCGGTACTTCCATAGAAATAGAAGCCTACTTTTCCTTACAAAATTCCGAATAATAATCTTTAAGCTTTAAATCTTTATCTATACTCTATACAAATAAATAAAATTGGAGTGTCTGTTTGTAATATTGAAATAACCGCTTTTTAATAAATGCATGTGTATGTATACACGGTACATATACCAAAATAAAGTTTTTTACAATTTTTGTCTGTCTGTTTTTTCCGGCTAATCTCTGAAACGGGTGGTCCAATGTTAACGGGACTTTCACTGGCAGATAGCTGATGTAATAAGGAGTAACTTAGGCTTAAAAAAATTGTTTTAGGCGGAACGAAGTTAGTAAAGTAGTTTAACATAAACGTAATTTGACATAAAAATGAACAATTATAAAATAGACATTAAACAATATTAACGTGTAACGCATTTGGGCTTCTATGGAAGTACAGCCAATGTTTACACCTACCCACAATCATAACCGTACACACGCCTATCTTTTTGCAAGGATAGGCAGAGTGCATAAAACTGCTTTTTGCCAGATGTTAAAAACCCATAAAGGAAGGCCAGTATTGTTACCGTTTTAGGGAAAAAAAATATCTACAGGTATACATCGTGTTGCTACTGAACATTTCGTAAAGGAAAACCCAAGAACAACGCCTGATTAGAACCTCTAGACCGCACGGCACACATTTATACTGGGCCGCCGATAATGCAATAGCATATAAATTCGCAATAAATAGATAAAAATAATAGTGGAAGTTGTGTAATTTCTTTTACGTGGAACAGAAGCACGTAGAGAATTAGACGGGATTTAGCACCGACTTTTAATAAATAATAATACATACACTGCCTGAATGTCCATTCTGTTATACCTACACATAACAAAATGTTACATTTTTTTTTTAAGCTGGCACGGCAAAGTGACTCCACTGTACCTGATGGTAAGCACAGTGGAGTCCAAAAAAAAAAATACCGACCAGCGAGAAACGAAGGTCACCCGCTGGTCGACACAATCATGCCGGCCTGCACAAATGCTTCGCTTAAAGGATCCAGGATCATAGGAAGGAGGGAACACGTGAGCCGGCAAACTATTCCACAGCTTGATGGTGCGGCAAAGGTAAGAGTTGGCGAACTTTTTGGTTCGAGCCGCGGATGTTGTGTTGTTACATACAAACAAACAGACATATGTACATTCATACATACAAAACCTGTATTTCCCGAAAGGATAGACACGGGTTTCTGCACCTACAATTTACCTGGTATGTATTAGTCCCACGTAATAGGGGGCGAGCCTATTCCGGTAAAAGCAATTAGTTATACCAACCAAATGCAAATACAGACTGTAAAAATAGAAAAACCAACCACCAAATGCAGCACACAAAACCAAAAAACCGCATAAAAATAAAAATCCAACTCACCACAACGAACGCTTAAAATAACGAAAATTGATAAAACGGAATAGCCATCCATTTTCCTTTAAAAACTTGTTCACAATACCCCGATATCAATTAACCCCAGCGGAGCTTTTAAACCACTTTTCAATATGCAAATCGACAAATCCCGATGTCCAATAGGGTCCCGCGGGAGCACCGGGACTGGCGGCGTCCCGTCGATCGCTTCCCGGTATCGTGTCGAAAGATTGCTTTTTTACGGGATTTTCATGGGCTCTTTTTTTCAGTCGACTACGAAGCAGATGTTGCTCTATTTGAGTTGATTTTTTGATGCTAGTTTTATCCGCAACTATGGCTCTGTGATCTTTAGAATTAGTTTCGTAGAGTATGGAAGGTGAGTGAATATTATAAACTACTCACAAATCTTGAAGTTGCTTTTATGGCACCAAAAATTTTCGCAGTCGCATCTACATATTATGTCTATCACAAAAATCTTCAATTTAGTTGTAAAAGTACAATAAATGTCTGACTAGGTTGTATATTAAAAATGAAATATATATACATGAATAATTAATTCCATTTAAAATCCTATTTAATTTGATTCACTGCACTTGAGAGTTAATTATAGACTGGACTAAATCTTTTAATTTTATTCGTCACTACCAAAATAATCATCTTACGGTAGCGAGTAACAAAAAACGAAAAATTAGTTACATAGTAGAGCATACTCCATACCGTTCCAATCCGAACGTATATTTATAGGACTGAAACCAAAACCTGTGGTGTTCAAGTAGGGTCCTCACACTTGTCTATCCTTGTCACTCTTAGACAATTCCCCCAAGCCCCATCCCATTCTAGCGGCCCCATCGAATGCTATCGAATGTTCGACGCAACAGGTAGTATCGGCTTCAGGCGTAGGGTTGGCGCTTTGATTGATTTTAAATAAACTGTATTTTTGAATTAAAAGTAGCGTCTTGCAATTTGATGATTTGATTTATTATCGTTTGGATATGGATAACTATATTTAATAAAAAAAAATCGGGTCTGGGTATTTGTGAGACTGAAAAGTCTCTCGTAATTTCTGATATCCACGACACAAGTCTCGTATCTTAATGTGGGGTCAAAACTATGTATGTGACTGTTGGGTGTATTAATTTATTATTTATTTACAGTTATAGATTGGTAGTCTGTTATAATAATCGTAAAATTACAATTACTTTGATGAGATCTCAAAAGTTCAATCAGTCTAATAACGAAAACAAATCTATCATAACTGCGGTTAGTTATAATGAGCACCTTTTAAAACCAAATTTATAAGATAGACACAGCCAATGAATACCATAGCGTATAGGTCAACATTCTTAATATTCTGGACTAGAACCCCATGTAAAATATTTAGTTTTTGACAATATTCTTAGGTAGGTATCAATCATGGGTAGTTATATGAAAATATTTTTGTTTATTTTTTTATATAATGTAGATGGCGCTGATCCAACATTGTTAGCGTAAGAGTAGAGGAAAATTTGATAGTGTTAATACTGAATTTATCTCAATAATTTTAAAATATTCTAAATCAGTATTTTACTGCGACCCTCAGCTAGCATCACAAAATTCACACAGTAAAAAATTCCTCTTTACAAATATATTTCAGCGACCCCCAACCCTAGCTATCATTTTTCAGCCCCGCCGAAGACTGCGGGCCGATGCGTCCCGGGTCGGGATATTTGCTTTATTGATAGCTTCACAGGTGTTCAGCCGTCCCAGCACGGGACCTTTTACGGCCCATATCGGCTATCAATTCCGGCTTTTAACCCATCGTGGCCTGCTCGATTTTATGTCTCTACTAATGGGGATGTTTGAGCTTTAATGCTGGGTTTTGTGGGAGGCTTTTAGAGTGAAGGATGGAGTTCATGGTAGAGCAGTGTGGAGCTCGATATAAAGAGGTTTTTTTTTCAATTAGAGGAGAGTTTTTTCAGTCGTTATAACATGCCACTTTTTTGTTTTCAGGGGATAGTATTTGGAATTAAGGAACCCATAATCAAAATTCTACAGAAATATAATCTGCATTAATTTCTTATAATATGTCATAATAGAAATTTTCCTCTTCCTGTCCAACTTAAGGAAAATAATTACTAATTGAAAATAAAAATTAATACTTTATTTTTTATCCTAATTTTAGTAGCGCCTACGAACATCAACATACCTCATTACATCCCAAGTGGTTAATTAAAAAAATAATTTAAAAAAGCATTTAAATAAAGGCAGCATGAATTGCTTAAGTAACAAAAAAACGCAAATAAATTAAGCATTCCAATAGACCCCTATTGAAGTCGGCGAGGTGTTAAACCTTTAACCTCTCAACACGCCTAGAGGTCAATAATTAATTCATCGGCAAAACACTTCAACAATTAACCCTAAATTCCCAAACCCTTCGATAGAGGTTTATAAATTAACTGCGGTTATTGGGTCGTGGAGACCCCGATGGTGACCTTGACATCAAAGTTGACGACTGACCTTTGTACTTGGTAAGTTTGGGTCCCTTTCGATAATATTTGAGTATAACTTTGATGGGTCAAAGTGTATTGTTTGACAGCTTGGATGGCGCAGTTGGTTAAAGTCCAAATATTTGTCATTTCAGACCCGAAGGTCTGAGTATTAGTAACAATGACCTGATTGACCACTTGAAGATTTAGCATATCGAATAAATCTGTATTAATTATTAAAATCTATTAAAAAGTCAGGTAAATTGATAAATTATTCCCCGATCGTCTCGAGGTTTTTATGGAAGATGGATTCATTTTTTATTTTTAGAAATGTAAATGCTGTAACTGAGAATCGTCATCAACCCAGTTGCGTTCCACTCCTGGGCACGAGACTCCACAACTGAGAAAGTTAAGGTCTTAGTCCACCACGCTGGCGTAGTGTGGGTTGGCGGACTACACACCTCAGAAATTCCTAAGAACTTTTAGGTGTGCAGGTTTCCTCGCGATGTTTTCCTTCGCCGTTGAAGTACGTGATAATTCATTGTAAATACATACATAACTTGGAAAAGTCAGAGGTATGTGCCTGGGGTTTGAACTAGTGATCGCCAAGATCGGAACTGAGAATATTGTATAGGAAAAGCTCAAATAACATTTGCCGACCTGAGAATCAAACCCAAAACATCTATCCCATGCCACACGCCCAAGCTACAGGACCTAAGCAATAAATGTCCACAGGCAGTTTTATTCCACATTACCATTTTAGCAGCCCTAAAGATAGTTTTGCGATTCACCTACGGTCATAAAATATTATGTCCACACACCTATCATTTGTGAACATTGAATCACCGATTCTCTATGGAGTATCGATGGTGAAGCGTGAAATATACTCCGAAACTACTCCAGATTATAGTTGTGTGATAATGCGGCGTGCAAGATGGTCTGCGTGACTTGAGGTTAGAAATATTATGTCTAAGGGTTACTGACGATGTTTTGATTTAGTTGTGATGTACAGTGGGTAAGGTTCTAGATTCAATTTATTTTTACTGGTCCGTTTAATTGATGTCAATATAATAAGATTTGTTGTTTAAAATTAACATTTTTTTTGTTTTATTTTATTAATTTAGCACACCAACAAAATAATTACATAAAGATATAAAGTATTCCCAAAAATAAAATACAATGTAGCTACTTATATTATACGCATACATGGCGTTTATACAGTATATTTAGTGACAGGCAATGAAAAGAACGAAAAACAATATCATCATCATCAGCCCAAATACGTCCCATTGCTGGGCACGGACCTCCTCTACAACTGAGAGGGTTTAGGCCTTAGTCCACCACGCTGGCCTAGTGCGGGTTGGCGGACTACACACTTGAGAAATTTCTAAGAACTTTTTAGGTGTGCAGGTTTCATCACGATGTTTTCCTTCACCGTGAAAGTACGTGATAATTCATAAACAATATAAATACACTTTATACAAATTTAAATCAAAGGAATCTTCTTTTAATTCTTGTTATTGGGAGGCCTTAGCCTTATATCGTTTGGATGGTACTATAGTTAAATTTGTTGAGGAAAACACTATAATCTATAAATTTTCAATTTACCTAATCAATGCCTACAACTATTAGCTAATGATGATGATGCTTATGTATAAAATAAAGAACATAGTCTTAGTCCAAAATATGCCTGTGTCTTCAATTTTGCCTATGAAACAATAGAATTACCAAACATGTAACTTACATGACACCTACATATTAAGATAAAATTCACTACATCAAAGTGATTTTTCCACTTCATTATAACCTAATTTGCGAACGTGGCGGCGAAACCACCAGCCAACTCTACCATAAACAATTACTACCACAGACCTGACCATCACTGACGTACATTAAGTAACCCATAAGTTGTAAAGTGGTTTAAGTGAAGCCGAGCGCATGAAGTTTGAAGCGTGTAGTGGATGTTGATGCCACGTATCGCCTTTGAGCAGTCCCCCACACAGAAATATAGCCTTCGGCGGGAATGTAGACATAGGAATAGGTAGAATCGTCGAAGCTAATTTTGTTAGTAGGGCTGTGCTGTATACCTTCTGTTTGGGATTGATGGATTCACGATGAAGACATTTACAAGTGAAACATGCATTTTTTTAACCTAATATTTTTAGTAAGTTGATAAATATGGGAAAATGTGTTTTTTTTGTGTTTCCAACCCTATTATTATAAAAATCAATTGCAATCTCAGAAAAGTGACAACACTTTAACTGAAGTTAAGTGCAATATTATATAATTATAGTATTAAGTAATAAAAGAGGAAGATTTCTCATCACTCGGCAAATTTACTCTGATGGATCTTCAAACAATTCCCGCCAAATTCATTCTCTATTGAAAGCTAAGAAGACCTCATTTTACTCGACAAAATAGACTTAGTACCTACTACATGTCACTGAACAGAACACCAGACCTCCTCTGACAGCCCGTTTTGGAAAGCTTGAGGAAGGTCCATAGAAAACATGTGTCTGATGGTTATGATTATGATCGTAAAGTTAGTCCTGTGTCAAAAAATTAAATAGAAATTGCATCTAAAATGTTATCCTAATTTACACACAATTAAATATTAATGCTTAAAGTTTATCTGGTGGATAGAATTCGTAGTGAAGTCATCCGCCAGAGAACCAGAGTCACTGACATTGCCCGCAAGATTAGCACGCTAAAGTAGAAGTGGGCCGGCCATGTCTGCCGACGGTCCGACGGCCGATGGAGCAGACAAGTGTTGGAGTGGAGACCGCGCTTAGGCAAACGTAGTGTAGGACGTCCTGCAGCACGATGGTCCGACGACTTGAGAAAGGTGGCGGGTAACGGATGGATGAGGGCTGCTCAAGACCGGGATGGTTGGCGCTTTCTTGGGGAGGCCTACGTTCAGCAGTGGACGGCGATAGGCTGAGTATATATATAATATATATAAAAATTACCAAAATTTCCCAACCACACTAAATACATCTATGAGATTGTTACATCTTCACTCGTTTGATCCCACTATTATGCTAAGTGATGTGTGGCTAACTTCTTTGTAAAAGCGAGCCGCGGACATTGGGCGATAGTTCAGCCAACTTCACCTGCACTCTCATTCAACACTCTTAATAATACTCTGATCTGCTACGTATTAAACGGGCGCAGCATGAACGAACCTCACGAAAGATGTCGGTCTGAATGATGATACTTTTACGCCTATACCTTTTTTTTTTTTTTTTCTGGCACGGCAAAGTGACTCCACTGTACCTGATGGTAAGCACAGTGGAGTCCAAAAAATTACTACCGACCAGCGAGAAACGTAATGGTCACCCGCTGGTCGACACAATCATGCCGGCCTGCACAAATGCTTCTTCACGCTTCGCTTAAAGGATCCAGGATCATAGGAAGGAGGGAACACGTGAGCTGGCAAACTATTCCACAGCTTGATGGTGCGGCAAAGGTATGAGTTGGCGAACTTTTTGGTTCGAGCCGCGGATGTTGTAATAGAATGAATTCATCATCATCATCGTATAAATTCCACTGCTGGGCATGGGCCTCCTCTACAACTGAGAGGGTTTAAGCCTTAGTCCACCACGCTGATCTGCGGGTTGGCGGACTACACACCTAATAAATTTCTAAGAACTTTTAGGAGTGCAGGTTTCCTCACGATGTTTTCCTTCACCATTAAAGTACACGTGACAATTAATTGTGAATACAGACATAACTTCGAAAAGTCAGTGGTGTGTGCCTACGGATTAAACCCGCGACCGCTGAGATTCTCGACCTCGTGCCTTAATCTATTAGGCAGAGAATATTAGCAATTTTTCGCTATTTGTGTTTTAAGAACACAGACCCGTAAATCGTGTAAACTTAGCATGTACAAGAAGGTTATTTATTTATAGTTATTTATATCGACTGCCTCGTGGTCTCGCGGCACTAGTATGTGCCGTGCGATCTCGAAGTCCTGGGTTCGATTCCCGGGTCGGGCAAAATGTTATTAGGTTTTTCCATTAGCAAATCCTCAGTAACAGCACGGAGTCTGGAAATGTGCCTGAAAAACGGCAATAGGCTCGCCCCCTATTACGTGGGACTGATACATTCCTGGCGAAATGTGGGTGCAGAAATGCACCTCTGCCTACCCCTTCGGGGAATACAGGCGTGAGTTTATGTATGTATGTATGATGTTATTTATAGTCACAATGGGTCAAGTCATCCGATATCTAAGACCTATCGAAGTAAGCCTATGTACTTTCGATTTCAAATAAGTCAGCATAGAATGTGTTGATAGCGCGTAAAAATAGATATTGATACTGTATTTCACCTTATAAGTTGCTATGGTGGGTAATTTTTCTGTGCTCCTATTTAAAAATACACCAATCACACATGTGTAAATCTGATCTCAAAATAAAATACAAAAGTGATTTTTTGATCTCACAACACATATTTGTGAATCATACGAGCATTTTCCGTGCTCCGTGAGGCTATCAAATATAAACGCATGAAATTCTTTAGGCATTATGGGTTAAGACATCTCAAGCATCAAGGTGACTTAAATTAATCCCTATTAATAATTTTAATGGTAATTAAGTAATTAACTACATGTCTCAAATCTTAAGACCGCAACGCGAGCTCCCTTACTAACCTTCGTTATCAAATACCTGTATAAAGATAACCGGGAGCGTGTGTTGGCATTTATGACAAAGGTTGGGTCCAAACTTTAGCGCAAAGGAATATTTGGCGTGCTGTGTATGACCTCCGCAAACATTTGTGGAATAGCACAGATTGCCAGCAGTCCATGGACACTTCCAACATTTGATGTAGCCCAAAGTGGCATAGTGGTGCTCTCTCACGACGATGTCGCTCAAAAGGTACATCTGTGTACCCAGTTTTTCCAAAGGTTTTTTTCCAGGTTTATCCAAAGTACGCTAACAGTATTTCCTCTTTTTCGCACGAACTCAGAATATGCTGGTGGAATAATCCAATAAAAAAATACTTAAATCGAAAATCGAACCCAGTACATCTCGATCGCACCGTGTACACTTTTACGAAACTCTAGAACTACCGAAGCTATATTAAATATCTCAGGCCACACTTTTACGAGGAATACGTATCTGTAGTTAAACAATGGTTACCATTTTTGCTTAAAAATATATTACATTTTTTATATTGATAGACACACCCCTAGCTTAAAATTTGTTTATTTTTCCTATGGTTCATAACCGCACAATTAATGTTTTTGTTTTGTCATATGATATCAGTGCATATCCGGTTTTCGGGGGGGCTTCAATCATGGTGAAAGGATCATTTTTTGGCCGGTTTGTCGCGGTCGGTCCTTTGTTCACCATGGCATTAGTCCCCCAAACTTCTTCACAAAAAAGGTCAGGAGGTATTCGGCCGGCATGATTGTGTCGACCAACGGGAGATCATCATCTCTCGTTAGTCGTCACTTTTTCTGGACTCCATTACGCTTACCATCAGGTGCAATGGGGTCACTTTGCCGTGCCAGTATAAAAAAAAAACAAAAAAAAAACGAGCTGGGTTTATGTTGCATAAAAAAATAAGCCGTGTAGGGCATAGTTTTTGACATCGATACCACGTCTGCTTGGCCCTTCAATATCGATAAATTTATGCTAGGCCCTAAGCCACAACTTATCGTTCAAAAAACCCACAATAAGCTTTACGCCACAGTCAAAATCTGCCTCAAATTAAATTCACAGCCGTAGCTACAAGTGAAGAACAAAATGATGATGTTTATTTAGCACAGGGCAGTATTCAGAATTGCGTCGGTGGTACGGGGGCCTGTCGGCACGAACAATTAGACGCCTTTGTCCGATATTCAATGGCGGTGCGGAGGGCCCTGTAATGGCGCCTGATGGTTTGAATTCTAGTGTTGGAAAAAGGTGGATTTACATTTATTTTACTAGTATTTTTACCATAGGAAGCTTCATGTTTTAGGTGTTTATAGTATAATTAAGAATCTGATAGGCAAATGCTTTGCAACCGAAAGAGTGGACAAATATTTCTGTACAGTTTTTATACATAGGCTTATGAAGCATGAGGGTAGGACCTAATTTTATTTTCGATTTTGGTAAAGTATATGATTATTTTTCCGATAGAAACTTATTAGCAGTTCGAAGTCTAGAAATGTGTCTGGAAAACGATTGTAGTCCCGCCACCATAAAGTGGAACTTAAAATATAACTGTCCATGAAAGTGAAAAACACGACTCCTCACACTTAATCGCGTATTCAGGCTTGAATTTATACTATATGTTTTATAGATATGTTGTTGTTACTCACGCAAAACCTGACGAAACAAAATCGAATACAATTTTTACACACAGCACTTTTATTAAACTTAAATAAATTAATTAAGCAATTTGATTAATTGTGGTGGACTAAGGCCTAACCCCTCTCAATGGTAGAGGAGGCCCGTGCCCAGCAGTGGGACGTATATGGGCTGATGATGATGATGACTTTAATTAATTGATTGTCACATAGATTAATCCAAAATATACTTTTGATTCACTCAAATAAGTAGGTATATCGTTTTTTTTTTTAAATCCGAATATAAATTCCAAACAGACAAAGTCAATCAAAAGCAATTATTTATACAAGGCATGTCCCCAAGTTTCCGTTGTGGAGCGGCTTCCAGATGGACAGCGGCCTGAGGCCTGCAAATCGTAGTTTTCGCGCAATTTCCTATCACTGCGCTCATGCAGTGCAAGCAACCCGCGGCTATTTACACACCTTGTGCGGGAAATAAATTAGCTATTGTTGTAAACTAATGCTAACCTACGCCGTATGACTCATCTCTTCCTGGTATTCGTGTCTGCCCGGATGGCAATTACCGTGCTATAAAAAATAAATATTAAAAAGGCATATATATTATTCAAAAGATTTTTTTAATTCATAATAAATATATATTCCCAACAGTCCATACATAGTTCTGACCACGATGATACGATACGATACGATCTGATACGATTCTTGTGTCGTGGGCTTAGAAACTAAGCGACACTTTTCAGTCTCACAAACACTCAAACTCGAAACAAATAAGTATTTCACACAAAAAATTGTCTCGGTGCGGGGATCGGATCCGCAGCCTCTTGATTTACAAGCTGGTGCCAAGTCAACTACGCCGCGGTGTTTTCAAACATATTGGTTAAGTTAAAAATAAAATTAAAGAGTATTCCATATGTAAATTAACCTAAAAGGCTAAGAGGCAATCAGTAAAATCATAACCTAATTCCCCATAAAAATATCAGTCAACCACGCTTCTCAGCACAAATCCGTACACAAATGGCACAATGGGAACACCTATACGCACGTACCGATTCCCCAATTAAGCCTATCAGAGGCACCCAGCGTCAAGAATAATGTTCGGCGGGAATAGGCCTGTGTGTGTACCGCATAAAATTCGCCTATCTGCGCTTACAATACGCGGCGTAACGATTTATTTTAACACATTTTGTTTATAAATGATATAATGCGATACCGCGAGCGTTTCGCGGGAAAACGACATTGTAAAGAGTCGTTCGGGATTTGTTAAGAGTTGATGATAGCAAGCATTTTGTTGTACTGTCAAAATAAATAAAAACACTCAAAAGTCTCATACAAAGTTCTGACCTCATACAAAGTTCTGACCTCATACAAAGTTCTGACCTCACACTAAGGTTCAAGTTAGACACTTTTCAGGCTCACAAATACCCAGACCCGAAACAAATATTTGCGGATCACACAAACGTTTGTCTTGGTGACTAAAACCTAATAAAGTTTTGAAAGGTCAAAATATGACCTTTACTAATTGACATAATTTTACTGACCTATTACACGCTCTATATCACTATCGAATCAATCTGTATACTATATGCGAAAGGCCATTATACTCGTATATGTGTTGCAATAACAAGCTATACACTTTGAAAATACTTAATACTTATATTGTACCCTCAGTAAACAGGGTATCCGGTAAAGTCACACATGAACTCCCGAGCCATAGAATAATTTTATTATTTTTCATATCGTTTCGTTTCGTAACGGTGACTTGAAAATACAAATACTTTAATAATATAGCTTATAGTCAAAGTTTTGTGTCGCCATATTGCGCAAAGGCAATATTGTAACCAATAAGTTTAATCGGAAATGCGATTATTGCTAGTTGAAAACTTAATACTGCCTCGTGGTCTCGCAGTACAAGTATGTGCCGTGCGATTTAGAGGTCCTGGATTCGATTCCCGGGTCGGGCAAAGTGTTATTGGGTTTTTCCATTAGGAAATTCTCAGTAACAGCACGGAGTCTGGAAATGTGCCCGAGAAACGGCAATAGGCTCGCCCCCTATTACGTGGGACTGATACATACCTGGCGAAATGTGGGTGCAGAAATACACCTCTGCCTACACCTTCGGGGAATAGAGGCGTGAGTTTATGTATGTATATAACAGCTCTATACAAATCCCACCACACATGGGGTGCTAAGAACGCTCGCGTACACTTTCTAGCACTCCCGGTTTTATGTAGGGCATTTATTCTTAGAGCCCCCACCCCTGTCTCCAAGGGGGTTCAACCGCGCTCTGTTTACGACTTATGTTTTATCATTGTTGTATATTGATGTGTTATTGGGCTGTTTATTGTTCTAATTGTGAACAGCATAATGAGAAGGAAGGTATTGTACTTCATTTTTGTAAAACTTCGTTTCGTCTATACATAAATTGTTATTTGATATTTGTTTTTTTGAGACTTAAAAGTGTCTCGTTATACGTGATACTAAGGACTAGTGGTACTTCCCTAGAAGCCCAAAAGCCCAGGTTGTCTTACAAAATTCCGAATAATATTTTTTAAGCATTAAATATTTATTTAACAAAAGCAAGTTGACATATAAATGAGAATATACTGACCCCACAATAAACAAATATAAACTAGACATTACAAATTAACATGTAACGCTTTTGGGCTTAAGCTTGTACACTTGGAGTTAGACGTAAATAAAATTAGAGTTGATTGTAGGGCGTATTCTATAATAATGATGGAAAAAATAATAAATTCTTTGTGTTTTAAAATTTATGTAACTAAATACAAAGGAGTACAACCAATTAGATCAACTCGGCCGGTAGCATTAGCGTTTGGAGATCTACATAAATATATCGAAATATGAGTCACATAATCAGTGGCGGTACTTCCATAGAAGCCCAAAAGCGTTACACGTTAATTGTGTAATGTCTAGTATATAATTGTTTATTGTGCAGTCAGGATATTCTAATTTTTATGTCAAATTACTTTTGTTAAATAAATATTTATGGCTTAAAGATTATTATTCAGAATTTTGTAAGGCAAACTGGGCTTTTGGGCTTCTATGGAAGTACCGCCACTGCACATAATATTTTGGATATACTTACAATTATGACAAAAATACACCTCAATACAAGAATTTTAATATATGACCGACATTACCCTGATGATTTAAAAAAACGATGACCATTAGTGATTACCCTTAGGAGTGCAAACTTTTTCAAATTCGAATAATCTTGCGTAAGGTCAAATCTGGTGCTTGTCCAAGGTACGATTCCATGGTCAAGCAAAGTGTTCTTAGATTTTTCTACTAGAAAATTCGTAGGAATTTCATGTTCATAATAGTGTTTTTCATTTCATACCAACTATGTTTACAGTAACAGAGGTGTTAAAATCAACCATAAAAATCGATCCACGATTGAAAACAACACCGTAACGCATGTGTATTTCAATAGACAGAGCAATTGTAACCCTTACGACGCGAGGGGGCGCCACCCGTAAGGTGGTGATTTATCAAAGCATTTCCCACCTAATAAATAACACACATATTCGCTTTATATTCTCGCGGTATAAGTAATATTTTAACTGGAAGCTCAGATTGTGATCGGTGAGAGACATTCCTTGAAACTGCGTTCAGAATGTATAAATAACGCGGTAATATTTTGCTGTTAACAAATTCGGGGGCTCGTGTTTTGGGTTTTGCGTTGTTTGTGTATGAGAATTAGTAATATTTAGGCCTTTACTGTTCTTGTATTATTAAGTCTTCGCCGTTAAATGCGGGATATATAATACAATATATGATCAGATTGTATCGTCTAAAGTAATGTGTGTTTGAGATTCCAAAGCCTGTTGATGTAAAAGTAACGTAATAGTTTATGTACAATTAATTATCACATGCTTTAACTGTGAAGGAAAATATCGTGAGGAAACCTGCACACCTAAAAATTCTTAAGAATTTCATAGGTGTGTAGTCCGCCAACCCGCACTAGGCCAGCGTGGTGGACTATGGCCTAAACTCTCTCAGTTGTAGAGGAGGCCCGTGCCTAGCAGTGGGGCGTATACAGTACAGAAAGCCCTACAAAAGGACAAAACAAAGGCACAGAAATAAAAAAACAAAAGGCCATTAAGAGGATCAATACATCAATGCTATTAGCTCCAACCCATTCGCATATTGGATACAATGCGCTATAAAAGCAGCCCCCGGATTCCTTCAGAATATATCGTATACATATTTTCCGTTTCCCTTTCCCCGCCGACGGAATTCAATGGCACTCCAGTGTATTAACTCCATCGAAGATTTATAACAACGAAAACGGTGTTTCGCTATTTTAGTTTTTTTCCCTATATATAATATTTTTGCATACCTTAACCGAGGGTAGAACACCAAACTGACTTGACACCTCGTGCGGTTATAAGTGTTTGATATCACGGAGCTTGTTATACTGGTTATTTCGCGTGCCATTTGGAATTATGTCATAAATCATGATATTGAAATATTTTCCGGTACAATATGGGTTTGAAGTTGGTATATTGGTGGGTTATTGAAATGTACCTTGACAAATGATGTTGCGGATTTTTGCAATATTAAATCAGGTGAAAAATATTTGCAGAGTCTTGGGAGACCTTGGCAGTAACAGGACAGAAAGTAGACGTTTGAGTAATATTATAGAACTTACTTTTTTTCGCTTACGTTAATACTGAGCTAAGAACATACATACATAAACTCACGCGTGTATTCCCCGAAGGGGTAGGCAGAGGTGTATTTCTGCACCCACATTTCGCCAGGTATGTATCAGTCCCACGTAAAAGGGGGCGAGCCTATTGCCGTTTTTCGGGCACATTTCCAGACTCCGTGCTGTTACTGAGAATTTCCTAATAGAAAAACCCAATAACACTTTGCCCGACCCGGGAATCGAACCCAGGACCTCTAGATCCCACGGCACATACTTGTACCGCGAGACCACGAGGCAATAAATACGATGGAAAATGCGTCGGAACGTAACTTTTTACATAGGCATAGGTCACCCAAATATTTCCGACACCCAGCAACCTGTAAACATTCATCATCATCATTCACCAGCCATAGGAAGTCCACTGTTGAACATAGGCCTCTCCCAATGATTTCCACAGGGACCTGTCGGAGGCAGCCTGCATCCAGCGACGCCCCGCGTCCCGCGTCTGATCATCTTGTGAGTGAACTTCCTACGCTGCGCTTTTAGCTACGTGGCCTCCATTCGAGAACTTGTAAACATTAGTTCCTGATATTAGAATACAGAATTTACATACGCTCTCTATTTTACGACTGCCTCGTGATCTCGCGTCACATCTGCCGTGATATCTAGAAGACAAATTCCTGGGTCGTATAAAGTGTTACTAGGTTTTCCCACCAGAAAATTCTCAGTAGCAGCACGGAGTCTGGAAATGTGCCCGTTAAGCGGCTATATGTTCGTCCCCTATTACGTGGAACTGATTCCTAGCGAAACGAGGTGCAGAAATGTGTGTTTATATGCTTTCTATTGAGAGTAAAAAGCCCAACTATAAAGTCAATTTCTTTCTTACCATAAACGCAATCATACCGAAGCGGAAACCCCTAATAAAATAAGAAGTCGGATTGTTAGAAGACAAACGTCTGAATGCAGTGTAAGTGTGAAATCAACTGTATAATTAGCTCAAATATTGGGCCAACGTTTGAACAAAGAAAACACCGCGAGGGGAGGACGTTTGTCTTGAGGAAATTTGGGCGGCTAAAACTGCGCTTGGGAAATAAACAATAGAAGAGTATTAGATGTAATAACTCCTATTATAATTATGATACCTTTTTTTAAAATACTATGCACATAAAAGTCTGTAAAGTTTAGCATAGATGAAGATGCTGAAAAGAAAAAGAAAGAATGATAAATAGAAAGAAAGAAAAATAAATACAAATTGTGATAATGACTAATAAAATGATTACAGACAAATTTCGTCTGCAAGATCATTGATTTATTTAACGGATAATTTAAATTCAAAGCTTTAATTAAATTATAATAGATACTTTAAAATACGTTATTTACTAAGCTAAATTCTAATAAAAATAACAATCCATCATATTAAACTTTATAATAAGAGATAAAAAATGTAAATACCCCAACACAAAGCGCAGTCTTAGCACCGCCAAGACAATGGGGTGTCAGCGGAGCCGAAGATACCCCATGTTTGTTCACGATCCCAGGAGGTGGTGTTTTACAGATTTACCGTGTTTTAACAAGCCGCCGCGCCGTTTGTCTAATGATTTGCGATTTAATACTCGTGTACATAGCTTCTAGTAGACTGCTTCTAGTGTTTAATACACTATTCCGCATTTATTCGGCGGTTTTATTCATAGTTGGTATAAAAGTAATGATTGCTTCGAGGTTTAAGCGCGCGGTCGACAATCTCGGCGGTCGCAGGTTCAAACCCCAGGCACCTCTGAGTTTTCGAAGTTATCTGTGTATTCATAATAAATTATCACGTAATTAGGAGTAGCTAAGGATTAAACCCTCTCAGTTTTAAAGGAGGCCCATGCCCAGCAGTGGGACATGTATGGGCAGATAATGATTAATGATATGGACAGCCTCGTGGCGCAGTTGGCTAGATACCAGCTTGCGAAACGAGAGGCCGCGGGTTCGATCCCCTCACCGAGACAAATGTTAAGTAAGAAAAGTCTCTCGTAGTTTCCGATACCCACGATAAAGGACTTGTATCCTAGTGTGGGGTCAGAACTATGTATGTGACTGTTGGGTGTCTTTATTTATTATTATTAATATTCACAGTTCGCATGGGTAGCGGCCACGCACCTTTTTTTATTTCTATGAAGATGCAAAAGGTAAACTAACATGACGTAATTGTACTTATGCTTTTAATCTTTATGTTTTTGACAGTCTGAAAGCACTCTTGGTCATTACTCATTCCGTGTTGATTATTAAATATAATAAGAACAAGAATATAAAAAGCGGTTATTATAGGACATAATAAAACTAATACCCTACATTCACATGTTAGTTGGTCTAGACAGTACCTGCACTTATGGCCACAGATTATGGTGAATATACAAAAGAAACTAAACAAATATAAGTATTGATCCGGAAATACAAAAACCTCTATTTTCTTATACATTCCAGTCTATCCTACGATTGTCTGGAAGAAATCGCATATAGCGATAAGACCGTTTTTTGTTGCACTCTATTTTAGCTTTTATTATTTTTAATTTATTGACTGCCTCGTGGTATCGCGGTACAAGTATGTGCCGTGCGATCTAGAGGTCCTGGGTTCGATTCCCGGGTCGGGCAAAGTGTTATTGGGTTTTTCCATTAGGAAATCCTCAGTAACAGCACGGAGTCTGGAAATGTGCCCGAAAAACGGCAATAGGCTCGCCCCCTATTACGTGGGACTGATACATACCAGGCGAAAGGTGGGTGCAGTAAGCACCTCTGCCTACCCCTTCGGGGAATACAGGCGTGAGGTTATGTATGTATGTATGTATTTTTAATTCATGTTTTTGTAAATTTTTGTGATGTATAATAAAATGTGAGAAATATATAAATAAATAAATCTGCATCTATTGCCAAAACCGAGAATCGAGTATCTCTCACTCGATAATGACGAATAATCAGTATTCAAAATCTACATATAGTGTTGCGACATTAATAGTGTAATCACAAATCGATATTCCATGAATATTATAAGATGTTTGGTGCGGAGCGAGGGACTGAATCAGTGTAAAGATTAAACATTTCACGCGAGCACTATTAATCAGATCGCCGATTGCACTGACTAAGCATCAGTTTAGTGATGTACGTTATTTTATCGATATCTAGGTTAAATCCTATATTGTGATTCAAATACTTAGCTGGTCAAAAGTTAGTGGATCAACTTAAAAGAAAATCTGCGTGTACTTTTTACCACTGTGGAAATGTTCATGTGACTGTCTAGACATCCAAAGTTCTCTCAATACTTTAAGATCATCATTAACCCATATACGTCCCACTGCTGGGCACGGGCCTTCTCGATAACTGAGAGGGTTTAGACCTTAGTATCATACTTCAAGATGTTCACACATAACTACTCGTATAAGCTAATATTATATGTAAGTACCTTCAAATAGAGTATTTCACTATTTCATTTATTACGATCTATAACATTATAAAAAAAATTGTGATGAGAGTAACATATTTTAAAAGTACTGGACCTTGGCACCGTACTGCATCTTGGAAATAGTCGCAGACATTTTTTTATATGTCGGAGGGTCTTGTGCGTTATTGTTTTTTTTTTAAATAGTGACAGTAAAGCTTCTGGAGGTAATTTCAAAAACTTAGTACAGAGCTCCGTTCGGTCCGGCGTTCCGAGCGAGAATGAATCATTCTCGATCGGGTGGCTGTATTTATACCCTACGTTGAACGCACAGTGGGAATGCGTCGACGCTTCGTCATATAAATGAATTTGATCCCATGCAAAGCAGACCTCGCTCATCATCATCATCATCATCAGCCCATACACGTCCCACTGCTGGGCACGGGCCTCCTCTACCATTGAGAGGGTTTAGGCCTTAGTCCACCTCGGTAGTTAAGCTAAAATATTAGTCATAAAACTATCGACAAGCCAACAACCCTATCAAAAACCCGTGGGGATCGAGAGAGCCGCCCGGTTAGTGTGAACTAAATGAATCATTAATAATGCAAAGTTAACGCGCGTTTGCGATCCGAGCCGGCCGGCGCATCGACGTCACCCCCCCTCTCTCTCCCCCCCCCCACCCTCCCCCTCTCCACACTAATGTTTTGTTAACATTAACTATGTATCGATAGGAATTATTGATGCACGATTAATTGCTCCTCTGAAAGGGTGTTTGTGACTATTTGTAGCGGTTTTCTTTGGTAATTAGAACAGAGGGGGTTATTCGCAAACCCTTGTAGGTTTGGTAGGTTAATAGAGGTAGTGTGTATGCCGGTATTCCGCAAGATGTATATCTCTTATAAGAGGAAAGAGGAAGTGTATGCAACAGTGTCGGTACTTCCATAGAAGCCCAAAAGCGTTACACGTTAGTTGTGTAATGTCTAGTTTATAATTGTTTATTTTGAGGTCAGGATATTCTCATTTTAAATAATGATTAAAAGCTTAACGATATTATTATTCAGAATTTTGTAAGGCAAGCTGGGCTTTTGGGCTTCTATTGAAATACCGTCACTGGTATGTACTATGGTGGTGATAAGAGGGATATGTCGTGTCTCCAGTTTTATAGACCATGTTGGGCACAGGGTACCTACTGTGAAGCGTACGGCAGCAAGTCTAAAACCTCTGGATTCTATTTACAAAAGTTGTAAGAATCTGCAAAGCGATCTACATGAGTGTACGTGTTCTGGAATCTGTTTTTGTTCATTAGTATCGAGAAAAGGATGGTTGAAATTTCTCGCTTCTTTATGATTTTTATGTATTCCAGAGGATGTGTGACGGCACATCAAGTGACGTGACGGAAAAATGGGAATTCTTCCTACTGACAAAGTGGTAGCAATGGAGGTAGTTTTTCGGAAATTTATTTTAACCATAATGTATCTTTCATCTGAGGGCTTTCAAAATGACATTTTGATGACATTCGACCATCAAAATCTCTAGTCAAGAATTAACATAAATGATCACGTGGTTTTCCTATTCGTTACGTCAATTTCATACATTCTGATGTTCTTTGTTTGCGGCTACGATTGTAGAATGTAACATAGTCTACGGTCTCAGGAGTTATTAAGATCGATTGTACGTAAAATAATTTGCCATAGATTATGAATTTTCAAAGAGGGCGCCAGAAGGTTAAAATTTATTCTCATGATATTTGATTACCAAAACTAAAAGGCATACATACATACATAGCAGTCGTGATGGCCTCGAGGTTTGGGCACGCGGTCGAGAATCTCGACGGTCGCGGGTTCAAACCCCAGGCACACACCTCTGACTTTTCGAAGTTATGTGTGTATTCACAATGAATTATCACGTACTTTAACGGTGAAGGAAAACATCGTGATGAAACCTGCACACCTAAAAGTTCTTAGAAATTTATTAGGTGTGTAGTCTGCCAACCCGCACTAGGCCAGCGTGGTGGACTAAGGCCTAAACCCTCTCAATGGTAGAGGAGGCCCGTGCCCAGCAGTGGGACGTATATGGGCTGATGATGATGATGATGATACATACATACATAAACTCACGCCTGTATTCCCCGAAGGGGTAGGCAGAGGTGCATTTCTGCACCCACATTTCGCCAGGTATGTATCAGTCCCACGTAATAGGGGGCGAGCCTATTGCCGCTTTTCGGGCACACTTCCAGACTCCGTGCTGTTACTGAGAATTTCCTGATGGAAAAACCCAATAACACTTTGCCCGACCCGGGAATCGAACCCAGGACCTCTAGATCGCACGGCACATACTTGTACCGATACAAGTAACAAAACAAAACTAAAAGGATAATGTACTAATGTACCTATTGGCGCGTTTCTCCAATGACATAGGCGTGGAGCATGTATCAAGAGGTCCTAATTTCGATTCATTGGGAGATTTATTAGAATTATACCGATTGAATAAACTCTTAGTATCAGTACAGTCTAAAAAATCCTAGAAATCAGCAATAATCTTGACCCCAATCCTTAGATTGTAAGATATGTTTCACCATCCATTGGCGATGATACCAAATCGATCATAAAATAAACACGAGCGGCGTAACAATGCGGGTGCGTCCCAAACCCTTTTCTGTCACAATTTCACTACATTTCCTCGGACGACACGCGTTTCTAATAAATGATACCGTTTGACACACAAAGATACAGGCCCGAGTGACCGCCCCTGACAGCCGCCATTTTGAGAAGGGCTCGGACATGTCAACGCAGGGTTGCCATATCGGGCGAATATTTTTACCCTGGCAATAATTGATGGTTTTTTAATGCCGCTCTTTGGGTGGAGCTGTTTGTATTTTCTTATTGTTTTTGAAGAAACAAGTATATAGTATGATAAATTGAATAGGTTGGATAATTTGTTGGTTGGTAATTTTAGAATCGATAAAATAACTTCTCTGTTTAAGCTATTGTATGGATATTCTGAAAACGCATTTAAAGTAGGGTAAAAAAGTTAAGTTGTTTGATGTGAAACTATAAGAAGTATAAAATTAGTTTAAAATTTTATCGGGCTTATGAATGTAGCAATTGTCTGTCTATATCTGAAAATCATATTACAAAAAAACAACACGAATATGCCAGTCTACCTTTGGGACATGCAGACACGCGGTAAGCGTATTCTAATATATTTTTTACATACACATAAATATATATACATCATCATCAGCCCATATACGTCCCACTGCTGGGCACGGTCCTCCTCTACATCTGAGTGGGCTTAGGTCTTAGTCCACTACGCTGGCCTAGTGCGGGTTGACGGACTACACACCTAAGAAATTCCTAAGAAGTTTTTTTAGGTGTGCAAGTTTTATCACGATGTTATCGTTCACCATTGAAGTACGTGAAAATTCTTTGTGAATACACACATAACTTCGAAAAGTCAGAGGTGTATGCCTGGCGTTTGAACACGCGACCGTCGAGATTCTCGACCGCGTGCTTAAACCTCGAGGCCATCACTACTATCAAAATATACAACATATATAATATATAATATTTAAACATACAAATACATAATTGTTTTTCGCGACACGATATTTAAGAATTAAAATGGGTGGTGTTGGAATAATACTTTTTCTGAGACCTTAAAGTTTCTAACAACCCTAGCCACGTCATCGGCGAATGACAATCGGTCAAAAACCGGACGCTTCGCAAAGCCCTCCTCTAGAAATGTCCAATATCCTTTGCGATTTGTAATAACGTTATGACGTCCGATAATACCTTAATACCCACTAGAAGGGTAATTTAGAACCCTCTGTTTAAGTACCCCTTTGATGTTGTATTACGTATTCGAAATATTAAAGACTGATTGATTAAGACTATGTTTTAGATGGATAAGGACCTTTTTATTGCCATCAAAATTCTAGTCTAATAAACGATTTCTAATCTTTTGAAATTAGTTTTGTTTAAAAAAGTTTCAAATTAAATCAAATTATCTTTATTCAAATATACTTTTACAACTTCTTTTGAATCGTCGAAATTTTATACTTCTGATTTTTTTTAACTATTGCCGCTTTGAAATTAATAATGATTTATCCGTTTAACTGCCTAGGAAAGTATTGATGATCTTTGCTAAAGTTTTCTTGCATTTATGTTTTTTTACTGATGTTAAGTGGTCAATACCGCCCATGGACACCCACGATACCAGAGGAATCATCGGTGCGTTTCCGACCTTTGAGGAAATTATATATATCATAATCGACTTGAATATCTTCCCGAAAAAAATCAGAACAAAGATTTTCAAGATATTCGGCATGCAGTTAAGTGGTTGTTTCCCAATTTGGACTAATTTTTTTTGGGATTTTCGTTCATTAAGTTCTAATTTACGCACGTAGCACGGAGCCTGAAAATGTGATCCCTATTCAAAGGACCTTAAAAAGAGTTATGTACACCTTTGACTACCCCTCTGTGGATGAAGACGTAAGTGTATGAATGTATAACCTAAAAAAGACTATAAACTCACACTTTTGAGAATCCATTATTTTATTTTAATTGCGGCAACATTCTTATCAGTCCGTTATCAGCGCAGGTTGGGGGCACTATAAAAACAGCGGTTATCAATCAAAGACACCGCCGTCGGCTAATCCTCTAACGCCAACCCTTCTCTTGTCCATCGCATGTCATTTGTTATAGCGAAATCCGCGCACATCTACCCGCCAACGTATCTAATACATGCTGCGTGAATTCGTGATTTTAGGGAGTTTAGTGAAAAGTCTGGTTTCACTTTTAACTTGGGTAAGTTTGGTAAGTAGAGAAATCACTAGACGAACGAGAGGTTTGATACCTTAAAGAAAAAGAAGACCTTAATGAGCTATGTGTTAGGGATATGTTGGTTTCGTTTCTTTGACTATTTTGAGCAAGAAACCCATTTGTAAATATAATAGTACCCTACATTATTTTATCTTTTAAAAAGTTTTTTTCAAATTTTAAATGATCAATGAAACGAAAAGGACTCATGAAGCTTTCGAAAGTATTATCATTGAAGATTAAAAATAGAAAAATTGTTACTTCGGGATTATTTTCACCAACCACAACTCCAAACGAAATCCTGGTCATTTTGTGCTTTACCAATAGTTACAACTTTAACTGCAACACACGCATACACTTGTTTCCTTCGTATTGCCTCTTATTTATTGTCAAAACGCCGGCTAGGATGGGGGCGCACTATTTGTCATTGGCAAAGCTTTTTGGATGTGTAATATCCTCAGACAGTCCCCTCAGGGTATCGGGATGAATATATTTAACATGCACGTTTGTTTGTCATATTTTGATGTTTATTTATTAGGCTCGTAAGGGTTTTTTACATTATTATATTGATAGTGGCTTGGTTGGCAAGTAGATAATTTGAAAGGGTAATTTGAAGGAATTCGTAGTCTAGGATAGCGTAAGCTACGCCGTAGGCATTTTGTACAGGAATTTGTGCAACGAATCTCCTCTTTCTCACATTCCTGTCTTTTCTCGACTTTAGTAACCGTATCATAACTTAGACTTACCTACAAAGGAAAAACAAATAAAGGAAGCAGCTGTGTACTCTTTGTGAAGCAATACTGTTACTTTCTGTTCGATGAGTAATATTCTTGAGGTCCTATTTTTTAGAGCCATACACAAATCCATAGAAATATCCACAGAAAAAATAGAAATATCATGTATTTATTTGTATTTGTTGGGTGCATTTATTATCCATAGTGCATATTGCTGCTGCTCGGGTACATTTTTGGTCTACTGCTACTATAAATCTAATTCAAAAAGAATAAAAAAATTATTAAATATTGTTTGACATTCATAAATTATTTCAAAACTTTACAGACGCCAAAAAGGCTCCCAATTAAGTAGTCTACGTATAGCAAAATCTAACACGGAGTGAGGAGCAAACGTCATTTCGCAAGCCATTATCAAAATTGACACTACCCTCACGAAATGTCACAAATTTCCACTCGACATTATTCATACGAATGCTATTACTACAGGGTGTTAATACGCCTTGAGTTATAGACCCCATCGGTCATCGGACCCTTGGGCCGAAACTTTCATGGAATTTTCCGATTACTTTTCATAATTCTGTATGAATTTTGGATTTTACTCTTTTGTCTTTGGTGTTGAAGAACTGTTAGTAACCTCGAGGTAATTTTATCATGAATTGTTTTAAATAAATTTGTTTTACTTTTTAAATGATAACGGATTAAAAACAATGGACTGGCTCGTGGTCTCGCGGTACAAGTATGTGCCGTGCGATCTAGAGGTCCTGGGTTCGATTCCCGGGTCGGGCACAGTGTTATTGGGTTTTTCCATTAGGAAAATCTCAGTAAGAGCACGGAGTCTGAAAATATAAGACGGCAATAGGCTCGCCCCCTATTACGTGGGACTGATACATACCTGGCGAAATGTGGGTGCAGAAATGCACCTCTGCCTACCCCTTCGGGGAATACAGGCGTGAGTTTATGTATGTAAATTAAAAACACGCATCAAGTGATAAGTGATTAAGTGAACTTAGGTACTTAGGCACAGGTGTGTTTTATCATTTTATTCATTTTAATTCTTTATCACTTATTGTCCACAATAGCGTTGGCATACCGAAATCATTCTTTTAAGACGAGCAAACACGTATTTATATTACTATTTCGACCACAAATATTGTATATACAAATTTAATAAAACTAGTTCCATTTTGAAAACTCTCATAAAAACTTTTTTTTTTTTTCAAAATCTAATTGATGTAGGAAACGATCAACTATCCTATCCTACGTCAAAATAAAGCCAATTACAAACGATTTTTCCCAAATAAATCCCGTGCAAGGGTTACTAATAGTCCGGTGATAAATTGCCGGCGGCGACACGAGACGGACTTAAGGATAACCGGGTCACAGCGCCGTGTGAGATAGCCGGGGATTGATGGACAATGGCGTACTTTGTTTATTTTTGAATTTATTGCGGAAATAACTGGTTAGTTGTCTATATTGGCCAATATAGGCTGTTTCCTATCCCACCACACACCCGCCACTGTAACTCCTGTGCTCCAGGATCAACAGCGGCACGCACAGTATTGACGCTGAGCAATGAAGCTCAGCGAATCTAAGGGGACCTAAATTTGTCATAAACCCGCAACGAAGTTAATCAGAAAGACAAATAAGTTCTCCACTTCCCTCCAGAGCAAAGCAGCCAATGGCCAATATAGGCTGCTGGCCAAGGGTCTTCTCTACAACTGAGAAAGGTATGTTGTCCACCAGCCTTGTCTAGTGTGTGTTGCTAAGAACTTTAAGGTGTGCAGGTTTTCCCACGATGTTTTCCTTCACCCGTCACCGTTAAAATGCATGATAACTCATTGTAAATACAAACATAACTTTTAAATAAAAAAGATGTTTATACCTGGGCTTAAACCCGAGAACGCCGAGATTTTACTAAAACGTGATCTTGAACCCCGAAGCCATCGCAATTTAGTTGTCATACTATGTTTATCGTAATGCGCTATCTACAACCGTAGCTCATATACAGACGTCACACTGCTATGCACATGACTCATCTACAGTGTCTACTAATTCGCACTAGGCCAAGTTGGCCTAGGGCGTCTCAATAGTAGAAGATAACCATTTTTATATATGGAGTGATTTAAGCTAATAAATTTTATTGATTTAGACAGTCAATTGTTTTTAAAGCTAAATTTTCTATGTATTTTTTTTTCAATTGTTCTTTTTTAATGTGCGTAGGATTTCCAGCATTCGAATTTTGAATTGAAAACAAAACTACATTTACGTTATAAAAGCGCCATATGTCCGGATCATTTCGGATGACCGGTGCGAGCGTATGCGTCCGGCCGAACACCGGTCCAACGGAGTGGCCGGTCGACCGGACAATTGCGTATTCGATAAAGGCGGATGCACAATATTATACATCTTAAATTTATTACTTTTCAATTGTATTTTGCTTAATGAGTTCGAACTTGATAAGCTCGTGCTTGAGAGAATGGATATAAAGAAAAAAACAATCGATAGCAAAAAAATTGCAAAGAGTGAAAAAAGTAAGGTTTAATTATGGCTAGATAGTGTATCAATGCCTTCTTCTTCTCAGCCTATCGCCGTCCACTGCTGAACGTAGGCCTCCCCATGTAGACGCCAACCATCCCGGTCTTGAACAGCCCTCATTCATCTGCTACCCGCCACATTTCTCTAGTGGTCGGACAATGCCTTAATGACATGAATTTCTAATACTAAAGCTTAAATAAGGCCTAATCCCTTTCAAGAGCAACGATACGATATTTGTAACCGAAACTGCGAATTTTATGCAATCCCCTAATTATTTATTGATCACCAACCAGGATTATTGAAGTTACACTATATTTAAGTCTTATAATTGAAGTAAAATAATTTTTCGAAATAAAAATATGTAAGCAGTGATGGCCTCGAGGTTTAGGCGCGCGGTCGAGAATTTCGGCGGTCGCAGGTTCAAACCCCAGGCACACACCTCTGACTTTTCGAAGTTATGTGTGTATTCACAATGAATTATCACTTGCTTTAACGGTGAAGGAAAACATCGTGATAAAACCTGCACACCTAAAAGTTCTTAGGAATTTCTTAGGTGTGTAGTCCGCCAACCCGCACTAGGCCAGCGTGGTGGACTAAGGCCTAAACCCTCTCAGTTGTGGGGGAGGCCCGTGCCCAGCAGTGGGACGTATATGGGGTGATGATGAAAAATATGTATAAAGAGGTTGCGAATTTGCAATGATAATTTCTGTAGATAGATACAATTATGGTTTTGGTGCGTAAAATGATAATCAATGTTTTCTTTAAAAATTCAAGCTTCGTGGTTTCGCGGTTCAAGTATGTGCCGTGCGATCTAGAGGTCCTGGGTTCTATTCCCGGGTCGGGCAAAGTGTTATTGGGTTTTTCCATTAGAAAATTCTCAGTAGTAGCACGGAGTCTGGAAATGTGCCCGAAAAACGGCAATAGGCTCGCCGCCTATTACGTGGGACTGATACACACCTGGCGAAATGTGGGTATAGTAATGCACCTCTGTCTACCTCATCATGAAATACAGGCGTGAGGTTATGATTGTATGTATGTACTTGACGTAAAATAAATTTTCAAAGTTGCGAACTTGCAATCTTAATAAAATTAAAATTCAACCCATTATCTATTTAAATATATAACAGTAGTTGGAGGTGCGACTGTCAGTATGTACGATTCCTAACGACAATACAGGGGATGAACAAATTAATAAATGGCTGCCGTCTGCTGCACGCGTAATACACTGCAACTTGTACGTAGCATATTAACACTGCAATTTCCTAAATTTTTTCACTTATTTACTTTTTGACTATCGGTCAAGTAAAACATCGTGATGAAACCTGCACACCTAAAAGTTGTTAGGAATGTCTTTGGTTTGTGGTCTGCCAACCCGCACTAGGCCAGCGTGGTGGACTAAGGCCTAAACCCTCTTCATGGTAGAGGAGGCCCGTGCCCAGCAATGGGACGTATATGGGCTGATGATGATGATGATAACTCTTTTGACTCTTTGTCCATGCATTTGAGATGTTGATGATGTTTTGGTTTCAGGTCAAAAAGTGATTAGTGTCTTAGAGCAATCAGAATAACAATGCCAAAAAAAAAACTTGGAATAGAAGTCAAAATAAAAACATGGCCTGAGGATTTAACACGTTTTGGACTCGAACCCACAACCACCTTATCATCAGTAAGTTGCTTCCAACCAAGCTATTCCACACTTTAATCCTATTCAACTAGAATCATAATACATCACAGATGTCAGTGGAATAATCAAATTACCCTCCGTAAGTCGAAAACAAAGAAGTAGAAAAAACAGGAAGCGGCACATAACTTGCCAAGTGAGTAGTGCGCTCTGGCAACCGTGCACCACGTTCGATACGATAGCAATAAATAAACAGACGCTTAAATAACTACAAAGTATTTGGCATTCGCTATGTCCAGCGAGGAGGATGTAGAGATGCTGGATGTGGCAATGATTATTCGGATTTTATATAAAGCAGAGACGGCCTAGAGGTTTAGACGCATGGTCGAGAATCTCGGCGGTCGCGGGTCCGAACCACAACCAAACACTTCTGGGTTTTCGAAGTTATGTGTACAGTTAATTATTACGTACTTTGACGGCGAACGGCTCATAGGTGGGTAATCCAACCGGCATTAGGCCAGCGTGGTGGACTAAGGCCTAAACCCTCCTACAACTGAGAGCAGCTGTAGAGGAGGATCGTACAATATAAAGTATCTAAAAAAAACTGCTAGGAAATATAGTGTTAAAAAAATCAAAACAATTTTTATTATTATATAACACAAGAGTAAAATATGAAGTGATCAATATTTGTACATTTATATAATTTTTTACCCCAAAATACTTTCCAAAAAAATTAAATAAAACGACTTATACCTTCCAGCAATTCTCTACGCCGCCATCCGGTCCAGTTTGTTAGCGCAAAAGTTGGACAATAATCGCTAATGGACCAATGCAGTGCTCACAATTCATGTACCGTGTCCGGCAGCGCATTTATTGCCAGTTCTTTTCGTTATGGCGGCATTTATTTATTTAATGGCATAATTGGCGAATAAACTATGGACTTGACGTACCTAGTCTTGTTATTTCATCGCTGACTTGGTAATGAAAAGACTATGAGTCAGTTAGGAAATATTTATTCACCTACGACTCTTCTATGAGAATATGATTTTTCATCAGCATTTCAAACTTTCAGCCCATATACGTCCCACTTTTGGGCACGAGACTCCTCTACAACTGAGAGGGTTTAGGCCTTAGTCCACCACGCTAGCCTAGTGCGGGTTGGCGGACTACACACCTAAGAAATTCCTAGGTGAAGTTTTAGGTGTGCAGGTTTCATCACATATTATCCTTCACCGTTCAAGTACGTGATAATGCTTTGCGAATATACAAATAACTTCGAAAAGTCAGAGGTGAGTGCCTGGGCTTTGATCCCGCGACCGCCGAGATTCTCGACCGCACGCCTAAACCTCGAGGCCATCACTACTTTTCTTATTAAGTCTATTTTATTTCTATACCGCCGTATTTTTTTATCAATTTATACAAGCTTTAAATACAAATTCAAATACTACTTTAAACAAATAGTAATTTGCGCAAAGTTGGATAAAAGCTATTAAGATGCTTCAACAGCCATTTCATGCGTCTTGCTTACCGCGGCAAATGTTTTAAGTCATGCGCAGATTTATAAGTTAAGCGCTTAAGTTACACGCCATTGACGCAGAAATGTTCATAATGGGAGACCTTAATTTAATCACCTTTATCCCGATATAGATCAGGGATACTGGAACAGTAAGATACAGACACTTTTGAATTTTATTTTAATATCAGGAAATTCACGTAAGTCCCGGATAAATAAGTGGTGAATAAAGTAGGTGCCCTGTTTCGTTTATCACCTCGAGAATAGAGAGTTCTTTGAAATTGTCTCGTATGAAATTTCCATTGTAGCATACATACATACATGTATAGAAAGATTAGGAGTCATGCATTGATTTTTAATCATAAACTATATAAACAGCCATAAATTAATTATTAGTAACCATAAATCTCACATTAAAGGAGTTAGGCTTTATGCAGATATTCTCTAACTTGAGACAGTCACAACTGATCTGCAATTTACTAAAAAATATTTTTTTTTACATACATACATACATAACCTCACGCCTGTATTTCCTGACGGGGTAGGCAGAAAAGCATTTCTGCACCCACATTTCGCCAGTTATGTATCAGTCCCACGTAATAGGGTCCTATTGCCGTTTTTCGGGCACAATTCCAGACTCCGTGCTGCTACTCAGAATTTCCTAATGGAAAATCCCAATACACCTTGCCTGACCCGGGAATCGAACCTGGGACCTCTAGATCGCACGGCACATACTTGTGCCGCGAGACCACGAGGCAGTCAATATGTAATTTTTTTTTTATATGCAGATTTTCTTACGTATCCTAATATGAGCAGGCGGCGCATAGGGGTAGTTGTACACGGGCCGCGATGCAATCGCCGCTCTAAGACAACCTTAGACACCATACTTCACCTGCACTCACAATTAGTTGCCGCGAGATGGCAGGTAAAACTACGCCACGAAGAAATGCATGGAGTCGCTATGCGGATGACAATTTTTTGTATACAGAGTGTAAACAGACCGTGATTGAAAACTATGACAGGTAATGGTTACATTGATTACAAACACAATGAGGCTAAAAAAAAACGAAAAAGAAAAATCATTTAGACGTTTTCCTAATCACCTGTCCTAGTTTTCGTCGATTTTATTTGCAAAATGCTGAAGATTATATATTTTTCTTGAGAATCAGTTTAATAAAGACACATAAACCTGTCAGTAAGTACTACAAGTAGAAAAGATGATTGTCGTAGAGCTGTCCTTTCGGAAGCCAATAGAAAAAAAATTGTATCAAAAATGACATTGGTGATATAGTTATTCCTGCGCTTTTAAAGTAGTTATGAAGTAAGAAAAAGCAAGCAAAACCAATTCTCAGTTGAGACAGATATCATTAAAAGTAATAGACCTCTATTCATGTTCTATATCACCTTACCTACCGATTACTTAATGTGATCCTCAACCAAAAAGGTGATGATCAAGACAAGATTTTCTCAAAAAAATATATACTCAAAAGGCATCTCCATGCCACTGTTGTGCGTTGTTGGAGACGTCCCAGCACAAGAAGTCGTTAGTAACAAACTCCACACATTTGTGTCACCGGATACAATCCCATTATAATTTAAAATTTTTAACCTCATCTAATCGCGTTTACGGCCAATCTGTCGCCAGTTTCCGCTTTGATGACTTTATAATTGTATTTTTTCGCGTTTACAATCGAGTGCGTAAAAGTTTATTTTTGCTAAAAATTTTATGTTGTACGTTATAAATTTATTTTTATAGTTGATTTGTTATAATTTGAAAATCACGAAAACTTACATAAAATAAAATGGGTAATCGTCTCGAAAACATCATGCTTTACGTTCATATGTACGTTCACATTATGAAGTATAAATCTTGGGTCCTTCCTCCTTTTTTCCCCTTTTTTTTAATTATTATCTTTTTATTTTTAAAGAAGAGGTTTTGATCACAGTGTCATTTTTATTATTAATTACAATTCCGTTCATTATCTTAACCATTTAAATGCAATTTTATATAGCAACCTCGCTTTTGTGATGTTGACAAAGCAAGTATATTGTTGCATTTACCAACATCAAAAGACTTGTCTAATAAAGTAAATGTAGGTCTATACGTAAATTCTGATAATTAATTGTAAAACACCTACAATACTAGAATCATCGCAACGTTTTTGCAGAAATAATCTAATGCTACTATTTCCAGTGCACATAAAAGCTGTACATTATTAATTAGCGTTGCATAATATAAAAATATCGTTAGTTTAGCGTTTCGCCGGCTAAATTATGAAATAATACCAGCGCACAGGTGTGACCTCGGTCGGAATGCTTTTTTCTCCTGTTTTAGAGTTACGCGATGAGATTTTAAAGGACCAAATTTGTATTTAGCTTTTCTAAGGCAGAGACAATACGTTTTTTAAGGGTTAGAACTTGAAAGAAAAGTCTTTAGTGTCTTTTACCGTATCTTTTAAAAACAATGAAAATCAATATAATTTTAATAACCATAACCCACAAAATAGTAGTGACTATGAAAGTGTGATACCGCAAGTCAACGCCCTAGGAGGTCTCAATAATGTTATGTCCAGATGTTTCTGGTTTGGTTTGTATAATTAAAACTACTAAAGCTTAGTGTCAATAGCGTCTGGCACGTCCACTCGGTCCGATATCAGAAGTAGTAGTCAACCGGTTTGAGTGGAGAACAGCGCATATATAATAATTTATTTTAACGTCTACCTTACAATTTATAATAAATATTAGGTACCACTACGCTACAAATACATTTACAGTTTTTGTCGATAAAATTGGAAAAACCCAATAACACTTTGCCCGACCCGGGAATCGAACCCAGGACTTCTAGATCGCTCGGCACATACTTGTACCGCGAGACCACGAGGCAGTCATTTGTCGATAGTATTTCAAAGATAGCTGGCCAGTAAGTTAGTGCATGCTCTGAAAACTAATTTATATATTTAATTTTCTCACCATAAAAACCTTTAACTTATACCAGGAAGTTAAAATGTATACGGAACCAAGTTTTTTCAGTAAACAACACGTCGTGCTGCGCAGTTCATTTGTAAATTTCACATTATTTTTCATTTTTCTGAAGTCGCGCGTACAGTTCAGTATTTTAAAGGACGGCTTGTTAGCAGTCACAATATTATATTTTCTTATTTTAAGTTGTATTGAAGATAATAAGCCCTGGGAGTAAGTAAATCGATTAGCATTTTGTTTTGTTCTTACACTGTATCGTTATGACGTTAAAATAATGTAAATATATTGCTAATTAATAAAGAATTAAACATATTATGACATTTCGTGATGCTGAGGGAGTTTCTTGCCGGTTCTTCTCCACAGCGATATCACGTTTTGAAGTGGCAATAGTTTTAAAAAGTTTAAAATTGACGATTCAAAAGAACTTGTCAAAGTCTATGACTAAAGAGCATTTTGACTTTGACTTTGACTTTGAACTCCAGATTAAAGAACTAGTATTGGTCAGCTTCTGGCATACCAGAAGCTATAATACTACTGTATCAGGATGCTGATAAATAACTAAGCCAATTGAGCCGTTGACAATTTGGAAAGGTTTGAAAATACTTTAGCCTCAAAGTACCAGAAGAGGTAGAAGTGTTTTCATCAACGTTCTTCTACACCGTGATGGTATCGAGTTAAAATTACCATCAAACACTGGAATCCCAAGCACTGCCAAAATCATATGGCCAAGTGTACAAAGAAAGATATTTAATAATTGAAAATCCCTAATTACTAAATACTTTTTTTTACTAAAAGTCTTTAAACACATAAGACTTAAGCCTGAAATAGACGACCTAAGTCTACGCCAAGTCAGTACAGTTCAGAAAAAAATTCCTAAACAAATTTCAAACGAAATCTCATCTCAAAACAATAGCACCTGAGCATAGTACGGGGACGTATGTCCCGGGTGCACTAATTAAATATACCTGGAAATATTTTAATAAGTTTACGAGGGAACCGCCTCTGCTTAAAACAAATATTGTGTCCCGCCTCTGTACATAAGCGCTGAATTTTAATATCATTACATCTGCAACATTTTTAATTTTATAAAAGCTTGGACTTTCTTTTGTTAATATTTTCTGTGTCGCCACTCGCGTGTTTAGGGGACGTGGGGAATTTTATATGGAAATGTTTAAAGGGCCCTAAGTGGATGGAGTAGAAGAAAAAGTGCTCGGACATCTCATTTTCTGCTTTAGGACATTAACTTCATACTTGTATCCGGGAAGACCGTTTAGCATGATAATTGTTAAGCATAGGGTATATTGCTTTGGGGTTTGCTGTTGTTAAAATGAGATTTAACTGTAACTTTTTGTCCAAAGTATTTACACAAGTAGTAGTATTTACACAAAAAAAAATACACCCAACAGTCACAATAGTTGTCACCTCACACTAGGATACAAGTCTTGTGTCGTGAGTATCAGAAACTACGAGAGACTTTTTCGGTCTCACAAACACCCAAACCCGAAACAAATATTTGTGGATAACACAAACATTTGTCGCAGTACGGGGATCGAACCCACGGCCTCTGTAATTGTTTGTGCAAAATACAACCAGAAAGAGAGAGCAAGTTAAGTAGGCTTAGATATAAAGTGTTCTATATTAATATCTTAAAGTGTGATGATAACACTGTTATCAATGAGCGTGATTGTTGTGACTATACTAATTAACTAAATAAGTATGTACCGCTGCTCATAGATATCCAACGCAGAAAATGCCACAGGCAGTTGTTATTACGTTTTAAGTTTTCTATAAATACCTAGAAAAAAATGATATAGAAACGTTCGTTTCCAAAATCAATAAATAACTATTAAATCGATAAACAAAGACATTCTACGACAACTTTAACGTATACAAACTATTAATTTAGCAACAAGAAAATTATTCTTCAAAATTAACATTAAAACCCTCAATTTACGTCTCCAAGCACCAATCGACACTTTCATTCCCATCTAAAACGACTTGAAATCACCATTAACTCCACCATTCCCAAGATCTTTAGCAATTTTTCTCAATAAATTACTAACCGAACACCAATTTCTCACCCAATCAACTCGCTTCCACTTTATGACTTCCGTATTTTACTCTCTCGTCTGCTTAAAGCGAATTTATTTGTATGCCGTCTAACTTTATTAAAAAGGGGTGGTAATATTGCAGCGCTGAAAGTCACGAGCGGGCTGTTTGAGACGGAATCAAAAATTTTAATTGCTAACATTCTTGAATTCGTGCTCTTTATTGGGATGGATGTCAGATGCGGTTATTGCTCGCGTGACACGTCGACTAATGTTGTGCAATTTGCGGATGGATCTATAACTTTTTGGGTACATTTTTTGAGTCACATGATTCCCCACAAATATGCGTATGAAAATTACTTAAAGTTATGGAAAATATTTTACAGCCCCGTGGCGCAGATGGCTAGACACCAGCTTGCGAAACGAGAGGCCGCGGGTTCGATCCCCGCACCGAGACAAATGTTTGTGTGATCCACAAATATTTGTTTCGGGTCTGGGTGTTTGTGAGACCGAAAAGTCTCTCGTAGTCTCTGATACCCACGACACAGGATTTGCATCCTAGTGTGGGGTCAGAACTATGTATGTGACTGTTGGGTGTATTAATTTTAATTAATTTAATTTCATGTGTGCGCCACACACAGTTAATCATTAATATAACTTATTAAAAAAAGGTTTCATTCCCACACCGCGATAATATTTCTATAATACCCACAGATTTCAATATCCAAAACATCTTTAGAAGACTTTCATATCTGAGAGTTCTTCAAAGATTTTTTATAAATATGAAGTCTACTAACCCATACTAACCCTATTCAATAGAACTCCCCTGTCGAGTTAAACGTTTATAAGCTTACAGATAAAACCAAAGCGATAATGCCCCTAAATGGGCTAATACTATGGGCTCATGAAGATGGACATCCAATTCAAACACGAGAATCCCAATAAATAAATAATAAATAAATACACCCAACAGTCACATACATAGTTCTGACCCCACACTAGGATACAAGTCCTGTGTCCTGTGTTTTCGGTCTCACAAACACCCAGACCCGAAACAAATATTTGTGGATCACACAAACATTTGTCCCGGTGCGGGGATCGAACCCGCGGCCTCTCGTTTCGCAAGCTGGTGTCTAGCCAACTGCACCACGGGGCAAAGTACAAGTGCAATCGTACCGTATTTAATTCCATTTGAAACATTTCCTTAAAAACGCAATCAAAAACTTTCTAATTTACTATAGCCGGACTTTTTATGGCGATAGATTTATTTTGGCGAGTTACGGGAAGGGTGGATGGGGTTAAGTGGCTATTTTTTCCCTATTCCCCGCTGGAGCAGATTCACACGCCCGAAGCGATTCCGAGGGAACAAATAGTATTTTGATATCTTTATTTGTCATCTTACAATACTCGTAAAATAGCTGTACGATCGTAATAAAATAGAAAAATGGACTTGGGGTCATGGCGATATGATAAACTGGCGAATTTTTTTTGGTGCAAAATATGCTCGCGCTCCTATGCCTCTTAGGGTAGAAAGGAGTATTTCTAAAGATAGTACGTATTTAAGGTCGTGACGTGATTGTAAGCAGTGATCGCCTCGAGGTTTAGGCGCGCGGTCGAGAATCTCGGCGGTCGCAGGTTCAACTTTTCGAAGTCATGTGTGTATTCACAATGAATTATCACTTGCTTTAACGGTGAAGGAAAAGATCGTGATAAAACCTGCACACCTAAAAGTTCTTAGGAATTTCTTAGGTGTGTAGTCCGCCAACCCGCACAAGGCCAGCGTGGTGGACTAAGGCCTAAACCCTCTCAGTTGTAGAGGAGGCCCGTGCCCAGCAGTGGGACGTATATGGGCTGATGATGATGATGAAAGTCGTGACGTATATGGGCTGATGATGATGATGATGATGACGTACTCGTATTTATTACCGAGAATTCCAATATTGGGAACTTTGGTATATTGGCATGCCATAGAAGAGGCCTATGTCCAGCAGTGCACGTGAGAAAGACTGTTGATGATCATAATGTTCCCAGATTTGGTTATCTCTTAAGCTTGTATCCCTAAAACGGTAGAGATAACCGTTTGTAGCTATTCCGCGCTACTTCTTTGAAAGACCATATGAAAACCACCTAATACTTTGCCAGACCTGGGTATCAAATCGAGGGCTTTTCTATTGCATGCCTAATCTATGCCGCAAGGCCAACGAGTCAGTCAATAATTGAATTGGATTTAATTATGTCAATCTGAAAAGTCTAGTAAACTTTTAGAGAAAACGAAAAGATTATTTAAAGATATTCTTTTGCTTTGACTTGTGTAAATGGAGATTTCTCTATTGAGAAAGTATTCTTTATGAGAAATATTATAAAAATATGTTTCTATTAATAATGCTAATAATAACCTAAAAATTTAAATGTAGATATGACTACATAACACCTGGACAATTAAGGTAGCTTTCTATGATCAGTTTTGTACAATAAATTCACCCAATATCATATATCGTTAATATTAGTAATTTATATGCTAAAGCATTGCGATGGGTAAAAAAACATACACATAAATAAACTCACGTCTGTATTCCCCGAAGGGGTAGGCAGAGGTGCATTTCTGCACCCACATTTCGCCAGGTATGTATCAGTCCCACGTAATAGGGAGCGAGCCTATTGCCGTTTTTCGGGCACATTACCAGGCTCAGAATTTCCTAATGGAAAAACCCAATAACACTTTGCCCGACCCGGGAATCGAACAAAGGACCTCTAGATCGCATGGCTCATACTTGTACCGCGAGACCACGAGGCAGTAAAAAAAAAGTCATAATCAATATCAATAATATAGAAGTGTATACGTTGTGGGGACATCTTATCATCTCTCTTGTACAGTTTACATATTATGCATTAAATCTTTTATAATTTTTCGTATTTTACCACCCAATCCTTTTTCTTAACAAAAACCCTTTAAGCGAACTAAGATCACCCCATTGAGGGCGCGTCAAATAAATAAAACTGGACATGGGGTAAAAATTCCCGACCGCTAACAGACCAACTTCCGAACTGGGATATTTATGGACAGCGGGGGTGTTTTATTGCGAGATGTACCATTTTAACCCACTTGCCCCCCGGCCGTCCGCACTTCATCGTGCGATTTAGACCGTAGAGCAAGCCTTTTTTGGTTGTTTTCCGTTTTTGGTGTCATTGATTTGTTACGTAAGACTTATTTCTGTAGTTTTAGACCCCTCCATTTCATGTATAAAAAAATGAGTGTTCTTATCCACATTTAAAAATTTATTTCTTAATAACGTAAAAGAAAAGACGAATACTCGTCTGCTTTGATAATATTTAGTTCTCATCGATAGTGACGCAAAGTAATAAATTTTATGAATGTTTTTTGGTAGTAAAAGTACTATTAATTTGCGGAATTCTGTGATCAAATGAGACATGGTCGGTCTTAAAACCCTCTTACGTATTAAATGAATGGCACCTGTGGAGTGAAAAAACATACATATGTATTTATTTAGTTATCCCATTAGTTTTTAGAAAATCAAATGGGAAAATAATACTTGGAGTGATTGATTACCTTAAGACATCAGTAAGCTGAAAGAGTGGTAATAAAAAAAAATATTTAAAGCAAACAGTTTTATAAATTGTCTACAATATTTTTGGTATAGGAAATCAAATTCTATTTTAAAAGGTATTATCTTGAGAGTATATGTTAGACAATTATGATATGTAAGATTTCTAGTATATTTCTTCAGCATAACATTATTTTAAAATATGTTACATGACGGTGTGATATGGGGTCCAATTTATTCAACATACGGAAAAAATAACTTTATTTTTATACGTATATTTATTGCAATACGTTCCCCCTTTACACAGATAAGACGATTCTGATATCTACACCATTATAAAAATAGTGTGGGACCCTTGTTTATAGTGCTATAGAATTTAAATGTTTCTTTTCTGAGACTGAAAGCGATTATCTCTGAGATTTCTGAGCTATGTGGATCTATATCAGTCTATATACGTCCCACAGCTGGGCTTGGGCCTCCTCTACAATTGAGATTGTATTCGTAAATAATTATAATCTACGTTCTTTAGATATAGGTACATAAAATTGCTTTCACGAGACTTAATGATAGTTCCTACAAAATGGGTACCAAGCTATGACAACTGTCATGAAAAACGATACGATAAACTTATCGGGCATATTTCCAAACTCCGTAAAAGTTACTAAGAATGCCCTAATAAAATCCAAAAATTACCAACACGGTAATCAAACCTTAACCTTTCTAATGGACGCGAGAAATCCAGGGTATCTTAATCCCGGATAAACAGAAATATGAAAATACGCCGAAGATAATTATAAGTTATTTTTAAGGTCCATACTTTAGGATCATCAGCCCATATACTCGTATGTCCTACTGCTGGGCACGGGCCTGTTCTAAATCTGAGAGGGGTAAGCCCACCACGCTTAGTATGGGCTGGCGGACTACACACCTAAGAAATTCATAATAATTTTTAGGTGCGAAGGTCTCCTCACGATACTTTCTTTCACCGTTGAAGTATGCGATAATTTATTATAGTACACATATTAACTTCGAAAAGTCAGAGGCGTGTGCCTGAGGTTGAAGCCGCGACTGCCGAGCTTTGACTCGACCACTCGCCTTAGCCTCGAGACCATCACTACTTCTACAATACGATAACAGATAAAAGTACCAGCCCATCAAAACATAGGAAGGAAACACGCCTTCAAATCCCAAGGGTTGCCGACACTTAGGACGCCAATGGGCCGTATTTATTTCCACAACCCTAACGTGACTCCATAGACAAGACGGACCATAGTGAAAAATTGACGCGTTGTAGACAAATGGTTTTTGGGATTGAATTGTCTGTGGGCACGGAATTGGCATCGTTTGTTATGAAGACATTGCGATGGATAAATAAAAATAACTAGCAGTATTTGTTTTCGAATTTAAAACTATAGACACAAGAATGCTTTCAGCGAAAATAAGACTGGAATTTATGCGGTAGGGCCAAAAATAGCCTAATAGTTATTTATCTGGCTTATCGTCGTTAAGATACTTAACTACCTTCACTTTTTGATAAGATTGAGGTCGGTTCTAAAATTATCGTCTCACATAGTTACTCACGAAACTTTGTTCAGGGATCACAAGTAGAAGTATGTACCTACTGCTACAACAATGCCACAATCACTTCAATTAAAGATACTCTAGAAGATGTCCTACATTTCTATTTTTAAGAGTAAAGGTATTATGCGGTATCAGCATACCTAAAATTTCTCAGAATTTCAAAGTGATCATACAATGTAAGGCAATCACAGATGATCGATCCGGCCTACTTCAAACGGTTAAAAGTCAACAAATCGATATTAATATAATAATTACACGAATGATCATTTTGAAAAGTGTCGTCCCATGATCGGATGATCACTTTACAGCGATCGGTAAAAGATCGAGGCCTGAGGTTTGGACCCGCGGCGGCTGAAAACCTTGAGGCCATCACTACCAAGTACATAGAAATTGGCATAAACAAATTAACGACCAAAAAAATAAAAACAAAATCACCTCTTGTCAATCAACCAGACAACCAACCATCCGTTAAGAACCGCAATAGCTCCTCGCGCTGAGAAAAATTTCCAGTAGCCCATAAAAAGTATCCGCAGCGGGATTGAGAGATTGAAAGAGGGCGTTGGGGCGAAAGAATCACTTAACTCGGTCAATTTATGGGAAAATCTCACCCGTGGGATGCTCGTGGCCGGACTAACAATATTAGCCGAGAAAAAACTTATAAGCTTCCGATGGAATTGATTGAGCCGGGATCCCCTTGAAGGGTTGTCGAAGGGTCGAGGAGATGGTGTTTAAATATCACTGTTATTTTAACAAACGAAGTGTTTTCTTTAAGACGATAAAGTGACTGCATTGACTGAAATAAGTACTTACACGCAAGCCTCTATTTCAGATGGGATAAGTTGTGTTTTGATCTTTTCTTGTGCTGAGAGAGACCAGGGTTAGTTCCTTGCATAGGCAAAGCGTAATTAGATTTTTCTATTAGAAAATTATAAGTAGCAGAAGGGAAATTTTTGCTACCTGAGATCGAAATTTGAAAACATGTGAGTGTAGAAAAACAGTTTTGCCTAACCTCTTGTAATATTAGCGTGAGGAAAAAAATACAATATTAATAATAAATATAATACACGCAACAGTCACATACATAGTTCTGACCCGCCCACACTAAGATACAAGTCTTGTATCGTGGGTATTAGAAGCTACAATAGATTTTCGGTCTCACAAACCCAGACCCAAAACAAATGTTTGTGGATCACACAAACATTTATGTCCGAGCTGGGACGATATTCGCGACCTCTCGTTATACAAGCTGGTATCTGTCAAATATTAAATGAAGACGTGACAGATTTAAGAGTACTGTAGTCTTCTTCGTCGAGGTATAAGTGTGGGCGATCTAATGTTTTCCGGATTCAATTTCCGGGTAAGGCGGTTATGACGAAACTCTCAGTAGCAACACATTGTCTAGAAATATGCCTGGAAAACGTTCATAAGCTCGTCTCCTATTACGTAGGATTTAAAACACAATTGTCGTCACAAAATCGAACAATCAGAGGTACAGATTTGTGTTTATTTATTTAAAACATTATTGTACACACAACACTAAAACTAAGGAGTACAGAGGACTAGAAAAGTACAATGGGCGGCCTTATCGCATAATGGGATGGAGATGCAGGAAGAGAAATGTAAGGTAGTCGGAGTGTACTGGTTAAATTAAAAAACATCAACAATGCTAAAACATATCGTGATTATTTCTTTTTAAATAAAAACATATAAATAAATATTCATATATATACTTAAACAAACATACATACATATTATACATACATAGGTACATACACACTAACTTACAAGACATGCCTTCAATTAGCAGGACAAGTAATAGTCTTTAAGGAGTTTTTTATAAGATGACAATGACTTAGCTCTTCTTATTGTCACTGGAAGTGAGTGTTTGTGTGTACATAATATGTAAGCATGTGCTTATAGATAGTCAAAGTCAAAATCATCTTTGAATCGTCAATTTTTTAAAACTATTGCCGCTTCGAAACCTGTTATCGCTGTGGAGAAGAAACGGCAACACGAAATGTTATATGTTTTAATAATAAATTAAAATTTTAATTACATTTTTTAATTGTCATTATATAAATTTAACCTTATGTATGTTATAACGATACAAATTGTAGCAACAAAACTTCTGATCAATTTACTTACTCCCAGTATAAGACCACCAATAAAAGCGAGCAGTAAACCTGATACAAATATTATCTAATAGAGGACGCGGAAGCGGTGGTGCTGCTCGTCTCCGATGTATGGCCGGCCAAGCGGAGTCGACACAATGATGTCGCGCGACAAAACGATGACAATGGACGCGTGTCGCATGTCACGCGCAACAATCGGCGCGATATGACCCGCACCGTACAGGGTGCTGCTAACATATTGTGCTTGCGGGTTAACGCGTTTGAAAAAATGATTCATTAAGTTAATTGGCATTAAAAATGTATGTAAAATAAATTGCTCAAAGTATTAGGTATACTGTTATAAGTTCGTTTTATAAATTAGGAAATGCTTGGTAACCGCATCATAGTTCCTTAAAGATGAAAATAATTTATTCATTTAAATACGTCGTTTCAAAGAAGTCATTTTTCAAACATATGTAATATACCACATCCTTTGGAAGACAGTTTTCATTAGAGAAGAATGGACAAAAAACTCAGGTGTCGCTCTTAACAGATTCTCGCTTCTGTTTCGAATCAATCAAGATGGTCATCTCTTGCTTAATACTCTGCTTGGACAACATCATAGGTACTCGCCATCATTTGCCTTCTCAGTGTCATCATCATTCTCCAAAGACGTCTAGAGCGCTCTCTTGAAAGCGGCCTGCATCTAGCGGCTTTTAATTAGACCGTCAGTCTTTGTGGGTGGACATCCAACGCTGCGCTGGCGTGGCCAGTATTGACACCCAAAACAAGGACTCCTCAGTGTGATCTTCACATAAATATAACTAGGTACGTTGAATAAACCTCCCCCTGTACCTGCGATGTGGTAGAACCACAATCTAAGCGTTCATTCATTAAAACAAGAACAAGCCAGCGTCCGTATCGGTCATGGATCGCTGCCACCACGCCATCTACATTATAAACACACGTTATTGTAAGCAAAAGTTTCTATGAGCTATTGCATTTCCTATATTTAGGTCAAACGTTGACAAAAGTACTGATTTCTATAGATACCTATCACAGCATCCGTGGTGATGACAGACAAATTTTTGTGTGATCCACAAATATTTGTTTTGGGTATTATTTATGTTGTGTATGGGACCGAAACGTCTCTCATAGTTCGTACCCACGATAAAAGACTTGTATTTTACTGTAGGGTCAGAAGAATGTAAATGACTGTTGGGTGTATTCATTTATAGAATGGTGATTCATCAACATCAGCCCAAATACGTCCCACTGCTGAGCACGGGCCTCCTCTACCATTGAGAGGGTATAGGCCTTAGTCCACCACGCTGGCCTAGTGCGGGTTGGTGGACTACACACCTAAGAAATTCCTAAGAACTTTTAGGTGTGCAGGTTTTATCACGATGTTTTTCCTTCACCGTTAAAGCAAGTGATAATACACACATAACTTCGAAAAGTCAGAGATGTGTGCCTGGGGTTTGAATCTGCGACCGCCGAAATTCTCGACCGCGCGACTAAACCTCGGGGCTATCACTGCTTCTTAGAATGGTGATTGCCCGGTTAAAATTTTTGGGTTTGGGAAAAATGTTAATGAGTTCATGAAATAGGAAATATAAAATTAATAAATAAAATAGACTCACTATAAGTGACTTAAAAAATCATACCGAAAATGAGTCTAAAGTACATCTCTGTCTACGCTTTCGTGTAACAGGATGAGTGTATGTTGCCGCGTTGTGTTTTTTCCTCAGAAGTTATTATCATCTTCGATACTTTTTCCGATCTAGGAACACGAGAAATTGTCTTAGCCCAATGCAGGTATGGCACGTATTTACGACTGATGTAGACATATACATAACCTCACGCCTATATTCCCCGAAGAGGTAGGCAGATGTGCATTTCTGCACCCACATCTTTCATGTAATAGGGTGCGAGCTTATTGTCGTTTTTCAGGCACATTTCTAGGCTCCGTGTTGCTATTGAAAATTTCCTAATAGGAAAACCCAACAACACTTTGCCGAATCGAACCCGGGACCCCTAAAACACATGGAACATACTACATTTGCTCCGGGACAACGCAATAAAATTTTCTGTATTAATAATTTGTTATTTCAACTTAATTAAACACACACACTAAAGTAATTGGCTGCTTGTACTGAAATTCGATCGTATCCAAGAGGGATGGAAACAGAAAAATTGCCATGAAAGACAAACGGCTCCCAAAAACGCCATTAATAATTAAGCATTCATCTCGTCTGCGAATTAGCCACGGTTTGGGGGTTAAACATGCTGTGTAAAGAAGAGAATTCGTTTTTTTCTTTCGTTAAGAATCCTGAGGGAAATTTTTATATAGGAACCCGGGATATCGACTGGGGACACGTTGATTGAGAGCGGATGGATGTGGCTCAAGCATAGTAATGATAAAGTTGCTATATTTAATGAAATAATTGCTCCATGGTATTTCAGAACAGGTAAGATTCGTGAGTATCTTAACATTTTACAGTCAATACAATATGCAGAGCGCTTATCAATTCACCCCAACGTTCTGGCAGCCCAACGTTTAAGCCTATAAATAGTACCAAAAAGGCTGAAAAGAAAAGACGTGTGGTGATTCAGCCTGATGACGCAATGACCTTATCGCTTTTATGTTATACTAGTTGACCCGGCGAACTTCGTTCCGTCTAACAGCCGATTCTTATTATTTTTTTAGCCTAAGTTACTCCTTATTACATTTTTTTACATTGCCAGTGAAAATTGTTAAAATTGATCCACCCGTTTCAGAGAATAGCCGGAACAAACACACAGACAGACTAAAATTGTAAAAAAACGTTATTTTGGTATACCTATGTACCGTGTATACATCCATATGCATTTATTAAAAAGCGGTTATTTCAATATTACAAACAGACACTCCAATTTGTATAGATTTATCATAAAATATCTGCTTATAGTCTAACGACTGATTGCCGATTCAAACACAAAAAAATGCGTGTACCTACTGCAGTGATTAAAGATTTTGAAGCAGGTTCATCTGTATCGTTTGTGATTGCGTCTGGGTAGAATATGGGTTATAACCCATATCTGCTACACAAGCAGTGCATATCTTCTACGTAAGAATCGATTAAATAACAAAAAAAATGAAATCAGATGACCGCCAATTATTTAGGCATGTGGCAAATATTTTTTCTGTAATAAATTAAAAAATTATCAGTATATCGAGCTGGCAGAGGTGATCGCCAGTTTACCTTTATAAAATTTATATATCGACAGCCCCGTGGCGCAGTTGGCTAGATACCAGCTTGCGAAACGAGAGGCCGCGGGTTCGATCTCCGCACCGAGACAAATGTTTGTGTGATCCACAAGTATTTGTTTCGGGTCTGGGTGTTTGTGAGACCGAAAAGTCTCTCGTAGTTTCTGATACCCACGACACAAGACTAGTATCTTAGTGTGGGGTCAGAACTATGTATGTGACTAATGGGTGTATTTATTTATTATTTATTTATTATTATTAAAATGGAACTTATGAAAATATACTTCTGTATCGGCTTGTGCCCAGCAGTGAGACGTATATAGGCTGATGATGTAAAGACCTACCATTATAGAAAAACTTTAAAAGAAAGCGTAAAACCTAAAAGCTATACGACAACTGCCACATCTAGGTTCTATTACCCATGTTAAGGCCACGACCCTCGACTATGAATTAATGAAAAATGAAATCGACTCGGCAAATTTAATTTTTTCCCATCCAGCCGTCACAGCGCTGGCTGATTAGCGCACCGCTCTGTGACGAGACCATTCCAATCCTATTTCATATTGATTGCTTGTTTGATGTTTTTAATGATGTTAAGTCGAAAGTTTGAATTGAAATCTATTTTGGTTACAGTGCTGGCTCGTGTTAGTATGAGATAATTTATGTGTTGTTGATAATATTTTGTGTCTTTTAAGTCGGAATGTGTGTAAGATGGGTCTATCAGTTTTTACCTGTCTGATAGATACGTGGGAAAAGTGGATGCCGCGTGCGATATAATAGAAAAACCCAATAACACCCTGCCCGACCCGGGAATCGAACCCAGGACCTCTAGATCGCACGGCACATACTTGTACCGCGAGACCACGAGTCAGTCTCAATAGCAGCATTAAATCTAGAAATGTGCTATAAAAACGGCAAAAGGCTCCCCTATTGTTACGTGGAACTAGAAGACACTATTGGAGATTTTAATGCATTATTGCAAGCTTAAGTTTTTAAAGATGTAGTCCTGAGTGTGTTTGTATGCAAATATAATGAGAGATAAGAGTCTGCCTCGTGGTCTCGCGGCACAGGTATGTGCTGTGCGATCTAGAGGTCCTGGGTTCGATTCCCGGGTGGGGCAAAGTGTTATTGGGTTTTTTCATTAGGAAATTCTCAGTAGCAGCACGGAGTCTGGAATTGTGCCCGAAAAACGGCAATAGGCTTGCCCCTATTACGTGGGACTGATACATACCTGGCGAAATGTGGGTGCAGAAATGCATCTCTGCCTACCCCTTCGAGGAATACAGGCGTGAGTTTATGTATGTATGTATGTAGATGACACTATTGGAGATTTTAATGCATTATTGCAAGCTTAAGTCTTTAAAGATGTAGTCCTGAATGTGTTTGTATGCAAATATAATGAGAGATAAGAGTCTCTCTCCACTAGATGTTCTTTTTTGGACAGCATCGTGATTATGATCTATAACGATGTTGTCACTTTGTCGCGTCAGTGCAAGAAATTGCTTTCTAACCAAACATAACATGGGAACTAGCTATGAACGTTTTTTTTTCTTAATTTCGTTTATCGTACTCTTTCGCAAAGCGATGCTATATTTGGACTGCATCGGGCTTACCATCTATTACGATGGTTTCACCTTGTCGTGTTATTACAAAAACATTTATTTCATACCAAAAAAGTGAATAAGCTATGAGCAAAAACTTTTTTTTTTCATAATGTGTATGTTAATATACACAAAAACTTTTTTTTGTTTGTCTATATACCTTATGTACAGAATGTTAATAACCAAAACAAAACAGCTACCAATTCCCCGTTTGAAGCATGCATTAAAATAAATCAGTATTCTGCAGACATTAAAAAATGATTTCGCCATCTCAAAAAGTGCTCGCGGGGGGATCGGAAGAAATCCCGCCAATCTGTTGATTGGCCGCTTTTTATTTTTTTTCGGGGATGACATTAAACGTGGATTAATCACCCCGGCGATCCCACAGGAAGCATCAATGCTGGGGGATTAACGTGAGTTTTTAAAATATTTCGGCCCTGGAGGCGCGACGCGTTTAAACTTTGCCAGTTTAAGAAGATCTCTTGATGTGAGCAAGTTTTTGGTAATTACCACTGAGATAAGCGTCAAATCAAAATTTGCGAAATTTATTTTTAATTCCATGATTGTCAAAATATATTAAGAATTACAAAACCGTTTATAAGTTTCTTAAATCAATTAATTTTGCAATTGAAATAAGTCCACACTTATTTTTGCATTGCAACCACTTTATGTTTAAACATATGAAATTATCATCACATTGAGTGTATTTTACTAGTCAACCAAGTCTTGACGGTGGCGCAAGTTAGGTACTATATTAGCATCCTGCTATTATATATGGCTACGTAGATTGGCATTACATAATTTTTCCTTTGTCATTTTTAAAACTTTTTAACAAACAATAACCCACACCATAGGTCGTCGTAAGCAAGCCTACTACGTATGGAATCGAAAAAATTAGCCAAAGTGATTTCGTGTGCGTTAAACAATAACTTTTTTGAATTTCGAACGTCCCGCCGGCGGTCCCAGGCGTCGAGACATTTTTTCGAACATTTCTACGCAAGTTTTTTTTTAATGTTAATTCGGAAGATGGATTTTAGGGGCGAGGGTGGTTGGGCGTACTTGTGTCATATTTTCGAATGCTTTTTGGGGATATCCGAATGCCGTTTTCGTTAATGAAGAGATATTTAAGCTGGAGGCACTTTAATATTTCATGATGAATGCATTGCAAATGAGGTATGACAAGGAGGAACATTGCGTTTGCGTATTTGAACAATATTTGATAAAATGGGGGGTTTTATTTATTACATTTGGCAAATAACTGGTATGTACTAAGTTGAGTTCAGCGGCATAGCCCACGGATATAGGTCTCATATACGAAAATAGGTTTTTAGTTTTAAGGTCACTTTTTTACATAAATCGTGTAAAATGAAGGTAACAAAATATTTCAAATTATTTGATATGTTAAAACATTGTTACGACACTGCATAGTTATATTATGATCATCATCAACAGCCTTTTTCACGTCCACTACTGGACCTAGGCCTCTCCTATGGCACGCCACTAGGCTCGATCTTCGGCCCTCCTCATCCAACCACTGCCAGCCACCTTGCATAGTTATATCCAAGGTCTTAAATTGTAACTAATCGCAAATCTCAAAAGTCTATCTATACTAATTCTGTTTCCACCCAAAAAAAATCACAATTAATTAAATTAAAGACCCCTAGTCTCCCAAAAGTGTACTTTATGACTCCCCCCGATTTTATTGCCAAAGATTTTTCCAAGATTGAACCCGAAGAAAATGTGAGATTCCCGTCTTACTCACATTAGCGTTAATCCTGAAACGAACGGCCGAACTGAATAAATCTAGCGTGAAAACGGACATAAAAATTAACAAAAAAACAATGGAATTAACATAAGGAACATCTGCGCCTAAAACGACTGACGTAGCCCTTACTATTAGTTATTTTTGCACAAGAAAGTGAAACTCGACGGTAAGCGCTATGAAGTCCATATAATATATACTGTGTTTCTATCTCAATCAATACAATTGCATTATTTTTTTTGGAAATTTAAGAAGAATGTATGATATTTTGTGAGAAAAAAAACTTATAAAGTGATTAAACAAAGTGAACCTGAAATCAAAGTATTAAGTAAAGGAGTAATTGTGCTATGAAGAATTATCTATACCACCAAAAACCACAGACTGCTTTTATAACATTTGATGAGTTGATAAATTTATACAGTTAAAAAAATGGTAAAAATTTTGATTGAAAAACAAAATTACATTACGATAATAATGTTTTTACAAAAACAAAAAATCAATGACGAAACTTTGTAAAGTCTTGTTATTAACCATATCTAAAGAAGATGAACGTAATGTGTGATAAGAAACAGTACCAAAGCAATTCCTAAAAAAAAACGTGGTAGGGGCATTAAATTCGGAGGCCCATCAACCGCATTGATTCCTCGCCTCTCACTCCGGAGGGACTGGCATAAAGTAATAAACATTAAAGACAAAATGGCCGAACCCCTGATTGTATTGCATTCTGCTTTCTACTGCTTATCCGCTTAACTAAGACATTTTAATAGTAACACTCCGCTTATAAGAAAAAGAGGCATTTATCGATATTTCTATACATACCCTTACGCTTCTATTACTAAATGGGTAGACGTATAAGTTTTTTACGCTCTCGTTTATCAGCTAGGTACTTTTTGATATTATGAATATGAGCACGAGGTTTTCAAGCAAATTTACGGACTTCGTCCTACCGACAAATAGTGTAATGCATGAACCCAGTATTGCTTACTTAGAAATCAAATTCAAGACCTTTCGATCCTACGTGCCACTTTTTTTACTCTATCCCACCAAACACCTGCCACTGTAACTCCTGTGCTCCAGGATCAACAGCGGCACGCATAGTTGACGCCGAGCAATGAAGCTCGATGATGAAAACATCGTGATAAAACCTGCACACCTAAAAGTTCTTAGGAATTTCTTAGGTATGTAGTCCGCCAACCCGCACTAGGCCAGCGTGGTGGACTAAGGCCTAAACCCTCTCAGTTGTATTGTAGAGGAGGCCCGTGCCCAGCAGTGGGACGTATTTGGGCTGATGGTGATGATGATTATGAATGAAGCTCAGCGAATCTAAGGGAACCATCTCATGTGATGTTCTTACAACGAAGTTAATCAGAAAAAAGATATAAGGGAGGAGTTGGGACCAAAGAGTTGCCCACTTCCCTCCACAGCAAAGCGGGAGACAAAATATTGAACTATGAGGTTTCACCCTCACATAAAAGTGAAATTAGACGCAAATAGCGCACCATGGGTAAATAACTAAATAATATTTAATAGATAAATGGGACCTAAAGTGTGAGCTGTTATGTTAATACAATAATAGGTATGAAAAAAACATGCCACTTAACGCCTCTCTAAATTAGACTCTCTTCGATTTCAAAAGCATATCTAATGCATTTATAATATCATATGACTTCAATTTCATAATCTTACATCTGCAGAAGATTTTTACTACTTTTTGTAAGCATTGCCGAGCGCTGAACGAGTGATATCGACCACGTCCCCGGGTGAACCAATATTTTCCAATAACACCGCCGTAATCGCCGCATCATTACTGTCTCACGCTAACATAAATTAATACGAGTTTCCTTGCTTTCCTGCCATCGCTTTATGGTATTCGTGCACAGTTGGTTGTCAAACAGTAGGTAATACAGGAGTGCAGGTTTCCTTACAACCTTTTCCTTCACCGTTAAAGATAATGCATTACGAATATAATCATAGCTTGGAAAAGTCAAAGGTTTGTGTCTGGGGTTTAAACCCACGACTGCCGAGATTTTCGACCGCACGCCTAAACCTCGAGGTCATCACGACTAGTATACTAGCCTATATAAGTAGGCTTAATTTGTCGTCCAATAAACAAATATATAATTATATCTAATACGAATTCAGTTCACGGTAAATGTCTTAATTTGAGCTGTATTGAAATTAAAGGATATTCGGTTATACCAACTTTTTAAGCATCGTGAATAGGGTTTGCAATCCCGCAGTAACTTTTTCCCGCAATAAAATTTAAAAATGCAAAAATATGCATATAATAATGCTTTATTACCTGTAGTTTAGTTACACTATATTCAAAAATAATAATAATAGAAACATTCATACAATATCTAATAGAAAAAGTACTTTTTCATAGTTCTTATGAGGTTAGGTAGGGGGTTTGCAATCAATAGGGTTTCCTGCGTGTTAATATGGACTTACCTTACCTAAACAAACAAATAAACCAATTTTAATCCTTTTCTTCGCTCGATCGGTTGATCGATCTGACTGACGCGCCCGCGCTGTTGTGATGGAGCTAATAGGCCTTCAGTAAAAGCTGAATTACCTTGCCGAATCAAAAAAATGCGGGAACGCGGAATTGCAAACTCTAATCGTGAACTTGAATCACTGCTTTCATCTCTACTGTGGCGCAAGGGCTAAGGTTAATAAGGGGTCCGAAAATACGTATTGATGTCATCTTGTCTGTTTGTCTTGATTATTGGTTCGGGATATTCTCGTGCGGTCGAAATAGCGAGTCCAGCCTATCATTAACACCCTGTGTTTCTCATATAGGAGGATGAACATGAAACTACCCTCAGCATCGATCGTGGGTGTAAGCAGAATTGGTAGTTACACATCTCCAATTATTAGAAAATTTATTTCTTTTATTTTATTTATTTATTTTATTTAGGAATTAAGTAACAATCACAATTCCAAATATAAAGTAAAAATATAGTGCACAATCCGAAACAATTTCCACTAACAGTTAAAACATAAAATTAAAGTAGTGAACGACTAATCAGAAAAGAGAGAGATAAATACAATTATACAATAACAAACACACATATGCAAGAAATCAAAATGAGAACCTAAATTTTTAATATAAATAAAAATAAGTACACCCAACAGCCACATACTTACATAGTTCTGACCCCACATTGAGATACAATTGAACACCGCGTCTTGCCTAATCCCCAAGTTATTCACGCCTTGAATATACGAGTACAATAAAATAAGTAACGATTCCCGTAACTGGCATTAAACATTACAAGAAATTTAATAAAATGATATTCAGAAAACATGTACACATACATACACACATAAACTCACGCCTGTATTCCCCGAAGGGGTAGGCAGAGGCGCATTTCTGCACCCACAACTCGCCAAGTATGTATCAGTCCCACGTAATAGGGGGCGAGCCTATTGCCGTTTTTCGGGCACATTTCCAGACTCCGTGCTGTTACCGAGAATTTCCTAATGGAAAAACCCAATAACACTTTGCCCGACCCGGGAATCGAACCCAGGACCTCTAGATCGCTCGGCACATACTTGTACCGCAAGACCACGAAGCAGTCACATGTACACAATAATTTGAATATCGCCAGGTCCGAATATAGGCAAGCCCGTAGCTTGGGTACCTGTTTAATCTTTATCTTCATCATCATCAGCCCATATACATCGCACTGTTAGACACGGGTCTCATCTACAACCACAGAACAGTTGAATACTTAAGACTAGAGAGGAAATGTCAGCATGCCGAGCGTGCCGAACCTTCGATTAGATTATCATGTTTGACACGGCCGCTTCTTAGTAATTCGGGTGGCGTTTAATATCAATCATCATCAGCCCATATACGTCCCACTGCTGGGCACGGGCCTCCTCTACCATTGAGAGGGTTTAGGCCTTAGTCCACCACGCTGGCCTAGTGCGGGTTGGCAGACTACACACCTAATAAATTTCTAAAAACTTTTAGGTGTGCAGGTTTCATCACGATGTTTTCCTTCACCGTTAAAGTACGTGATAATTCATTGTGAATACACACATAACTTCGAAAAGTCAGATGTGTGTGCCTGGGGTTTGAACCCGCGACCGTCGAGATTCTCGACCGCGTGCCCAAACCTCGAGGCCATCACGACTTCTTAATATCAATACAATTACTTAATATCATACATACAAATAATAAAATCATAATATCGTAATATCAATAAAGTGACAACAGATAGCAGCCCTTCATTTTTGTTTGAAATTTATCATTGGTCATGTGATCGTAGTAAAATGAACAGGTGACAGACAATCGGCAACACACGCCCCGATACAAAATACTGTCTATTTCTCTTCTAATGTTATTCAGCTGTTCTGTGTCTACTACTGAGAGAGTTTTATCTATTCTTACGAAATTATACAGCGCATTACCTGAAAGTTATCTTAAATAGAAGTAAAACAGTTTCAGCCATCTTGAATTGAAGAATCAAATGAAACGATTAAAAGCCCTCCTACCTTCAACAGTCTACGAAAGCCGGGAATACAACACATGTCCCTATAAAACGGGAATCGATGGCGCAAAAACAGCAGCAACGTGTGCTAACAAGAGATACAGAGGATAATATCGTACGCAGAGACGCGCGCCATTGACGACCGAGAGTTATGAATCCTAGAAATGATCTTATTTAAAAAATATGATATTTATTTACATAATCATCATCAGCCCAAATACGTCCCACTGTTGGGCACGGGCCTCTTCTACAACTGAGAGGGTTTAGGCCTTAGTCCACCACGCTGGCCTAGTGCGGGTTGGCGGACTACACACCTAAGAAATTCCTAAGACCTTTTAGGTGTGCAGGTTTTATCACGATGTTTTCCTTCACCGTTAAAGCAAGTGATAACTCATTGTGAATACACACATAGCTTTGAAAAGTCAGAGGTGTGTGCCTGGGGTTTAAACCTGCGACCGCCGAAATTCTCGACCGCGCGCCTAAACCTCGAGGCCAACACTGTATTTTTTTTACATCATATTTCATTTGCATAATATACCACGTAAATTAGGCAAGGCAACGATTCGAATTATAATTTTTTATTTGCATCTGTAAAGCGTCAAGTACATCACTTAGATTCATATATAATTTTAGTTTACCACTCGGTTCGGATAATAAGTTGAAGTGGCAATGGGCCGGGCACATAGCGCGGAGCGCGCCGATGGGGCCAAAAAGTTCTCGAATGGAGGCCATGTAGCGGGAAGCGCAGCGTAGGACGTCCACCAACAAGATGGTCCGATGACCTGGTAAAGGTCGCGGGACGTCACTGGATGCTGGCTGCCTCCGACAGGGTAGAGATCATTGAGGGAGGCCTATGTTCAGCAGTGGACTGTTGGCTGATGGATTTATGATGATGACTCAGTTCGGAAGGCAGGCATCACTAGCGAAGAACGGTCAAGAATCTCTAGTACTGTTTTTTTTTATAAGTAAGTTAATTACAGTACAGACATCTCAATATAGGAAGCAAAACAGCTCATTATTTCACTCATAATATACCTACATAGTAGTAATTATGATTATGCGTCATTCAGTCAGTACCTACATTTCAGACTCCATACTGTTATTGAAAATTTCCTTCAAAACTTCATGGATTTATCGTGTCATATTAAAATGAAATGAAATTATATTGATTGAATCTATAAAATGTCAAATACTTCACTTAGATTCAGTCATTTCAAAATTTAGTTTACAATAACATTCTTAACATTTTGACAGCCCCGTGGCGCAATTGGCTAGACACCAGCTTGCAAAACGAGGGGCCGCGGGTTCGATTCCCGCACCGTGACAAATGTTTGTGTGATCCACAAATATTTGTTTCGGGTCTGGGTGTTTGTGAGACCGAAAAGTCTCTCGTAGTTTCTGATACCCACGACACAAGACTCGTATCTTAATGTGGGGTCAGAACTATGTATGCGACTGTTGGGTGTATTTATTTATTTTTGTGGCACGAGGCATATATGATATTTATTATAATTACTCATAATGACACATCCAGCTGATAAACATCGCAGCCCATCCCAATACGTGTTATAACAAACGCATGTTACATAAACTCTATTCAACGGGGGTCTGCATGCGATACCCGCCCGATATGCATCCATTTACGAGCCAATAGGGACTATAATCGTCTGCACGTGTCTCCTAGTAATTTCTAATAAGGTAATAATGTTGTTTTCCAATAGAGGGAGTGGAGGGTAATGACGTGAAGCAATGGGAATTAATGTGTTTTGTGGACAACGGTATAAGAGCAGTTTTTTTTGTTTTGATATTTTTCCTTATTACGTATGGAGGCAGTGATGGCCTCGAGGTTTAGGCGCGTGGTCGAGAATTTCGGCGGTCGCAGGTTCAAACCCCAGGCACACACCCCTGACTTTTCGAAGGTATGTGTGTTTTCACAATGAATTATCACTTACTTTAACGGTGAAGGAAAACATCGTGATAAAACCTGCACACCTAAAAAGTTCTTAGGAATTTCTTAGGTGTGTAGTCCGCCTGAGTTTCATTCAGTACATCGGAATTTCCTTACCTACTTACACCTGTATCATCAGTAGTACAAGGTGTAGTCAGAAAGTATTTCTGAACCTATACCTCGCAAACTAATTCCCACATACCTAATAGAGGAGGAGGATATTACCGAATATCAGACATATTTTCAGATTCTGTACTGCTATCGATATTTTTAACGTAAAATCACTGTAACACTGCCCTAAACGTGAATCGACCATGGATCTCTGGAATGGCAATTGAAGACCAAGAACTCTCAAATTTAAAAAATGACTTAATAATAAAACAATGTTAAAATTTAATATCGATGCCGGTAGTAGGATGATTTTTCATTTTTATATCCATTTAGTCAATCATTCGCGAGGATTGTTAATGACTCGGAATTTCATTATACTCGTACATTAGCGAGGGTAGTCGATGTTATAGCTAAAAATAAGTTTTAGAATCAGTTTTATTTTGTAACTAAGTTGATATAATCCTTCACTACGTGCATTTTTCAATACATTAATCTTCAGTTAGTTATTAATCTGCAGTTCAGCTAGCTCGAAACCGAAACCTCACATAAATAAATACGTGCAAAATAATTAAAATAATCGCGTATTCAATTAAAGCTTTATTTTCAAAGAGAAAATGCTTTAAAACGCTATTCGTACAGAGCAAATCCCAGTACGGATTGCGCGCTAGAGATCTGTTAATGTGTATAGGGGGATTAGTGTTTGGTTTTAATATAAGCTTAGGGCATAGCGTGGGAGGAATACTAGAATCTACTAGATAGTGTGGCGTCAAATCTATAGCAGATGTTTTTAATATAAGTGACAAATAAACATCATTTACAAAGAAAGCGCTCAATCACGTGATTTTCTTTATCAAATTTCATATGTTTTCAAGCATTTCGCTCGTAGCAGTCGTTCCTTTTTGCAATACGGATTTTTCAGAAACAGCCCTTATCAAGTAACCATGAGTGTTTAAATACTCGGCAGAGAGAGGCCAAAGAATATATGGATGGAGTGCGCGGAGGACGATATGAAAGAAAAAGTCGTGAATGAAGATATTATGGCTGATAGGCATGTTTGAAGGAGAAAACATACTGCGTCGATCCCAAATAGAATTGGAAGTAGGGCAAGAGAATGATGATGAGTATTGAAATACTCGTCTACCTACGTCTTCAGGAATACAGACCTGACTAAACATAAAAAACGGGTGGCACTCCGGGAGTGTCGGCAGAAGTGAAAACTTCAACATTAACGTTGTGCATTTATTGCGCTATCGTACTCAAATATGATAACGCGACAACAACGCATGGCAACAAACGTCTTACGCATTTTCGATCAGGGTCACGTGATGTGACGCGAGTGGAACATTTTTTACCCATCCCAAAAAAGGGCACAGCGACGCTAAAGAATTTTTCACTTCAATATATAGGTAATTGCTTTTAGATAATGAAACCCATTTCCTAGCTTCTAGGCGTTGACCAACGTTGTACACCTTGCCTAAACGAGTCCGGTCCGAAACGTGCGAGTACATTTTTCGTCTGAAGCTTATGGCTTTTAAATTATTCGACGCTGTTCGCAATGCTTCCGTTCCTAAATAGAACTGAATTTTATCTAGTTCTTATATGCTGTACCTATACTAAGCCTTTTTTATGTTTTATCATAATGGTACAATCTAAATTAATGAAATTAATAATACATACATCATCATCAGCCCAAATACGACCCACTGCTGGGCACGGGCCTCCTCTACAACTGAGAGGGTTTAGGCCTTAGTCCACCACGCTGGCCTAGTGTGGGTTGGCGGACTACACACTTAAGAAATTTCTAAGAAATTTTTAGGTGTGCAGGTTTTATCACGATGTTTTCCTTCACCGTTAAAGCAAGTGATAATTCATTGTGAATACACACATTACTTCGAAAAGTCAGAGGTGTGTGCCTGGGGTTTGAACCTGCGACCGCCGAAATTCTCGACCGCGCGCCTAATACTAATAATACATACATCCAACAGTTATACATGTAGCTCTAATTCCACACTAAGATACTTGATGAGTCATATCGGAAACTACGAGAGACTTTGAGGTCTCACAAACACTATGTGTGCTTGTAGATCACATAAATTTGTATCTCGATGCTGGGACTGAACCCGCGGCCTTTCGTTTAACAAGTTTGGAATAAGAACCGTGTAATCAGCTGTTGCATAAAGATTTAGAAAGACATGTCAATTTAATTTGTTTTTTAACATTCTAAATATATACCTGCCTTCCTTAAAGACTTTCGAAACGGTCTGCTAAAAGTGATTTGCATCCATCGATTTTCAAAATAATATTTTAGGTTCTAAAAAGACTTCCCGAGCGTAACTAAGCAACCTTCGGAAATACGTATTTGTAAATCTATACAAATAAATAAAATTGGAGTGTCTGTTTGTAATATTGAAATAGCCGCTTTTTAATAAATTCATATGGATGTATACACGGTACATATACCCAAATACCGTTTTTTTACAATTTTTGTCTATCTGTTTGTTCCGGCTAATCTCTGAAACGGGTGAACCGATTTTGACGCGACTTTTATTGGCAGGCAGCTGATGTAATAAGGAGTAATTCAGGCTAAAAAAAATCAACTGTTAGGCGGAACGAAGTTCGCCGGGTCAGCTAGTCTCCCCTATATTTGGCAGAAGTATTAACGTAGTCTGAACGTAGGCTTTCATTACTCTTCAAAAATATTTTATTATCTATTCGTTCAACTTCAAATCCCAAACTGCTCTGCCATAATGTTCCAAAATCGATAGCAGACTAAACCAAAGACAAGAACGTGGCAAACATAATCTTATTTATCGCAAGGGACTGTCCTTGGTAAATGGGATTCGATGAGTAAAAGAAGCACTTAACGCTTTGATGTCCACCCGGGCTGCGGAGGCCCCTTTATTTGGCCGTGTGGCGAGATCTTAGTGTGGTAAATGGCGGTTTGGGAACTGATTTCAATATTAATGTTACATCATCATTAGCCCAACACGTCCCACTGCTTGGCACGGGCCTCCTCTACAACTGAGAGGGTTTAGGCCTTAGTCCACCACGCTGGCCTAGTGCGGGTTGGCGGACTACACGCCTAAGAAATTCCTAAGAACTTTTAGGTGTGCCGGTTTTATCACGATGTTTTCCTTCACCGTTAAAGCAAGTGATAATTCATTGTGAATACACACATAACTTCGACAAGTCAGTATAATATACGTTATTGTTGTATGTTCTGTTGTAAAGTAATATGAGGAGAGTTAGTTGCCATTAACCGGACTCATATTTAGAATATGGCCGAACTTCTGACGATTTAGTATAACAGAATCTATAGCACAACAGATAACAGTATCAATAATGGTAGCAAACATGAACATTGTAGTGTTTGTCAATATTTAATTAATTACGTTTACTTTCGTCTATGTAAATACCTACACCCAACAGTCACATACATAGTTCTGACCCCACATTAAGATACGAGTCTTGTGTCGTGGGTATCGGAAACTACGAGAGACTTTTCGGTCTCACAAACTCCCAGACCCGAAACAAATATTTGTGGATCACACAAACATTTGTCTCGGTGCGGGGATCGAACCCGCGGCCTCTCGTTTCGCAAGCTGGTGTCTAGCCAACTGCGCCACGGGGCTGTCAAAACAACTTGAACTTCTAAAATGGCAAAAAGAAAGATTTTTTTAATATAAATTCAACGGCAAACTATAATTACTTTTATAAATTATATGACATTATTAATATTCAAAGCAGGAGGCTTCTTGCACTATCATTCTATTTAACAGCCATCACTTTCTGGACGGATAGAATTATCTAACTATATCTAGCAAAATATTTAAAAAAAGCAGTGATGGTCTCGAGGTTTAGGCGCGCGGTCGAGAATTTCGGCGGTCGCAGGTTCAAACCCCAGGCACACACCTCTGACTTTTCGAAGTTATGTGTGTATTCACAATGAATTATCACTTGCTTCAACGGTGAAGGAAAACATCGTGATAAAACCTGCACACCTAAAAGTTCTTAGGAATTTCTTAGGTGTGTAGTCCGCCAACCCGCACTAGGCCAGCGTGGTGGACTAAGGCCTAAGCCCTCTCAGTTGTAGAGGAGGCCCGTGCCCAGCAGTGGGACGTATTTGGGCTGATGATGAAGCAAAATATTTACAACTACAAAAATATAAAATCGCCCTCTTACCCACCAAGCCCTCACGCCATTCCGTGTGTTAGACCAGATATTTCTTTCTTTGATTATAAGTCCGCCATTAGGCTCATTTTTCCACTAATATATGATTTACAGGACAGCAGGCGCGTTATTATGGTTAGGGGTGTTTATTATATATGAGGAGATTAACAGTGTTTGCAAGTATTGTATCCGCATGTTTGATAAGAGGGTGGACAGACATAATTCTGTCAATATGTGTGCTTAAATCAATATTGTTTTTGCGTTTGGATTCTGTGTTTTGCCATTTGCGGAATATGTAGCTTTTATGACCCGGATAAGTGCTACATGGATAAATATTCCTAAATATTATTTCGCTTGAGTTTCTCATAGGGTAGGCAGAGAAGTATCTACTCTTCGCTAGATGTTTTAAATTCTAGATACAGGGGAACGAGCCTATTGCTTGCCTATTGAACGAGCATTTTTACAGACTCGTGATTGCTACTGCGAATTCAGGGATAAAAAAAACATTAACATTTTGAGCGACCCGGGAATCGAACCCAAGTCATCTCGATCGCACGGCACACACTTATGGCTGAATGTTAGAAATATATATTCTCAGCCTATCGCCGTGCACTGCTGAAGGTAGGCCTCCGCAAGTAAGCGCCTATCATCCCGGTCTTGAGCAGGCCTCATCCATCCGCTACCCGCCACCTTTCTCAAGTCGTCGGACCATCGTGCCAAAGGACGTCCCACACTCCGTCTGCCTAAGCATGATCTCCCTCCAACACTTGTCTGCTTCACTTATTATAAATTATATCATTTTTTGTCCCTTGATCAGTGACTGCCTCGTGGTCTCGCGGTACAAATATGCCGTGCGATCTAGAGGTCCTGGGTTCGATTCCCGGATCGGGTAAAGTGATACTGGGTTTTTTCATTAGGAAATTCTCAGTAGCAGCACGGAGTCTGGAAATGTGCCCGAAAAACGGCAATAGGCTCGCCCCTATTACGTGGGATTGATACATACCTGGCGAAATGTGGGTGCAGAAATTGACCTCTGCCTACCCCTTCAGGGAATACAAGCGTGAGTTTATGTATTGTTGTATGTATCAGAAGTGTGAAAGCGTAACAAAACACACTCATTAGTATTCAGTATATTAGGGATACACAGTCAAGTTAGAAACAAAAAAATATTCCCAATTTTCAAACGCGTAGTTCCCGAGGTCCCATCAGCTGTCAACGAGCGTTTGTCCAAATCCAATAAACAACAGACAACTAACAAGGCCTGTATCTTATGAAACATTCCAACCGATTGCTTGCATCGCCTGCCTGGCAATCGATGCCGCTCTTTAATTAAATTCGAATCAAATTATCTTATGTCTTCAATTTTACTTGGGAATTGTATAGAGCTGTTTTATTTTATTTAATTTTTATTTATCATAATTAAACTTTAATGCACACCGTAAAACAAGCTAAGAACTGTTAAAAACCACAGGAATAGTACAAGTGACGGTTTTATCGTATATGACACATTCTTCCAAACAAAGATTTTAATCAAAGCGAAAATATCGTACTTTTTGTATTGATCTGCGTGAACTGCCATGAGTTGAAATACAATATAAGCTTCTGACTTTCGTAGTGATTAGTATATACAATGAATTATAACTCACTTTGAGTATGAAGAAAAACATCGTAAAGACTGCTCACCTCCTCATGCATAATTTAAATTCCTTACAAGTAATTTCATAGGCTTTTTTCAAAGAAGATTAATGCCTAACTCTTCTCAGTTGTAAAAGCTGCTCTTGCTATACAGTAGGACGTATCAGTGGCGATACTACCATAAGCCCAAAAGCGTTATAATTGTTTATTGTAGGGTCTATATATTCTCATTTATATGTCAAATTGCTTGTGTCAAATAACGATTCAAAGCTTAAAGATTATTATTCGGAATTTTGTAAGGCTAGCTGGGCTTTAGGGCTTCTATGGAAGATGTTAATATATAAAACAGTGTTCCAAAAAACAATGAAGACAAAAAAAAAAAACAAACAAATGAATTTACTGAAAATTTGGTAGTATCCTCTCTATATAAATCCGTCGTGCACTCGTCGTGTCTGCAATCGGGCGCAAATTCCCTTCAATTCGCCACGTGTCACCGCCGACACCTACGAACGTCTCGGGTTCGATTCACGCCAACGGAACCCCACTTTATTGGATTACTCGCGAGATACCGCTAATCAAGTTAGTTATGCTATTTGTGAACGCGTCTGTAGTTTTGATTGGGTTAATGAGACTCGTAAATTTTCTTGATAATGTTTGTGTATTAAAGCCGAATTTTCACACACTCACGCCCCTATCAATAAAGGGTGGGTATAGGTACACCATCAGTGTTTTTAAGTCTCACATAATATTCGAGCCTATTGCCGTCTCTCTCTCAGCATTTTTGGCCCTATCCCACCACACACCCGCCACTGTAACTCCTGTGCTCCAGGATCAACAGCGGCACGCACAGTATTGACGCTGAGCAATGAAGCTTAGCGGATCTAAGGGGACCTAAATTTGTCATAATCCCGCAACGAAGTTAATCAGAAAGACAAAATAAAGGAGGAGTTGGAAAACAAAGAGTTGTCCACTTCCCTCCACAGCAAAGCGGGTGACAAAAACATTGAGCTATGAGGTTTCACCCTCACATAAAAATGAAAGACAATTACAATAATTAGTCAAAATAGACGCAATTAACGCACCACGGATATATAACTACTTACATATATGAGGTTTATGGAGTAAATTGGACCTAAGGTGCGAACTGTTATGTACACTTCCAATAATAGGCATGGCAAACATGGGCGTACCCAGCTTCTGGCCTAGGGGGGGGCAAGTCAGATCGTCCGCGGCTGTTTTGTCATACACACTACACAAACACATCTACATAAAACATAAGGTATATGCATATGTAGTATGCATATATTGCATTATGTAGGGCAAACAGCCGGAAATAATCCTGCTTTATAGGTAGTTAAATAAATAAAAGTAGGTAAATTTGACTACTATGCATTTTTATTTTATTTAAATTATTTAGTTAGACTTCTACTTTAAAAGTAATTTTCGAGGATCTTCAGCAAAACGGTTAATGACATCCTCCGTGAAAGAATTGCCCATACTTTTAACTAGATTTTTATGTACACTGAGCATACAAAGTCCATTTAACCTGTCTTCGATCATTGTTGATCTCAGCCACGTTTTCACGCATCTGAGTGTTCTGAAAGACCTTTCAATTGTAGCCGTAGAATAAGGCATTGCCAGTAAAATTTCTAGAGCCGTTTTTACTTTAGGATAAAAAGATTCTGCTTGTTGGATTACCTAATAAATTTTAATCACCTACGTTTGACTTAGCTGTTTCAAAACAATAACATGTCAAATAAAATGAATGAATACGATCGCTCAGCTAGATTCGATAATCTTCGTCCGCCATTGTCGCGACGACGCACAGTGAATCGCCTAGAACAAGCTAGCTGGACAAAACTCACTCAAAATTCTTAGAAATAACATTAATTAGTGGTAAACAACCCCTCATAGGCTTGAATTCCAGGAAATGTTTAGGTCACACATTACAAATCGATGAGTCATCTGACGTTAAATGTAAGTGATAATTTATTTTCATTTGCAGTTCTTTATCAGTTGCATTTTTGCTGCACTTATGAAAACATCTCCTAAAGTTAAAAATGGCTACAGTGACATTTTTTGTGATGGATATTTCTCTTAAAGGTGTGTATTTTGATAAAAAAAAATCAACTAAATGTTTACCTCAGATTTAAGAAATTCGTTTTCGAATAATGTGTAAAATTTAAGTAACATTTTAGATTTTTCTTTCTATTTCAAAGAGTGTAACTTTTTGTACCCACGTGTACACGCTCTGATATTTTTTCTATATTGTAGCTCAATTAATATATACAGCTAGCTTGTTCTAGGCGATTCACTGTGCGGCGGCTACTAGCGACTGAAGCGTTTGCTCACTAGGGATGTTAAAAAATAATCGATTTTTATTTAAATCTATTATTGTTTTTTTATAATCGATTTTTTAGTCATATTAATCGATTAGGTACGTTAATTAAACTGCGCGGTTTTTTTTTATGACAATTGCACCGTCCATTTTTTCAGTGTCTTCTGCGCGGTTTATATACGCCCATGATGGCAAAAACGCTGAAAAGCACGATGTATTGAGTGGACGTGCTTTCGGTAAAAATTTTAAATTCAATTAGGTAGTTAAATTGTGTTTATATACTTTCCAAACTCGTGAATTTTGCAAAAATACGTTGTGAATGTACTCACTTTTGTGTTGCTGAATGTAATCCTGCTCTGCACCACTACCAGCCAGCGTTTAACTTCACCAGAACAACACCTCACTTTAAGACACTTAATATGACTTCACTTTCACTAGCGGACACCCAATCTACACAAAAGACGCTTTAAGACAGCTTTTCGCAGCGAATGGCCCAACTCGAAGCACAACTTCAGACTGGGGGAGCTGCCAAGGACACCGTCGCACGGGTTGCCGAAGAGTTCCGGACCTTTCGGGAGCTCACGCTCAACATGCTACGATTGCTGAGGCAGCAAATAACTGAATGCGCAAACATGATCGATGCGATGGAGACCAGACACCGTCGTAAAGCACTACTTTTTCACGGCACTGTTGTTGTCAAAGTTCCGGATGGAAGCCGCGTCAAAATCACAACACTAGACGAACTTAATTCCTTATTGGCAAAGTATCCCAAGACATCAAGTTTATCTTCATCGGCAGTAATAAGCCACGGGTCCACGGAAACATCGCGCTCGAATATAAAACCGCGTAAGCCATGACGATCGCTTAGCGCTTACTAATACTCTTTCATTTCATATAATTATTATTGTTCGTCAGTTTAAAATAATACCCTCTAACTGTTTGTTTTTTGTCTTGTCACTTTCAATTTATTTAATTTTTATTGTTCGTCTATATTTTTAATACTACCCTCGTGTTGTTGTTTTTTTATATTGTCACTTTCATTTTGACATTTGGGTATAGACGATGTCGCGTTCCATACCACAATATTGTTTATGTTTTGTTTTTAAACTTTTTTTTATTGTACCGTTATTTATGTTTTTTTTTTGTTTGTTGTTTTAAACGTTATTTTCGATTAATATCAGCTGGCGGGTGGTGCAGAGTATGTTTGTTCAGATAAGTACTATATATTTAGGAATTTTTGCGCCCTTAAATATATTTTTTTTACTTATTTTTTTATTATTTAATACCTGTTATTTTAATATAATATATTTGTGTAATATTATTATGTATTCTGATGTTGACTCTTATATTTCTGCCATTGAATCTGGAATCTGGATTCAGGGGACTATTGGCTTAGATGACCTTAATCACCATTTTAGTGCATCTCTCCTTTTGGATCATCGAGTCAAAAGTCATACTCTGGAATTCATAGCTGGGTTGTCTCAACCCGATATTGCTCCTTTTCAATTTTCTCCAATGACTTCAGACGATATCAAAAAGATTATCCTATCCATCAAGTCAAATGCTGCTGGCTGCGACAGAATCACCCGTCGCATGATTATTACAATCTTAGACAATGTTATCCCAGTCATAACCCATATCATCAACTTTTCATTGAGCACTGGTGCTTTTCCATCTCTGTGGCAAAAAGCTTATGTTATACCTCTTCCCAAAATCCCTAACCCCACTCTTGTTACCCACTTTTGTCCTATTTCCATCCTTCCTTTCCTTTCCAAGGTGCTAGAAGCTTTTTTTTTTTCCTATCCCACCACACACCCGCCACTGCAACTCCTGTGCTCCAGGATCAACAGCGGCACGCACAGTAATGACACCGAGCAATGAAGCTCAGCGGATCTAAGGGGACCTAAATTTGTCATAATCCCGCAACGAAGTTAATCAGAAAGACAATACAAGGAGGAGTTGAAAAACAAAGAGTTGTTCACTTCCCTCCATAGCAAAGCGGGTGACAAAACATTGAGCTATGAGGTTTTACCCTCACATAAAAAAGACAATTACATTTAGTGATATTAGACGCAAGTAAAGCACCACGGGTAAAAACTGTATGAGTTTGATTGACTAAATTGGACCTAAAGTGCGAGCTGTTATGTAGACTTCCAATAATAGGCATGGCAAAAACGCTGGAAAGCACGGAAATTCTTCCTGGATTCAACAAGGTCTGTATAATAGACAACACCAGACGTTACATGCATACTATTAAGCATACAGTTACGCTCATCCGACCAAAGATTGCACTCCTAAAGGATATGATGCGCGGACTGTTCATATTCGCAATTATGTGTTGAGCATTGGCACATAGGAGAATCAACCAACTTAAATGAGAATAATTTGCTACGAAAATTACCGTGACTCGTCAGAAATTGCGACATGTAATGATCGATCTCGAGCCAAGTTTTTGTCAAACGATCGCTAACCGAAGGAAAATATTGATAAAGATGACGCCCCTTTATAGAGAGACTCCATCGATTTTGCCATTCTTCTATTAATCCCCAGTAAGTCTCGGGGTATGGTTTAAATAACCGACTTATTTTCAAAAGGTCGCGCGAGGAAAGAAAATCTATATCAATATCTTGCTTGTTTTAAAAATATAACGCGGCGCGACGTTGCACTTCCAGGTCGACTTGAAGTACTCCCGCTAGAACAGGTAAAGCTTCAGTACTAACAGTTCTGTACATCATCATCATCATCATCATCAGCCCAAAGACGTCCACTGCTGAACATAGGCCTCCCCCAATGATCTCCACAGTGGCCTGTTGGAGGCAGCCTGCATCCAGCGACGACCCGCAACCTTTACCAGGTCATCGGACCATCTCGTTGGTGGACGTCCTACGCTGCGCTTTCCGCTACGTGGCCTCCATTCGAGAACTTTTTGACTCCATCGGCCATCAGTTCTCCGCACTATGTGCCCGGCCCATTGCCACTTCAACTTGCTAATTCGCTGGGCTATGTCGGTTACCTTAGTTCTCCTACGGATCTCATCATTTTTGATTCGATCTCGTAGGGAAACCCCGAGCATAGCCCTCTCCATAGCTCGTTGAGTGACTTTGAGCCGCCTAATGAGGCCCATAGTGAGAGGCCACGTCTCGGTGCCGTATGTCATCACTGGTAACACACAACTATTGAAGACTTTCGTCTTCAGGCACTGAGGTATATTGGACGAGAAGACGTCGCGTAGTTTCCCGAACGCTGCCCAACCGAGTTGGATTCGACGATTGACCTCTCTCTCGAAGTTGGACCTGCCTAACCGGACCACTTGTCCTAAATAGACATATTCGTCTACAACTTCGAGAGTCGAGCCCCCAACTGCGATCGGGGTGGGCACAACATGGACATTCGACATGATCTTCGTCTTGTCCATGTTCATTTTAAGACCCACCTGTTGAGAGACTCGATTGAGGTCTTCGAGCATAGTGCTAAGGTCTTCCAGCGATTCTGCCAAGACTACAATATCGTCGGCAAACCGAAGGTGTGTGATATACTCGCCGTTTATGTTGATGCCGAGTCCTTTCCACTGCAAGAGCTTGAAGGCGTCTTCCAGCGCGGCTGTAAACAGTTTCGGAGATATGACATCTCCCTGTCTCACGCCTCTCTGTAGTGGAATAGCCTTCGTGCTCTGATCTTGTACTCGGACCGACATGGTGGCGTTGCTGTATATACTTTTCAACACCTCGATGTACCGATAGTCGATGTGGCACCGCTGGAGAGACTGTAGCACAGCCCAGGTCTCGATCGAATCGAAGGCTTTCTCATAGTCCACAAACGCTAAACAAAGCGGCAAGTTATATTCCTCGGTTTTTTGTATAACTTGCCGAAGCGTATGGATGTGGTCTATGGTGCTAAAGCCTTTTCGGAAACCGGCTTGTTCGGGAGGCTGGAAGTCATCAAACCTGCGTTCGAGACGATTTGTGATGACCCTCGAAAACAACTTATAGACATGGCTCAGGAGCGAGATGGGCCTGTAATTCTTCAGCAAAGTGTTGTCACCTTTTTTGAAGAACAGTACCACCACGCTCCTGCTCCATGCCTCTGGCGTTGAGCCCTCGAGGAGAACGGAATTGAAGAGCCTCTGAAGGACTTTAAGTATCGGCGTTCCGCCCGCTTTCAGAAGCTCTGAAGTGATTCCGTCCTCACCCGGCGCCTTGTTGTTCTTAAGTTGCTTCAGAGCCATCTCAATCTCGCACAGGCTGATGTCCGGGATATCATCACTGAAGTGCCGGATCAACTCGGCTCTCGGGTCTTCGGCCGAGCTAACAGTCGGTTCGGCAACCGAGGTGTAAAGCTGTCCGTAGAACCTCTCGATCTCCCTTAATACCTCTGCCTTCGTCGACACTACGCGGCCACCTTCCGTCTTCAGCCTAGACAACTGTCTTTGCCCAATAGACAAGTCTCTTGCAAACACTTTGGAGCCTCCGTTCCGCTCGATTGTCTCCTTGATGCTCACAGTATTATGAGCACGGACATCGTGTCGCAAGGACTTCCAGATCCGTCTATTGAGCTGACGATATGCTTCGGCGTCATCGGAAGATTGCAGCGCCATAGATCGACGTTCGGCCATGAGGTCAAGAGTGTGGATCGAGAGTTTTTGTGGTCTATCTCTACGGCGAGGTCTAAAATGCTTAGATCCCACCGTATGGACAGCTTCTACCAAACCACTGTTTAGCTCGTCCACCGCAAGGTTTTCATCTAAACAATCAAAGCGATTTGACAGCTCGAGTTGAAAGCTCTCGGGGTTTTGGATATGAGCGCGAGTAGGTCGGAGCGTAGACTTCATCAAGCGACGCCTTTCTAATTGGACATTGATATTCAATGAGCCTCTAACCATTCGATGATCACTACCGGTTTTTACCCTGTTGATCACGGAGACATCACTGAATATCCGTCTATTCGTCGTCAAGATGAAATCTATCTCGTTTCTCGTAGAACCGTCAGGACTCAGCCAGGTCCATTTCCTGTGAGGCGGCTTCTGGAAAAAAGAGTTCATCGCAAAGAGTCCCTCTTTCTCCAGAAAGTCGGCCAGCCTCTGACCCCTGGGGTTCCTTTGCCCATGCCCAAATTGCCCCACTTTCAACTCTGCATCGCTTCTCATGCCTAACTTTGCGTTGAAGTCCCCCATAACAACATTGAAGTAGGTTTTGGAAGTATGTATGGCCCGACTTATGTCCTCATACATCTCCTCTACTTCTTCATCTGGGTGTGTCGAGGTCGGCGCGTATACCTGTATGACCTTCAACGAATATCTTTTCGATATTCTGAGTATAAGGTACACTACCCTGCTCGACACACTTTCGATGGATACGATGTTGTTGATGAGAGACCTGTGGACGAGAAATCCGACACCTCCTCGGGACTGTTGGTCGTCCCCCCGGTAGAAGAGCAGGTTACCGGACTTCAGGGTTATCGTGTCCTCCCCGATTCTTCGGACTTCCGACAGCCCCAGAATGTCCCAGTGTAACCCGCTCAATTCCTCTTCCAGTTCGACAATCTTCTCGTCTGTCCTCAAAGTGCGTACGTTGTGTGTTACCAGGGCCAGTCGTCGTCGGGGGTGGTAGCCGGGGCCAACCCGGGGATTCTTAGCACCCCCTGCCCCGCCGTAACCATGGCCGCTACCGTAGCCAGGAATAGCGGGGCTGCCGGGGACTGGGGGCCTGGTCCTAGTTTCAGTCATTGAGGGGATTTTGCCGATACTCGCCACGCTTGGCAGGCGGGTTGGCGAGCGCAGGAGGGGACTCGTGTTAATGACGCTGCTGCCCGTCATCAACCGGGGAAAGGAAAAAGAGTTTGTGGGTAAAGGATGTTATGGGAAAGGAAAGTATGGCCTGTAGGAGTGGATACTGCAGTCACGGAAGGGAAGGTTGGTAGTGACTGCAGTAGCTCGGGGGGCCGAGGTCGCGTACTCGAAGCACCTATTCTAGGACAGGCCATGACCACTAGATAGGAGCATCCCTGACCATACTAGATAGGAGCATCCCTGACCAAGTTCTGTACGCCTTACACAAAAATATCAACGCCAAACGTTGACTCTGAAGAAACTTCCTTCTGACGGCACCGACAGTTGCCCTGTCGGCCCACACAGGGGAAGCGTAACAAATACAACCCAAATATGTAGCTCCATAAATTATTTTTAAGGTGTTAAACGACAGACCCCAAATTGACGCTGATATCCTTGTTTAAAAAGTTGTTTTTTGATTTTTCACCGACGCATTTTATATGTTCTATAAAAGAGAAATTACGTTCTAGAACAAGCCCTAGGCAACAAACAGACTGTTTACTTTTGATCAAGACGTTATTAAATTTTATACGCGGCGGGGTTTTCAGAGAACCTTTCAGCAGCAAATAAAATGTTTTTTGGGGTGCGAACGAGAGACGGTTTCTTTCACCCCAGTGAGTAATTAAACTAAGACACGCGTCTGCTAACTTTTCTAGACCTGTAGGCCTACCATGACCTTTTAACAAACGATTCAATTGCAGAGCAGTTCAGTTTAGGTTCTTAAACTGAATCGTTTATTTTGGTACCATGACGTTCTTTAAACTGAGTCGCATTTGAATTGTTTCGCAGCCAGTGAATAAACGAAACTTAAAACTGGATCGCTTTGATTGAAAGAGACAACACTATACATTTTTTTTCTTTGTTCCTCAAGGAACCGGCTAAGGTCGAAGACCATGCTGCCAAGTCTTCAGTAATTTAATTTCATTAGTATGAATGATGATGATGAATGATGAAAGAAAAAGGGCGGGAAATTCCCAAACTGGAGGCGCGCCCCCCGTCCCTCCAACATACAACCCTTAATCCCTTCATTACAATAGCGAACAGAGAATCAAGCACCACTCGCCGATATTGCACTCAGCGCATCCGATTCACCTCTCGCCTCCTCCCTCCCCGTCCTACCGCATCGGTGGGACCGTCCCACCTGGATCAGGAGGCTCCTCCATCAATCGCCAACAATCACCGTAAAAGACAAGACTCACCAAATACAGCGCGACAGGGAAGAAAAAAGGAAAAACTAAATCAAACACACCGCACACAACATCGACAAGCAACATTTAATCCCCTGTTCACCATTATCAAGAAAATTAAAAATTATATGTGAGAAAAACAAAAAACGCGCCCTCCAATCCGAACTTTTCCCGCCCTTTTTTCCAACGCTACTATACGGTCATTTACCGTTTCTTTCATCCACCATAGTAGAGTGCGTTCTGAAACTCAACATTTTAAATTGTTGGTATTTACCATTACTATTTTATCCTATTTTTATGTTTATTTTATTATTTTTATATACTTAATTTGTAAAAAAATATATTTAGTGACGTACAAAGGCCTTTATAATTATATTGATTGTAGTGAAATAAATGATATCGGTACATAACTCTATAAATAATATGACATTAAAAATTGGTTCAAGTTTCGAACATGTGTTATTCAACATTCGCATCATCAAGTCGAGGTGGATTTGATTTGTTAATTCTACGTTTTTAATAAATTTGAATTAAAATTGTATTAAACAATAGGGTAATTTATATTTTGAACATTCATATTTAGCATTATCAATTTATGTATTGAGTTCTTGTAATTTTTACCCCGTTTCGCTTACAAAAGCATTTGTATCACCATTGGTATTTCAAGTGCTTTTTATTTTCAATATAGTAAAGCTATACGGTGTAGAGTTACTTATGGCGAACTCGACTTGTGGGAGTTTCTTTATAAGCACAAGGATATAGCCATGGGCTATAACAAAACATAACAACATCACATTTTTAAACTTTTGTTAAAATATATAAGAGAAATTAAAGTAATTATGCGAGGAAGGTACTGAACATATTTTATTTACAACTACAAAATATGAAATACAAATAAAATAAAAAATACATTTAATTATATAGTAAATAAAATATTATTTATTATAGATGCTGCCACTCTTGGTTTGTAGTACAACACTCTGTGCACCAAAAGGCAACAATAACACGCTTTGAGAAGCCCAATTGTTCTTTAGATTATGTTCCTTGTCCGAACATGAAGAGCTGTATAGTGGCTATCTGGTGCACCTGGGACTGCAAAAATAACTGGAGTCATCATATATTTGCGTAATGGATACCCAGAATCTACTGTAACAAAAGAAGTATTATTTTTAAAGCTTCATGGTAATTAACTTAATGCAATTAAAAAATAAACTATTTGGGTTACACCAATCCATCCATCATCCATCCATCCATCAGCCAATGGAAGTCCACTGCTGGACATAGGCCTCTCCTAATGACTTCCACAGGGACCTGTTGGAAGCAGCTTGCATCCAGCGACGTCCCGCGACCTTTACTAGGTCATGAGGACGTCCCACGCTGCGCTTTCCTGTATGTGGCCTCCACTCGAGAACTTTTTGGCCCCATCGGCCATCAGTTCTCCGCACTATTGCTTAATGTTCTAAGCAAATTATTTACACTTTATAATGTTTAAGGCAAGAGGCCTGCCTTGTCTATGTATATTAAGTTGCATGCATGTATTTTGTCTTTAATATGATAATAATATCATAACTGACCAAGTAACCAAGTAGATTTGTCAAGACTTTCCAAATAATGTTTTAAAGGGTACACATGCCATATAAATGAATCATGTGTAGCGCCTACATAGCTAGCATCTACACTGGTGATTTGCATGTATGCATCACATATCTAGAAAAAACATGACACACTCATATGGATAGACAATTTTCTATTTATTACAATGATTGTTTAGTTATAGATGATCAATCTCACCAATTGGACATTTAATGAGTGATAATGTTTCCTACAATAGAAATGTTCTTCATGTTCAGTGGGCTTTATTATAGCTATTTGTGTACAGTCTATACACCCCAAAACACCTGGAAAGTTGAAATTCTCATAAAACCTGCAACAAATTATTGTTTTTGTAATAGATTGTAATAAAAATTCACCAAATTATTATTGTTTATATCAATAAAGAAAAAAATTTAAAGAAACTTGTACATTTAAAAGCTTTTTGAATAAAAGGTATAGGTTTAGGTATTACAACACCAACCTGCAATAAGGCAGTGTGGTGGACAAGTCCCTACAACCCTTAATTTTAAGGTGTCTGATCAGCAGTGTAATGCACATGAAAAGGTATTAATATATTAATAAAAAAAAATACCTAGCCCATGTATTATTTCTTTCAGCCAGGGTTATAGCATAGGTACATATTTTCTTGTCATCTGTGGAGAAACAATGCAGGCAGTCACTTTTGCTATTATGGATGATACTGTCTGCTGTGCCATTAAGTGTCCTTTGATGTCCCCAATGGGTCTTTAATAGGACCCAGTTGCATAAAATTATAATGCAGTCAATATCTTTAACAAGAAAACACACATATTAATCTATTTTGTACATACATAAACACTTATGAGTTGTTGGAATTACATGTATGAAATAAAATCCAGCTTGTAATGAAATGTCTTTCTTTTATTTAATTGTAAAATGTTTCTTACCTTTTTATTCACAGAAAGATTGGTAGATTTTACCCGACACCTTGAACAAGGGTCTTAACTCCTCACACAAACCTAAAACCAAATGTTTAGAAAGCCGATATTGGTAAATTCAGTATCACCGATGACCGAAGTAAACAAATGGATCCGTCAGTCGAATTCCAACTGTTCCCTAACTTTGCACCTTTCTTTACGGCTTGACGTGCTGGCTTCTTTGTCACATTCCATATTCAGTCATATAAAAACAATTTAGGAACGTCTTTTACAGCAGCTTCAGACACCTTTGTTATTATTAATGTATAAATGAATATTGTAACAATATGATCACAGAATTACAATTTCAAACAACTCAATTGATCACTTATTACCATAAAAAGTTTAAAAATTCCTAAAAGATACAGAAACTTTTAAATTCTATTGAAAATATAGTAACTTAAAATGGATCGCTAAATGTATTACTTTTTGACAGTTAAGCGATTCAGTTTAGGCTGTTTCAGAGGGTGAGTCATGACCCATGGTACGAAAATGAACGAACAATAATACTTGAACCAAATTTCATTCAATTCTTAAACTGAATTGTTACAAAGCAGTTCAGCCTATACTGAACCGCTTTATTTATATGTAGATGTCATGGTACGAAATAAAGATTCAGTTCAGTTTAGGTCGTAAAATGAATCACAATAAGAGTTGATGGTAGCCCTACAGATCTGCTATTTGACTGTATGAGCAAGAGTCCGTCATCCGCATATCCAACATGGAGGTAAAGGAATCCCGAGAAAGTCGTCAAAGCCTAGATAGATTCCATAAGTACGTCCACTACACGCTATGCGTTCAAAATGAGAGTCAGAGATTTATTTCTCAATAAACTGGCAGTCATCTTGTTGAGGTTAAGTGTATTTATGTTGAATATATTTATGTATTTATATATTTATATGTATATGTATTTATTATATATGTATAATTATGTATATATATATATATTTTTAATGGGTACATATGTATGTATGTTTGTATATTTTTTATATATTCTTTTTGTTATTCTTTTTTACACCAACCATGCTTCATCTCTCCACCACCCTAAGGTAGACTGTTAGAGAATGACGCATGCATTAAGTCCGCCTATATACAGTTCTGTGTATAAAGTTTTAAATAAATAAATATATAAAAGGTCCTTTCTAGTTATTGGTAGTTAGCCGTAGTCACTTGGACGCGGTAGACGTGGACCAACGAAGATGGTACCTGTCTAAAATAAAATATTTTCTTTTGGTTGGTACAATACACACAGACAGTAGCTATATAAACAGCTTGCCGTACAGTAATGCACCTATGTCTCATCATCATCATCATCAACCCATATACGTCCCATTGCTGAGCACCGGCTTCCTCTACAACTGAGACGGTTTAGGCCTTAATCCACCACGCTGGCCTAGTGCGGGTTGGCGGACTACAAACCTAAGAAATTTCTTCGAACTTTTAGGTGTGCAGTTTCGTGAGGACCTCACGATGTTTTCCTTCACCGTTGAAATACGTGATAATTCATTGTGAATAAAAAAATACTTTCGTAAAGTTAGAGTGCGCCGAGAATATCGACCGCGCGCCTAAACTTCGAGGTCATTACTATTTTACATTTCTGTCTACCCTTCGCGATAGAAGTGTAAGGGTGTAGCTGTATTATACCTCAGCTTCTCAAGGTGAAAGCGTGTTAAGAGTCACCACCTCCAAAATTTTCAAAGAGCGCAATAAACTTTTCAAATCTCAAACTTGCCATAATTGAGGCGTATTTTTACCGAAAATCCCAAGCGTTCTTTTCGGTAATGCATTGGACTTTTAAAAATATACACCTTGCACGCTATACTGACTTTTAACACGATGCATTTAAGGCGAGAATTGCGTGATACAGCATTTCTTTGAAAGGTCTGCTCAATTAATTTCTTCAGTGTATTGAATGCTGAAACTTGCATACGAGCACGACTTTATAATAACTTGGAAGAAACTTCGGTACTTCTCTTGTGTTGTGGAGACCGCGTCGAGTTTGTTTTACCGTGTTTTTGACGTCTGTGATTGGGGAAGTTTTTTTATTGTGTCCTTGTATATATCAATAGAGCACGTAATACCTATATCATTCACTAAGTACATGATATAAAACGAAATTTAATTATTGTAGTATTTGTGACGTCAAAATAATCATACGTACCATATAATTTAGTACGTATACGAGTAATACTAGTACCTATAGTATATATGCTACATATACTCGAATTTAACACGCATGACAGAATGGATATATTACATGCATATTCCTTTAATTATAATTCACATATCATAAAATAAAGCTTAAATAACCGATAAAACTAGATTCTGCCCTGTTAACCAGAATTTCCTTAGAAAATATTCAATAACGCTCTGCCCTATCCGGAAATCAAACCGAACACCATGCAACCAAACCTTTCAATATTTAAGTATAATGTATTTTTTTTTTAATATTATGCAATGTAGGGTAGTTTGACACTTGCCATAAACTATGTACCTCGGTTTTCATTTTAGTTTCGCGATTTTGATCGTATAGTGTAGTGTGTTGACTGCTAATTTAGGTGATAAGCCTATTAAGTTCTATAAAGTGGTAAATTTAGTTAGCAGTAGTATTTAGTACTGCCTCGTGGTCTCGCGGTACAAGTATGTGCCGTGCGATCTAGAGGTCCTGGGTTCGATTCCCGGGTTGGGCAAAGTGTTATAGGGTTTTTCCATTAGGAAATTCTCAGTAACAGCACGGAGTCTGGAAGTGTGCCCGAAAAGCGGCAATAGGCTCGCCCCCTATTACGTGGGACTGATAAATACCTGGCGAAATGTGGGTGCAGAAATGCACCTCTGCCTACCCCTTCGGGGAATACAGGCGTGAGTTTATGTATGTATGTATGTAGTGTTTGAATGACTCGTACTGGAATCGGTGTTTTTATGGTAACTAAATAAATGCTATAGGGTTTTTTTTTTTTTAAATCTCAGTAGCAGCTTGGAGACTGGAGTCCGTTCTAGGTTAAAATTATTGTGATCGCGAGTGTATAAAGTGATGGTGGTGCCTTGGACCTAAAGTGTTGTGACCTTTTCTTCAAGCTTCAAGAGCCGGAATGTGGTGAGTCAGTTTTATAGATAACACACACACACCCGCCACTGTAACTCCTGTGCTCCAGGATCAAAAGCGGCACGCACTCGATAAATGGGCTATCTAACAATAAAAGAAAATTTTTAATTTTTAAGAAAATTTTTTTATTTTAAAAAGACAGCCCCGTGGCGCAGATGGCTAGACACCAGCTTGCGAAACGAGAGGCCGCGGGTTCGATCCCCGCACCGAGACAAATGTTTGTGTGATCCACAAATATTTGTTTCGGGTCTGGGTGTTTGTGAGACCGAAAAGTCTCTCGTAGTCTCTGATACCCACGACACAGGACTTGTATCCTAGTGTGGGGTCAGAACTATGTATGTGACTGTTGGGTGTATTTATTTATTTACTCGTTCCTGAGATAAACGCGTTTTAACAAACAAACTCTTCAGCTTTATTATATTAGTTCAGATTCCTGTCCACGTATTTCCACTGGGCCCGTCCATTGAGAGTACATTTTATATAAAAGCGTAAGTAATCTCGCCGCAAACCACATCGATAAATAAAATGTATAAGTCTCAAATAGACGTAGGTACACTCGCATTAAGGAGTTAGCCTCGGGCTCTGCTTCTTTTTAAATGAAGAGGAAAATTTTAATTTCCTATCGCGTACCGGCTGCAGGGATGGGATGCGGTGCTCTTTATCGATATTTTCTAATTTATTTTAGTACGTTTGAATTATTGTTATATATTATTTGATGTCTATTATTTTTAAACCATCAGAAATAATTTATAAACAGCCGAATCTTGTTATCAATTCTTTGAGTAGATGTTATAGATAAGGTTAAATATAACCCCTAGCCCAGGGGCGCAGTTGCCTAGATACCAGCTTGCGAAACGAGAGGCCGCGGATTCGATCCCCACAGTCATACAAATGTTTGTGTGATCCGCAAATATTTGTTTCGGGTCTGGGTGTTTGTGAGACCGGAAAGTCTCTCGTAGTTTCTGATACCCACGACACAAGACTTGTATCCTAGTGTGGGGTCAGAACTATTATGTGACTATGGGTTTATTTATTTTACCTAAATAATAAACTAACTAGTCTTTTGAAAGTAATAAAAAAGTACTAAAGTTAAACTGATTTGCATAAGAGTATTTGGGTAGCAAAAGGTGGTACCTATTATGCTTTACGAGTATAATATTATATTTTCCGATGTGTTAAAAGTATTCAATATTATGTATGTTATTAATTTATTTATTATATTATATATTAATTAATTTAATATATGTTATTTTATGTTTTTGTTTTATGTTTAGTGTACAATAAAGTGTTAAATAAATAAATAAATAAATATTACTTCACCTACGCTAAATTCTCATTAAAATATATCAATTTATCAGTTGTCCTTTAATGCCTTCAATATATTATTACAATCTAATCATCTATATTCAAATGCCGATAACATCATCCGACCTCTGACTAGGTCCAATTAGCACGTAAATAAAAGCACTAAAGGCAATCAATAAATTTGACACCAATGTAAAATAATTGAATTTGATCGTAGAGTTCGTGTTACGATCGCACGATGATGTCATGTGTGATGCGTAACGGTGCCCAAACCAATAACTGCCGATTGTTTAATATCGAACAAGCAATATTCACTTTTATTGTTCTTATTTTTTTATAAGTCGTGATGGCCTCGAGGTTTGGGCACGCGGTCGAGAATCTCGACGGTCGCAGGTTCAAACCCCAGGCACACACCTCTGACTTTTTGAAGTTATGTGTGTATTCACATAGAATTATCACGTACTTTAACGGTGAAGGAAAAACATCGTGATGAAACCTGCACACCTAAAAGTTCTTAGGAATTTCTTAGGTGTGTAGTCCGCCAACCCACACTAGGCCAGCGTGGTGCTCTAAACCCTCTCAGTTGTAGAGGAGGCCCGTGCCCAGCAGTGGGACGTATGTGGGATGATGATGAAAAATTGAAAATATATAAATAACATGTAACACAGGGTGTTTTTGGGTGTTAAGTCCGCCAATCGGTACTAGGTTAGCGTGGTGGACTAAGGCCTAAACCCTTTCAGTTGTAGACGAGGCTTGTGCCCAGCAGTGGGACGTATTTGGGCTGATGATGATGTACTAAACTAAATCACATAATCTAAGAACATATTTACGCGATAATACTTGAAGAAAATGACTAAATTGCCGCCTTCACCTTAAAAAGCAGGTTAAGGCGCGCCGTCGACCTGGATCACAAACAAGTTCTAGTTGAATTAATTGCTATTAAATACAACATTAATCTAGAGATTATAGGCAGATAGCAGACTGCGACCAGATGTTACTTTCAATGTGGAAGTCAAGATGTATTGAGCTACTTTATGCTCGATTTAAACAGTATTGTACTTGATTGCAAGCAATTGTATGTACAGTAACTCTTTGTGGTGTAAAAAAAAAATGTAAGCATGTTCATATTCTTGCATAGATATATTCTAGACTGCCTCGTGATCTCGCGGTACGAGTATGTTCCGTGCGGTCTAGAGGTCCTGGGTTCGATTCCCGGAGTGTTATTGAATTTTTCCATTAGGAAATTCTCAATAGCAGCACGGAGTCTGGAATTGTGCCCGAAAAACGGCAATAGGCTCGCCCCCTATTACGTGGGACTGATACATACATGGCGAAATGTGGGTGCAGAAATGCACCTCTGCCTACCCCTTCGGGGAATACAGGCGTGAGTTCATGTATGTATGTATGTGGTTTTTATCTTCATGTATTCCGAAGACATGCGTACATTTTGCTCGTCACAATACAGTCGGCGACCAATAGATTGCCATCGAATTGATTGTATTGTACTGTACTCATCAATCAGTGCATATTACCGGCACATAACTGGCGCATAGTGTCATCGTTTTATTCTCCGCCGTCGTTGATTAATTTTTAATTGTGCCGAAGTGGATTTAAACAGCTTCCATTAATGTGACATATGAGATGAGGTGTACTCAATTGTTTTTGCAGATGTGAAAAACAATATTGTTACATACGAGTACTATGACAGTGGTCATCATCATAGGCAGAGGTGCCATCCACATTTCGCCATTTGTGTTTTCGTCCCACGTAATAGGTGGCACTGAATTATCACTTGCTTTAACGGTGAAGGAAAACATCGTGATAAAACCTGCACACCTAAAAGTTCTTAGGAATTTCTTAGGTGTGTAGTCCGTTAACTCGCACTAGGACAGCGTGGTGGACTAAGGCCTGAACCCTCTCAGTTGTAGAGGTTCCGTGCTCAGCAGTGGGACGTATTTGGGCTGATGACGAATAGGTGGCAAGCTATTTGCCGTTTTTCGGACACAATTCCAGACCTCCTACTTCCTAATGGAAAAACCCAATAACACTAAGCACGACCCGGGAATCGAACCCAGGACCTCTAGATCGCACGGCACATACTTGTACCGCGAGACCACGAGGCAGAATCCATCTTGCAAATATTTACGTGTAAAAATTATTTAGGCCTTTGTAAAAATCGATTTCGAAAAGAATAAAAGTCAATCTAGACAATTAATACAACCATCAATTAAAATCACGCGCAAGCTGAATGTAAGACTTGTTATTGCTACAAATTAATATATACATCTTTGAGAGGTTATTGAGTGTACACTATTTTACTGATGGTTATATGTTTATGTAATTTCGGACATTGATCATCATAAGATGTGATGCACACGCTGATTAAGCTCCAGCTTTAATACAGCCACGGCCAAGTGACTTTACTGGCACCTAATGGTAAAGGAAATCTTGATATCGTTATCTTTCGTCGGCCGCCACAATTATGCCGACCAGTTGCGCGATGACCCACAATGGCGACAAGCCCTACGGCCGCAGCATCTAACCCGAAGGCGGATGACTGAAGCAATTTAAGGTTAGGACTTAGTCCGGCAATCAGGCCTTATGCGGTATGATGGACTTTGCATAATAAATTCTTTGTCTCTACAAAACTAGTCTGAGTCTTCACTCTCATGGAGATTCAGAACATTTTCGTGCGTATATAACTTCGAAAAATCTGTGACACATGTCTGGAACTTGAACCAACGACCGGCAAAATACTTTGATAGATTTCACATTTTACTGCATAAATTTATGAATCACCTTGCTGTTACTAAAACGTGATAAAATAAATTAAAACACTGTCTGCCAGGGAATTTAACAAGTTTTGACAGCCCCGTGGCGCAGTTGGCTTGACACCAGCTTGCGAAACGAGAGGCCGCGGGTTCAATCCCCGCACCGAGACAAATGTTTGTGTGATCCACAAATATTTGTTTCGGGTCTGGGTGTTTGTGAGACCGAAAAGTCTCTCGTAGTTTCTGATACCCACGACACAGGACTTGTATCCTAGTGTGGGGTCAGAACTATGCAAGTGACTGTTGGGTGTATTTATTTATCTTTCGATCATATATCGCAGGTAAATTTTCTAGAAAGTAAATTTCTCATGAAAAACACGGTATATTTTTATCGATACAGTCCCAACCCTACGCCTAACCTCCGTCGTTAAAAATATTGCTGTTTGAACGCAGAGTTCGCTTAGCGTTTTAATAAATTTGGAAAATTAAAGATTCATATCAGATTCCCTTCACTAGTTCGTACTTCAGATAGACCTTAATGTAGGGGGGACGGCGAGGAATTGAGATAAAAATGCAACGGTCAAATTAGATTTAGACTCATGTAGATTTACTGCAGTTTTATGCTGTTTGGGATATTCGTATACAGGGCGTATTCAGACCGTGATCGGAAACTATGGCATGATGGCCACCGGGGGGTTTTGGTCGGTATGCCGGTTTAGGGAATTTTGTTAGGGACCCAGCCCGGCACTAACACCTGCGCGGACATGACGTCGCCGCGCGCCGGGCTGGAACACCGGTGACCCCGACATACGCTTCCCGCCCCCCCCCCCCCCCCCTCCCCCGGAGCTGGCGGGAAGTAGAGCCATAAACAGCTTTCCCCTCGAGAACAAAAAAAAAAGGTAATAGCTGCGGTGATTACAAACCTCGTGACATTAAAAAAAATACGTTTTCCTTACAACCACATGCATTTAATATCTATGATTGTTAGTAAAACGTCAATTTTTTTTATTTTTTGTCGGGTTTTTTTTAACGCCAATGGGTTTGGAATCACCGTCACTATTACCTGCCTTAGTTTCCGATCACGGTCTGAATACACCCTGTATAAGAGCGATGAGAGATTAGCCTTCTTCCTACAAGTCCTTTTAACGTAGCTTGAAAAAGGATCTCAGCAGGCCGCCGTGAGGGTATAGAGTGAAAAGAGATGAGAATTTCTATCTGTTTGGACAGCACTGTGCTTACCATCAGCTCACTTTTCCATGAGACCAAAAAAAACCAGCCAGAATGACGACCGCAAAGAATAGGTAAATAACCCTCCATAGATACAAACCAAGCATGTCGCGTGCTGGTATCAACCTGGTCACGATCAGTCCATCATAATCGTTCCGATTCATCATCAGCCCAAATACGTCCCACTGCTGGGCACGGGCCTCCTCTACAACTGAGAGGGTTTAGGCCTTAGTCCACCACACTGGCCTAGTGCGGGTTGGCGGACTACACACCTAAGAAATTCCTAAGAACTTTTAGGTGTGCAGGTTTTATCACGATGTTTTCCTTCACCGTTAAAGCAAGTGATAATTCATTGTGAATACACATATAACTTCGAAAAGTCAGAGGTGTGTGCCTGGGGTTTAAACCTGCGACCGTCGAAATTCTCGACCGCGCGCCTAAACCTCGAGGCCATCACTGCTTATCGTTCCGATTATTGAGGGATAATCATGACCATTTTGACTTTCTAAATATGTATATCAGATTATCATTATGTAAACTGTTATTTTTTTTAAAGGCAGCGTCTCCATAAAAAAATCAACTTCTGTGTATTTTCATTTCCAACGATATTTATCTTCATCATTGAAGTGCGTGTTAAATCATGATGGGTGTAAAATATACTTATCTATGTATATTTATATATTTAATTTTATATATACAGCATTTTATTTTAGCAAAAGTCGTGATGGCCTCGAGGTATGGGCACGCGGTCGAGAATCTCGACGGTCGCGGGTTCAAACCCCAGGCACACGCCTCTGACTTTTCGAAGTTATGTGTGTATTCACAATGAATTATCACGTACTTTAACGGTGAAGGAAAACATCGTGATGAAACCTGCACACCTAAAAGTTCTTAGAAATTTATTAGGTGTGTAGTCTGCCAACCCGCACTAGGCCAGCGTGGTGGACTAAGGCCTAAACCCTCTCAATGGTAGAGGAGGCCCGTGCCCAGCAGTGGGACGTATATGGGCTGATGATGATACAGCATTTTCAAAATTTTATGTTATACCGATATCAAAGATTATACCTACATTATATTAAGTATTATTCTTACCAATATACAGAGTGTATATATAAGACCGTGATCGAAATACATACATTTAATACTCAGTTGTAAGGAAAACGTTATTTTTTTAAATTTTTTGTCAAGATTTTTTTAATTTCACGGTATTTGTAATCATGGCTATAGCCTGTCTTAGTTTTCAATTACGGTCGTTATACACCCCGAATACTAAGATATCGGTAAGAGTTAAAAGTATTAGCAATTTACATACATACATACATAAACTCACGCCTGTATTCCCCGAAGGGGTAGGCAGAGGTGCATTTCTGCACCCACATTTCGCCAGGTATGTATCAGTCCCACGTAATAGGGGGCGAGCCTATTGCCGTTTTTCGGGCACATTTCCAGACTCCGTGCTGTTACCGAGAATTCCCTAATGGAAAAACCTAATAACACTTTGCCCGACCCGGGAATCGAACCCAGGACCTCTAGATCGCACGGCACATACTTGTACCGCGAGACCGATGTTTCCCATTTCAAAAAAAATACACGGAGATGTACACCAATATATTCAAAGAAGTATATTCAGATAAATAATTAAGATAAAGTAATAAAACAGTCCCCTCTAAGTTCATTACGTATTTAATGAAAAATCGATGTGATACCCTTCTTTAAGTGAGATAATTTTAGGGTCCCCTAGGGAATTACAAAAAATCCCTATAAAGTCCTGTTTTATTTACATAACTGCCCGCGGCTTCATGCAGGGCGCTGTAATGATGATTGCACCTTATAATCATTTTGCTTGGACTGTTTGGCAGTATTTACAACAAGAGACTGCAAGCTTGATGCCGGTTTGCTTGCTTGATATTTCCTTACGATATCGTATCAGGATTAAGGAGATCCGTAGGAGAACGAAGGTTGCTGACGCAGCTCAACGGTTAAGCAAGAGAAACTGCGAGAGACTTTTCGGTCTCACAAACACCCAGACCAGAAACAAATATATGTGGATCACACAAACATTTGTCTCGGTGCGGGGATCGAGCCCGCGGCCTCTCGTTTCACTAGCTGGTATAGCCAACTGCGCCACGGGGCTATTATAATGTTCTACGGAACCAATTCACTTACTCCCGTTTCACTCTTGTCCGGGAGCTATATCGAAGGGCCATCCTTGATCTGCGTGCTTCATTTGATATTTATTTTTAATTAGGAAAAAAGCACGCTCCTCAGCCACTCCTAATTATACCGTAGCTTATCTTAAGGGATGATTTATACACCCCCGCAGTTTTTCACTCGGTTCTCGTGTATAATTACAGTTTGCATTCAATTTTCATGGACTGATTAGCTGGGGTGTTGATTTATTCATTAAATAAATTATTTGGAGATTTTTTGGACATTAAGAAATTATAATTTTGATGGAATAAAATTTTGGTTGTATTTTGACAAATTTTTAGACATAAATTGAAATTTCTAGCGTGTTATTAGTTTTAATAGAATGTTTAAATAACTTATATTTTTACAAATGTTTGATTGAGTGACTCATAGGATGGTCAGAAAATTTCGTGAGATGCACTTAAATGCTCATTTCAATGAGGATAGAAAACATCGTGATACCTAAGAATTTTCATGGGAAATTGGCTTTCCATACCTTAAAAATTCTTAATAAATTCTTCCGCTCTCGGGTACATATGCATTTAAAGTAGGATATGTTTAATCTATCTACCTTAGATACCTAGTCCTAACGTTTTTTTCAAAATAATCAACGAAAGAATCAATATACTTGACATCTAACCTCTTATTGAGTAACACTTGGCTTGAATCATTTCTTCAAAACAGTTTTAGACTTACCTATTATTATACCATTTGAAAATAACGTTGTATGAAGTAAATCGAATGCACCCAGATATAAAATACAATTTTTACGTCCACCTTTCAGACAGGGGGGAAAGTAATTTTGCCCAGTGATTTCCAAACATAGTTAAAATAGTGTGGCCAGTAAAAAGGCGGGAAGCGGCGCGGTGCGGCTGAGCGTTAATTAAAACGACAAAACAAAATAATCGTTGGCTTCACTTACAGTCAGAATTCACACTATTCCGATGCGAGAATTAATTAAACACAGCATGTGTGTGTGGAATTATGCATGCTGGAAGCGTCAAAAGGCTAGAAAAACATTCAAATTATTATTTTATTTGATAAATAGGTATATTACATCATAGTTTGAATCATTAAGTGAAAACTTCTTTAGCATCGTTGTGGTTTGAAAGTCAATGAAACGAAAAAGCGACAGTAAAAAGAGACAGACACATAATTTCATAAGATTTAACGTGGGAGGAAATGAGATAGGAAGCATACAGTGTTTCTTATATTCGTGATTCTGTTTGTGCTCTGCTTCGTACCCCCTCCATCCGTGTTCACCAAGACATAGTGGGAGTTTGCTTGGGCCTCAGCGTTTTACGTAGTTTAGTGATGGCCTCGAGGTTTAGGCGCGCGGTCGAGAATTTCGGCGGTCGCAGGTTCAAACCCCAGGCACACACCTCTGACTTTTCGAAGTTATGTGTGTATTCACAATGAATTATCACTTGCTTTAACGGTGAAGGAAAACATCGTGATAAAACCCGCACACCTAAAAGTTCTTAGGAATTTCTTAGGTGTGTAGTCCACCAACCCGCACTAGGCCAGCGTGGTGGACTAAGGCCTAAACCATCTCAGTTGTAGAGGAGGCCAGTGCCCAGCAGTGGGACGTATTTGGGCTGATTATGAGTAAGAGGTTAAGAATATTTGTATTACTAGACATCACACAATTAACGTGTGACGCTTTTGGGCTTCTATGGAAGTACCGCCACTGTTACTAGGGTAGCATGAATACTATAACTAATATCACTTCTCATTCCAAGCCACATTCAGCGTTTTAACTCCACGCATCGCCCGGTAGACACTGTGGGCCATAAATTGAGCGGGGCTGTCAATTGCACGCGCCCGCCAATAGTTGCGGTCGCTGTGCCGCGGCGCGCTCGCAACTGCCGCCCGCCGGTTCTGTGTCCACAACATGAAATGTTTTTGTCGACAACTCTTTACTTCCAAAAAGTCTGAAGAGTTTCATATTTTGAATTTTATAGAGGGTGTAAAATTACCATGATCGAAAACTAAGATCGTAGTTACGGTGATTACAAACACATCATCATCATCATCGTCATCATCATCAGCCTTTATACGTCCCACTTTTGGGCACGGGCCTCCTCTACAACTGATTGTGAGAGGATTAAAGCCTTAGCCCACCACGCTGGCTTAGTGCGGGTTGTCGGACTACCCACCTAAGAAATTCCTAAGAACTTTTAAGCGTGCAGGTTTCATCACGATGTTTTCCTTCACCGTTAAAGTACGCGATAATTACAAACATATTGACGCTAAAAAAAATCCCCAAAAAAAGAATAAAAATTTTGACGTTTTTATAATCACTATTAGGTACTATTATCTGGTGTCAGTTTTCGGTTACGCCCTGAATGTTGAAAATCTATTTCTAGTTTATCTTTCTAAATGATGCGACGGACATAATAGAGTACATACATATATAGTACGAGTATCTAGTTCACTTTCGTTCGTTGATAACAGTAACTTGACATACTACGACTTGGAAGAATAAGAAAATTATCAGGCATGGTTCAGATTCGAAATAAGAACAATATTGATGTATTGAAAACTAGCTTTTGCTCGCGACTCCGTCCGCGTAGACTACAGAGTTTGGTTCAGAAAGAAAATAGTAGTCTATATTACTCCAAAGAGTCCCATTTATGTCCATACCAAAAAATCATTCAAATCGGTCAAATAGACGTGAAACGTGTGCCGCCGCGCACCGGCCGGCCGGCGCCTTGCACATCATAATTGCGCGCTTGATAATTTTTTCGCTGCGGTGTTATTTTAAAACAGCGATATCTTCTAAGATACTCATTGAAATCAAATGATGTAAAGGGCAAATTTCTTTTAAATTAAATACTTGTGATGAATAACGTATTTATTTGGATAAGGATTAATATCATCTTTATAAAAACACATTCACAAATAATGCTTTATTTTAGAACAAATTTGGTAAGCATAAAAAAGGTTATAGTGAGCCAATCTTAAAAGATAGACTTATGCTCTCTCGGACTTTTTTTTAGAACTTTTAAAGGGGAATAATTCTGTCATACATTATTTTAGCGAAACTTTAACCGTTTCCGCAGCGCACGCAGCGGAAGTTCTCAAAAGGGAAAAAATACTCCCGATTTTGAAACATTATTTATTGCTGCTCCGCTCCTATTGGTCGTAGCGTGATGTTATATAGCCTATAGCCTTCCTCGATAAATGGGCTTTCTAACGCTGAAAGAATTGATCAAATCGGACCAGTAGTTCCGGAGATTAGCGCGTTCAACCAAACAAACAAACAAACAAACAAACAAACAAACAAACAAACAAACTCTTCAGCTTTATATATTAGTATAGATACAAGGGTTTGTCTTATCTCATTTCTGTATTCACCCATTACTTCCCGAGCATCCAAAACATTGTTTTTTTTTTTGATAAAACGTAAAAATTAAGTTCTTAGTAATAATATGGGAAAAAAGTTTTTTTTTTCGCGATATATGAAGTCGATATATAAAAATACATATTATTTTTGAAACCATGATATGACTTATTAAACAAAATAAAACAATACGGTGAAAAATATTACCTGTATATTTCTTCCCTTTTATTGCATAATTTTGACACCCGTGTCATAGCCTCGGTAGCGCAGTAGGCAGCGCGTAAGTCTCATAATCTTAAGGTCGTGAGTTCGATCCTCACCCGGGGCATATCTTTTTTGTATTTTTTTATTTATTTATTTCTTGGTATTTTAATATTGGTGAATATTATCTGATGTTTTCTTTTGTTGCATTATATTTTTTAATTTATTTTTAGACGATTTCTTTTCCCTATATATTTAAGGTTATCAGGGCTCGTTAATATATTTATAACTAAGCAGTCACTTTTTAATTGTGTTAAAAAAAGACGTGGTATTTATATTAATAACAATAAATAAAATATTATTAATTCATATAATAATATGAATACAAAACAGTATTTTTTATTTATTTATTATAAATATATAATAAATAAATAAAAAATACTGTTTGATCATGACATGATTAATCATTTCCATAATCATGTCATCAGGGTATCATTCAACTAACATTACCTACATAGATAAAAGTATTAAAAAAAATAACACATAATAAAAACAAATATTCACATATAACAAATAATAATGCAAAAAATAATAATATATCAAACGAAAAATTCATATATTTAATAACTACTCCTGCTTATCCTCTGCTTACTAAGGTACATTATATACGTAATTGATAAACTCAACGCCTTCAATTAATATAATAGCAAATACACAAAATTATAATATTTCCTCGTAATCATACCAGGGTCAGATTAATTGTCATAATTCTAAATACATATAATATAGTACATACATACATAACCTCACGCCTGTATTCCCCGCAGGGGTAGGCAGAGGTGCATTTCTGCACCCACATTTCACCAGGTATGTATCAGTCCCACATAAAAGGGGGCGAGCCTATTAACGTTTTTCGGGCACAGGCATCCTCTTCAACTGAGAGGCGATAGGCCTTAGTCCACCACGCTGGCCTAATGCAGGTTGGTGGACTACACACCTAGGAAATTCCTTAGATCATCTAGCTGTGCAGATTGCATCACGATGTTTTCCTTCACTGTTAAACTTATGAATACACACATAACTTTGAAAAGTCAGAGGTGTGTGCCTGGAGTTTGAATCCGCGACCACTGAGATTCTCGACCTCGCGCTTAAACCTCGAGGCCCTCATATAGATAGATAGGTAAACACTTTATTGTACACCATTTAAACAAACATACAATACAACAGACAACTTATAACATAGTGGACAATCGGCGGTCTTATCGTTCAAAGCGATCTCTTCCAGACATGATGAAATATTCAACGAGTGATCAACGAGATGTGGGGGTATTTAAATTATATATGCCTATAAATGTATATACATATTATATGTATACTACCGACAAAAAGTTTGGAAGCACCATTAATTTTTGTAAAAACAAATAGCAAATTGATAATACCAATTTTTATCGATGTCGTAATAAAATATAATATTATTTTAGTAATAACAATATGGTTTTGTTTCATAGTTTAATTGTTGTTTTAATTAAGTGCCTTATCATTGTTAATTAAATAATACTATATCTTATATTATTTCTAAAGTAATTGAGAGTATTAAAAGTGCTTCCAAACTTTTTGTCGGTAGTGTATGTATGTATGTAAATAGCAGAATAATTTAAATCTAATAAAGCTGGTTCTTATTCTTGGCGTAAGTAGAGCTGAAGAGTCAATGACATTTATTTCGCAATGTAGTGGTCAATATTATGCTAATTTTACAAACCTGTAATGTGAAGTTAGATTGGTATCTACGTTATCTGTAAATATGATATCTGTCTCGTAATCTCGCGACACATGTGCGATCTAGAGGTCTCGGGTTCGATCTCCAGGTCGGGGAAAGTGTTATTGGGGTAATTCCATTAAAAAATCTCAGTAACAGCACGGACTGTTACTGAGATTTTATTATAATTATTATTATTATAATATAATTATGCCCGAAAAAAGGTCAATAGACTCGCCCCCTATTACGAGGGACGAAATCACAATTGGCGAAATCTAGGTGAAGAAATGCACCTCTGCCCACTCCTTCGGGGAAAACAGGCATGAGGTTATATTAAGTGTATGTATGTAAATATAATAATATCACAGGTTTTTATACGCTTTATTAAATTTTAATCTATATTGGAGACTAATGTCGAAACTAAAGTGTATCTAATAATTTTGAATCGATTCTTAAATTTTATTTATTGAAGACATAACGGTCTAAGTCAGACAAGTATTTATTTTGTAAGTACTATATAAGCTATATTTTATCCTAGATATATAGCTAGGTGTTTAACAACAGGTGGCCAGTTACTCTGCACACTAAGCTATACGTCCAAAGGCCCTGACATACCCCTTTCTGACTTTCCTGAGGCACCAAAAGAGGAACTTAAAGAGATTTTTCCCCATGAAAAAGGAATAAATTAAAAAAAGGTGGCATATAAATTATGGTTGGGGCTACGATATACAACTTTAAATTCATCACCGATCACTCATCACCGTCTAATCATTTCTCGTTTCCCAAACCACAAGGCCACAGGTCATTAACCTCCACAATTCTCCACGTTTCATTAGACGCGGCCATAACATTTTTTCGCCCTGTTAATTTCCCCTTACTAATTAATAACCAGAGACAGGAAGCTCTTACCATTGAAAGATAACGGCCGGGGAATCGAACTGCGACTCGTCGAGACCATTCAGTTTTATCACCCGGAGCTATAAATTAGAGGGGAAGGAAAATTTTATCTCCGATGAGTTTCGGCGGTTTTTTTAAGGTTCGTACTAAAGTCCTTGAGAAGGCTAGGTTTGGGTAACATGCAATTTGTATAGCAATAAATCCGATTAAATTTTGTGGTCTTAGCGTAAAAAAGTGTAGTTACCATTCAATGTATAATATACTAATTTACACTCTCATCTATTTGGTCTCGCGGGACAAGTATGTGCCGTGCGATCTAGAGGTCCTGGGTTCGATTCCCGGGTCGGGCAAAGTGTTATTGGGTTTTTCCATTAGGAAATTCTCAGTAACAGCACGGAGTCTGGAAGTGTGCCCGAAAAGCGGCAATAGGCTCGCCCCCTATTACGTGGGACTGATACATACTTGGCGAAATGTGGGTGCAGAAATGCACCTCTGCCTACCCCTTCGGGGAATACAGGCGTGAGTTTATGTATGTATGTATGTATAAATCTATATTTTCCGCAGATTTGTTGCATTTGTAGGCTTATTAAGCCACTACAGGTATTCGAGCACATACTCAATTCTCATGACGGCCTGCTGAGGCATTTCTTCGCGCTGCGCTTAACCCCCCCTAACAGGAAAAGATAGCAAGTCTGTTACTCCCCCTCCCGAGCTAACGTAAGCATAAGTAGACATATTTTTATCTGTTCTGGTTGAATGAAGAAATTGTAACAAAACTTTGGAGAACATCCGGAAAAGAAAAAAACTTGCTTCCGTGTACACCATCCCCATTGACCATTTGACCATGTCCTCAAAATTAAACAAATCGAAGACTTTTGATCTCTTTAATGCTTATGTAATACATAATTAGCCCTTAAGAAAGAACAAAAACAGGTAATATGAAAAATATCCCTCAGAATTGTAGCTAAAATTTCATAAAATTGTTTCCTAAGCAATTTCATACAATTCCTTCGTTATTCGGATGCATTTTCTCCCTTTCCAAGGCGATAATTCACGAGATAGCAAACTGTTTTAATATAAAATCTTTGAAACTTATTGATTTATCGCACCGCCCGACTTTTAATTACTAAGTTCGTGTTTTTATGAATGATTAAAGTTGCCACCGTAAATATTAGCGGTTGGTGAAATTTTAAATTGCTAATGGCCAGTTTGTTATGAGAGCTCCAGTATTACATACTAGACTGCCCGCGACTATGCCTGCGATAAATCTGGAAATATAACCGTATGATATATGAACTTATTTAATAGTGAGTATTAAGCTAGTAATACTAAAAAAGACATTGATAACAGCTATCCAAATCAGGGTCAAAAATGGTTATAAACTTAATTTTTAAAATTGAATAAATACACCCAATACTTACATACAATATAATTCTGACTCCACACTAAGACGAGTCTTTTGACGTAAGTATCAGAAACAACGAGAGACTTCGGTCTCACAAACACTCGAACCCGAAACAAATATATGTGGATCACACAAACACTTGTTTTGGAGCGGGGATCGAGCCCGCGGCCTCTCGTTCACAAGCTGGTGTCTAGCCAACTGCGCCACGGGGCTGTCAAGCTTCTATCATATAACATAGCTGTCCAGAATGTGTGGATATGCATCTCAGCCTACCCCTTGGCAGATTTACCGTATGAGTATACGTTTATAGAATTTCTTTTATCTACCGCATCGGCCCATAAAACAAAGAAAATTACTTTAGCCCTTAAAATTTATTATGGAGAATAATGGATTAAAAATATTTTATGACAAAGACACTAACCATAACTGTCCTTGTCAAATAGAGCTGTTAATGATCTAATACAGCGATTAAACCAGCTTACAAGCCATTAAAAATCGTCAAACATACTTTCCCATACATCTAGTGTTGTGTTTGGGAATAGCAAAGTTATTTTTGCGGACGATTTCGCGCGATCTATTTCCTAATTCGTAGACTTTGTATAGAACAGCTTTACCATCGACTGCAAACATAACCTTGCCGCATTGTCCAGAGCAATCGAATTATTTAGTTGTAAATCAATTGGCGGTGTCGACGAACCGATGTTAATAATTGTGAGAAAATATTTCGGCAGTTCTGACCTACATTCCGTAATTGTTTTCGTTGGAGTTCTTTGTAGTTACATAATGTCTGTTTAACACATAATCTACTATTATGTTGTGTTTTAAGGCCATACATGTCCCACTGCTGGGCATGGCCTTCCTCTATAATTGAGAGGCGCTAACTTGAGTCTTCCTTTGAAAATACCTTATAGAGCACCTAGTTGTTTAGGTTTCATTAAAATGTTTTTCGTCATTTTAGCGCTTGATAATTCGATATGATAGAGTACATAAACAAATGCTTTTACGCATGTAGGGTAGATATTATCTTTACTAAATACGATGTTCAGAATTACTAGATTAAACTCAAAAACTCTATCCAATCTGAGAATCGAAATCATCATCTCTCGATCGCACACCATTGCAAAAGGGACATTCTATTTAAATCCCGTAACATATACTAGAACTAACCACAAGCTCTTTGAAATCACATGCAACATCTTCAATTACAATCGAACAGCGACTTTCGACAGCCCCGTGGCGCAGTTGGCTAGACACCAGCTTGCGAAACGAGAGGCCGCGGGTTCGATCCCCGCACCGAGACAAATGTTTGTGTATATATATATATATATACTCAGCCTATCGCCGTCCACTGCTGAACGTAGGCCTCCCCAAGAAAGCGCCAACCATCCCGGTCTTGTGCAGCCCTCATCCATCCGTTACCCGCCACCTTTCTCAAGTCGTCGGACCACCGTGCTGCAGGTCGTCCTACACTACGTTTGCCTAAGCGCGGTCTCCACAAATATTTGTTTCGGGTCTGGGTGTATGTGAGACCGAAAAGTCTCTCGTAGTTTCTGATACCCACGACACAAGACTTGTATCTTAGTGTGGGATCAGAACTATGTATGTGACTGTTGGGTGTATTTATTATTTTATTTATTTAATCTACTCCATTTATACAAAGCCAATCACCACTGCCAAAGTCCCTTAAACCCACACGGCCACACATCCTCTATTTACAATCACGTGATGCCAAGTGCCATTATGAACTATGATTTCATTAATCAAGTGTGTCGCCCGTGCACCGAATCACAATTGAACAGACGAATCGATTACCGTTCGGCGAGCCGCACAGCTCCCATCACCGCTAAATATAGATATGGTCAATAAGTCGGCCACTGATCATTTGATCATCATCTTGCGCTCTAATAATAGAAAATGCATCAGTGATCATGCGTTCAGCACATGTCTTCTATTGACTTTTATTTGCTGGCGCTGTTCTTGTTTGGAGTTATGGCGTTTGGTAAACTCACACCGCTTTATAAGATTCTTTTAGGGCTAATGTTAAATCACCACTACCTTTTCAACCATTTTTTTTCATACAACTTTCTCGTCGGTTAGACTTAATAAAAGACATAATTAAAGACCTAAAAATTAGTCTGCCTCTTTAGTCATGAGGCTTAAGTGTGCGACTTGTGATTGAGAGCTCCTATGTTCTATTTCCGGGTCGGACAAAATAAAATTGGACTTTTTAGAAAATTCTTAGTATCATTTGGAAGTGAAATCGAAAATTGGCAATAGACCCTTAGCTATTACTTGAGACTTAAACAAGGTAAAGCTGGCGAAATAAAGGTTTGATAATACACCTTTAATTATTCATGAATAAAATAATAACCAATGGTGTTCTGTATTAACTGAACTTTCTCAATTAATTCAGGCATTCTATAGTTTCACCCCTCAAGCAGATTATGATGTTTTGTAAAAGTTCCCCCGCTGAAAATATATAGTGAACTCTACAAACTTATCTGGGGTATGAACTTTCTTGTGCAAAGTTTTTTATTGCGAAGTTCTACATTTGCAGCTCGAATGGCTACGGAAGATATGAACATCCACAATATATATTCTGACAAACTTTGTTAATGTATAAGATTTTTGTTCTCGCGATTATACCAAATGTTTCAAAAGATCATCAGGAATCGAACATTTTTACAATATATCTTAGTCTATTTATTTTATTTATTTATACTTTTTAGTACACTATACAATAATTTATACTACATGATTGAAAACAATGAAGACAATAAGTATAGGCACAATAGGCGATCTTATCGCTAGCTGCAATCTCTTCCAGACAACCTACGGGACTGGAATGAAAGGTTGTAGTTCAGGCAGTTGTCTTCAGAAATAGAAAAACAAAGAAATAACATATAAATAAACATACATAAATATATAAAGATCATATAGTAAGATAACATTTAATAGAAGATCTTATACGAGTATCTGTAAAGTTTCCATTAGTAGTTTGCATGAATTAAAACAATACTATTAATAAATATATATAAATACTAAATACATACATACATATATATACAAATTTACCAAAACAAATATAAAGTTAAGAACAGTGAGCTCTGAGAAGTTTTTTAAAAGTGGAAAGTATTTAGCCTTTCGAATTGTCAGCGGCAATTCATTCCACAAACGTGCAGCATGGACTGTAAATGAATTACTAAGAAATATATTTGTCTTAAGAGTATCATTAATATTATTGTATAAACCCAACAGTCACATACTTCTATCCCACACTAAGATACAAGTCTTGTGTCGGGAATATTAGAAACTGCGAGAGACTGTACACTCCCATAAGCACCCAGACCAGAAAAAAAGATATGAGTCATAGAAGAGCTATGGATCGTATCGATCGAAGTCGCAAGTCTTTTCACAAGCTGTTGTTTAAGAGATGCTCTCAAAAATGGTTGTGTTGAAAATCTTGATCGCTCTGTTATTAGCACGGCGAGCATAAAAGTATTAAAATATTTATTTACCAAATGAAATACCCCGTAACGGCAGCCATCCTGTGAAATCGATAGCGATCAAAGTTTTACTCATCAAAACAATGAATACTGGTATCAAATCGTTCACAAACCAGGCCCTTAATTTAAGTGCCATGTGTTTGAGCAATTTATTAGCAGACGGCATAGTTGAATTTCATTGATATGACATCTACAATTTTATTCTATCCTAGTAACCTTAATTTTATGGATTGTAATTTGCGTACCTATCAGTCTATTTATCCACTACAATATATAGTGAAGTGGAGAATGGTGGGGAGGATTTTTCTATACTGGTACGACAAAATGATAACGCCGTACTTGATGGTGGATTTGAAAATTTACCATATGTGTATGAGAGTACCTAGATTCGATTCCTGGATCGACGACATTGACAATGACATTTTTCTTACGATATTCTTCACATAAATTGAAAGTCTGGTCAGACTCGCCTCCGACTCCGACTTGGCTAGCAAAATGTGGCTGTAGACACTCAGCCTACCTTTCAAAGAAATTAGCGTGAGATATGACAACTATTTGACAACACACGATCGCTTTAAATCCGTGGAGTGACTAGTTAAAACAAGACATAATTAACCCCGTGCGGAATTTACAAAATATAAAGATACCAATTTGGGAAACGAGTGCACTTATCAATTTAACTTTTTCGCATGCAGTATCACTCGTCGATGTTGCCATGCGTTGCTACATTCCGAGAGCAATCTCAATTATATTTTCGCGCTTTGAAAATTTTGTTTTTTTAATATCAACCTACTCTGTTTGTGGATTTACGGCTTCATTTTATATGTTCCGAAGTCTAGTTGCAAAAATGGCTTATCCATTCTATGATTATATATATGACTGCCTCGTGGTCTCGCGGTACAAGTATGTGCCGAGCGATCTAGAGGTCCTGGGTTCGAATTCCGGGTCGGGCAAAGTATTATTGGGTTTTTCCATTAGGAAATTCTCAGTATACGGAGTCTGGAAATGTGCCCGCAAAACGGCAATAGTCTCGCCCCCTATTACGTGGGACTGATACATACCTGGCGAAATGTGGGTGCAGAAATGCACCTCTGCCTACCACTTCGGGGAATACAGGCGTGAGTTTATGTATGTATGTATCATCATCATCAGCCCATATACGTCCCACTGCTGGGCACGAGCCTCCTCTACAACTGAGAGGGTTTAGGCCTTAGTCCACCATGCTGGCCTAGTGTGGATTGGCGGACTACACACCTAAGAAGTTCCTAAGAACTTTTAGGTGTGCAGGTTTTATCACGATGTTTTCTTTCAGCGTTAAAGCAAGTGATAATTCATTGTGAATACCCACATGACTTCGAAAAGTCAGAGGTGTGTGTCTGGGGTTTGAACCTGCGACCGCGGAAATTCTCGACCGGACCCCTAAACCTCGAGGCCATCACTGCTTCATCATGTATGTATGTATGTATGTGATTATTCGTTATGTGATACCATATATTCTATACCAGCTTGAGGAACGAGCGGCTGTGAGTTTCATCCCCACTCGAAACAGTATAGACAAGCAAATACACAAATATTTGAATCGGGTTTGGGTTTGCACTTTGCAGCTCTGAAATGTCTCTCGTAGTTTTTGATAGCCACGAATTAGTGCGGGCCAAAACCAATATACAGGCTGTATTCAGACCGTGATCGGAAACTAAGGCAGATAATAGCTGCGGTGATTACAAACACCGTTACAATAAAAAAATCCTGACATCCGATCATCATCAACGTCAACGTCCAGTAGGAGTAGCAGTAGCTAGGCACAGGCCTCCGTTACTACTAAGAGGGTTTAGACCTTAGTCCTCCACGCTGGCCTACGTAAGAAATTCCTAAAAACTGTTTAGATGTGTAGGTTTGATGTACCGACACTGGCTGATAGCTAAACTTACCCTTGAAAAAAAATACATTCTTTGGGGACATAATATACGTATATAAACTCATGCTTGTATTCCTCTAAGGGGTAAGAAGAGGTGCATTACTGCACCCAAATTTTGCCAAGCATGTATCAGTCCCAAGTAATAGGGAGCGAGCTTATTGTGGTTTTTCAAACATATTTCCACACGCCGTGCTGCTACTGAGAATTTCCTAATGGAAAAAAAACAATAACACTTACCAAGACGGGAATCGAACCCGGGAACTCTATATCGCACGGCGAAACCTATACCGCAAGACCACGAGGCATTGTAAATTTATCCTTGAAAAAAATTACGTTTCTCAGGCAATATCGAAAAATGATCAACAAATTTGACTATGTTTTATTTATGTCTGTATCTTATTATAAACTCAACGAAAATAAATTGGCGGGCAACGCTTCATAGAATATATATTCAAAAATTTTATCGGTAAACCAGTCTGGAATTTAAAATTCTTAGCGGTTCCTAACATATTATGCCTAAAACTTGCCGTGCAAGTTTTTTTTAACATGCTTGTTACGAATATTAATCAATGCACGGTCAGACGCCAACTAATGAGGTAACATTCAATTAAATGGAAAAGTGTGCAGTGATATTGTGAATCATGGGACCCTATAAAGACCAAGGGAGTTCATGGAAATATTTCTTTCGACAAGTAAGTATTCATCTTTCACTTACCCAGCTCCTAATTCTATTTCATGAATTGCTATTGCTCGCCATTCCATGTGGGAACTGTAGACTTAAATATATATTTTTTATGCCAAATTTTTCGTTTGATACCAGAGCCTATAACTTTCCTCGAGTCAAAGTCAAAGTCAAAGTCAAAATCACCTTTATTCAAATAGATTTTTACAAGTGCTGTGTACGCTTGACACATAAGGGAGCCTAATCTTTAAATTAAACTCCAGCACTAGTAGAATTATCGTATATTTAATAATTACAATTACAATAATGTTGCTAGCAAGAAGGTCGGGTAATGAATGACGATTGACACGTAATTAGTAATAGAATGCCTGACAGTGACACTTTCTAACGTGCGGCTTGCTATCATTATTCTGTAAGGCGCTGGCCTTAACAAGTGCTTTTGAATCGTCAATTAAGTTTTTTTAAACTATTGCCGCTTCGAAACTGGAATGGCTGAATCGATAAATGGATTATTCAATACAAAATTTATTTTTCTAGTGGTTCCTGAGATTAGCGCGTTTAACCAACCCAATAACCTATTCAGTTTTATCATATTATATAGATTATATTATATATATTATATTTATCATATTATTAAGTAGCGGTTGGTTACCGCGTCACCCACCCGGAATCTTTTTAAATAACTAAATTGTTACTTGTCACAGTCATTGTAAAATGGTTATTTGTTTTGTGATATATTTATGTATGTACATAGTAGTATATTTCATATGTATTTGTATTGTTGTTTTCTTTTTATATTATTCGTATGTAGTTCGTGTTTAGTTTATTCGTATAATTGTACGTCACATATATTATTTTATATATAAGTAGATATTATTAATACGTACCCACCCGCTCTGTTTTTCTTATACTTTCCAGTCCATCCTACGGTTGTCTGGAAGAAATCGCATTCAGCGATAAGACCGCCATTTGTATGTCAACATTTCGCATTTCAGCAGGTCAATTATGTACCTATAATTTTTCTAATTGTAGTTGCGTTTAAAAATAAAGACACCCAACATACATACACATACTCTCGGTCCTGTATACAAGTTACAACTTATTTAACTTTTAGACTTTTTGCTTTAATTAGAACTCAAACCCAAATCAAATATTAATCGGTCACATATAAAATTCAGTTCAGTTTCAGCTCGCAAATAAACTCAGTTTTGTTATGCCACCAAGTAGAATTCTGGGCTAGGCAAAGAGTTGTTAAGTTATTTAATTAAAAAATTGTCAGTAACAGCAAGTAGTCTTCAAATGTACCCAAAACGACAAGAGGCTTTACTCCTGTGGCATCTAGTTTTCGACATAGGGGAAAGGTTGGTCTGGCAACATACCTCCACCTACCCCTTTGTCGTGAGTGTATCTATGGGTATGTTTTAATAAGCCTGTTTAACATTCCAGTTGCTGGTAGCCAGCGGAGCATGGAACTGCTATTTTATGCTGGGACTATGTATGGGGTCGCCCACTGTCCTAATTCCACAAATGAGGAAAGAAGCCAACTCCACTGAAGTTATCAGTGAGGACATGGCATCATGGATACGTAAGGCTTTGTTATGTTATACATACAGCCAAAACCGAATATAACGACATCTTTTATACCGACAGGATCGGTTATAACAACCGAATGGCAAGGTCCCGGCCGAATATCTAAATAAAATAAATGAATACTTGTGTTAATTGCTTATAACAACTATCAGACATAACGTCCGAAATATACGACCCCTTCAATGTCGTTATATCAGGTTTCAACTGTATTAATATAGGAGTAACTTAATTGCATACAAAAAGAGATTCACAACTGTCAGAGTCGTCTTGAAAATATTCCAGGATCGATACGTGGGTCGAAAACGTTACTAGGTTATAAAAAAATGCTTAGTAGCAGAATGGAGTCTAGTTAGCAGCACGGAGTCTGGAAATATGCACGACAAATGATAGGCTACCGTAACGTAGGTGTTTAAACCCTCGGCGGCCATGCCTTCCCGGAATACTGGCATTAGATTATACATATGTATTTGTCCAAAAAAAGGTAACATATTATTAAAACTGACAAATGATACTATTTACAATAAACATAACACTTAATCCTTTTTAATTTCAGCTGCCATCTTGTCTTGGGGTGGAGTCCCATGGATTCTGATTCTACCATACTTGACAGCTGTTATGGGAAGAAAAACACCACACATTCTCGTCACAGTCACAACTCTAGCTGGTTTCACAACTTTCACCCTGGGCAAAAACGTTACGCACATAATAATTAGTGAAATGTTTCAAGGGTTGCTCGCTGCGTCATACCTAACAATGTCTGTCGTTATCATAACAGAATACTCATCTTCTAAATACAGAGGATTATTTTTGACGCTCAAATCAGCGTGCTTTTTCTGGGGTATATTATTTGCGAATGCAATCGGTACATTTTTTCATTGGAAGAAAATTGGAATGGTCGGTATGGCTTGTTCGATTTACAATTTAATAACAGTTCTTTTCTGGCCTGAATCTCCTTATTGGTTGGCGAAGAAAGGCAAGATAGACGAGTGTTCAGCAGCCCATATCTGGCTCAAAGGCGAAGACGAAGCTTCTGATAAAGAATTGATTAGATTGAAGAACTCGCATCGATTCTTCGGTAATGTGCGACCGAGAGGCTTTAGAAAACGTCTAGAAAATATATCCAAACAAATAATGCAGAAGGAATTCTACAAGCCAGTATTGTTTTCTATTTTGCTAACATTTTTGTATTTATTATCTGGGAAATTGATATGCACAGTGTATGCATTAGATATAATTAGTAAAATAACTAATAACCAATCAACAGCATATACTGTTATGCTAATTTTAGACGCAGTTACTGTTTCAAGTATGTATGTTGCTTGTTTATTGGCCAGGGTTTTTAAAAGACGAACAATGTTATTAACATCCTCTATTATAGGTGTTATATTTCTATTGGCGATATCTCTGTATTTATATCTGGTTAAATTGTCAGTTTTGCCTGACAATAAATACTTATCTGTGTCATTATTAATAGGTTTTTCAGTTGCAATCGCGTGCGGTCCGATGATATTATCAACGTCTATATCGGGCGAATTGTTACCTTTAAAATCGAGAAGTGTTTCCATGTGTATAATAGCTTTGATTTTCAAAATATCTTATGGAAGTTTCTTGAAAGTATCACCGTATTTGTTTAAGGCTTTGGGATTGTACGGAACGTTTTTCTTTTTTGCAATATCGTCTTCTGTTTGCTTAGTACTTATTTATATTTACCTACCTGAAACTAAAGATAAAAGTCTGCCTGAAATAGCTGATTTTATGAAAGGTGTGAGTCCAATTATTCATAGGGACGAGGAATTAGTCCCTGTAAGAAGAAAAGACGTATCAGATGATGTAAATATGACTATAGAATAATTTGTAAATTAATTTCTTAAAATATATCTAGTTTTATTTCTGAACTACCGTCATACACCCGCTCCATTCCACCAATTTACTCAACATAAAATTACACTCCATAAAGATACTATGTTCTTTAACTCTACTATATATGCTTTATCTTATTTTCAAAGAATCCCGCGGAATCTTATCAACATCATAATGAAAAGGAAAGAACTTAAAAGACGAACAGACCAATAAACGCGGAAAACTACTTAGTTATTTATTATGTAGCGATTAAAATGTTGAGTAATGACACTATCCTTGTAGATTTTTGAAGTTATACTTCTTTTGGCGCGTTAGGGAAAAATGATGAGAGTGATTTTTTACGATGCGCGCGCACACCGACACCAAAAAGTTATTCAGAAAAAGTTTTTATTTATTTTAATTTAATCTGATTTTACTTTTAAAATTCTGCTCACGTCACGTGCCGTCAAGACCGAGTCATGACGTCAGAATTAATTATAATTTTAATTTCCTTAATTTAAATTTATTACTTATATGATATTATGTACGTTACGCATGGTCAGGCTTAAGTCGTTGTTAGTAATATAACTCGCCCCTGCCTCTGTCTAACTCCCTCAATTTTAATCGTAGGATACCCGAGTTTGGTATCATTGGAACCGGCGTGACGTAAGCTATCGATTGGCCCCATTGGAATCGGGAATTTCGTTCATCCTAATTTTAAGATTAAGTAAAAAACTTATTGAAGTTATTACGATGCGCGCGCACACTGTCATGAAAAACCGACACCATGAAGTTATTAAAATATTATTTTATAATATTTTATTATATTATTTAAGAAAATATATATTTATGTATGAAGTATAACTTCTAACGCGTGTACATAAGTACACACACACACTTTTTTATTCACATAGCTTAATTATTTTTTTACAAAAAGAAATTATAAATTGAGTTTAAGACAATTCACCGATTTCAGCTACATCTAGTGTTTATTCCAAAAAAATTTAAAGCATCGATTATTTCAAAAGTTACTCTAAAGTTACACTAGACGGCGCTGCATTAGAAAACGCCATCTATTGAGTTGTAATGGAATCAAATCAATGCAACCCAATAATTGTTACTGTAAACTAAATCGCGAGATGGCGCCTAAAAATCAATTGTTAATACCTTGCTCTTTAGGATTTTATAATCACCATGTGCCTCTTAATTCGCCTTGGTTCGAATAAAACAGGATAAATCGAAAGTATGTTTCGGCTTTTCGTAGAATGCGTTTTGGCGCATACCAAGCAATAAATTGAAAAAAATCATGAGTAATCCGTAACTTATTCGTCCGAATTGCACATATTGAAATTTGGATTTGTTTCATGTATTTAAGAAGTGTGACTACGATACATTTAGTGGCCCAAATCGATCGGATGGGAAAATGGAAATCGGCATGTGTCACAGCCAGGGTTGGGCAGTATTTGAATTACTTGTAATTGAAATACGTAATTGAAATACAAATACAAAATACGTATTTGTATTTTAATTACTTTCTTAAAATGTAATTTGTAATTCTAATTTGTATTTCAAATACGTGAAGCCGAAGTATTTTGTAATTAGTATTTCAAATACTCGAGGCCTCAAAATACATTTATTAAAATACATTTAGCCTTAAGTATAACTTAATTTAGTATTAAGTTTGTGCTCATCAGGACCTGCAATAACAAAACAAAAACCGCCTTCAAAAAAAAAACTATTCCAAAACATAAATATGCATTATTTTGTATTTTGTAATTTGTATTTTGTATTTCAATTAAAAATAGCTAAAATACTGTATTTTGTATTTTGTATTTCAAATACCTTACTTAAATGTATTTTGTATTTCGTATTTTAATTACTTGCGATACAGTATTTTGTAATTTGTATTTCAATTAAAGCAAAGCATGTATTTTGCCCAGCCCTGGTCACAGCATTATGGCCTCCCCTTGTTCAGAGAGATAAAGATGCTATGGAAACTATTACAAAATTATGTTGATTTATGATATGATATACATATGTGTATGTTATAGCAGAATGTAGAGTACTTATAGACTTATTACCGGTGAGTTAAAACATAAGTTTGTATAGGGCAGGTAGCACTTTCTTCAAAATTATATTTTATATTCAGTTAAAAAATTCTTCATACTGTGTATTTTTTTTTTAAATGGTCATTTTTTTAGAATTTAAATTTGTAAAAGATGAAACAAACACGATTTTTTTTAATATGTCTAATATGTCCAGTTCGTTCACTATTAGTAACGAACGGCTTATGAACAGATCTAGCGAAACGTGGGTGTGGATGGGTGTCCGCCAACCCGCACAGCAGTGGGATGATGACGTGATGATGATGATGAAACATGGGTGCCGAAATTAGTGTGAGTGTAAGCGTGATAATTATTAGTAGTGTAGATGCTAATATTCTTTTGACATCCTATAATATAACAATTCAACTCTAAAATTCTAGACAGGCGAAAACGACTTCATGCTCTAGGTTTCGCCGATTGCAGACTAGGTTAAGACGCCTGCACATGTCCAAATTCACGATTTTTCGAGCGACTTGATGTATGCATTAGGCCTTATTTTGAAAAATAATATTTTTATATTGATAAAATTATACATTATTGAACACCAAACATTAGCCAGACTTCCTCTGCTAAAATTTGTCAAAAAATGGTTGGCACTCCGGGAGTGTCGGCAGAAGTGAAAACTTCAACATTAACGTTGTGCATTTTTTAACATTTTGGAATGGTTAGGAAATAATTTCGCACGAATTGCTTTATTTATCAGTATAAAAGTACTATCATTTACGTGGTAAAATACAATATTTATTGCGCTTTTGTACGCAAACATGACAATTTATATGACATAATGCGTCTTACGCATTTTCGATCAGGGTCACGTGATCTGAAGCGAGTTCAACATTTTTTACCCATCCCAAAAAAGTGATGGAGGTTTTTACTTCAACACCTATTTAATATCCAATCCATCAGCTGAAAGAGGTCCACTGCTGGACATAGGCCTCTCCCAATGACTTCCACAGGGACCTGTTGGAAGCAGCCTGCAACCAGCGATGTCCCGCGACCTTAACTAGGTCGTTCGACCATCTTGTCGGATGACATCCCACGCTGCGCTTTCCGGTACGTGGCCTCCATTCGATAACTTTTTGCCCCCATCGGCCATCAGTTCTTCGCGCTATGTGCCCGGCCCATTGCCACTTCAACTTTAATAATAAAATGAATGTATCATAAATTTATAATATCTTACTGATAGAATGTATACAAAACAACTTCTCGATTCAATCTAAATGAGCAACGCTACCTCAGCGAATTCGAGTTCGCGTCATTTTTATAACATTCGTGGAAAACACAGAATCGCAATCCCTAAGGCCTTGGTTTTATAAAATATTTGTCGTACACACTCTACATTACTTGCTGATGATGCATTAAAATATAATTATAGAATTGCATTATTCCGATTCGGACATAACATCACGTCTTTCTCACACGTATGAAATGACGCTATTTATATAAGTTTTGTGCTCAATTTATTTAATTCATCATCATCAGCCCATATACGTCCCATTGCTGGGCACGGGGCTCCTCTACAACTGAGAGGGTTTAGGCCATAGTCCACCACGCTTTCCTAGTGCGGGTTGGCGGACTACACCTAAGAAATTCCTAAGAACTTTTAGGTGTGCAGATTTCATCACGATGTTTTCCTTCACCCTTAAAGTACGTGATGATTCTTTGTGAATACACACATAACTTCGAAAAGTCAGAGGTGTGTGCCTGGGGTTTGAACCTGCGACTGCCGAAATTCTCGACCGCGCGCCTAAACCTCGAGGCCATCACTGCTTACAGGCCTAAATGTGAGTGTAAGTACGTGATGATTCTTTGTGAATACACACATAACTTCGAAAAGTCAGTAGTGCGTGCCTGGGGCTTGAACTCATGACCGTCATGATTTTCGATCGCGTGCTTAAACCTCGAGGCCATCACGATTTATTTATTTAATGTAATTACAAACGCACAGGACATACATGTAGTAAAAAGCATACAATGTCTACGTATGCAATCTGTTATTTTTGACGGCCCCGTGGCGCAGTTGGCTAGACACCAGCTTGCGAAACGAGAGGCCGCGGGTTCGTCCCCGCACCGAGACAAATGTTTGAGTGATACACAAATATTTGTTTCGGGTCTGAGTGTTTGTGAGACTGAAAAAGTCACTTGTAGTTTCTGATGCCCACGACACAAGACTTGTATATTAGTCTGGGGTCAGAACTCAGAACTATGTACATACATACATACAGTCACATGACTGTAGGGTGTATTTATTCATTTATTTAATAAATGATTTTTTCAAATCAGACAAGTAGTTCTTGAGATTAAAGCGTACAAGCAAACAAACTCTTCAGTTCGCGGCAGAGGACCAATTAAGGGCGCTTCTCGTCCCGAGATGCCGTAAACCCGCCCCAAATGCGCGTGATGGTCACCGAGAGGTTTAGTCGGTATGCTGGCGTAGGATTTTGGTTAGCAACCCAAATCAGCTAAGCGAACAACTGCTCCGCACGCTGAGTTGGAAGGCCAGAGACCCCAACATACCCCTGACCGGTCTCCCCCGAGGTTCCGAAAGGGGAGCTTAAGGCGTTTTCCTTTGGTAAAAAAAAAAACTCTTCAGCTTTATAATATTATAGTATACGTAGATTATTTCCTTAGTCCTAACATATGCGCAAAAAGAATATTCTGAATGTATTGTTTTTATTTTTAACAACGTAAAATATGTTTTAACTTTGTTGTTTTCGACTCTTATCTTATCTTCGTATTTTTGCAAAGTCAAACACATCGATAGGATTTCATGTCACGTTATTCAGGTTACAAAGACGAATAAAATATAAATAAATACTAACGCTATTAGAACATATTCACCTAAGGACTAAGATTTGAAAAACCTGTTCATCTCTTTCCAAGGTTCCATCCGTAGTCCATTTTTTCTATATGCAAAACTTTATAAAATATACGTATTAAACGTAGCAGTGCAACAAGGAAGACATAGGTACATAGTATTCTATTTCGCTAAAAAAAATCTTAATATATTTAATACTAAAACTTTTATTTATTCCTTAAAAATGAATATAACACTGCATATTTTAACAACAAAATTATTATACAATATTTATGCATGTACTGTTATATATAACTTGAATTTAATTTAATTTTTTAGTTTATATGCCTAAAATATAGATGAGGTGGTCTATGTGGTGTCTAGATTTTGAAAAACCCACACACATGACAAGTAGTATTGGCCTCGAGGTTTAGGCACGCGGTCGAGAATCTCGACAGGCACTCCCCACTGTCTTTTCCAAGTTATGTGTGAATTCACAATGAATTAACATGAAGATAAACATCGTGAGGAAACCTGCACACCTAAAAGTTCTTGGGAATTTCTAAGGTGTGTCCGCCAACCTTCACTAGACCAGCGTGGTGGACGAAAATACTAATAAATCCTGTCAGTTTTACCGGAGGCACGTGCCCTGCAGTAGAAGGTATATGGGCTGATGATGAACCATATACATAGACTTGTCCGTTACAGGGTTTTACATCATATCTTAGATGTTCCCTATCCGGGCGACTACGAAAACCACTAGCAAATTAGATCTAAGACAATACTTATGGATCCAAAACGGTGGACATAACTTTATCTATAGCTGTTTTTTCTTCAGGCGTTAAAATAGTAATCAAGACAAACTAAGAATAACCAAAAAAGACGTGTTTTGTTCTCGTGCTAACCTATTTTATATCGATTTCTATCTCATAAGATTACTTAGTGACAGGTCGAAAACCAAATTGACATATCTGATACGATGGGAGCATCTTATCTTAACGCCACCGAATTTGCAGTTTGTGTGTTAAGCGGGCTATCTTTCCAAGAATTTCGGGCGCAACATGATAACGTGTCACACTTTTTAATAAACTATATTTAGTGCCACAAGACCACGTTTCGAGATTGTCAGAAGCAGCACGGTGTCTGGAAATGTACGTGAAAAACACTTGGAGAAACGTGGATGCCGAACTGCACTTCTCATCATCATCAGCCCAAATACGTCCCACTGCTGGGCACGGGCCTCCTCTACAACTGAGAGGGTTTAGGCTTTAGTCCACCACGCTGGCCTAGTGCGGGTTGGCGGACTATATGCCTAAGAAATTCCTAAGAACTTTGTAGTTGTGCAGGTTTTATCACGATGTTTTCCTTCACCGTTAAAGCAAATGATAATTATTGTGAATACACATAACTTCGAAAAGTCAGAGGTGGGTGCCTGGGGTTTGAACCTGCGACTGCCGAAATTCTCGACCGAACGCCTAATCCTCGAGGCCATCACTGCTTACCTGCACTTCTAACCCTTATTAAAGAATTTCCCATTTCTTACGTTCAACCGTCACTGCAACATGCAGCGCATGGGAGGTACTTTTGCTGGCGCAATTTTTTGTGCTTATCGTTTTTCTGTTTTAAATATTATTTGTGATTGCTAATTGTACTACCAGCAAATGCTTCCTTCTGTTTTTCTTTTGACAGCCCCGTAGCGCAGTTGGCTAGACACCAGCTTGCCAAACGAGAGGCCGCGGGTTCGATTCCCGCACCGAGACAAATGTTTGTGTGATCCACAAATATTAGTTTCGGGTCTGGGTGTTTGTGAGACCGAAAAGTCTCTCGTAGTATCTGATACCCACGACTCGTATATTAATGTGGGGTCAGGACTATGTATGTGACTGTTGGGTGTATTTATTTCTGTTTACTATAGAATGAATAGGCCGACTCTAATAGTTCATAATATGATTCATTAATGAAAACCGACGTGCCAAAACCTGCTTCGATGACTGAATTTTGTCATATTTTTATTGTTACATTAAATTGAAAGGGCAACAACATTCCTATTACTTTATACATGAATTTAACTGATCAATAGTGTTCACAGGCCGTGATTGGTCTGATGGTAGGTTCAAATGCTTCGCGTTTCGGAAAAACCCGTGATACACTCTAAATACTTTTTATATTAACAGGATAAAACAACATTAGCCGAACCGGTCCGGGGCACAGTTGGCTAGACACCAGTTTGTGAAAAGAATGGCCGCGGGTTCGATCCCCGCACCGAGAAAAATGTTTGTGTGATCTAAAAGTATTTGTCTGTAAGATTATGAGTAGTTTCTGATACCCCCGACACATGACTTGTGTCCCAGGGTGGAGTCAGAACTATGTATTATATATTTCGAAGCGGCAATAGTTTAAAAAAAACTTAATTGACGATTCAAAAGCACTTGTAAAAGTCTATTTAAAGGTGATTTTGACTTTGACTTTGACTTTGTATGAGACCGTTGGGTAGATTTATTTATTTTACAATACACTTCTGATATGAAATTGAAGACTTCCATATCTTGTCACTATTGTCGGCCTGCCGGGACGTTTCTACGTGTTAAGCTAAGAATACCCAGAACGGAAAACGTAACCTAACCATTCCACAACTTCATGATACTACAAAGAATCTTTTAATTCGGGCTGGAATAATATTCACACGAAGTAGCGTCATCGTAAGCACGTGTGGTTTTGTTATGGATAGGAGAATGCGGTATAAGGTTGAAAAACTTAGAGCATTTACCATTATACAGATGATAAAACATGCAAAGTGAAAATGTCCTTACTTAATTGCAATGAAAACAACAATAAGGCAGGTTAATATGTTTATATTTAAATCTTTTTCAGTTATGTTTTCATACGTTCCGTCGAAACTTTATAATTAGTATTGATTAGGTTTTTTTCTGTAATAAATAAATTTATATTTACAGTTTTACAACAATATCGGAAGTTCAACTACTCAAAATCTCTATTTTTATAAAGATACTAAGGGTCCAACAGGTCACTATGGAAGTCATTGGAGGAGGCCTATGTTCAGCAGTGGACTTCCTTAGGCTTGTAATGATGATAATGATGAAGGGTAGATCGTTTTATTTTTAGTTTCAGTCTCGTGTGCGCTGCCGATGGGGCGCGTTTGGCGTTTTTTAACATCAGTTAATTTAGTACAAACTAGTGTTGTCCTACGTTTTTATGTTCTGTGTTTTACCTAGTTGATATTCGAGTGTGCACGGGCGTACAAACAAGACACTGAAAATATTAATATATGACAGAATAAGTGATATACATTTTTCTCAATCGCAAGCGTACTTTAGATGCGATAAAGTATGCGTTGTTTGGTCTACTGATTTTGACGTATTGTTCTTTTATGTTCGTTCGAGCATGAACAGGCTTTTTTTTTAAGAATAACGATAATTTAAGTGCAGTTGTCTAAACAAATAGTTTCTTTACTATACTCAGCCTATCTCCGTCCACTGCGGAACGTAGGCCTCCCCAAGAAAGCGCCAATCATCCCGGTCTTGAGCAGCCCTCATCCATCCGTTACCCGCCACCTTTCTCAAGTCGTCGGACCATCGTGCTGCAGGACGTCCTACACTACGTTTGCCTAGGCGCGGTCGCCACTCCAACACTTGTCTGCTCCATCGGCCGTCGGACCGTCTGCAGACATGGCCGGCCCACTTCCACTTTAGCGTGCTAATCTTGCGGGCAATGTCAAAATAACAAAATAGTTTAGTAGCTAGTATTCTAGAATCTTTGCTACTGAGACTAAAAAAGTTGGCAAATTTGGATGTAAATACAAACCTCTGCATAATTTTTTGAAGATTAAATTTTTGATGTATGTAAGTATATGTGATATTTACTTAAAAAACAATTTATTTTGTAAATAAATAGTAAATTTTCCGTACGCAATGTTTATTTCATAGCATAAAGATTACATATTCTAAACAATGAGATTGAAGGATAGGAAATAGCTGACCCTTTAAGAGTCTCTTACAAATATTTTATCTAGTACTAATCTCAAGGTACATAAACTTAGGCTCATTTTCATATTTACCAAGTACAACCCTGTCATTAACACTCAAAATACACCTTTACATATTAAATAGCAACTAAATTCGTGGATTAAATATTTTTTCCCCTAATTTAAACAAAGGGCACCTTCAGAAAAGTTTTCTGAGACTCATTCTCACCGGTACATTAAAGTAACGGGCGATTTCTCTATTATTCCCTTTGGATAAGGGCTATTTTCTGAAAGTGCCCTTAAATACAGTTTGCCTTAATTTAATTACATACTAAGAATTGGCACCGGTTACTGAAAATGCCCCTAAATATCAGTTTATACTGACCCTGCCTATAAATGCAGTTCATATTCACATTTCACGCTTAAATATTCTATATAGTATGTACAATTCTCGGGATATCACGCATATTCTTCTCCATTTCCTTAGACGTGGAGAAACATAATCGATATGGTCTTGTCTTGAAACTTTTCATCCTACAATTTGAGTTTTCTGCTACCACGAGTACTTGGACTGGCTGTTGTGTTGACCCCGTGACCCCATGTTGGGATAGCGTGGCGGGAAGCTAGGGGTCACTCCGGTGGGTGATGTGGGTGGTGTGGCTGGCATTAGATTTGTGGCGGGGTGGTACACCTTTGCTGATAATGATGTGTCGTCTGAAATGAGAAAATGGGTGTAATGTTAGGCTTCACTCAGTATAAAATATATAATACAAATAAATACACACAACAGTCACATGCATAGATCTGACCCCACACTAAAATACAAGTCCAGTGTCGTGGGTATCAGAGACTACGAGAGACTTTTCGGTCCCACAAACACTCAGACCCGAAACTAATATTTGTGGATTACACAATCATTTGCCTCGGTGCGGGGATCGAACACGCGGCCTCTCGTTTCACAAGCTGGTCTCTAGCCAACTGCACCAAGGGGCTGTCGAATGGTGATCTACGTATTTTTTTTGCTATAACTTGGTTTTAACAATTAAAGATGGTAGGTCACTTAAAATAATCTTATAGGTTGAGATCAACAGAGTTCAGATTCAATTGCCAGGTCGAACAAAGCATTATGACATCTTTACTTTAGCAAATTGTCAGTGCCAGCACGAAAAAAAATTTGGCAAAATTGGCCACAAGCCCATCCTCTATTTCTAGAGGGGGTGGAAGCTAAGCTGGAAAATCGTGAGTGTAAAATACCCCTCAGCCAATCATTTCGGGGATACCAGCGTTAATATATATGTATATTAGAAACAAACTTACTTTGTGAGAACGACCGGCTGAAGGTCTGTTTTGTGTTCTTAGAAGACATATTTTCTGTAACAAGAAACAAAATAGGTCAAATAAATCACATTTATTTATTGACATATATACAGGGTGTATTCAGACCGTGATCGGAAACTAAGGCAGGTAATAGCTAAGGTGATTACAAACCCCCTGGCGTTAAAGAAAATTCTGACAAAAATAAAAAAATTGAGGTTTTCTATACAAATCGCGTACATTTAATACCGATGGTTGTATGGAAAAAGTCAAAAATTTTATTTTTTGTCGGGATTTCCTGTAACGTCGGGGTTTGTAATCACCTTAGCTATTACCTGCCTTAGTTTCCGATCACGGTCTGAATACACCCTGTATAAAGATATTGTATCCAATAAATAAATACTACTTTTGAAAGTGACACTGAAAAGTTATCAGTTGCGTCTTTTGCGCCATCAACAACACCAGAAAATTTCGTAAGATTTATAATAGTATGTTAGTTCATTCATAGAAAAGGTTTTATATATTTCTCAGCTTTGATAATGTGTTTTTGATTATCTATACAAATAAATAAAACTGGAGTGTCTGTTTGTATATTTATATAGAAATAACCGCTTTTTAATAAATGTATATAGATGTATACACGGTACATATACCAAAATAACGTTTTCTACAATTTTTGTCTGTCTGTCTGTTTGTTCCGGCTAATCTCAGAACCGAGTGGACCGATTTTAACGGGACTTTCAATGGCAGGTAGCTGATGTAATAAGGAGTAACTTAAGCTTTAAAAAATATTAAAGAATCGACTGTTAGGCGGGACGAAGTTCGCCGGGTCAGCTAGTCTTTGAATATATTTAAATTAGGTTTAACAAAATGCAGCGTATCTATTGATTAAGCCGTGTAGTGAAGTCGTGATGGCCTTGAGGTTCAGGTACGCGGTCGAGAATTTCGACGGCCGCAGGTTCAAACCCCAGGCACACACCTCTGCCTTTTCGAAGTTATGTGTGTATTCACAATGAATTATCACGTACTTTAACGGTGAAGGAAAACATCGTGATGAAACCTGCACACCTAAAAAGTTCTTAGGAATTTCTTAGGTGTGTAGTCCACCAACCCGCACTAGGCCAGCGTGGTGGACTAAGGCCTAAACCCTCTCAATGGTAGAGGAGGCCCGTGCCCAGCAGTGGGACGTATATGGGCTGATGATGAAGCCGTGTAGTTCATTTGAATAGGTTAATTTCCGTAAAGCAAAATTTAATCAATATTTGTGCCCTAATATTCATTTGTCTATAAGTGTAATGTTTCAAAAAGTAGTGATGGCCTCGAGGCTTAGGCACGCGGTCGAGAATCTCGACAGTCGCAGGTTCAAACCCCAGTCACACACTTATGACTTTTCGAAGTTATGTGTGTATTCAATAATTACAAAGACTTATCACGTACTTTAACGGTGACGGAAAACATCGTTATGGAAGCTGCACACCTAATAGTTCTTAGGCCAGCGTGGTGGACTAAGGCCTAAACCCTCTCAGTTGTAGAGGAGGCCCGAGCCCAGCAGTGGGACGCATCTGGGCTGATTATGATGAAGTGTAATGTTTCAGTTCTATTTTAAGTTCAACATCGATATCTTGAAGTCAATTCAGCGCAGTATTATATCACTGATAAACTATCACGAGTGCTTTTAAATACAAATGTTGCAATATGAGTAAATATTAATGTTTTGTCCCACAGGTCTGCTACGAACCAGCAAGGTAAGTTCATCATTTATGAACATCATCATCATCATCAGCCCAAATACGTCCCACTGCTTGGCACGGGCCGTCTCTACATCCGATAGGGTTTAAACTTTAGCTCACCACGCTGGCCTAGTGCGGATTGACAGACTACACACCTAAAAAAATCCTAAGAACTTTTAGGTGTGTAGATTTCATCACGATGTTTTCCTTTACCATAAAGTAATTATCATTCATTGTGAATACACACATAACTTTGGAAAGTCAGAGGTGTATGAACATCATTCATTATCAGCCTAAGGAAGTCGACTGCTGAACATAGGCCTCCCCCAATGACTTCCATAGTGACCTGTTGGAGGCAGCCTGCATTCAGCGACGACCCGTGACATTCACCAGGTGAAAATCATACAAGCTCTTTATTCACGAAGTAGGACACTTAGAACATTCCTATCTATATCTTCTATCTATACTAATATATAAAGCTGAAGAGTTTGTTTGTTTGTTTGTTTGGTTGAACGCGCTAATCTCAGGAACTACTGGTCCGATTGGATTAATTCTTTCAGCGTTGGAAAGCCCATTTATCGAGGAAGGCTATAGGCTATATAACATCACGCTACGACCAATAGGAGCGGAGCAGCAATAAATAATGTTTTAAAATCGGAGGTATTATTTCCTTTTGAGATCTTCCGCTGCGTGTGATGCGGAAACGGTTAAAGTTTCGCTAAAATAATGTATGACAGAATTGTTCCCCTTTAAAAGTTCTAAAAAAAAGTCCGCGACAGCATCTGTCTATCTTTTAAGGTTGGCTCACTATAACCTTTTTTATGCTAACCAAATTTGTTCTGAAATAAAGCATTATTTGTAAATGTTGTTTTCATAAAGACGATATTAATCCTTATACAAATAAATACGTTATTTAACACAAGTATTTAATTTAAAAGAAATTTGCCCTTTACATCATTTGATTTCAATGAGTATCTTAGAAGATATCGCAGTTTTAAAATAACACCGCAGCGAAAAAATGATAAAGCTTGCAATGATGTACAAGGCGCCGGCCGGCCGGTGCGCGGCGGCACACGTTTCACGTCTTTTTGACCGATTTGAATGATTTTTTGGTATGGACATAAATGGGATTCTGTGGAGTAAAATAGACTACAAATTATTTTCTTTCTGAACCCAACCATGTAGTCTACGCGGACGGAGTCGCGAGCAAAAGCTATCTAATATATGTCAAAGTGACATGACGGACGTGGGTGTATCACAGTTCAAATGGACTGTTAACTGACTAGAAACCACTGCAGTCAATGAATTATGTATGTACACAAGTAGGTTCCGAGAAGCATTACACTTGGGTCATTATGGCCTGTTTTAGTTAGAATGTGTTCTTTATCCGGGAGACAAAAGATAATACGGTAAATTAGAGCTCTGGCAATCTCTGGATCAAAGTGGAGGAAAGTAAGACTTATTAGCCCCCAAATAATTTGTAGGACCAATAAAAAAACGGGTTGCACTCCGGGAGTGTCAGCAGAAGTGAAAACTTCAACAATAACGTTGTGCATCTTTGAATATTTTGGTACGGTTAGAGAATTTTTTCGCTCGAATTGCTTTATTTATCAGTATAAAAGTACTATAATTTTCGTGGTAAAATACAATATTTATTGCGCATGCCAACAAACGTCTTACGCATTTTCGATCAGGGTCACTCAACACTGTACAGCGCCGCTAAAAAAGTTTTTACTTCAAAAATTCCATAAATTTAAATAAAGAAAAAAAAGAACTACCAATGTTTCTCTGGTGAGAAAGATTTGTATAGGTCTCATATTTATTCGTAACTTTTCATGATGTCAGATCACAAAGTGCTCTTAATTAATTAATTAATTTACATAGGGAAAAATGAACAATCAACGCTGAGTCATTTGTATTTGGTCGTTTTCCGGGAATATAATTTTGAAACTTCCAATATCATAGTGTTATTGTTTAGTAACAGTGTCAAAAATTATAGCCCCGTGGCGCAGTTGTCTAGAGACCAGCATGTGAAACGAGAACGGGTTTAATCCCCGCATCGGACAAATGTTTGTGTGATTCACAAATATTTTTATCTGGGTATTTGTGAGACCGAAAAGTCTCTCATAGTTTCTGATCCTCTCGACATAAGACTTGTATCTTAGTCTGAACTATGAATGAGACTGTTGGATATAATATTTACTTATTTACAACATACGTACATACATAAACTCACGCCTGTATTCCCTGATGGGGTAGGCAGAGGTGTATTTCTGCACCCACATTTCGCCAAGTATCTGTCCCACGTAATAGGGGGCGAGCCTATTGCCGTTTTTCGGGCACATTTCCAGACTCCGTGCTGCTACTGAGAATTTCCTAATGGAAAACCCGATCCAGGAATCGAACCCAGGACCTCTAGATGGCACGGCACATACTTGTAATGCGAGACCACGAGGCAGTCATATATTTACAAATGAATAATACAGCAAGATAATCCCATTATTAAAATATTTAAAATCAACGGAGTATCGCGTCTATCCGCTCTGATACCAAACAATCTATGACACAGTACAACAAACACACATTCAATCTACTTGTGTACAAAGCTTGATAAGCAAAATGGCTGTCGCCAATGCTAGGTGAGTAAATACATGAATAAATAGATATGCTTCGTGCATCCGTTGCGTTCAACAATGCAGCCACTGTGCTAGGCTAATATGGATATACCTGTCTTGATATTAGGGGGACAAATAGTATATTGCAGCAGTGATGGCCTCGAGGTTTAGGCGCGCAGTCGAGAATTTCGGCGGTCGCAGGTTCATACCCCAGGCACACACCTCTGACTTTTCGAAGTTATGTGTGTATTCACAATGAATTATCACTTGCTTTAACGGTGAAGGAAAACATCGTGATGAAACCTGCACACCTAAAAGTTCTTAGGAATTTCTTAGGTGTGTTGTCCGCCAACCCGCACTAGGCCAGCGTGGTGGACTAAGGCCTAAACCCTCCCAAATGTAGAGGAGGCCCGTGCCCAGCAGTGGGACGTATATGGGTATTACGCACCGAGGGAGAAAAGTAGGACATTCACGCCCGCGAATAGTTGACAATCGCGGGCGGGGATGTCCTTATCTCACGTGGTGCGTATACTTTTTTTTTCCCAGCTGGATGAAATAGCTTGCTTTTAGTTCCTGATACGAGGGAGAAACCTGACGTAAGTAAATAAACGCTTTAATAAACATACGGTTGCTAGGTAACCGGGAGGTAAAGTGATATAGACGCGTGCGCGTTAGTGTCGACATGCCGGGAGAGAATTGGCCACTTTTCTCCCGCGTGCCAGGGACTAAAAGCGAACTTTTCATCCCGGGGGGGGGGGGAAAAATGTTTCTACAGACACAATCACGCTTATATCACCAAAAGAGTAGGCATTTCTGCAACCACGTTTCGCCAAATGTTTTTCTGTCACACGTTATAGGAGACAAGTCTTTTGTCGGTTTTCGGCTACATTTGCAGACTCCGGGTCGCTAGTGAGAATTATCTTATGAAAAAACCCAATAACACTTTGCCCGACCAAGGAATCGAACCAAGGACTTCTAGATCGCTCGGCACATACTTGTGCCAAAAGACCACGAAAAGTCGTAACTTATCCATTACGATTCCTCTGCTATAATTTTACTTTTCTAGGTACTTAGATGATGGCCTCGAGGTTTAGGCGCGCGGTCGAGAATTTCGGCAGTCGCAGGTTCAAACCCCAGGCACACACCTCTGACTTTTCAAAGTTATGTGTGTATTCACAATAAATTTGTTTTAACGGTGAAGGAAAACATCGTGATAAAACCTGCACACCTAAAAGTTCTTAGGATTTTTTTAGGTGTGTAGTCCGCCAAGCCGCACTAGGCCAGCGTGGTGGACTAAGGCCTAAACCCTCTCAGTTGTTGTAGAGAAGGCCCGTACCCAGCAGTGGGACGTATTTGGGCTGATGATGATGATGATGATGAGATACATAGATATATTATAGATAGATAGGCGGTGGAATAAGGCCTAAATCCTCTCAGTTGTAGAAGAGGCCCGTGCCCAGCAGTGGGACATATATGGGCTGATGATGATGATGATGAGGTAGACTATAGTCCAGAATAACTGAGGAAACTTTTATCCCAAAAAATCTAATATGACGGGTTCTGACACTGCGATTCGCAGCTACTGTACAAAAGTTTTTTTTTTATACTGGCACGGCAAAGTGACTCCACTGTACCTGATGGTAAGCACGTACGTATGTCGTGTTATTATTATTTACTGTACTTCAGTGTAGTTACTATTCAAATAAGCTGGATATCATAAATTGTCATTTCAACAAAGAACATTAATCTGCCTAACGATACGATATCTGTTCCCGCCAAGTGGTTTCTCGGGAAACCCCCGGATTGTCGATTTGAGGTCTCAAGATGAACATATTAGCCAAAAATACTGTAATTTTTAATATGCTAATGCTTGTTTTCCCTCATGTAATTAAAAAAAATGATATTTTAGTTGGTGGAGTTGACGTTTTTCACAAATAATGAGCAATTTTTTTATAAAAGAAACGTAGGTACATTTATTTATTTATTTATTTATTCACACTTCATACTGTGATTCGAAAGGTAAACTTAATGCCCAAGGCATTCTCTTAGTGTTAGTATTGATTTAGTACATTGATCAACTACTCGGATTTACACGAGATGTATTAAATTCCTTACAACCGGTTTTTAAAAAACATTATACATATTAATTGACTAATTTAGTTTATTTTGTATAATACTGGTTTAAAATAAAGAGTTTTGTATTGGTCTAATATATTCATCATCATCATCATCACGATCAGCCTATATACGTTCCATTGCTGGGCACGGGCCTCTTCTATAACTGAGACGGGTTAGGGCTTAGTCCACTACGCTGGCCTAGTGACGGACTAAGAAATTCCTAAGATTTTTTAGCTGTGTAGGTTTCCTCACGATGTTTACCTTCACCATTAAAGTACGTGATAATTCATTATGAATACACACATAACTTTCAAACGTCAGGGCTGTGCGCCTGGGGTTTGAATCCTCGGCTGACGTGCCTTGACTCAACTGTCCTAAAGCTCAAGACCATCGTAGCTACTTAATTTATCTCAAGAGCAGTATTAATGATTTCAGATATAATATTGCCTCGTGACTGCCTCGTGGTCCCGCGGTATAAGTATGTGCTGTGCGATCTAGAGGTCCTGGGTTCGATTCCCGGGTCGGGCAAAGTGTTATTGGGTTTTTCTATTAGGAAATTCACAATAACAGCACGGAGTCTGGAAATGTGCCCGAAAAGCGGCAATAGTCTCGCCGCCTATTACGTGGGGCTGATACATACCTGGTGAAATGTGGGTGCTGAAATGCACCTCTGTCTACCCGTTCGGGGAATACAGGCGTGAGTTTATGTATGTATGTATAATATATTATTATTAGCACCTTCCCCGTTGGAGACTAGCGCAATTTTAATAACATTCAGTTGTATCTAAGGATTGATAAGCAAACCACTGGATAAGATAATGATTAAATCATTGTTATGATTTATTTTAGATATTGATTGTGATGATTTGTCGCGAGCATCGTCCGTGTTGAAGGTTATTCGCCAATAGCTAGTCTGTAAAGGATGTTACACCATATTATTGTAATCATACTAACATATATCATACATTATAGTATGTATTTAGTAGTCCAGTCCACTACTCGTATAAAAAATATAAACAAATTAAATAAATAAAATAAATTAAATAAATAAATACACCCAACAGTCACATACATAGTTCTGATCCCACACTAAGATACAAGTCTTGTGTCGTGGGTATCAGAAACTACGAGAGACTTTTCGGTCTCACATACACCCAGACCCGAAACAAATATTTGTGGATCGCACAAACATTTGTCTCGGTGCGGGGTCGAACCCGCGGCCTCTCGTTTCGCAAGCTGGTGTCTAGCCAACTACGCCACGGGGCTGTCTATTATAAAGCTAATTTACATTTTCGAATCCGCCCTCCTCTAATGAGAGGCTTTAGTTGAGGCCGAGGCGAGGTAGGTGGATACTTTATATGTCGGAGGAATGGGGGCTTTGAAATATGTGAGGTCAGAACTGACCAATAATAAGCGCTACTAATGTAAATACTGGATTATCCACTCTAAGATAGCCAGTACACCACGAAGCTCAAACTAGGAGCAACTTTCCACACACTGTGTTCAGTGCGAAAGCGACGTTCCGATACAGTTTCTATCTTACACAAATACTGTGCAAACCATTTGTATTATAGTATTTTTATATGATATTTATGTATGAGACTAAGAGGTTTGTAGCATATTTATTCCTAGCTTCATTTGAGTCATCATCATTATCATCAGCCTATAGTCGTCCCACTGCTGGGCACGAGCCTCCTCAACAACTGAGAGGGTTTAGGCCTTTGTCCACCATGCTGGCCTAGTGCGGTTTGGCGGACTGCGGGTGCAGAAATACACCTCTGTCTACCCCTTCGGGGAATAAAGGCGTGAGTTTATGTATGTATGTGTACATAAAAATCGTTATGACAAAACTAACTTCAGACATAAATAAAAGCTTGACTTATTTCATTATCATACGTCATAAGACATAAACGATGTATTACGAACATATATTGAATGTGTATAAATATATTAATATTATTAACTTTTATTATTGTTTAAAATCAGTACGCCTACCTAGCGTCCGTTTTGTCACTTGGTCCCTTTATTGAAAACCAGCGCTGTAATACCGTGTAAGCGGAATTGCAGCATACAGCCGAATGAAGGGATCATTGTTGGCTATGTAAATTGTATCTACGAATTGTTTGGTTGTTTGTTTTTTGTATCTGTTTTTCGTATAGCCAACAATAAAACTTTTTTTCTTTCTTTCTTTCTATGTTTAGGCTTGATATTAACTTGCCAGTCTTCAGTCTGACTGAATCAGTTGAACGAAACGTTTATACTAAGTAGGGCACGACGTCTATTAACATGAATCATGACGATTAAACTGTTGCTTGATGAATTAAAATTTATTTATATAGTCTATTTAGCGTGAGGGCCTTGATGCTAATGATTTAGAATCAGCGGCAGTATTTTTAACACCAAACACGTCGATAATGCAACGCAATGAGAATCGACGTCGTGATGGCCTCGAGGTTTAGGCGTGTGGTCGAGAATCTCGATTGTCACGGGTTCACTCCCTAGACACACACCTCTGACTTTTCGAAATTATGTGTGTATTCACAAAGAATTATCACGTTCTTTAACCGTAAAAGAAAAAATCGTACTGAAACCTGCACACCTAAAAGTTCTTAGGAATTTCATAGGTGTGTAGTCCGCCAATCCACATTAGGTCAGCGTGCTGGAATAAAGCCTAAACCCTGTCAGTTGTAGAGGAGGCCCGTGCCCAGCAGTGGGACGTACATATATTATGGGCAGATGATGATGATGAGAATCGACGTTAAACTCTAAATAAATACATCCAACGGTCAATATAATTCTGATCCTCACTAAGGTCATCTGCCTCGTAGGTATCAGAAACTACGACAGACTTTTCGGTCTCACAAACACCACACCTGGAGCAATTTTTTGTGGACCATACAATGTTGTTGCCTTATGGTAGAAATTGCTAGTAACGTTACTATGCAGTGCATTGTACATATTACAAACAGTGGTAGCTATCCTTATTCCCAGCGGATATGAATAATCACAAGTCAATTGGATCGTCGCTTAACAAAGATTCCCAACAACAACGATAACTTTGGTCGCTTATCAGAATCTTTTATTTATAACTTTTATATAAAATTGACAGCCCCGTGGCGCAGTTGGCTAGACACCAGCTTCCGAAACGAGAGGCTGCGGGTTCGATCCCCGCACCGAGACAAATGTTTGTGTGATCCACAAATATTTGTTTCGGGTCTGGGTGTATGTGAGACCGAAAAGTCTCTCGTAGTTTCTGATACCCACGACACAAGACTTGTATCTTAGTAGTGGATCAGAACTATGTATGTGACTGTTAGGTGTATTTATTTATAACTTTGTCTATATTAATAGGTGTATCTGGCTTGACTTCAAAATAATTTAAAACAAAAGAAGCAACACATGAATTAATAATAATAAGTTGGATTCCAAACAAAATTTCCTTTAAACTGCAAATTTCAATATTTTTTTCTCCAACCGCCCTTCACAAGATCTTTGAACGAAAATCTAGCGTCAAACAGAACCCTTTGTGTACTGAGCTGCGCGTAATCGTCTGAAAGCCAGTCTGGCATCAAAGACGAACATCCTCAAGCATTCAATTAAAATCAATCGCTCCAAATTTTTTCCCGACTTTCACCGCCAAAGGAAGATATCAAAAGAACGTCAAAAGTAATCAATTTTACAGATATTTCCACCCTTGTGTACGCCTTTTTCTGTTCCTATGAAATAAATCTGTCGAGGCATCGGCAGAGATACTGATTCTATCAATCCATAACGGTGTATCTCCTACTATTGACAACAAATTTCCAACCGTATCTTCGTCGACTCAAAACACATTTTCATCTGGTAATTTGATGGTCATTTAAGTCAATGTATCAACAGTATCAAAATATAATAGCACCGTGTGAAGGCATCGAAGTTAACTTTATTACAAAAGTTTGGAACCGATAATGGTCCTTCGAGCCGGATGTGTAGACTCTATATTCGATCGCCATGTTGGCACTTATGACGGTTTGAACGTGAGCTACTGTCATCAATACTGTATTGCCGTGTATTATCGTCATAACGCGGGCATTAAGACTGAATCGTTCAAGGGAAAAATTGGTTAATAAATGTAACGTTAGGGTGTATTTACACATGCTATTATATTTTCCAAATTGTTGGGTTAATTTTTACAACCGTGAGCTGAGTTTGTAGATATGAAAGCACATGTTAAAATTTGTTACGAGTAATTTCTTGAATATAAGTTATATCTTTAACAAATGCCTGACTGCCTCGTGGTCTCGCAGTACAAGTATGTGCCGTGCGATCTAGCGGTCCTGGGTTCGATTCCCGGGTCGGGCAAAGTGTTATTGGGTTTTTCCATTAGGAAATTCTCAGTAACAGCACGGAGTCTGGAAAAGTGCCCGGAAAACGGCAATAGGCTCGCCCCCTATTACGTGGGACTGCTACATACCTGGAGAAATGTGGGTGCAGAAATGCACCTATGCCTACCCCTTCGGGGAATACACGCGTGAGTTTATGTATGTATGTTTAACAAATTGTTACAAAAGATTGTGTAGCTAAAACCTTAAATTTACTTTTTTCTTTTACTTACGAACATATTCCTGCCATGATCTCAAAAGGGGAGGTAGAGGAAGGACTACAGGTGTATTTCTGTATCCACGTTTAGCCAGTTACTATGTTTCTTGAATACAGCGTGACTATTGTCGTTTAACATGACAACATACTGTTTTTAAGGAAAAACTAGCAGAAAACCACTACCACTTTTCTCTCAGGATTTTGAAATTCGGACCTTTTTATCTTAAAATCGGTTATACTTAACAAGGAAAAACATCCAAAGATATATTACAAATGCGAAAGTAACTTTGTATGTCTATCTGTCACGCTTTTACGCCTAAACCACTGGACCAATTTGAATGATTTGTGGTATGGAGCAGTGGCGATACTTCCATAGAAGCCCAAAAGCCCAGTATGCCTTAAAAAAAATCAATTAATAATATTTAAGCTTTAAATCTTTATTTAACTGCCTTGTGGTCTCGCGGTACAATTATGTGCCGTGCGATCTAGAGGTCCTGGTTTCGATTCCCGGGTCGGGCAACGTGTTATAGGGTTTTCCATTAGGAAATTCTCAGTAGCAGCACAGAGTCTGGAGACATGCTCGAAAAACAGCAATAGGCTCGCCACCCACTACGTGGGACTGATACATACTAGGCGAAATGTGGGTGTAGAAATGCCTACCCCTCAGGGAATACAGGCGTAAGTTTATGTATGTATGTGTTTTTATTTAATGAAAGCAATTTGACATATAAATGAGAATATACTGACCCATCATCAGCCCAAATACGTCCCACTGCTGGGCACGGGCCTCCTCTACAACTTAGAGGGTTTAACCCTTAGTCCACCACGCTGGCCTTTTGCGGGTTGGCGGACTACACACCTAAGAAATTCCTAAGAACTTTTAGGTGTGCAGGTTTTATCACGATGTTTTCCTTCACCGTTAAAGCAAGTGATAATTAATTGTGAATACACACATAACTTCGAAAAGTCAGAGGTGTGTGCCTGGGGTTTGAACCTGCGACCGTCGCGATTGTCGACCGCATGCCCAAACCTCGATGCCATCACGACTTAAGCTAGTACTTCAGCTAGTATAAACATATATCCACATTTTGATATGTCCATTGTGCAGGGTCCATAGGACCGATCAGCGTTTGATGTATCGTGTGTACGAAAAGCTCATCTCGTAAGATAAAGATGTTGTTCCATTATTAATGTTGTGATCCGGCACCACTGATACCATTTATGATCGAACTTCATACGGTAAATAGCCAAATAAATTATTCCCTTTCATGTTTGTTTGTCGATAATTAGAGATTTAGTTTATACGGCAGTATTTACAATGAAGGCCGTAATATCTGAATATAACAATAACAATAAATAATGAATAAACCCAACAGTCAAATAATAGTTAAATTAAAAATATATATAAATAATAATAGTTAAAAAAAAAAAAAAAAGTAATAGTTTACAAAAAATAAGATGTGTAAAATTGACGATTCAAAAGAACTTGTAAAAGTCTATTTCAATAAAGATATTTTGACTTTGACTTTGAGTCACATACATAGTTCTGATCCCACACTAAGATACAGAAAGGTCGTGGGTATCAGAAACTACGAGAGACTTTTCGCTCTCACATACACCCAAGAAACAAATATTTGTGAATCACACAAACATTTGTCTCGGTGCGGGGATCGAACCCGCGGCCTCTCGTTTCGCAAGCTGGTGTCTAGCCAACTGCGCCACGGGGCTGTCATATTAGATGTATGTATGTGTAAAGGCAAATTTTAGTCGCGATTTCGATGTCATTTCAATTACAATTTAAATAGAAATTTGTGTTATTAAGTACCAGTGGCATTGGGAAGTGTACGGATGGATGATGATAAACATTTAGACTTTATATTATACAACGTAGAAACATCATATTGTATTTATAATCCTTCATTAATTATATTATTTAGGTCTTTATATATTTATGTATGTTTTTTTTTGTTATTTAAATATATATATATTTTTTTACAATTCTGAAGACAACTGCCTGAACCTTTTCATTCCAGTCCCGTAGGTTGTCTGGAAGAGATCGCAGCTAGCGATAAGACCGCCTATTGTGCCTATACTTATTGTCTTTATTGTTTTCGATCATGTTGTTATTATTGTATAGTGTACAAAAAAGTATATAAATAAATAAACATCAAAAACTTACTTTATAAAGTAAACAATAGAATGGCATTTAATACAGTATTAAGTGGTAGAAGATGATTTCAAGTTACAACAGTGGTATTTCTCAAAGAACATAAGTTAAACATAACAGTTATCCGTTCTGTTTCTACTGACTCTATATATTCTTTTAAAAATTGTGCACGTCACAGACAGTGGCGGTACTTCCATAGAAGCCCAAAAGCCCAGCTTGCCTTACGTAATTCCGAATAAGAAACATAAACTAGATATTCCATAATTCAATACAAACAACAAAATATTTATCCAAAAACAGAAATTTACGTATTTTTGCCGCGCCGCCGTCCGCCATACAACCGCGCCGCCGCGCGCCAAATCCCTGCCCATATAATTAAAAAAAAACGAAACGCGGGCGCACGAACGTCAATAGTTTAGAGTAAACATCAACAAATAATAATTATTTCTTTGTTGGGGCAGTACTATAATATATCTACATCAATATGTCAAAATCTTGAATGTAAATAATTTGCGGTAGGTATATTATTTATTAGTTCTCTGACTTCCTGGACAAAAAAAATACACTATAAAAACCGTAATAAAAATTTGGGCTTGCCGTAGCTAGAGACCCTAGGCACGCCACTGGTCACAGAGGTCTTATGACGGCGTAGCGAGGGTATAATCTCAACATTTCTCTTAAATTCTATTCTCTCATTACTTAGCGCAAAAAAATAGCAAATGGAAAGTTGGCCCCCATATCCCGCCCCTCCGTACAGCTGACAATCACTAATTACCCCCGAACTAAGCCATACAAATCGGCGATAATGTTTTCTAATTCTCAAAAAAGGTCCAAATTTTTTCATTTTTTTTTTTCTCCCGCCAAATGAACTTATTTCGCTGAAGAGGGATTTAATAAAGATTTTTCACGGGTTCTCTCGGTTTCGTAGAAGTTTTTAGGGGTCGGCAATACTATGGAGAAGACCATTTTTATAAGCGCTTAGTTTATTTTATTTATCGTGAATTATTTCGTTTAAACACTAACATCATCATCATCATCAGCCCAAATACGTCCCACTGCTGGGTACGGGCCTCCTCTACAACTGAGAGGATTTAGGCCTTAGTCCACCACGCTGGCCTAGTGCGGGTTGGCGGACTACACACCTTAGAAATTCCTAAGAACTTTTAGGTGTGCAGGTTTTCTCACGATGTTTTCCTTCACCGTTAAAGCAAGTGATAATTCATTGTGAATACACACATAACTTCGAAATGTCAGAGGTGTGTGCCTGGGGTTTGAACCTGCGACCGCCGAAATCTCGACCGCGCGTCTAAACCTCGAGGCCATCACTGCTTTTAAACACTTACGTTCACACTTCTCGCTATTCTAACAAATATCCTTATTATTGTGAGACCGAAATGTCTCTCGTAGTTACTGATACTAACGACACAAGACATGTATCTTAATGTGGGGTCAGAACTATGTATGTGACTGTTGTTGGGGTCTATACTTAAATACACTGGGTTTATTTTTTACTGCCTCGTGGTCTCGCGGTGCAAGTATGTGCCGTGCGATCTAGAGGTCCTGGGTTCGATTCCCGGGTCGGGCAAAGTGTTATTGGGTTTTTCCATTAGGAAATTCTCAGTAACAGCACGGAGTCTGTTGGAAATGTGCCCGAAAAACAGCAATAGGCTCGCCCCCTATTATGTGGGACTGATACATACCTGGCGAAATGTGGGTGCAGAAATGCACCTCTGCCTACCCCTTCGGGGAATACAGGCGTGACTTTATGTACGTATGTATTTTTTACATATGAAATGATTTTGGTGTTTTTTTAATAGTCAAAAGGTACTTTTTACCCCGGCAAAATATTGTTCTCAATGGCTGTTTTTCTTCCATCATTGTTAGACCATTTTGGATTTTAACTGTCTCTTTTGAAAGTGCTCATTGCAGTAATCAACCTGCTTATGAAGTTGCCTTCTTGCAACAAATGTAAATATGATTAGCCATTATTGAATGTAATGTGTTATTTGCCGATAAAGCGTACGGGAGTGCCATGCGGTCTGATAACATTATCGTTTCCGGAGTTTCGCCAATGTATATTGTTCTAGTTAATTACTTCGAACTTGACTTATAAGATTGGATTTTTCATCATCAAAGTATTTTTCTATATACTTTTAACAAACCCGTTCCTTTTTTAAACACAGGTATTAATGACAGATCAAAATACAAAAAAATATCTAATTTTAAATTAATAATTAATTAATAAATTTAAGGACATAATTGAAATAATGGAGGTGATAGAAAGACCATACATAAATTGTATCGACAAGAATTGTGTCGGACGTTCACCCAAAAAATGAAAGGACGACCTAGTGAAGGTCGCAGAATGTCGCTTCCAACAGGTCGTTTTGTATATATCTGGAAGGTCATTGTACAGTCGTCGCAAAATGTGGCTTCCAACAGGTCGTTTTGTAAATCCGTACGGTAGTCTTATTACTGATGATGTTGATAAAAAGTATCTATAAAATCCTACGGAACCATTTCCCATAATATCACTCGTGCTTGCCCTAATTTATTTCTTCCGTCGAGTTTTTTCACCGGCGACTAATCTCGACAATATTTTTCATGTCTCAGATTGAATTAGTGCACAACAAACGCACCTCGTTCGAGAAAAAAACGAAGGCGAAATGTATAAATTTATTTACAGCGACTACGGACTGATTAGCCGTAAATGGCTGATGATTTTCTTTGAAATTTTGCCGAGCTCCAGATTACACGGATTGTTGAAATTATAGGGGAAATGTGGCTCAATGTAGGGAAACCAGAATCTTTAAACAAGGTGTAAGCAGACCATGATCGAAAACTAAGGCAGGTAATAGTTTGGATGATTACAAACGCATTGACGCTAAAAAAATTCGAAAAATTTAACCTGTCTACCTATACATTTTTTTTGTGCTGGCACGGCAAAGTGACCCCATCGCACCTGATGGTAAGTGTAATGGAGTCCAGAAAAAGTGCCGACCAGCGGGAGATAATGATCTCCCGTTGGGCGACACAATCATGCCGGCCGAATACCTCTTCATCTTTCTTGTGAAGAAGTTTGGGGGACTAATGCCATGGTGATCAAAGGACCGACCGCGACATACCAGCCAAAAATGCCGGCACGGTCATCCTTTCACCATGACTGAAGCCCCCCCCCGAAAACCGGATATACACTTATTATATATTATGCTCTGTGCCTAAGACTTCTAAGGAATTTCTTAGGTGTGTAGTCCACCAACGCGCACTAGGCCAGCGTGGGGGACTAAGGTCTAAACCCTCTCAATGATAGAGACCCGTGCCAAGCAATGGGACGTATATGGGCTGATGATGATTACGCTCTGTATAAAATCCTAACTCATATTTAGTAGAGCCACATATTGGGCGTTTAGATTGCAGTATGAATGGACGGCCTAGCAATTTCGACGAACATAATAGCAATACAGTTAGACGTATGTAGATCACATATCCTTTATAATCAAAGGTACGACCAAAATACAATGAATGGGGTAGGCAGAGGTACATTTCTTCACCCACATTTCGCCAGGTATGACGTGATAAGGGGCGAGCCTGTTGACACCCAATAATACTTTGCCTGACCCGGGAATCGAACCCAGGACCTCTAGATCGCACGGCACATACTTGTGCCGCGAGACCACCAGGCAGTCGAAGTGGTAAAGTAAAGTAATTAATTAGCTTTAACATCGACAGGAAATACGCAATCATGAATGTGAAAAGGATGTATTAATGTACAGAAATAAATATGCCTGGGGTTCGAAACTGATCGAGCCGATCATATCAGATGACCAGGCCTCAGATGAGGCCATTACTCATTGAAATACTTCTTCATGCCGGTATTATTCAACATAACAACAATACGACAAAAAAATACCTATTTTGCCTGACACACGAACTCCCGACAAAAGTTTTGGCAATCAGGTTTGCTTCCCGATGTGTTGTCACTATCATAATTATTACTTCCTTCGCAATCTTCGGCTTTGTACCGTCAGGAGTCATTAACATTCTAAGGGAAGCGACGTGTTTGGTTCTACATCACTGAGTCACTTACCTACCGATGATTCAATTTGTTATTGCAGTGGCAGTACTTCCATAGAAGCCCAAAAGCCAAGCTTGCCTTATAGAACTCCGAATAATAATCCTTAAGATTTAAATCTTCATTAAAAAAAAACAATTTGACATATAAATGGGAATAGTTAAGCATGAAATAGCTAAAAATTGACGATTCAAAAGAACTTGTAATTACACAATTAACGTATAACGCTTTTGGGCTTTTATGGAAGTACCGCCAATTTGTTATTGGTACGGTAATTTTTACTTTTGTTATTGTAGCTACATTATTGCCAAAGAGATTCGTATTAACAAATGAAAATTGTAAAAATAAAGTGTATCATTGGAATCTTATTTTTTTATTAAATATCTTATATGGAAGAAGACGACGCATGCATGAAGAGGATAATGTCAGTTGAGGAAGCGAAATAAGTGTGCTTGGACCGTGGCATTTAGCGATCTTTAGTCTCTGCCTATCCAAAGGGAGACAGGCGTTAGTTTATATGTATGTATAAAAGAAAACATGACGAAAATTTACATATGAATATCGTCAAAAACATTGCACTATCCGGTATTGGAATCTAAAACATTTATATACAAGATTAACAAGACAGTATTTAATATAAACCATATATATTTTAATTCATAATTCACTTTCATAATAAAAAAAATAAATTAATCACAATTTACTGAAATTCCCCACGATTACCGAACGCATTAATACAGATTAAAAACGAAAAAAACCATCAAACACAGGCGAGGGTTAACAAATATTAAAGTACTCAATATTTCATACCGATACTAATTTCTGTATCTTAACCCTTCGCGGAGCGTCGGGCGTAAAGAAAATATAATTTTTCCTTTTTTGTTTCATATAACCAGAGGAAAGTCGCAGCAGTAATTGACATTCTTTATAAGCGTCAGTCCTTAGCCGGGGATATTTTTAATTAGATATATTTTATGGGTTTTTTTCCGAAGGGGAAAGCGCGAATAAAGGGTTAACATTTGTTTGAGCCTGGGGGGTGGGGGGTCAATATTAGCCCACCTTCGTAATCAGCCGGGGAAAAAAATGTCCGATTACGTCCCCTCCGCGACGTTAATTTAGGATCATTGGTCGGGTGCGTGCCTGGGGGGGTCGCGCCCCCCGCTCCTTAGCGGACTGTCTTTTAAATTGGCTGTTCTGAATTAGTAATAAAATATATTTTTTAATGTCGCAACGGGTTATTTTTAACGCGGTTTTACGTTGGCTTTTGTTTATGGGTCCTTTATTTATTTTCTTTTTTTTTATACTGGCAGTCATAATAATATTGATGCTACTACGACCGTCGACCATCTATCATCATGTTCTACAATATTTCTTAAAATTTAATATTGTACTTTGCTATGACTTATCACACTTATATATGCCAAATTTAAACAACGATTTTGACATATTAAAAAAGGAATTAAATTAGTAAGTGCAAAAGTTTAAAATGGACGATTCAAAAGAAAAAGTCTATTTGATTAAAGATAATTTGATTTTTTTTTTACTTTTTTAACCGGATTGGTCAATTTATATATGACAATTTCAAACAAGTTTCAAAATACAAGCTATTATTATGAATTGGACATACACTAATGCACCTACTGATAATTTCAAACACTCTAAGATAAAAAAAACTAGTTCTTATTATTCCTAAATAAAAAAAAATACTGAATCTTATGGACAAATATTTATTTTAGGACATAAAAATCATTTTTTTAATCATTTATTCTTGCTTAAAAATTATAATTTATGTACCTAGTACGTAAGTAGATGTATATCGAGCGCCTAAACTCTGATATAAACTGCGACTTATGAGTCATTTCGTGAACAAAGAATGGCGAGTTCACTGCTCGAGTAGTTCACACGAGCTTCCGAGAATCTGTACGCTTTTATTTTCCGGCCGCATTTTAGACGGGATATTTCAAATTAACATACATAATGAAGCCCGTATGTACATATACCTGTTGTGAGACCGAAAAGTCTTTCGTAGTTTCTGATACCCACAGCACAAGACTAGATCTTAGTGTGGGGTCAGAGCAATGTTTATGTACATATGTGACTGTTGGGTGTATTTATTTAAAACTTTATTGTACACATAAGATAAAAATTATGGAGTAGCTTAAACAAGTACAAAGCCCTCTTGTTGTTGTTATTTTTATTTTTTTCTCCATATAATTTTTTAAACAATAATGTCTAAATAAATAAATAAAAGCGGTCTTATCGCACAAGGCGATCTCTTACAGACAACCAAGAATGGAGACGTAGGAAGAGAATTGAAAGGTAGTCGTAAGTGTAGTTGTACAAGGATACAATTTATTAGTTTTCGGACTTCTTGTTACTAATGAGAATTTTTAACGGAAAAGCCTTATAATTCTACCTGAACTAAGAAACGAACTCACGATCATGGAACACAAGATGCACACAGGAACACAAAACAATTTTAACAAAGATGTATCAAAAAATAAAGTTAGACCTGAGGGTAGTAGGATTTTAATGTCAACTGATTTTGGTACAATTCAGATTACGCTATAAAAAATCTATTTCATCATCAAATCAAATACGTCCCACTGCTGGGCACGGGCCTCCTCTACAACTGAGAGGGTTTAGGCCTTAGTCCACCACGCTGGCCTAGTGCGGGTTGGCGGACCTAAGAAATTCCTAAGAACTTTAGGTGTGCAGGTTTTATCACATTTTCCTTCACCGTTAAAGCAAGTGATAATTTATTGTGAATACACACATAACTTCAAAAAGTCAGAGGTGTGTGCCTGGGGTTTGAATCTGCGACCGCCGAAATTCTCGACCGCGTGCCCAAACCTCGAGGCCATCACGACTTCCACTATTCAGATTACGCTATAAAAAATCTATTTAAATATTCCTCTTCATTTACTGACCACAGTGACCTCTTGAATCACAGTGTCAATATGTAATGATTGTAAATAAATAATTAAGAAGACCTTATCGCAATGATAATGATTCGGTGTCTAGGTCATTTAACAACCTCGCGATTTCGCTAATATATTTTGTAATAATGACTACCGGTATTGATAAGAGTGAGATAGCGATATATCGTTTAGCATTAGAGAGATAAGGACGTATGATGTGTCAGAGACAATTTTATTGACCTGTTTACAAAAGTCGTGATTATTATTTTTACGGTAAGTCATTTTGAGCTTACCCTCAATTTTCAAAAGATACATAAACTCACGCCTGTATTCCTCGAAGGGGTAGGCAGAGGTGCATTTCTGTACCCACATTTCGCCAGGTATATATCAGTCCCACGTAATAGGGGGCGAGCCTATTACCGTTTTTCGGGCACATTTCCAGACTCCGTGCTGTTACTGAGAATTTCCTAATGGAAAAACCCAATAACACTTTGCCCGACCCGGGCATCGAACCCAGGACCTCTAGATCGCACGGCACATACTTGTACCGCGAGACCACGAGGCAGTCGCAATTTTCAAAAGAATTGCCAATGTAAGTATAAATTTTTATATTTTATTATTGGTAATATATTTTTTTAGAAAATCATTATTATAAATATGACGCCTGTGTTCCGAAGGCGTAAGCAGAGGTGTATTTGTTTTTTACAAATTTCACCATCCTTATTTAAAAATGGAACTAATAATAATTATATTGCCGTTGTTGACCACATTTCGTAGTTAAACGTGATTGAGAATTTCATTACATAACAACCAGTGAAAATAGATTAAAAGAAAAATTATTTAAACAAACTTATTTCGTCATCAATGATAGTACAGTTTAATTTTATCTATCAATACCAAGTATTTACAATCAAATTGCAACCATTAATGAATAATTTGATAGCGATATGAACGTCCAAGATTTTTCTTATCATTGCCTATATTATTATCGGAAATTCCCAGCGCCTATGTATATATCATTATCATATTTGCAAATAAAAATCGATGGCCTATATACAGGTGTAAACAGACCGTGATCTAAAACTAAGACAAATAATCATCATCATCGTAATCAGCCCATATACGTCCCACTGCTGGGCACGGGCCTCCTCTACAATTGAGAGGGTTTAGGCCTTAGTCCACCACGCTAGCCTAGTGCGGGTTGGCGGACTACACACCTAAGAAATTCCTAAGAACATTTATTTGTGCAGGTTTCATCACGATGTTTTCCTTCACGGTTAAAGCAATTCATTGTGAATACACAAATAACTTCGGAAAGTCAGACGTGTGTGCCAGGGTTTGACCGCGCGACCGCTGAGATTCTCGACTGCGCGCCTAAACCTTGAGGCCATCACTGCTCACAATCACATTCACATGACCAAAATAAAAACACTGACGAATTCTCGACCACGCCTAAGGTTGTTGACCCTCTTTACCCAAATAACCGCTACATGCATACCGTTAGTACAATGTCACTGTGCCAATTGTAGGCGACCAGATTACGAAATTAGGTGAGTCGATAGCCAATTTTTTCTGCAAGATTAAGTAGGGTTAGGAGTACGAAAAACGGTATTGTATTATATCTAATATATTTTACAGATAAATTTTAAATATAAATTTCGACTGGAATGGGAAGACTCGAGGTTGATCCTAGCTTCGAGCCTATTTTTGATTTAAAAAAAAAATAAGAAAAATTGAATTGAATTATGGGAAATATGAAAAATAAAACATAAACTATGTAAATTAAAACACAAGAAATGTCATTGGTCCAACGGTATAAAAGAAGCGACGTGCGACAAATTCGATTTCCAAGTCCGAGTTCCAAAAAAAAACACATTCAACCGAATTTTTATTGCATTCCGTCATGAACAGTAAGAATGCAGTCTTTTAATACGCTTTTTATGAATTAAATAGGCGAAGATCCCATTTACATATTAAAAATAATTATACATAACCTCACGCCTGTATTCTCCGAAGAGGTAGGCAAAGGTGCATTTCTGCACCCACATTTCCCCAAGTATGTATCAGCCCCACGTAATAAGGGGCGAACCTATTGCCGTTTTTCGGTCACAATTCCAGACTCCGTGCTGCCATTGAGAATTTCCTAATGGAAAAACCCAATACTCTTTGCCCGACCCGAGACCTCTAGATCGGACGGAACATACTTGTGCCGCGAGACCACGAGGCAGTTTTTGACTTTATCCTTAATTATCAAATTTTTCGAGAATGACTAAAAGCTATATATCATCACGCTACGACCTATAGGAGCGGAGCAGTAATGAAAAATGTGCAAAAACGGGGAAATAATATTATTTTTGAAGTATAACTAACAACTACTTAGTAGTTCTTAAAAGCATATTGATTTTTTTTACCACTACTACGTACGACGTGAAAGTTCTGATAGTGTACTCTGACGTCACTCCCTAGAATTTCGTATCTATAAAGTAGTGCGTAGTTGAGACCGCAAAGCGATAGTGCGCCCACACACGACCTCTAAGTAACCTAAATGCAACGGTACGCACAACTGTTATTGGACAAAAAAAATATTAATTACTCCTTTGTGTGTTGTGAGCTTATGAGTAATCTTAAGCAGTGATGGCCTCGAGGTTTAGGCGCGCGGTCGAGAATTTCGGCGGCCGCACCTTCAAACCCCAGGCACACACCTCTGACTTTTCGAAGTTATGTGTGTATTCACAATGAATTATCACTTGCTTTAACGATGAAGGAAAACATCGTGATAAAACCTGCACACCTAAAAGTTCTTAGGAATTTCTTAGGTGTGTAGTCCGCCAACCCGCACTAGGCCAGCGTGGTGGACTAAGGCCTAAACCCTCTCAGTTGTAGAGGAGGCCCGTGCCCAGAAGTGGGACGTATTTGGGCTGATGATGATGATGATGTGTTGTGAGCTAGGTGACTCCTAATGACTCAAAAATGGCGAATGAGACGTATTAAATTCAACAATAAATAAGTTAAAAAAATTCAACGACTTATTTAAGAATAGCACAAAAAATATTACAAACCCAACTTCACTATGCAAACCCATTTCTTTTTCGTAAAAGGATCTATTGTTAAAATGATGTACTTAGTTTAAATTGTTTTTTGTACAGTACCTACGTATATTAATAACCTGTAAAACAATTGTGGTAAACCAATAAAAATAAAAATACTTTTTATTAGGTAGACGCTCACTTATTGGATTTGTATATTTTGTTAGTCACTGTACTCGTAACACAAAAACAATTGTTAGAAGTATTTGACGATTAATATTATGCGGATTTAAATACCCAAGTTTTATTAATTGACTTTTAAGTATCGATAAAAGGAAATCATTTCGGTATATGAAAACATAAATCGCGTTTTTTCCTTACTTTTGCAGCTGAGCTAAAAAAGTTTAATGTTTAAATGATCTAATTCTAATCTATGTTTACATAAATAACATATTAATAAATTAACATATTATTAATCCTCGTTCTGTTCTAATTTTATGAAGTTATTTGCTGTTTAAAAGCAATTTACTTTCCTACACTATAAATAAAAACTTCTAGACGCCAAAAAATAATTCACTTCACATCTTTACTTCTATGATTTCGCCAAATAATGAAGAAATATCTTGATATAAAAATTCATTTATGCTTCCTTACTATAAACAATTGGTAAGAGATCGGCTGTCTGCAGCGAAAATGCAATTTTTCCTTAGAATATATTCTCAATATAAGCAGTGATGGCCTCGAGTGAGAGGCTCCGCGGTCTCTTCTCCGCGTGTCTAGAGCAGGGCATCTTCCCGTCACGTTGGAAGACTGGGAAGATGGTCCTGCTGAGAAAGAAGGAGCGTCCCGCAGAGTCGCCATCGGCCTACCGGCCCATAGTGTTGCTTGACGAGGTCGCCAAGCTCTTTGAGCGTATTATTCATGCGCGCCTCGTCGAGCATCTGGAGAGGGTCGGTCCGGACCTGGCATCGTGCCAGTATGGGTTTCGGAAAGGCCGATCAACTGTAACGGCGATTCTGCGAGTGAAGACGCACGCGGAGGAGGCAGTAGCCCAGGGCAAATGCGTGGTGGCGGTGTCACTCGACATCGCCAACGCTTTTAACACATTGCCCTGGCCCTGCATAAATGAAGCTCTTCGGTACCACGTGGTGCCGCCCTATCTCCGACGCCTGGTGCACTCATACCTCTCCAACAGGGACGTAGTGTATCCGGGCGCCGATGGGTGGCACCGTAGAGAAATGTCGTGCGGTGTCCCACAGGGGTCGGTCCTAGGACCCCTTCTGTGGAACATCGGGTACGACTGGGTGCTCCGTGGTGCCAATCTCCGGGGCGTCGGCGTAGTTTGTTACGCCGACGACACGCTTGTGACAGCCTGTGCCGGGACCTTTCCGGAGGCCGTCAACCTTGCCACGTTAGGCACAAGCCACGTGGTGAGGAGGATTCGGCGGCTCGGCCTCGCGGTGGCTCTTCAGAAGTCCGAGGCTATTTGCTTCCACGGGCCTCGGAAGCAGCCACCTGCAGGGGCCAGTCTGACGGTGGAGGGCGTGGAAATCCCCATCGGCTCCACGATGAAATATCTTGGTGTTGTGTTGGACAGCCGGTGGAATTTCTGCGCCCACTTCGGAAGATTAAAACCGAAATTGATTAGGGCAGCAGGTGCCTTGTCTACTCTGCTGCCCAATCTCGAAGGTCCCGGCGTCCCTTGCCGAAGATTGTTCGCGGGAGTCGTGCGATCAATGGCCCTATACGGTTGCCCCGTTTGGGCCGAGTCCCTGAACAAACGTTGCGTGACCCTCCTGCGGCAACCGCAGCGGGTAGTTGCGCAGCGTATGATTAGGGGCTACCGCACGATTTCCCATGAGGCGGCCTGCATTTTGGCCGGTTTCCTTCCCTGGGATCTTGACGCCAGGGCCCTCTCCTCAGTCTATCACTGGCGGGAGGAGGCGTCTCGACGAGGGGAACGACCGGCCCCAAGAGAGTTAGAGGCCAAAAGGGCCTCTCTACGCTTGGCCGCCGTGGAGGAGTGGCGTTCCAGGTTGGATAGTCCCAGTGCTGGTGCATGGACCGTCGCGGCAGTGCGTCCTGTCCTTAACCAGTGGTTGGATAGGCGCCACGGCGTGATGACGTTCCGCCTGTCACAGGTTCTGTCGGGACATGGTTGTTTTGGCTGGTTCCTGTGGCGGGTGGCCAAAAGAGAAGAGTCCGCCGTGTGTCACCACTGTGACAACTGTCCGGAGGACACAGCCCAGCACACTCTATCGGATTGTCCAGCCTGGGACGAAGAGCGAAGCGCACTCCGCGCAGCCGTCGGAGCGGACCTCTCGCTCTCGGCCGTGATTCCTTCCATGGTCGAGAGTCAGAGGTCATGGCAGGCGATGCTCTCCTTTTGTGAGACTGTAATGTCTCAAAAGGAGAGCGCGGGGCGGGATCGTGAGCAGAACAATCCCGCCCGCCGCCGCCAACAAAGAAGGAGACGCCGGGTGACGGAATACGGCTGATCCGGCGTCCCCGCCCTGTGGATTGGGGGCGTAAAAAATTCCGCCATGGTATCCCCTACCTAACAGGGGCCCCTGGGGTGGCTGGGCGTACTGCGGGGGCGGTACACTATGATAGCAACCCCGAGATTTGCGGCAGAGGGCGTGGCCTCTTGACTGTCGCGGACGTTCACAAGAGGTGAACGTCCAAAAAAGCGTAAGTGGAGGGCATCGGAAGCCCTCCCAATTTGGAGGAGTCCAGAAATGGACGGTGCGCTGGGCGGACGCGGACCATTTAGGGCGCTTCTCGCCCTGAGATGCCGCAAAACCGCCCTAAATGCGCGAGATGGTCACCGAGAGGTTTTAGTCGGTATGCTGGCGTAGGATTTTGGTTAGGGACCCAACTCAGCTAAAGCGGACAATTGTTCCGCGCGCCGAGTTGGAAGGCCAGAGACCCCGACATACCCCTTTAGGCCTCCCCCGAGGTACCGAACAGGGGAGCTTAAAGAGCTTTCCTCTCGTAAAAAAAAAAAAAAAAAAAAAAAAAAAAGTGATGGCCTCGAGGTTTAGGCGCGCGGTCGAGAATTTCGGCGGTCGCAGGTTCAAACCTCTGGCACACACCTCTGACTTTTCGAAGTTATATGTGTATTCACAATGAATTATCACTTGCTTTAACGGTGAAGGAAACATTGTGATAAAACCTGAACACCTAAAAAGTTCTTAGGAATTTCTTAGGTGTGTAGTCCGCCAACCCGAACTAGGCCAGCATGGTGGACTAAGACCTAAACTTATTTGGGCTGATGATGATATTCTCAATATGGGTTTTTTGGGTGTGACATTTACATCTAAATGATTCAAAGTTAAGAATACCGGATTTGCAACCCAGTTTTGCTCAATTACTCAGGAATTTAGACATTTTTGCGTCCGAAAAAACCCTAATTAGACATGACCATCAATGATTCATTTCTTTGTTACACTTGCTAACTTTCTCCCGGTCCTAATGACGCATGGTGCACGGCCTTGGAGCCGAAAGCAGGTACGCGGCTTAGAATTACTTTCACTGCAAGTTACGCCATGATTTTATTGGTCTTTTTTGCAACCTTCAAAATATTCCATCACCACATCATCACGAGTACTGGACACGTGGTTTTTCTTTATGAATACATACATACATACATAAACTCACGCGTGTATTCCCAGAAGGGGTAGACAGAAGTGCATTTCTGCACCCACATTTCGCCAGGTATGTATCAGTCCCACGTAATAGGGGGCGAGCCTATTGCCGTTGTTCGGGCACAATTCCAGACTCCGTGCTGCTACTGAGAATTTCCTAATGGAAAAACCCAATAACACTTTGCCCGACCCGGGAATCGAACCCAGGACCTCTAGATCGCTCGGCACATACTTGTACCGCGAGACCACGAGGCCTTATTGAATGTTGAGTTATTTCAATTTCTCCATTCATTCTAATGAATATGCTAATACAGGCTGTCACTTTGAAATCAATTAAAAATTAATTACAACTTACATTGTAGTATTGTAGTCTCCGTCATGTGGGTGCAGAAGTTAAATAAAAATATATTATCTAATACATAAAATGTCAAACGCATCACTTCATCACCATCATCAGCTCATATACTTACATCACTGCTGGGCACGGGCCTTCTCTACAACTGAGAGAGTTTACGCTTTAGTTCACCACACTGGCCCAGTGTGGGTTGGCGGACTGCACACCTAAGAAATTCCTAGGAACTTTAAAGTGTGCAGGTTTCCTCACGATGTTTTCCTTCACCGTTGAAACAAGTGATAATTCATTGTGAACACACACATAACTAAACGCATCACTTAGTTTCAGTCATTTTAAAATTTTATTTACCAGCCAATTTAGAAGACAGACATCGCTAGCGAAAAACTGCCAATAAACTCTAGTGTTGCTCTTGTCAAAAATATAAATAGTTTACAACAGTGATAAAAAACAGGTTTTGATAGCCCCGTGATCCAGTTAGTTAGTCACCAGCTTGCGTAATAAAAGGCAGCGGTTCGATCCTCTTACCAAGACAAATGTTTATATTTGTGAGCCCGAAAGGTCTCTTGTGAATTCTGACTGATTCACGCCACAAGACTTGTATCTCAGTGTCGGCCAGAAATGTGTATTTTCTTTTTAATTTGGGTGTATTTATTTATAATAATTTGTGATTGAGACCAGTTCAATAATTCATTCACAACTATTGTAATGAATAATACGGTAATACTGTTGATATACATAACTTTACTCGTGGTCTCGCGGTACAAGTATGTGCCGTGCGATCTAGAATCTAGAATGGGTTCGATTCCCAGGTCGGAAAAAGTGTTATTGGGTTTTTCCATTAGGAAATTCTCAGTAACAGCACGGAGTCTGGAAATGTGCCCGAAAAACGGCTCGCTCCCTATTACGTGGGACTGATACCTACATACCTGGGGAAATTTGGGTGCAGAAATGCACCTCTGCCTACCCCTTCGGAGAATACAGGCGTGAGTTTATGTATGTATGTAACTTAGAAAATCGAGAACTACATTGAAATAAGCATTTGTATATTGCCGTGTAAACCTGTATTTGCAATCATTTCATTTCCCCAAGATAATGGCATCGATGTGGAATAAATTTTAATCATGCGGTTGGAAAACCCGTTTCTAATAGCCTATATTGCGTAACTAGAAATAAAAATTAAACTTGCATTAGCTACTTAATAAAAAGAAGTTTTATTTATTCTTCTATTTTATAATACGTTTGTTGATCTATAAATATTTAGTGCATGTCCAAGGGTATCGTCGTCATCGTCATCAGCCCAAACACGTCCCCCTGCTAGGTACGGGCCTCTTCTACAACTGAGAGGATTTAGGCCTTAGTCCACCACGCTGGCCTAGTGCGGGTTGGCGGACTACACACCTAAGAAATACCTAAGAACTTTTAGGTGTGCTGGTTTTATCACGATGTTTTCCTTCGCCGATAAAGCAAGTGATAATTCTTTGTGAATACACACATAACTTCTAAAAGTCAGAGGTGTGTGCCTGGGGTTTGAACGCGCGACCACCGAGATTCTCGACCGCGCGCCTAAACCTCGAGGCCATCACTGCTTCGATCGATATATCGAACCGCACTAATAATGCGTTTGGTGATCTACAAATATTCATGTCATGTCCAAATGTATATAAAAGCGAAAAAAAAATGTCATAGTTTCTGATGCTTAAAACTTAAATCTTGTAATTCATAACTGAGTCATAAGTTTCTATTATCTCTGGATTTATTTTAACAATAAAATGCAGTTTTACTAAACAGACAGATCACCGTTACTGAAATGCCGCGAGTGATTCAAATATTTTCAGATTTATATGGGGGTTTCCGACTTGTTGTAAAGGTAAGGATAAAGTCCGGCCGTCGTCTCTTCGATGGTCGAGAGTCCGAGGTCGTGGCGAGCGGTGCTCTCCTTCTGCGAGCACGTCATGTCGCAGAAGGAGAGCGCGGAGCGGGATCGAGAGAGAAACGATCCCGCCCGCCAAAGACGTCAGAGAAGGAGGCGCCGGGTCAACAGAGATAATTAGACCCGGCGCCCTGCCCTGTGGCAAGGGGGCGTTAGAATCCCACCACGGTATCCCCTGCCTGTCGTAAAAGACGACTCAAAGGGGCCCTTGGGGTCGCTGGGCGCGCTGCGGGGGCGGCGCGTCCTCACTGAAAGTGACCCCGAGAGGGGCGGCGGCACTGTGGCCTGTGTACGTCGCGGGCGCCCATCCACAACCGGGGCGCCCGAACCAAGCTAGTGGGGGTGCAACTGCGCCCCCTACACACTCCGAGACGGCCGAGACAAATACGTCTCGGAGGCGCACCGGGCGGCTGCGGCATTACGGTTGGCGCTTCTCGCTAACGTACCGTGGTCGCCCCACTCGGCGCGGAGATGGCCACCGGGGGGTTTTGGTCGGTATGCCGGTTTAGGGATATTGTTAGGGACCCAGCCCGGCACTAACACCTGCGCGGACATGACGTCGCCGCGCGCCGGGCTGGAAGACCGGTGACCCCGACATACGCTTCCCGCCCCCCCTCCCCCGGGGTTGGCGCGGGAAGTAGAGCCATAAACAGCTTTCCCCTCGAGAACAAAAAAAAAAAAAAAAAAAAAGGATAAAGTAGTAAGCTTTTCAAAGAAAAAATACAATAGACTAATCCTTATAATAGAATGATGACGAGACTAATGAATGGAATACTTCTTTTCATTCCCACTTTTCCAATGGCTCTTGTTATTTTTGTTAATTGTTAAATCCTTTATGACCGACTTGTAAGTGCCTTCGAGAGCGAAAGGTGTATTACTGATTACTCCACCCAAGTTTCTTTGTCTTTTTTTAATCAAACATATTTTTCTTTTTGGACTCATTTTATACGTTATTATTTATTTATTTAACACTTTATTGTACACTAAACATAAAAAAATATATTGAAAGGTACAAATGGCGGATTACTAAGAATTTATTCTGTAATGAAACACCGATAACACTAACCAATCCTGTAATCGAACTTTAGCCATTCACGTGTCAAATTATACAGCGGGAGTGGGACTAATAAAGAAACGTTTTACAAGTGAATAACAAACAATAAGGATTAGACGGTATATCTTTTAAGCAATTTCTTTTCATAAAACACAAAGGGCAGGTACCAGGAATACAGAGCCTAACAGAGCTAGAAACAATACAAAACATTAATAATACAATTTAAATGAATCCTTTGTTTACCAACAAGTTAGAACGTGAATTCCGCGAGCATTTCACACATAAATCAACAATGCGGTTTCGGAGAAATAATAACTTTTAAATCGACAAGCTTTATTCTAAACACGTACGCGACATGTGTCAACTGCATTCCATCGTGTCTGTATATGTCCGGAATCCACCGATTGACCTGGTCAGTTTTTAACTTTAGAGTTTAGCCCATCTTCCCATTGGGAACTGGCTGGGCTTCGACGTTCTATATAATCATCAGCCCATATACGTCCCACTGCTGGGCACGGGCCTCCTCTATCATTGAGAGGGTTTAGGCCTTAGTCCACCACGCTTGCCTAGTGCGGGTTGGCAGACTACACACCTAATAAATTTCTAAGAACTTTTAGGTGTGCAGGTTTCATCACGATGTTTTCCTTCACCGTTAAAGTACGTGATAATTCATTGTGAATACACACATAACTTCGAAAAGTCATAGGTGTGTGCCTGGGGTTTGAACCCGCGACCGTCGAGATTCTCGACCGCGTGCCCAAACCTTGAGGCCATCACGACTACACACGACACGACGTTCTATATAATAGAGACTAACTATATGGCGACTTAGGTTTCTAGTGACTCGTTTTGTTGTGAAAACCTATATCACACTAATTTGATAAAGGCGAATTATTGTATGTATGTGTTTTAATTCTTTACGCTCAAACGGCTCGGCCAATTTCGATGAAATTTGGCAAATGGCAAAAAATGACAACCATAGGGCTTTTTTATCTCGGAAAATCAAATTTTGATGGGGTTAAATTGTGGAGCACAGTTAGTTAATATATTACTTCCCAAGTATCGAAAACACTGATTTTTGTATGAAATTATGTATATATTAAGTTTTTAGTACATTAAAAAAACATGAGGGAAAAAAATACTAACCTAACACTTATATTATTCCGAAAAAATAAGTATGCATCATAGGATATAACTCGCAACGGTCAAAATGGCGTCTCGGCAGAAGAACCTACAATTTGTTTTTTTTTTTTGTTTGTAATTATATGCAAATTTATATAAATAAAAAAATAACAAATCTCATATACAAATGACACTATAAATTAATGACAGGAAATAATAAGCAACTATTAGGAATTATGTATTTTTCCTGGATATATTGTATATGTAGCAATCTTTTCCTCAATAGGTATGTTGATAAATTTTATTACCTCAGTTGAATAATTATAACATACACTCGAACATGTGTCATAAGCTTTTTTAAGTTCCACGTAATAAAGGTGTGCCTATTGCAGTTTTTTTAAGAACGTTATAGATTTCATACAGACATACATAGCCTTACGCATGTATTCCCCGAAGGGGTAGGCAGAGGTGCATTTCTGCACCCACATTTCGCCAGGTATGTATCAGTCCCACGTAATAGGGGGCGAGCCTATTGCCGTTTTCTCCAGACTTCGTACTGCCATTAAGAATTTTGTAATAGAAAAACCTAATAACACTTTGCCTGACCCGGGAATCGAATCTGGAACCTCTAGATCGCACGGCACATACATAGGCCGCGAGACCACCAGTTCGTAATAGTAGAGTTTTTACTATGCCAATTTTCTAATGGAAAACCTAAGACCTTTGACCGACCCGGGAATTAAACATGGGACCGTATGCCATGAAAATATACCGCAGGACCAAGCAGTGTGAGCTACTAACAGCTAACATTAATATTACAAGTGAAAGATCACATAAAGAGTCTGCAAAATCGACGTGCATGCATAAAGAGGATAATGACAGTTAAGGAAGTGATGGCCTCAAGGTTTAGGCACGCGGTCGAGAATCTCGCCGGTCGCTGGTTCAAACCTCAGGCACACACCTCTGACTTTTCGAAGTTATGTGTGTATTCACAATGAATAATCACGTACTTTAACGGTGAAGGAAAACATCGTGATGAAACCTGCACACCTAAAAAACTTCTTAGGAATTTCTTAGGTGTGTAGTCCGCCAACCCGCACTAGGCCAGCGTGGTGGACTAAGGCCTAAACCCTCTCAATGGTAGAGGAGGCCCGTGCCCAGCAGTGGGACGTATATGGGCTGATGATGAAGGAAGTGAACGTAGTGTGTGGAAGTTTTGGCTCTTTATAACCTGCGTACCTTGGGGTTGGAGATAGGCGTGAGTTATGATAAAATTAAAAATCTAATAATAATAGATCATTTAGTATGTTTTTATATCATTTCATCTATACAAATAAATAAAATTGGAGTGTCTGTTTGTAATATTGAAATAACCGCTTTTTAATAAATGCATATGGATGTATGCACGGTACATATACCAAAATAACGTTGTTTACAATTTTTGTCTGTCTGTCTGTTTGTTCCGGCTAATCTCTGAAACGGGTGGACCGATTTTAACGGGACTTCACTGGCAGATAACTGATGTAAAAAAGAGTAACTTAGGCACCTTTTATTTTAGAAATTTTATTTCATTATTAATAAACAATAAAAAGATAACTATTCCGCGCGGGCGAAGTCGCAGGCACAGCTATTCAATAATAAAACTCTGTTTACAACCACATCATACTTATATAAGCGAAAAAAACAAATAAAGATGTTTATATTTTATTGCCAGTTTTATCTTTAAGTCCGGGATTGAGACATCCTAATATGAACAGGAAACCTTCTAGAATTTGTTTCATATTAATAGTTCATATTAAACTATCAGACGGTGCCAGCTATGAATGCAATGGTTTCTGTCCACTATAGTATAATAGACTGCCTCGTGGTCTCGCGGTACAAGTATGTGCCGTGCGATCTAGAGGTCCTGGGTTCGATTCCCGGGTCGGGCAAAGTGTTATTGGGTTTTTCCATTAGGAAATTCCCAATAGCAGCACGGAGTCCGGAAATGTGCCCGAAAAACGGCAATAGGCTCGCCCCCTATTACGTGGGACTGATACATACCTGGCGAAATGTGGGTGTAGATATGCACCTCTGCCTACCCCATCAGGGAATACAGGCGTGAGTTTATGTATTATAGTAGCTGTTGCCTGCAACTCCGTTTGCGAAAATTAAGACTTCAAAAGGATTTTTTTTCGTTTTTGCCATATTTTTCATTACTTTCTCCGACTGATCGTAGCGTAATGATAAGTGGCGGTACTTCCATAGAAGCCCAAAAGCCCAGCTTGCCTTACAAAATTCCGAATAATAATCTCTAAGCTTTAAATCTTTATTTAACAAAAACAATTTGACATGTAATTGAGAAAAATTACTGACTCCAAAATAAACAATTATAAACTAGACATTACACAATTAACGTGTAAAGCACCACTGGAAATTATATATATTCCAGGCAAACACACTAATGCTCGAATGCCTTAAGTTAAGGCAGAGACTATTAAGAGCCACAGGCTAAGAACCTGACGCACCTCTTTTGCTTCTTCATCATCCATACATCTCAAACACATATTGTATGTACGTCGTATATCATCATCAGCCCATATACGTCCCACTGCTGGGCACGGGCCTCCTCTACCATTGAGAGGGTTTAGGCCTTAGTCCACCACGCTGGCCTAGTGCGGGTTGGCGGACTACACACCTAAGTAATTCCTAAGAACTTTTTAGGTGTGCAGGTTTCATCACGATGTTTTCCTTCACCGTTAAAGTACGTGATAATTCATTGTGAATACACACATAACTTCGAAAAGTCAGAGGTGTGTGCCTGGGGTTTGAACCCGCGACAGTCGAAATTCTCGACCGCGTACCTAAACCTCAAGGCCATCAACGTCAACGTCGTATATGGGTACTCCTAACTTGGCCTACATTACAAGCTTTACTCGATAACTAGACTATAACCCAAAAATATTTTTATAATTAGATCCAGCAGTTCCTGAGATTCGCGCGTTCAACTCAACAACTCTTCAGCTTTATAATATCAGTATAGATCTCTTCATTTTACACCTTTTTGCCCATTTTACGGTTACGACTATCTTATCTCATAGCTTGATGTAAACTAGATGCTTTTTTAGGTTTTAACTCGTTAATAGACTTTTTAAATCCGAACTAATTTAATCCTGAGATTCTAGCCTTCATAGAAACAAAAAAAAACCTTAAGCTTTATAAAGATATGATATGATTTATATCAATAGCATATATAATTATATACATATACATATGTATGTATGTGTATATGAAAATTATTTATAATAATCATCATTCATAACTCAGCCTGTTGGACTAAGGCCTAAATCCTCTCAGTTGTAGAGGAGGCCCGTGCCCAGCATTGGTACGTATATGGGCTGATGATGAATGATGATGATCATACACAAGACGTCCACTGCTGGATTCAGGCTTCCCCTAAAGAATTCCAAGGTGATAGGCATAAGCCTCTAGGATAATATAAATCCTAGACTATATCTTTAGAGAAAGACAAAAAACAATACAGCTATGCCCTTACCTACTTTGACGATTGATAAAGAACATATCTGATAAGTAGTGATGGCCTCGAGGTTTAGGCGCGCGGTCGAGCATTTCGGCGGTCGCAGGTTCAAACCCCAGGCACACACCTCTGATTTTTCGAAGTTATGTGTGTATTCACAATGAATTATCACTTGCTTTAACGGTGAAGGAAAACATCGTGATAAAACCTGCACACCTAAAAGTTCTTAGAAATATCTTAGATGTGTAGTCCGCCAACACGCACTAGGCCAGCGTGGTGGACTAAGGCCTAAACCCTCTCAGTTGTAGAGGAGGCCCGTTCTCAGCAGTGGGATATATTTGGGCTGATGACGATATCCGATAAAATTATTGGTGTGTCGGCAGAAATACATTTCTTAATTACAAATGAAAGATTTTTGTTGGACTTGCAGTATAAATTAACGTATTGAGGAGTCCTGTGCTCGATTACCGTTGGTTTCGAGTTTTTTTTTTTTTAGAAATCTCAGTAGAAACATAATGACTCATTATTTGACCCCTATTAAGTAGGATTTAAGTATAATTAGCGTAAGTTGTATGTAAGAATACACTTCTATTTTTTGTCATAAATGATCCCTCTCCCCTCCCTCCCTCCCTCCCATAGTAGTCCTAGTTTATCTGCAAAACTATAGGTCTCACAAAAAATATTTAACATTTTTGTTGCAAATAAAATAATCTACAACTTTTGTTCAGTAACTTTTAGTCGTAGAACTATAAATAAAAAAATTATAAGCGAAAATCCATAAAAGTTTCAGAGAAAAAAAACTATTTGTCGATAAAACTTTTTTCCTAATCATTTTACAAAAAAAATCTATCCCAAATGTAACTTTTCAATTAAAACTATAACTTCCATTGATCAATCAGTGTCCTTACTTGCATCTAAACGGAACTTAAGTAATTTATTAAGAAGAACAACTCATTGAAACGAAATCTCAATACATTGACCCCGGGCCACGTAAACGATCACAAAATCCGCAATATTGGGGTCATGCGAATATTTCACAATGTTAAGTTGGAATCTCAATACTTAGTTACATATTTTTGGCAATAAAAATATATTAAGCCATAAAAAATATCCGAAATAAGCAATAAAATCAAAATGCAGCAATTATACTTAATTAAAATATTTTCTATAATGATAATCTTAACAGAGATTGATTACGATTTAATTAAACGTAATTATGTTAATAAATAAGCAGATTGGTGGACACTAATTAATACATCTAGTGATAACTGTGTTATAACTGCACAACAGTAATTATAGTTGTGTTATTAAGTGACACAAAAGTTCAAAAATTTAACATATGGTTTGAAAACAATATGCTATTTTATGTTTCCATAGGTAGTAGAGTACGAAAATATTACTTTTCACTCTATCTATAGTAACGGAAAGTAAATGAAACATGCACAAATAACTTTCAGTCCCCCGCAGAGATGAAAACAAAATAACAAAACAAAAATAAAACTTACAAAAATGGCGGCTCTGTGCGAAATCCAAATTAAATTGAACAAAACACTGGCAGCTTGTCACATTAAAAAACAAAACAAGTCAATAATATTGTTTCAAGTTTTAAAAATCGAATTTGCAATCCGCGCTATCGATTCGACGAGCAGTGAGCTTCTGATTCTGAATGACCATTTGCCGAGATGGTCTTATCTTTGGTTCGACAGTGTCCATCGATATGTAAGAGCAATTTGCACCTTATTACAATGCGTTTAAGTTGGAAATACAACGCGTTTTGTGTCATCGACCTTGTGTACATGAAGTTGGTCGAGTATGGAGGTCAGTGCCGTCTTTTTTTGTGGTGAGATAATTTTGCGGAAATGAGAAGACATAATTTTAAATTAATAGGTTAGACCAGGACAATATTACGATCTAAATTCTGTCAATTCATAATTATTCTGTTAAAACAAACAACATTTTAAGACTTTAGCCAACTTACATAACCTTTCAATAAATAATAATTGAGTCCTTTCACTTTAATGCCATGTAATCTGTGCTGACATCTATACGAAAAGATTCAGAACTTACAATTTAGTTATAAATATTGTCAACAGATGGCGTTGTTGACAATCAATAATTTTATGACGTCAGCGGTATATAGCGATAAAAAAATATGAATGTTTGTCTATAGTTAAGATTGTTTTATCGCTTTATAATAATGTTTAATCATAGATTTTTATCTATGATGTTTGTTTATCGGCACTTGGCACGTAGTAATAATTAGTTTACTGGGAAGAGTTTTTTATTTTATTTTATTTTTTAATCTTTATTTGGGAAGAGTTTAGTGGGTTAGCTCATGGTACAGGTAATTGTTTGTATGCTTAATTTTTTTTAGCAATTTGGTACTGAAAAACATAGTACCTGGAAAATATTGTATTTATTTTTTATTTTATTATCTTTGGGAAACATACAATACAATTTCTCTTAAAAGACTAAATTTTAAAATAAATACATAGATCAAATCAGTTTCCACTTATAAAATAGAACTTACATGCAACGGCAACACTAAAAGCAACTAATTAACATTTACATTATAATTTAAAGGAAGATTAATTTGCAAATTTTTAAAATTACTAATGATTGTTTTGGAAGCAAATAATAATAATAATAAATAATACAATTACTACGTTTATAATGAGTTCCTAAGTATCTTTCTGTAAGTATTATATTTTACATTAAAAATATCTATATCCTGAAAACTCTCGTTGTATTTACGACAGACTCGATTCAAAAATGTGTTGCTGCAATATTTAGACTTACAAGTAGGTACATTAAAAAGGATTTGTTTGCGTGAGCTTAACCGAGGACACTTAAATCGTATGTTACTAACAAGAAAGTTACTATCTAAAATATTGTTTTAAATCTTAAAAAGAAACACCTGATCTCTCTCCAGTCGGCGAGTGACTAAAGACAACACATGTAAGTTGTTCACACCTGTATCACCAATCCTATAACGCAGATGCTTCATAAATATATTCTGAACATTTTCGATGTTGTTTTTCCGGTTTTTTTTCGATTTTATTCCGGAAAAATAATGGTAGGTTAAAAAATACTGCATTCGTTGCGTGTTTTAGGAGTTATGTAGGTCTAGACTCTAGACATTCAAACACGGAGAGTGACTATGTTTTATATTAGAGGTCTGGAAGCGCTTAGGTCGGACGCCATTTTATTAATAGCAGTATTTTTCCCAAGGTCCCATCTTTGTCAATACCAAAAATAATTCAAATCGGTTGAGTATTTTTTTGAGATTATTCGTTAAATGTATACAAATATGTCTTCATCATAATATCACTATGAAACAGTATCTGATTTACTAATATTATATATACATATGTAGTTAGGACTTAATACAAGCAAATTCATGTCTAAAGCATTCTTGTGATCGATTTCGTGGTAACAATTCCACCATCTTGTACCAAGCTATTGTTTAGAATAATTTATTATGAACATACTTTGAAAATTCAGCCACAATTTAGTATTTAAGATAATCCAGAGTAATTATAATTGTAATAGAAGTCGTGATGGCCTCGAGGTTTAGGCACGCGGTCGAGAATCTTGACGGTTGCTGGTTCAAACCCAGGCACACACCTCTGACTTTTCGAAGTTATGTGTGTATTCACAATGAAGTATCACATACCTACTTTAACGGTGAAGGAAAACATCGCGATGAAACCGGCACACCTAATAGTTCTTAGGATTTTCTTAGGTGTGTAGTCCGCCAACCCGCACTAGGTTAGCGTGGTGGACTAAGGCCTAAACCCTCTCAGTTGTAGAGGAGGCCCGTGCCCAGCAGTGGAACGTATATGGGCTGATTATGATGATGATGAATTATAATTTGTCTCTCTGTACCTCATTTGCTGTCATTAATTAATAAATTAAAAAACCCAGTTTATAATCACTTTATTACAATTATTTATTTATTTATTAATACTTTATTGTACACACGGAGAAAATTAACAAAACAAGAACACACAAGAAAGAAAATAGTATAATTGGCGGTCTTATCGCTCAAGGCGATCTTTTAGAGACAACCATAGGATGGAAACAAAGAAAGGATAGATGAGACATGATACAATTACGTACATTACAAATACTCAGAAGGTTTTAAAGTATATTTTTCCCCGACGCCTTGACAACTTACGAGATATTTTGATGATCTGATAATGATGAAGGAGCTAATGGTGAACATCATTTCAAATATAGTTTAGTTTGGACGTATTTTTGTTCTGTAGAGGTCATTTTATGAGTCGTGTACAGGCAGTGCCAATTGCGATTTGATTTTCAAAGAAAACATCCCATACACTAGAAACAACGCTGGAAATTTTCCATTTTCATTTGAAGCTGTTGATAAACTGTAATAAAAAAAAAATGATTAATGTTCTATATTATCCTCTTTATACGTCCGTTATGCACGCGACATCTCTTATTTAAGGGAAAGCCCAAGTCCACCACAATGGCCTAGTGCTGTAATAAACTTATACACATACAAGCATTTTAAACCTATTATAATATAATAAGAACACACAGAATCTAAAAAAAAATAAGAAAAAAAATTGAAGTACATCTGGGACTTAACCCGCGTCCACCGAGGTGGTATTGCAGTAGACCACCGACATATATTTTTATTATATACTTTTTTCTTAGAATATAATAAAAGGATTACTATGACTTAATTCGCTGGTGATGGGTGGCTATGATCTATTTTACCAAAAATATCGCCCAACGTGGGGCTCGAACCCACGACCCTGAGATTAAGAGTCTCATGCTCTACCGACTGAGCTAGCCGGGCTGTGACTGTGATGCTGAAATTATAAAACAGAAACATTCTATCTGTCTACACTTATTAGTCCATGTACGTCCTCACTGCAGGGATGGACCTCCTTGGTTTATAAATAGTTCGCTCTTACACTATTAATGCGGATGGATTAGTTAAAAAAAGTGTGTGTGTGTACTTATGTACACGCGTTAGAAGTTATACTTCATAGATAAATATATATTTTCTTAAATAATATAATAATATATTATAAAATAATATTTTAATAACTTCATGGTGTCGGTTTTTCATGACAGTGTGCGCGCGCATCGTAATAACTTCAAAAAAACTACTACTGTCACTAATCTACATTCTTAAAATTTAAAACAAACTTTTTCTGAATAACTTTTTGGTGTCGGTGTGCGCGCGCATCGTAAAAAATCACTCTCATCATTTTTCCCTAACGCGCCAAAAGAAGTATAACTTCAAAAAGTCTTAGAACACGATTGTAGCGCCACCTATCTTTACCAATAGAAAAACTAGACATTTTATTTCAATCACAAAGAAAATTCTCCAAATTCGTTGTTATTTTTAAAAGTTGCAAATTTTGGGGCAAAGGTATGCATTGAATCAGTTACAAGTAATTTATATTTAGAATAGAATAAGTAATTTTTTCTCCGGTTCAAGCAAATTTTAATAGAAAAGAAAGAAAAATCGTTTACAGTCAATTGACATGCCAAAAACATTCATTCATTCATCAGCAGCCTTTGTTACGTCCACTGCTAGACATAAAACCAAAACCAAAACCAAAAACATACAAAAAATTTAAAAAAATATTAGACACGTCAGGCAGTGACAAACAGGTCGCCAATTGATGCTTCGTTGTGGCGTGAACCACAGCAGAGCGCTGGTTTTCGTTGCTTTCCGTACTTGAAAACTTGCTTAAACGAGGTAGATATACAAATATATTAAAAGGTAATGAATGAGCATTGCTATATAAGCACTGATGACCTCGAGGTTTAGGCGCGCGGTAGAGAATTTCGGCGGTCGCAGATCAAACCCCAGGCACACACCTCTGACTTTTCGAAGTTATGTGTGTATTCACAATGAATTATCACTTGCTTTAACGGTGAAGGAAAACATCGAAATAAAACCTGCACACCTAAAATTTATTAGGTGTGTAGTACGCCAACCCGCACTAGGCCAGCGTGGTGGAATAAGGCCTAAACCCTCTCAATGGTAGAGGAGGCCCGTGCCCAGTATTGGGACTTAGGTACATTAAGGGCTGATGACGATGACGATATACTTTCTCGAAAAGAAACACTACTGTTGCTCTTTCCAAAGCAGCTTACAACACAATGATGCAATATAGTATAATCACACTCGACTATTTACCCGAAAGGGTAGACAGCGGTGCATTCCAGCACCCACGTTATAAAAAGCGATCCGTATTTAAAGCAAATTTTGAATAAAACATCAAAAATGACCCGACCCTGATATTGAATCCATGACCCAGATTATTTATTTATTTATGCTTTTTACACATTGCGTATAAAGGCGGACTTAATGCCTAAGGCATTCTCTAACAGTCAACCTTAGGGTGATGCAGAGATAAAAGGTAGGTGCATAAACAGTAAAAGGGTAAAATAATATACAACAATAATAATAAATGGAACAACTATATATATTAACATAAGTACACAGATAAGTAAATATTTATAGATAAATACAAATACACATACAATACATAAAAATATATATGCAATATAGATTAGGTATACCCTAGTGCAAGTTAATAGTATTTCTAGACATAACGCTGCGAATTCCAATTGAAAATATTCTAGAATTCATATCTTAAAAAACCAGTCCAACATAACCATACTAGGTAGCAAGATTTTAAAAGATTAAATCCGGTTTTAAAGAACTATTTTCCTTGAAGTGTACAGTTCTGTATAGAAACAAAAAACTAACAGACATACCTATTTCTCATTACTCAAAACAGATTCAATTGTTTTCGGCACGATTCTATGGCATGACGTAAATCTAAAAATATTGTTCTCATCAAAAATTTGTTGAATATACATATTATGTACATATTTATTTATTTATAAAGCTTCATATACACAACTGTATATCATTATCAGCCCATATACGTCTCACTGCTGAGCACGGGCCTCCTCTAACTTTGAGAGGATTTGGGCCTTAGTCCACCACGCTGGTAGTGCGGGTTGGCGGACTACACACCTAAGAAATTCCTAAGAACTTTTAGGTGTGCAGGTTCCCTCACGATGTTTTCCTTCAGCGTTAAAGCAAGTGATAATTCATTGTGAATACACACATAACTTCGAAAAGTCAGAGGTGTGTGCCAGTCTACCTAGTCTAGTGGTGGAGAGATGAAGCATGGTTGGTGTAAAAAGACATGACATATTATGACTGTTTAAAATTTTACTATGTAAATATACGTGTTTCAGTGGTGCTCCTACGTGCTATTGGAAATTAAATCTATGTGACAAACTGTTTAAATCTACACATTTGCATTTATAATATTACTAGCTAATTTGAATGGGCTATGGCTAGGCCTATGTCCAGCAGTGGACGTAAGAAAGGCTGCTGATGATGGCTGGGTGTAATTTTAATAAATTTTTGGCCTATTTCCTTTCTCACGGCTTCATTCGTTTTCGTACCAAAACTCATCCATTATTTTACAATACAAAGCATTTTAAGACTGCTCGAAAACTAAGAAAAGTAATAGGTAGCTCTGACGAGTGATAGACACAACATGGTCGATAAAATTTTCGGAAAGATAAAGTTTTATTTATTTATTATTAGTACATAATCAATCATCATATTCGAAAATGTCAATATGTCTATTCATAGGAATAATACACTTCGTAAAGATATCTTGTATGATGCAATATTTATGATTAAGAATTGCTGATTTTGTTTTGCGAAATTTTTAGCGTCATAGTCTGTCAAGCATTTTTTTTTTAACTTGATTACTGCTGCGTGTGGCGTGTGTCGCTGGTGAGTAGTGTGGTTTAATGTGGAGGCCCGGCAAAAGGCAGGATCTCGCTATTTGATACAATTTCCCTGCCTTTTTCGGGGTTCAGTGAAGTCTGTCAAGCTTTCGAGCACCGTATTGAACCACCGTTTATTATAATAGACTAGTAAACATGTTTAATTAGTATGAATATTTGTGGGAACAGGGCAAGCATGATTCGTATATGATGTCATCGATGTAAAAAAGATATTACGTGGTCAAGCCATCCCAGTCAATTTTAATGATAAGTTTGCTAGACCTGTTAAGTGCCACTGTTCCGAAACTGTTACACTACACTTCATGACTACAATGTTTGAGCTATATTGTACACCGTTTGCACTATGATAAAAATAGGCTTACTGGACAGGTCGCAGCACTATGTCAAAAGAAAGTCGAATCAAATAACTTTGACTTTCGTTCTGTGAGTGAGATTGCCGGATCAATTCTGCTGTTGAGACCAAATCACCCAGATATGCTCAGTACAAAAAGTGTCAAACCGGTCTTTGTAAGTCTCGGACTTAGCCCAACAATATTTACTCGACTAGCGACTCATTGTAGTCGTAAAAAAAATAACTTACGTTTGCAATCCTAGCAGATCCTTTTAGAAACCTCAAGATCTTCCAGGGTTTTATCTTCGTTTGTTTTTTTTGCGACCTTCTTCATTTGTAACTGCATTATAACTGGTCGCCCACCTATAATAGGATACTGAGGCACGTCAGGATTCGTGGGAGGCGGAAGGGGGGGCATGGGGTCTAATGGGGGGAGGAGGTTAGTAGCGTCGTGGTAGACAAACGCATTGTTTGCAAGACCTGAGAAAGAGAAGTTAAATTAATTACTCACTTTGATATGCCTTGGCATTTTAATACAGAATTTGGAATTTAAAACAATTGACTATAATTATGTCCATTGAGTGTGTGTGTGTGTGTATTCTTAACGAATTATCACGTACTTTAAAGGTGAAGGAAAACATTGTGAAGAAACCTGTGCGCCTAAAAATTCTTAGGATTTTCTTAGGTGTGTAGTCTGTCTACCCACACTAGGCCAGCGTGGTGGAGTAAGGCCTAGATACTCTTAGTTGTAGAGGAGGCCCGTGCCCAGCAGTGGGACCTTTATTGACTGATGTTGATACCTCCTTTGTCTTTTGTAACGGAAATAAGTGTTACTGGTTATTTCCCTAATAAATACTAAGTTGCAAATGGAAATATGCCCTTATAGCAATAATAGACTCGGTTCCTATGACGTAAGACCTAAAAATATTGTTGAAGCGTAAATGCAAAAATGCACTTCGGCTTATCAATTTATTACAGGTAAGTGAGTAGTATCTATAGCGAAAATAGGGTTATCACTGTATCGGTCATGTTATCAATTATACTCGTATGATTACCGTTTAGATTGTGAATATTAACACGTTCAGACCTATCAAGTCAAAGATAAGATATATTTTCATATTAAATTGAGTCTTTGTCTAAAGCAACAAATTAACGCAAAAGCTGGTTTTACCTGGTCCCATGCATTAATTATAAATAATAAATAAATAAATAAATACACCCAACAGTCACATACATAGTTCTGATCCCACACTAAGATACAAGTCTTGTGTCGTGGGTATCAGAAACTACGAGAGACTTTTCGGTCTCACATACACCCAGACCCGAAACAAATATTTGTGGATCACACAAACATTTGTCTCGGTGCGGGGATCGAACCCGCGGCCTCTCGTTTCGCAAGCTGGTGTCTAGCCAACTGCGCTACGGGGCTGTATTATACAAAGATCTAAACCTGTATATCAGAAAGGTTTATCAGAGATGTATTTCTTTGTTCCATGATCCATCTTTGTTTTAGGTCCTACGTAATAGGGGGCAAGGTTATTAACGTTTTCCAGACTCGGTCCTGTTAAGTGCCACTAAATATTTCCTATTAAAATAACCCAATGACATTGCTAGATACGAGAATTTTTCCGGGATGTCATGTTTACACTTATGTCGTAGATGCATCTAGGTGGATCCATGTAGAAGAAAATTTCTCTAGCCTATTTTATTTGTCTTGCTGGAAAGTTGCTTACTCTGGATTTTTAGGTATCAGAATTTAAATTTATAATGACATTTTTTGTATCAGTGTTAACATTATGATGACCTAATTCAATAGATAAAAAAGCAAAGTCTAGTCGTAACCAAAAATGACATTTAATACTCCATCGACAAAGAAAATTTATAAATATGACACGTTCTCATTGTGTAGACAGCAAGTGTTATTGCAAATTGAGGGAATGTTTTGGATATTTTTTAATCTTTTTGTATCTACATACATACATAAACTCACGCCTGTATTCCCCGAAGGGGTAGGCAGAGGTGCATTTCTGCACCCACATTTCGCCAGGTATGTATCAGTCCCACGTAATAGGGGGCGAGCCTATTGCCGTTTTTCGGGCACAATTCCAGACTCCGGGCTGCTACTGAGAATTTCCTAATGGAAAAACCCAATAACACTTTGCCCGACCCGGGAATCGAACCCAGGACCTCTAGATCGCTCGGCACATTCTTGTACCGCGAGACCACGAGGCAGTTTGTATCTGTTATTCCCCAAATAAAAAAAATATAAAAATACTTACTTGCGACCAGTTTTCTCGCCATTTCGTCCACTTGGGCTCTCGTGGCCAATGCCACAAGATGCTTCCGAAATCACACTAGTGGTTTCTTCAATCGCCTGGTACTGACTGGCTAGGCGATTGACTACTTTAAGTATTTATGAAAGATAACGCGCGATGGCCCCGAGACAAAGCGCAGTTTTTTGTCGCCTCAACAGTTGGAGGGTTCAAATCTCGAGTACACGCCTTTTATCATTTTATGTGTTCAATGAAGTTACCATTTGGACCCATTTTAGTTGGAAGGTTAGTTTCCGTTACCATAAAGATGTTAAACCTCCTATATACAAATCGATCAATCATTGTTTGACAGCCCCGTGGCGCAGTTGGCTAGACACCAGCTTGCGAAACGAGAGGCCGCGGGTTCGATCCCCGCACCGAGACAAATGTTTGTGTGATCCACAAATATTTGTTTCGGGTCTGGGTGTATGTGAGACCAAAAAGTCTCTCGTAGTTTCTGATACCCACGACACAAGACTAGTATCTTAGTGTGGGATCAGAACTATGTATGTGACTGTTGGGTGTATTTATTTATTATTGTGTATTCACAATGAATAATCACTTGCTTTAACGGTGAAGGAAAATATTATGATGTAACCTTCACATCTAAAAATAACACCGCTCTAGGCCAGCGTGGTAGACTCAGGTCTGAACCCTCTCAGTTGTAGAGGAGGCCCGTGCCCAGCAGTTGGACATATATATGGGCTGATGAATCATCATCACTTTTTCATCATCAGATGAATGACTGCCTCGTGGTCTCGCGGTACAAGTATGTGCCGTGCGATCTAGAGGTCCTGGGTTCGATTCCCGGGTCGGGCAAAGTGTTATTGGGTTTTCCATTAGGAAATTCTCGGTAACAGCACGGAGTCTGGAAAACGGCAATAGGCTCGCCCCCTATTACGTGGGACTGATACATACTTGGCGAAATGTGGGTGCAGAAATGCACCTCTGCCTACCCCTTCGGGGAATACAGGCGTGAGTTTATGTATGTATGTAGATGAATTACGTACTTTAACGGTGAAAGAAAACATCGTGAGGAAACCTGCTCATCTAGAAGTTCTTAGGAATTTCTCAGGTATGTAGTCCACCAACCTGCACTAGGCCAGCGTTGTGGACTAAAGCCTGAACCCTCTCAGTTGTAGAGGAGGCCCGTGCCCAGCAGTGCACGTATATTTTTTTTTTTTTTTTTTTTTTTTTATTCTGGCACGGCAAAGTGACCCCATTGCACCTGATGGTAAGCGCAATGGAGACCAGAAAAAGTGCCGACCAGCGAGAGATGATGGTCTCCCGTTGGTCGACACAATCATGCCGGCCGAATACCTCTTCACCTTATTGTGAAGAAGTTTGGGGGACTATCAATCATGGCGATCAAAGGACCGACCGCGACAAACCGGCCAAAAAAATTGCCGGCACGGTCATCCTTTCACCATGATTGAAGCCCCCCCGAAAACCGGATATACACTGGCTGATCCCGGAACGCGGCACACTTGCATGTGCCACTATGGCGGGTTTTACGCCCTGTGTACGGTGGTCGCCATCCGGGCGGATACGAATATCCTACCACCAGCAGTATATGGGCTGATGATGATACAAATCATTATCTTCATTTGTTATCGTAGGATATATTAAATGGGGCTTATCTGTAGATCTGTGTCGTTAATATTACCAGGCCTTGCATTTTAAATGCAACTTGCTGTCCGTTTTTTCATCAGACAAATCTCTATCACTGCTGCATATAGACTTTTATACTGACATAGTGACAACTGCACCTGATGATAAGCACGATGCTATCCTAACATCATCATCATCAGCCAAAAGACGTCCACTGCTGGAAATAGGCCTACCCTAAAGACAAGATTAGCGCACGGTACTTATACTAACATAACAATAAACAATATAGAATGAAAATAAAATATAATTACTGTTGTTTTGGAGAAGTTTATCGAGATTACGTTCATTCATGCAGTTCATTTTGTTAGTTAATATGGACTGAGCATGGAGTCTAGTAATATGCCGGAAAAACGGCAATAGGCTCGCCCCTTATTACGCGGGACTTATGCATACCTGGCGATGTGTGGGTGCAGAAATGCACCTCTGCCAACCTATGTATGTATGTATATATGTACATAAATGTTTGTAGTTGATATGAAATTTAAAGTGTGTCGTAGTATGATACATGTTGGCAGAGCGATTACTAATCAGGAGTTGTCATCGGCTTAAAGGAAGTATGATTTGTCTATCTAAATCGGCGCTTTTTCGTACCACTTCTAGCCACAGGTCTCCTTTACAATAATAAGAAGCAGATTTTTAGTCCACCTTGCTGGTTGTGGTTTAAAAACCTTAATTAGCAATTATTATGACAGCCCCGTGGCGCAGTTGGCTAGATACCAGCTTGCGAAACGAGAGGCCGCGGGTTCAATCCTCGCACCGAGACAAATGTTTGTGTGATCCACAAGTATTTATTTCGGGTCTGGGTGTTTGTGAGACCGAAAAGTCTCTCGTAGTTTCTGATACCCACGACACAGGACTTGTATCCTAGTGTGGGATCAGAACTATGTATGTGACTGTTGGGTGTATTTATTTATTTCCTTAAGAGACAATTTGTTACTCAACAGCAAAATGGTCTTCCCAGTCCATTTCTTTGTTGCAAAACTGTATTTTTAATTGGTATTTAGTACTTGCGATTAGGGAAATCCCATTTACGTATATAAAGAAATATAATAACATATCTGTTGATAAGTTAATCATAGAGTGAGTAACAGGCAGTCGTCCATTGTTTCATGTCACGCAAACTGCTGCTTATTAAGTGTGTTTAATATGGGTTTTTAAAGACAAGGTTTTATACGTAATACTTCCGCTGTTTCTCCTATGTCTCACACAAAGTCACGATGGTACCATTAAAAAGTAGAAGTGTACATATTTGTACTTTCACGTTTCATTGACTTTTAATTTCCTAAGGGGTGAGCCTATTATTGGGGTCATCTCCAAATTCCGTGTTGCTGTGAATTTTCATAAGGCGATTTTAGGCCCTTAAAACCATCTTATTCAGCAGCTAAGGCTAAATAAATTCCTCAAGACTAACGAGGTTAACTATAGTTTTATAATTTTATTATAATCCATGGCATGAAAAAGCGAGAAAACAATATTTACATTTATTTTAATACTGCCTCAGCAGTACGTATACATAGTAAATGTAAAGTAGCCAAAATAGTGAAAGTCAAGATATCATTACGATTACTCTCCCTAATCCTTTCAATCTTACCGACCTTCGTTCGTCAGGCGGCTGTGTCTCGCGAGGCCTTATTATATTATCAACTAGAACCGTTCAAAGCATTTCTAAGCATCATATATTGTTCAGCAAAGTTTCAAGAGTCCGGCGGTTGTCGTCCACTAGATTATGACGCATGGGTACACTCGCGAAGTGTACTAAAGTTTGTCTCTTGTTCCTAACTTCGTAGTGGCCGGTTCGGAACACCTTGGCCATTCTGTTACTTGCGGATAACTTATTTCATTGGTGTTAACTCCGTGCTTCGAGGGTGACGTAGGTAGGTGCTTAAGCCAAGGAGCCGCTATATCGATCAGGTTGAAAAGCGATCAAAATTTGTGTCAATATAGTAATACCAAAAATCAAGACGAGCTGCAAATAGCATCTTCGCAAGCCAGCAAGACATGTGTGTGTCGAGTATGAGAGGGAGTCTTTTGAAACTTGATGCTTTATTGGGCTTACTTACTGACTTAAATGTTGTTACTCCCATTATCAAATTAGGCCTACTTTCTCATGGAAAAAATGTGCACGTCACGTGAACTTGCTATGAAACAATAGTACCATCCTAGTCTAATTAGTTCATTTGTAATCCAAATTAATAATAATAAATGGTTTATTGAAAATAAAACAATGTCACACAAAACACAAAATTAAAATAAAGAACATAAAAAGTTTATATTTTATTTGCAATGAATCTAAATTGGTTTAGAGAATTCTGGTGCCTAATTAAAGACTTGACTTGTAATGGGCACCAGCGAATAACAATGAGGCATTGCCCGTGTACCTACGTATGCGTACAATAGTCTATATTAGACATTCAAAACCAGAATGTCTAAAATAAAAAAGTGTGTGTGTACTCATGTACACGCGTTAGAAGTTATACCACACGACTGAAGTAAAACTTATAAATACGCCCAACAGTTACATACATAGTTCTTAGTTTACACAACATATTACATTTCTGAACATAAATATTTGATAACTATTAAATATGTCAATCCCTTTTTATTACTGTCACAATTCCACATTTAAAAAATCTAAAACATATACCTAAACTTTTTTTGAAAAATATTCGATCCGAAATATATTAAAACCTTTCTGATCCGTTTGACACTTACATTTACCATAGGCAGCTTCAATCTGTCAATTAATGGAGCACACACACTACCCTCCCCCCCCCCCACACACTTTATTTTATATATATGTCGAAGCGTCGACGCATCCCCACTGTGCGCCCAACGTAGGGTATAAAAACAACCGCCCGATCGAGGATGAGTCATTCTCGCTCGGAACGCCGGACCGAACGGAGCTCTGTAATAAGTTTGTTTCCGATTAAATTTGTAATTACCTCCAAAAGTTTGACAGTTTGATTTAAAATCAATAACGCCCAAGACTCTCCGTTATATATGCATAAGTTTATGTGTGATGTCATTCTATGTGTGATCTGTAGAGCGAACAGTTTCAAAATTGTTTTTCAAGATAGCCACGACACAGACTGTGCCTAGTGTGGTTATCATAGTTAATAAGTTATTGTTGTAAATTACATACATACATAAACTCACGCCTGTGCTCCCGACGGGGTAGGCAGAGGTGCATTTCTGCACCCACATTTCGCCAAGTATGTATCAGTCCCACGTAATAGGGGGCGAGCCTATTGCCGTTTTTGGGGCACATTTCCAGACTCCGTGCTGTTACTGAGAATTTCCTAATGGAAAAACCCAATAACACTTTGCCCGACCCGGGAATCGAACCCAGGACCTCAAGATCGCACGGCACATACTTGTACCGCGAGACCACGAGGCAGTTGTAAATTGTGAACTGATTTTGAAAAAATATATTATATATTACATAGGCAGTTTTAACGTCTTACTTTTTGTGTTAAATATGTCAATGTTAAAAGATTCATACGACTAAATCGCAGCATAGAAAAAACAAAACGAAAAATATTTTCAAGGATTACTAATAATATCGTGTGTTATTAATAGCAAGTGTGTAAACTTTGGCGTAGCTCTGCCACATATAACTATCTCCCTCGCACCATCGTAATCACATACTTATATCTAAATTAAAGATAAGTCACCTCGAGATCATCACTACTTTACACCCTCGCATAAAGGATAAATGAAATTAGACGCAATTAACACACCATGGGTAAATAACTACATGATATTTTACTAATGATAAATGGGACCTAAAGTGCGAGCTGTTATGTTATTTACATATTATTATTTAATATACTTTTTTGTACACTATTCAAGGAAATATAAAATAAATAACATACAACTTTAAAAATAAAAATATATATAGCTACAACAGGCGGTCTTATCGCTAGCTGCGATTTCTGTTGGCTATTATCCGAATTTTGTATGCAGTGTTATACCTTTGGTTATGTCTAGTTGTAGGCAAAGGAGCGCAAGAATCTAAGTCCAGTGCGAGAGTTTGGAAGTGCCTGCCCGAACCAACGAGCAAACTTAACGCCCCGATGTATTGCATTGTTCAATGCGAGTCTTGAGTGTGGAGACAATATATTATTAGACGCCGGTACCTAGTAGGTAGGCAGAGGTTTGAGGGCATGTTTCGCCAGGGCTTGAAGTATCATGGTTGAGAATAATGCAAGTTATAAAATTTATAGTTTGATAATTACATGAAATGAAATGAAACTATTAACGCCATATATTGTTAATGAATTGTCAATACTTAAGTCGATTATAAATAGTCTGTTTAGTGAATGAGAATGTTCGTCGTTCTGAACGTATAAATGTAAAATTGTTATTTCTAGAATACTGTTCGCTGTTTGGCACGTTAAAAGGAAGTTGTCTTTTATACAAGTATAATCTTACAAGTTTTTCAGACACATTTCCAAACTTCATTCTGCTTCTATATATTTTCTTTTTTATAAACCCACTTTGTTCGACCAGGCAGTCGAACCTGGGACCTCTAGATCGCACGGTACATACTTGTGCCGAGAGACCATGGGTTTTTAGTAGTAGAGATTCTAGAGTTCAACTGTCTGTTATTCAGTAGAATAATGAGTCGTCATCGTCGTCATCAGCCCAAATACGTCCCACTGCTGAGCACGGGCCTCCTCTACAACTCAGAGGGTTTAGGCCTTAGTCCACCACGCTGGCCTAGTGCGGGTTGGCGGACTACACACCTAAGAAATTCCTAAGAACTTTTAGATGTGCAGGTTTTATCGCGATGTTTTCCTTCACCGTTAAAGCAAGTGATAATTTATTGTGAATACACACATAACTTGGAAAAGTCAGAGGTGTGTGCCTGGGGTTTGAACCTGCGACCGCCGAAATTCTCGACCGCGCTTCTAAACCTCGAGGCCATTACTGCTTAATAATGAGTAAGGAAGACAAATCAGATTTTTATTGCAAGCCAATATTTTTGTATTACTTGGTAACACACATAACAAATATAATAGTAATAAATAAATCTATCATTTAAACACCCCCACATCTCGTTGAATATTCCATCATGCCTGGTTGTCTGAAAGAGATCGCTTTGAGCGATAACACCGCCAATTGTTCACTGCATTATAAGTTGTTTTTTATTGTTATTTTTTTGTTTAAGTGGTGTAAAATAAAGTGATTTTTCTATCCATCTATCCTAAAATAAAAATGCATATCAGTGAATATGTTTTAAAACTGTAACGAAGATTAAAACTAAAATACATATATAAAAATATTAACTTTATTATTTTTCGAGTATGTACATTTTAGAATATAACTATCCTGATTTCCTTCTTATCTTTGATGTTTAAAAATAATCGAATGAAAAACAGTAGGTATGAACGAACCCCTTTCTGATAAAATGTCACGTAGCAGACCAATTTAACACCCAATTTGTATTAAAGAGACGGAGAAAAAAGGGGAAAGGACCTCGGATAATACCGGCTTGAGATGCTTCTGGTGTACTCTGGATAAGTGGGCTTAATCTCTCAGAATTGTTGGCTTTTTCGGAATATTCTAGACTTATTGAAAGTTTTATATTTTGATAGGGTCCGCGGCGCAATTAATAAATAAATACACCCAACAATCACATACATAGTTCTGACCCCACACTTAGCCAACTGCGCGTCAAAAGTTGGTTTAAAACTAGCTTGCGAAATGAGAGCTCGCGGGTTCGATACCTGCACTGAGAATGTTTGTGTGATCCAAAAATGTTTGTTGCGGTTCTGGGTGTTTGTGCGACTGAAAAGTATCGCGTGGTTTTTGATACCCACGACACAAGACTTGTATCTTAGTGTTGGGTCAGACTACTATTTATGGTGGACTAAGGACTAAACCCTCTCAGTTGTAGAGGAGGCCCGTGCCCAGCAGTGGGATGTATAATATTTGGGCTGATGATGATGATGATGACTATTTATGTAACTGTTGAGTGCACATATTTAATCTATTTCAATTATTTATTTATTCCTGAGACAAATGTTTGTGTGTTCCATAAATATTTGTTACGGGTCTGGGTGTTTGTGACACCGAAAAGTCTCTCGTAGTTTCTGATGCCCACGACACAGGACTTGTATCCTAGTGTGGGGTCAGAACTATGTATGTGTCTGTTGGCTATATTTATTTGTTTATTTACCTTATAAAATCATATACAAAACTAATATACAATAATAAATGTACAAATATACCTTTACTTACTCAAGATCATAAAGAGAGACGACAATTTGTGATGCTGGCAGCCCACCTTACGGTAGCCAGTTATGGTGCACATAAAAACGGGACACCCCACCCTCACTTACGGCTAAGATTGACCACACTTTATGGCCGGAAAATAGGGATGGTAAAAATTTTACGATCGAGGCCCGAAACTCGTACATTGACAACTGATGACGAATGTATGAGATTGGGGGGCTTATGGAATGGAGATTCTCGGGGAATTAGGTTAGATGTAACACTTAATGAAGCCAAAGGAAATGTAATAACTACACAGGTGAGGTGTGATACACATATTGCTTTCTATGTTTGCTTGCTAAAGGGCGGGCTTGTTGGCTATTAATTAACGCAGTTCCATACTCAGTGCTACTAATATTTTTCTAATAGGACAAGACGACAGGAGTTAATTTCCGTACATACATACATAAACTCACGCCTGTATTCTCTGATAGGGTAGGCAAATGTGCATTTCTGCACCCACATTTCGCGAGGTATGTATCAGTCCCACGTAATAGGGGACGAGCCTATTGCCGTTTTTCGTGCAGAATTCCAGACTCCGTGCTGTTATTGAGAACTCCCTAATGGAAAAACCCAATAACACTTTTCCCGACCCGCGAATCGAACCCAAGACGTCTAGATCGCACGGCACATACTTGTACCGCGAGACCACGAGGCAGTTAATTTCCCGGGTTAGGAAAAGTGTTATGTAGCACCTAGAGCCGCTTAAGATTGGCTCTACTCCTAATACTTATGACTTAGCTGTTGGAACGTTATCATAGAAATGGATATCTCTTCTGGCATAGATGCTTGAGTGTATAAGTTCCAAGATTTTATACTTTTCCACCCCGTAATAACCGTCGTATAATCGGCGGTAGTGCATCGACACATCAAACGGAGAGGTGTCGACAGTAAAACCAGAATCGTGATATCAAAACATCGTAAAAGATTCACGGAGTGCATTGTTCTCAGTTATGGATTGTGGTGGAACATTGGTCTTAGTTGGATCAAATGTTTGGGGAAGGTTTAACCCACGTATTTTTAACGCAATGTTCTAATAGTTCATCTGTCGTTATTCGATAGAAGTATCAGGTCTCCCGGCACAAAAATACATACGTAATCTATCCGACCTAAGGATTCCGGGTTCAATTGCCGGGTATAGTGTAAAAGGCTATTGAGTTTTTCTATTAGCCCATTCTTAGTAATAACAAGTAGTCTAGATATGCATCGAAAATATAAGATATACCTACTTCTCTAACTTTCTACCTACTTAAAAGTCAGCTGGGTAAACATTTATGTATATACAACTTATATATCTTTGCCTAACCATTCGGAGATATAGTCTTGGTTAGAAAATATATGTATGTGTGTAGCAATAGCAATGAATACCCGGAATTGATAGAACATAAAAAATCCCTAAGTGAAATAAGCCGTAACACGGTGTCATCGGGACATCACGTGGTTTTACTATTGTCGTAAACTTTACCCTACAGTGATCTGTCGAAGAGAATAAAATGTAGCGCGTAGTGGGAGCCTACGCGGCGTAGCGGAAGACTGGGCGGCGTACTGGCGGACTGCGTTGCGTATTGACTATAATTTTTTGCAATTCATTTCTTTGTAGGATTAAATGTAATAGAATGAAAAATTCTTTGAACTATAATTAGTTCGATTGGGAAGTAGGAAGTTTTTCTGTTGAGTTTAAACGATCTGTTTTTTTATACTGTTATCGATAAATCGATAATATCGTACTAAATAATTATATAAAAAAAAACAAATTTAGTTTTTCTTCTATAAATTATGTTATTAAACGGGCATGCTATAAAACAGGCATCAGTAAACTCAGATTTATACGAACGCATAGGATGAAATGAAAATAAATTTCAGGTTAATATTTTTCATTCATATATTTTTAATTTGAATTTTACTCGTATTATGTTATAATGAAGTATTCGAATTTCGAATATTGATACACTTACTGAATAGGCTACAAAATATTTCACCTACCCACCGATCTATAAACAAAAACAAAGCAGGCACACGGTAGACATAAAAAAAAACTTCATTAAGCGCGCCGCATTCATGGGCGGTAAGTACGGCGTCGTCCCGCGGATTCACTCGTAAAAATTCGCCACGATTCGCAGCAATAAAGCACACATATCCACCGCTTCGCCTGTCGAATGTCTGCTACGTGACTGTGTTTGGTGTTATTGCGTGGAGTGTTTGAAACGCGTAGACAAGACTTTGGAGATGACATATTTTTAAATTCATAGTTATAGTGACTGTTCTGTGTCTTGCGGCACAGGTATAGGTAGGTCATCTACAATTTCCAACAACGTATAAATTTTTGGTAAATTAAACTTATAAGTATGTGCCGTGCAATCTATAGGTCTTGGGTTCGATTCCCGGGTCGGGCAAAGTGTTATTAGGAAATTCTCAGTAGCAGCACGGAGTCTGGAATTGTGCCCGAAAAACTGCAATAGGCTCGCCCCCTATTACGTGGGGCTGATACATTACCTGGCGAAATGTGGGTGCAGAAATGCACCTCTGCCTACTCCTTCGGGGAATATATGTAGGTGCAAGGTTATGTATGTATGTATATGTCTTAATTATGAAGATATAAGTGTTTGTTACTCTGTGAAAATTAAACCAAAAACGAATTTTTAGAAATAATTTGTCCTTAAAAGGTAAAGCTTACAGCATCCACAATTCACCAAGAGTTTAAAGTAACATATATTTAAAATTAAGTCCATTTTTCAGGCACATTTCTAGTCTTCACGCTGCTTTTAAGATTTTATTGATTAAAACCCTATAGCACTTCACTTGATCGGTGATTCGTATTTCAAACTCTTCTATCGTACTGCACAAAAATACAACAAGACCTTCAGTCTGTGAGAGTGACTCTACCAAGCAAGCAAAATATACAAAACGTCTCTACATTTTCCTTACTCTACCTATCGGCTTTTACGCGTGCCTAGGTAAATACAGTATAAGAGTGACGAATGTGGGCCACTGTTTGAAGGATAGAGCCGTATCCCGCGATACAGCCGAGATGGATCTCTACCATACGTGGCCCGAATTATTATAATGCATGGACATGCTCAGTCTCTATTGTAGAGCTCGAAATTGTGTCTTAAATCTCTTGTATTTAGTTGAAAGGTATTTTGTTTCCCTTTTATTTTAATAGAATACAGCGTGTATATAACAAATTATGTATATCATTTTAACATAAAAGCTGTCTTGTGGTGTAATTGACTTGGATCGTCTAATACATAAATACCCTTCCGAAATCTTACTTCTTAGACTTAATATACAAAAATATGTTTTCTATACAAATGCCGGCTGTTTTAATAATAAGATTCTCTAAATGGTGTGTCCGCCAACCCGCACTAGGCCAGCGTGGTGGATTAAGGCTCGTGCCCAGCAGTGGGAGTTATATGGGCTGATGATGATGATAAATGTTGTAAATACAACGATCAGATATATATCTATCATGTTTTCCAGACTTCTTTTCTTCTGAGAATTTCATAACGCAAAATCTATAAATTATTGAACTCGGAAACAAGTTCGAGTCCTCTTAATCACACCCACTAAACACATATTAAATCCACCAACACCCATAAATAAGACATTCCAAAACCCGTTAAATCACGTAACAAACTACAAAATCAAATCGCTACGGATCCCTTACACGGAAACATTTGATATCAAACGCTATTACGGACAGGCGACATGTTTATCTCGCAGGAGGCATCAATAACGCTTCCCCGATGTTCCTAAACACATTTGCCATTACAAGAGGCAAAAAGATCACATTTGATACACATCAAGTATTGAACGTTGTCCCGTCAGGGTTGTGGGACATACCGCAGGGTATTCGTGGCGAGGACGCGCGATTTTTGTACGTTTTAACGATGTTAATTTTAATAAAATAATGCTTACTAGTGATTGAGTTTCCTTGTATATAGATATAATACGAGTGAAAAGATATAATTAAAGCATTAATTGATGAAAGTCTTGGGTATGTAGCAAGGTATGAAAATTGAATGTGAAGGAAAATTTGTAGTTTTGTACTACACCGCTAGAAACACAGTTATGTCAGTGGCGGGACTTCCATAGAAGCCCAAAAGCGTTAAACGTTAATTGTGTAATGTCTAGTTTATATTTGCTTGTTATGGAGTCACAAATCACTTTAATGAAATAAAGATTTAAAGCCTAAAAAATATTATTTCGAATTTTAAAAGGCAAATTGGGCTTTTGGGCTTCTATGGAAGTACCGCCACTGAGTTATGTGTTTGAAGCCTTTTAAAAATAAACTATAAGATTGATGAAAAGTATTGTTAAAAAAATCTGAGGTTTAACAACTTTTGGAACATGTATTGATGTTTCATAAATGCTATATTGCCTACATGATAAATAAACACTCATTGCACTTCGTTTTGTTTCAATAGTTTTAGCTACTTGAATGTCGACATTCATTAATGGGTTCACATTTATCATCATCATCATCATCATCAGCCCATATACGTCCCACTACTGGGCACGAGCCTCCTCTACAACTGACAGGGTTGTTCACATTTATGATAGAATAAAATTGAATAGAATTGAAAACACTCATACCTAAATAAAATCAACAACAAATCATTTTCCAATTTAATTGTAAACAAACCGCAACCGTAGAGACCGCAACAGCCACACCTGTGTTTCCAAAAGATAAGGAAACTCTTCCAATCATCCCACAGAGCGATTTCAACCCTAAAACATTTGGAATGAAGCCTATATTTGCTTAGCAACGCAACAAGAATCGGATGCAAAAGAAATTGTAAAATAAAATGTAATTTGTGGCATTCGTCCTGCTACCGAGTGTTGTTGCCTTGAGGCGGTAAGCCCGTGCCAATCGTATGTAAATGGATTCCGCCCTCACATGTTGGTCCTTAAGTGAGTTTGAATTGTTTGACAAAGATGCCTCTTTGTGTTCCGATCTAATATCTGAATTGGGACGGAATTGATATGGGAATGTTGTTCTTTTATTGGAAAAGATTTAAGTGCCTCTGAAGTTTTGTAAACGAAAATACGTCTGCGAGGCGCAACAACGCTAGACGACTAAATCCTGATGTTATTACTATTAACCACATTGAACGTAAGAGTGTCCAAAGTACATTCATAAACTCACGCCTGTCTCCCTTTGGGTAGGCAGAAACTAAAGAGCGCCAAATGCTACAGTCCAAATACACTTCTTTCGCTTCTTAAACGGGTGTTCTTCCTTCATGCATGCACGTCAGTTTAAAGTGTTATTGAAAAAGGTATTTTCCAAGTATATATTTACAATGCTTTTGAGTAAATGTCAATCCCTAGTAATATTTTGTAGCACTAAAACAATATTTTGATACGACGGACAACCCCACTACAGTGACGCAAATAAGTCGTATTCCAAGATCATTCTCTGTTAGTTCAGTTACGGACGCTTCGTCAATTTAACATTCTTGACCTATGAATCTAGTCTTCAGAATTTCCATTCAACTAATCACCATAGCGTGATTTTTTAAATATTTTAGTAAACATATAAATACACCCAACAGTCACATACATAGTTCTGACCCCACACTAGTCACACGCATCACACAAGTCCTGTGTCGTGGGTATCAGAATATACGAGAGACTTTTCGGTCTCACAAACACCCGGACCGAAACAAATATTTGTGGATCACACAAACATTTGTCTCAGTGCGGGAATCGAACCCGGAGCATTTCGTTTCGCAGGCTGGTATCTAGTCAACTGTGCGACGCGGCTTTCGAGCATAAATTCATTTGAGAAATTACAGTCTCTTCTCTGTATTACTCATTTAAACTCGTAAAAAATGTATAGTGTAAATGTCGTGTTGCTGAGGGAGTTTCTTTCCGTTTCTTCTCCATAGCGATAACACATTCCAAAGCGGCAATAGCTTAAAATTGACGATTCAAAAGGACGTGTAAAAGTCTATTTGAATAAACAGTATTTTGACTTTAATGGCCGAATACTGAAACGCTACTTAATCTGAGGGCGACTTATTTTTATGTGGCTGTTATAATTTAAGCGGTATATACATAAAAAAGTCATGTAAAAGAACTTTTTGTGGTAATGTTGCCATTTATGGAAATTTAAGTGGGCATTAGTTAATCACAGTCTTAAAACCGATAAATGATGTTTCAGTATACCGCTTAAATTATAACAGCCACTTAAATATAAGTCGCCCTCAGTTTAAGTAGTGTTTCAGTATTCGGCCATAAGTGTCTTACTATGTATAACATGTACTTATTATATACTATATAATAAGACACCAAATTGACTATTTATGCCATTCCAAAACACCACTATTCCGATCATTCCCCAAAAGCAAACTATTTAATACAAAAATATCTGCATAATACAAATAACAAACGCAAAACACAATGCGCAAGGCATTCGAGAAATCGACTGGCAAATGTGAAATAATATATTCCTTGGAAAAATAACAGATTCAATATAAATAGTTGCGCAGCCCTCTCTGCCATCAAAAATCCCTCTTCTCTACTACATTTATCTGTATTAGGGTGGGGTACAGTTCATGCAGTGTTGCACCAAGAATATATTTTGGATACTGTTAGGGTGACAGAGTTAGATGTAGAAACAGGTGAGTTACTGCAGTAAATTTTAGGCTTCTTTTACGTGCTTAATTTTTTTGTAGATACGAATATTCTACTACTATGAAAAAATTACTCATTGAAGAAGGAAATCAAAATCAAAGCATTTGTAGAAGTAACAGAGGCGTATTAGGCTAAATAGACCACTGTATATCGTGTTTTTATATTAAAAAAATACCTTCAAGATGATTTTCGTTTTACTTTCAAAGGAGGAAAATAAATTATACTTAAATATTGATGCCTTAAGGGACGCCTTTACAACTAAAGGGGTTTGGGACTTCGTCCACCTCAATGGCCTAGTGTGGGTTGGCGTACTACACACCTAAAAAATCTCTAAGAATTTTTAGGTATCCAGGTTTCCTCACAATAATTTCCTTCACCGTTAAAGTAAATGATAATTCATTGTATAAAGTACACCCCTAAAGCACTAACGTTAAATTCCTGCGTCACTCTCGCAGAAGCCGTCCACAATTTAAAAGAAGCAAATCAATGTCGCGCAGCGTACATGCGAGAGAGAGCCAGCGGCGTCGTTTCTATCCAATACATCATATTACGTTGAATATATATCATACATCATTCCTATTCCGCGCACAATGGCCAAGGAAAATGGCGGTTTGATGGCCCTACCTGAAGGGCTTAGCTTTTTCTACGTGACACGCCGAAAGGCCGAATGTTTTGAATTTAGACGAGATTCTTTCGGTTTCTTGCATGAGCTTATGTTTGACGTAGGTTTTGGTAGTAATATTTAATTTTTTATCGTTTAATAAGTAATTGAACTGAATCTAAACGTCCGGAATGTTGTCTAATAGTTAATTGCTAAGGAGATATTAAAACCAGTAGCTATTAAATTAAATGATGTGACTTCCAAAAAAGGGATGCTGTAAAAGTGTTATCTAATCGAGAGACATTAAGCATTACAATCACATTATTGAAGATATCACTTAAATACAATTATGACAGTGGATGGGGAACGTAATGTAGGTATGTAGGATATGTTCAAATCGAATCCATATTTTAATGTAATGTCTCAATCAACAAATAAAGGTCGCTTCCCATAATCCTTATGAAGAAGACTAGACTTTATGACTTGAAACCCTCAAGTAATATCAGTTTGGATATCCACATAAATGTTTTCACTACTCGTATTAGGAATCAATAAAAAACAACATGATGCAACGGATTGTATTCAAAATCACGCGTATTAAAATACAAAAATTAAGTTCGTAAATGTTTCGACAACCGCCAAAACAATTAACATAATTATGACATTCCTTTATAATCTTCAGCCTATATACGTCCCACTGCTGGGCACGGCCTTCCTCTACTAACTGAGAAGGTTTAGGCTTTAGTCCACCACGCTGGCCTAGTGCGGGTTGGCGGACATTCTTTTATGAAATCACAGAATTAGGAAAGATATCCGTGTTTAGCACTTACTTAGCTGTCCATGCTTATTCAAGTGCTCAAAATACTTCGATAGAAAAACCTTAATCAACACAAAAGACATTCAAGCAAGCATCACTTGACAAAGGAGGCGTAAAAATCTCCCAAAGGAATATTTCCTAGTAGTACGTAATATCTCATCTCATATAAATTCAACGTTCCGTTTAAAAGTTGCATCTCGTAAAATCTCGCAAGCTTCCGTTTCGGATGTAGTCGGAGTTCGGGATTCAAATTCGAAAAATACGCTCCTTTCCGCTTCCGGCGTTTGATTTCTCCCGTGATACGACGTTTCCTTCGCGGCAATATTTGAATGCTGCACTCCCGTTGATGACGTTGCTTTGGACCCTTTGCAAAATTAAGCACATTTTTGCTAATGTGGTTTTTGATGATGAGTTACCTCTCTAGATAAGTTTTTTAGATTCAAAAAACTGTCTGGTATCAATAGGCGAAAAACAAGTATGATTACAATTCAACAGTTGAAGTATCCGTGCTGACCTTATAAAAATAGGCCTTATACTAATTAATTTGGTTGATGGTATAAAACAAAAATTTTCCAGCTCTGAATAATTAAGTTTCGTTAAGCCTTTTCATCCAATGAAACGCTGAACTTTAATATTCATCATGGTAACGTTGCATTTATATCGTCATCGAAATTTTATCATTGCCGATATTTTTATTATTACCCAAATCATAGACAGTGTTTTTAAGATATTTTATCATGGAAACATTCAATTTGAGCCCTTTTCCTATTTGACTTAACTGCATCCTATATTCTGCTTTTAATAGAGTAAATTTGAAATGATAGTAAATGCATCTATTTATTTATTTATTTAGACTTTATTGTACACCAAACAAAATAAGTATTGGTAACATTACAATTAGATTGTGTTACAAATGGCGTACATACCGCTATTGGAGTTTTCTTCCAAGCAACCGTTGGATGGACTGGAGTGATCTTCGCATAAATACAAATACACCCAACAGTCACATATATAGTTCTGACCCCACAATAAGATACGAGTCTTGTGTCGTGGGTATCAGAAACTACGAGAGACTTTTCGGTCTCACAAACACACAGACCTGAATCAAATATTTGTGGATCAAACAAAAGTTTGTCTCGGTGCGGGGATCGAACCCGCGGCCTCTCGTTTTGCAAGCTGGTGCCAAGCCAACTGCGCCACGGGGCTGTCAAGCATAGAGTAACTTTAAACGTCTTAAGAAAAATAAAGATCTAAACCATTAAACAGTAACAGGAGTAAGGATGCTATTACAGTGGGCGCTCGTTTGCCTACACAGCTTTTACGGAGAAACATTCGGTTCGCCGATTGAAAATTTGTTTCATACATAAATTTGTTCGTGATAATACCTGCGCACCTAAAAGTTCTTAGGAATTTCTTAGGTGTGTAGTCCGCCAACCCGCACTAGGCCAGCGTGGTGGACTAAGGCCTAAATCCTCTCAGTTGTAGAGGAGGCCCGTGCCCAGCAGTGGGACGTATATGGGCTGATGTTGCTGCTGCTGCTGCAGCTCTCGTTTTCTTTCCATATAACTTGGATCCTTTAAGCGTAGCGTTAAGAGTTCAGCAGACTCGAGAGATGAGAGCCTATCCTTATTTAATGCTCCGTATAGACAGCATTGTTCTAACAATCAGGTGCGGTGTCCACTTAGCCATGTAGGAATAACATACATACATACTTATAAATTGTAATTTGACAACTCGTTCTAGCCAAGAATTCCTAAGAACTTTTTTTACTTTTACAACCATGCCTGTATTCCCCGAAAGGGTAGGCAGAGGCTTTTCTGCACCCATGTGTCACCAATTCTGTGTTTGTCCCTCGTAATAGGGGCGAGTCTATTGCCGCTTTTCGGGCATATTTCCAGACTCCGGGCTGTTACTGAGAATTTCCTAATGGAAAAACCTAATAGCATTGTGACCCGGGAATCGAACCCGGGATCTCTCGATCGCACGGCACATACTTGTGCCGCGAGACCACGAGGCAATCATGTATGTTTGTATGTATATAGATTTTACAAATGATGTGAGCCCAAACATTTTCTGCTGTACAAGACTTTTGAAGGAATTACAAAGAAAATTTATTCATAAATTGCGTGTCAAACAAATCAATAAAGACGTTGTTCCCGCGATACCCACCCCTTGAACGCTTGAAAAAGTTATTATTAAATGTTGCATGTATTAAAATTTATTTCTACCCCTCCGTATTGATGTCTCAATTTTGTAACGTAGGGCTATTTCTCTTTTTATAATTTTCCTGCGCCTTATGGCTTGTGAAGTTTTGAGGTTAACGCTTCATCTGTTTTGGGGGATGGTAATTGAATGGGAGGGTAGTTATTGAAAACATGATACTATGTGAAAGAATCATACTCGTAGTTGCGTGTAGTACTGTTTATGTTTTTTTTACATGAGTTTATGGCACGATGATGTAGATTTGATTGTTATTAATAAAACTTGATATTTCAAGCAAACCACTTGAAAGTTTTATAATACATTCAAGTATAAATAATTAGATTCATAAATAAATATAATATGATAGTTGTACTTAATAATATAATTGATCATTTAGTTAGGAACAAACCATCTGAACCAACAACCACCGTGACCTTGAAAAATGCATTCTATTTCCAAAAGAAAAAGTTACATTTTCATCTGTTTTACTGTTTAGTAGGTCTATAGGTTTACGAGCCCAATAGAAATACCTAGTTATGAAATATCAGGAGTAGAAATTTCGCCACAATATTTTCAATGTTAAAGCCTCAATCCACCATACTAATCCTGATTGGGTTTAAGTACCCACCAAAGTATTTTTTCATGCTAAAATTTTCCGACACACTCACGTTTTCGAACACCAATAATCTTAAGAATATAACAACAACTGAATACATAACAACAAGCAATTTTCACAATAAATACGATAAGCGTTTTTTTATTGCGTTATTGCGAATGTTGGGAGCGATTGGCATCGGGACGATACAGAAGCAATTTCGACAAGTGTTCTGTCTTTTTTATTTGATGCATATCTTAAATCGATCGGGGGAGAGACGTACAGATACGGAGATTGCTGCGAATTATAGCAATTGCTTGTTTCCCATTATTTTCCTTGTGTGTTTAGGAGGTATTTCCTTCACCGTTAAAGTACGTGAATTATCACGTACTTTAACGGTGAAGGAAAGCATCGTGAGGAAACCTGCACACCTAAAAGTTCTTAAGAATTTCTTAGGTGTGTAGTCCGCCGACTCACACTAGGCCAGCGTGGTGGACTAAGGCGTAAATCCTCTCAGTTGCTAAGGAGGCCTAAGCCCAGCAGTAGGACATATGTATATGGGCTAATGACGATACCGTCTATATTATAATCGCAAATAAAAAAGATAAAAATGAATTGTCATAAATGACGACTCGGTTTTCCTATACGGTATGTCAATTTCATACATTGATGTTCTTTAATTGTAATAACGTTTGTCGACTGTGACTTGGCTCTCTTGGCCTCGGAATCAATCTAAAAAAAACAACAAAAACAGCGTTAAACCATTCCATTAAACCTGATTGGTTCATTATCGGAATGGATTTTGCTCATTGAAATCAGACTCAACGAAAGTATTACTACGATGTTACGAAAAACCAACGTATGGCAATATTGCGTCCGTCCGGCGGGTATGAATGAAGTTCAAGCAGCGATCGACCGTAAGATGGGTTCAACCTTTATTCCAGTTACAAACAGACCTGCGTAATTGTGTTAACTGGTGAGAGGTAACCATAGTCTTTATGATAAATGCCACTACGTTGAACTAGTGGCGGTACTTCCATAGAAGCCCAAAAACCCAGCTTGCCTTACAAAATTGCGAATAATATATAATCTTTGATCTTTAAATCCTTATGTAAGAAAAACAATTTGACATATAAATGAGAATATTCTAACCCCACATTAAACAATTACCAAACTAAACGTTACACAATTAACGTGTAATGCTTTTGGGCTTCTATGGAAGTATTAGGGAGCTTCCCTTGAAAAAATTTAAAGAATTTATTAAAGATAAACTATATAAAAAAGCTTACTATAAAATTTCAGATTATATTGGAGACAATAAGCCCTGGGAGTAAGTAAATTGATCAGAAGTTTCGTTGCTACAATTTGTATCGTTATGACATACGTAAGATTAAATTTATATAATGACATTTAAAAAATGTAATTATAATAATTATATTTATTATTTAAAAAAAAATGTCATTTCGTGTTGCTGAGGGAGTTTCTTGCCGTTTCTTCTCCACAGCGATACACGTTTCAAAGCGGCAATAGTTTTAAAAAATAGTTTAATATTGACGATTCAAAAGAACTTGTAAAAGTCTATTTGAATAAAGATGATTTTGACTTGGACTTTGACTTTGACTTTGGCTGCATAGAATCCCATCGGATTTTCCCCAATGAATTAAAGACTCGAAGATAAGAATATTATCAGTTAATATATAAACGAAAATTCAACATAAATTTACTAGCTCAAATTGCGTGTTTTAGGCTTCCTCTAGGGTGGTACCACAATCTCACAAAATGTGTAATATGAAGCAATACAGTTGTGTGCTTTATTTAAACAATCGTGTCCTTCAAATCATTGCAAGCACTGTCAATTGTTTCTTATTATAATAATAAGGGCGTTGTTCTTTTTCACAGATGAAGCAGACGAAATAGCGGCATAGTAAAGGGTAAGTGAGGAATTTTTTTATACTACTTATATTTGTGTGGCCATCAACCTTGATTTCATATGTATTTTAAACGTGATATTTAATAGGTTATTTTGTAGTTTTTTATGTTATTTTGTATAATATACTTAAATCGCCAAAAATGTGTGTGTGTGTGTGTATATGAGTGATTAGAAATGACTAATACAAGTCCACAACACGCGCCTATTCGCGTTGTAGCTACGGTGTGGTCCGAAAGCGCGTGGTGTCATCGTGTCACGTGTTGCAGTGACACTCGCGTTGCAAACTTCATTACTTGTCAAATTCGGGGTATGGCTGTATTGATAGCGGGTTTGTTCAAAAAGGATAAGAGAGATACAAAGTTTAGGAGGATAAGAACTCACGCTTGAAATTAGTTAGATATACACCAACTGGTGTTTTGCCAAATGGTTCGAAATATCATATCATATGGAACGAAGTTATTGGCGTTCTTTTGGGAGCAACTTACAAAAACCTCACAACAGCAAGTTACAAGAATGCCCTTTACCAAAGACACCAGTTGTAAAGAATTATAAATATATACCAAGCCAACGTTGAGTACTTGTACAAAAACATTTAACATATCTTTTGGTAGGATTGAGTTGCTGTCTAGCATAAACTGAATGCACCATACGAGCTAGAAACTACTCTACAACATCCTTGCCAGTGCAAAGACACCGAATGAGCGAGCTTGTCTTTATCCTGCAACAAAAATTGATCACAACTATCTGACATGATAACTACTGATATGATGAGGAGTAAGAAACATACATACATACATAAACTCACGCCTGTATTCCCCGAAGAGGTAGGCAGAGGTGCATTTCTGCACCCACATTTCGCCAAGTATGTATCAGTCCCACGTAATAGGGGGCGAGCCTATTGCCGTTTTTCGGGCACATTTACAGACTCCGTGCTGTTACCGAGAATTTCCTAATCGAAAAACCCAATAACACATTGCCCGACCCGGGAATCAAACCCAGGACCTCTAGATCGCACGGCACATACTTGTACCGCGAGACCACGAGGCAGTCAGTAAGAAACATATAGATGTCTACTTCTCTCCTACGCAAAGTGGGAGACTAAACATATAATATAAACTGTCTAATGATTAAAAAAGTATGTAAATTCCGCTCCCTCGCCTCGTGGTCTCGCGTTATAAATATGTGCTGTACGATCTCGAGGTCCTGGGTTCAATTCCGGGCTCAGCCAAATTGTTATTGGGTTTTTCCATTTGGGGATTATCAGTAGCAGCATGGAGTCTGGAATTGTGCCCAAACAACAGCAATAGGCTCGCCCTCTATGACATGGAACAAAAATACAACTGGCTAAATGTGATTCCAGAAATGTAACTTTGCCTTCTCCGTCGGGGAATATAGGCGAGAGGTTTATATAGTATGTATTTAAATTCCGCTCCCCGCTGGCAATAGCGCCCAACCCGATCACAGCATGTCGCGGGCGGCGGCGCGTCCACGCACGTTGCTAATTGTTAATTAATCCGCTAACGCCGGCGCGATCAGTGATGGATGGCAATCTGATTTGTGCACTTTGTAACGCGGTTCCGCCGCTCACTTGATTTGAATAAATCATTCACAGTTAGAATTGTTAAGTTCTAAATAATCAAAGGCATTTTATATTCAAGAAGCAGCAGATGCAAGCAGTGATGGCCTCGAGGTTTAGGCACGCGGTCGAGAATTTCGGCGGTCGCAGGTTCAAACCCCAGGCACACACCTCTGACTTTTCGAAGTTATGTGTGTATTCACAATGAATTATCACTTGCTTTAACGGTGAAGGAAAACATCGTGATAAAACCTGCACACCTAAAAATTTCTTAGGAATTTCTTAGGTGTGTAGTCCGCCAACCCGCACTAGGCCAGCGTGGTGGACTAAGACCTAAACCCTCTCAGTTGTAGAGGAGGCCCGTGCCCAGCAGTGGGACGTATTTGGGCTGATGATGATGATGATGATTTTATATTCAGTCTTTATATAATCAGTTCTGCGACAGATGTCACCTGGCCATACTGTGACTTCAGCTCGCTAATCCTTTGGGCTATGTCGATAGCTTTGGTTCCCTGTCGGATGGCATCATTTCTGTTTTTTTTTCATTCATTTCTTATATTTTAGAGAAACTCCTAACATAGCCCTCTCCATAGCTCGCTGAGAGACCTTGAACTGAAGGGTTAGATTCTATGTAATATTAATTATTATCAGCTCAGGCACGTCTCATTGCTGGGCACAATCCTCCTCTACAACCGAGAGAGTTGTAAGACAACCACGCTGGACTAGTGCGGGTTGGCGGACTACACATCTAAGAAATTCCTCAAAACTTCTACGTGTACAGCAGTCAAGATTTCCTTCACTGTTACAATACGTGATAATTTATTGTTAATAAACCCGTATGTCCATTTTGGAAGAAAAAAAAGTCAGGGGTGTGTATAATATTTTCATTCTAATCCCGCGCTTAAAGTCTTGAAGCCATCAGACCTTAAAACCCCTATAAAAAAATAACTTATCTTACATAGAAAATGACATCGTTTATGATAAATAAATATCGACTGTCCCGTTGTTGCCGCGAAAACATATACATTGCGACCTAGAGCTCGGTTCGATTACCAAGTCAGGTAAAGTGTTGGGCTTTTCTTATTAATTAAAAGAAAATCGAAACGTGGATGAAGAGATGTACCTCTGCCTACACCTCCAGCGACATAGGCGTACGTGTGTGTAAAATATTTGTTAAAAATAAGCTACTTATAGACGCATTGACGGCACCCTAAGTTAGAAGTGCGAGTCCTCACCAGATAGATTCTCATTTTTTAAATAAATCCTCAGTTGACATGAATACAATCGATCAGTGCGTATCGGATAGAGCCAGACAAATGAAATGCACTTTATTTTATTATCTCTTTAAAATTATACGCGTGAAAGTTTTTATGTATTGATCTATTAAAACCTCACGCCTGTATTCCCCTAAGGGGTAGACAGAGGTGCATTTCTGCACCCACATTTCCCCAGCAGCATTGCCTATTGCCGTTTTTCGGGTTCCGGTTTTATTCGTAGTCCTAACGAGTTTTTTTTACCAGGAGTAAGCTTTTTAATTTTACTGCCTCGTGGTCTCACGGTGCAAGTATGTGCCGTGCGATCTAGAGGTCCTGGGTTTGATTCCCGGGTCAGACAAAGTGTTATTGGGTTTTTCCATTAGGAATTCTCAGTAACAGCACGAAGTCTGGAAATGTGCCCGAAAAACGGCAATAGGCTCGCCCCCTATTACGTGGGACTGATACATACCTGGTGAAATGTAGGTGTAGAAATGCACCTCTGCCTACCCCTTCGGGGAATACAGGCGTGAGTTTATGTACAGTGGCTTGCCAAATTATTAGGGACAGTCAAGAAATTTTGGTATTTTCCACAATATTGATCTACAACTCATTAAATATATTGTTTTTAATTATAATTATCTTTAATAATATAAAATACATATTTAGCAAGTAGTTTAAAGAAAAAATATCAATATTAAAATCTTAAAAAATATATTTACAAGTAAATGAACATGGTTGTGAAAAATTATTAGAATTTAGTGACATTTTCTTTGGCTTCGATGAGAGCTTCAATCCATCTCGGCATGCTTTCAATGCATTGTTTGGCGCTTTCTTTTATTTTTGGGTTGTAATGCCATACATTTATCAACTTTTCTATTAGTCTTCCCTTAATTTTTATCCTTTCCTTGGTGATTTTAGCCTTAGTAATTTTTTATAAGTTTTCAATGGGGTTCATGTCAGTGGAATTGCCAGGCCAAGGTAAAATCTGAATGTTATGGACTGCCAAAACCTTCGTTACACTTCTCGCTTTGTGACACGGTGCTGAATCATGCATAAACACGAATTCCTCACCATTTGGGAACTATTCCTGGATTTGCGGTAATAGGCCAGTCTCTAGAATTTGCGTATATTGGCCCTGTCTCATGGTTCTCCGAACGATGTAGAGCCACCCAATCCCTTTTGCGCTTATGACAGACCATACCAATATTGTAACCGGTTGTTTAACACGTTTCACTATGCAGTCAGGGTGATATTTCTCGCCTGGGCGTCGCCTGAAGAAGTTGGTTTTGTCGGCTAAAATCTCGAATATTGACTCGTCCGAGGAACACACCTAAAAAAGGAATTATATTTATAATTTTGTTAAAAAAAACTATTTTAAAACATCATAGTAGAATTTAACATTCACCTACTCCAGTCTTCAACAGTCTTCGAACGATTCTCACGAGCACAGGCAAGCCGTTTCTTTTTCATTGCTTCAGTCAAACGCTTTCTTATCTGGTCGGTGACCTGTCAGACCTTCCTCTGTTAACCTCCGCTGTACAGTTCTCGTAGAAACTGGTATTCCAGATTCCTGAACCATCTGAGTTAAAAGATCTACACTTTTCTTTGTGTTTTGCAAACAAATATCCCGAATTTTCCTGACAGACCGTGGTGCCGTAATGCGTTTTCATTCCACATTTGCCGTTTCTTTTGGGCGAAAGTGGCTTATTTTGGTCCAAATTTTATTTTATTTTATTAAAAGCACACTCAAAAACTCCGGCAATTCATGCTATCTTCTTTTGAGAATGATTCGTACACAGGAGAACAAGAGTTCTTTAGAGACAAATCAACCCCTCGACCCATACTGAAATCATAAAAATAAAAAATAAATAGTATAGTGATAAAAGTTCGCGCCAAAATACTTTTTTATCAATAAAAGTAAAATAATACTTACTTTTGATAAATAATTTTAAAATATTTTTAAAAATAAATGCGTACTCAAACACTTGAAATCTACTTAAAATTTGAGTTTAGAGATATCATGAATGTAAAAAACTACATTCCAACAACTCTTACACCACTTAGGACTGCATTTAAATGTGCTCAATGAAAAAATTGATAAAAAATGTGACTGTCCCTAATAATTTGGCAACCCACTGTATGTATGTATAAAAAAAGTAACCTATAATCATCCTAGGGTCTCATCTATCTCTGCACTAACACTCATCAAAATCTTTTCAGCAGTTTACACATCGAAGCATGCCAAAGAGACTCACATTTTATAACATTAGCAAGGATATTCAAAACACAGTCCCAAAACAAGTCGAGAACTCGCATCCCCTCGCATGATTTACAGTCCGCGACTGCTCAGCGGTTATTGAGACGTGAAAGAGTGATATATCGGTCCCGGCTCACGGTATTTGATCCAGTGATAAAGCGACCGCGGTCTTACAGTCCCCGCCGGGTTTATCGGGAATTTCGAGGCGTTCGCGGTTTTATTGTGATTTATTGGACGCGTGAATGTAATTCTAAATTATAGTTGTTTTTTTTATAAATAAATACTATGTAAAAGATCAACGCTTAGATACCCGAAAATACTATACACCCTTATACTTGTTTATATATCTTGTGACAAATAAATAAATACACCCAATAGTCACATACATACATAGTTCTGACCCCACATTAAGATACGAGTCTTGTGTCGTGGGTATCAGAAACTACGAGAGACTTCTCCGTCTCACAAACACCGAGACTCGAAACAAATATTTGTGGATCACACATTTGTCTCGTTGCGGGGATCAAACCCGCGGCCTCTCGTTTTGCAAGCTGGTAGAATATTACAATATTACATCTAAAATATAGATTGACTCATATTCCCACGAAATAAATCTAGAAATTTGCTTGAAAAACAGCTGTAGACTCGCCTCATATTACGTGAGATATTACATAGCAAAATATAGGTAAGGAATATACTTCTAACTGCTTTTTTACGATAAAAACAATTCATTCAATCTACTTACTACATTCGTAAGATGGAAATGCACCAACACCGGGCTACACTAGTCTCTTGGACTAAGAATAAGAAATTGATTAAGTACTCTAAGACGTAGAAGCAATCGCGGTGTAGCGGGTGGACTAAGGCCTGTCTTCTCTTACCAAAGTTTCCATGCATAGCATTACGACATACATAGGCTTATATACCTAGTATCTTTACGCTTTAAAGCGCCGTATGCAAATTGGCCAGCGCTAAAAGCGGTCGAAATTTTTTTAATAAAAAAACTGCCATTTCTCGCCATTAAGAGCGGTAAACAAGCCGTGACAGGCCCATAAAAATCCGCACAAAGATATCCCTCGTCAAATTCCAAACATTACTAAGGATAACGCTCCCGGTTTTTAATACCAACCTTATAATAAATACTTTAACATTCACTTTATGAAGGGAAAACCTATTAACGAACGGCAAATGTATCAGGGTGCTGATTACGAGGCTTTCGACTTATGTCTCTTGAGAGTTATGCAATTACAAGATAATATTAAAAACCCAGCAGTCATATACATAGTTCTGACCAAACACTAAGATCCGAGTTTTGTGTCGTGAGTATCAAAAACTACGAAGGACTTTATATTCTCACAAAAAATGAGACCCGAAAAAAATATTTGTGGATCACACAAACATTTGTTTTGGTGCGAGGATCGAACCCATGGCCACTCGTTTCGCAAGTTAGTTTAGCTTTGGGCTCCAGATAGAATGAATCTGCCAGTTGAATGATTTCTCAAATTTCCCGATTCATGTAATTTAAATTCCTAATAATACTAAGGAATAATTTTTGGAAACTTTTGCCTAACTACTGTAATTATAAGTTAATGATCAGTGATCAATTATAAAAATACTTATATACTCATGTTATAACACCGAAGAAATAATCTCTAATTAATCAAATACTTGAAGTAGTGGTTAAACACTTCTGATAATAAAATAGAAAAGGAGAAATGAATTATTACAATTTAGCAAAACTGTAATCTATTTGTTCTTAAACATACATTTTATAAGACATTAAAACTATATATGTATTGAAAACAGCGTAGCTCTATTAAGAAAGGGTGATTCAGAATTAGCTAGTCTTCGTCACAAAAGTAGATCTACATCCACGCAAGTTACGAATGTGACAATAAAATATTACTTTACATATCGAACGACACCGCAATCGGCCCCCTCGTATATTGTGTAAACACCCCCAAAGCGAAACGCGACAAAATAAAATATCTATTACTATTAAGGGTAATGACGGACCGTCTTAAACATGACTTAATATCAGTTGGGAAAAAAATTAGCCTCATCAGCGAGATGAGGCTGTTTTTTTCGGCGTGTATTTTGTTTATTCCATTTTGTATTGCGAATGTCGCATATCGTTTGCGTATCGGGTGTTAAAATAACCGCCTATTTTCTGTAATAAGTAGTTTTGTGATTTGTGTATCGTCATCAGCCCATATACGTCCCACTGCTAGGCACGGGACTCATCTACAACTGAGAGGGTTAAGGCCTTAGTCCATAAAACAAAATATTTTTTTGATTGAACTTTTTATTTTGCCCAAGACAGAATTTTGTTAATTTCTATTTAATAACATTATAAATGAAACTATGACGCCTGTAATAATATTGTTTTATAAAGCTGGGGACATAATAACATAGAATTGTATAGGGTGTATGAAATCGAATCCCCTCGAAGTTTTCTGGGAAAAAATACGACCGCTAACGATGCTTGTTGGAAAACAATCGTTTATCATCCGACACCACTGTATTATGATGTCTGTACGTATGTCATGCTTCAATGGAACTTGTACAGACAACACGGGAAAAAACCTTTAAAAAAAAATATATGTATAAAAGCAAAAGAAAAAGAATAATTCAAAAATTAAAATAGCATTTTCATTGATATTTTCAATAACATAATAAAAAAATATTTCAATTATTCAAATCCCTATATAAATAATTACATGTTACAATTGTATTTAGTACCACCATAAAGTATAAAGTACATGAATTAAGACTGAAAAGTTATTTGCAATTTATAAAAATACGACCAAAATCAAATGCATTTAAACAAAAAAACAACATTTTACATTTACCATAAACCGCAAATCATTCCTTTAAGAACTAATCGATTTTTATGAGAGAATCTACAATAAATAAAAATGAAAATTCATGAAATAAATAAATTAATTTCGTTATTTACATTCATAACAGAATTAACTAATTTCATTTCGCCATCAATCGAGGTGCTTGGCTGATATTAAATAAGCCAAGAGTAAGACATAAATCCGGGGATAATGTGTTTTGGACACTGTCCAGGACTCCATTACCTATAATTCACTTACTCTCATAAAGTTATGGGGCGCTGCAATAATATTTGTTTTTATTTGTAGCACGCGTAAAAGAATTTCGCTTATTAAAAATAGGATCCTCGATGTGATAAAATGTAAGGTCTTTTTCTTATTATGGGTGTGTTTTTGGGATGCGATGAATTTTGTCTTAAAACTAATCATTATTTATTTATTTATACAATTAGTACGGTTACATTACCTACACAATATGATAACAACTTAATCGTAAAATCTAAAACAAATAAAAGAAATATCAAAAACAAAAGAAGAAAAACAAAACACAGCGGAAAAGTAAATAAAATAAACATTAAATAAAACTCTAGTACAATTAACAATATATCTATAAAATTCAGTTAAAAATATCATCATCGTACTATTGTAAAGTAAATTGAGCGCCAAATACCAAAAAAAAATCAAAAAAAGTCAAATTTCTATTATTATTGATTTAGTCTCAGACAAAAAATATTCTGATACGAAAGAAAGTTAACTTACCCAAAAAGTCAAATGTAAAATAGAAATCACCGACCCTGCCAGGATTCGAACCTGGAATCTTCTGATCCGTAGTCAGACGCGTTATCCATTGCGCCACAGGGCCGCTTGACAAGAATATTATATTTATCGGTCAATTTTACGTACTGTTACAATATTTTTATTATATTACGACAGCCCCGTGGCGCAGTTGGCTAGATACCAGCTTGCGAAACAAGAGGCCGCGGGTTCGATCCCCGCACCGAGACAAATGTTTGTGTGATCCACAAGTATTTATTTCGGGTCTGGGTGTTTGTGGGACCGAAAAGTCTCTCGTAGTTTCTGATACCCACGACACAAGACTAGTATCTTAGTGTGGGGTCAGAACTATGTATGTGACTGCCGGGTGTATTTATTTATTTTATTATTTATTTGCAGTTTTTTTTTATTAAAATCTACTAAATGGTAGAACCACACCATAATCAGATAACACTACGTTCCGAATGAACCGTCTCAACCAGATTAGTACTACTGTGAACTGTCGTACAAAAACCGTAAATAAAATCTATTCTATTACAAAAATAAAAGTAATTTATAATCGCCTACATCTATTAATAATTGTAGTGCGCTTAAATTGTATGACACGACGTTTTTGCTGTCGCTACTCAATATAACTTAAAGAACAAGACAAAAGTTACTCCATTATTGGAATCTCATGGTGTGGTGCGATCGACCAGGTTTTTTCTTTTTCTTAATATCCTTACTAGCCAGTAGGTATATAATTATGTGATTAGCGTCAACCTTCTTTTCGTAAGTTAAAGCATATAAATGTTTGATGATGATGATGATGAGATGAAATGATCTATTCTATTCTATACAAATAAATAAAATTGGAGTGTCTGTTTGTAATATTGAAATAACCGCTTTTTAATAAATGCATTATGGATGTTAACACGGTACATATACCAAAATTACGTTTTTTACAATGTTTGTCTGTCTGTCTGTTTGTTCCGGCTAATCTCTGAACCGGGTGGACCAATTTTTACGGGAGTTTCACTAGCAGATAGCTGATGTAATAAGGAGTAACTTAGGCTAAAAAAAATATAATTAAAAATCGACTGTTAGGCGAAACGAAGTTCGCCGGGTCAGCTAGTTTGGAAAGAAAATCCTCCCACGTTTCTGATAGTCACAACCTCTATTTTAATGTGGAGTCGGGACTATGTAAGCGACGGCTGGTATAATTGTTTTTTTATATTTATATGACATATACATATACTTACGCCTATATTCCTCAAAGAGGTAGGCTCAGGTGTATTATGCATCCACATTTCGCCAATTGTGTTTTCGTCTCACGTAATACGCGGCGACCCAACTGCCGTTTTTCGGGCATAATTCCAGACTCCGTGCTGCTACACGCTCCAATAGGAAATTCTCCCTAATGGAAAGACCCAATAACATTTTTCCCGACCCGGGAGATTTAGATCACACGGCACACACTTAAGCCGCGAGTCCACGAGGCAGCCGTAGGTTAAGTACCTGATTGAGACTTCTCAACCTACTTCCATTTACATGACCAGAGCAAGTCCATATGGTACTCAAACTCCAAGCTGTGACCTAAAAGTCTAACATGAGTTCAGATTCTTAAGCTGCCATACTAACAAGGCAGACACTCGCACAGACTAACACTTTTAAAAGCCAGTCTATTAAAGCTAAGTCCAATCTACTCAACTTTATCCATCATAACATTAAACCCCAGGCACACGCCTCTGACGTTTTCAAGTTATGTGTGTATTCATAATGAATTATCACTTACTTTAACGGTGAAGGAAAACATGCGTGATGAAACCTGCACGCCTAAAAGTTCTTATGAATTTCTTAGGTGTGTAGTCCGCCAACCCGCATTAGGCCAGCGTGGTGGACTACGGCCTAACCCCTCTCAGTTGTAGAGGAGGCCCGTGCCCAGCAGTAGGACGTATATGGGCTGATGATAGCTAGCTGACACTTAAATTAGGTTGTCAGCCAGTCTATGTCAGCTAAGTCCAATCTACTCATCTAGTAGTACACCAAAAGTGTCACTTAAATTAGGTGATCCACAACTGTCACTTCATCCCAGCCGTGCACAATCAGCTCCCCTACAGGAACAACCAACCCCACATGGAAACTAAGCGTATCGATTCCACCCCGCCAACCCTCAGGTGTGGTGCACACGGCTGTCAATTTTAATAAATGATCGTTAACGCCGCACCGTGTTTTTGATTTAATTGCGTGTGCACGAAGGGGTTAGCTTTTAGTTTGATCTTTTATGATGCATGGGTTGACTTTTTAAATACTAAAAGCAAACGAAGTTATTCTTTAATGCCAATTATAAAATTTATAATAGACCTCATAGACTCCACATTAGTTACGCCCTCTGATTGACAGAAAAATCGAACTAGGGCTACTTGATTTCGGCCCGTAAACATCATCTTATTAATATCCAGGTTTACTGATATTTATCTTGGGAAAATGTAAATAATAGTAAATCAATTATTAAAAACAGATTATGTTTTACACCATTTACCAATTTCCATACGACATAATACATCTAAGGATTTGCTACTAGTGTAAAAGTAATAACAAGCAGATTAGCCAAGGACCCTGCAGTAAGCTAAGCTTTGTTTACAGAAACAGGTCGTAAATGGGTTAAAAGTAGTGGTACAAAATAACATCCGTACAATCAAAAATTAATAAAGAGAATACAGTAATAATAACAAAGATTAGATTTTTTTTTAAATAAAATCATAACATAGGATAAAGAGATAAAGCAGATTAATCCTATAATGATTGGAAATAATGAAACAAAAAGCTATTGAAACTAAATAATATTCTTTGTGAAATCCACAAGCAATCGTTTCGTATCTGATTGTTTCTAGGGCAGAAAAGTCTGTTCTGTTATTCAGACACAGAAATGTAGTCTTAATATTTTTCATAGTTATATGTATAGATATTTTAAAGGATAACAAACAGCAAAACAGAAAAGTAGCACAACGTACATGCTTAAACTAGAAGCGTTGATAATATCAAGTGGGGAAAGGCGAAGACATAGGCATTTGAACAACAATAGGTAAATTTAAATTTAACAATAGGTAGGTAGGTACTAAAAGGATTCTAAAATAGCAGATCATATGAAAGCAACTGATAATATAAAGATGAGGTACCAAAGCCCCAAAAAGAACTGTTGGTTCTCTCACAATTCGTCTGTACCGTCGTAACTCCTTACTCGAAAAAATTAAAAAATAAATTTTTATCACGCTCCAATTTATCATACAAAGTAATCCAACAGCCTAGTAAATTAATTAAAAACCCTCTAATACATAGTTAGGATCCTAAACAAACATATAAATTATGTAATTAAAGCTAATTAACAGGACAACGGTCGTATCGCAGGCCAAAATATGAGGGGATAAATATTTATTAGAAGGTCACAAAATGTCCACTACTTGGTCACTTACGTCGATAACGAAACGCTTCCTACTTTGGATGCGGTATAATTAAGCACAGTTTATCAAATCAATTATATCCGAACGCGGAAAACCCAAAATAATGGTTGTTTTCTGCAATTTATAGATTTAACTTATTTGTGGTGTTTTTATATTTTTGTAATAAATATTGTGTTATTGAGCTGAAAACAATTTATTTTACTATAAATAAATAAAATAAATAAATACACCCACCAGTCACATATATACATAGTCCTGATCCCACATTAATATACAAGTCTTATGTCGTGGGTATCAGAAACTACGAGAGACTTTTCCGTCTCACAAACACCCAGACCCGAAACAAATATTTGTGGATCACACAAATATTTGTCTCGGTGCGGGTATCAAACCTGCGGCCTCTCGTTTCGCAAGCTGATGTCTAGCCAACTTCGCCACGGGACTGTCAAATATATATCATTTTGTCATATTTATTATAGCTGTTTGTTATTGTTTTTGTATATAAATAAATAAATAAACATAATTAATTTAACGCATCCATTATACCCAGTTCTCGTGTCTTGCAGTTGTTTAAACATGTAGCCCCGGGGGCTGCCGACAGCGCGTATCACGAGCCTCTCAATTATTCATACCATTGCGTAGTTGAGGTGGAAACTACGCCACCATTCCCGGACTTTGTCATCAGGGTGTCACTACGTAAAGTGGATTATTGGCACATGTACATTTACTTTTAATTCTCCATTTCTAGAAGACCTTAGCTTGCGTTTCCAGGTTATTCCGGTTAGAACTAAATTTGCATTATGTTGTGCATTAGTTTACCGGTTCATTTGGACACTATTCCCATCTTGGGTATACATAAAAATATCCTTAACCCAATGGCGGTTCTTCAATAAGCCCAAAAGCGTTACACGTCAATTGTGTAATTTCTTGTTTATAATTTTTCGTTGTGAGGTCAGGATATTCTAGTTTAAATGTCAAATTGCTTTTGTTAATTAAATCTTTACAGCTTAAAGATTTATTATTCGGGGTTTTACAATGAATTATGATTATAATTATTATACTTAAAAGGTGAAGAAAAATATAGTAAACCAGCACACCTAAATTTCTTAGGAATTTCTTAGCCCATATACGTCCCACTGCTGGGCACGAGACTCCTCTACAACTGAGAGGGCTTAGGCCTTAGTCCACCACGCTGGCCAAGTGCGGGTTGGCGGACTACATACCTAAAAAATTCGTAAGAACATTTTAAGATGTGCAGGTTTCCTCACGATGTTTTCCTTCACCGTTAAAATACGTGATATAATTCGTAACGAATACACATATAACTTCAAAAAGTCCAGAGGTATGTGCTTGTACCCGCGACCGCTGAGATTCTCGACCGAGCGAACCTTGAGGCCAAGTAAGCATACCCCATTCTAAACAATAAAACGAGAAATCAATACATAACGCCATCATTAAGTTAAATGATTCCGTTCGTATCGTTAGTTGCAATCACAATAACAAAACAGCGTTTAACTCGTATCCTATCGCGTGTGCAGTTGAACCCTTAGTTAACTTTAACCATTAAATTGAACTTAACACGACCTGCCTGATAATTGCTTAATATCAAAGGGTTGCGGCTTCGATTAAACGATAGTTGACCGCACCCTGATTGTTAAATGTATTTTGTCGTCCCTTTATGTCACTTATTTAGTCATAAACGGTGCTTTTACTTTTTAAGTTAAAGAAAAATTATCATATAAAGGTTTTAGCTTCTGTAGTTTCCTTTGATACCGACAAAATTATTTCGACTTAATTGATCTATTATGGGTGCATGACGCTACACCCCTATTTATTCTAACTGCATATTGATGTCTGTACCATCGAGAATTTTTGGGTTCAGTTTAGTTTTTGGTACGAAAAAGTTTTTATGATTTTTCTGGTAAGTTAAGGTCAGCTCGCCTAGCATTACGAGGGTCTTAAAAATATCAAAAAAATGGTGTTTAAGTACATAATATATAAGTGGAAAATGTTTGAGTACATAAATAACAATAAACACAGCACCAGTTTTGCAGGGTAATAAACATTTGTCATGCCATAACAGTTAAAAATACACAAACAGACAGAAACAATTTCAATATTTCGTAGGACACACAGCGTTACAATATCTTGTGTGTCAATAGTGGAGGCTCGTGGCCACTGAGTCAATACTCAAGTTTAACTGTGCTCTACGCACGGAATTATGGAATATGGAAGTCGTTTGAATTATAGTTTCACTATAATATACAGGGTGTATTCAGACCGTGATCGGAAACTAAGGCAGGTAATAGCTAAAGTGATTAACAACCATAGGTTTAAATATATGTAGTCATTAAGATACGAGTCTTGTGTCGTGGGTGTCAGAACTTCGAGAGACTTTTCGGTTTCATGAACACCTAAACCCGAAACAAATGTATTTGTGGATCACAAAAACATTTGTCTCGGTGCGGGGATCGAACCCGCGGCCTTTCGTTTCGCAAGCTGGTGTACCCATCTGCGCCACGGGGCTGTCATTTAATTTAACAAATGGTGTCGTGCAGACAAAATAATATAAACCACATTCTGTAATTTTAATTCCACGTTTTCCCCAGACAGAGGCGCGTCGACCCAACTCGCAATCAAGAATTTTTAATAACCTTTTACTTGATACTATCACCCTGATAACAAATATTCAACTGTTTCATTATTAAATACGTATGGCCGAAAATACTCGTAAACTATTATTATTTTTTAAGCTCGCGTGTTTTAGGGGTGTTGTTGTAACATTAAATGTCCTATTTTTCATTGAAATTTAATTTGAAACATCTAGATGAGGCCGATTTTATCGCCGACATCCACATAAAACTTTTTTGTTTTCATAACACTAGTAACTACAGTAAAGTACTAATAAAATATCGACTCATGATAAACCATAGGTGTGTCATTAAATGGCACAATTATGCATAATTTATTCATGTTTTTGTGATATTTTCCTTTATCATCAGCCCATATACGTCCCACTGCTGGGCTCGGGCCTCCTCTACAACTGAGAGGGTTTAGGTCTTAGTCCACCACGCTGGCCTAGTGCGGGTTGGCGGACCCAAGAAATTCCTAACAACTTTTAGGTGTGCAGGTTTCATCACGATGTTTTCCTTCACCGTTAAAGTACGTGATAATTCATTGTGAATACACACATAACTTCGAAAAGTCAGAGGTGTGCGCCTGGGGTTTGAACCCGCGACCGTCGAGATTCTCGACCGCGTGCCCGAGGCCATAACGACTTCATCACGATTTTCCTTTATATTTAAAGTGAGTTAAAATTAAGTAATAAATAAAAACACCCAACAGTCACATATATAATTCTAACCCCACTGAATCTGCGCGGATTAATCACGTTAAACAAGCTGATGTCTAGCTCCATATAAAACTATGTTATATGTTATACTTGAGAACACTTCTCTTCTAAGCATTAATTCAAGCAACGCCAGAATCAACTTGAAACCAATATGACGTCACAGCACGTAATCTTTCCAATATTGCACCAAAACACAAAATATCACGATAACAGAAAAACAGCTATTCAACAACCAAACGTCCCCCAGCGAAAATAAAAACAAAATCAATACGAAAAGGCGATAAATCAGGGGCCAGCACTCGGAATCGAAGCTGCACTGTAGTGGCATCTTCATAAGAATTGATGTGGGCGGTAAATCAGGCACCGACACCGCGCTCGCACGCCCACGCCCAAACACTTGACTAATGCGGATTTATGTCACGCGGTTGTGTACGGACTGGGGGACCTGCAGAGATATACATATTTATTTATATATTGTTAGAAATAAATTTGTATCGCGGGTAACAAGTAGACGTCATCACAACGGGCACTGCTGAGCGTCACAGGTGCACTCGCTCATCGGCTGTTGTACAGTGCGGTAGCTATGTCCGAACGTCTACACGTATCTTGTGTTTTCAATTTATCCTCAGTAATGTTAATTATTTAGTAATTGCAAGTTGGTCTATGTTTGTAACGGCCCCTGGCCGAATGAATCTTTAAAGTGATTTCTAAATTTATATATACACTTTATTGTACACCATGGACATATTCTCAGCCTATCGCCGTCCACTGCTGAACAAAGGCTTCCCCAAGTAGGCGCCAACCATCCCGGTCTTGAGCAGCCCTTATCCATCCACTACCCGCCACCTTTATCAAGTCGTCGGAACTTACTATACTGCAGGACGTCCTACACTACGTCTACCTAAGCGTGGTCTCCACTCCAACACTTGTCTGCTCCAACATACGACACAAAATTAAATTAAAAGATAAAAAATGCTAGGACTAAGTGACAATAGGCGGTCTTGTCACTTACTCATCTTCCATACAAGCTAATGAATATTTTGAACAGTAGATATTAATCATCTGTACTATTTTTTGTTATCGAAATAGAGGCAAATGAGCCTGATGTTAAGTGTTCAACACTGCCCATGAACACCCACAATACCAGTAGAATCATCGGTGTTTTGCCGGCCTTTGAGAATGTAAAATAAAATAAATGTAAATAAAGATGTTGTGCCGCAAAGGAAAGAAAACTAATATTAATAATGGTAAAGTTCTGTGTCGTTTTACCATGAAAGGGTGATGCTTAGTATGGAGATAAATATTACCTTGAGAAATGGTATAGAAACTTTGTTATAAACAATAAATTATAGAAAAACATAAAAATAACAAAACCAACTGCATATTTTGTGAAAATAATTGTGGCTCTATTATATTAATAAATTCTGTAGTATTTGTCATTCTTCAAGCTCCCATTTGTTTCTACACCAAAATTCATTGAAAGAAGTAAAAGACAGATTTACTCACTCTACCATGATATAAAATGTCAAATTTCAATTAAAATTTAACTAACAAAGCTATCTTCTATACAAAATATTAGTTTTCTATTAAAATTCAAAAGGCCAAAGTAGTCCATATGTGTACGGACATATCGGGCATTAGCAGAGGCCACATTTTTACCTATCGCATACACTTCCCAATGCCCGATCGTACTAATGGATGGACGCCTATACAGTGAGATACGGCATGTGGCGTTTTGAAAAAAAATAAAATACATTAAATGTATGAATATACAAAAAGCATAAGTAAGTGTCTTCTATATATAACAATTACAAAGTTCCTTGTATTAGAAGTGTATTATTTTTTATTGGCACGCCGAAGTAACAACTTAAATTTTCTCCGCCATACCTCTACTGTGTTTAATAGACTTAGTCCTAATACTTTTAAAATAGTACGGATAATATGGCTTAGATTTATAAATAAGCGTCCTTCTATTTTAAATTATTACCCTTTCAATGTTGTGTACTACTGTTAATAGATATACCTATAGATTGCACTAAAGAAGCGACTGTCAAAGTATTTTTGCGTAAGAACAATATCGTGTGTTGAACAATCATTAATAAATAAAAATAATTAAAAAAAATCTCAACTCTTTGATTAGGCATACGATATAATGAGGCATCGTCTCAGTGCTTGTCGGTTCAAATGCTGGAAAGTATTCTTAAACTATCAAACTATTACGTTAACAGTCCCGTTCTAGGCTTTCAAAACACTGTCAAGGTCAAGTATTTTAAAATTAATAAGTAGGTTTAGGTTTAGCAAAAACGTGACAAAAAAATTGTTGCAATAACTATTTATCGTTATATTTTAATGTCATTATCAATTACATTATTTTACTCGAATATTTGACAGCCCCGTGGCGCAGTTGGCTAGGCACCAGCTTGCGAAACGAGAGGCCGCGGGTTCGATTCCCGCACCGAGACAAACGTTAGTGTGATCCACAAATATTTGTTTCAGGTCTGGGTGTTTGTGACGCCGAAAAGTCTCTCGTAGTTTCTGATACCCACAACACAGGACTTTTATCCTAGTGTGGGGTCAGAACTATGTATGTGACTGTTGGGTGTATTTATTTCTTATAAAAATGTGTGGTGGTTGTTATTTAAACTTCATAAAACTTTTTAAATTTCATTTAAATGATCACCATTACGCACTAAGCCAGCGTGGTAAACTAAGATCCATGATATCATGACGTGCATACCATTTGTTGGGTCATTGATAAAAGCAGGTAAAAAGCACATATTCTAAAACATCCAAAAAGGCACCATGCCCTTTCCCGAGCAAAACCTCTATATTGTTTACCCGCGGTTTCGACACTCCGGTATCAGTCGGAAAAATGTTTCAATATATTTCTCAATTAGAAAACGAGAGGCTTGCGTGATATATCGGCTTTCACGTGCCGGCTTTCGGCTTTCGACAGCTAGCGTTCTGATTTGCTTTTTGTGTCCCCGTCATTTTTTCGCGAGCAATATTTATGACCGCGGTTTTTTATTGGAATTTTTGTATTCAAATGTAGGTACACGAAACCATCTGTGTTTTGTATATGTGCAATTTTTTTCTGTTTGCTTGTATAAATAGATAGTATTCAATAATAGCTTATTTTCGGTGGCATTCAACGATTTAAGATTGAAATGTGCTATAATAAATTCTTGACACATTAATTATGTGCTAAGATAGTGTTCTTGTTTGTGGTAAATAATCATGATTTTCTACATTTTGCAAAAAAATCTGGTAAATATCTGAATCAAACTAAAGCAAAACTTTTCTTGAGCGGGAATCGACCCTCAGGCCTTTCAATGTCAATTAATGCCGCAGTATCAATTAGCATTTCTATGACCTAAGCAACTTCATAAAAAAATCATAAATTATTTTAAAGATCTTCACAAACTTCGACGAAATAATGGACATGAATAATTTTGAACTTTGACATTCCGAACAAAAGGAAACGAATTTCCACATCCCCATTCAATTAGGACATATAGACGGGCAAATGATTACAAATCATGAAGAATGATTGATCTGTACTTGGGCTGATTTCTTTTTGGCGTGTTCAGCGGCAATATAGAGTGTTCGCAGAGGGGCGGAGCTGTTATTGATTTTATTTCAACTAATCTGAATAGGGACTGGTAGCTTAATAGATAGGGTATATTTTTGTCACAATTTCGCACTTGAATAGGCGATAATTCGTTTGAATATGGACTGAAAAATTAAGACGGTGGACACGAAAACGCATTCAGAGTGCATGCCTTAACTTGAAAAGTCATAAAGAATTGGCAAATATGTATTATGTGTAAGTTACTGTATACTTACTGTACTTAGGTGTGTAGTCAGCCAACTCGCACTAGGCCAGCGTGGTGGACTACGGCCTAAACCCTCTCAGTTGTAGAGGAGGCCCGTGCCCAGCAGTGGGACGTATATGGACTGATGATGATATTATGTGTAATATTTCTGTAATGTTTATCCAGCTGTTTTGAATCTCACATAACAGAGGGCGATCCTTTTGCAGTTATGGTAGCATTTCTGGAAATAGAATGGAGTCTGGTTCATTCTGCTACTGCGAACTTCCTACCAGAAAAGCTTAAAAAAAAATTACATACATACATAAACTCTCGCCTGTATTCCCCGAAGGGGTAGGCAGAGGTGCATTACTGCATCCACATTTCGCCAGGTATGCATCAGTCCCACGTAATAGGGGGCGAGCCTATTGCCGTTTTTTGGGCACATTTCCAGACTCCGTGCTGTTACTGAGAATTTCCTAATGGAAAAACCCAATAACACTTTGCCCGACCCGGGAATCGAACCCAGGACCTCTAGATCGCACGGCACATACTTGTACCACGAGACCACGAGGCAGTCAAAAATTATGAAGACAGTGGACGTGAAATCGCATCCAGAGTGCATGCCTTAACTTGAAAAGTCATAAATAATATGCAAATATGTGTTATGTTTATCCAGTTGTATTGTATCTTTCATAACAAATAGCGATCCTTTTGCAGTTTTGGTGGCATTTCTGGAAATAAAATGGAGTCTGGTTCATTCTACTGCTGCGAACTTCGTAGCAGAAAAACTTCACATTTTTCTAGGCCTAAGAAAACCCAAAGTTCTTGACTATTGACGTATTTTGCTAGATGAAATCAAATGAAATTATCGTTTATTTATCATGCAGGCAATAAATCACTTATGACACGCCAATACATGTTTAGAAAAAAAGAAAAAAGAGAATTAATTTAAATATCACGAGTCTCCTACAACTGAGAGGGTTTAGGCCTTAGTCCGCCACGCTGGCCTAGTGCGGGTTGGCGTTACACACCTAAGAAATTCCTAAAAACTTTAGGTGTGAAGCTTTCCTCACGATGTTTAAGAAAGAAAGAAAGAAAAAGATTTTATTGTTGGCCAGTGCACGAGAATACAAAAAATAAAATAAAATAAAACAATTAGTAACTATAATTCACACAGCCAACAATGGTCCCCTCATTCAGCTACATGCTGCAATTCCGCTTGCACGGAGTTGCAGCGCTGATTTTCAATGAGGAGACCAAGTGACAAAACGGACGCTAGGTTGACGTACAGGCAATAAAAAAATAAAATAAAAACTTAAAAACAATAGTATAAATGTACAATAAAGTATAGTAAAAGTAATAAATTACATTACATTAACAAAATCATTCAACAATGAAAAAATAAAAAAAAATAAAAAAAATAATTCGATTTATATTCGCCACTAAGTGCGGAACCACCATCTCATTGACTTTTCGATTATTACTTTAAAGTACTATTGTATTGAAATAAAATGGCGTAAAATACACTAGCCAATATGTATTAGTACTATGTATTTCGATTTTTACAGTGTAATCATTACTCCATCACAACTAAGCCAAACCATAAAAGTATACACATTATTAGATTGTACAGTGGAATAGAACACGACAGCAATTGTATGCAAGCGCGCCGGTGTAATCGACCGTGGCGCCCCACCGAGGGTAACTTTATAGCCGACGCAATTAGTATTATAGATTCGTGAATATAGCCGAATTGTTGCTAACTTGTTGTTGGTAACTCGAACGCTTGGATTTTCTATGTATTGCCTATTATATGTCGAGAATCTTGGCGGTCGTGGGTTCAAACTCCAGGCACAAACCTCCAACTTTTCAAAGTTATGTGTCATTATGACATACTTTAACGGTGAAGGAAAACATCGTGATGAAACCTGAACACCTAAAAGTTCTTGGGAATTTCTTAGGTGTGTAATCCGCCAAGCCGCAATAGGCCAGCGTGGTGGACTAAGGCATAAAACCATTTCAGTTTTAGAGGAGGCCCGTGGCCAGCAGTGGGACGTATGTATATGGGCTGATGATGATGCCAATATTCCGAAGAGGTAATTGTATTTATTAAGCCATGTTTCAAGACCCATGTAAGCGAACCTTTTGCCTTTTTTCGAGCACTTGTCCAATTTCTTAGCTGCTTAGAGTTTTCTCAGATAAAAAATTGATAATACTTTGCCCGATCAGAAACGGAACCCGAAAGTTTTAGATCGCGCTATAAAGAATTCTTATGTAGGACCAACAAGGAAGTCTTGTTATGTATACGATATTACATAGATTTAATAAGCTGTTTTCATTTCATTCCCTCGTCTAAATTGGTGACAATAGCAGTATCTAAAGCTAAAGCGAGGAAATTCGTTTTATATGGAACATGACAGCCAAGTAATCAAATGCCGAAGAAGACTATTGTCTCTCTTTTGACTTGGTCATCTCTTTCTGAATAATGTGCAGATAGCATCCTACTTACGATTAGGTATAGCGCAGTCTCTTTACAATATTAAACATTTCTATGAGGCTCGAAGGAATGCTTAAATGTCCATATTTGTATATTATGTACAGATATTTCAAAGAAGACACGTTGTCCAGGTCTCCTCTGCCATTCATGTATTTTCAAATTCCGTACTCACATCACTCTTGCATAAAAACAAAAGAAATAGAATTTCTAATGGATTTTAATAATATTGATCTGATTTACATTTAATTTTAATGGTGAATAATAAATTTCAATATTTATAATATTTATAAATGTGGTGTGTATAATATGAAAAATATGTCGGAAATTTTGTAAAAGTAAACAAGTTCAAATATAGGTTCACGGGGCCGGGTGTAACGCGACACATCAGAGCTCGTGAATAATTATTCAAATGTGATAGGGCAATATTCCACCAGGTACTGAAAGCATAAAAGTCATATTTTTAATAACATAAATAAATTACTGATTCTGATATATTGACAATTAATTTGTTACCATCCAAATTTCAATGTAACTTTTTGCTAGGTGCGTAAAGGAATTAATATGCGTACAAACAAAATGAGCGGCGATGACTTCTTGAATTTCTTTTTCATTTGTCCAGCAACCGCTGATGTTGCGATCAAGTGTTCACGTCTTCGATTTTTTGACAGGAAAATAGTTATTAAGGGAAAACTATTAAGTCTATTAGAAAAAAGATTATACATAATAAATGTATACATGTATACACAAACTCACGCCTATATTCGCGAAGGGAAACTTAGATAGAAGTACATCTACAAACACATTTGTTAATTTGTTTTTCAGCCCGAGCCAAGAGTATTTAGGCACATTTAAAAACTCCGTGCGCGTACTAATATATACTGTGCCTGTCACGAATCGTACCCCATCAGCAGTACGCTTAAAATTAACAAAAAATGTTTCCTTTTTTTGCTGACTGTACAAAAACATTATCGAGGCTGATCTCTGAGCAAAAATATTATGATTATCATCAAGCACATTACTGGCAAATGAGATACAACCGGAGTTGTACGTACGCACGGACAAATCACCATTACTTATGCCTACGCACCTTCGTTGAAACATCGACGCGGCAATGTTTCGTGTTGTAGCGGAGCGGAGTTCATGGTTTGTATTTTTAATGGGGTTACGAATCTCTTTGTGTCTTTTGGTTAATAAATGCTAAAATTTGTGTGTAATTTATTAAATTAATTTGTTGTTTATTCTAGACTACACGTATAAAAAGCGAGAAAAAACTATTAGAAGTAATTATAAAATAGTATTACAAGTGGTGGTCTTATCGGTATATTTTTGGAAAACAAAGGATAGATAAGGATGATCAGGAACATATAACAGGTAACCCCTTTTTGATTAAGAAAGGATGCTACGTGGTCTCGCGGCATAAGTATGTGTCGAACGATCTAGAGGTCCCGGGTTCAATCCCGAGTCGGGCAAAGTGTTATTGCGTTTTCCATTAGGAAATTCTCAGTAGCAGCACGGAGTCTGGATATGGGCCTGAAGAACGGCAAAAGGCTCGTCCCCTATTATGTGGGACTGCTATATACTACCTGGCGAAACGTGGGTGCAGTAATGCACCTCTACTTACCCCTTCGGGGTATACAGGCGTGAGTTTATGTAAGTAAGCATGGAATTATATCCTAGGATAAGACGAGTGGGCAAGTTCTACCGGAGTAGTGGCACTGTCCTCCAAAAACTCGACGTAAATTTGTATCGAAAGTGACGTGTCTTTATGACCAGTTATCATCTGGATTTTAAAAAGGCTGTATCCGCTATGGAAACAGAAATATAATTTGAATATTAATTAAATTTACAGTTGACTAATTATTATTATCCATATTTAATTGTTTTAAGAGTATGTCTTTTTGAGACCGGTCTTTCGTAGTTTCAATTTTTTTCGACAAAAGATTTGTATATTCATATGGGTCAGAAATATTGTGACTTTTGGGTAAATTATGAAGGCAATGGTGTTTTAAATGTAATTTTTAGATATTTCCGTTGATGCTCATATTAGAAATTACCTTTTATATATGGTCCCTTTGGTGTCTTAACGTGTCGTGATCGTAATCGTGACAAAATAACTTTGTTGTAATTTATATTATTTTATTAAGGTAAGTGTACTTTTAATAAGTCGTGATGGCCCCGAGGTTTAGGCACGCGGTCGAGACTTTTCGAAGTTATGTGTGTATTCACAAATAATTATCACGCACTTTAACGGTGAAGGAAAACATCGCGATGAAACCAGCACACCTAAAAAGTTGTTAGAAATTTCTTAGTTGTGTAGTCCGCCAACCTGCACTACGCCAGCGAGGTGGACTAAGGCCTAAACCCTCTCAATTGTAGAGGAGGCCCGTGCCCAGGAGTGGGACGTATATGAGCTGATGATGATTTATTACTGCCTTTAGGATCATTTAGTCTAAAAAATATTTAATTCCCTACTTACCCATCGTGTATTGAACTCACAAACTTCGATCAAGATTGATAAAAAAAATACGGATTAAAAAACTCTACTTAATGAATGAAAAAAATTTACTTCGTTACCCCATATCGTGTTTACCCCTATGATATATAACCAATCATTTGTTTCCACCCTTCAGAGTCGAAAGGAAAAATGCGCAACAGAAGTGTATTCAATCTTCCAACCGCCATAATTATCATCAGATATCTACACTGAACCACGAATTATGCTTGCTGGATGCGCCTTTAAGTCTATATTGAGCGTACTTGGTATGATTTAGTGAATTTATCAATCAGATCCAGAAAGAATAATCATTTACACGGATTCATACATACTTCTCATAAGTATATACTTTTGTTTCAGTCTAAAAACTACTTATTCTTTTTAAACTTAGCTAAAAAGCAAGACTTAAAGCGGCAACTTAGGGAGCCATACAATATTATGTAAATTAATAAGAGAATATTGACACCACCAGCGTTTAAAACAAAAAGATTATGGCAAAAATATTTTACCCAATAAATATCTGTCTCTTGTCTGGCTGTTTCTAAGACGTAAAAGTCTCGTCGTTTCTGACACTACAATACTTCTATCTGACTGACGATTTAGTATTTTGCTTATCGACTTTACATATTATTATTTACTCATCTCCTAATTACTCTGTTAGTTGTAGCGGAGGAGTGCCCAGCAGTGGGACGTATATGAGCTGATGATGATGATTAATAGAAGACCGTTCTTAGAAACACGGTCAGTTGAATGCCGCTTCCATCGCCAAAGTTCCTCGGCTACCACCCCCTCAGGCGTTGAAAAGGGGGCTCGGGCGGGTGGTTTGTCTCTTGAAAACGTCTCAATAACTCGTCGGCGTGGAATGAGAATGACATCGTTAGGCGAAGTGGATGCGAAGGAAAGGCGAACTATCTACTACTTGTGTTACACCGGGGCCTATCGGACGCACGCACAGGGTGGCCTCTGGCGGACGAGGAAATAACTACTGGCTAAAGAGATCGGACTTTCGAATCTATGGTCTTTCAGATAGCCTCCTATAGAAGTGTAGTCTTCTTATCTTCCTGACAGTCTTGTGTCATAGTTGGATAGATCAACCTGTGATCCAAAAAATCTTTCGGGTTCGGATGTTTAGAAGACCGATTTTTTTTCTGATACCCATGACACTACTTAGTATTAAAATCTATTTATTTGACATTTGGAATTATTTATTTAATCTTCTCGCCGTATTGGCAGTATTGAAGGAGTTTACTAATCGTTATCGTATTATCGTTATCGTTATCGTCCTTAGTCCGCCACGCTGGCCTAGTCCGTGCCCAGCAGTGGGAAGTATATGGGCTTATGATGATGATGATGAATTTTCCCACTAGTTTCTTATCGATATAATTTTCCATATAATAAAAATATTAATATTTTATACAAAAAAACACACCCTCTACCATCAGGTATTGGCTAGATCTGTACACCAGTTACGCGAAAAAAGTCGCGACAGTGTTCATTTCGCGGAAACAATTGACAACTCATTATCTACCTTATCCCTAACGTATAGAGTTGAAATCACAGTGGCAAACTCGCGATTTCGTTATTAAAAACCACACTTGACTCGCTCCGTGATCCCGCATCACTAAGCAAAAAGCACTCCTGATTTACCGAAGAATATTTTTATTAAATTGAATTAAAAGAATCGTAGTCGACGTTTGGTTTTGTGACTATTTACTCGTATACCGGCTGTGTGTACCCGCTTGGGTTCTCGTCTAAATAGTTTCAACTTAACTGAGTTCAGGTAGAAAAAAATAATTTCACAGAACAACATTTGTATGTATCCCCTTTAAGTATTAAGGATTACCTCAACTATAACTGTATGACTCGACTCGTATGACTGCCTCGTGGTCTCGCAGCACTAGTATGTGCCGTGCAATCTAGAGGTTCTGGGCTCGATTCCCGGGTCGGGCAGTGTTAGTGTGTTTCCTTTGGGAAATTCTCAGTAGCAGCACGGAGTCTGGAAATGTGACCGAGAAACAGCAACAGGCTCGACCACTATTACGTGGGACTGATACGTACCTGGCGAAATGTGGGTGCAGAAATGCACCTCTGCCTACCCCTTCAGGGAATACAGGCGTTAGGTTATGTATATATGTGTGTATGTATGAGGGATTAAAATTAATGTGATTTACCCCAGCTACGTTCCAGGATCCGGCAAATGTATTTTATACAATTGATAAGAAATAATTATACCAGTATCTAGTCATATGTCGCCAGATGTGCTCATGTGTCATGCGTACGGTGTATTTCTGCACCCATTTTACCATCTTTAATTCTATTTTTAAGAACAATTTAATAGCGGGCTGGCTCAGTGGCGGTACTTCCATAGAAGCCCAAAATCGATACACTAAATGTTTAATGTCTTCATAACCGTTTATTGTGGGGCCAGTATATTCTCATTTATATGTAAAATTGCGTTTTGTTTAATAAAGATTTAGAGCTTAAAGATGTAAGGGAAACTTGGCTTTTAGGCTTCTATGGAAGTACCGCCACTGGCTGGCTTTCCTACTATGGTGATATTTCAAGACTCCGCGCTGATTCTCAGAGCTGCTGTAAAGTACAATAACATTTCTTCTTCTCATATCGAATGTGATCTCTCAATCTGGTACACTCTTAAGCTCCGTGATCAATGAGTCTGCCAAGCAATAATCATACTAATTAAGAGGTACTGAAGGTTCTGATTTACTCGTGACCTACGTCTAGACAGTTCGGTCCTTGGTTCTATAGCTTATCATAACTCACAGACACGACCTTGAAGCAATATTTCATGTCATGTCTACAGCTTTTATGGATTGCATTCGCTCCGATACAGCGGTTAAATTTATGTGATCGTAAACGGTGGCTTGTAAAGACGAATCGATATGGAATTCAAGTACAAACGTTTATTAAGGTCATGATACCTTCTGTCTGACTGTTTGTTGTGTGCGTACATATTAGTACACATTCTAAATTTAAAAAATCGTAGTTTTTTTTTTATACTGGCACGGCAAAGTGACTCCACTGTACCTGATGGTAAGCACAGTGGAGTCCAAAAAATTAATACCGACCAGCGAGAAACGATATGGTCACCCGCTGGTCGACACAATCATGCCGGCCTGCACAAATGCTTCTTCACGCTTCGCTTAAAGGATCCAGGATCATAGGAAGGAGGGAACACGTGAGCCGGCAAACTATTCCACAGCTTGATGGTGCGGCAAAGTAAGTAAAGTAAAGTAAGTTTAAAAATAAATCTCATCTTATATACGCTAAAAATAAATAAAATATTTTTTTTCTCATAAATCTTAAACCCGAAACAAAACGGTGAATCACTGATAAACTTTAAAAAAATGTCTTATAATTGTAATTCTATTTAATTTTTTTCGTCTAAAAATACAGATTACCTAATATGCATTGGTAGCAATTCTTCACTCATGCTACGGACTCTACGAAATCGTAGCATGTACGTAGCGATGTAGCTATGAAATGAAATGAAATTGCTTTATTGAAATGAAATTGCTTTATTTGGTCACGTAGGCAATCAAATAGCACTTATGACAAGTCAATACAGAAAAGAAAAATCTTTTATTATTACATTTTGCCCGCGACTCCGTCCGCGTAGACTACAGGGTTGGGTTCAGAATGAAAATAAGTTGTAGTCTATTTTACTCCACAGAGTCCCATTTATGTCCATATCAAAAATCGTTCACATCGGTCAAATGATTTAATCGTGAAAGCGTAACAGAAATACTCGTATAGTTACAGTCGTCTACACGTCGTTTCATCATTCTAGCTTCAAAAATGACGAATTTCCACATAAACTTTCACCCCTATTTTTATTTTACCCCCTTAAAGGTAATTTTTTTTTACAAACTTTGAATGTCATATTTATTTATATCTAATCAACAAAAATAAGTTTCAAACTTCTAGCTTTAAAAATGACAATACTTCCATACAACTTTTCATCCCCCCTTAAAACCCCTTTTCCTTGATAAAAAGTAGCCTATGTCCTTTCTCAGAGTCTAAACTATCTGTGTACCAAATTTCATTTAAATCGGTTCTGAAATTTTAGCAGGAAAGCGAGACAGACAGACAGACACACACAGTTACTTTCGCATTTATAATATTAGTAAGGATAAAAAAAAAATAGCATATGTCCTTTTTTAAGGTCTCATTTTTGTCCATACTAAAAATCATCCAAATCAGTCAAAATGGTTTAGGTGTGAAAGCATAACACAGGCAGTGTTACTTTCGTATTACAATATATGCTCATCCCACGGGAACCCTTCATATTCTCGGGATAAAACGTAGGTAGGTAGGTAGGTAGGTAGGTAGGTAGGTACGTAGGTAGACTGCCTCGTGGTCTCGCGGTAGAAGTATGTGCCGTGCGATCTAGAGGTCCTGGGTTCGATTCCCGGGTCGGGCAAAGTCTTATTGGGTTTTTCCATTAGGAAATTCTCGGTAACAGCACGGAGTCTGGAAATGTGCCCGAAAAACGGCAATAGGCTCGCCCCCTATTACGTGGGACTGATACATACTTGGCGAAATGTGGGTGCAGCAATGCACCTCTGCCTACCTCTTCGGGGAATACAGGCGTGAGTTTATGTATGTATGTATGTAAAACGTAGGTTATGTTACTTCATAGTGTCCCATTTATATTCATACCAAAAATCATATAAATCGGGCGAATAGTATAGACGTGAAAGCCCATTCCCACGGGAATACTACATTTTCCGGGATAAAAAGTATCCTATGTTGCTTCAGTGGGTCCCATCTACCCCCATACTAAAACTCATCTAAATCGTCAAATGGTTAAGGCGAGAAAGCATAACACAGGCAGCGTTACTTTTGAATTACATTATATGCTCATCCCACGTGAACCCTACATATTCCCGGGATAAAATATAGTCTATGTTACTTCATAGGGTTCTATTTAAGTCCATAGCAAAATTCATATAAATCGGCCGAATATTTTAGGCGTGAAAGCCCAATCCCACGGGAATACTACATTTTCCGGGATATAAAGTATCCTATGTTTCTTGGGTGCGTCCCATCTACCCCCATACTAAAAATCATCTAAATCGGTCAAATGGTTTAGGCGTGAAAGCATAGCATAGGCAGTCTTACTTTTGCATTACATTATATGCTTATCCCACGGGAACCCTACATATTCTTGGGATAAAATATAGTCTATGTTACTTCATAGGATCACATTTATGTCTGTAAAAGACTTCATTCATATCGGTCAAACGGTTTAGGCGTAAAAGCAGAATATTGACAGAGCTACTTATACCCATTCCCACGGGAATACTACATTTTCCGGGATAAAAAGTATCCTATGTTTTTTCCCAGGCTCCAACCTATCTGTGTACCAAATTTCATTTAAATCGGTTCAGTAGTTTTAGCAGGAAAGCGAGACAGACAGACAGACAGACAGACAGACAGACAGACAGACAGAGTTACAATCGCATTTATAATATTAGTAAGGATTATAATTTAACTATGGTTCATTTTATAAAATTTGTACAAAAATATTTACGGTTTTTTTTATAATTTATTTTTAGTTTTCATCAGGAAATACATAAAATCTGATTATTATTATTTTAAAGTAAATAACGAGATGGACCTTGTGTATTTCCGAAACGTCACGTATTGTTTTAATGGTACCACCGGATCCAAACGCGACCCTGACTGAGAAGACCCAGCGAAACAAACTCAGCGGGCTCACTTTACTACTGGAATTTACGCGGCGCGACCCACACCTGAGTAGATCCAGCGAGTCCAACTCAGTGGGCATGTATTTGGTCCAGTAAGGATAACATAATTATATTATATGACCTGCCAAATAAAAATTGCCTTCTTATTATAAATTTGCTCGAATTATTTACTCGATCGGTCGTCATTTTATTTTTATTTTATTTATTTTGTGCACATTTTATATTAGATATCAATTTGTATTTGATGTTTTTATAATGGTTTAAGTTACACTTGGAGCTTTGGGTTAATTTATATTTATTTATGTATTTATTCAAATGATTTGGTTTAAGAAAGAAGAATGTGAAAGGTACTGGGTTCCAAGATGTGGTGATGGCGATGTGCGGGAGAGATCTAATGCCAAATTTCCTTATCCTCTAAATACTGATTTATATTGTAGTATCCCCTTGTCATCAGAACACGTTTAATGTGCACCTTAAATGAATTATCTGATAGGTCAGTTACAGATTTGGGGAGCTTATTGTAAAATTTTACGCAGTTGCCTACAAAGGACTTACTGGTTTTTTCTAATCTTAATGAGGGTATCACAAGTTTATGTCTACCCCTGGTATTTACATTATGTATATCACCAATTTTACTAAAGCTAAATACATTCTTACGTACATACATAATATTTTGATAAATGTATTCAGACGGCACGGTCAGTATATTACAGTTCTTGAATATGGATCGTAAGGAATCACGGCTACGTAGATCATAGATGGCGCGGACTGCTCTTTTCTGTAGTATGAAAATGCTGTTAATATCAGCCGCCGATCCCCACAATAGAATGCCATAAGACATTATACTGTGAAAGTAAGCAAACTATCGCGTAGTCAAATCCCAATTATCCCAATCATAGCTTCTCATTTTAGACCTCTTTGAATGATAAAAATATTTAAAAATGTTAAAGGCACAAAAGAGATTTGTCAAGATTATAACTTATGGCTATCAACAGTCTCTACTCACCTTTACACATTTTAAAATTCAATCTTCTGAGAAAACAAAGGAAAATATCAAAATGGCCTACACTGTACGCTCATAGCACTTAAAAACAAGGAGTATTGGTATCGGCTAGCGATCGACTGCATCGTCACGCCAGTGGGGACGTTGCAATCGTGTCGGCACCGCCGGCTCAAATTGATTTAATGCTTTACTGTTGAAACTTGGTGAGATTGTGTGGAGTCTCCTTTTTCATACTTGGTCTAGAAATTTAAAAACAAAACCAACAGTCTATTGTATAGCTTTTAATGCGTAAAGATCGATTAGAATTTATGTCTTGAAAAAATAATTAAAGACAGTAAACATAAGTGTCATAATCAATTTTAAGATAAATTTACTTTTTTCGTGTTTCAAATAAACTTTAAGAAGTTTTCTGTTGATATTAATGATTTTATATGCACTGTTTAATTCCATTATTTTTATGTTTAAAACAATTTCTTTACACTTTAATTTTATGTAAATACACTTAAGTTCATAAGTTATACACTTTAATATAGTTAAATTTATCATACTGTTGGTAAATAATGAAATAAATAAACCCAACAGTCACATACTTAGTTCTAACCCCACACTGAGATACAAGTCTTGCGTAATGGGTTTCAGAAACTAAGAGAGGTTTTTCAATCTCACAAACACGCAGATCCGAAACAAATATTTGTGGATCACACAAACATTTGTCTCGTTGCAGGGATAGAACCCGCGACCTCTCGTTTTGCAAGCATGTAGCCAAGTGCGCCACGGGGCATTCAGAGTTACAGAGGATCTTAACAAAATAGACTAAAATTATTCTTATTATTATTATTGGCGGGAAATAGCGCACAACAGGTCGAAGGGGAGAACCTTATTGTCTAAGGCCCTTTGCCTCACTTTGGGTCGTTGCGCCATTGCTGTAAAAGTAGAATTATTCACAGTCCATCTCCTTACAATCAGAGCATAAGCAGTAATTCAAACAATGCAGTAGACAAGTTGCATTCATATCGCCTTATCGGAATGGTACGATATCTCAGCGACCTCCACTCGATTTATGGCCTAAGGTCCCTGTTCCGTGTTTATTGTCCCGCTCTCATTCCTCATAGTAGTTTTTCCATGTTTCATATCAGATTTAAAGTGCATGGTATAAAAATACATACTACTTTAGTTAAACTCATCCACATGAAGTTAATACATATTGATATTAATTCAAACCAGGCAACTGTAAGTCACACAGCACGCACTTTAACCAGTAGTTCCTGTTCTACTATCAAACTTATCATGAAAAATTTAAGATGTGTATGAGGTCACTTTTTCGTAGCAGTGTTCTGAATATACTGTTTATTTATATTTATAGTTTAATTACACTGTTTAATTGGTCCTTCTGAATAAAATGGTTGCGTGTGATATAAGGCTTCGAGTTCCATACCTACTCTAAGCAGAATAAGTCATATTTTGTCGGGTTTATAAATCTATACGGTAAACGGCAATGGGCTAAACAGAGCAATTAAAATAAAGGAGAAAAATATGTCTGCCTACCCTTCAAGTCGTGAAAGACTAAGTACATTCTCCATTCACATCAATACACTTCGACAACCAACACTAAACTATCGTCAATAAAATCGCCCTACCAATTAAACATAAGACTGAAATTCCCTAAAGGAAAACATTTTGCCACGATCACGCTACCTTAACGGGTGTAACAAATGTTGGAGGGTCCCGTATTTATTTAGCCCCGTGGTCAGGTTTTATTGGTCCAATGTTCTGGTCACTTCGGAATTTGCGCTATTTATTTATTGTGCCGTGGCGCTCGGTGACATATGTCGAGGATAGTCGGGGATAAAAGTGATTTTAGGATAATTTTACCTTTCATTTTATAGACGATATTTAATTTGAAAAGTCTCACTAATAAAGCAATAAGATAAATAAATATAATATAAATATAAATACACCCAACAGTCACATACATAGTTCTGACCCCACACTAAGATACAAGTATTGTGTCGTGGGTATCAGAAACTACGAGAGACTTTTCGGTCTCACAAACACCCAGACCCGAAACAAATACTTGTGGATAACACAAACATTTGTCTCGGTGCGGGGATCGAACCCGCGGCCTCTTGTTTCGCAAGCCGGTATCTAGCCAACTGCGCCACGGGGCTGTCGAAAGTGTTGAAGTCGAAAGATAGTGTTGGTAGGATGTATAGAAAGGTCTTGTGGTGATACCCATCAATTAATAACTACTGATGTACTCGTTAGTGCGAACACAGAACAGCTGAATAAGATTAGAAGGGAAATAGACAGTATTTTGTATGGAGACAAGTATCACCGCTTGTGTGTCACCTATTCATTCTACTACGATAACACGAATAATGATGATAAATGCTGAATAATGGGCTGCTACTGATTGTTACACATTTATAAAAGTCTTGATATTACACGCTACTAGCGTAGTATTTCAAACATTATGTGAAAATTGGTGGTGGCACACCTAAAAGTTCTTAGGAATTTCTTAGGTGTGTAGTCCGCCAACCCGCACTAGGCCAGCGTGGTGGACTAAGGCCTAAACCCTCTCAGTTGTAGAGGAGGCCCGCGCCCAGCAGTGGGATGTATTTGGGCTGATGATGAAGTGGTAAAAACCAACGAGTGGACGAGTATTGGACGTAGCATTTCTTGTCAATTCCTTTTCTGAACTTGCTTGCTGTTCCTTCAGTGTGTAAGATTTTTAACTTATACATGTTAAAATTACAATATCACACCTATAGATAAGAACGTTATTGAAAATTGATATTTTTCTTCTTATCAAATAGCAACAGGCATACCCGACATACCATCGAATCAAGATATATTTATGTTATAGTCACAAATATGAGTATATTTCTTAACCTTGAAAAAAAAGTCGATTGCTTGTTACGCATAGAGTATCTAAACACTATCAAGGTCATTTTATTACTGTAGCACTTCTGTTAAGGCCAGTACAAAGGAGTATATTAAACGGCGGAGGAGGCGGCGAGCGCCGGCCGGCATTTGGTTTTTATACACCAATACTTTGTCGCATTCTTGCCGACTTTTGTATATTGGCTAGTGCAGACAGCAGAAGTTTGCAGAACTGGCAAATGTATTAATAAAAGTCAATAACTATTTGACTACCTTTCATATAACCACGCTAGCTGAAACAATTTTGATGTATCGTTATTTAGGATCTTAGCAGGCATAATTGTCACAAGAGATGAAGAAAGAAGACTGCCTCGTGGTCTCGCAGCACAAGTTGTGCCGTGCGATCTAGAGGTCCTGGACTCGATTCCCGGGTCGGGCAAGGTGTTATTTGGTTTTTCCATTAGGAAATTCTCAGTAGCAGCACGGAGTCTGGAAATGTGCCCGAAAAACCGCAATAGGCTCGCCCCCTATTACAGCGGGTGCATTAATGCACCTCTGTCTACCCCTTTGGGGAATACAGGCGTGAGTTTATGTACGTATGTATGTAGATGAAGAACACTTGACACTGGATAATCATTTTGTACATCCTAGTTTATATTTACATTATTGATTGCCTATGGTCACCATATGCCTATGATATTTATACCGGAAAAATATGTAAAGTTTAGTGCACATTCATACAATAAGATTTTAATATGTAAAGGGTTTTTTAATCGCTTATTTAGTTTATAAATTAATATATTGCAAAAAGACCCTTCTTTCGGTTCGTAGTCTGGATAAGGCCCTTATCACATAACTTCGAGTTTTCTTTTATTTCTTTATAGTCTACTGATCTTAGAAGAAGCACTGTAAGCTCAGACATACGTTTTTCTAGTCTATATCTCGTTTTTTTTTATATATTCTAGCTCCTTTGAGGAGTGGCGTAACTTGGCAAAAGAGAGAGAGGAGTGGAAGAAGAGGGAAGCCTTTGCCCGGCAGTGGGATCTATTATAGGCTTAAAAAAATAGCAATATTATATTATTTATTCGTATCCCCTGTTCCCAATGTTCGTAACACTACATTCCGACGAGTCAGTCTCTTCCGACTAATAAGGCTGCACTAGGCTAATAAATCGTGGCATAATGTCGTCTCGTCGCGTTATTGATTCCTGTAATTTGGGGACGCGCCTCTTGTTTTGTTGTTTACTCGTTCGTAACTCGATTACTTACCATTCTCGACTACTCGGGGCTCACTAAGCAAACGAATAATACAAACTCTACCATATATAAACATACATACATACATAACCTTACGCCTGTATTACCCGAAGGGGTAGGCAGAGGTGCATTACTGCATCCTCATTACTCTAGGTATGTATCAGACCCACGTAATAGGAGGCGAGCCTATTGTTGATTTTCCGGCGCATTTCCAGACTCCGTGCTGCTACTGAAAATTTTCTAATGGAAAAACCCAATAATATTTTGCACGACCCGGAAATCGAACCCGGGACCGCACGGCACACCTGCCAGACTGACTGCCTCGTGGTCTCGCGGCACAAGTTTGTGCGTGTTGTTGTGTGTGTTTTGTTTCTATGTTCTAAAAAGGTCCAACCATCATAAATACTGTCGAATTGTGTCCAACTTAATATTAGACACATTTTCAGACGGTTATTACTAAGAATTTCATTATCCCAGACGTGGAAATCAAATTCGGGACTAGTCATTCACTTATTCATATCACGGGACCAATAAAATATATTTTTTTACAAAGTGCTTTGAAATAACAGCTATTAAAAATAAAAACTCATCTCGATTAACCGCAATATCCCGCCTCAAAAACCGATGACAAAAATTGACAAAGTACATTGCGCCACCGCCGACAACACAATTAATAAATGAATAATTGAAGCAAAAACATTGCACATTGGCCCCGCAATGGATTGCGCGTATCGCATTTGTCCGACGGGCAAATATTGATACTCATTAAATAAACGACCGTACGGTCGCGATCAAATTTATAAATTCATTACCGTTTGTATTCATAAAATATTATTCAATTATTCCATGTATGGTGTAGTTTTGGGTTTGAAACATTTTGTTATAAATGTACTGCGATTTGAATTCCACTTTTGTATATGCAAAAAGTGCCAAGCCTCATTTTTCTCTCTCTATCAATATTTTCATCAAAAAATATTTTATGTTGATATTCATTGTTATGTCCAGATGTTTCAGGTTTGGTTTGTATAAATAAAACTACAAAACCTTGGTTTCAATAGCGTCTGACACGTCCACTCGGTCCGACATCACAGGTAGTAGTGAACCGGTTTGAGTGGGGAACAGCGCTTATATTATGATTTATTTTCACGTTTACCTTACAATTTATTATTAATATTACGTGTACACTACATTCATAATTTTCATACATACATAACCTCACCCCTGTATTCCCTGAAGGGGTATTACCGTTTTTCGGGCACAATTCCAGACTCCGTGCTGCGACTGAGAATGTCCTAATGGAAAACTCAATAACACTTTGCCCGACCCGGAAATCGAATCCAGGATCTCTAGATCGCACGGCACATATTTATGCCACGAGACCACGAGACAGTCATAATTTTTAAAGTGTCTCATATTATAACTACTTATAAAATATATGATCATCTTCTAGGCCGGCATGAGGAGTTCGAGTAACAAGAGATGGAAGTAGTTTTGCCACCTAATGTGTTGTGTTTTGTAATAATGTGTAAGGCTCTTCAGAAAGTGACTATTTTATTTGATCTTATCTAACCATGGTACCATTAGTATTAATATCGTAAGCTAATTTTTTTACATACATACATAAACTCACGCCTGTATTCCCCGAAGGGGTAGGCAGAGGTGCATTTCTACACCCACATTTCGCCAGGTATGTATCAATCCCACGTAATAGGGGGCGAGCCTATTTCCGTTTTTCGGGCACATTTCTAGAGTCCGTGCTGCTATTGAGATTTTCCTAATGGAAAAACCCAATAACACTTTGCCCGACCCGGGAATCGAACCCAGGACCTCTAGATCGCACGGCACATACATGTACCGCGAGACCACGAGGCAGGCAGTGTAATGTACGAGTATGTGTACATGTCTATTTCATTGCACGTCTTTTCAGGTGCCAATACATGTAGAAAATTACCGTCAATTTTCTAGTAGAAATTGTTTCGTATGTGAAAAATTGTACAAAAAATACCTATTAACATCCCACATCATTAAGCAAGCCAGTTAAGTTCCCAAGAATCGAACGGTCGCAATAAGGAAAACATTTGACCGCATGGGGGCGGGCAGGAATAATAAAAACTAATAGAAAGCACTGCCATTAGCAGTTGTCGGCTATCGTCGATTACGCGTTACATGCGAGGGAATACGGGAAGGGATTCCTTGGATCTTGTTTAGTTTAATTATTAAGCACAAGAGTAGTGATGGCCTCGAGGTTCAGGCGCACGGTCGAGAATCTCGGCGGTCGCGGGTTTACAAATACACACATACCTCTGACTTTTCGAAGTTTTGTGTGTACTCTAAATAAATTTTATCATTTAACGGTAAAGGAAAATATCGTGAGAAAAACTGCACACCTAAATGTTCTTAGGATTTTTTTAGGTGTGTAGTCCGCCAATCCGCACTAGGCCAGCGTGGTGGACTAAGACCTATACCCTCTCAGTTGCAGAGGCCCATGCCCAGTATTGGAACGTATATGGGCTGATGATGATGACGCTATTTCAACCGTACTACACATTGCACTTTTGCCGTACTCGTAAAACAAAAGAAAATCTGCCTCTTAAAGCGTAATAAGTACAAAAGGCCTCTTTTAGCTAATCACCCCTTTATAACTAATAATCAGCGCGGACTACACACGGTGTGCATTAATTCCGCCCACACGAGGCCAGGTAATTACGACAAAAAGTCGCGCGACAGTCGCACGCGCAGACTTGTCAGCCGTCCCACGTGCATTACATCGCCCCGAGCGCTGCGGGTACAGTCGAGAGCTAAAGCAGCATCGGTTTTGTGGAATAAAATAGTAGGGACATTTTTCACTGGTATATTCTCAGGAGTACGGAGCCTGGAAACGAGTCCCAAAAAGGGTAACTACGGACTTAGGGAAAGTACGAAACGTGAGTGCGGAAATGTAGCACTGTTGCAAGTACAAAAAAAAATAAACCAATAATTCTGATAGATATAGAAAACCTAACATCAGGCCATACACATCCCACTGCTGGGCACAACCTTTCTCTACAGTTTTTTTTTTGGAATTTGTAAGAGACGACATGGCCTGCGATGGAGCGAGCATGCCTAATTGAGGGCTTCTACAACCATTTGGGTACCAAGATGGCATAGGGTTTTGATACCAAAATTTAAAGCCTAATTAATCTACCACTACATTAAAACAAGTTTCATGAATTATCACGTACTTTAACGGTGAAGGAAAACATCGTGAAGAAATCTGTACATCTAAAAGTTCTTAGGAATTTCTTAGGTATGTAGTCCGCCAACCGGCACTAGGCCAGCGTGGCGGACTAAGGCCTAAACCCTCTCAGTTGTAGAGGAGGCCCGTGCCCAGCAGTGGCATGCATATAGGATGATGATGTACAATAAAGTGTTAAAGAAATATATAAAAAGAATACTACAACTAACTTGCTGTCGTCTCGACTGTACGCAAGGTGTACCCGGCCGCGGCCACAATGCAAACAAAAGAACAATCCCGCGGCGCACAAATCTTAATCTTAGCATTCATTACGGTGTACAAAATGGCGAACTCGAATTTATTCTAGCCAACCTCGGCCCGACGCGCTTTATCAACAACGGTAGCTTCACTCGCGCATTTCATATCGTAGCTTTTCTGATATTGTCTCTGTTTCTTCTACTTTTAACTTCACCAAACTTACTTCTAAACCGTCTCATAGCTAGTTTTCCATTCTCATCAAAAAAACTAACTTTTTTTGACAGCCCCGTGGCGCAGTTGGCTTGTCAGCAGCTTGCGAAACAAGAGACCGCGGGTTCGATCCCCGCACCGAGACAAATGTTTGTATGATCCCCAAATATTTGTTTCGGGGTCTGGGTGTTTGTGAGAGCGAAAAGTCTCTCGGAGTTTCTGATACCCACGTCACAAGACTCGTATCTTATTGTGGGGTCAGAACTCAGAACTATGTATGTGATTGTTCGGTGTATTTATTTATTATTTATTAAAGGGTTAGGCATGTATTTTTACAGACACCTTTTAATAGCAATGTGTCCGTGTGCCCGTGCTGGTACTGAAAAATATATATTTAAAATTAATACCAGTCTACTTGTGCCAGGATTAAACCCGCGACATCCCATATCCATTATAGTGTTATCCAAGCAGAGTTAAATGCGCTATAATTATTTTCTCACGATTCAAACACAGATAGGAATTGTCATTAGACAGAGTATCTATCTAACGACTAAAAAATTAGTCTCCTCATTTAACACATATTTGTCACTTTGTTTAAATGCTTCTTCAAGAAGAAGGAGGGAATACGGGCCATGCCATACTGTTCCATAACTTAATGACACAGCGGAATCATAATAGAGAAGAAGTAGCTTTGTTCGTGATACGTTTGCAAAGGAGAGAGTGAAATAATATCCTGCCAATCTATGGCAAGCACGTCACACGGTTGAAATGGCAATGGGCAGGACATTTGGCGAGGAGGAATGGTGGTCGATGGACAAAGGCCGTAACTCAATGGTGGCCTCGGGACGGCGCAAGAAAACGAATAAGACCATCAGCTAGATGGTCGGATGACATTGCGCAAGTAGCCACAAAGCTCAATAGCTTATCCATATGCGAGTAGCCCAGGACTAAGAAAAATGGCGAGTGTTGGGGGAGGCCTATGCCCAGCAGTGGGTACGTGTGGGCTGAGAATTTCTAGTGGTATGACATTCGTCACCGCCATGATAGCGGCCACCGTACAGAAGGTGTAAAACAAACGATAACGTCATAGTGCATTGCGTTCCGAAACAAACCAGCGTATAAATAGCATACAAATTATTACTGTAAGGCTTCATTCGTAAAGTTTATTATTTTGTGTAAATATTAATAAAATGTGGGTAAATAATAATTTAAAAATAAGAACAAGAATGGGAAAGTTTATTATTTTGTGTAAATATTAATAAAATGCGGGTAAATAATATGGATTTTAAAGTGGGGGTTGGTGGAAGGAGGCTAATAGTATTGGCGACACTGACAGATTGATTGATTTCGGTACCGGACGTCTGTAAGATTCCGAACTGAAGATTGTGTGGAATAGTTTACGACGTTTACACAGTATAATAGTCGAGTGATTGTGTCATCATCATCATCAGCCCATATACGTCCCTCTGTTGGGCACGAGCCTCCTCTACCATTGAGAGGGTTAAGGCCTTAGTCCACCACGCCGGCCTAGTGCGGGTAGGCGGACTACACACCTAAGAAATTCCTAAGAACTTTTAGGTGTGCAGGTTTCATCACGATGTTTTCCTTCACCGTTAAAGTACGTGATAATTCATTGTGAATACACACATAACTTCGAAAAGTCAGAGGTGTGTGCCTGGGGTTTGAACCCGCAACCGTCGAGATTCTCGACCGCGTGCCTAAACCTCGAGGCCATTAGGACTGATTGTGTATCAAAGATAAAGGAAGTGGTCACAATTTTGTGGTATCATTTCTGGACGGTGTTTCTTACATTACAACACTTTTACAAAACCGATTACTTTTTATATAAACTATTGAAACGCATGCACATCTGATAATAAGTGCAGTGCGGTACAAATTCAGTGTCAACTAGAGAATGCTGTCGACACTATTATGCTTTTTGCTGTTTTTGTGTAATGAAAAGCATTTGCTTACACGATCAATGTATGATGTCTTAAGGTTGGTACCTAAACGAATGTCCAGGTATTCAGTTATTCAGAAAACTAAGGTTGTTTTGGACTTCATGAACGATGTTTGCCACATTTTGCACACCATTTTTGAGTTGTTTATTTGAATATTCTTTGAGCTAGCCGGGCAAAAAACACAATTGAAGAAATGTAGGTGTGTAAATGTACCTCTGCCTACCCCTTCGGGGAAAACAGGACTAATTGTATGGATCTAGATAAAAGCATCAAATACATTTAGATTTTTTTCTAAGCCTTTGCTTTACTTCTCTTTTAACCAAAGATGAAACCCCAGCACAAGGAGGTATGAATGATGAAAGAAAACTTGGTAAGGCATAATAATTATAACCAATAACCAAGTATTTATATCACCTAAATTCTAAGTAGAAAAATTGACGTGATCACTCAAATTTTTATCGAACAAAAATCGAACCTGTACCATCCGTTTCGCCCACCACAGCGCACCGAGGCCCACCTGAAGCAATCGTTCCATGTTGCTTTAATAGGAGCACATTATTACCCAATAGGCCTGAGGCGGTTTTAATTTTCCACGGGATCACTTATGCTCCCTTTTTTCCAGCGTCTTAATAAGAACAGGGGAGTTTTGAGATATGATCGTGTGATGAATTCGACTGTTACTACGGACTAAAATGACAAGCGTTTGTACATGCATGGGTTGATAAGACCTTTGTTAATTGAGCCTTTTTTTTACGTCACATTATTAAGTTATGATGGCTTAAAATGTACGTCTTTCAAACTGGTATCTAAATTTATGTCTTCGGCAATTATGGGCTTAGGCCTAAACCCTCTCAGTTGTGGAGTATGCCCGTGCCTAGCAGTGGGACGTTTATGAGCTGATGATGATACGGTTGTCTGGTAGAAATCGCATTTAGCGATAAGACCGACATTTGTTCCACTCTTGTTCTTACATATTTTATTCTTAATTCAATATTTCTGTATGTGTTGTGGTGTACAATAAAGTGTGATAAATAAAAACAAATAAATAAAAATGATGATGATGATAGGCTCGCTCTCTATTACGCAGTACATAATGGCGAAAAGTAGGAGCAGAAATGCACTTCTGCTAACTCCTACGGAGAATAATAAAGAGAAAAAAAACCCTTCGGAGAGCACAGGTGTGAGGTAATATATGTATGTACCCATTTTATTATTATTTCCCAATAAATGCTTATTTTTTACCTAGAATTCTATAGTAACATTATCATCTTTCACTTTGGTCTCAATAGTCAAACCCTAAGATCCAAAATATAAACGAAATTATGAGAGGCATGAAACCAAACACACCCCGTGTAAGTCATAAAATCCATCTTATCATAAATAAGAAATACCAATCAAAGTGGAGACCGTAAATGGTATCATCACACCGCAGATGGGGGGTGGGCAGCGCTATAATAATTACGAACTATGGCCGTAAACCTGGAAGCATTATTTTTATAACGCCGTAAAGATATTATGAGAATATTATTGATGGCCCTTTAATTGACGTAAGGGTTTTCGCGTGGCAGCGGTTGAAAGATTCTAGTGTTGTCGCTTTAACTAGTTTGTAGATATTTCATCATCAGCCTATATACGTCCCACTGCTGGGCACGGGCCTGCTCTACATTTTTTTTTTATTTATTTATTTAGAGACACCATCGAAAGTTACACATACACTTTAAAATACAGTTGAATAAATAGCATTGGACATTGCGTACCATCATTATAGGTGAATACAACATTCTTGATATTATTGCTCAGACAGATTAATTATTTATATTAGTAATGGGCTGATGATGATGATGATGATGATGATTAGTATTGGAAATTACATTCAATGATAAATATGCTATTATAATAATAGTAATAAAAAACAAAATTAAGAATAGTGTGACGATACAAAAAAAAAAGAATATAATTGAGGGGTTTAGGCCTTAGTCCACCACCCTGGCCTTGTGCGGGTTGGCGGACTACACACCTAAGAAATACCTAAGATCTTTTAGGTATGCAAGTTACATCACGATGTTTTCCTTCACCATTAAAGTAAGTGACAATTCATTATGAATACACACATAACTTCAAAAAGTCAGTAAACGAATAAAAATCTTTCTTCTAATTAATAATAAATGATTTATTAATATCAAAATAATGTCACACGAAAATCTTGAATTTAAAATACAGAACATCAAAAGCTTATTTGATGAAATGTATGTAGTGTTGTAAAGTGCTCTGTTTTCCAAATAAAGAATTAACCTGTGTATTGGGCATGAAAAATTTAAGGTAATCTCGATTCCAGTTTATTTATTTATTATTTTTTATTGTCTTGTTTGTTCTATGGCTAGTGGAACCTACATCTAAACATCATTTCAGATGCAGTTACATTTTGAGTCAGAAAGCCACCCAGGTATCAAACCTACTTAGCAACATTTCCCTACAAAACTTGTGAGTACTTACTACATAAAACAGTGGCTGTAGTTCTCAATAAGAGTGGTAGGTAGGCAGTATTATCGGATTGGGAAGGCGGGCCAATAAACGAGGAATGGGGATGTCTTTATGGGCCAACAACTAGCCCGGCCGCTATTAGGCGATCGCTATTAGCTTTGGCAACAACGATGTGGGAAAACATCGATGCGGTAACTATTATACAGACATTTCCTAACAACTTCAAGCAATAACATAAAAAAAACACAAACAAACATATTAAACAGAATGTTCACATTTCTTTTTTTTGAACTGTTGTACTCAGTTGTAGAGGAGGCCCTTGCCCAGCAGGGAGACGTATTTGGGCTGATGATGATGATGATAAGAAGTAAATTAAGCTATCGCTCAGCAGTCAACATAACTACGGCAAAGTTATTAGTATGAACTTAATGTGGTGGTAACTACCGAATTTTCTTAACAATTTTTAACTTTTTGACGTCACTTCACTTGTATCTTAGCGTAGTTGTAAATATGGGACATTTACTTTTTTTTCGTCAGTCGAATATATGGTACGGCACTCACCAAGCCTTAATTACATATATACATAGTACATACATACATAATCTTACACCTGTGCTCCCCGAAGGGATCGGCAGAGATGCGTTTCTGCACCTACATTTCGCCAGGTATGTTCCTCGTAATAGGAGGCGAGACTACTGCTATATTTCCAGACTCCGAGCTATTAATAATTTCCTAAATGAAAAACCCAATAACACTACCCGACCGGACCGACCCCGACCCCTCTAAATCGCACGGCACATACTTGAGCCGCGAGACCACGAGGCAGTCATTAATTATTATGTAATCAGCCATCGCCGTCCACTGCTGAACGCAGGCCTCCCCAACAAAGCGCCAACCATCCCGGTCTTGAGCAGCCCTCATCCATCCGCTACCCGCCACCTTTCTCAAGTCGTCGGACCATCGTGCTGCAGCTCGTCCTACACTACGTCTGCCTAAGCGCGGTCTCCAACACTTGTCTGCTCTAATGTCTCATTAATTACAAATCTCTGTCTTATTAATTACAATTGTATAAAATTGCCATATCCACATCACATATCGAAAGCGTGCTCCCAAACAATCGGTCGTATCTTCGCACGGCACGTAAACAGCGGCCGGCGATCGTAAAAGAAAATGCGTCCGACTGTGCTCGCAGACAATTTGCGGACTTGTATCGATCACCGCCCTGTATAGTGCGATTCTTTTACAGGGATTAGGGGTCGTGCAATGGTACAGCTGATCAGGTGGAGGTAGAGATGTTCTGAATCTATGTTTTGTCAGGTGTTTTGCAAGTAAATTTTGATGTTGTGAATAATGTAGCAGTTTAGTTAAAGCTATGTATTTTAATTTTTTTTTTGTTGTTCGAAAAATGTCTTTTTTAACATTATATTATGAGAGAGGATTTTCAAGCCCAGCGCATCAACCAATTTTAGAAATAAAGTAGTATACATAAAATATTTAGAAAATAATATCCAATAAGATATAGTTGAATTTAAACCTTAGAAATTTAAATGGTTAAAACCTTAGATACCTCTTCATCCATCCATCCATCAGCCTAAGGAAGTCCACTGCTGAACATAGGCCTCCCCCAATGACTTCCATAGTGACCTGTTGGAGGCAGCTTGCATCCAGAGACGACCCGCGACCTTCACCAGGTCGTCTGACCACCTTGTGGGTTGACGTACTACGCTGATACCTCTTGAAGTTTGGGAAATATTTTGGTATTGTAAAACAATTTCCTTCATCAACATTGTATTAAAAAAACAACCCAGAAACAGAAAAACACGATATATATAAGTAAAAACGGAATAAACGGCACAGGTTATGATAAAAATGATATCTATCTGAGGTGACTGCCTCGTGGTCTCGCGGTACAAGTATGTGCTGTGCGATCTAGAGGTCCTGGGTTCGATTCCCGGGTCGGGCAAAGTGTTATTGGGTTTTTCCATTAGGAAATTCTCGGTAACAGCACAGAGTCTGGAAATGTGCCTGAAAAACGGCAATAGGCTCGCCCCCTATTACGTGGGACTGATACATACTTGGCGAAATGTGGGTGCTGAAATGCACTTCTGCCTACCCCTTAAGGGAATACACGCGTGAGTTTATGTATGTATGTGAATCATGATTTAAATAGGTAATAAGTCAAAAAACACTATCAAATACATGATGAGCAATTACGAAGTGCCAAAATGTCTGCCATTCAAAGCGAATACGTAATGAGAGGGCAAGGCGACGCGGCCCGTGTTTCGAATATTTTTAAACTCTGTACTAACAATCCACTGGTGATAAGAAAAGTTAGTGGCTGTCGGTCGCGCGCCGCTAAAATGTACCGCATGGAAAAACAGATTAACTCCAGATGTAGCGCGGCGATGTAGTACAAACACACATAAATACCAGTGGCGGTACTTCCATAGAAGCCCAAAAGCGGTATCAGCCCAAATACGTCCCACTGCTGGGCACGGGTCTCCTCTACAACTGAGAGGGTTTAGGCCTTAGTCCACCACGCTGGCCTAGTGCGGGTTGGCGGACTACACACCTAAGAAATTCCTAAGAACTTTTAGGTGTGCAGGTTTTATCATGATGTTTTCCTTCACCGTTAAAGTAAGTGATAATTTGTTGTGAATACACACATAACTTCGAAAAGTCAGAGGTGTGTGCCTGGGGTTTGAACCTGCCACCGCCGAAATTCTCGACCGCGCACCTAAACCTCGAGGCCATTACTGCCAAAAGCCAGAGCCCAAAAGCGTTACACGTTAATTGTGTAATGTCTAGTTTATAATTGTTCATTGTGGGGTCAGGATATTTTCATTTATATGTCAAATTGCTTTTGTTAAATAAAGATTTAAAGCTTAAAGATTATTATTCGGAATTAAGGCAAGCTGGGCTTTAGGATTCTATGGAAGCACCGCCATTGATAAATGCATACATGAATAATACACTCACTGCTAAATAAGGAGACGACCTCTTCCAAAGAAAACCTCGTGGCGCATTTGGATAGGCACCAGCTTGCGAAACGTGAGGCCGCTTGTTTGATCCCCGCACCAAGACAAATGTTTTTGTGATTCTCAAATATTTGTTTCGAGTCTGGGTGTTTGTGGGACCGAAAAGTCTCTAGTAGTCTCTCATAGCCATGACACAAAACTTGTACCTTAGTGTGGGGTCAGAACTATTTATGTGACTGTTGGGTGTATTTATTTATTTTAAATTAAATATTTTGTTGTAAATGACATTTCAACCAAATAAATATTTATTTACAATTTCATTACTCATTTTTTTTTAATTCCTAGTACATTCTTCATTGCTCCGGAAAAGGGTCTGAAGTTCAAGTCAACGATGCTAAGAAGCCGATACAAAATACCTCATCTTTCTACCACGAGCAGCGCCATTTTACCACCCCTAACGGATGCAACTCGACGACCCTTTGACATCGACTAACGTATTTAAATTCATAGTCTTATGAAGTTAGCCCGGACGGGTGGAGGGAGCGCTTGGGTGAGAACCGTGGAGTGGGGAGGGGAGGGCGGTTCGAAGCGTGACTGTACACTTTTTGGCTTCGGTTAAGCCGGATCGCCACTGGACAGCGTGTGGAGAAAACTGAATAACTTAAAAATGCTATTTTTTGCAACTTTGGCACTTGGAAGTTTCCTTGGGGTAAATTGCAACCATCTTTGCCAGATAGCTTCTAAAATAGGGGGGGGAAGAAAAAAACTTTGTAGGCCCTGATATCAAGACCGAAATGGCGTGTTTAACGTAGCCACATATCACCTTCGTAAGCCATATGACGTCAGAGATATAGCCAAAAGAGAAAGAGAATATCATAGAACTCTAGAGCTGTAACTTCATTAAATTACTTTTATTTAGTGGTATCCACGCGCATTACTAAATATGATTCAAGATTTTTCATTGTTGTGAATTTGGAACGACAGAAAGAAAGCAAGGAAAAGACTAGCCAACAAAGATGAGACTCAGAAGAGAAGCAAGTAGACTGATTCCAACACTCCTCGTTAGATTACAACTTTTACTAGGCGGACCAGGCGACTGCGCCTAGACTTATCGACTGCATTAAAAAGGGGATCATGATACTTGAGATTAATTTAGCGAGCGAAATGAAAACTTAACAGACCATTAAGTATTTTTTATTCTTCGTCAAAATAAATAGATCCTGATACCCTAGAGTCTAGACAAACTTAGCCAAACAAAAGAAGCCCAAAAGACCACAATCTGTATCATCCTCTTTTCTTTCTCAAATTTCTTGTTTCTAAATGTAGAAAACGTATCATATACCACTCTTCGCCGCCGCGTCTATCTCAGAAGGAGTTAAAATGCTATAGTTCGTGCCACGGCATAAATTAACGACGACTCGAGTCAAGTAACCGCCGCGCATATTATCGCAATTTTGTTTAAGATTAACGAAACATTCTCTGGTTTTTTAATTATTCATAGAGCGGTGGGGGTCTTTCGATTAGTACTTTATAGTTATGGATGGATGGTATTAAACTTGTCGTATCTTAAATAAATATTATTACATACTTACATACATAAACTCACGCCTGTATTCCCCGAAGGGGTAGGCAGAGGTGTATTTCTGCACCCACATTTCGCCAGGTATGTATCAGTCCCACGTAATAGGGGGCGAGCCTATTGCCGTTTTTCGGGCACATTCCCAGACTCCGTGCTGTTACTGAGTATTTTCTAATGGAAAAACCCAATAACACTTTGCCCGACCCGGGAATCGAACCCAGGACCTCAAGATCGCACGGCACATACTTGTACTGCGAGACCACGAGGCAGTATTAAACTTGTCGTATCTTAAATAAATATTATTACAAGATATAAGTTGCCTAGTGACTAGATATTAAACTTGTTGTATCTCAAATCAGTACCGCTATAAGACACAAGTTACCAAAAGAAAACATGTGTGTATCAGTGACGGTACTTCCATAGAAGCCCAAAAGCCCAGTTTGCCTCACAAAATTCCGAATAATAATCTTTAAGCTTTAAATGTTGATTTAACAAAACCAATTTGGCATATATTAAATGAGAATATCCTGAGCCCAACACAAACAATTTAAAACTAGACATTAAACCATTATCAACGCTTTTAGGCTTCAATGGAAGTACCGCCATCTTATGTATGTACTTTTATTTCTAATTAGCTTTTAATAAAGTGACACTTCTAATGTTCAGGCGTCAATCAAAAACAAATTCACTACAATAAGTTTGTGTAAAAAATCATTCAGTATGCATACGGTGGATCCATTTATTTACTTGTTCAATTCCCGTCACCAAAATCGCAACTAAATGTCAAACTATAACAATTTAACGACACAATTCGATCAAATTGCATATAAAACAGCGTAGTACAATCAAAAATAATCCCACTAAAGGCCACTGTTGGGCATTATGAGGGCCATATACATGGTGTAGCGGTCATTTCCAATTACCGGCCGGTCGTAACGGGGAACAATCGATATCACCCTGTATAAACGCCGATGTGCCATTCAATTTGCACAGCTATAGGGTGTTTTCGGGATTTCAGTATATTATATTGGGATGGGCAGACATGGACGAATTTATGAAGATGATTTAATTAAAAAATGAGTATTTACTTTGCGATGAAGGAAAAGGATTTGGGTTTTAGCCTATGTATAACGGGCCTCCTCTACAACTGAGAGGGTTTAGGCCTTAGTCCACCACGCTAGCCTAGTGCGGGTTACACCTAAGAAATTCCTAAGAACTTTTTAGGTGTGCAGGTTTTATCACGATGTTTTCCATGATGTTGTAGAGGAGGCCCGTGCCCAGCAGTGGGACGTAGTTGGGCTGATGATGATGATGTCTAAACTATTTATTTTTTAAGTTAAATAGTAAGTTAAATACTGTCTGTATATTTTCTATATTATAAACGACAATGTATTAATGATAGTCGGTCGATTAGGTAACTGTGTCACAATAATATTAGCATTAGATATTATTCTATAAAGTCGTGATGGCCTCGAGGCTTAGGCACGCGGTCGAAAATCTCAGCGATCGCGGGTTCAAACCCCAGGCACACACTTCTGACTTTTCGAAGTTATGTGTGTAATCACAATGAATTATCACGTACTTCAACGGTGAAGGAAAACATCGTGATGAAACCTACACACCTAAAAGTTTTTAGGAATTTCTTAGGTGTGTAGTCCGCCAACCCGCATTAGGCCAGCGTGGTGGACTAAGGCCTAAATCCTCTCAGTTGTAGAGGAGGCCTGTGCTCAGCAGTGGAACGTTTATGGGCTGATGATGATGATATTAAAAACATAAATAAATTAATCAACTTACTGCACTTTTTTTTCTAAACTTAATCGTTGGTAAAATATATCAAATTTTTTTTATATACCGCACAACACCTTGTACGAACATTTAACATTAGAAACAGGGGGCGTCCGATAAACTATCGATGGTCACCGTCCGACCTTTACCGTCCGTCCGGATCAATTGCCCGTGAAATCGTCTAACCAACCGTGAAACGCCGGCCTTTTCAGTTAATAACACCGCCTATTGGGAAAAAACTCTTTATTTCCACGCCTTTTGTTGAGATAATATTGCTTATATCTCATAAAAAGTGTAAATAATTAATAAAAAAATAAAAAAGGTATATAAAATAAATTGTATAATGTAACTTATACCAGGTGTAAAAAGACCGTGATCGGAACTACGACAGGTAATAGTTAGGTTGATTACAAGCACATTGGCGTTAAAAAATTAATAAAAAAACGTTTTCCTAACTAACATAAGTATTAAATGTATATGGTCATTTTTATTTTACCCCCTTGTTTGTATTTTTTTACAAACTTTGAATGTTATATTTATTTATATCTAATCAACAGCCTAAAAAATTAGTTTCAAGCTTCTAGCTTTAAAAATGACAAACTTCCATACAACCTTTCATCCCCCCTTTCAACCACTTAAAACCCTTTTTCCGGAATAAAAAGTAGCTTATGTCCTTTCTCAGGCTCTAAACTATCTGTGCACCAAATTTTATTTAAATCGGTTTAGTAGTTTTAGCAGGAAAGCGAGACAGACAGACAGAGTTACTTTCGCATTTATAATATTAGTATGGATTTTATTTTCAATTGAAATGTATAGTTGTGCCTGAAGACTATTTGTATTTATTTAAAAGAAAGTCACTTTCCCATCCATCCATCAGCCAAAAGAGGTCCACTGCTGAATATAGGCCTCTCCCAAAGACTTCCATTGGGAAGGTCCCCGTGAAAGTCGCTTCTCCATACTTATTTTATATCATTAACAGTATGCATATTACTCTAAGAGCCCAATGATTAAGTTAAGGTGACCATCTGTTACAATAATTAACACAAGTGATACAAACCATGTCCCCATAACACCCATATTGGACCTTCGTCAACAGGCACGTATTTAGGGAGCTTAAAACAACAATACCTCCCAAATATATGAGGGGGATTGAGGTAGCATAACAGAGGGTTCTGTATGGTTTACTCTTTTTGATATCATCTAAATTATTGGAGATTTTTTTTTAATTAATAGGAGCTAAAAGCAGCGCGCAATGTCTCATATGGCCTCGTTTTAAAGGACATTGCAAATTCAAATCCCAAGCACATAAACTTAACTCAGTTAAGTTTATCATATTCGATGATTTTGGAAGCCGTATAAAAACTGACGCCTGATATTGTTAATCAATAAATATTTATCCAAGGGTCGATTCAAGTACACAAGCAAGAAATTTACCTCAAAATGGCGGATAGGAATGTCCAATAAATTTATTATTAATTAGAGAACGGTACCCTAAAAATGAAACGCGGACACTATCCGTCACGGGGCAGCCATCGCTCTCTTTATCTTGTCCCCGGAGAAAAAATTACGAGCGGCCCGGAACAAGTTCCTGACCATAAATTCATTAGACGCGCGGCGACATTTTTTTTAAACTCGCGTCCCGGTTGTCTATGGAAGCGGCCAGAGGCGCTAATGGGGATTTATATTAATATTTTACGTTTATTTTTAAATACGAGCTTTTATAGTTTTTTTAAGGGTTAATGAGCTCGTATTATCGAAGTTGTGTTTTTCAAGGCACCATATGTTACTGCTTCTAGTGAAAAAAATTATCTGACCTGATGGAAGTTTTCAGTTTACATACTCGTAATATTTCCAAATGTTGTTAGTAGCCATATGTTAATATCGTAATAAAAGCAAGAGCTATTTAAATTTACTTTCAGTCGTGCAGTAGATATTATAGTTTACGAAAACGTTAGTACCAGTCTAATACTTCACAAATAATATAAACACAACAATGACTAGGTTTATACCAAAGAATCAAATCAAAGACAATAACAGCGTGCCATGTCTAAAAGTCATAACCCTACAATCGCATCCTACAGAGATGGGAGACAGTAGACCCCCCACTATATCATAATTTATTCACACCGATGACCTGCGCGAATGCGGCCCTGCTATTTCACCGACTAATATATAATAATATCTTTTAAAAAATACGCGAATTTTTTACTCGTTTGCAATACAGTTGTGTTTTTTATCTTTCTGTTTAATGTCTTTTTTCGTACTGTGGGGTGTAATTAAAAATATTATAGGTATTTATTGCTACAGAGGGCCATTTAGCGTGTTTACTCCCGGTCCTAATCGTTCCATGTTTACATTAATTAGCGATACTTTAAGAGTGTACCGGCTTTATTGCCCAAATAAATTTCATGACCGTTTGAATGCCGCCAAATGGGATTTTGTATTTTTCGTAATATTTTTATGGTATAATTTTTTGTTAATTACCAATTTGTGTGAATGCATTTGAAGAAGTTGGGCGTTTGGAATTCGAAGATTTTACTTCATAATTATAACATGTTTCTAGTCATTCTGTTTTTTTTTTAATAAAATAAATACACCCAACAGTCGCATACATACATAGTTCTGACCCCACATTAAGATACTAGTCTTGAGTCATGGGTATCAGAAACTACGAGAGACTTTTCGGTCTCACTAACACCCAGACCCGAAACAAATATTTGTAGATCACACAAACATTTATCTCGGGGCGGGGATCGAACCCGCGGCCTATCGTTTCGCAAGCTGGTGTCTAGCCAACTGCGCCACGGGGCTGTCAAAATTTAAAAATTCATCAATAATAATATATATAAAAATACCCAACATACTTAAAACTCTGGCCTTATATTAAAACTTATATATCATGGATATCAAAACCAACAAAAGATATACACATAGACATATATCTTAACGGGGATCAAACCGACAGTCCTTTAACAAACTTGTCGCAAAATTTTCAACATTAACATTTCACAAAGCAACCGTCCAATGGACTAAAATAACTCCTAACTATATAAAAACAGTAGTTAACAATGAACTAATATTGGTTTAATTAGAATAGTGTATTTGATTTCGGGTGTATCGGGTAAACAGAGGTAGAAAACTGAAGGCGGCGGGCCGCTGTGATTGCGCCCAAAGGCTATCGGCTCACTCGTACGGACGACGTACGGGGATTAAACAGCCTTGATACTTGCATACAATGATTAATAGTTAATACTAGCTGACCCGGCGAACTTCGTTCCCCCTAACAGCTGTATTTTTTTTTGCCTAAGTTACTCCTTATTACAGCAGCTATCTGCCACTGAAAGTCCCGTTAAAATCGGTCCACCCGTTTCAGAGATTAGCCGGAACAAACAGACCGACAGACAGGCAGACAAAAATTGTAAAAAAACGTTATTTTGGTATATGTACCGTGTATATGCATTTATTACAAAGTGGTTATTTTAATACTACAAACAGACACTCCAATTTTATTTATTTGTATAGAGTATAGATTAGTTAATTTTTGATCCCTTGATCGAACTTAAGTATGATAATTACAAAGAAGAATGCATATACCTACAGGTGTAAAATAGGATTTTTGATCTTTTGATTGCGTATAGAATTCCACCGTCTTGATACATAAATGAGAGAAGCGCTTACAGCTATAAAATAGAATTTTTGACCTTTTGTTCAAAAATATTCAAATTTCATTATTTAATTTAAAGAATTATCACGTACTTTAACCGCGAAGGAAAACATCGTGATAAAACTTGCACACCTAAAAGTTCTTAGGAATGTCTTAGGTGTGTAGTCCGCCAAACCGCACTACGCCAGCGTGGTGGACTAAGGCCTAACCCTCTCAATGGTAGAGGAGGCCCGTGCCCAGCAGTGGGACGTATATGGGCTGATGATGATGATGATGTTAGTGTTTAAACAAAATTATTCACGATAAATAAAATAAACCAAGCGCTTATAAAAATTGTATTCCTATAAAAATACTCAATAAACCAAGTATCAAGACTAGCGCATCGCCGCTCACAATATGACGTGGGCCGTGACCCAAATGTTATGATAGCTCCCAATAACAGCCGGCGGCGGTCAATTATTGCTGTTATTAATTAAGTGCCGAAACACCTGGCCGTTCCAAAACTTACTCCTTCACAGAGACGGGCGCCTGTCTTGGTGCCGGCGTTCATTCTGAACACTATTAATATTAGTTTAGTCATTGTGGGAAAGTTTAGAAGTTATGAATGGCGCTAAAATATTTTACGTTGCATACATACATAAACTCACGCCTGTATTACCCAAAGGGGTAGGCAGAGGTGCATTTCTGCACCCACATTTCGCCAGGTATGTCTCAGTCCCACGTAATAGGGGGCGAGCCTATCGCCGTTTTTCGGGCAAAATTCCAGACTCCGTGCTACTACTGAGAATTTCCTAATGGAAAAACCCAATAACGCTTTGCCCGACCCGGGAATCGAACCCTGGACCTCTAGATCGCTCGGCACATACTTTTACCGCGAGACCACGCGGCAGTCGAGCAGTTGGATTCATGAATGGTACTAAAATACTTTACGTTAATAGTATATATATCTACATACATGTATATTGTATACACTGACTCTTAGATTTACGAAGAGGTAGGCAAAGGTTTATTTTCTAATCCTTTGCGTATACGTAGAAGGCGAGACTATTGCCGTTTTTTGGTGTTTTCCAGACTCCGTACTTCTACTGAGATTTTTTTTGCGACTCGGAATTCGCACGCGAGACTTCTAGATCACACAATACATTGATACATTACTAGCTGTTACATATTGTCCGGAAAACAAAAATTGTACAAGAATACTAAGTACCAACAAGATTTCAATTCAAACTGCCGCTGTTTTAACCCTCTCTAATGTTCAGCGGTAATTCAATTATACACGGCCGATTGCTCGGAACGGCCATTTTTCTAAGATAAAAAAATTTAATCTGCGTCTCATGGTTCACTTGGTGTGGGTTACGTTTGCGGCGGGAGTTTTTCAAAAACCCCTTTTTCTATCTGGCTTGTCTTCAGGTCATTTTTATCTGGAATTTGCGCGATTAATTCCTAAGTTGGAATGCTTTGTTGGTTTTGGAGTGTGTGTGCTTTGCGATCGGTTATTTTGGGTTCGATTATTATGTCAAGCATGCTATTGGATTTTTAATGATTATGCGTCTCACAGGACGTATGTCTATTTATTAGTATATTTTATACTTGGCGAAATTTGGGTGAATATAAAATAGGCTTGAGTTTTTTTTTTTTCTTATAAGGATTGCAGTACAGTAGAGTGAGTGTGCAGTAGAGTGCAGTACAATAATCACTGAGTGAATGCATCGAGCATATATCATCATAAAGTAATAATTTGTATAACTGGTGTAGTTAGGATGCAGTATTTAGAATGAAAGGATATGCATTCACATCAAGTTAAATTTTTGTGTGCTTGTGACATCCAAAAGTCATTTAATTCATCATCAGCCAATATACGTCCCACTGCTGGGCACGGGCCTCCTCTACAACTGAGAGGGTTTAGGCCTTAGTCCACCACGCTGGCCTAGTGCGGGTTGGCGGACTACACACCTAAGAAATTCCTAAGAAATTTTAGGTGTGCAGGTTTTATCACGATGTTTTCCTTCACCGTTAAAGCAAGTGATGATTCATTGTGAATCCACACATAACTTCGAAAAGTCAGAGGTGTGCTTGGGTTTGAACCTGCGACCGCCGAAATTCTCGACCGCGCGCCTAAACCTCGAGGCCATCACTGCATGTATTGCATTTGATTTATTTGATTTTAATACTTACGATACAAGACTTGTATGTTAGTGTTGAGTAAGAAATATGTGTGTGGTTTGAAAGTATTACAGATGTTGTTATAAGTATCATAAATTCTAAAAAAATGTCACCGGCAAATTGTAATTTAAAGATATATATTTACAAGCGACAAAAAAATAAAGCAAACATGTAAAATGAAAAGAATTTGAAAAATAAAAAAATGTTTCCGCCCGGGATCGAACCGGGGACCTTGTGCGTGTGAAGCACACGTGATAACCGCTACACTACGGAAACTTGGTTTGAGTTGTCCAAATTAAGCATTTAATGTTCATTCAAGTATAAACCTCCCAGCTGTCTTCAATATGATACTTCTTTAAAAAAAAAACTGGTCATTCCTCTTTCCTCACATTATATATCACAAGACAAGTGCCAGCTTATTTCAGATATACTGTTAATAGACTAATCCTACCACACAATAAATGCTTTTGGCATAGCAACCCCATGGGACCTATGAATATAAATAAATAAACAAATATGACCCGAAAAGGCCGTCACGCTCCCTTCATAAACTAATTAAAAATACGTACAGATAAATTCATAATAATTAGAATATGCACAAAGAACTGAATTAAGTCGCGGGCATAAATAAAAATTAAACCCGTAAGCAGGTAGGGGCCCCTTATACCCTACGAAATATAATTAAGCATAACCCAATAAGGCCCTTAGCCACAAACAAAAACAAAAACGTTGTAAAACCAACGTTATTTCATTATCATTATTTGCATATTAAAATAATTATGAACCGACGGGTTAAGAAAGGGGTACGGATGGATTTATAACTCACTTTTTGTTTGCTGCGGTGAATCTGTGTGATGATAATAGCTACAATAGAAAAAGATAAAAAGAGTCATCAAGATAAAATTTGAATTATCTCCAGGTAAAATGTTCCTAAGTACCATTCGAAAGAATTGAGATCGGCTGAAAGCAAAGTTTATTGATTTAATATATTTTATTTTACCCATACAACTATACCTATACACCAAAATTTTTATAAACAACATTGAGAAAAAAAAAACAAAATGACTATTATGTCGATCAAGAGACCTGTCAATTTGTATTTAAAAGCAATCAAAAACATCAATTTGACTGTAGTTTCATTAGAAATACATAACTAAACTTAAAATTCTTCATTTATTTTTGTCATAGGATGTGTGTGGCTGTTTTCAAAATTAATCTTCACTTATGTATCTGTAGCAGTGATGGCTTAGGCGCGCGGTTGAGAATCTCGGCGGTCGCGGGTTCAACCCCCAGGCACACACCTTTGACTTTTCGAAGTAATGTGTGTATTCGCATTGAGTTATCACTTGCTTTAACGGTGAAGGAAAACATCGTGATGAAACCTGCACACCTAAAAGTTCTTAGGAATTTCTTAGGTGTGTAGTGCGCCAACCCGCACTAGGCCAGCGTGGTGGACTACGGCCTAAACCCTCTCAGTTGTATAGGAGGCCCGTGCCCAGCAGTGGGACGTATATGGGCTGATGATGCTGGCCTAGTGCGGGTTGGCCGACTACACACCTAAGAAATTCCTAAGAACTTTTAGGTGTGCAGGTTTCATCACGATGTTTTCCTTCATCGTTAAAGTACGTGATAATTCTTTGTGAATACACACATATCTTCGAAAAGTCAAATGTGCCTGGGGTTTGAACGCGCCACCGTCGAAATTCTCGACCGCGTGCCTAAACCTCGCGGCCATCACGACTCTTTTGTGACTTTTACTTACTAATTATATAAATAAGCAGACGATTTTCTAATCCCCCTCCCAGAAAACTTTACAGGGCACACCACACGTGTAATTTTTCATAATTTCACGCGACCCGAACACCGGCGCCAACAAAGACCGAAAGCTTATACGATGAAGGAAGACCCTAGAATAAATTACATTTGAATATAAATTAATGCACTATGAAAAAAATATCGTTAATCCCCACAATGTAATTTCAACTCTACATCATAAAGTTACGGTGTTAATTTGAACGGCTTGGTATATTTTTATATTTCAGGTCAAAAGAGCAGGAAAGAGGTAATGTTCATATTTGATCATTTTAAAGTAATTAATGTGCGACCCTTGGACATAGGTAACTGGCTTTTTAACTGTATACATAATATAAATATTTTTGTTATGATATTGTATATTTTTTTTAATGTTTTTACTATAAGTTTTCTTACCAATATAATAAGTCGTAATGGCCTCGAGGTTTAGGCGCGCGGTCGAGTACATCCCAGCAGTCGCAGGTTTTTGTATTTTTATGTGTATTAAATAATTATAATAATAAATACACCCAACAGTCACATACATAGTTTTGACTCCACACTAGGATACAAGTCCTGTGTCGTGGGTATTAGAAACTACGAGAGACTTTTCGGTCTCACAAACACCCAGACACGAAACAAATATTTGTGGATAACACAAACACTCGGTGCAGGGATCGAACCCGCGGTCTCTTGTTTCACGAGCTGGTGTCTAGCCAACTGCGCCACAGGGCTGTCATTCAATGAAATATCACATAAATATTCTTGGAAATTTCTTGGTGTGTAGTCCACCAACCCTCACAAGGCTAGCGTGGTGGACTATGGCCTAAACCCTCTCTGTTGTAGACTAGGCTCGGGCCTAGCAGTGGGACGTATATGGGCTGAAGATAAAGATTTTCTATCTATATGGGTAGCTAAACCTTTATAGAAGTTGAAAGAACACGCTACAGGGGCTCACATAAATATGTCGCGTTATACCATCACTGCACTGCTAAATAAAAATATATACATATTTATTTATTTTTCTTATTAATTATTGTATTGTACACATCAACTACCCTCCCTTCTATCACTTGTCTATGTCCATGTTATGGTTGTCTCTAAAAGATCGCCTTGAGCAATAAGACCGCCAATTGTACTTCATTCTATTTGTGTATTGTTTTGTTCATTATTTCTTAGTGTACAGTAAAGAGTTTATAAATAAATAAATAAATAAAAAATAAAGATGTCGCTAAAATAGCTAAATGAACTCGAATGAAATTTAGTGAACCGATACTATGCAATCTTAGATTAACACATACATACTTTTATGTTTGTAGAATCGATATTTAAAAACTAACTTCGATATGTCATTTTTATTATTATTTCTACCATAATTTTCTATTCGGTTTATTCTAGTACATCCTGCACTTATCCTATAATTTCATCAACCAATACCAAGTTTCCGTAGTGTAGCGGTTATCACGTGTGCTTCACACGCACAAGGTCCCCGGTTCGATCCCGGGCGGAAACATCTTTTTTTTCATACAAACTAGTTTTATGCACCTCCACTCGCGTTAATATTAATTTTTGAATCTTATTTCATACAAACATTTAAACTACAACTAAACACCCAACAGTCACATAAATAGATCTGACCCCACACTAAGATACAAGTCTGAAACTACTAGAGACTTTAGGCCCCCTATTACGGGGGAGTGTGATATATCGTTTTTTTGGGCGAAATGTGAATGTTGAAATGCACCACTGCTCAACCCTTGTTTGAATAACATCATCATCAGCCCATATACGTCCCACTACTGGGCACGGGCCTCCTCTACAACTAAGATGGTTTAGGCCTTAGTCCACGCTGGTCTAGTGCTGTTTGGGGGAATGCACACTTAAGAAATTCTTAAGAATTATAAAATGCGCAGGTGTCTTCACAATGTTTTCCTTCACCGTTAAAGTAAGCGATAATTCATTGTGAATACACACATTATAAAAGTCTGAGGTGTGTGCCGGGGGTTTGAGCCCGCGACCGCCGAAATTCTGGACCGCATGGCTAAACTTCGAGGCCATCACGACTTTTTATGAATAAATAACATACGACGATATTTATAAGCCTTCCGAATGGATACTAATAAACAATAGATGACGCCAGTTCATTGGGTGTACAGTGCAACAAATAGGTGCTGCCGCTAATAACTTGGAGTGCGTTGCACAGCGGTCTATTATTGTGCGGTGGGGTGTTTTAGTGTCGATTTATAGTGTTTTAGATTCGTACAGTAAGCCCGTGTTATGGGTTTGTATTGCCATTTTGGATCTGATAATAGTATTGTTTAAACTATTTCTAGTGAATATTATAATATCTCTTCTCGTAATCTCTTAGAAGGCGTAATTTGGCAAGAAGTAGTGCTGGCTTCGGGGTATAGGCGCGCGGTCGAGGATCTCAACGGTCGCGGGTTCAAACCCTAGGCACACACCTCTGACTTTTCTAAGTTATGTGTGTATTTGCAAAGAATTATCACGTACTTTAACGGTGAAGGAAAACATCGTGATGAAACCTGCACACCTAAAAGTTCTCAGGAATTTCTTTAAGTGTGTAGTCCGCCAACCCACACTAGGCCAGCGTGGTGGACTAAGGCCTAAAAATCCTCTCAGTTGGGCTAATGATGATGATGATGATGATGATTCGTAAGTGTAAGTGCGCGTAAGTAAGTGTGAAAATAAAAAATAAAAAAAAAACAAATACCTAGTTTTGTAACAGAATAAACACATTCCTTTGTAAATTTTCGCACAAAATCTCACAAAATGCATACACAATAACACTAGCAACAAATCACAAACTGTATTCCCAAGTCAATAGTTCCAATAGGAAGGGTTGGCGCGGACGAACTCGGCAATCGGATAATAATGCCCCCCGCATTCCAAGGCCGCACTTGCGCATGATATAGTGCGGATAAATCGCTCTCTATCGCCCCCCGGGGGGTTTTTATTGACGGCAAGTTTTCGGATATTCTTTTTGCGATATTTTTGTAGTTTGTTAGAGAAATATTAGGGATGGGCGTCACAGCCTTTGATTTTCCAAGATTCAATTTCAAGAAGTAGTTGAAATATAATTTGTGTATTACTAATTTTCTATTAAATCAACAAGATTATGGTTAGTGGCGATCGAGTCTATTTAATTTTAAGAAAATTAAACGACCTGATTAATTGGCAGCCCCGTAGCGCAGTTGCCTAGACACCAACTTATGAAACAATTTTTTTTGTGATCAACAAATATTTGTTTTGGGTCTGCGTTTTTGTGAGGCCAAAAATTATCTCGTAGTTTCTACTACCACGACACTAGACTCATATCTTAGTGTTGGGTCAGAACTATGTATGTGACTGTTGGGTGTATTTATTATTATTTATTTATTTTATGAGTAACAACTATCATCATCATCATCAGCCCATATACGTCCCACTGCTGGGCACGGGCCTCCCCTACAACTGAGAGGGTCAACTAGAAATAGTTGTATAGTTAGTAACAACTATATCTATATCTAATGATATCTTTATCTCTCCTCCTTTGAGGAGTTGGAAACAAAGAGCTGTACACGTCTTTTTTCTTCTACATAGAATATGATATGATATGATATGATATTCCATTAGGAAATTCTCAGTAGCAGCACGGAGTCTGGAGTTGTGCCCGAAAAACGGCAATAGGCTCGCCCCCTATTACGTGGGACTGATACATACCTGGCGAAATGTGGGTGCAGAAATGCACCTCTGCCTTCCCCTTCGAGGAATACAGGCGTGAGTTTATGTATGTATGTGTGTAGAATATGATATATAGAAGTTTTTGTCAACATAAATAAATCCCAACAAATTTGATAACTAATAACGAAATTGACGTGTAACAAAAACGCTCATCTAGCGAACGGAAGGTTCATCACGGCGTCGTAATAAACAATAACGCAACACGGCATTACCGGTTGATATTAAATAACTCAATTCGTTTCTAATTTGTCGACAATTGTTCCCGACAAAGGCAGCGCACGAACGAGTGCTCGCAAGTATGAAGGAAGTCGGCAGCTAGGGGGCTTAGTGGTGCGCTTTGTACACTTATCGATAGATGACATCTAGTTCAGCCTTATTATTCACTCAGAAAAACCCTTTTAATCTTAAAAAGAGCTTGCTCATTCAAAAAGGCCTTGTTAAGCATTACCAAAGCTGAAATCCATGCACATATAGCATTTTAAAATGTTCTTCTGTCTAAATATTTGTTAATTACTTACACACATTACTTACTAAAGTCAAAGAAACCGACAAACTAAGTATTGTTTATTTAATTATTGTTGCAAGGTGTTGTTTTATCGTTCATTCTTCTGTTTTCTGGTGTTTCCGACGTCAGCAATGTTATATATGTACGTCCATTGTCAAGAGTAACCTAAGTATCCAGTTTTGCATCGAATCCTGGGATCATTATTTGGACCTTTTGGTTTCAAACAGGGATATGGTTGATCCAATCTTAACTTATCTCACCAATCGAACTGCAAAAAGCATAAACGTATTATAAAGATAAACATACATGTGTCTCTCATTCGAATAGGCAGAGAATATAAAGAGACGAATGCTAAGGTCCAAACCAGTGGCGGTACTTCCATAGAAGCCAACAAGCGTTATACGTTAATTGTATGGTGTCTAGTTTATAATTGTTTATGGTGGGGTTTTTATTTCATCATCTGCCCATATACGTCCCACTGCTGGGCACGGCCTCCTCTACCATTGAGAGGGTTTAGGCCTTAGTCCAACACGCTGGCCTAGTGCGAATTGGCGGACTACACACCTAAGAAATTCCTAAGAACGTTTTTAGGTGTGCAGGTTTCATCACGATGTTTTCCTTCACCGTTAAAGTACGTGATAATTCATTGTGAATACACACATAACTTCGAAAAGTCAGAGCTGTGTGCCTGGGGTTTGAGCCCACGACCGTCGAAATTCTCAACCGCTTGCCCTAACCTCGAGGCCATCACGACTTCTGGGGGGTTTTATTTAACAAATTGCTTTTGTTACATAAAGATTTAAATCTTAAAGATTATTATTCTGAATTTTAAAAGGCAAACTGGGCTCTTGGGCTTCTATGGAAGTACCACCACTGGTCCAAACATACCTTTTTCACTATCTCTGTTGCATGCACGTTAGTAGCGTTTGTAGTATCTCTTTTTTAATAATCAAAATTAATCGTATATTATCATTATGTTTATCGACAATCGACTCAGAGCATGTCCCCTCCCGAAACCAACAAAGCAAACGCCATTGCCACTGGCGTTGTCGGAGCGGTGCGCCGATGCGTTCATAATATTTCATTTATTCATAATAAATTATAATCGTGTACATTCGCGACTAGCGACTAACAGACGCGCTGTAATCCCATTTGTCGGGACCACTAGTGGGACATCTTGCATCTTCGGATTAACGCTTTGTTTCTACGTTGTAATTATATTTTTGTCTACCCTTTTGATGTTTAATGTCTCGCTTCTCGGAGTTAATGAAGAATTTTAATGGCTCAAGTATGGATTTATTTATACTTGCACGCTTTTATCGTCATCATCAGTCCATGTACGTCCCACTGCTGGGCACAGGTCTTGTCTACAACTGAGAGGGTTTAGGCCTTAGTCCAGTAAAGCTTTTATAGGTAATAAGAACGAATTAGATTGCAATATTATTGAGTGATTTTGTCTAGACAATCATTTCATCATCATCATCATCAGCCCATATTATATGCCCCACTACTAGGCACGGGCCTCCTCTACAGTTGAGATGGTTTAGGCCTTAGTCCACCACGCTGGCCTAGTGCGGGCGGACTACATACCTAAGAAATTCCTAAGAACTTTTAAGTGTGCAGGTTTCATCACGATGTGTTTCCTTCACCGTTAAAGTACGTGATAATTATTTGTGAATACACACATAACTTCGAAAAGTCCAGATTCTCGACCGCGTGCCTAAACCCCAAGTCCATCACGACATTTAAGCTATTAATAATGACACTTACTCGCCCCCTATTACGTGGGACTGATACATATCTGGCGAAATGTGGGTGCAGAAATGCACCTCTGCCTACCCCTTCGGGGAATACAGGCGTGAGGCTATGTATGTATGTAATGACACTATTTTGTACCATCATATAATTTCTTTGCAAAAAAATCGCCGCTGTATATTCGCAGTTCACAACAGGTCTGCTAGTAAAGCATCATTCTTGGAGCGTTTTTCCGATGCTAAGGTATTCCAAATTGCTCCATTCCGCAGATTTATACCGGTTGTGTTATTGCCGCGAGCCGTCGCCGGCTCCACGTGGATGGCACCGCCCTGTATAATAGAGTGGAGGAAATGCTACAGCCTGTATAATCGGATTGATTTTATGCCACAGTTGCAGGTCGTGTTCCTTTTATATCACTCGAGTTAATGCTAGTTGGTAATACTGCAAAAAATTATGTGATTTGTTAGTATTAATGCAGCAAATAATTGTGAGATTTATTCGCGGGAATTAATTTGTTAACTAAAATGGTTTCGAAGTTAAGAAGTTACTTTCCGAAGCCAAAAGTCTGTAAATATGGGTACAGATCGGTAGCAATTCTCAAATGTGAGCGAAGTTAAATATGTATAATATGCGTTTATAACGTTTCATGCCGATTGATACCAATGTAACTTTGATTTTCAATATAAAAATACATTATTGTTTTTACTTATATTAATCTGAAGGTATGTGAAATTCACACATAATATTTAGGCTGATATATTAGAATGTGCAGGGTGAAAAGAGACATAAATCACACAACGACCAGTCTCTTAAGACGCTCGTTCATAACAATTAAATTACAATACCACCTTAATTCATCCAATTTTAGTGTATAATATTATTACACTCAACAATTTACATATAGGTATTATTATTTTATATTGTGTGTTAAGCTGTTTTGTTCCCGCGGCATGAGTGAAGTCCGTGCAATCGAAAGATATTTCCATTGTTTTTAGTAATAGTCTGGAATTCTGCATGAAAACGGAAATGGACTCGCTACGTAGCAAAAATATTAATTTGCAAACAATAAACTGTTATTGTAATAGTAAAAAATAAACAGTTTAACTACATACCAATAAAAAATTGATACGTATTGATATAAAGCGGTGATGGCACACACCTCTGACTTTTCAGAGTTATGTATGTATTCACAATGAATTATCACTTGCTTTAACGGTGAAGGAAAGCACCGGGATAAAACCTGCACACCTAAAAAAAAGTTCTTAGGAATTTCTTAGGTGTGTAGTCCGCCAACCCGCACTAGGCCAGCGTGATGGACTAAGGCCTAAACCCTCTCAGTTGTAGAGGAGGCCCGTGCCCAGCAGTGGGACGTATTTGGGCTGATGATGTGATGATTGATATAAGATTAATACGCTGACGAGCCTTTACTACCTAATAATTATAAAACGAACATAAAAATTCTAAACTCGCATAAAATTCTAGTAATATTTTTCCTCAATGTTTGTACAAATTGTTCTTAGTTTTTAACATTTTTTTCCCAAATAAATCGGGTTTTAAAACTAATCGGCGTATTATTCCATCACCAATACGCCGACGGGTTTTATTCGTACACCTAACCACAGTTTATTCACACACACAAAAACTCATCAGCGTATAAAATCCAAACAATAACTTTAAGTCATCCGTTCCGTAGGCAATAATTTATCTCGCACAATGAAAGCACGAACTTTGGTTCGAGGAGCTTTCTTGAAGGAGCTTCAGAACAATACCAAGAATTATGGCGCGTGTCCGGGGGAAGCCGGCGTCGTCCGGATGCTGAGAAAAATAGAGTCGCGGGTTCGAGTCAGGATCTGGCCTACAGTCCAACTTTCTAGATAAATATTGTTGTGTAGTCTAATGTGTATTTTATTGTGCTACTGTCGGGTTTGTGGTTGTATATTTTTGTGGGTTATGACACCTTGATATTATAAATTTTGCAGTCGACTATACAGTGGAAAAACGGTTGATTTTGTCAAATGGATAGTTTATCGCGTGATTAAGAAAATTGCCACTTTAATCTACAAAATTTTATATACATATGTAGGTACATGCATATCGTCACATATACAATCCTGACTCTACTTAAAATAATGTATCGTTGATATCAGAAATTACGAGAGATTTCTTGGCCAAATATTTTTGTCACCAAGTAAGATTCGGAACAGAAAATCCATGCTCTGGTATTTCATGTGATAGTTTAATCGACTTCGCCACGGAGCATATCAATTATTTACAAAATACAATAAGTTATATATTCGGCCTATCGCCGTCTACTGCTGAACGTAGGCCTCCCCAAGAAAGCTCCAACCATCCCGATCTTGATCTTGATTCAATAAGTTTATCCCAAAAATTACTCATAATACATACATAAACTCACGCCTGTATTCCCTGATGGGGTAGGCAGAGGTGCATTTCTACACCCACATTTCGCCAGGTATGTATCAGTCCCACGTAATAGAGGGCGAGCCTATTGCCGTTTTGCGGGCACATTTCCAGACTCCGTGCTGCTATTGAGAATTTCCTAAGGGAAAAACCCAATAATACTTTGCCTGACCCGGGAATTGAACCCAGGACAAACATGTACCGCGAGACCACGAGGCAGTCAAAAAAATTACTCAGTCAACATAAATATCATAGATTTTTTTCCACATCAGATATTTGCAGGTGGAAATACATTTGTAATTTGTTCCCTAAATGCGGGTAAAAAACAAATTAATTCCGGGGCACATGCGTCAAACTGTCTCCTCTATCCGAGTGTGGCGTATCGTGACATATTTATGAGCGTCTTCCACCTTCGGCTTCGGAGCTCCGCATGGCCGCGACAAAAACCCTGTTCACCTACTTACATAATTTATGCGATTCAAATATCGCTATTGGTGTTCCAATTAGTCATACTTCATACCTCGATACGGCGCCATTTTGATTTTACGTTTGTCAATATTTACAAATCTATTTATTGAGAAAACTCAGGATTTTCCGGATATATAATAAGTACATCTTGACTGCCTTGTATCTCGTGGCTCAAGTATGTGCCGTGCGATCTATAGGTCCCGGGTTTGATTTCCGGAGCGGGAAAAGTGTTGTTGGATTTTTCCATTAGGATTCTCAGTAGCAGCCGGAGTCTGGAAATCGCTATCAACGCAAATGTGTCATATGATGACATTTGATAGGCAACTATTTATACTTTTAAGCAACCAGTCAAATCAACTGTATCAATTTATGAGAGACAATCTTGACTGTTATTTATCAATAGATACTCCATTTAAACATACATACATACATACATACATAAACTCACGCCTGTATTCCCCGAAGGGGTAGGCAGAGGTGCATTTCTGCACGCACATTTCGCCAGGTATGTATCAGTCCCACGTAATAGGGGGCGAGTCTATTGCCGTTTTTCGGGCACATTTCCAGACTCCGTGCTTTTACTGAGAATTTCCTAATGGAAAAACCCAATAACACTTTGCCAGACCCGGGAATCGAACCCAGGACCTCTAGATCCCACGGCACATACTTGTACCGCGAGACCACGAGGCAGTCCATTTAAACTAATTGTCAATGCACTATGGCGTTTAAAAAAGAATAAAACCCTTTTTTTTCAATATACGGAATTCATAAAACAATTGTCGCTACACGCCCATCAGTGTTATTTATAAGGGCATTCGTACTTCTTCCCGTTTGTTACGCTCGCGATCACCACCCACCGCCACTTACCTTAGGCCAAATTGTTTTCCATATTTATTGTTCGAATGGAAAACTTGTCACTGTAAAAGAACAAAAAATTAATTTATTTATCACTTTTACCTGTATCTTCGTCGTACTTAAGAGTTTGATGGCCGAATACTGAAACGCTACTTAATCTGAGGGTGACTTATATTTATGTGGCTGTTATAATTTAAGCGGTATATCTTAAAAAATGTCATGTAAAATAACTTTTTGTGGTAATGTTGCCATTTATGGAAATTTAAGTGGGCATTACTTAATCACAGTCTTAAAACCGATAAATGATGTTTCAGTATACCCACCCGCTTAAATTATAACAGCCACTTAAATATAAGTCGACCTCAGCTTAAGTAGCGTTTCAGTATTCAACCATGAGTCGTGTAGAATTGAAAAAAATGTGATCAAAATTAGAAAGCGACTATAAACACGACAATATTAAAACTTAATTTCTTGTGATACTGACAGATGATTTCTCCAAAAACTAAAGATATTGTGAATATTATTATTACTAAGAATAATAATAGTTGCAACAGATTATCTCTCCAAACAGTGGTACAGAATAGGGGCCTTATTAACGTACATATTTAAACTTTAATATTTGTAAATACGGAATAATGTCCTTGTAATTATTTTTTGTACCAATCAGATGATTTTTCAATTCAATTCAATTCAAGTACAGATTAAAGGTGCAACTTATAAACGGTAGGTAGTTTATTTAATTACTATGCATTGACTTGTTTTCTCTATCATAACGGGTCAATCATGGAGCTATTCATTAACTAAGGTTTGTAAGTCACGTCTTAGATGTATTCGATTATTATATTATTTTTGCTTATTTTATCATTGCTTATTTTATCAAAGACGATTTTGCACTTTGTTAGTCAAATAGTAAAAATTGAAAAAACGTCTATTTGTAAGTATGTACTTTGTTGGAATTCATTAGTATTAAAAGCAGCAGATTTTTTAGGTAGCAACCTAGAAAAGGTTAATGCCAAAAACTAATGAACATTTGAACAACATTGTACTTATTATAAGTTTTCGGGTAGTCATTTTGATGTGATAGTTAAAAAATCTAAACAAATTGTCACTAACTAACAGTACTAGTTAATTAACCTAAAATTATGTTCCAAATTTAAGCACATGTATGAAACCAATACCAGAATAATAGTAAGAAAAAAAATTATGGTGTAATTTCGTCTACACCGAGTAAAACTGAAGCTGAAAAACGCGCAGCGCCATCTGTTGTCGAATAGCCGTAGCTCAATTTTACACTTGGATGAAAAAATATTCGCGTTGTGTTGGTTGCATATTTTAGTGAAATTCTCATTTTAAATTTGTTATCAGAAAATTAAAAAAAGTAATAATTACGAAAGGTATTTTAAATAAAATTTAAGTGAATTATTTATCAACGAAATCAGACTTTATCTAACAGAGTAGTTTTAGTCCGTCGTGGAAAGTACTATTTAACAAAGTGATAAGTGTCTCAGATTTGAGCAGTTGAGTCTACGAAATAACTACAGAAGTAACTACGTGCTATGCGATGCTACGAAGGTCTACGATTCTACTGTGCATAGTATAAAGCGCTCTAATTCAAAATTCTTTAGTTTTAATTAAAATAAGCTTCGATTGATACATCTAATACATTTTCTACATGACAACTATACCCCTAGAGACATTAAGGGGTAAGTCATAAACATCAAAATATTGGGGTACTTATTTTTTGTCTCACTCGTCCTCTCTCACTCTTCCACGTAACTCATTAAGTAATAAACCGGGCCATAAATATCACTTCCTTAACCACTCTAGCGTACACAATTTTCGTTTTAAACTCAACACTGACAATCCTTTATTTTTGTTCATAATTATTCAAAATTAGCGTGCGTGACTTTTGTCTGTTTTGGGTATGTCTTAGGGAAACAATAAAAATGTTTTAATTCACTGCATTAATGATTCCTTTTTAAAAGAACTTAAAAATAAGCGCAATGTGTAATAAATAGCCTTTTTGCTATCATAATCAACCCAAATACGTCCCACTGCTGGGCACGGGCCTCCTCTACAACTGAGAGGGTTTAGGCCTTAGTCCACCACGCTGGCCTAGTGCGGGTTGGCGGACTACACACCTAAGAAATTCTTAAGACCTTTTAGGTGTGCAGGTTTTATCACGATGTTTTCCTTCACCGTTAAAGCAAGTGATAATTCATTGTGAATACACACATAACTTCGAAAAGTCAGAGGTGTGTGCCTGGGGTTTGAACCTGCGACCGCCGAAATTCTCGACCGCGCGCCTAAGCCTCGAGGCCATCACTGCTTTTTTTTTGCTATAGGACTTTTTGCTATAGGAAAACACAATATCCATTTTTTTTTTTTTTTTCCTGGCACGGCAAAGTGACCCCATTGCACCTGATGGTAAGCGTAATGGGGTCCAAAAAAAGTGCCGACCAGCGAGAGATGATGATCTCCCGTTGGTCGACTCAATCATGCCGGCCGAATACCTCTTCACCTTGTGAAGAAGTTTGGGGGACTAATGCCATGGTGATCAAAGGACCGACCGCGACAAACCGGCCAAAAAATGCCGGCACGGTCATCCCTTCACCATGACTGAAGCCCCCCCGAAAACCGGATATACACTGGCTGATCCCGGAACGCGGCACATTTGCATATGCCATTTTATAAAGAGGAAATCATCTTTCCTTCAATCAGTGACACTTGCAAGCCTTAACTGTGGATGCTTCGATAAGTTTTGATACAGAAACGTTTGAACGTCGGATACGGGATAACATCTGTTCATGACATTGCAACGTCGCATTCAAGCTTACTTAGCCCAATCAGTGATTTGATTAAACAAATTTAATTAAAAGGTTTACGTAGCAAATATGGGCCTAACCTTAAGTTTTATTATTATAAAACATCAATTGGAACATAATAATACTTTATTATTGGCTATATTACGATGAAGTTGAAATTGTAAGCTTCTAACGCCATACAACAAATTAAGTGTTTTAAATCCTCTATGTATAGAATTTTCATTGAAATATCAAACTCGACTTTTTTTACCAATTAGGTATTTCTCTATTTTAAAGTTCTATAGATTAATAATAATAATAAATACACCCAACAGTCACATAGATAGTTCTGATCCCACACTAAGACACGTGTATTGTGTCGTTGGTATCAGAAACTACGAGAGACTTTTCGGTCTCACATACACCCAGACCCGAAACAAATATTTGTGGATCACACAAACATTTTGTCTCGGTGCGGGGATCGAACCCGCGGCCTCTCGTTTCGCAAGCTGTTGTCTAGCCAACTGCGCCACGGGGCTATCAAATTAAAAGAAAATACTGGGATTCTTATAACAATTAGATTACGCTTGTCTCGCAAAGATATTATAAATAAATAATAAGTCTTGAGAATCAAGTAACACAGTTGATAACTAACTAGGCCCAGGACATTGTGTTTCATTTCATTTCATAAATATTAGGCTCTACGCAGATAAATATTAGGTATGTCGGCAATCTATCGTTTTATTATTCCACTATATACAACAGTTTTGTAAATCTATTTCACACGCAATCCTATATCAATATTAAGCATAGATATTGATTTGATTGACCTGAAAGAACACCCATAGCTTTCTTCACAAATATACGATTAACATAATATGACTCTCAATTACCAAAGTGTACCATCAAAAGCCCAGAAGAAAAATCACCCAATTTCTATGTCCATTTTTTGTCTATCAGTCCATTTTTGAATGATGTATGTAATGAGTTATTGAATCAGAGAAACAATCATGATATAAAGTATATTTTTTAAAGTACCTGATGACCCGAAGGCCTGGGTTCAGGGCCGAGCCACGGTAGCTCCGCCCCCGTCCACCTATCGGCCGCCGATATCGGTTCGAGTCTGCGCAGGAAGCCGATCGGTTTGCACACAAACCGCCTTCCGATCACACACGCCCATCAAACCATCGAGTAATATTTTATGCATTGGTCTTCTATTAGTTGAGGTCTCATTATATTAGTACGATTTTGTTGGTGTCAAATCTATGGGTGAGTATTTCAACGATATTTAAACTAAACTGATACAATAATGTTTTAACGTCTCCTGATTTGGTCTCCATTACGCTAAAGTTATGGTGGTTTCAAATCTTTAAGTATTAGATGGAAATCAAAACCTGCAAGTAAATTTTAAAACAGCGATAAAAATTTCTGATTTAGTATCGAGGTGCATAAGATTTTGAGCCGAAGGAAACTTCGGTTACATGCCGGATATATTATATATTTGTATAGTCTACATATATTTGAGCAGATCTGGGAGATTTTGTACGATACAGGAAATATATTTACGTGGACCCAGGTGTACATACATATAAGGGTTGATATGTACCTAAACATATCTCAATATTGACTATGTTACCATGAAAGAAAAATTAAAAGTTTATATTGCGATTAACCGAATATCCGATATAACTTTGTGATTGAAAGTCAAGGTGTTACTGGTTTTAATTATAAATTAAATAAATCACTTTGTTTTTTGCAAGAACTAAATTGGATATTTCTCGTTTTTAGTGTTCACGAACTTATAGAGATATCGGAATAGAGGACAAGCGCATCAATATGAATTTTAAACAAATATCTGTATAGATTTTAATGTTAAAGGGACAACTAAGACCACACTCAATCTCAAGACCAGTTTTTCAGTCTCAAATCACGTTTTCAAATCAAGGTTTCTATATAAAAAATAGATAACTATTAAAAAGCGTAATTCCGTCTGTTTGCCAGCACATCATATCGACCGATGTGGGTTCAAAAGAACACTAATACTTTGAAAATCCATGTGTTAATTGTAAATTATCAAACATAAAATTATCTTCGCTTACAGAGAATCGAAGTCACTTTTTATAAATTAAAGGTAGGGCTAGAGCATAGCTGGTTTGGACTATGGTAGCATTATCTTAATTGTTTTACAGAAGGTAATAAAAAAACACACACACTGCCACTCAAATGATTGGCTTCGAATTCCTTGGAATGTCATTCGAGTTTGTGTGTTAGATAATTCAAAATGAATAAATATGTAAATGTACACAATATGAAGTCACCGTTCGGATTTCCATTGGAAACAAGTCTTTGCCAAATACTTTTAGAGATCTTTTGTCAAGAACAAACGAGCATAAAAAAATATTTATACTTGTCGAAGCGTCGACGCATCCCCACTGTGCGCCCAACGTAGGATATAAAAACAACCGCCCGATCGAGGATGATTCATTTCAATTTTTGAAATTACCTCCAGAAGTTTTACTGTCACTATTTAAAAAAAAAAACAATAAAGTTCAAGACCCTCCGACATACTTAACGCACACGTTTGTTTCATTCGGAAATCGAAGTAGTGGCATTTTTACAGGATAGTCCCTAACCTCAAACTTGAAGTTTAAACATATCTCTTCGGAGCTGCGTTAGTATTGAAATCGCTATCACCAAGTTGATGTCTTTGCAACACGCTTGACTGATCTACTGTACCACCCCTGTTCCTTTATAAATAATAACAGTAGGTACGTATATTCACAATGAATCTCACCTACTTTAACGGTGAAGGAAAACATCGTGAGGAAACCTGCACACCTAAAAGTTCTTAGGAATTTCTTAGGTGTGTAGTCCGCCAACCCGCACTAGACCAGCGTGGTGGACTAAGGCCTAAACTCTCACAGTTGTAGAGGAAGCCCGTGCCCAGCAGTGGGACGTATAAAGGCTGATGATTAATAACAGTATAGAACTAAAAAGAAGGACACGAGCATATTTAATATCATCATATAAGCTAGACTAAGTCACTAATAGACAAAAACATCGCCAATAAAAATCCTCTATCTTGTGAAACCACCCTGCCATTGGGTAGATAGAATCGTATCGGGCCGATAAATACGAGTGCCGATCGGATCCCACCCGCGAGGCGTGTGTCGAAGCTATCGATATCACGCCACGCCCTTTGGAAAAAAACGCGGCGCATCGCGCATGTCCAGCGTTACGATGAACTTTATTGAGCTATTAATGTCTAGGATTGAACTTGCTCCTCAATTGTGAATTTACTGTACATATTGCGCCAAAGGAAACGAGCGATGTATGCTTTTATACAAAGGCTGTTATTTGGGTATAGCTTGACTGACAAAATGTATGTACTCACGCTTATAGCGACGGGAAGGTGGGCAGGGATGTTGATATTTTGTGTTTTTATATTCGCACGTTGACTGCCATTGTTCGGTCACATTTCCAGACTCCAATTAACTCCAAATTGCAACTGGAATAACCTGACCGGTAATTCAAGCCAAGATTTGTCGATCACACCTATAACGAGCAATAAGTGTTTTTTTTTTGAAGTTATACTTCTTTAGGCGCGTTATGAAAAAATGATGAGAGTGAAATTTTAAGATGCGCGCGCATCTGTGACACAAAATTAACAGTATGAAGTTGTCTGCTTAACCGCTCATTAAGTCTCGAAAAAAAAAATGTCCATTGTAGCTAAGTTCACACTGCACTACGCGCGTCATGTTGGCTGCATTATTTAATCTGCATTTGTGTCGTTTCCGGTCAAAAGGACGAGTTATTAAGCCAGCTGACTCATTAATGGTACTAGGCATTCAGAAAGCTAGAGAGGTGAAATGCTATCATTAATAAGTTTTGTTTTTAATTCATCGTGGTTTAAATTTCGAATGGATTATACGAGTATACAGTTTTTAATGCTAGTACTTTGTCCTTGCTGATTTATGATGTCCTGGTAGTTGCGTAGAACATAATTGACATTTTCTTATTTTCAATTTTAGTTTTAATTTATTACTGTCACTATTCTACATTTAAAAAAAAAGTGTGTATGTACTTATGTACACGCGTTAGAAGTTATACCACACGACTGAAGTAAAACTTATAAATGCGCCCAATTAAATGTATGTAAATTACAAGTGCGTTCAGAAATGTAATATGTTGTGTAAACTAAGAACTATGTATGTGACTGTTGGGCGTATTTATAATTTTTTTGTAGTATGTAGGTACTTACATTGTTACTGACCCAGTCTTAAAAGTCTCATGTACGCTTCCGTGCTAAACGCGTATTAAGGTATCTCTCACTTGAATAAAATATATCAATATTAGGGCCGAATACTGAAACGCTACTTAATCTGAGGGCGACTTATATTTAAGTGGCTGTTATAATTTAAGCGGTAAACTGAAACATCATTTATCGGTTTTGAGACTGTGATTAACTAATGCCCACTTAAATTTCCATAAATGGCAACATTACCACAAAAAGTTTTTTTACATGACATTTTTTAAGTATATACCGCCTTAATTATAACAGCCATATAAGTCACCCTCAGATTAAGTAGCGTTTCAGTATTCGACCATACTTATATCTCCTAATTCATGAGTTTATATTTTCCTTGATCTTCATCATCTGTAAATGTTTGCAAGAAAAAGCATTTCAAGGATTTAAAGATGTAACCGCGAACATAACTCTAAAAAATCATTCAAGATTAAAATACTCCTATTATCGATAATTACATACAAAAACTACAGTCTTAACTTCTCTTTGATGACTGCCTATGAACCTTTTCTTTAAACGCATCACAATCTTCCGTATATTTTATACACTATAAAAGAGTCAGAATATTCACTATGAGCTATAAAGTAGGATATATTTTCGTATTGGTGGGCGTGTGTGCAGACAGGCGTGTCCCGATCGGCGTCCACCATTGGCTGATTGGAAACCAATCGATAGCCGATATCGCACGAAATGCGGCCGAGCGTCGAGCGACGGTCGAACCCGGTTGGACGTTCAGCTCCGAATAGAAAAATTATTCGCTTTTTACGAGGTTTTTACGTAGTTCTCGTTAGTGTCTTTTTAAAATTGGTTGTCCTTTTTAAAATAATAGCTATGTAGGTAAGTTCTGGGGAATACTTAAAGCAATAATGCAACTGAATGACATACGCCTAGGCGTATAAGATCTAGGGCTATTTTAAGTAGTAATGAGGTTTTTCGTAGGTATACATTTCAAAACATGGCGCTGCTAGACCCGGAAATTGAACTTTGGGGCCTGTAGATTGGACGGCACACTTGCTGCGTGACCTAGTTCCTTCGTCATTATTAAGTTTCATCGCATTGATGTGCCTGAATAAAAAATTTTCATACAAATAAATTGTAAAACACATAAATATAATTCAACTGATAAAAAAGCATTTTCAACCAAAAAGGCTATTTTCCACAGAGACAAATATTCTTACTTTTGTAGAGACGTGTCTTCGCCATTCAAACGAACAGCTTATTAAAACAATACTTATCGCACCTCCTTTGATTAAAAAATGGCCATACAGAACAATACCGTATTATATTTAATAAAAATTAAGAACGCGAATTTCAAACGCCAAACAATAGCTCCACAATTGTACAGTGAGTGAATTGGACAAACTAATTATTCGCGCGTTCCTCCATCACTCATATTTTTTATCAACACACCGCCTTTCTTTCGCTTAAAGGATAAAATAATTACAAGATAAAAGATTCCTACGGCGGGCGAGCCTTTGCTTATTTTTTTTATTTTTTTTTTGCACCGATGTTTTTTCCCCGTTTTGTCTTTGGTCCGAGACGCGATCTGTCGCCGACTCTCATTGTGTTACTCATCGGCGTACTCGGAAGAATAGCGTAGATGTGTTTTATGATTTTGACGAGGCTTTTGAATGTTGGTACACTGTGTTATGTCATTTTCGATGTGAATTTAAAATTGACTGCCTCGTGGTCTCGCGGTACAAGTATGTGCCGAGCGATCTAGAGGTCCTGGGTTCAATGCCCGGGTCGGGCAAAGTGTTATTGGGTTTTTCCATTAGGAAATTCTCAGTAGCAGCACGGAGTCTGGAATTGTGCCCGAAAAACGGCAATAGGCTCGCCCCCTAGTACGTGGGACTGATACATGCCTGGCGAAATGTGGGTGCAGAAATGCACCTCTGCCTACCCCTTCGGGGAATATAGGCGTGTGTTTATGTATGTATTTAAAATTGGAATATCTTATCCGATTCAATATTGGGTGCACTTTTGTAATGTAAGTGCACAACAGCTTTATTTGGTGTTCGCTTAAAATAGGTACTATTCAAATATATAAATACCGGATATTTCGTGCTCCAACAGTGATTGATAAATAATTTAATTTTAATTTTGAGGGTCTAAGTAAATTAGTTTTAATAAAATGTTAGAAAATGAATTTTAAATACATTATAATTAGTCAGAATAATTGAATATTTAAATTTTATTTCTTTGCCATTTTTATGACCTACATACCATATTTCTTAAAAACTCAATAATAAAGAAACAAAGCATTATGTATTCAATGTCGTATATATAAAATATTTCTATGTTATAAACTTTTTTTTTGTTTATTGAAAAAAAATCCTCATAGTTCCTAATTATAAATAATTATAAATAAATAAATACACCCAACAGTCACATACATAGTTTTGACCCCACACTAAGATACGAGTCTTGTGTCGTGGGTATCAGAAACTACGAGAGACTTTTGGGTCTCTCAAACACCCAGACCCGAAACAAATATTTTTGGATCACACAAACATTTATCTCGGTGCGGGGATCGAACCCGCGGCCTCTCGTTTCGCAAACTGGTAAGTAAGATAAGTATGTCAATGTTGGTAATATAAAAACATAAATCCTTATCCACCCAAGTCTCAACGTAGAGTTTTAATTCAATTCTTGGCCCATACTAATTAACCCTTTCCAGACAATCCTTTGCGAACTGAAAATAATAAGCAACCAAATGAACATCCATGCCGAAGAGTTTTTTATTCGCGTTTTGTTTTTTTATTAAATAATAATATGTACATTATTTAACAGTCTGGTCTCCGTGTCGCCATGATACAACTATTCAAACAAAACATACAACATTTTAATGATGGTATCAACTTAAAATGATGACTTATCTATACTACAAATAAATAAAATTGGAATGTCTGTTTGTAATATTGAAATAACCGCTTTTTAATAAATGCATAATATGGATGTATACACGGTACATATAACAAAATAAGGTTTTTTTTCCAATTTTTGTCTGTCTGTCTGTCTGTTTGTTCCGGCTAATCTCTGAAACGGGTTGACCAATTTTAACGGGACTTTCACTGGCAGATAGCTGAGGTAATAAGGAGTAACTTAGGCAAAAAAAAAATTTTTTTTTTTAAAGAATCGGCTGTTAGGCGGTACGAAGTTCGCTGGGTCAGCTAGTTATAATGTAAAATTACAGTATTAATTGGCTATATAGGTGTTAAAATAATACTCAGTTAAAAGAAGGGTAGGCATAGTTAGATTGAACTCTTTCTACTTGAACTCATTTAAGTCCCACTGTCGGGCACAAGTCTCTACAACTAACAGAGGTAATGCCTTAGTCCATTAAGTCTAATGCGGTGGTACTACACACCTAAGAAGTTGTGGAGAACTTTTAGGTGTGCAGGTGTTTTCGAGATTTGTGAAATAACTATTTTTATACACAACACAATTACACACATAACTTTGAAAAGTCAGAAGTAAAACTTATATAAAGTAAGGATACATTTTTCACAACGACCACACGTAACATAAATAATAAAATATATTATGGAATTTCAAATAAATAACAAAAAAACACGTCGTCAGTTGTTGACTTATTTTAGAATATGACTTTTCCCGACTCTGGAGTTGAACCCAGGACATCTCTATCGCTCGCTCTATTCTGTCGCTGAGCTTTAAGTCGGACAATTATTTTCCCAGTTGTCGCCCTAACATTAACCTTAAATCCTCAGTAGCAACTTTGCAAAGTTCCTTAACAAAAGCACCCGCAAAGCTTTACGAACGTAATTCCAACTGAAAAAGCTCCATTTAAAAACAAAAATTACAGACCTGTGTAAGTAATGTTTTTACCTTTTTCTCACACATCAAAGCGACAAACCTCTTTCTAATTAACAGTAGAAAAAAATCGGTCGAAAACAAATAACGAAGTCGTGTTAATCCCAACAAATGGCAGGTGCGCCCGCATTAAACTTGCTCCCTAACCCTTCCTCTCTGAGGGTCATTACGGCCCAGACATAGATTATGTACCAATGTAGACGCGGACATGAGTATATGTACATACCAGTGGCGGTGCTTCCATAGAAGCCCAAAAGCGTTACACATTAATTGTGTAATGCCTAGTTTATAATTGTTTATTGTGGGGTCAGGATATTCTCATTTATATATCAAATTGCTTTGATTAAATAAATATTTAAAGCTTACAGATTTTTATTCGGAATTGTGTATGGCAAGCTGGGCCTTTTTGCTTCTATGGAAGTACCGCCACTGGCACATACATATGCGTACATACACATAACAGTATTTTAAACTAGAAAGTAGCGTTATATATTTTTGTTACGCTTCATCGTCCAAAAACTATTCTATATTATATTGAATTATATAAAAGACATTGACAAATACTTTAAGAGTACTTTTAACATATATTTTTTTAATCGTTGCTCGTTCGAAACTTGACTTAGCCGCTTCTAGTATTTTTAAATTTAAACTGTATTATAAGCAAAAAAAATCGGGTCTACCGGTTAAAAGTGTCTCACCGAAGAAATCCGATAATAATGTGACGTAATTGAATTGTTTTATTAATCCGATTTTTGTAAGACATTAGCTTGAGTGATACTGACTACAATGCTTTTGAAAATTAAACATCTTTAGTGGTAACATGTAGCTACACATATCTAATGGAATACTATTGTAGACAATCTAAAAATCAACGTAAAATGCCATTTGGAATTTAGACATTTGTGGTACTCAACGAACAACAAAATACTCCATTTTCAAGTCAACCGATTCGTCTCATCTACAAAATAATCTTTGTCCAGTCTTTCGGACCAACCCCACTGGTCATCTTAATCAACCCTTCAAAGAACAATCGGTCCTCTTGACCCCTAGGGATCGGGCCGAATCGCACAACTAATTATTGTTATAACCCATTATTAGTGGAGTTCGGTAAATATTTTATGTTCTTATTAAGTTCGCAACATGCTCCCGGCGTTACAGTGTGATAATTGTTTTCGGGTATGATAACGTAATCATTTTATTTATGACTTATTTGTTTGGGATTGTAGCCATAAATAATGCCGCGACCTTCTATTCCATCTGTGGCCACATATTCGTGTTATCGAGAGGTCATAGGTGGGACAAAGTGCCAAGATCTTCCGTTATGAAAATATTGAGTGGATGCTGAAAGGTGCTATAAGGTCTACTAATACTTTGGACTTAATCCTGGATGTAGAAATGCACCTAGCTACCGACCTACCTACCATTGAGGGTACAGGCTTCCAATATTTTTGGTGATGTAACTTGGTCAATAGACTATTTAAGCTTGCTTGTGGTTAGATAATCGGATTGACCATCGTAAATAAATGAATATAATAATATGAATTTCTTAGGTGTGTACTCCGCCAACCCGCCATAGGCCAGCGTGTTGGACTAAGGCCTAAACCTTCTCAGTTGTACAGAAGGCCCAGCAGTGAGACGTATATGGGCTGATGATGATACACGAGTAACATAAGCAACTGTCTGCCATTCTGGTGTCTCAGCAAAAGGTTATGACAACTAAATAAAAAACTAATGATTTTTCACATGTTTTTGACAATATAGCCCATTCTGTAGTCGATACAAGAATGTTCGTGCTGCAAATGACAAAAAATTAAGCGACAGAGATATTTTAACTTTTGTGTCTCAGTCATCGTGTGTTAGTTCTCCCTTTACAGTAAGTATTATTGTAGAGCCCGCCCTAAGTCAAGGTCCGATTGTTACAGGGGTCAATACGATGTAGCCCTGTATTGTTACACAAGTCGTTTTCACCGGACCCCGTGTGCGCACAGTCTACGATACTTGGGATCGGTAATTTTAGTTCAGATAAACATTTTCATCATCAGCCCGTATACGTCCCACTGCTGGGCACGGGTCTTCTCTACAACTGAGAGGGGATAGACCTCCACCCCGCTGGCCTAATGCGGGTTTTCTCACGATGTTTTCCTTTACCGTAAGTACGTGATAATTTTTTACACATAACTTCGAAAAGCTAGAGGTGTGTGCCTGGGGTTTGAACCCGCGACCGCCGAGATACTATAATGTGCGTGCTGTTGATCCTGGAGCACAGGAGTTTCAGTGGCGGGTGTGATAGGGCAAAAAAACAAGGTCCTTTCTATAAGGATTTTGCCGGTTAAATATTACTTAATCAAAGCCGCTTCTCTTTAAAGTGTACGTAGTGTGTACGCGCACACATAGTTAGTGCTTGGTCATAAAGCGGAGGCACGCGAGTGACCCTTTCGGTTTAGCGCAGAGCCCACTGATATCTTTACGATATCCGCCTGCGCTGATGTACCGACCCGGGAGGGGACGTACTTGGACCCTCGGATAATTAATTTTAGGTATACTAGCGTTAGTGTTATGTTTTACACCAAAAATCAATCATCGGTCAAATAATTTTGAAGTTTATCCATAATTTTTTTTTTGTTTACTATATCTTTACTATAATTATTAACATACATACATACAATTACATACATAAACTCACGCCCATATTCCCCGAAGGGGTAGGCAGAGGTGCATTTCTGCACCCACATTTCACCAGGTATGTATCATCATCATCAGCCCATATACGTCCCACTGCTGGGCACGGGCCTCCTCTACCATTGAGAGGGTTTAGGCCTTAGTCCACCACGCTGGCCTAGTGCGGGTTGGCGGACTACACACCTAAGAAATTCCTAAGAACTTTTAGGTGTGCAGGTTTCATCACGATCTTTTCCTTCACCGTTAAAGTTTGTGATTATTCATTGTGAATACACACATAACTTCGAAAAGTCAGAGGTGTGTGCCTGGGGTTTGAACCCGCGACCGTCGAGATTCTCGACCGCGTGCCTAAACCTCGAGGCCATCACGACTTCACATCGTTACTATCCTAATATTAATATAACTTTAATTTGGGAACTAACAGATCATGATATAAATTGTTACAATAAAACAAAAATTACTATAAATATAAAATCGACATCAAGTAATTCAAAACTGCAAGAATATTAACGAGGTACAATTATGTATTTTTCTCTTCTTTACACGATCAATGCCAATAATTTTTGATATGAAAATAAATAGGAACTTGGGAAAAGCAATATAGTACTTACTTTTATTGAATTTTGTGGAATAACCTATTACGTGTGTTTTAATATACATACATACATACATACTTAATACCTCACGCCTGTATTCCCCGAAGGGGTAGGCAGAGGTGCATTTCTGCACCCACATTTCACCAGGTATGTATCATCATCATCAGCCCATATACGTCCCACTGCTGGGCACGGGCCTCCTCTACCATTGAGAGGGTTTAGGCCTTAGTCCACCACGCTGGCCTAGTGCGGGTTGGCGGACTACACACCTAAGAAATTCCTAAGAACTTTTAGGTGTGCAGGTTTCATCACGATCTTTTCCTTCACCGTTAAAGTTTGTGATTATTCATTGTGAATACACACATAACTTCGAAAAGTCAGAGGTGTGTGCCTGGGGTTTGAACCCGCGACCGTCGAGATTCTCGACCGCGTGCCTAAACCTCGAGGCCATCACGACTTCACATCGTTACTATCCTAATATTAATATAACTTTAATTTGGGAACTAACAGATCATGATATAAATTGTTACAATAAAACAAAAATTACTATAAATATAAAATCGACATCAAGTAATTCAAAACTGCAAGAATATTAACGAGGTACAATTATGTATTTTTCTCTTCTTTACACGATCAATGCCAATAATTTTTGATATGAAAATAAATAGGAACTTGGGAAAAGCAATATAGTACTTACTTTTATTGAATTTTGTGGAATAACCTATTACGTGTGTTTTAATATACATACATACATACATACTTAATACCTCACGCCTGTATTCCCCGAAGGGGTAGGCAGAGGTGCATTTCTGCACCCACATTTCGCAGTATGTATGAGTCCCGCGTAATAGGGGGCGAGCCTATTGCCGTTTTTCGGGCACAATTCCAGACTCCGTGCTGCTATTGAGAATTTCCAAATGGAAAAACCTAATAACACTTTGCCCGACCCGGGAATCGAACATGGGACCTCTAGATCGCATGGCACATACTTGTGCCGCGAGACCACGAGGCAGTCGTGTTTTTAGAAGTTGATATGAAAATAAATAGGAACTTTGGAAAAGCATATGGTACTTATGTACTTTTAGTGATGACCTCGAGGTTTAGGCGCGCGGTCGAGAATTTCGGCGGTCGCAGGTTCAAACCCCAGGCACACACCTCTGACTTTTCGAAGTTATGTGTGTATTCACAATGAATTATCATTTGCTTTAACGGCGAAGGAAAACATCGTGATAAAACCTGCACATCTAAAAGTTCTTTGGAATTTCTTAGGTGTGTAGTCCGCCAACCCGCACTAGGCCAGCGTGGTGGACTAAGGCCTAAACCCTCCCACTTGTAGAGGAGGCCCGTGCCCAGCAATGGGACGTATTTGGGCTGATGATGACTTATGTACTTTTATTGAATTTTGTCGAATAACCTATTACGTGTGTTTTAATATATGTAACTTAAAAATATATTAAGTAATTTACCTCATTCCGTCCCCTCGGTTCCAATGGGCCGGACACGACATCGCCTAATTGCGATTCGCCAAAGTGGACAGGGGATAGTGTGGAAACAATTTGATCCCGGAACCACCCACGTGAACCTTCGTCTTACAAACTTCACTACTTACCTGCTACTTTTAACTGACTTACAATAATAATATACTGGCATTTTTAATAGCTCTTTTGATAAAAAAAAAACAAGCTATAAAAGCAGTGGAACTTTTGTATATTATCTGATATAGACAATTAGATATACATAAATACATAATTTTACGCCAGTATACCTTGAAGGGGTAGACAGATGTGCATTTCTGCACCCACCCATTAGGAAATTCTCAGTAGCAGCACGGAGTCTGGAATTATGCCCGAAAAACGGCAATAGGCTCGCCCCCTATTACGTGGGACTGATACATGCCTGGCGAAATGTGGGTGCAGAAATGCACCTCTGCCTACGCCTTCGGGGAATACAGGCGTGAGGTTATGTATGTATGTATGTATGTACTTTTAATTTCGTAACGTGGATTACATCAATTAAAAATTTGCATATTTTAAATGATGATATAACTAAGTATTTGGAATTATCGTATTACCCGTGCATAATTTTGTAAAATAAAAGTATAAACTTTATTATTCTGTTAAGTAACTTATTCGTTTACCCATAACAATACAAACAAAATAAAATAAAATTTCAGTTTCCTTTATATAACTTAATGTTATAAGCATAATTTTAGCTCAGCTGAATTTTGTATTTGTTCCTGAGCTGCCCGAGTCGATACTCGGGAACTCTGGTTCGCATTTTCCAATCATTAATTCAAGATTACTGAGACAGTCCTTTTTTAAAGAAAAGACAAAAAAAATACCTAAAAAATTGTGTATCAGTTACTCAAAAGTGGTTAATCAACGATTCAAGGAGTCGCCACCCCGTTTGTTTGTTAAATCAACCCTCAGATAAAAACACAATCGGGATTCCTCCACCCCCTTTGTCTCTTTATTTTTTCTTAATTTCGTCTTGATCCCAATCAGGAGTAAATTATAATGGAAAGTTAACTAGAAGAATGTCCCAGTTGTATTGTTCGGGGGTATTTTTCCTTTTTTTTTGTTTTTGATCATCGGTATTTATATGGAGTTGTGATACGCAAATCTTTTACTTAAATCCACCTATTTAAAGTAGTAAAAAATAATGTTTTCGACATAATTTATTTACGCGCTACTGATCATTATTCTTTTGTTCATTTATCTCCAACACCACATTAACATTTTATCTAAAATATAATAAAATATATATTATATATCTACACAAACCTATACATTTTTAAACTCTATAGCGATTAAAATCCGCTATTAAGTTATGTGAATAAAAGATTAGACAATGAGTTTTAAAAATGGTTTACCAGCACCATCATCACACCAAAACGATACACTGTCACACCAAATAACACTGTAAAAAAAATAATAGACGGGTATCAAAAAATTTTCCGGCTCGCGATTTCGTTTCCTTTGCCGAAGTTAAATTAACTTTTTTTTCGCCTTTTTGTTTATCGGCGGCCATCTTAAACCCTTTCTCTTGGTTGTATCGGCGTAGGAATTGTCAAACGTTGCAATGAATGCTGGTACAAAATTGAATTTTTATCATGATGAAAATTTACAATTAAATTTAACGTTTCGATTGCGAAACAGAAAGGATTTGGCGCCGCCATTTTTGCTATTCGAGCTTAATGGAGCACGATAGTCTTTGTTGGTATTTCTCGTTGATTTTAACAAGTTTTTTTTCTCCATAATTAAAGACAATTCGTGGCTTTGTCGATTGTATCAAACTTCCTCTCTTTTTAAATATACTTTTTGCAATTTTAGAATTTATTTGAAAAAAGCCTGCGGTGAACTATGTGCATTATTCTAACCAAGACACAATAAACAATTCAGAATATTTCATTTTTAATTCCTTTCTTCCACCTTTCTAAAGATAGAATGAGAGTCATTATCAAGTTCCTGGTTGATGATTTCTTTCAGGGTTTCTCTCACATAAACAAATCCAATTGTGAGCGTCTCTCTTCACATGTGAAGTGGGCACAATCCGAGCGCTTTTGAAGCGACATTTGAAAAACAATTTTCCAAGCGGACTCCCCCCGAACAAAAGTCAACACTTACATTAATTAACCGAGGCTGACATGCTTCCACTAGTTACTCGTTCAAGTGCACTGAACAGTGCGCGTTTTGTTATCATATCGTCGCTTGTTAATACCATTAAATGTGCGGTGTAAATAAGTTTTGGAGTATCAGAAAATTGAACAAAAATTATTAGCAAAAAATAAATCAGTACAATTTCTACGTTGTCTTATGTCCTTTTTTATTTTGGTTTCGATAATTGTGTTTTTTACTTTAGTTTTTGTTATCTGAAATTGATCTTTATATCGAATTTATAAGTCTTTATATTCACGAGTGTAATAAATTAATAATTTTAAGTATATATTTGTTGTTTTTATTCGGCCCGAATACACTGACGTGCTCAAATTCCGTCGCAGTCAGTTGGGAACGAATATGTTGGGTGTGTCACTTTGGGGTTTTATTATAAATAATATATCGATGCAGATATCTATGGCATGAATCAAAGGTTGATCCTGGATTATATGGGTACTGATGGGTTGATTTATTACTTAATGAATCTCTTTGATCCCGAAGCCTATGTGCGATCGAAATGTCTCAGGTTTCAATCCTGAGCTGGTCTAAATATTATTGTAGCTACATATATGTTAAAAATCTCAATAGCTACACAGAGGAATATGTCTGATTAATGTCTATAGGCTTGCCCTATTTTAAGAGTTACATTAAAAATACAGGTACCTAAAATTCTACCTCTGCCTAATATACATAAAATTTCGTTCGTGAAGATTCTCGTAGTGTCTCATTCAAAGCATGACAAGGTATTTATACATAGTTAGCACAATAACGCATCTGATAATAAAATTGGGGGTATTTAATATGAGGTTAGGAGCATCTCTCACCTCATGAGGACTAGCTATGACTCGGTTAAGATTTATTTATTTACATTTCATACATAGTATGTAAAGCGGACTTAATGCCTGAGGCATTCTCTGACATTCGAACTTTAGGTGCAGAGATGAAACTAAATTTTATTACAATTAAACCTTTGCGAAAAATAAATTTCATAATATCTTCGAGATCCGGGAATTAAGCGCGGCGCAGCGGCAAAAAGCACCGAAGGCCAAATCAGTTTTTGGAAGACGTCAACTATCCAAGCGGAGCGTCTTATCCGCCAGACATTTGAATAATTTTTACATTTAAAATCATTCGCAACGACAACATCCAAAGGGTAACCACTCTGAATCGCGACCATTGCCGAAGAGATAAGAATGAAACTCGAAGTGTTGCCGCGAGGATCAAGATTCTAGCGGGGCAACATCGACCAAGATTTTTTTGTAAATTAACAATTTACGAGCTGCCTTGTTGGTAGTTCGGATCTCGTGTGTGCGCGATTTACATGTGCTGGGTTCTCCTTCCTAGTTGGGGCAAGGGTTATTGGCTGTTTCTGTAGAGGAATTCTCGGCACGGAGTCGAAATGTGACCATTCCCTACCTACTGCTTCGTGAAAGACAAACCTCAATTTGCAAAACGAGAGTACGATATTTGCACATACGAGTAAATACGTATACATGTATACATACAAACTCATACATGTATTGCTATTATCATATTATTTCAAATCATCTTTCATACTGTCATCAATCTTATTTTCTTGTATTTTACTTATTTATTTTATTTACAGTAGTACTTAGTACAGAATAAATATGTGATGTAGATTATCCTTCATAAGTTATTCCAATACACACTGTTGTGTAAAACAAAATTTGTTTTAGGTTAACAAACAATTTCACAATTTCCAATATACATTTGAAGTGAAAACTTCTTTTTTGGGATGGGTAAAAAATGTTCAACTGGCGTCAGATCACGTGACCCTGATCGAAAAAGCGTAAGACGTTGTCATATTTGTGTACGATAGGGCAATAAATATTGTATTTTTCCACGTAAATGATAGTAAATGATGAATGAATATGCTGATAAATGAAGTAATTCGTGCGAAATTATTCTCTAACCATGCCAAAATATTCAAAAATTCCTAACGTTAATGTTGAAGTTTTTTTTTGTTAATAGAACGCTCAAGGTCATGAATTAAACCCCCGTCCAAATAAATTCCGAGTGATTCTTTTAATACCGATTTTAAGCAGATTTTCTGTGGAGTAAGTAAAAACGAATCCGTCAGCCCGCTAAAGGTTTACCGTCTCTCTGTGAATATTTATAAGTTTTTCTATTATTTTATATTAAGTCTCTTCGGGGATTTAAAGCAGATTTCGTTTGGGACGCTGTATAGATTAATTTTAAATTCGTATCTTTAAATTCTTTTAATGAAGTAAACTGTTTTGGTGTTTTCGCAAGGAAATACAAGCGGTTCTACTGATGATTAACATCATTAAGATGATGAATGATGTCTTCAACGCTTGACTCGTTTTTAGCGGTAGTTTTAGATGTGGTTTCAACTTTTTTTACATCTTGCAAGCCTGTCGTGGGTATCAATAGACTTCAGTGTTATAAATATCTAGTTTAGAAACAAATATTTTCGTAGCACTCACGTGTTTGTCGTGAGGATCGAATCCGTAACATCTCGAGCAGAATAAAAGGACCAGCTAATTATGGTTTCTCATCTGTCGTTAAATAAGTAGGAAAGTAAGGGATGATGGCGACAATGGCAAGCGAATAAGATACCTACTATGTTGCATTTCTGCGCTAGAAGTTTGCTTTCAATTTCCACGCACAATTTTATATGTACAATGTACATACATACATACATACATACATAATCCCACGCCTGTATTCCCCGAAGGGTTAGGCAGAGGTGCATTTCTGCACCCACATTTCGCCAAGTATGTATCAGTCCCACCTAATACGGGGCGAGCCTATTGCCGTTTTTCGGGCACATTTCCAGATTTCGGCTTGTTACCGAGAATTTCCTAATGGAAAAACCCAATAACACTTTGCCCGACCCGGGAATCGAACCCAGGACCTCTAGATCGCACGGATTTATTATGTATACCTTTATTTATCAGGTCACAAATGCAGATGTGTATTGTATTGTTGAAAGGGCTATGTATGCGTGTGGCTTACAAAGATTTGTCCGGGTTTTGATGTCGTGAGTACGAGAAAACAAATAAATAACTTAATGTAAGAAAAGCGAGCTGTGCTTATTGACGACGAAAGTGAAGATGAAATTGGGTTGTCAAAGATGTCACTTGTGCGTTGTCGGATCGCATTTTATATTGAAAGTCGTATTAGGGATTAAATTTGAAAAGTCTGTAAATTGTGATTAGGCTGACATAGTTGAGAACCATGACGTATGTATGTGTGTCACCCTGGAGTGATAATGGTGACGTATTACCACCCCGGTGCCAACAAATATATATATTTATCCAGTGGCGGTACTCCCATAGAAGCCCAAAAGCCCAGCTTGCCTTACAAAATTTCGAATGATAATCTTAACGCTTTAAATTTTTATTTTATAAAAGCAATTTGACATATTAATGACATAACACAATTGAGGTGTAACGCTTTTGGGCTTCTATAGAAGTACCGCTACTGTCTTTATCATGCTATTCTTCACAAACCCCAAAAACCTCCAGTAAATTGTCAATAAAGCTAGAAGTTAGGCATCGGTACAAACACCCACGCTACTGAATAGGTGATGTCACCCCGGAGCGCTGCCGACTCGGGACGTGGCTGAAAAGCTTTTAATATCAAATGAACCGAAAATTGGTACGTGTCAAACTGTTCTATTAAGTGGAATTCATGGAGTTGTTAGTAGTGTGATTCTTTTGGGTTTTTGTGTGATTTTTTCAAATATACAGAAAAACCTCTGGAAAAATGAGTGTTTTCCATAATTTTTCACCTCCAACTTACTAAGACCAGTGTGGTCTAAGGCGTATGCCTTTTTAAACGTAAAGTAGGTAAGACATGCAAATATTTATATAATATTTTTGATGTAGCACTCCAAAGCCTAATTTTTTGTAAAAAGTACATTTTAAATTATTTCTTAAGCTTCCATCCCCTCCATATTTAAACAGCTAAGTTACATTCCTCTGCTAGATAAGGCGCCTCTTAACATCCAAAACTTCATCATCATCAACAACAGCCTTTTTCACGTCCACTGTTGGGCATAGGCCTCTCCTATGGCATGCCACTAGGCTTGATCTTCGGCTCTCCTCATCCAACGGCATCCCCAACTTACGAAACATTTAATTCTCCATCAACTAACAACTCCATATTATATGTTATGGGAATCAGTTGCCTAGCGCATCTACGACTAGCGAGTGCTAAATAATACTTGTACGCGTAATTACTTATTATAGAGGAGATGAGTTTGGAGCTCGGTACCCACCTGCATCCCCCGAGGCGCGCCTCCACTTTCGTTTAATGCGAGTTTGGGAATTATCGGAATTGATAATGAATTTAGGTGTTTGTCGCTTAGATACCTAAGATATTCCTTTTAGTTAGTGATGGCCACGAGGTTTCGGCGCGCGGTCGAGAATCTCGGCGGTCGCAGGTTCAAACCTCAGACCCTTGACTTTTTGAAGTTATGTGTGTATTACAATGAATTATCACTTGCTTTGACGGTGTAGGAAAACATCGTGATGAAAATTCTAAGGAATTTCTTAATATCGTCACACCGCCTAGCCAGAAGGCGTCTTACACTACGTTTGCCGAGCCGAGATCTTCACTCCAGAACACGTTTCCCTCAACGGTTATCCGTTCTGCGACAGATGTGAACTGCCCACTGCCACTTCGGTTCGCTAATCCTTTGGGCTATGTCGATAATTTTGGTTCTCTGTTAGATTGCACAATTTCTAATCCGATCCTTCAGAGAAAATCCTAACATCCTCCATAGTTCGCTGAGCGACCTTTAATTGGTGCATCAGTCGCAACGAAACAACAATAGAGGGGAAAATACACCAAAACACGTTTCCCCCACGGTTATCTGTTCTGCGACAGAATGGTGGACTAACCTCCCTAATCTCAACTCAAACCGCATGAAACAAAGTATCAAAAATCCCGCACCAAACGAGAGACAGTGCACACGTTTAAGGCGCGTGATAATTGCAATTATAATTAAGCCGTGCAAACAACTCTGGCTCTAATGCGTTCCACAGTTTTGAAATTTTGATAAGTTTATCCGAACACATAGGCCTTAGGGCCCGTTTGGGAAATCTCGCGTTCGCTCATTATTGTTTCTGTCCCGGGTCGGGAGGCGAAATGCGTTCGCCTGTCTAATGTGTCCACGAGCCACCTTGTTGAGGCGGAGTTGCGAATTAGCTTTTTGAGCTGGAGAACGAAATTCGGTACGAGTGAAGGTAAAGTAATGTTGGGTACTTCCCAATATTCAATATCTAAGAAACCTTTATAGAGTTTCCATTCTGCACTTTCTTGATTCCAATGCTATAATTTTATGTTAATAAATATATTTTTAAGTGCGAAAATTCTACAAATAACCACAGAAATAATTATGCAATATTTTTTTCAGAAATTACATACGTAGTTCACTTTCATATTTTGCGTTCTAAAACTATTGAAAATATTTTAGTAATGTACAATAAACATTTGGATATTTAAATTATTATAAAATAACATGTTCGACAAGAACCTATTTATTTCTGGTTATACCTGCTTTATGTTTTTTCTTGCTTCATTAAATAAATAAAAACATGCATATCAAAACTTAAATAAAATAAACATTAATTAATACTTCAACAAGTCTCTTATTCACCTTACCATGCACAATAGAAAAATAAATGTACCACAAAGCCAACTCCATTTCCCTAGTATTTCGTAGCTCACCGTCGGCATACCGAGTGCGGGCCGGAGTTGGTTTCACTAGAGCCCTTAAGTGACAAGTTCCAGATGGATTTTTGCTGTAGCCAACATCTCTTAATTAGGTGACATTATCGGATGTATGTGTGTCAACTCGCTGGTTCATTACGCTACTTCTTACTTTCGCGATAATGGAGATTCCCATCCTGTGGGACTAAACTTGGGAGCTACTAAAAATTCGTACCAAAAACTAAAGCATTAGGCGCTCGGAGTTTTGGTTAATTCTAAAGGGCTGAAGCGACCTAATTAACTCTTAGATGAATGACGTATAAATCTACACTTTAGGATTAAAACCTTGGATTTTTTGGAATAATACGCATACAGTTTTTTGAAAATTTGCCGTTAGAAATCTCATGCTAAGCTTTGTATGAATAATTATTATAGATACATTAAATTCACTGACACTTTTTAAATGTAGACAATAAATTTAACAATGGAATAGAACCAATCGAGTTAAACAAACAAATTGTAACATGTTTGCTATGCTATTAGAAATGTGAACTTCGGTATTTTAGATGTAACGTGTCTTTTCAACTGTTTTAATTTCAGTAATACTATCACTAACGCTTGTCATCCTGATATTCTAGCAGCCCAACTTTTAAACCCATTAGTACAACCGAAAAGTCTGGAAAGGAAAGACGCGTAGCGATTCACACAGATGGGATACTGGCCTCATCGCTTCCATGACATATTTATCATAAATCTACACATACTGGTAGTTTAGCGACAGATTGACGTTTAAATACACAAATTCATCGTTGTTTCATTCGATCCGTAGGAATTTGTTGTAATAGTGCCCCATACATTGGGTAGCGTGCCGAGATCAGCCTGTGATATATCTAAAGCATCACCTGACATTTTCAAACAAATAGTTAATTTCTTAGGTGTTTAGTCCGCCAACCCGCACTAGGCCAGCGTGGTGGACTAAGGATTAACCCCTCTCAGTTGAAGAGGAGGCCCGTGCCCAGCAGTGGGACGTATATGGATTAATGATGATGATGATGATGATTGGTCAAATATTAATTAATAAATACTTTAATTACCAGTATATTATTATTAGATATATGTATGTATATGTGTAATATGTATGTACATACATACATATATATGTACACATGCATGTGTGTGTATATGTTTATTTATAAACATAGTATATTTTATTATTATTATTATGTATCTTGTTGTTTTTTTTTTTCTTATATTTTTATGTGTCCCCCTATACAAACTTTGCCTTCTTACATTCCATCTAAAGGATGTCTGGAAGAGATCGCTCTCAGCGATAAGACCACCTATTGTTCCACTTTTTATTGAAAATTCCTTTTACGTAAATTCTTGTATAAATGTATAATTCTTGTATAATATCTATCTATCAACGTCACTTTTCCTCAATAGTAGAGTAAACGTCACGCCTATAATCCCAAAGGTGTACACAGAGGTGTAACCAAGCTACAATAATACATTGAACAAAACAAGCAAGGCATTAAATAACGCCGGAACATCGGGAAGGGTTGCAACCCCAGCTTCTGTAGATGGTAATTATACCATTGTCATTTTATTTATATTTTCCAAAGTTATCGTGGCGATATCTGCTAATAAACTTTAAGAGTCTGTGGTGGGGGTTCTTAAGTGTTGTTTTATGTTAATTCAACCATAGTTGCGTTAGGTGAGTCATAAAACGTCCCAAGTTTGATTTCATTTGCATTTTTGAAATGTGTCCTGCTAAATTATATTTTGCTTTTGATATTTTGCTACGCCGGATCGGGGGTGACAGTTGAAATTGTTCTCGTAACGCGAATTTTTGATTAGATATTTAGGCCTCGAGATTTAGGCGCGGTTGAGAATCTTGGCGGTCGCATGCTCAAAACCCAAGCACACACCTCTGAATTTTCGAAGTTACGTGTGTATTCTCAATGAATCACAACTTACTTTAACGGTGAAGGAAAACATCGTGAGGAAACCTGCACACAAAAGTTCTTAGGAAATTCTTAAGTGTGTTGTCCGCCAACCCGCACTAGGCCAGCGTGGTGGACTAAGGCCTCAACCCTCTCACTTATAGAGGAGGCCGATGCCCAGCAGTAGGACGCATAGGGCTATATAGTATTTTGAGGAAAGCATAATTTTGTCAATTAGTAAGGGATATGAATTAGCGTTTTTCGTCTGTTAATATATCATTTGGATCGCACTTTATCACTCTATGACCGTAACAATCTCAAAGAACATATGTAGTACATTTTTCCTAGCATCGAACCCCAACCAAAACATATTGCAACTGATCTCACAACACCATCCCCATACCACACTACCCCAAATCGTTGATCATGCTCACATTTTCCACTCACATGTAAGACAGTTATGAATAATTAGTTGTAAAACCAACAAGTAAACTCCCTCCATTGCATAAAACATCTGCGTTAAAAGGTGAGGCGCTGGCAAGTGTTCTTAACAACGCCATGTATCAATTTAAAGGCATCAGCAGCCGACAAAAAAGTTTTTTGTTTCGCGAAAAAGACCCGTTAACAGCGAAACTCGCCAAGTTTGTTCCTACTTGTCATCGGTGACTTTATTTAGGCTGCTTTTTTAAAGGGGGACGCACAATTGCCAAGAAAACGCCGCGTTTTGGATAATAAGCCGTAGTGTCACATTCTACAATCGTAATCGCAAATTAAGGACATCAAAATGTACGATATTGACTTGGAATCCACGTGACCTTTTATGTCGATTTTATGCATTCTTATATTCTTTAGTTTTGATTGTTTCCTTGATATATTCCTTCAGTTTTAATTGGTAATTTGATACTTTGATTTGATTCTTTATGGTATGTGTTTTCGATATCAGCACACAGACTAGAAATGTTCCCGAAAAACGGCTAAAATGTGGACCCGAGAACATGGTTTACTTGCTTTGGTTAACGTCACAATAGTCCAGATTCTCAAACCTAGAAGCATCTTAATCAAGCAGCAAACCAGCATAGGAGTAATGAGCGACAACAGATGGGAGTCTCTCGTCAATTGTTGCTCTATGCGAACAGCATCTTGCTTACCATCAGGTACGATTAGAGTTTGCAATTCCGCGTTCCCGCATTCCCGCATTTTTTTGACTCAGCATGGTAATTAAGCTTTTACTGAAGGCCTATTAGCTCCATCACAACAGCGCGGGCGCGTCAGTCAGATCGATCAACCGATCGAGCGAAGTAAACGATTAAAATTGGTTTATTTGTTAGTTTAGGTAAGATAAGTCCATATTAACACGCAGGAAACCCTATTGATTGCAAACCCCCTACCTAACCTCATAAGAACTATGAAAAAGTACTTTTTCTATTAGATATTGTATGAATGTTTCTATTATATATATTTTTTATATAGTGTAACTAAACTACAGGTAATAAAGCATTATTATATGCATATTTTTGCATTTTTAAAATTTACTGCGGGAAAAAATTACTGCGGGATTGCAATCCCTAGGTACGATGAAGTAGTGATGCCTCGAGGTTTAGGCACGCGGTCGAGAATCCCGACAGTCGCGGGTTCAAACCAGGCACATAACTCTGATTTTTCGAAGTTATGCATGTATTCACAATGAACTATCGCCCAATTTATCGGTGAAGGAAAACATCGTGAGGAAACCTGCACACCTAAAAGTTAAAGCAGAGAGACGTATCTATATGGGCTGATAATGACATCACTTTGTAGTGTCCGTATAAAAAAACAATATTGGCAAAATCAAAGCGCGTTTTCACGCAGCGTGACCTCAGCTCGTGTGCACCGTCCTCAACACTTTATGCTAATAAAATGATATTGTTTTCTTTATAAAGTGCTATTAATTATGAAGTGTCGCACGTTTTATTAATCCGACCAAGTTGCGAGGGCTTTGTCTCCGCTCCAGCTATTAATGCGAAACTTCACGATCTCAGTACGAGGTGAGGGTATTCTAACAAACTGTTATTTATATGCGTTAATAATTCACAATTTTATACTTTTAATGGCGTTTGTTTATTGTCTTACTTTCTAATGAGATGCCTTTGTAGATATATTTTTTATTTTTGTTAATATACTCTGTCCACCATACAACTAAATGCAAAGATGAGATAAATAACATTGATTGAAAAAATAGCTACAACAGGTATTATCGCTAGCTGCGATCTCTTCCAGACAACCTACAGTAATGGAATAAATAAATAAATAAATACACCCAACAGTCACATACATAGTTCTGACCCCACATTAAGATACGAGTCTTGTGTCGTGGGTATCAGAAACTACGAGAGACTTTTCGGTCTCACAAACACCCAGACCCGAAACAAATATTTGTGGATCACACAAACATTTGTCTCGGTGCGGGGATCGAACCCGCGGCCTCTCGTTTCGCAAGCTGGTGTCTAGCCAACTGCGCCACGGGGCTGTGGAATGAAAGTAGTGGTTGTGACTGTCTTCAAATATTGTAAAAAATATATATAAATACATACATAGTACACATACATTAATTAATTGTTTATTATTTATATAATTATTCACAGTTAATTAGACTTTATAGGTAGAAGAAAAAACGCGGCAAACTTTGACCTCTATTATTTAGAATACCTACTCACAATCATATTTAAATTAATACGAAAAAATAATAATAAAACATTAAATAAAAATAAGAAAGAGCGCGATTTCAAGTCTTTTTTTTATTGATGACTAACCAAATAAAGTTTTTTACTATCAAAATAAAACACTTTATTTTTTTCTCTTAACCTCTCAGAAACATTAAAATAACGACGAAGGATCTAAGCCGCTTGTAAATTTCCCCACATATCCTCAAAGAGATACTCACTTGCAACAAGTTATTGCCCTGCGTGCAAACAGCCGACTGTATCGTCCATCAGTGTTTGCCCACAGACGTGTGTTTGCCCACAGCTGGTCATTCCGCGTATTCATGGCTCTCGACAAATGTTGACCAACTGTTTGTGAACGCCAATGGTGTTGTGTTCCATTGCGCCAGTTTACTTGAATGGAATAGGATAGTTTGACGGGACAGTGCAACGACACTTGTATGAATGGGTAAAATATGAATGTAATTCTTGTAGCTGAAACTTTTTTTCATCATCATCATCATCAGCCCATATACGACCCACTGCTGGGCACGGGCCTCCTCTACAACTGAGAGGGTTTAGGCCTTAGTCCACCACGCTGGCCTAGTGCGGGTTGGCGGACTACACATCTAAGAAATTCCTAAGAACTTTTAGGTGTGCAGGTTTTATCACGATGTTTTCCTTCACCGTTAAAGCAAGTGATGATTCATTGTGAATACACACATAACTTCGAAAAGTCAGTGGTGTGTGCCTGGGGTTTGAACCTGCGACAGCCGAAATTCTCGACCGCGCGCCTAAACCTCGAGGCCAACTTTTTTTAGCATTTAGATTTGTAAAGATGAATAATTTATTCTAGTTATTATCAAACTTTTTGTTATTCTCACGAAACTAAACGAGTTGAGATATTTTTTGTCATTTATTTGACAGTCTCCGCCGAGCAGTTGGCTTGTCGTTATTTGAAAACGATTCGGACGAATGGGTTCTGTTTGTTGTAAATATTCCTCTGAAATTCTATATTTTTTTTAAATACTAAAAGGAATTATGAATCTAATGAGTCATAGTCTTTCATAGACGCTAAAAACGTCAGCGTTTCACATATGCACATATTATATCATAATTATGTATGCTGTCTAAATTTTTATTTTATTTTTTGTTAGAGTAAAACAAACCTGCTGAGTGAAATAATAGTATTTAGTTGGTATTGATTATGTAATTTGACTTCACGGCAGTACAAAATAAATGCAAAAAACGACAAAAACACTACATTTTTAATATTTAAGATACATTTAACATTTTCCCAAGCAAGTGAACGTTCCCCCCAGCCGTGAGTGCAAACGCAGCCCTCCCATCCAGCGCAGGTAATGATGTCCTATTGACTACAAGCCGGTCCGAGATTTGAAAGAAACATCTCCGGTCAGTGTAAACAGGTGCTAATAGGCTGCATTCAGCGCATTCACTCATGCGGAATCAAAGTCGCAGGCGAAGCAGGATGGACATTGGTATAGCAATAGCAAATAATGATAGTTATACGGCTTCTGTGCTGTGGTATCGCGGTACAAGTACTGCCAAGTTAAATTTCTGATCAGCAATGCGTATGTTCATCATCATCATCATCATATCATCATCAGCCCATATACGTCCCACTGCTGGGCACGGGCCTCCTCTACAACTGAGAGGGTTTAGGCCTTAGTCCACCACGCTGGCCTAGTGCGGGTTGGCGGACTACACACCTAAGAAATTCCTAAGAACTTTTAGGTGTGCAGGTTTCATCACGATGTTTTCCTTCACCGTTAAAGCAAGTGATAATTCATTGTGAATACACACATAACTTCGAAAAGTCAGAGGTGTGTGCCTGGGGTTTGAACCTGCGACCGCCGAAATTTTCGACCGCGCGCCTAAACCTCGAGGCCATCACTCGCTAGCGTATATTAAAACAAATAAAAACACGTGTGCAATTCACACGTGGTAGAAGTGAAACCTTCAAAAATGTTGGCTTAAAAAATATATGGCTGCGTTCTTTACAATATTATATAGTGGCCAAGTATATTAACGGTAAAACCTTTACTAAAATGTGTCTGTCTCTTTTACTGTCGCTTTGCGTTTCATCGACTTTCAAATAACAACGATTCCAAAAAAGTTTTCACTTCAAAAAAAAAGAAAATAAAAAAAATATGTATATTGACTCACGCCTGTATTATCGAGGCGGTGCATAGAGGCGCAGTTCTGCACCCACGTTTCGACAGCTGTGTTGCTCCACGTAATAGGTGGCGAGGGCACATTTCCAGACTCCGTGCTGCGACTGAGAATTTCCTAATGGCAAAACTCTGTAACCGGACCTCTAGATCGTATGGCACATATGCCGCGAATCTATGAGGCAGTTCAGTTTTCTTAATCTACATTTATTTATTTATTTAGCAAAAAAAAAAACATACAAATAAATGAAATTGGAGTGTCTGTATACACGTTACATATACGGAAACAACATATTTTATAATTTTTATCTCTCTGTCTGTTTTTTCCGGCTAATATCTTAAACGGCTAGACCGTTTTTGACGAAACTCACTGGCATTTAGCTGATGTAATAAGGAGTAACTTAGGCTACTTTCATCGTAAACTCTGCGAAACTGAACAATATTTTTTTGTTAAATTATACGCGGACGAAGTCACAGATAGTTACCAATAAATCATCATCATCATCAGCCCATGTACGTCCCACTGCTGGGTACGGACCTCCTCTACAATTGAGAGGGTTTTAGGCCTTAGTCCACCACGCTGGCCTAGTGCGGGTTGGCGGACTACACACCTTCGTTTCATCACGTTTTCCTTCACCGTTAAAGTACGTGATAATTCGTTGTGAATACACACAATAAATACCAGACATTTTTTAAATACATAATATTAGTCATAACCGTACCATTATGTCTCCACGCTTCCAAGCTGGACGCGACGTAGAAGATAAATTCATTGGAATATTATGCCGGATTGTAATATGGAACTCATCAACGGTTTGTTTGCCGAGCTATTGACTCTAACTTACAGCTGGCTTATTGAGCAAGTTGCGAGCTCGCCTCATATAAGCATGGATTTCTGTTTAGAAACCCGATGCGGGTAACTCGCGTTTTCATTGAAACGGGTGGAACATGTTTTTGTGAATTAAACGGCATGTTTTAACACTACTGGCCGTTTTTCTTGTGGTAGAATTATGTCGGCCTAATTGTTATAAATAAGCATTCGAAAATACTGTATGAAAAGGGTTTACATACCTTTATTAAAAAGTAGTGATGGCCTCGAGGTTTGGCAAGGCATCGATGGCATGCGGTCGAGAATCTCGACGTTCGCGGGTTCAAGCCCCAGGCACACACCTCTGACTTTTCGAAGTTATGTGTGTATTCACAATGAATTATTACGTACTTTAACGGCGAAGGAAAACATCGTGATGAAACCTGCACACCTAAAAGTTCTTAGGAATTTCTTAGGTGTGTAGTCCGCCAACCCGCACTAGGCCAGCGTGGTGGACGAAGGCCTAAAACCCTCTCAATGGTAGAGGATGCCCGTGCCCAGCAGTGGGACGTATATGGGCTGATGATAATGATGATGTTGACCCCTGCATTCCCCGAAGGAGTAGGTAGAGGCCGCGGGACCACAAGGTGGTCAATAAAGTGGCAAAACGGTTAGAACGGCTTTTGCTCGTCGTTTTACTTCCTACATGAAACATTACTTATATAATAAACTCAATAAACACTACAAAATTCTTAACCTAAATTACTGGGAAGCTAAAAGAAAGTTAACTAAAGAATTGGTTAATTGGTCTTACTCCTTCTCAGAAGACTTTTTGAAATGTATTAAGTAACTCTAAACACGCATCGTAAAAATCATTAAATCTTTTCTTTCTTTTTTGTTTTATAATATTTGATTATCAATATTGTTTTAATTATATATTCAGCACCGTTATTACTAGCTTTAAGATACTCCTGTAAAAAAACTCTCCACGAGACAGGCAGTGCCTAGTGTGGAGAGTTTTTGCAAACTGTTATGTGTAAATTTTTTCAAGGTTAATAAATAAATTTATTTATTATTTATTATTTTATTATAAAAAATATTCCTTTTGTCTAAAGTTTCAGGCAACAGCTATTCTCTAAGAAACTCCAGCACAGACACAAGTTAGCGGACACGCCCTCATCCAGAACAAATAAGCGGCAATTAAAGGGCCCGCGAACTTGCGAGTGTTGCCCTCACATTGATTAGAGGAAATCAAACAATAACCCTTACCTCGGCCCGCCGTCTGCCCTCAACGTGGCCGCTGTACACTTCTTGTAGGTAGAGGGACCACCACTTGGCCCTTAAACGAGACATTGCCTACAATGATTTACTAAGTTTTAAGGCAGTTGGCTTAAACGCGAGGCCACGGGTTCACAGTTGTATGCTCCACAAATTCTTGTTTTACTCTCGTAGATTTAAATACCCACGACAAAAGAATGTTGTATATTGGTAGTTATTTAATAACTTTAAACCTCAAAAATAATAATTTTCATGTTTGGTCACATTTTATAGAATACTATCTATATCGCTAAAGCTGTTCTTTCCTTTGCAGATGAGACTGAAATGATGCAAAGCTGAAATGAGGTAGGTTTTTAAATTCACTAATAAAATAAATTATACACTAATTAACTTAAGCCGATACAACCAACTTATATTTAAAGATTGAGCCTCGCTGTACAATTATTCACCCACAACATTGTAGCTTGTAGACGACAAATAAACGTTTGAGGTATTTATAATTTATTTAAAATTTATTTGTACACGTAAGAAGACTATGGAGTACAGTTTAGTTTTATTGAGTATTAACTATGTCACCTTAAAAAAAAAGAATCTTGCTATTTCAATTTAAAAAAAAAGACATTTCGTGTTGCTGAGGGAGTTTCTTGCCGTTTCTTCTCCACAGCGATAACACGTTTCGAAGCGGCAATAGTTTAGTTTAAAATAGCTTAAAATTGACGATTCAAAAGAACTTGTAAAAGTCTATTTGAATAAAGATAATTTGACTATTGACTATATTAAATTGTTTTTTACCACTTTTGCTTAAGAATCCATAGCAGATCAGATCTGTAGCAGGCTCTCAGATAGAATTTGCGCTTGCCTAATCCGACACTAGCCGCAGTATAATAGTATGCCATCTTTATAACACTCCTCTAGAGCCTATAAGACTTGTCCACGCGAACGTCCAAGACATACTCTCCCCACAAGAAGATTCCTTCAAAGCGCTGCTATATTTACTCCCAAACTTACTGACCGCTATTGACACAGCCGATTTGCACCGCACTAAGAACACATCACAGTTATTAGCATATGTAATATTCTAATTGTTGTTTGTTGAGGTTCAGGTCTTGTGAACAACTTGAAGATTTGCTCCGTTGTTCACGTTTGTGGCGACAAATTCTGCCGAAATAGAAGTGTTATTATTAAAAGCAGTTATGGCCTCGAGGTTTAGGCGCGCGGTCGAGAATTTCGACGGTCGCAGGTTCAACAGGCGCACACTTCTGACTTTTCGAAGTTATGTGTGTATTCACAATGAATTATCACTTGCTTTAACGGTGAAGGAAAAAATTGTGATAAAACCTGCACACCTAAAAAGTTCTTAGGAATTTCTTAGGTCCGCCAACCCGCACTAGGCCAGCGTGGTGAACTAAGGCCTAAACCCTCTCAGTTGTAGAGGAGGCCCGTGCCCAGCAGTGGGACGTATATGGGCTGATGATGATTATTATTATTATCTACGATATTTACGAGGCATTTGTCATGATAATAGAACTCTAGCCAATCGACAACGGTTTTAACGATCACGGTTATAATTCGATTGTTCAGAAATAACAAAAATAAAGCTTGAATATATGATATAATACGCTACGCTTTTATATTTAAAGTTTTGGGTAATAATAATATTGAAATTACCAATCCAGGCTATTTGCATCATTCTACCTCACGCTTCGTCAGCAGTCTAAATTTTTGATAAGAATATTGCTATTTTTCGAATACAATTCCGAACTACGTGCTGCAACTAAGAATTAACGTAATAAAATCCCGGAATCAAACTCGGGACCGCTCGATCACACACGGAAATCATATCGCAATACAGTCAGTACAATCTTATTGACATGACAAGTCAATAGGATATCGTAGTAAAAAATAGCCCATTTCGAATTGGAATTCCAGTAAAACAGTAGACATCATTTGCCATTTTAATATCACCATAATCTCCATAAAGCCATACAAAATTAATCATACAAAAATTCATTTGTACTAATCGCTGGGTGTGCCAAAATCGAAACATTTTCATATAATTAAAAGTAATAAAGCTTATAACGTGCGATGTCGTGAAATCGGTTCGCAGCTCACGGCACGCGGGGCGAGGGGCCTGGGCGGAGGGGGTTTATCAAAATCGTTAAAACTAACGCACCGAGGACAGTTCGTCTAGTAATTCGATGGAAACGCCCAAATTTCCATCAAACCTGGGAGCAGGTTTAAATCAGAAGCGTTAACGACTCTGGGAATATAGCAATCTCAAACTATGGCGAAAATATTATGCCCCACACTTGTATCAGGAACTACGAGAGGCTTTTCGGTCTGACAAATAAATAAATAAAATTGTCTCAGTGCGGGGATCGAACCCGCAGCCTCTCGTTTCACAAACTGGTATCTAGCCAACTACTATAAGCTTCATGACAAAAGATACCATTTAATAGACCAATGTTAATAAATCCAATGTTAAGTCTCTTGCAAGCATCAAAACTCAGTTCAAACATTTATCTTGGAAGTCCCAAAATTCTCTTAGACTTAAATAGCCGCAGAGGAAATAAAACTAGAACAGAAACAGACTTGCCTATCCGCTATATAGTAATTTATATATTATATATCAATAAGCATATATTTTCCTTCTATATTAGTTTTTCGGCGCGCGTAACTCGTACAGTGCACACATAAAGCAGTTCGCTCCAGTTTTAAATTCGATTTAATTAACATTTCATACGATTACAGTGAAAATACAGCAAGAAACGAAACTCTAAGTGATCATTCAAATAGTGGTAAAAACAGTTTTTAAAAAGATTACCTAATAGTGAAGTTATTGTCAATAACATTTTGAAAATAATAAAATATATCGCCCGTCCCGGACCTACCTCAACGCACGCGTTGCACGCTGCAAGGACAAGCGCGCGCGCCAAATTGAAGGACTGTTTAATTATTGAATACACTTAATAAAATAGAATATACACTAACTGGAAAACTGTAAGTACAAAACGCAAACAATAACACTCTTTTTACAACGATATCACAGTGTATCAATAAAGAAATTAAATTAAACAAAATTCACTCACTTTAAGAGAATTTAGTTTTACATTCCAATCACTAGAGGGCACTTCACCATGATATGCGGACAATGTAACAAAACATGCGCGACAAAAGTCGGACAGAATGGAACCCTACAAGCAATTCGATGTTCGAAATGCAGCATCTATTATCATTTAACATGCATAAATAAAAATAACGAAGACCTTAAGCAATTAAGGATCAAACAGTATAACTTCACTTGTCCCGATTGCAAAGCGAAGAACAAGGACTTGCAATGTGATAACACCTCTACTAAGGACCAGATTAAGGAATCAGCAACTAGAACACCTGAGGCGGAATTTACTACGGCGGTTGAGAATTTGGAAAATCTAAATGCCTCTCCTGAACTAATGACAATGTTCACCACTACGCTACGTTCTCTTAAAGATGTGTTCCAATCAATGAAAAAGGAAATGAGTGAATTTACAAAATCCCTAAACTTCATGACCGAAGAAATCACAAGCTTTAGGCAAGACCTTGGAGAGGTCAACTGCAGACTGAAAGAAATGGACTCGTACAAAACAGAAGTCATTGCTCTTCGTGCGGAAGTGACCCAGCTGCGACAAGAAATTCAAGCCAAAGAACAGAAAAGCCTACGCAACGATATAGAAATTACGGGTCTGACAGAAACCAACGGAGAAAACCTCCCGCAAATCATAAACATCATATCCAACACATTAGGACTCGAGTTTGACCCCAAAGATGTTAATGACGTGAAGCGCGTTGGTAGAAAAAACCCTGGGGAGGCCGTGCGTGCTCGACCAGTAGTGGTCACCTTCACACGTCGAGACCCTCGCGACAAATTTCTACGAGCATCTCGAGTACGCCGTGGCCTGACCACAGATATGTTTCAAGTTCCTGGAAATCCTCAAAGAGTATTCGTAAATGAACACCTCACCAAGGAGAATCGAATCCTTTTCAGTAAAGCTCGTAAAACGGGGGCCGAACTACACTACAAATATGTATGGTCCTCAAATGGGAATATTTTCATGCGGAGGTCAGAAACTAGTTCTGTACTGCATATCACATCGGAACTGATCCTTGATAAACTCACGGGAAAATCCCCCACGGTCGACTCGGAGATAAATAAGTGTTCCTAATACATTTTTCTTATTTCAGATGCTAATAGGAAAATCCACTCTAATATTAGATACATTAAGATTCTTTTGTTTATTTTTCTGTTTATTATCTAGAATTATCCAAAAAATTATTTACTCAGCTACAACGAACACAAGTCAAATGCGGTACATAGATAATTATTTATTATACTCTGTGAGAGCCACACTAAAAAGCAGTTTAAACTACGCGGTAATATTTGTATTCACTTTTAAAGCGACATGGACGGAACAAATTATGAGGTCTATATATTTTCAAATCTCTAAACAATTCTCTATACTCAATTACAAGTTGATTTATCTTATACAAAAACATGGGGAATCTTGATTTCATTAAAAATATTGACAGTAATTTGCTTATCCCATGCCAGGTCCTACACTCGCCGGAAGAACTTCACGATTTTTTCTCTAAACATGTTTACAACTTTAAACTGTTAACAATAAATATTAGAAGCATAAACAAAAACTTTGACGCTTTACAGGTCTACTTACAAAGAACAAAAATAATATTTGACGTACTAATATTAACTGAATGCAGGCTTAATGAAACCGTTATTATTAATGAATTACCGGGGTATACTCATTATCACACAAAAAATAACCTGAATCAGAACGGAGGGGTCGTTACATATGTAAAAAACTCTTTAATTGTATCCGTAAAAGAACCTTCTTTCACTGAGGCTTGCGGTCTAATTATTGATATTGGATCCGATACAACAATATTTTGTATTTATCGATCACCTTCCTATAGAAATCCGGATAATTTTCTTACATCCCTCGATGAACACCTTACGATGTACAATAATAGACAATCCATTATTTTGGCTGGAGACATTAACATTGATGTTCTTTCACCTGAATCCATTCAATACATGTGTTTAAATTCGGAGCATGGATTGATGCCCGCAATAAGCAAGCCCACTCGCCTTGCTACCTGTCTTGACCATATTTTTATAAAATCTGATTTCCCCGCAATAGGATTAATTTGTGACCCCGATATCACAGATCATAAGATGTCGATTCTTGGCATTAATAAAAATAAGGTCCGTTCGACTCCCTCTAGGTACAGAAAGATAACTGATTACAATGCAGTTGTTGAGGATCTAAGTAACCTTAACTGGAATTTAATCACTCACGAAACCGATGTAGATACCATGGCCGAAACATTTATGGAAATTTTGAAAAACACTGTCGACAAGCACTCTAAGATGAAAAAACTAAGTAGATCAAAGTTTAACATACAGCCATGGATAACCCCGGGTCTACTTAGATGTGCTCGGCACCGCGATAAACTTCACCTCATCCATAAACAAAATCCTTCTAACGAAATACTGAAATTGACATATACACGTTACAGGAATTTCTATAGAAATATAATACGTAAAATTAAACAGGAATACGAAAAAAGCGAATTGCAAACAAAAGTAAATAACTCAAGACAACTATGGCAAACTATAAACAAAATTTGTAACTTACGTAAGAAGACTGAACACCCAATAGAATTAACTACGTTATGTAATGACCCGACAGTATCCCTCAATTTAACAAATAGATTCTTCACGACAGTAGGACAAAACCTAGCTAACAATATTCTAACACAGAATGGCGAAACAGAAGACCACTTAGCCTCAATAGTAAATATCCCCAATGTATCACCTAATTCCTTCTTTCTTTCTCCCACCGACGAAAACGAGGTAGCAGATATCATTTCTGATTTTAAAACAGATAGTGCTCCGGGAATAGATGGCATTAATTCCAGAATATTAAAACTATGTCTTAAATACATAAAAGAACCGCTTGCAAAAATATTTAATAAAAGTATTAGCACAGGGAAGTTTCCAACCCTATGGAAGGTTGCGTCGGTCACCCCAGTACATAAAGACGGTGCTAAAGACACTCCAAACAATTACCGCCCTATATCCTTGCTCAGCATCCCATCTAAAGTTCTAGAAAAATTGTTAACAAGCGTCTGACGCAATATATTGAATCCCATGGTTACCTATCGGACCGGCAATTTGGTTTTCGCACCGGCAAATCCACAGAACAAGCCACAACACTCCTCACTGACCTCATCAGTTCTAACCTTGATAAAGGAAACTGCTGCCTCGGTGTCTTTGTCGACTTGGCTAAGGCCTTTGATACCGTATCAACAAAGATACTATTAAAAAAACTAGAACTGATGGGTGTTAGAGGCTTAGCCCTGGAGTGGTTCAAGAGTTATCTTGAAGGCCGGACACAGACTGTTAAGGTTGGAGAACATAAGAGCGAAAACTTTCCAATAAAATACGGCGTTCCTCAGGGAAGCATACTAGGTCCCACATTATTTATTATATATATGAATGATATACACAATCTTTTAAATACTAATGCCGAGATCATTAACTATGCCGATGATACTGTTATTCTATTTAATGGTAAAACCTGGCCATCTACAATAGCTGCGGCTGAAAAGGGCATGGAAATAATAAAAAAATGGATGCAACAAAATCTTCTCTCCTTAAACAGTAAAAAAACAAAATTCATTTGTTTTCATAAAACCGCGGCCACACAACCACCATCACATCCTATCCTTAAAATCCACGACTGTAAGGCCGCTTACAACAATAATTGCAACTGCGATCAAATAGAACCGGTTAATAATATTAAATATTTGGGTATACTCATAGACCGAAATTTAAATTTTAAAGACCACATTTATCTCTTGGGTAAACGAATCAGAAAATCCTCTGCCATACTCAAAAAATTAAGAAATACAGCCAGCACTTATACACTCAAATTAATATATACAGCGGTATGCCAATCTTTAATTACATACTGCATACCTGTATGGGGAAGCGCATCCAAATCCTCTCTATTAACAGTTGAAAGGGCCCAAAGATCGGCCTTAAAAATAATGCTAAGAAAACCATTTAGGTATCCAACCTTAGACCTATACAAAGAAGCCAGTGTACTTACTGTACGCCAATTGTTCATACTGAGAACCTGTGTCAACACCCATATAAATCTTAAAAAGCTAGACTATTATCATGACTTACTAAAGAAAAGAGTTTATAAATTACCATTACCCACTATCCAATCTTCATTCGGCCGGCGTTTTGGAGACTTCCTCAGGGCACACACATACAACTCAGCTGTGAGACACTGCCCACTAAAATGCCTATCTGTCTCTGAGGCAAAACTAAAGCTGACACAGTGGCTGATAAAACTGGATTACGATGACACAGAAAACGTCTTAAATATAATTAATCCTTAAGGCTCATGTCTCCGCTACTATTTTATTCAATTTTAAGTTTTAAAATAAGTTTTAATATTATTAGAAATGTTGTTCCTTTAAAATGTAATACTAGATATAAGTTATTAGTTTGTTTAGTAATTAATAAGATTTACATACCCACATGACGACGAATTATAATAAGTAATATTTGTTGGTCCCCAAGATACAGGCTTAGCCTAGTTTGGGGCCCTCTGGCAAAGATTGCACACAACAAAAACTTTTATGCGCAAAATATAAGTAAATATATATAGTAATAGATGTAAGAAAATATTGTATTTTTGTGGTAAATAAAGATTTTATTATTATTATTATTATTATGTCTTCTAAAAAGAGTGATAGCCTCGTGGCTTAGGCGCGCGGTCGAGCATCTCGGCGGTTATTGGTTCAAACCCCAGACCTCTGACATTTCTAAGTTATGTGTGTATTTGCAATGAATTTCATTTTACAGTGAAGGAATACATCGTGATAAAACCTGCATACCTAAAAAAGGTCTTAGAAATTTCTTAGGTATGTAGTGCGCCGACCTGCACTAGGCTAGCGAGGTAGCCTAAGTCCAAAACCTGATGATGATGAGGAAGTTATATATATGTCGACGCGTCGACGCATCCCCACTGTGCGTCCAACGTAGGGTATAAATACAGCCCCCCGATCGAGAATGATTCATTCTCGCTCGGAACGCCGGACCGAACGGAGCTCTGTACTAAGTTTTTGAAATTACCTCCAGAAGTTTTACTGTCACTATTTAAACAAAACCAACACCCTCCGACTTATATATATCGGAGCAGGTGTAGCTTCGAAGTGTCTTTAAGATGTGTGACGTCACATTGCCGACGTCACGACTGTTGGTTTATGGTGATAACTCATACTTTGAGTTTTCTTTAGTAAAACTTCACAATTACTGACGAGGCAGATAGCCCAGGATCGTTTAAGAATAGCAGTGACATCGTTATTACTGGAGCATCCATTTTGAGAAGTACATACATACATACATAAACTCACGCCTGTCTCCCGTTAGGGTAGGCAGAGACTATAGAGCGCCAAATGCCACGGTCCAAACACACCACTTTCGCTTCCTCCACTGACATTATCCTCTTCATGCATGCACGTCGGTTTCGAGGACTCTTTATATTGCCCTTTTTCAATAAATTACCTATCTGCTCTTTATAGGTGCACCTCGACCGACTTCACCGTTCACTTCCGCACAGTAAATCTCTTTCGTCATTCTGCAAACATTCATCCTTTCAATGTGGCCAAACCATTTTAGCATCCCCCTTTCAATTTTAGTCACTACATCGACTTTCAATCCACATTTTTTGAGAAGTAATTTCAACAATCAACTTCAATCAAAGTTCCTTTTATTTCACAATAAATCGGATGTTTGCTGTCCGCGCGTCGACCGATGAATGCCCACTCCGCTGCAGCGGGCGGCCTTTTATAGACGAATAGTGGAGGCAATCGACACCGAAGAGAGGCGACCGCCCGTGAGTCATTCTTGTTTATGCAAGAGCGATGACGTAGCTCTCAGTATATGGTTTTACTCCGTTATATAATTTTACAATAAAATCTAACACTATCTCTTATAACTTGCGGCACAAACCCATCGCATGCTCCAACCGCGCCCACTATTTCGTATAGACTAACACGATATGCAAATATGGGACATAAAGGTAATATTTCGTGATAGCGTTGGTGGGTAATTAATAAAATACGTCCCATCCGAGGGCGCGGGTTTGCTCGTATTAGTTGTGATTGCTTTGGCTCGTCTGATTTATTGCCGTGACCTTAATTGTCACATTTTTTAGGTTAGAATGTGGTGTAAGTTATGGGTGTGGGATATCGATTACCGTTGATAGTTAATTTTTATATTGATAAAGATATACATATCATCACGCTTTTATTGTTAGTCAGAGGTGCATTTCTGCGACCACATTTCACTAGTATCAGCCCCAGGTAATACGCCTCACGCCTGTATTCCCTGATGGAGTAGGCAGAGGTGCAATACTGCGCCCACATTTCACATAGTATCAGTCCCATGTAATAGAAGGCTAGCCTGATGCCGTTTTATCGGCACAATTCCAGACCCAGTGCTGTTACTGAGAATTTACTAAAGAAATAACACAAAACACTGCACTACCCGGGAATCAAAAACAGGACCTCTAAATCGCACGGTACAGGGTCTTGTATCACAATCTACGAAAGATTTATCAGTCTCATAAACACCCAGAATCAAAACGAATATTTGAGCGTCACACAATTATTTTTCTCGGTGCGTGATTTGAAGCCACAGCGTTATATACTACTAGGCTTTGGAGTCTATAATATACATCCATACATAAACTCACGCCTGTCTCCCGTTAGTGTAGGCAGAGTCTCATCATCATCAGCAGCCTTTCTTACGTCCACTGCTGGACATATGAGACGCTGGATATATGACTATAGCACGCCACTATAGAGCGCCAAATGCCACGGTCCAAACACACCACTTTCGCTTCCTCCACTGACATTATCCTCTTCATGCATGCACGTCGGTTTCGAGGACTCTTTATATTACCCTTTTTTAGTAAATAATATATTCTATAGTAATCGTGTTGAGTTAAAAGTGGCTTACTATTGCTGACTTTTGTTTTAATTTATGTCATTACACTCTACTTGTTTTAAATCTATAAAAATTTACTATACAGATATACATACACACATCAGTGGCGGTTCTTCCATAAAAGCCTAAAACCGTTACACGTTAATTTGTAATGTCTAGTTTATAATTGTTTATTGTGAGGTCGGGATATTCTTATTTATATGGTAAATTGCTTTTAATAATTAAAAACTTAAAGATTACTTTTCGGAATTTTGAAATGCAAACTGGGCTTTTTGGCTTCTATAGATTTTATTTTCTATAGATTCTATAGTGGCGGTTCCACTGACATATGTACATCATCATCATCAGCTCATATACGTCCCACTGCTGGGCACGGGCCTCCTCTACAACTGAGAGGGGTTAGGCCTTAGTGCACCACTCTAGCCTAGTGTGGGTCGGCGGAGTACACACCTAAGAAACTCCTAAGATTTTTTAAGTGTGAAGGTTTCATCACGACGTTTTTCTTGACCGTTAAAGTAAGTGATAATTTATTGCAAATACACACATCACTTCGAAAAGTTAGTCGTGTGTTCATGGAGTTTTAACCCCTAAAATCTATCTCAACACAAAATAATTAAAAGAAAAATATGTGTAAAACAAAAATTAATTCAACTAAAAGTATAGATTGGTAAGTATAAAATCTTACATACGAGTTAATTAATAACAGATACGAGGCATGATATTAATATCGCCCCGTGTGTTCGCATGTGTAGCGACAATTAGCGGCGGCGGAAACTTCCACCCGTGTGTCACGACGTGTTTGATTTAACTATTACATTTGTGAATAAATAACGCTTGTTATTAGAAAGTACTGTGCTGCATGCTGTTTTATAAGGATTTTTAATTACATACATACATACAAACAGGGTTTAAACACACCGTGTTCGAAAACTAAAACAGGTAAATTGACGATTTAAAAGAACTTGTAAAAAGGTCTATTTGGATAAAGATATTTTTGACTTTTGACTTTTGACTTTATTGACGTTAAAAAATCCTGCGAGAAAAATTAAAATTTTGACGTTCTCCTAATATGTACATTACATTACATCAGCCCATATACCTACGTCCCGCCACAGGGCGGTGCGCCACGGGGCTGTCAAAATAAAAATGATGATAAAAATGTATCACATGAATATGAAAAACATGGCCATGGAATCACCCATTACAGTGTATCGCGTCACCGCACCTCAAAATAAGCACCAAATATAAATCTATTAGCAAATGAACACCGCCCTATGACACAGATGGGTATCAAACCCTGGACGCCGCGCCCGCACTGATTTCACATAAGTAATGAGTGACCTGACGTTTTTGTATCATTTGTTTGTGTTTTTGATTGAAATTAATAAAAACGGATTATTGCGCTTTGTCATGATATTAAATAGATTTATACCGACACTCACGGTAGGATTATCATAGGGATAGGTAGAGATGTATCTAGACAACCAGTTAATATATCCGCGACATAGGCTAAGCCTTTTACCGTTTATTGGGCATACGAGTACTCGTATGTCAACATTCCATGCTTTTAGTGGGATTTCTTTAATAGAAAAATGCATGTTCTTTAAATCGGAGTTCAAACCCTGTATCCCGGGTAAGATCTAAGAAGGAGAGTAAGTTATAGTTGTATACATACATTATAGGTATAACAGTCCAAAATTATTTCTACCTTTCTATTTCAATCTCAATATGTTTAATCATTAGTTTATTAGTCTATCTTGTTACTGTTATATTTATAAATTTATTTTGTTGTTTTGTTATTGTTTTGGTAGTTTTTAAAAATAGATTTAAAAAATAGATTTGTTATTGTTTTTGTGGTATTTAAAAATAGATTTTGTTTTTTTTTGTATTAGAGAACAAGTGGTACCTAATTGGTTAATTGTTATAAGTTTACTCGAGAGCGAATACGATAGACTCATACTAATATATCGATACAATGGGACCCCTCGATACAGGCTTGCCTTTTTTTTTTTTTTTTTTTTTTTTTTTTTTGGGCATGGGGAAAATCCTCTTGGATCCCCGCTTGCAGGAACAAGCGGGGTATGCCGGACTCTTACCGGCTAAAAACCCCATGGTGGTCTCCCTCAACACTTTGGAGGTCTTCGGGAACTCAAAAATGAACGCGCCGAAGTACCTCCAGTGCGTAGCTTATGAAGCACACATCGGCCTAGGTAGACTTAGGAACTAGGCAGATTATATTATTGGTCCACGATTACCATGACGATTACCACTTTCGCGTCTTATTCTCTGAGCGGGGTTGGCCCTCTTTCGGATGCGCTCTGCAGTCTCCTTCTTCACCATGACGGTTTCGCAGAAAGTGACAACGGCATTCCAGCTTGAATCTGCCGCCAGCATTGCCGTCACGACTGCTGGTAGGGAGAGATTAGGCCCGATCCGATCCACAAGGATTCGCCGCTCTAATTCACTTGTGGTTCAATAATTGATTGCATACGTTATCACTGTATACTTTTTACTACTTGTTTGTCCTGTACGTGTGTAATTGTATTAAATAAATAAATAAATAAAGCTTTCTTTTTAGATAAAAGGGGTTAGAACTAAATCTGAACAAGCAAAGCTAGAAGAACTCGACGTAACTAAGTCTGCTGTCAGCAACGCAATTTTTCTCGCGGCGTTTCTTTTTCAAATTAATTTGCAAATACCTCGGAATTTGAATCTTTAACCAAGTTTATATATAAACCAGTGACGGTACTTCCATAGAAGCCCAAAAGCGTTACACGTTTATTGTGTAATGTCTAGTTTATAATTGTTTATTGTAGAATAAGGATATTCTCATTGAAATGTCAATTTGCTTTCGTACATACATACATACATACATAAACTCACGCCTGTATTCCCGGAAGGGGTAAGCAGAGGTGCATTTCTGCACCCACATTTCGCCAGGTATGTATCAGTCCCACGTAATAGGGGGCGAGCCTATTGCCGTTTTTCGGGCACATTTCCAGACTCCGTGCTGTTACCGAGAATTTCCTAATGGAAAAACCCAATAACACTTTGCCCGACCCGGGAATCGAACCCAGGACCTCTAGATCGCACGGCACATACTTCTGCCACGAGACCACGAGGCAGTCAGTTAATTGCTTTCGTTAAATAAAGATTTAAAGATTATTATTCAGTATTTTGTAAGGCATGTTGGGCTTTTGGGCTTCTATGGAAGTACCGCTCCTGATATTAACCAATCTACCTTCAACTATCACGAATATTCGATAGCCAAACATCAAACATTTCCGAAATTATTTTACCAAACTCATCAAAAGTCTGAGTGGCTACGTACGAAAACACACGTTGTAATCAGCATTTTTTCACTTACCCGTGCACCCTATGCCTCCTTTCAACCCCGATACATTAATTTTTTAAAAGCCATCACGATTCAAAGAACTTCGGCGCACGAGAAAAATCACTTGTCAAACATGCGATGAATTTTTGATGTTTCATTATAGCTTGTGATTCCTGACATGGGGATTGCTTGCGGGTGTAATGAGTCATATATGATACATTGGAATTACTATATCAATCTATACAGAGTGTGATAAGACTGTGATCGAAAACAGGTGAATGAACAGGTGACAGGTGTAGAATGAACAGGTGACAGACAAGCGGCGACACTCGTCCCCATACAAAATACTGGCTATTACCCTTCTAATTTTATTCAGTTGTTCAATAGTTGTTAAATAGTTAGATTGCTGAAAAAATAGTAATTTTAGACGATATCCAAGTTCGATACGATATCCATTTACAATTCGCCACGATTTATGCTACTCAATTAATAAAATTAAATCTTATTGAAACAAAACCATCCATGCTATACAAGTATGACTACTTATGTATGTCTTAGATTGTCATATTACATTGCTTAATAAAAAAAAATACATTTGTAACCAAAATATATATACTAAAATTAAAATCAAAAATAAAATTTTAAGTTTGAAAAAGGTGTTGATCATTAAAACCTTTTTTTGGTTCTGCACCACTTCACTCGATCCCGCGAACCGCCTATTTAACCTAATAGATTCGAATTATTAAAAAATCTTCGCAATAAATTTCAGTTCGGCCATTTTCAACTCCACCACCCTTTACTTGAACGGCTCTCGAATTTTCCATTCAAAAATTTTTCACTAACATTATCTGCTGTATAAAAGTCGAAAAAATCAACGATATAATCCATAGAGTGGTAGATTTAAAAAGCCAGTCTTCAGCTCTCGTCTCGACATCGGTCGTTCATTTTTGATGAGGAATCTTTTGATATAACCCCCTGTGATGCCCCCTTTGCCTACCGATAATGCGCGGCACACACGGCTCTAGCCATCGGCCGATACACAACAAATTAGTAAGCGACTATTGTATTGAATCATATTAATTAGAGTGGATTGATAGTTCCACTACCAAAACGGGTCTTTCGGGATTATGAGAATAAATTTATTGACCAGGTATACTTACAAAAAATTCAGTTTATAAACACGCTCTACACTAGGCATCGCCTACTCGTAATACGGATTAATTCATTACCGAATGAATAAACTTTTTTCTTCATTTCTAAAACAGCCCCTATAGAGTAATAGATTTCAGGTCGAGCATCCTTATACCAGTGGCGGTACTTCCATAGAAGCCCAAAAGCGTTTGACTTAAATTTGTAATGTCTAGTTTATACTTTTTTATTGAGGGGACATAATATACTCATTTATACGTCAAATAGCTTTTGTTTAATAAAGATTTAAAGCTTAAAGATTGTTATTCGGAATTTTGTAAGGCAACCTGGGCTTTTGGGCTTCTATGGAAGTACCGCCACTGCCTTATACTCGTACTACAGCAAACATGTGTGCGTGACAAAGTTTTGAATCTACGAGTAATTTAGTTGTTAACAAGAAAAAGTCTTCTTTAATTTTAAAAACACAACACACAATAACTGTACTTTGGCGTCGAGTCGTATAGGTTTGTCAGTGAAGCACATTTACATACATACATACATAACCCCACGCATGTATTCCCCGAAGAGGTATGTAGGTGGCCATTTTTAGGTTCAAGTTTTAGTATTTTATTTTTTTATTGCACCTTTGTACTTTGTCGTAAGGTTTTTTTTTTGGAAAAGGTTAAATGCCAACAGATGTTTAGTTAAGAGATTTTAGAAAATATTTGTATACGTGGAAACATAAGTATGACCAATGCGGGGGTGAGAAACCCATCTAGCAAAAGAACTAATTGTATAGGACACGAGCAGGCAGTCCCTGAGTAACTTTGATGTAAGACAGACCTCTGTCCTTTTATCTCTGCGATTTTACTTGGAATAAACACTCACTTAATCGCCTCGTGATTCTTTAATAATAACATCTTATTGTTAATACAATCTTAGTATCCTATCCTAAAATCCAATACTATCTACATTTATGAGTATTATTTGTTGGCCAAACATTCGCCCAATGTGCCACATAAAACCCCACTCGGCGTGCGGTTCGGTTTGTATTGAAATTTTTGAATATGCCAACACTCGAGGATCCAGCTCTTTGAGTGTATCCGAAAATTTTCGGCGTAATTATACGGGCGAGGGCATCTCGATTTAAACATGGATGACTAGCGATTCATGCACGATGCGTCTGGCTTTCCGCTGTGCTTTTATTGAGGGGACGTTTCGCTTTTCGAAACATTATTATCATTGAGTAGTGTGCAAATTGCAGTATGAATGGTCTTTGGCGTCGTTCTCTGCTTGTTTATAGGACACACGATGAAATGGGACTATTGGAAACACGTTTAAAGTTGACAATCACACGGGTTCAATCCCAAAAAGTATCATCATCATCAGCCCAAATACGTCCCACCGCTGGGCACGGGCCTCCTCTACAACTGAGAGGGTTTAAGCCTTAGTCCACCACGCTGGCCTAGTGCGGGTTGGCGGACTACACACCTAATAAATTCCTAAGAACTTTTTAGGTGTGCAGGTTTTATAACGATGTTTTCCTTCACCGTTAAGGCAATTACATTGTAAATACACACATAACTTGGAAAAGTCAGAGGTGTGTGCCTGGGGTTTGAATCTGCGACGGCCGAAATTCTCGACCGCGCGCCTAAACCTCGAGGCCATCACTGCCTCAAAAGTATATATATTTAGCTATGTATGTGTAGCTAGTTTAGCGGGTATGTGGCTAATATATATAGGCGGCGTCGATGTGCCTGGGTATGGGCACGTGGCGACAGCGCCTGATGTTGCGTGTGGATGAGGATGTAAGCAGGCGTGAGCGCAATAACAAGCACAAGCAGTTTAAGCGTTTAATCGCACAGTACATAATAATAATAATTTATTTATTAAAAACAGATTACACCATTTACAAATTTAAGTATTAGCTACAAGTGTAAAATTAAGAACAAGCAGATTATACATGGGCCCTGCACTAAGCTAAGCTTGTGTCGCAGTGGCCTTTGTTTGCAGGAATTTATCGAAAATGTGTTACAAGTTGTGGCAATCCGTACAATAAAAATAGGCAAGTAGAAAACATTAATAATAACGAAATAGGATAAAAATAAAAATAATAACAATCTTTGTTTAAAACTAAAAAGAAAACACTGTTTGTTAAAATTTAAAATAAAACTAAACATGAGATAAAAAATTAAATAAAATAGAGGAGACTAATCCTATTACAAGACGCTTACAAATAACACGAGATCAATAAAAGCACATATGTGATTTTAAAAATAAGTAAAAAAAATAAAAAATAAAAAAATAATAATAATTGTTCACACAATAGCAAATTGGAGATGATTCAATTTTTTTTTTTTTATGTGTGTATGTATGTGTGTCTGTGTGAATGTGTGGGAATATTATAGCAAAAGTCAAGACACAATAAGATAATGTTCACACCACAATCACGGAAGTACAAACAAGAACAGAAGGTGATGAGACAGATAACAGTACGAATATATTAAACACGATCAGCTGTTTAGCGCGGACAAGATAAGGCGGCGAGGTAGCAGGTGACACGGGCTTCGCGAGCGAGAGAAGTGTACCGACTGGCCGCGTCGGCGCGTGAGTTGAAGCGATGCGCGCCGTCTCTTATCTCTGTCGCCACTCAAAACAGGTTTACGCCCGACCCGTGGTATGCAGTGTCTCCAATGTACTCCTTTTAATGTATTGGGTTCTGTAAGTATAATGTATTGTAATGTATATGTGTTGTGTAATGCGTGTGAGTGTAACTGTGGATAAATATACAGTACCTGGATGACCGAGCTTTGCTCGGTTTTTTTTTTTTTTAATTGTGTTTTTTGGAAATTATATTTAAGTACGAATTACTAATAAAATGATGAAATATGAATAATGTTACTTAACAACGCCATCTGCTGTTGTGTCGTTAAAGCAATTAGTTGCTCACAAAAAATAGTATTATTATTCGCCAATAGATGTCAGGAAGAGTCTACTCAAACGCCTCCTTTTTGTTATTTTTCTTCCAAATGACATTTTCTAAAAATGATTCCTAGCTAGATCGATTTATCGCCCCCGAAACCCCCTATATACTAAATTTTATGAAAATCGTTGGAGCCGATTCCGAGATTCCAATTATATATCTACATAATTATACAAGAATTGCTCATTTAAAGATATAAGATAATATTAAATATGTTAATAAATAAAAATATTTAATAAATAAATTAAATATTAGGTACGCCACATATAGTTGGTTTTATGTGTCAAGCTCGGAAAAATTCTCAAGATGCCAGAAGATATCGAGATATTTATAGCCTCCAAAAAATATTTCCAAGTTATTTTTATTTAAACAGTTTATTATACACTTAGTGCGTGGTCTCGCGGCACAAGTATGTGCCGTGCGATCTAGAGGTCCTGGGTTCGATTCCCGGGTCGGGCAAAGTGTTATTGGGTTTTTCCATTAGGAAATCCTCAGTAACAGCACGGAGTCTGGAAATGTGCCCGAAAAACGGCAATAGGCTCGCCCCCTATTACGTGGGACTGATACATACCTGGCGAAATGTGGGTGCAGAAATGCACCTCTGCCTACCCCTTCGGGGAATACAGGCGTGAGTTTATGTATGTATGTATGTATATCGTTGTAAATCATAAAATGGTATGTGAAAGTTATTAGTCCACGAAATAGTAGTACACCACAATATTGCGTTAAAGTTACGCTTTGTTTTTAATATTATTCACGTTCAGTGTATTTATAATACTTTATCGTATATTTTAAATTTACATCTTATCTTTATTCATTATCATTTACGTCTTATCTCTTTTAAATCGTTATCGAAGTCGCGGACAATAGTTAGTATACAGCATTTTGTACGTCATAGCTTTAATAATATCCATCATCATCATCAGTCCATATTCGGCCCACTGCTGGGCACGCTGAGGCCTTAGCCCACCACGCTGGCCACGCGCTAACGGACTACACACCCAAGAAATTCCTAAGAACTTTTAGGTGTGCAGGTTTTCCTTACGATGTTTTCCTTCACCGTTAAACATAATAATAATTCATTATGAACTATCACTTAGAAAAGTCAGAGGTGTGTACCTGGGGCTTGAACCCGCGACCGCCGATATCCATATCCATGTATCCATACTAGTGGATAAATAAACAAACATTTTAATTTTTTCCTCTTGTTACGGAGGCAATTCATGAAATCCGAGGGGAGTGAATGTCTACCCATTTGCAATTGCAGTGTTATTTTAACGAACTAGCGTGTAATTTTGGATGTGGTATAAGTTTCTGAAGCAGTGATGGCCTTGAGGTTTAGGCGCGCGGTCGAGAATTTCGGCGGTCGCAGGTTCTAACCCCAGGCACACACCTCTGACTTTTCGAAGTTATGTATGTATTCACAATGAATTATCACTTGCTTTAACGATGAAGGAAAACATCGTGATAAAACCTGCACACCTAAAAGTTCTTAGGAATTTCTTAGGTGTGTAGTCCGCCAACCCGCACTAGGCCAGCGTGGTGGACTTAGGCCTAAACCCTCTCAGTTGTAGAGGAGAGCCATGCCCAGCAGTGGGACGTATTTGGGCTGACGATGAATGAATGAATAAGTTTCTGATAAGTGCTTCTTCATGTCCTTATATTATTAAGTTGCACCAGGCTAGCATAATTGTGAATGATAAAGAATAACTATATTCGTTTCCATGTATAAATTATACACTTTATATATTCCGCCTATCGCCGTCTGTTGCTAAACGTCGGCCTCCTCAAGTGAGCGCCAACCATTCCGGTCTTGAGGAAACCTCATCTATCTACCCGCCACCTTTCTCAAATCGTCGGACCATTGTACTGCAGGACGTCCCACACAACGTCTGTCTAAGCGCTAAACTCCACTCCAACACTTGTTTTAAGTATCATCATCATCTCCTTACCCTGTTCCCAATTTCATTTGTGGTCGGCGCAGTATGTTTTATCCTTCCACACATCCCTATCAGCCGTCATGTCTTCATTCACCCCTTTTTCTTTCATATCTTCAGTATTACTTGTTAGAAGTAATATCCAATCCAATCCAATCCATCAGCCAATCGAAGTCCACTGCTGGACATAGGCCTCTCCCAATGACTTCCACAGGGACCTGTTGGAAGCAGCCTGCATCCAGCGACGTCCCGCGACCTTCACCAGGTCGTCTGACCATCTTGTCGGAGGAGGTCCCACGCTGCGCTTTCCGGTACGTGGCCTCCACTCGAGAACTTTTTGGCCCCATCGGCCATCAGTTCTCCGCGCTATGTGCCCGGCCCATTGCCACTTCAACTTGCTAATCCGCTGGGCTATGTCGGTTACTTTAGTTCTCCTACGGATCTCCTCATTTCTGATTCGATCTCGTAGGGAAACCCCGAGCATAGCCCTCTCCATAGCTCGTTGAGTGACTCTGAGCCGTCTAATGAGGCCCATAGTGAGAGGCCACGTCTCAGTGCCGTATGTCATCACTGGTAACACACAACTATCGAAGACTTTCGTCTTCAGGCACTGAGGTATTTTGGACGAGAAGACGTCGCGTAGTTTCCCGAACGCTGCCCAACCGAGTTGGAAGTAATAACGTATAATTAATTTTGTAAGCTTATTGTTTCAGTTTTCGAAGTACTTTAATAAATAAAAATCAAGAACCAAAATCAATAATAACGCCTTTTAATTATTAACGAGCAATACCACTGTCAATATATTGTGTTTTGTATAAGTGATGACGAATGCAATTATACTACTTTGAGTGTAGGAAAACCACTCAATTTGTATTCCAGTATTTTACTAATCGAAAGACGGTCCATTTCTCATGACATCACATTACTCGTAATCCGGATCGTCATTTGTTAACTTACCTAAGTACGTTACATTCTTTCATGGGTTCTATTATTTTTATAACTTATTCAACTACATATTTTGCACCTTTAAATTTTAAATTGTAACTAATATATAGTACTAACAAGAATGACCATGTTGGCAATAATTGCAACTACATATATCCATATTTGTTTCAAAACTGGTATTTTAATATTTCCGGTTTTAGAGAAGATGTATATAAGAATCAGTAGCGGTACTTCCATAGAAGCCCAAAAGCCCAGCTTGCCATTATAAATTCCGAATAAGAATTTTTAAGCTTTAAACCTTTATTTAACGAAAGCAATTTGTTAAATAAAGACCCCACAATAAGCAAATATAAACTAGACATTACACAATTAACGTTTAACGCTTTTGGGCTTCTATGGAAGTACGGCGACTGATAAGAATATATTTACAAAGTAATTAACGACATCTTCTTGAGTAAGCAGTCGGTTTCTGAGATTTTTAAGGTTTTGCTATTAAAAAAAATATAGACGGCAGACATACTCGTATGAATAAATTTTCCAACTAACATTAAAAAATTGGTACACAACCAATACCACCTCCTAATATTAACAACGCCACGTTGAATTTCACATGTTTTTGTTCGGTTCAGTCTCACGCGTCAAGTTACATAGTTTTTCAGTTTCCTTTATACTAGGCTGTCAGATCTCTTGGCGAGCTCAATTTTAGCCGAGCTAATGGCCGCGGTGGAATTGTCTCGGCTCCGGTTGCATTTTGATTGCTGTATTTTTGTCTATTTACCATTTTCAGACAGGTTGCAATTACGGTCAAGTAATTTTGCAGGCTCCGTGACGTTGAAATTTGCGCGTGAAAAGAGAGGTTACATGTTCAATGCTCGCAACGAAAAAAGCAACAAAAATTGTTTTGTGTCTAGATTGTAAACTATTTCGTCGTTTTCGACACCCGGGATATTTAAAACTATTATGCGATTTAAGCACAAATAATCTATTCATCATTAGATAACTTGCATAGAATATAGATATATAAATCATAGGTTATCCTAAAAATGTAAATAGAAAATGGAAGATCGCATAATTCAGAATATTTAATATGAAATGGCAAATAAAAGAAGAAAAATTCAATATTATTATTCAATGAATCTACGAAATGACAATAACACTGGATACATTTACAGAGCATATTTGAATTATTTTAAATTATTTACACAAAACATTCTTCGTAAACGCGTACACCCCATCTCAACCAGTAAACAAACAACAATCGAAAAAATCAATTTGCACCCTTATTTCTTTTCGTATAAGAATCATCTTACAGGAACATTTAAATTGGTTGAAAATTCCAATACAGCACGTTCCCCAAACCGTATCATGCTTTGCAAAAGTATGGCGTAGTTGACAGATTACTGTTCGCGCCAAAATGGTATTTATTATCTGTCAGATAAGATTTTAGGTTATGATTTTAGCTGCACCAGTATGTTTGTATTTTATTTAAAATTCAAAGAAACAATATCGGGTGTATATATCGCATCTTTCTTACCGCATCAGGATATTTTATGTGCGCGGTGGGAAATACGACACATCCCCGTTTTTTTCTAAAATAAAGAAAAATGTCGGAATTTGTAACACGTCGTAGTGCGCCATTTTAAATTGTCTCAGTGCAGGAAGCGTAAATAATTTATTTTAATCGTGTTTGTTTACTAAATATATGTATGTTTAGCAAAAAAAATCTTAACCGATTGTTATCAAAAAAAAAAGTATATTAAATAATACAGCCGATACCAAACAAGTTTAATTTTTATATATTTGACATACATTTTATATTATTGACACATTAGCTTCTATCTTTTGACTTGAATACTGTAGCGTACTAGAATTTACTGATCAAACTTACTCTACGGTTAAGCAGAGTTAAGCCTTAGTCCACCACGATCGCCTAGTACAGGTTGACATATGTATACTACCGACAAAAAGTTTGGAAGCACTTTTAATACTCTCAATTACTTTAGAAATAATATAAGATATAGTATTATTCAATTAAGAATGATTAGGTACTTAATTAAAACAACAATTAAACTATGAAACAAAACCATATTCTTATTACTAAAATAATATTATATTTTATTACAACATCGATAAAAAAAAATTATCAATTTGCTAATTTTTTTTTACAAAAATTATAGGTGCTTCCAAACTTTTTGTCGGTAGGTATGTACCTACTTCACTCACGCTCATATTCTCTTGACTATCGACTTGATTTAACCTGAAAGAAAAATACCTAATATAAGACAGTGTAAAAGATAAAAAATTGTTCATTAACATTATTACCGTTGGTGTTTTTTCGTCAATTTTGTGAATAGAATAAAACAATTATTAAAGAGAAAAGTCTTACAAAAGTAACCCCACAAAATCATAAGGCAATCGGATGAAATAATACGTCAAATATAACCCTCTTGGGCGCGATCGGTAACAATGTACCCCAATCCGAAGTTTTTACAACAAAATACATTCAATAAGAGGCAAATAGGGAAGAGGATAAGGGGTCGAAATGACCCCACGGACGTGGCAATATGTCGAAACTTAATATTAAAGGATTTCTCCTTTTTATCAATTTATATAAGTGTTTTGTTGAATTTGCTGTGGGGTGGTTTCTTGATGCTAACCACTTGACATGTCCGGACTTTGAAGAACCTGCATATGTATAGTACAGCATACAAATGCGGGTCATCTTTTTCTGGACTACGAATTCAATGCAAAGAAATGGTAATATGTAGTTACATTTTTTAAGATTTTGAGGGCTATTGAATGGACAAATTTTATTCATGTTTTGGAAGGAGCTGATATATCAGTTTTTTGATGAGATTTGGAATTTGGTAGATGAAAGGAAAGTAACTAATTCTTTACGACTTTTTTAGAGATAACCCAACGTCGTTTCCTGGTTTATTACTCGCTGTAGACTCGGCTCAGCCCGGGCGCTATTTTGAATCCTGTACTCCTCCTACGGGAGCACTAATTACAAAAATAATTTCCTCTTTGTAATATTACTACCCACACTAGGCCAACCCGCATTAGCGTGGTGGACTAAGGCCTAAAAACGCTCTCAGTTGTAAAGAAGGCCCAGCAGTGGCTGATAATGAAATATTACTATAAATCATTAGCGCCTGCCATAATTTTCTGAGCAATGTTTCATGAATGTGTTTTATGTTGTGTAGGGCCTTGGTCGGCATCAGCGCATTTAAAAAAAATACCCTTCATCCTTTCCCAAGATCCTATCCATATATATAACAAAAATGATTCAAATCGGTCTAGCGGTTTAGACGTGAAAGCGTAACAGACGGACAGACAGTTACTTTTAGTCAGTTATAATATTAAGTAAGTATCTACACATTTTCTAAAGCAGGAAAGCGTTGTAAGGAAACCTGTATGAGAATTTAATATAAGAACTTTTCTTATATTCTCTCTTGACAAACTATCCGATTGTGGAGGAAGGATATACCCAGCAGTAGAACAAGTATTTATGATACACTGTAGTGCAATCTAATCCAAGTAATTTAGTATACTTAATATCTAGTATTGTACATATTTTGTAAGGCATACTGTATAAGAAAGATGGTAAAACCCAGAAGTGTTGGTTATTCAACAGCGACTAAAAATACAAAATGACGGTTGCATTTAATAAAAATAATTGATATTCAAAATGTTAACTCAATCCTTTGAATAAGCGAACACCGAAATGCTTGCTCGCATTTTTATATTCGCGTATTCAAGCGACAAAATTTCCAAAGAGCTATTGTTCCATCTCAAAATAAACTCCCCCATCATTATATCCTCCTTTTTAATTTGTCATTCGACCACTTAAGCTCGCATTTGAGACTGTAATCATTAAAAGAACCTCGCTTTCCGAGCCAGGCGTGTGTCTATGCCATACTCTATATACTCTATGCTCCGCTCTACACTATGGACAATAGGACAGTTGTCTATGGCGCCCGTCCCATTGAATTTCCCACTCCTAGATGTGAATGCAGATTTAAAGTGTCGTTTGTGAAAGCGGAAAAGCGGCCTTATATCACAGACTTTCAGGCCTTTTGGTACGATGGTGTAACTTGGTAAAACTGAAGGTAAAATATAAAAAGGAATTTCCAATTTGAAAAATTCAAATAGGTGAAATCACGTGTGTGGGTGCCTTTACAATTTATGCAGTGGAGGGCTGCAGGCCCGCTTTAGTTTAGATATCCCACTTAACAATGTAAATAGAAGTTGTTATAACTTTATGTTGTGACAAATGAACTCACTGGGAGAATTGTTAGAAATTTTTCAATGGATACTAAGTATATGAAATTTTATGGATGATTTTAAGATGATTTTAAAATTTACAGAAACACGATTTAGATATACTCGTAATATTGACTTTTCAAAGTTATGTGTGTATACACAATGAATTATCACTTACTTTAACGGTGAAGGAAAACATCGTGATGAAAGTGCACACCTAAAAGTTCTTAGGAATTTCTTAGGTTAGGTGTGTAGTCCGCCAACCCGCACTAGGCCAGCGTGGTGGACTAAGGCCTAAACCCTCTCAATAGTAGGGGAGACCCGTGCCCAGCACTGGGACGTATATGGGCTAATGATGATTGAGTTAGATGGTAGACTGCCTTTTATAGAAATTCAATACTTTAGTTAATTTATTTTGAGGGCGTTACACTGCGGGAAAAAATATATTTAAGTTTCCTTTCAGAAATACATACACCTATAAAAGTGACAGACAAATCTACGATCAATAGGTAATTAAAAAACTACTTGTAATCCAATGACCTTCCTTACAACAGTTTAATATTTAGACGTATATAAATTCCAGTCTACACAACGTTCTCCATTCACCCCATACAAAAGCTAATACACCAAACAGTTCATACTAACAACATCAATAAGACACAATTAAGAGTCCGCTGAAGATATCAACCCCGAGCGCTGAGTGATTATGGGTCCAAGGAATGCAATTTCCTCCGTCCAGAGTCGCCAATACGTCTCCCAGACGGAGGCAAATAAATAAAAATCAAGCTCTCAGAGAGGGCAGTTTGTATCTGGCGGGAAACTAAGAAATGCACCGGGGAATGAGAATGTACTGGCTATGGGAAATTGGCTTTCTTCGGTCGGGATAGGTATTTTGTTTAAGTTTTATTATTGCTTATAGACTGCTTCGTGGTCTAGAGTGCCTCGTGGTCTCGCGGTAAAAGTATGTGCCGAGCGATCTAGAGGTTTTGGGTTCGATTCCTGGGTCGGGCAAAGTATTATAAGATTTTTCCACTAGGAAATTCTCAGTAGCAGCACGGAGTGGAAATATGCCTGAAAAACGACAATAGACTCGCCCCCTATTACGTGGAACTAATACATACCTCGAGGTTTAGGCGCGCGGTCGAGAATTTCGGCGGTCGCAGGTTCAAACCCCAGGCACACACCTCTGACTTTTCGAAGTTATGTGTGTATTCACAATGAATTATTACTTGCTTTAACGGTGAAGGAAAACATCGTGATAAAACCTGCACACCTAAAAGTTCTAAGGAATTTCTTAGGTGTGTAGGCCGCCAACCCGCACTAGGCCAGCGTGGTGAATAAGGCCTAAACCCTCTCAGTTGTAGAGGAGGCCCGTGCCCAGCAGTGGGACGTAATTGGGCTGATGATGATGATGATGAATACATACCTGGCGAAGTTTGGGTGAAGTAATGCACCCCATCAGGGAATACAGGCGTGAGGTTATGTATGTATGTATGTTGTCATATTGATAAAATATATATGTACACTCAACAGTCACATACATAGTTCTTACTCCATACTAAGTTACAATGTGTCGTGGGTATTAAAAATTACGAAAGACTTTTTGGTCTCACAAACACACAGATCCAAAAAAAGTGTATTCCACACATATTTGTCTCGGTGCGGAAATCAAACCCGCGGTTTTTCGCTTTGCAAGATAGTTTCTAGCCAACTGCGCCATTAGCTTTTGCTTTCATCCATGCTTGTTGTTGAATATAAAATTTCCGGCACTTAACATTAATCCGGGATAAAAATTACATAGATATGTCAACAGCAAATTTGATCGAAATCGGTTATCTAGTTTTGGCTTGAACTCAAATAAACTAACTGTTGTATTTGTAATATTAATAAGGCTTGACTAGTTTCATTACTTTTCGTTGCTCCCGCGGCTTTATAGTTCTGCATCTTGTTTCAATTTACGGGGTAATCTAAATGTTATTGGGTTTTCCTATGAGGAATTTTCATAAAAAAACAACGATAATAGCATAGCTCCCTATTCATCATCATCAGCCCAAATACGTCCCACTGCTGGGCACGGGCCTCCCCTACAACTGAGTGGGTAGCTCCCCACTATGCTGGACATAAAGACACGGGTAGACAAACGTGCGTTTATAAAATACATAAGTACTGGTGTTATTGCACCTATAGCTGTAATAAATATAATCTGTTTATAATGTTAAGGTATTAACATTGAATTCATTATCAACAAGTGCTTATGTAACGTGTTTGTAACAGACTTATAATGTAATTTATATTTTTATCAATGCAAGTATAAAGATAATTCTTTAAGTACGTAGTTATTTGTTTACATATTATTATGCTCGTGCCTCGTGCCAAGTGTTATTGGGTTTTTCCATTAGGAAATTCTCGGTAACAGCACGGAGTCTGGAAATGTGCCCGAAAAACGGCAATAGGCTCGCCCCCTATTACGTGGGACTGATACATACCTGGCGAAATGTGGGTGCAGAAATACACCTCTGCCTACCCCTTCGGGGAATACAGGCGTGAGTTTATGTATGTATGTATATTATTATGTAATGTCGGGATTAATTCCCTAAATTTTTTGTTCAGTTTAAAATTAGCCAAGGAGGGGGAATGATAAGGAGAGCCGACCCCGATTAGAAACGGGAAAAGGCCAGACGAAGAAGATGAAGAAGGGATTCCCTTCTCCTGCCCCTGGCACCCCCTTATATCCCTATAATTAAATTAGTAAAGATCGTGATGAGAACTCGTGATGGCCTCGAGGTCTAGGCGCGCCGTCGAGAATCTCAACGGTCGCGGGTTTAAACCCCAGGCACACATCTCTGACTTTTCGCAGTTATGTGTGTATTCACAAAGAATTATCACGTACTTTAACTGTGAAGGAAAACATCGTGATCAAACCTGCACACCTAAAAAGTTCTTAGGAATTTCTTAGGTGTGTACTCCGCTAAACCGCACTAGGCCAGCGTGGTGGACTTAGGCCTAAACCCTTTCTGTAGTAGAGGAGGCTCGTGCACAGCAGTGGGACGTATATGGGCTGATGATGATGAAATTAGTAAAAACAAAAGTATTCTTGAAAAGGTGGTAGGTAATTAAAGGACACATGAATAAATAAATAAATTAAAAGTATGAAAATTTATTTTGTAAGTATTTTAAAATTATATAATGAACGTTGGTATATTTATCATAACTCAATCATCCTACAAAACATTATTAAAATGCAACCATATCAATCAAAATTTTACATATTTATCTAACTGTACGATTAAATTAACGAAGTCAAAAAAAATATCATTTTTTTTTAATAAATCATACACCTTGTAATTTCTAGAAAGCTCCAAATAATTTTAATATTATATTATATTTAACATCCTATTTAATATATAATTATAATTCTTAACTACTTTTTAATGAGCATGCCATTGTCAACTATAAAATTGGCTCCTGTAATGCCCTTTGCTTTATCACTCGCTAAATACGCTATCATATCGGCGATCTCAGATGGTTCTGATATTCTTTTCAAAGGTGAGACTCGCACAAAATCATTCCAATTGGTAATCGACTGTGCTGTTTCCAATATATCAGTTTCTACTGCCCCAGGAGATATAGTATTAACTCTCACACCATATGCTGCTAATTCTAAAGCCGCTCCTCTTGAGAAGTGCCTAATACCAGCCTTGGAGAGTCCGTATGGAGTGTACGCTGGCACTCCTATACGGTTTGTACCGGGTACACTTGATATATTAATCACACAGCCCTTGGTTTTAATTAGGTGTGGCGCTGCAGATGCTATCAATCTCACTGGAGCTCGCAAGTTAGTTGCTATCATATCGTCGTATACTTGAAGTAAGTTTCCATTGAGTATAGAAGCGAATTTGATTTCACCAGCACTATTAATTAGTACATCTATTTTACCGTACTTATCTAAAGTGCTTTTTATGATGGCTTCAATGTCTTCGTCCTTTGTGATGTCTGCTTTTATGATAAAAGGTTTTGTACCATTGAGGGCGCAATGATTTGCAACTACTTCTAGTTTAAATTCGTTGCGAGCGACAATGGCCACATCGGCGTTTTCCTTGCAAAACAACTCTGCAGTCGAGGCTCCAATACCAGAACTGCCCCCGATAATCAATACTACTTTATTTTTGAAGCTCATTGTGCCTAACCAACGACTTATGATAAAATTAAATGCTCAAAGTAAATTCATTAAATTGAATGCATTTTCAAGTAACATTTAAAAAGAGTTAAATATGTACATATGATTTAATTATGAATTAAATGTTTATTTAGTTTCAGAGCCCCGCAAACACTGACTGCATTAAAATTTCCTTGAAACAATTGATTAATGAAGTAAAACTAATTTAAATTGCTAATTAATATGTAAATGTCATTAAACACTTGACAAATTAGTGCAAATGAATAATAAAACACTCAAATTCTGTTAATAATATATTGCTATTTCTTTACCTGCATGCCGTTATCAAGCACATAATTAGCACCGGAAATACTTTTAGCTTTATCACTAGCCAAGAAAAGAACTAGGTCTGCAACTTCTTCTGGCTCAGCGATTTTCTTGATAGCACTATGTCTCGCATAATCAGGCCATGTAAAAGGTATTTTAGCATTTTCTAAAATTTTCGTTCGGACAGCTCCTAAACTTATAGTATTAACCCTGACTTCATGCAAGCCAAGTTCCAATGCAGCACATCTGGAGAAATGGTTTAAACAGAATTTCGAAGTTCCATAAGCTAGAACGTAATCTGGCACGCCATTGCGTTGAATACCACAAATACTAGATATATTAATAATATTACCCTTCGTTTTGATCAGTTCAGGGGTGGCTGATACTGTTAATTGTATCGTAGAACGAAGATTAATTTTCATAACTTCATCAAACACTTCGGGAAAGTCACCATTCATAATTGAAGTTAATTTCAATAACGCTGCATTATTTATAAGAATATCCAATTTTTTATACTTTTGAATAGTTTCTTCAATTATAGGTGAAACATCTTCTTCCTTAGTGAAGTCTGCAAGAATTATTAAGGGTCTGTTTCCGATTGCAGCACACTTATTAGCCACATCTTGGAGCTTGGAGATATTTCGGCCAACAATGATGACGTCAGCTCCCTCACTGCAGAATTTCTCTGCTATCGCTGCACCAACACCAGAATTTCCACCAGTTATCAAGACCACTTTATTTTTGAAACTCATTGCATCAGCTTAATGCAAAGTGGACTGATGAAAATACTGGCGATTATCAATACTCGTTCTGATACGATTGTATGCAAATTTTGTTTTAACATCTGGCTATTTGACCTGTCGTCTAATTTAAACTTGAAATCAATTGATATCAACGTGCATGATGACCATTGATATTAGAAGCAGGCACTCGCGGGTTCAAATCCCAGGCATACATTTCTGACTTCTGAAAATTATGCGGGTATTTATAATTAATTACAGCGCAGTTGAAAACGTTGAGAAAAACATCTTGAGTGAACCTGCATGTCTGAGAGCACTCATATGACGTTTTACTGCTGCTTAAAATATCCAAAAGTGAATAGAATTTGAGGGTGCACAAGACAACGTCTGTTGCGCGTGTTTTATTGAAGTATAGTATAGTAATATTAGTACCTACGTGCTTTTCGCTTACTTTTCCCGCTTGCATTGAGTAGGCAGTGCTGGCTATTTAGCTGCAAATGATCGGGCTTGCTTTTTACCGAAGAAATTTCAAGACACAACACTGGAGTCACAAAAATCTAATACTAAACAAATAAAAAGACCGAATACGTGAATTTTGCCGCAGCATAGTTCATGCCTAGATGGTTATCTATGCATCTATACTAAATACAAATAAATAAAATTGGAGTGTCTGTTTGTGATATTGAAATAACCGCTTTTTAATAAATGTATATGGATGTATACACGGTACCAATACCAAAATAACGTTTTTTACAATTTTTGTCGGTCTGTCTGTCTGTTTGTTCCCGCTTATCTCTGAAACGGGTGGATCGATTTTAACGGGACTTTCACTGGCAGATAGCTGATGTAATAAGGAGTAACTTAGGCTACGTACATATAAATAAAATTTGAGTGTCTGTTTGTAATATTGAAATAACTATTTTTAGTACATGTATATACGGTACATACACCAAAATATCATTTTTTACAATTTTTGTCTGTCTGTCTGTTTGTTCCGGCTAATCACTGAAATGGCTGGACCGATTTTGATGGGACTTTTATTGGCAGGTAGCTGATATAATAAGGAGTAAGTTTCAGTTTATAAATTTTCTTATTAAAAATAATTTTCCGCGCGGACGAAGTCGCGGGCACAGCTAGTTAAATATAAGACTATCATTTCAATGAACAAAGTTATTTGCTGGAATTTCCTTTTTCGTTCTTATTTATTTATTTATTTATACTTTTTAGTACACTATACAATAATTTATACTACATGATTGAAAACAATGCAGACAATAAGTATAGGCACAATAGGCTTCTTTTATACAATAGGGTTCTTTTATATCATTGAATCTCTGACCAGTAATTTCTTCTATAGTTCTAAGACCACATACAACCTCTTCGAAGGATCTCCACCTTACGTCGATTGTAAACCACGCCCATTGTCCGTCGGTACCAGATAAACCTGTAAAGATAACGTACAATAATGAAGTAAGGTCCGCATTGTACCATCATAAGAAAAGGTCGGGCCAGATTAAATTTATGCCCCCTAAAATAATTAATTCCCTTTAACTTCATTAAGAAACCCGCATAGGTGTAATTACAATGAGCCAAGGAATCTTAATTGTAGAATTGAATGCGTCACACACTGCTGAAATGGACACCGCGTTGTTTGTGTTCTAGCAAAATTGTTGGATGTAGTTATTCACAATTACTTTTTTGGGTGTAAAGGTAAATCTAAAAATCTTATTTTTTATATTTAATTGTCAAAGCTAACATTTATTTAAGCCTGTTTGTTAATCTCTCACAATTAACTACTGAAGCGATTTTGAATATTTTAATTACAAAGTTAGATGTGTATTTAGATATATATACGGAATAATACTAAAAGAAATCAATTTATGCTAAAAAAATATTAAATATTAATTGACTTCTTTTTAACATCCTTATCACGTTGTCTACCGCCGAAGCCATTGTGGTCTCGGTCCGTATTTGCAGGCACTTCCTCTTGATTTCAAGCCAGAATTGCCAACTGTAACTGCCAACTGGACAAAGGCCTTACCTCTTTCAAATGTATAGGAGGCCCGTGCCCAGCAAAGGTACGTACATCGGCTGATAATGACTGCCAAATGTGCAGCAGAATCTTTCATATTCTAAACCTTTAACATTTGACAAACCATTGTCAATCCGGAAGCACCGTGTGTAACGTCTCATAAACACTACCGGCCCTTATTCAAGATCACATAATGGGATGAATATATGGGTTAGTGTCGGTCAGGGGCCATGACGCCACAACAATAACGCCCCGCCTGATCCCGGCACAAAGGAATGATCCATGAAACAATATGGCCATTTCAATACGCTGAGAATTAGTGCTAAGCCTTGTGTTAGACGCTATTAGTTTAATTTAATCGGGATAATGGATCTATGTGTTTGTTAATTTGCTTTTAATAGAGATGGAGGTGGAGGAAAATAATATGGAAGACGTTGAAAGAAATTGTCTGTGTGTTTTTAAAGAAAACCGTGGGAAGAGTAAACGTAACGTGGAGTCCTGATTCGAGTTGATTTGGATGGTATAGGCAGTGTGATGTCATATTTACATATCTATATACACTTGTATCCTGGAAGACGAAGGCAAAAATGTCTTTTTAGTTTAAGTGTTGAGCCTATTGCAGTTTTATGCAACTTCCAGATTACCGCCTTTTCGGGAATCGATCTCTGGAGCTCCAGGTCGCACGGCATTTCCTTATGCCGCGAGAACGCGAATCAAATAAAAAAACAGGTGGCACTCCGGGAATGCCGGCAGAAGTGAAAACTTCAACATTAACATTGTGCATTTTTTAATATTTTGGAGTAGTTAGGGAATAATTTCGCACGAATTGCTTTATTTATCAGTATAAAAGTACTATCATTTACGTGGTTAAATACAATATTGATTGTGGTATCGTACACAAACACGACAATTTATATTACATAATGCGTTTTACGCATTTTCGATCAGGGTCACGTGATGTGACGCGACTTCAACATTTGTTACCCATCTCAAAAAAGTGCACAGCGCCGCTAAAGAAAATTTCACTTCAAAAATGCAAACAATTCTACAAGGCAATCGCAATAGTTTTTCGCCAATCCCCTGATGAAACTTTAAAAATTTCATTTTTCATAAGTCAGTATTGACGCTTTTAAAAAAACTTATACAGTTACTCTGTTCAGTATCGTAAATATTTTTATTAGACTAATATAGTATGCGAACATTTTATACGGAGTGCAATTCGACTGTTCGAAATGAGAAAAGTTTCAAACGAAACACTGTTGACGAGTCAATATTAAATAGAAAAAGACAAATTTATCCAGTGCTTTTACTAAACCAACTGTTATTTAAAAGTAGAATTTAAAGCTATAGAAATAAAAGCCATGATGTGTATAGCGGAGTGTTAATTAAAATTGTCCAGTACAGGCTTTCCGATGAAGTTTTTTCTAATAAGGTAGCTTTAGTATTGCAATGATATTCTATTCACTTGGAATACTTAGGTACTTACTCGTATAGTGAAAAAGTTAACCATTCATAACCTAACTTCCAGACAATCTTATTGTTTTGACTGTTAAGATAACCATTGATTCATATGATGTCAATTTGCACAGCCATATAGTGGGGTTTATAAAAAAAAATTTTTTTAATAAAAATCTCTACCCTAAAAATATGAAAGTATCAGTATGATATTCCGTTCCTCGTTGTATCGTTGTATATGTAATCAACTCACAATTTGAAGTCACAGGCGAAAGAACTGTAATTCGATCCCCGTGGTTCAGTCAATGATATCATCATCAGCCCATAATACTACGTCACTGCTGGGTACGGGCCTCCTCTACCTTTGAGAGGGTTTAGGCGTTAGTCCACCACGCTAGCCTAGTGGGGGTTGGCGAACTAAACACTTATGAAATTCCTAAGAACTTTAAGGTGTACAAGTTTCATCACGATGTTATCCTTCACCGTTAAAGTACGTGATAATTCATTGTGAATACACACATAACTTCGAAAAGTCAGAGGCGTGTGCCTGGGGTTTGACCGTCGAGATTCTCGACCGCGTGCCTAAACCTCGAGGCCATCATGACTTTTAATAATTATAAAGAAATAAACAACAATTGGTTGCAATTTACCTTTTAATCAATATAACAATTATGTACTTAAAACATTATTTAATCGATAATTTATCGGTGATTTACTTGAGCGACATTCCGTTATCAGATACGTAATCCGAGCCAGTTAGGCTCTTTGCGTTGTCACTAGCAACGAAAAGAATTAAATCAGCAATTTCTTCAGATTCACCAAATCTTCCTAAAGCTGTGCCAGCTTTTAAATCATCTATCATGTCTCCTACACCTGCTTTGTCAAATATTTCGGTGTACACCGGGCCGGGGCTCACAGAGTTAACTCTAATACCATGTGGGGCGAGCTCCAGAGCAATGCATCTAGTGAAATGGTTAAGAGCAGCTTTTGAGGTTTTATACGATGAAAAATTTTCTGGTTTGATCATTGTAGCTGCAACGCTTGAAACATTCACAATATTCCCTTTTGTTTCAATGAGATGAGGTGCAGCTAAGTTTGTGATCAATACAATCGCTCTTAAATTCGTATTCATTATAGAATCGAATGTCTCCATGTAATTAGGCTTTAGTATATCATCGCTGAAAAATATACCAGCGTTATTTACAAGAACATCGAGTTTCTTGAACGTTTGGATTGTTTGTGTGATGATTGCTTTTGCGTCTTGATCGTTTGACACATCAGCCCTGACTACAAGAGGCTTCTTGCCAAATTTCGCACATTCTTCTGCGACTGCCGCTAGTTTGGTTTCATTCCTTCCTACAAGGGTTACGTCGGCACCATTTTGAGCGAATTTTATTGCAGTGGCTGCTCCAATACCAGCACTGGCTCCCGTCACAATCACAACTTTGTTGGCGAAGCTCATAGTTAACAGGATGTTGCTTGTTTGAGACGTAAACGAACACTAAAACGTTTTAATTGTAAACTCTATAGTTAATAAGAATAACGAACGCTTCTTATCATAAATTACGGGCTTACAACCGGATTCTTATCTTATAGATTACGGCCATAATATGCATCAATTTATTACACGTTGAGCTTAGGAAAATGCATAACATAACCTCACGCCTGTATTCCCCGAAGGGGTAGGCAGGGTGCATTTTTCGCCAAGTATGTATCAGTCCCACGTAATAGGGCTTGTCAAGGGGGGGGGGGTTACGTGATATCACAACTACTCCTAATTTAGATTATGTTAGTCATATTAGGTTATTGACAACGGCATGCTATTGAAGTGATTTTACAGGTTATAATGTAGTAGCTGACCTGGCGAACTTCGTTCCGCCTAGCAATCTATTGTTAATTTTTTTTAACCTCCTTATTACATCAGATACCTGCCAATAAAAGCACAGTCTAAATCAGTCCACCCGTTTCAGAGAATAGCCGGAACAAACAGACAGACAAAAAATTATAAAAAACGTTATATTGGTATACTAGCTGACCCGGCGAACTTAGTTCCGCCTAACAGTCGATTTTTTAATATTTTTTTAATTTCTTTAAGCCTCAGTTACTCCTTATTACATCAGCCATCTGCCAGTGAAAGCCCCGTTAAAATTGGTCCACCCGTTTCAGAGATTAGCCGGAACAAACAGAAAGACAGACAAAAATTGTAAAAAACGTTATTTTGGTATATGTACCGTGTATACATCCATATGCATTTATAAAAAAGCGGTTATATCAATATTACAAACAGACACTCCAATTTTATTTATTTGTATAGAAGATTCACAATTACTTTTTTGTGTGTAAAGGCAAATCTAAAAATCTTATTTTTTAAATTTAATTGTCAAAGCTAACATTTATTTAAGCCTATTTGTTAATCTTTCACAACAAACTACTGAACCGATTTTAAATATTTTAATTACAAAGTTAGATGTGAATTTAGAGACATATACGGCTTAATACTAAAACAATTTAATTTATGCTAAAAATATGAATTTACTTGATTTTAACATCCTTATTACGTAGTGCAGTTAATGATATCATCATCAGCCCATAATACTACGTCCCACTGCTGGGTACGGGCCTCCTCTAACATTGAGAGGGTTTAGGCGTTAGTCCACCACGCTGGCCTAGTGGGGGTTGGCGAACTCCACACTTATGAAATTCCTAAGAACTTTAAGGTGTACCTACAGGTTTCATCACGATGTTTTCCTTCACCGTTAAAGTACGTGATAATTAATTGTGAATACACACATAACTTCGAAAAGTCAGAGGTGTGTGCCTGGGGTTTGAACCCGCGACCCTCGAGATTCTCGACCGCGTGCCTAAACCTCGAAGCCATCACGACTTGTAATAATTATAAAGAAATAAACAACAATTGGTTGCAATTTACCTTTTAATCGACATAAAATTTATGTACGTAAAACATTATTTAATCGAAATTAATTTATTGGTGATTTACTTGAGCGACATTCCGTTATCAGATACGTAATCCGAGCCAGTTAGGCTCTTTGCTTTATCACTAGCAACGAAAAGAATTAAATCAGCAATTTCTTCGGATTCACCAATTCTTCCCAAAGCTGTGCCAGCTTTGAAATGAGGTATCATGTCTGTTACACCTGCCTTTTCAAATATATCGGTATACACCGGGCCGGGGCTCACAGAATTAACTCTAACACCATGTGGGGCGAGCTCCAGAGCAATGCATCTAGTGAAATGGTTAAGAGCAGCTTTTGAGGTTTTATACGATGAAAAATTTCCTGGTTTGATCATTGTAGCTGCAACGCTTGAAACATTCACAATATTCCCTTTTGTTTGAATGAGATGAGGTGCAGCTAAGTTTGTGATCAATACAGTCGCTCTTAAATTCGTATTCATTATAGAATCGAATCTCTCCATGTGATTAGGGTTTAGTATATCATTGATGAAAAATATACCAGCGTTATTTACAAGAACATCAATTTTCTTGAACGTTTGGATTGTTTGTGTGACGATTGCTTTTGCGTCTTGATCGTTTGACACATCAGCCCTGACTATAAGAGGCTTCTTGCCAAATTTCGCACATTCTTCTGCGACTGCCGCTAGTTTGGTTTCATTCCTTCCGACAAGGGTTACGTCGGCGCCTTTTTGAGCGAATTTTATTGCAGTGGCTGCTCCAATACCAGCACTGGCTCCCGTCACAATCACAACTTTGTTGGCGAAGCTCATAGTTAACAGGATGTTGCTTGTTTGAGACGTAAACGAACACTAAAACGTTTTAATTGTAAACTCTATGGTTATAAACTCTATGGTTAATAAGAATAACGAACGCTTCTTATCATAAATTACGGCCTTACAACCGGATTCTTATCTTATAGATTACGGCCATAATATGCATCAATTTATTACATGTTGAGCTTAGGAAAATGCATAACATAACCTCACGCCTGTATTCCCCGAAGTGGTAGGCAGGGTGCATTTTTCGCCAAGTATGTATCAGTCCCCGCCCTGTGGATCGGGGGCGTAAGAATTCCGCCACGGTACCCCCTACCTGTCGTAAGAGGCGACTAACAGGGGCCACTGGGGAGGCTGGGTGTACTGCGGGGGCGGTACACAATGGTGGCAGCAACCCTGAGATTTGCGGCAGAGGGCGTGACCGCTTGACTGTCGCGGACGTTCACAAGAGGTGAACGTCCAAAAAAGCGTAAGTGGAGGGCATCTCAAGCCCTCCCAATTTGGAGGAGTCCATATTTGGACGGTGCGCTAGGCGGAGGCGGACCATTTGGGGCGCTTCTCGCCCTGAGATGCCGCAAAACCGCCCTAAATGCGCGAGATGGTCACCGAGAGGTTTTAGTCGGTATGCTGGCGTAGGATTTTGGTTAGGGACCCAACTCAGCTAAGCGGACAACTATTGTTCTGCGCGCCGAGTTGGAAGGCCAGAGACCCCGACATACCCCTTTTAGGTACCGAACAGGGGAGCTTAAAGCGCTTTCCTCTCGTAAAAAAAAAAAAAAAAAAAAAGTATGTATCAGTCCCACGGAATAGGGCTTGTCAAGGGGGGGGGAGGAGTAGTAACGTGAATGTAGTAGCTGACCTGGCGAACTTCGTTCCGCCTAACAATCGTTTGTTATTTTTTTTTAGCCTAAGTTACTCCTTATTAGGTACATCAGATAAAATAAAATGCCAATAAAAGCCCCGTCAAAATCAGTCCACCCGTTTCAGAGAATAGCCGGAACAAACAGACAGTGGACAAAAATTGTAAAAAACGTTATATTGGTATATTAGCTGACCCGGCGAACTTAGTTCCGCCTAACAGTCGATTTTTTAATATTTTTTTAAATTTATTTTAGCCTAAGTTACTCCTTATTACATCAGCCATCTGCCAGTGAAAGTCCCGTTAAAATTGGTCCACCCGTTTCAGAGATTAGCCGGAACAAACAGACAGACAGACAAAAATTGTAAAAAACGTTATATTGGTATATTATGTACGATACATATACCAATATAACGTTTTTTCGTTTGTATACATCCATATGCATTTATTAAAAAGCGATAATTTCAGTATTACAAACAGACACTCCAATTTTATTTATCTGTATAGATTATGATATTCTACCTGTATTTTTGCAAAGTAGCAAATATTAAACATATTTATTAGGATAATAAAAAAATATTTCGCGTAATCCTGTTATCGACAGAATTTTATTTCGATAAGAATTGTTTTTTATGTAATGTACAAGAAAATGTTAACGATACTATTTTATGCACTACGAATGATATACGAGTACATAAGTCCCACTGCTTCACACGTCTCAATTTAATTAAGCATTCTCACATCATCGCATAGGTCTAGTAAATTATCTTGAGTCTTGTGGTCTCGCGGTACAAGTATGTGCCGTGCGATCTAGAGGTCCTGGGTTCGATTCCCGGGTCGGGCAAAGTGTTATTGGGTTTTTCCATTAGGAAATTCTCCGTAACCGCACGGAATCTGGAAATGTGTCCGAAAAACGGCAAAAGGCTCGCCCCCTATTATGTGGGACTGATACATACCTGGCGAAATGTGGGTGCAGAAATGCACCTCTGCCTACCCTCTCGGGGAATACAGGCGTGAGTTTATGTATGTATGTGTTATTTAATGACTACAGACAAAAATTATAAGTTGCAGACAACATAACTAAAAGATATTTTAGTCTTATAAAAATATATTAATCCAACCGCCATGCACATAGTCCTCATCTCACATTAAGATAAAGTCCCGTATTGTGGATAGAAAGATCATAGACTATCTTTACACACACCAACACCTAAAGTAATTATTCGTGGACATTGTCTCATTTGGGGCTCGCACCTGCGACCTTCGATATCATAGATAACAGTGCTACGTTGGCCGGCAAATACGAGTAGTTTGCTTTTCTTTCAAATTAATAACGTACCTTTGGTCATATTATGTAAAAGCAGTGGTAAACCACAGATGAAAGAAGGCTTTCAAAACCATAATAATTTTGCGTATTTCATAAGGAACAGAAGGTGGCTACAAGCGAGCAAAATTACACTATGACTTTCTTACTTACAGCATTAAGCATGGTTCAAACTTTAAAGTAATATAATAATACGCATTACGATATAAGTCTTGAGTCGTGGGTATCAGAAACTACGAGAGACAACACAAGACAAGTATCTTAATATGGCGTCAGAACTACATACATATTATGTCACTATGGAAGTCATTGTGGGAGGTATATGTTCAACAGTGGACTTCCTTAGGCTGATAATTATGATGATGATGATGACATATATGTATGTGGCTGTTGGGTGTATTTATTTATTTATAAAAAAGTCCTCCATAATATGGAGCCGGATATATTTAGAGACTCTGCTGGTACTGAGAAGTTCCTTAAATTTTCTTGACCTGAGAATCCTACCGCGATTTCTCTATCGCGCCTACTGACGCCACTTGGCAAAAAGGCAGTCAACAAGAAAAAAGCAAAGACGAGGCACGCAATAAGAATAATTAACTCATATTTTATTTTGTAAAACATGTGTAGTAATGTATTTTGTTTAAATAAACAAATGATTGAATACTTACATGATTAATAGAATTCTTTTTATAAATAACTTCATTGACTCAGGTGGTGCTAAAGGTCGACGACATTGCGTCACAATGGTTTTTTTTTATACTGGCACGGCAAAGAGACTCCACTGTACCTGATGGTAAGCACAGTGGAGTCCAAAAAAATAATACCGACCAGCGAGAAACGATATGGTCACCCGCTGGTCGACACAATCATGCCGGCCTGCACAAATGCTTCTTCACGCTTCACTTAAAGGATCCAAAGTCTGACTTCTTCCAAAGGCGTTGCTTGCGTAGACTTCATAATATGCCTCAAGTATAATTGCTACATACAAGCTAGATTCAGCGCATAATACTTTTGGCTATGACATGAAGGACATAGTCTATTGAAGGCTTTAAGAGGAATTCACCTGCCACTTTTTAATCTATTTAGACATTTTAACTAACAGTTTTAACTTTTATTTTTTTATTCAAATAGGTATTTCACTGTAAACAAATAGACAGTATCCACTCCATAATGGGTAAGTTTTGATTGGAAAACGGGACGCTGCGAGAGATATTTGTTTCAAATCAAAGGACCGAAAATCTGTACTTGCTTAGGCAGTACATATACTAAAATTGGAACGATACAGAGAAGATTAGCACGGCCCCTGCGCTAGGATGACACGCAAAATCGTGAAGCGTTCCACATTTACACAAAGACCGAAAATCTGTTTTTATTAATATACGACATTTGATGATGTATGTGACTGGTGAGTGTAGACCGTAGAGGAACTGCAGCATATTTGGTATACAAGTTTTGTTTTTATTTATTTTTTATTTTTTAATAAATTTACGTAATGAAAAACGGGATAGCGCAATAAAACATACGTGAAATTATTTTCAATTTATTAAACTTTACCAATAAAAATAATCATTATTTATCACATTGATTGCCTTGTGACCTCGCGGTACAAGTATGTGCCGAGCGGTCTAGAGGTCCTGGGTTCGATTCCCGGGTCAGGCAAAGTGTTATTGGATTTTTCCATTAGGAAATTCTCAGTAGCAGCACGAAGTCTGGAATTGTGCCCAAAAAACAGCAATAGGCTCGCCCCCTATTACGTGGGGCTGATACATACCTGACGAAATGTGAGTGCAGAAATGCACCTCTGCCTACCCCTTCGGGAAATACAGGCGTGAGTTTATGTATGTATGTAAAAATATTCAAATTTAATAAAAACCAAAAATCTTATGAAAATGCGTATCAAACTAAAACAACTCCAAAAACGTGATTTGACTTTGGGTGCAGGAATATAGTATTTACTTTGACAATAGCTAACCCTATTTTTTAAAAACTAATAGATTTATTATCTTTATAATCTACTTATTTACGTTATCAATCTATTTTTTTAAATAGACTAAAATAACATATAATAATTAAGTAATCAGGCACCGGAGAAATATGAGAAGGTGTGTTTCAAATTAACAACATACCATCTTAACCTAAAATTCGACGTCACATCTTTTTGTCTATAAAACAAACACAAAATCATAGTAACATCATAAGCTAACAATGCCACTTAAAAGTTAAAATAAGTACAAGGGGCATTTCACTTTCTTGACGCTAGCAGCCGAAATGTCAAGAAGATGTCCAGTTTTTAATACTCGATGGCTTCGTGGGTCGTATGACGTTATATTTACAGCATAAAAACATTGATGGAGTTTATATTAATTTAGATATCGAAGTATTCCATGTTACCTGCACTATCCCAAATATGCTGCAGTTCCTCTACTTATTGTAGGTACTTATTGACCATTTAGGTCGTAATTGAACCTTAAACGGATCTTAGTGTGACTATTTACCAAATAACACTTGTTTTTTAATGTACTAGAGATTAAATGTTGTTGTACAATTTTTTAAATTCAATATTGTTATAAAAAAATTGCTATAAAGGAACATATTTATTTACAAACACATGTTATGTACCCTCTCAGTTGTAGAGGAGGCCCGTGCCCAGCAGTGGGACGTAGTTGGGCTGATGATGATGACATGTTACGTTGTTGGCTAAATTTTAAGCCAATTTACGACCAAATTATTTTAAGCCCTACCTAAGCTAAGGCCATTGTCGATTAAATAACATGAACCGGTTATACTTTTAGCTTTATCACTCGCCAGAAACACAATCAATTCAGCTACTTCTTCAGGATCAGATACTTTCTTCAGTGGAGGAGCTTGGCCTATAATATTCCAAGGAAGAGGGGTGCCAGCATTAGCATATAGGTTAGTCTTCACTGGCCCAGGATTCACAGCATTGACTCTCACTCCTTCTGCAGCTAGCTGACTAGCAGCACACCGTGTAAAATGGTCTACTCCAGTTTTTGAGAGAGAATATATGGCGTAATACTGAGCCGGTACTGTAACACTAGCAGAACTTGATACGTTGACAATACATCCTTTAGTCTCAACCAAGTACGGAGCACATGCAACAGTCATAACAACAGTAGACCGCAAATTCGTATTCATCAATTCATCGTACGTCTCCATCAAATTGTTCAATATCAAACCTTTTCGGAGTATCCCAGCACTGTTTACTAAAACATCTATCTTACCAAATACTTTTATCGTTTCTTGCACGGCATTTTTTATTTCTTCGTCTTTTGTTAAATCTGCTTCAATAGCATAAGGTTTACGAAGTTCTTCTGAATATAAGCTTGTTTCTTCAAGTCTCTGTTTATTTTTATCTACTATAATGACATTGGCACCCTGTTTAGTGAATATAAGTGCTGTAGCAGCTCCTATACCAGAAGCGCCGCCAGTAATCAACACTACTTTATTAGAAGAACTCATTTTCACAAATGTCACAATTTTAGAATTTCTTTATTTATAACTACTCTAACTAGTTTGTTCAGTTGTAGATTGTTGTATTGTTGCATAATTAATATATTGGCAAGGCTTATTAACATTGTTGTGTAACTTTATGGTTACTAAATAGTTTTATGATTTCGTGTTTTATTCTTTTAACAAAGCAATACAAAATAACTACAATTTAAAGTATATGCATTTTATAACTTTCTTTTTGAGCAGTTTCTGTTAATATCGTGATGTCTTTTATCATGTGTGTGTCTATGTTTTTGTAAGGAGTACCTTCACTACTTTGGGGTTTAGTTCCGTCTTACTAGACTGACGATTTGGCAAAGAAAATGCATTGTTATGTTTCAATGTGATATAAGTATTTATAATAATTTTACGTATCTTTTGACTTTTTGTACTAATAAGTATTTTTACTAGCTTTTCCCCCGACATAATCGGTGTCTACTTCTAAACTAGATAGACTTATAAAATGTTTGAGTACAAAAAATAGATATAGTGATGAAGAAATACATTGTATTTACCTCTTAATAAAGTATTATATGAATGTCATATAAAATGACACAAACTGTGTCAGCAAAAACCTTTTCGACGGAAAACAACCTTCAAATATTTATAAAGCTAAATCATTGACAATATACATAAAAAACCTGTTTCGAGAACATTCACAATATAGATGTGTGTCTATACACTTACACAAATATTTGTTTTGTGTGAGACCAAAATGTCTTTAGTAGTTTCTGATACCCACGACACTAGAATTGTGTCTTAGTGTGGGGTCAGAACTATGTATGTTACTGTTGGGTATATTTATTTATTATTTACAATGTCTCCCACATACACATACATCTGTATGACGCGTGGAATTATAAACTAAATGCGGATGGATGTACAACAACCCCAGTATCATCCTTTCAACAGCTTGGGACCAAGCTGTCACGTGAGGAGATATGGGAGTCTTTCCGATTAAGTCGATACACTGGCTTGGCACAGAACATCAGCTGAAGACACACGGCAGACTTATTGCTAGCAGATTTACAGGCCCTATTAAGAAAAGGGTAGACTGTATTTTATTGAAGACTAGCTGACCCGGCGAACTTCGTTCCGCCTAAAAGCCGATTCTTTAATATTATAATATATGTCGGAAACATAGGATGAGCGAAAAACTTGACAAATTATAGTACAACGAAACGTGAGACAGTTCCTAGGCACTTGTTGTCCGCGCGGTGGTTCGATGAGAATTGACGACGTTCAAGCTGCCACTCCCACTCGTCGACATCGCTTGACGTTCCCACTCTTCGACTCCGCACGGAAGTGAGCTAGACTCTGCCGAGCGTGCTATCTGCACACTTCGTTTCGCTGTCAGTTGAAGTCCCGTACTAATGACCAACCCGACATATATATATCAAATATCAGCCAGGACGGTTATATAAAAAAAACGCAGAACCGTTGACCTTTGTTTGGTCATCGGCTCTGCTTTACTACATTACGCCTAATACTTATTATGCGGCAATATTTAGCTTGTAACTATGATTGCTATTTGTAATTAGATTTATTGCAAACTATGGGAAATATAATCAAAGCGAAATAAGCAAACACAACCACAAACAACAAATATTTTTAATAAAACCAACAGTGGTTCTACTCACAATGTTTCCTTCGCAATACCAGCGGCAAGAGAGCGCTCCACGCGCAACACTCGCCTTTATAAAGGTTCGGTCGCCCCTCCATTGGCGAACGTCATCAGCAAAGTATTTTAACAACAAATTGATAATGTCACAAATCATGATAATTGATTTTAATATTTTGAAACCTTATTTTTTTATATTTCAGCGTCATAAAGTTATGAAATATTGATTAGAATTATTTCAGATTTATTTCAACAAATAAGTGTCAACATAAAGACTAATAAAATCAAAAGATTATTTAATTACGTTAATGAGACATCTCTAAATTACTATATTGAATAAACAGATTTTTGGTGATATTTAAATTAACCAATGAATGGTAATTAAATATTTCTAAAGTTAACTTAAATATTACTTTAATATTCTTCGCGGGGACATATATATTTAGCCTAAGTTACTCCTTATTACATCAGCTATCTGCCAGTGAAAGTCCCATTAAAATTGGTCCACCCGTTTCAGAGATTAGCCGGAACAAACAGACAGACAGACAAATATTGTAAAAAACGTTATTGTGATATATGTACTGTGTATACATCCATATGCATTTCTTCTCTATGTGGTTTCGTTCACCATAACAGAGTTTCTTATTTAGTGCTTACACTTCAGATTCTACTAAACAAACAATACTTTGTGATTACATGACACTCAGCGTCATAACATTTATTTGCTTATGAGTTTGAATTTTACGATGCGTTTTCAATGTACTCGCACAACAAAATTGTTATCAGTCCATATACCAATTTTAAAACATATTTACTGTTAATCGTAAAGTTTTCTCTACACGTCCTGTAACCAACTATAATCTTATTTATACAAGTGTTTCGTTGGAATGTTTGCTTATACACTATTTGCCTTGAATATAAATTAAACTAGTTGTCGAAATTTTTCTACCAGTTAAAATATTTCATTCAAACTTGTTGTACAAGCTACAATGAGTTTCAAGAACAAGGTAGTGTTGGTAACTGGCGGGAGTTCTGGAATAGGAGCTGCGATAGCAGAACTATTCTGTAAGTATAGAGCTGATGTCGTCATAGTAGGCCGAAATGAAGCTAATCTTCGTGCTGTTGCAGAGCATTGCGCGTCCATCGGTACCACCCCACTTACGATCACTGCTGATGTGACTAAAGACGAAGATGTCGCCACCGTTATTAATAAAACGATCGAAAAGTATAATAAACTTGACGTACTTGTCAACAACGCAGGCATCACAAAACTAACGAACATAGCAGAGGAAGATTTCATTCCAAAATTTGATCAAGTAATCAAAACTAACCTGAGATCCGCTGTAGTCCTAACGAAGTTGGCAGTACCGCATCTGATCAAAACCAAAGGAAATATCATTAATATGTCGAGTATGCTGAGTACGCATGTGAAAAAGACTCAAATCGTATATGGTATATCAAAGGCAGCCTTAGATTACTTCACAAGAGCATCGGCTATGGATTTGGCCGAGTTTGGCGTCAGGGTGAATTCCGTTAATCCTGGATATACAAGAACATCTATACTTGATACAATTGATAGTCCTTTTACATGGGAAGTATTAGGAGCTACATCTGCGCTTTCCAAGGTGTCCGAACCAGAAGAAATTGCTGAAATGGTTCTGTACCTAGCTGGAGATAAGGCTAGGAGTATGACTGGATCTTCTATTCTTATAGATAACGGTAGTAGTATAGTTATCTAGTGATTTTTTAATTCTATATAATTCGACGTAAGTTTTAAAAATTCCGGTCACATCATCATCATCATCATCAGCCCATATACGTCCCACTGCTGGGCACGGGCCTCCTCTACCATTGAGAGGGTTTAGGCCTTAGTCCACCACGCTGGCCTAGTGCGGGTTGGCGGACTACACACCTAAGAAATTCCTAAGAAGTTTTAGGTATGCAGGTTTCATCACGATGTTTTCCTTCACCGTTAAAGTACGTGATTATTCATTCATTCAGTGAATACACACATAACTTGGAAAAGTTAGAGGTGTATGCCTGGGGTTTGAACCCGCGAGCGTCGAGATTCTCGACCGCGCGCTCGAGGCCATCACGACTTCTCACAGAAAATATATAATTTAAAATGTATTGTACTGTTTCTTCTAGATTTTTTGAATACGTAATTTCAGTTTTGTAGAAAAAATATAATTATAAATGCTTGAAAGGAATGTATTTAAGTGAAAAAGAAAAATATTGTGGATCACATAAATAAAATATTGGATTAGTTTTCTATTGTTTCCTTTACAATACACATTTAATATAATGCACATACATACATATGTATGTATAGGTACGTATGTTGTAGCGTCCTAGTTATAGAGAAAAAAATATTATGACCTCTGCATTTTTTACCTGCGTGTCTATTGTCGTCATTAAGTTAATTGCCATTTTGAACTTGTTTATTCAAGGTGAAAAAATGCATGTTAAAAATATCAAACGGTCGTTAAATAATATTAACGCTTTAATTTTTTTTATATATATAATGGTATTTGTCTTAAGTCTTAGGTTATGATGGTTAATAAAGTATTTTTAAAATAGTAGCACGGACAATTATTCGCACTTCTACTTGATTGTAAGTAATATTGAATGCAAATATTATTCGTTGCTCCTTATTACATCAGCTATCTGCCACTGAAAATCCCGTTAAAATTGGTCCAGCCATTTCAGAGATTAGCCGGAACAAACAGACAGACAGACAAAAATTGTAAAAAACGTTATTTTGGTATATGTACCTACCGTGTATACATCCATATGCATTTATTAAAAAGCAGTTATTTCAATATTACAAACAGACACTCCAATTTTATTTATTTGTATACATAATACATACCACCGTACGTCCCACTGCTGGGCACGGGCCTCCTCTACAACTGAGAGGGTTTAGGCCTTAGTCCACCACGCTGGCCTAGTGCGGGTTGGCGGACTACATTTATTTGTATAGATGATTTATATTTCATCATCATCAGTCCATTTACGTCCCACTGCTGTGCACGGGCTTCCACTACAAGTGGACCCGCGACCGCCGAGAATCTCAACTTCGAGCCTAAACCTCGAGGCCATTACTACTTCATTTATAATAAATACGATCAACTTACATTAATATGTCCATGAAATATACGTAAATTATATATATATTTTTTAAATAACAAGAATGCAAATAACATCTGTTCAATGAACTTCGAAATGATGACGATATGCAAAAATGCAAATTGATCCACAATTCTCGCTTTATTAATATCTACATATAGGTAGTAGGTACATATGTTTCTAAACATCGTGATAAAACCTGCACACCTAAACGTTCTTAGGAATTTCTTAGGTGTGTAGTCCGCCAACCCGCACTAGGCCAGCGTGGTGGACTAAGGCCTAAACCCTCTCAGTTGTAGAGGAGGCCCGTGCCCAGCAGTGGGAGGTATATGGGCTGATTATGATGATGATATTACACTTATATTAGTCTCCTTAAAATTACTGTTACTGTTGAAGTTTTCACTTCTGTCGGCACTCCCGGAGTGCCACCCGTTGATTACTAGCAATTTTCATCTGGACGCAATTTTATTAAACAAAGAAGCCCATGTCATTTTTCAAGGTTCTACCAAATTATTCAAATAAAACCGACAGTTTTTTTATTATTTAATTATGTCATAAACAATAAATTGTATCCTCTTTATAATTTAAGTGAAGTTTTACTAACAGCCACGAGTAGCTAGAAGCTATTTCTTAATAACATCTGCACTCAATTGTATTCGCGAGGGTTCTTAACAAAAGGCAAACCGTGCCCGTTTGATTCCACGATCGGATACTTGGCTAATTGTGAACAAATATTTGCGAATCGGCCCGTGTTTGTGTTATCGCTTTTTAGATTTGTTCAGTGGATTTCGTGAACGCAGTAAAGAAGTTTCGTTCATTGATTTGTTGCCAGGTCTTGAGATTTTATTTATGTTGTTTGATATTTAGAAGTCATATAAGTCAAAATAAGCAATTTAGTTCGTGGTTTATCTATATTGTATCGGGGGAAAAAAAGATACATACATACATAAACTCACGCCTATATTCCCCGATGGGGTAGGCAGAGGTGCATTTATACACCCACATTTCGCCACGTAATAAGGGGCGAGCCTATTGCCGTTTTTCGGGCACATTTCCAGACTCCGTGCTGCTATTGAGAATTTCCTAATGGAAACCCCCAATAACACTTTGCCCGACCCGGGAATCGAACCCAAGACCTCTAGATCGCACGGCACATACATGTACCGCGAGACCACGAGGCAGTGCAGAGCAGAGCAGAGGAAAAAAAGATAAATTGCTAATCCATTAATTGACATCATTCTAACTATAGATTTCTCAATAGTAGCTGTTACGGTTATCCCTCACCAATCGACAAAAAAGCCGTCATGTCTCTACTGGAAATAGCTGATCAATAAACTGATTCCAGGTCTGAAGTAATAATAATAAGTTTTGCAAGTTATGGACGAATATCGCTAACCGGGTAAATACAGATTTCCTACCGTCAGCTTTTTTTTGTATAAATGCGTAAACGATAGGATGACACATCTATATTTTCCTGCATATATACATATTATATTATTATTATATTAAGAAGTGATGGCCCTGAGGTTTAGGCACGCGGTCGAGAGTCTCGGCGGTTGCGGGTTCAAACCCAGGCACACACCTCTGACTTTTCGAAGTTATTTGTGTATTCATAATGAATTATCACTTACTTTAACGGTGAAGGAAAAGATCGTGAGGAAACCTGCACGCCTAAAAAGTTCTTAGGATTTTCTTAGATATACATATAGTCCGCCTAACTGCATTAGGCCAGCGTGGTGGAGTAACCACTCAGTTTTAGAAGAGGCCCGTGACCAGCAGTGGCACGTATATGGGCTGATGATGATATTAACTATAGGATCGCCTCCTATTACGTGGGACTAATACATACCTGACGAAATGTGGGTGCAGAAATGCAACTCTACGTGCTTATGTACGAAGGGTTCGTCGGGGAACAAAGTCGTGAGGTTATGTGTGTTTGTCCCGCAATTTGTTCTTAAAATTAAAGCGTCATATTCCTAGATAAAACTAATTTAAAAAATAGGAAAATAATTTCAGCTTGAAAATATCTAAAGTGTTGTTTAGTGGGTGCTAGGTTCAGGCGCACAACTCAGAGGCTGGGAGCGCGCCAACGATAGCGCCAGTTTATTGACTACGGCCTGGTCTGCCGAGATACTGCTATGTACTAATACACTATACGGTTTGTTTTCATATTAAATCATAGTAATTGTAAGTCATGATGGCCTCGAGGTTTGGCCACGCGGTCCAGAATCTCGATGGTCGCGGGTTTAAACCCCAGACACATCTGACTTTTCGAAGCTATGTGTGTATTCACAAAGAATTATCACGTACTTTAACGGTGAAGGAAAACATCGTGATGAAACCTGCACACCTAAAAGTTCTTAAGAATTTCTTAGTTATGTAGTCCGCCAACCCGCACTAGGCCAGCGTGGTGGACCTTAGTCCAAGTCCTTAGCCTAAACCCTCTTAGTTGTAGAGGAGGCCCGTGCCCAGCAGTGGGACTTATATGGGCTGATGATGATGAAACTCCTTTTGGACATCATTGTCCTTGTCGTAAAGTAGTAGGTACCACTTTTATATCTTTACTGTGTAAAATAATTTTTAATTACATAAGCGATAACTCTGCGTACTGCCATGAAAAAACATCAGTAATGCCAACTTGACGCATAAAATTCAAACAAGAAACAAGTGTTGCCGTGAGTTTCACTATCCCCTCACAAGCTGATGTGTTATCCAATTAAGTAGTATAAAATCTTCCAAACAACACTCTCATATTTAAAGCTGGCAACACGAACTGAAGCACTTAAGGAGAAGCTTCCAATCTTAGTAAAAACCGTTAAGGTAAGTGCCGCTGTTGCCGGCCGTGCGCTAATAACACGCGTAAATATCATCAGAGGGCTTAATATTAAAACGGCCATACAATGCCTGAACGTTAACACGTCAACGTTAGGTGGAGGACACATTGAGATGAATACTGTTCTTCTGTTACAGCATGCTCTTAGAAGACGGTCACACATGTATGCAAATTATGACCAGCCTTAATATATATTTTGCATGCTTTTGTCAGGATAAGACTATCTTATATACAGGTACATTATATACATTATATTAGACTGTATATAAGTAGATCTACTGCAATACTATCATGGCAATCATGAGTTTACAACCAAAACACATGACTCTACAAAGTAGTGTATTTTGATCTTCCAAGTATTATAAGAGTGAATGAAAACAATGCTACAGAGAGAAGATATTAGATCTTCTCTCAGGAACTCATATAAAGGTCCATACCGAGCAGTGGTATGTATATGGCATCTGATTAAAGTAAATAAACACTTATGCAATAAACTTTAAACGCAAATTTACCCACAACAGAACTAAACCGTTCAAACAATCAAAACGTCCTTTAATCTTTAACAAGAACATGCAAACGGCTATTTACAGTAAACCGTTTAAATATTCCGAGCTATTTACATTAACAAAAACATTATAATGTAAGCCTAACCTAACTCGGAGGCGATACTAAGACGCTCGCAAGATAGTGCTCGGGGGTCATCGCAAACAAATGAGGGGTGTAAATCCACCCCAAGCCCACCCCGTCCGTGCAGGTGCCTCCACAGGTAGCACTTGCTCAACCCTTTCTTGGCTAACATATGGGTATACGGCGAAGATTTGTCTAAAGCTGGATGGGGCTAATAAAACACAGTGTAAGACGCGGTGTTTTAGTATTTTGCTTTTATGCAAGGGATGTAAAAAAATTGCAATGGATTTGTGGTAAAGTTAAGCAAACACATCATAACTGCAAGTTGTCTATCTACGTTAAACTATTTATGTTAAACTTACTAGGCTTAACCGAACTTATGTTTGTTTAAACACGCTAACTTAACAACGAGCTACATGCATTCACGTAATCATCACACTTCACTAAATTACGAAGAATCACGAGAGACATTTTTAAATATAATATAACGCTCAAATGATATTCTTCATCGAAAAATATCTTCGTTGTAAAATTTTGGACTCGCCTAAATACTAAAGCTCTTTCTTATCCACGAAACTACGATCCACGGACCACGTATATCGTGCGGGTGTGTGCGGTTAAGACAGTTGAAGTGTTTCGGACGTCCTAGTGGATTTATAGGCGGACTCTATTGGTTCTATTTTGTGAGGGTAGTACGGGCGATGGTAAATTAAGCTGCTTGTGTTACGATTCCAAATCTTCACTAAAGCGGAGACAGGACGCCACAAAACCATCTCATTGACTAGCATTCGCTGCATTTCTGCCTTGTAAAAAGCGACTATGGTTGAATGTGTAGACTGAAATTATTATCGAACTTAACTGTCATGGAATTTGATTTATTTAATTGTTGTTAATTTCCGAGTAAATTTATTAACTGAAATAGTAAAAATTATAGTCATCACTATGTAACATTATTTTTTCGTAGATATAATGATAAATTTAATTAATCTTTTTCATTACCTTGTGTTATTTCTAATCTCCTAGTATTTAAACATTTATTCCCCACTTTTTTAATTTATTCTATATCTTCTTTACTAAATATTTATTGGCAACCTCTTTAAACATGTAAAAGAATTTAATCTTTGTATCAATATTCTAACAATGTCTTGATTCTAAAAGAGCAAGTTTCCGGCCTGTTCTTCTCTAGTGATGACTGCTTTCCGAACAGAGTAGTGAAATTATGAAATGGCTGTATCTAAGTGATATATTTGAGATTATATGGATTCAATAAATATTATTTCATTTCATGTCTATCACAATAAAGCGCTATCAATCACAAATCCATAAGAATTAAAAGATTACATCAATCAATCACTCCAATAGAACAAAATCCATTTTTCCGACGTCCCTATTCCCAATCCACACCAAAAGTAATATGCAATGGAAACAATTCTAGCGGTAATTGGTATAGTCGTCTCTAGAGCTCTCAAGACGCTGACATACGACGATATTGTGTAAATTGTATACCCATATTTCGGACGTGACAGATACGGGTGCCGCTACCCCATTAGTAGACGTATTTTTTGTTATGTCACTTCGCCAAAGTTATTTGTCTGTGTGCATTTATTGCTGAATTATAAGATTTGGAAGTTAGAAAGTGTATATTAATATATTGATATTGAATTTTTCCATTAGGAAATTCTCAGTAGCAGCACGGAGTCTGGAAATATACCCAAAAAGCGGGAATAGGCTCGCACCCTATTACGTAGGACTGATACATACCTGTCGAAACTTTAGAAATGCACTTATGCCTACCCCTTTGGAGGACACAGGCGTGAGATTATGTTTTATTAATTGTCTAGAAATTATCTTTCAAAAGATTTTAATTTCTTGAATCAAATTAAGTTTCCATGCTAATTTCTTTGCTGTAATGAAATATGGGATTGTGTTCAGGGTACATGCAAGGTGACTGATAAAAGAACATAGTAATCGCTCCTTACAATCAATTGACTGCGCGGTTATTTACGATCTTGGTCAATCAGTATATTATAATAAGTCTTTAAATAAATTAATCATTCAAATAAACTTACAAAAAAGTAATCCAATTGATCTGTTACAAAAAAATATATAAAAATAAAAAAACTTGACATATTCATTAACAATTCATGCGCGGACATCCATCCATTTTCACTAACCTGTATGTATTACCTTGTAATATAGATATGGGAAGAAATAAATATTGTTTGCGCTGGTATCATAAATAAAGCTGGAGACAGACGAAGGGACACGCGTCACCTTTTGATACATTTCCGCTGTCGTTATTAATGACAAGTCATCGGTGCCGTCCCGGCGGGCTGTCAGATGCAGGGGCGCCACTACAATAGTAAAAGAATCTTATTTAGTTTATAACTCCTTGGACATTATTAAGTATTTTATGTTTAAATATTTTTAATTTCTTTAGAATTGGTTTCACTCCATTAATAGAATATGTTTGATTTTTAAATTGGACTGCCTCGTGGTCTCGCGGTACAAGTATGTGCCGAGCGATCTAGAGGTTCTGGGTTCGATTCCCGGGTCGGGCAAAGTGTTATTGGGTTTTTCCATTAGGAAATTCTCGGTAACAGCACGGAGTCTGGAAATGTGCCCGAAAAACGGCAATAGGCTCGCCCCCTATTACGTGGGACTGATACATACTTGGCGAAATGTGGGTGCAGAAATCTGCCTACCCCTTCGGGGAATACAGGTGTGAGTTTATGTATGTATGTATGTAATTTATCTAAGTGTAATTAATTAAGGTGTACACTTGACGCGGGTGTTCCGAGACGCCATCTTCATGATCACAGGTTCAAATTCCAGGTACACCTCTGATTTTTCGAAGTTAAGCGTTTATTCATGACGAGCTACCAGGATAAAGCAAGGACACCACAAAGTTTTCTACGAAGAATATCATAATCAGATGAAGTACCCTCGAAATAAGGTCATTTTCTAGAAAGAGCATTAAAATGTTCACGTACCCAGCTCTAATTCATTCAAATAAAACGAAGAACTATTTAATTCTAAGAACTGAATTAATAAAGACGCAATATAATACAACATTGTAATATGGCTATTATTATACCAGATGTTTAAACTGTTACGGTAAAATGACGTCTGTTTGATTACCTCACGATCGTCATAAAATAAACAGTTAAATTTCAACATATTTAGAATATATAATTTTCCATGATTAAGTACATTTTATTAGTCATATGTGCACAGATTACAAATTAATTACGTCCACACTTATCTTAAACCTTCCATTGATAAATCTTCTATATGTCTTTACCAATCAGTTTTTGTATCTTGAGATTACCACGAACGAGACGAACAAAAAAGAAAAGGTTACGATTAATTACAAATGACCAAGACAAATAGATGCTACTGTAAAGTCTTATCAGCTTATTGACATTTAATTGATATTCGTACATAACTCAAATCGGTATACGGTCACGCTTAAGAAAAATGGGATACGTACTAAGATAATTTTGTTACTCCTAATCTAATATAAATAAATAAATAATGATACGGTTAAAAACACTTCATACAAGTCTTTATTAAATTGTATTAAATTAAATTTGCAATATCCTTTGACCTATTTTTAAAATGTCCCGCAACAACCCTAAAGCATTTCATACGTCGCGACCTGCCCAGCATAATAATAGATCGGGCCGCGGGTGGCACATCGCCACCCCTTAATATCATGTGAGAGGCGCTCTGGTAAATTTATCAATAGCATTATATCGCGCTCGTCTAGCTCTCTGTGTGTTGCGTCTTATATTTTATTCAACGTGCGATGTTTTGACATTGATCTCCGTTGGTTGGTGCGGAAATCCTTCCCGTATACAATATGTTCCGTTTGCACCTTTGACTAATAAAAAAAAACCTAAAATACACACCAATGACATTGACGTTTGACACGCCTCTTACTTTTTAAATAATTGACAGCCCCGTGGCGCAGTTGGCTAGACACCAGCTTGCAAAACGAGAGGCCGCAGGTTCGATCCCCGCACCGAGACAAATATTTGTGTGATCCACAAATATTTGTTTCGGGTCTGGGTGTATGTGAGACCGAAAAGTCTCTCGTAGTTTCTGATACCCACGACACAAGACTTGTATCTTAGTGTGGGATCAGAACTATGTATGTGACTGTTGGGTGTATTTATTTATTTATTAATAATGTTGGCACAACTGAGTTCTTGTATGCAAAATTAAAACGCATAAATTTAAAAATCGAATATATTCTCGTGTAGTAATCTTAACAATCCGTCAACGCCAAAAGCAATTGTTAATCCTTTAAAGCATCCAAAATATTAAATTATCCAACAGGATTCGTACGTATGTTGGGAAAATGTTATTTATCGCAGCCTATACGTTGCCTTATTTATAAGAAAGCACGGCCCGCGTTCGGGGAGATGAAATTACGTGATACCATTTGGAATCAAAGTGAAATACTGCTGGTGTACGGGCACAATCAGTTGTTACCTGCCGCCCCCCACCGTGAGGGGGTGATGTTTTTATTTGGACTTAAGTGGATGGCTTGATTCTATTGCGATATTGATAATTCGATTCCAGTAAGTGTATAAGGGTTCTTGAAAACATGTATTTTTTGTTTTTACTTCGAATTTTTATATAAGACGGGCTTAATCCCGATTATCGTGCTCATTTTCATGGCGAAAAAACTTTTCTCGCCCTTAAAATCAAAGTCAGATCCTATCGATCGAACTAGATATATATACCTCAGATTTATATTAGTTTTCCCCATATAAAATTATAATACCCATGAAATAGTGTAATAGCTATAGAATAAAAGCTTTGTCACTCAGACTAAAGGTGGAAAGGACGGCTATATGAAAATAGAGAAATGAATGGGGTGAGGAATTACTTACCTACTATGAAAAAAAAACGAATCAAACAGCATAATAATTTAGCTACATATTTTATTTATTGAGTTATTTCAAGATTATATACCGTTTAAAACCTACATGCATACATAACGTCACGCCTGTATTCCCGAAGAGGTAGACAGAGGTGCCTTTCTACACCCTAATTTCGCCAACTGATATAGCAAATATAGTGGCGTGGATTATACACAGAAATTGACGTGACTAGAATTAGCGTCAAACCGTTAGAATTGAAAAATTAAAAGAGGCATTTATCCACTCAGAATAGTGACTAAAGTATTCTCATACAGTAGAACTTATAAATGGCTAAAGATGTCTACCTGTTACATTGTCGACTAACGGGAAACAAATAACTATTGACCAGGATTCACAATTATTAAGCGCCTTTGTATCAAGATTAAGTCAGAACTCAGAACCGATTAAAAACGAGTTTGCGTGGATAACTCTGACGCATTTTAAATATAAGTGTCCGTATAAGAAAGTGCTTATTATAATTCTTAAATGTACTCCAATGTGGGTTTGATCACTTCGTATTTGAACCAAGTTAAAGATGACAAAACAAATCTAGCCATCCAGTAATTTAAAGTAACGTGTTATTATAGTTACGGCCTTTATTTTAGTATATTTTTTGTGATTGATGATAATGTAAATGCTAAAGTAATAGTGTTAAATTATAAAATAACCATTTTATAAATGTATTAATGTAGCAGTAGTATTATATTGTAAATCTACAATGGTCAGTGAATTCTAAACTTCTTCATTAGCAATAACTAAACGGAAAAAATACCGCGACTGCAGCTGTCAACGTCAACGTACAAAATTGCCGTTTTGTGTCAAAACATAGGATATTCGGTTTGTTTTTAAAATGGATACGCGATTGTGCGAGTATAAATTAGCAAATCATAAGATGTTTAAGGAGTTAAAGGATGGATTATCTGAAAATCCCAGTGGAAAGTTGCGTAACTTGCTGGATATGAGAGACGATGTCGTTTATGTGTGGAGTGCCAAGGAAAATTGTTTGTTGTGTTTAAACTTGAAACAACTGGAAGAACATGGAGAAGACACTATGTATCAGGTAATTTTTGACTATGTTTTGGTATATTTATAACGAATTAAAGTGTAAATATCAGCCGGCGTGACTAGCTTTTAAATTTGAGGTTATGTTTTGGTGTCAAGCAATGTTTGGAAAGTTATTATGCTTTATTTGTCAATAGTTCTTTCCCATATTAGAGCAGTTCTATTATTTTAAATGGCGAATAGTGGATTTAGTTAAGATTTAAAAATTTAGGGGCGTTTTTTGATGATTTATGTGTGTACTACATGACTTCAACCATCTATAATATATGAATTTGGTGTATGGTTTCCTATTTTTTTATAAAACTATTCAATACTTGATAGTAATTATTAAAAGTCTAAGTGATTCGTTATCAGATAATTATAAATTAAAGAAATATAAATAAAAATATTTTACTCGCTAAAGTAAGATTTTGAAGTATGGTGATATGTTTTTTTCCTTTTGAAGGTTACAACCAATTTATATAATTCCTTTAATTTTGAGGAAGATTAACAACTACTTACATTGGTTTCGTAAAATAGTCCTAATTATAAGAAGCGCATCTGTCTCTTTATGACTACAATAAAGTGACCACAGTTATACCTGATGGTAAGTCCCAATAGACTAAAGACTGGTAACATATAGTCTTAGTATGTTATAACTAGTCAAGTCTATGGAAGTCATTAGGGGAGGCCTATATTCAGCAGTGGACTTCCTTAGGCTGATAATGATGATGATGATGATATAACTAGAACTTGAATCAATTTCCTTTGAACAATAGGATGGTGCCGTCATTGTGAGCAAAACGGAAACATTTAGATTGAGACAAAGCAATTTAGATTTTATAATGTTCTTGAAACTTAAAGTGCTATTGTTTATTGTGTGTTTATTATTAACTATTCACATTAGTTTTTTGCAATCTTGAAACTATAAAATGATGTATTTGATATGTAACTTACAAAATACAATTAGGAACCAACTTTTCTGTAGGTAATTAGGTATATTAAAAATTAACAAATATTTATGGTGAAATCTTTATGAGAAACCCTGTAGGCATGAGAGCTCTATAAAAATATATTTTCAATTAACCCAAGTACCACTAAGTAAAGACTGAGGGTGTTATTTGTGTGTAGTACTCATATGTCATGCAGTGTGGCGGTACTTCAATAGAAGTTCAAATGCCCAGTTTGCCTTAATAAATTCCAAATAATAATTTTCAATCTGTAAATCTTTATTTAACACAAGTAATTTGACATATAAATGACCCCACAATAAATAATTATAAACTAGATATTACACAATTAACATGTAACATTTTTGAGCTTCTATGGAAGTACCGCCACTGATGTCATGCTCTATAATTTTAGTTCCAATTAAGAATTCTCTGACATGATATATTTATTTATTTACACTTCCTTGTATGTACAAAAAATTATAAAGAAACTTATCTATTAAAAATAAGACAAGCGGCGGCCTTATCGCTCTAGGCAATTTCTTACAGGCACCCTTAGGATGGATAATAAAAGAGGAAAAATAAAGAGGGTAGAATAAAGTGCAAAGACGGAAGTAAATAAAAAAAAAAACAACTTAAATAAATAATACTAATAACTTTGAGTAAATAAAAATTATCATCATATTTTTAAACATATACTTACACACACATAATCTCACGCCTGTACTCCCCGAAAGGGTAGGCAGAGGTGCATTACTGCACCCACATTTCGCCACGTATGTATCAGTCCCACGTAATAGGGGGCGAGCCTATTGCCGTTTCTCGGGCACATTTCTAGACTCCGTGCTGTTACTGAGAATTTCCTAATGGAAAAACCCAATAACACTTTGCCCGACCCGGGAATCGAACCCAGGACCTCTTGATCCCACAGCACATTCTAGTACCGCGAGACCACGAGGCAGTCACATATACTTACTTACACTTAAATACATAAATAAACATATGCAATATAAAACAAAATATATTAAATAAACATATATTGTTAGCAAAGATATGTTTTACAAATTTTAATGTATAATTTTTATTTCCACAGGTAAGTGACTAAATTTAGGAGTGAAGCAACAGCATATGTGTGAGTAAAAAAGACTGGTTTTGATAAAAACTAAAATTATGGACATTACTGAACATGGATTCAATAGCCAGATAATTTAGTTGTTATCAATTCATTGGGAAAGGTTTGTGCATTTTGTTTACTAAAGACTGTCCTTGCACTTTTCAAGTTTTCTATGCAGGGTTAGTCCTGTGTCCATTTCTTGGGTAGGGCTAGGAGATATTGAGTTTTTAGTAAACTATTAGTTACACTTACAGCAGAGTCTGGAAATACACATACCTAACCAAGATATACAAGGGTATAGAAAGTCTCATCTGCCTAACAGGGTAACAGATGGTAAATAATAACTTCACAGATGTTATCATTCTATGTAAAATTATCTTATTGGAAATTAAAATATATATAGAATGCAGTGCGGTCAAAATAAAGTTTCGAATTGGAAAGGAATCATCAACATTATCTTACTAACAGTTAACATATTATGGCTTATTTGAAGGTGATACATTACACACTAATCCTTCAAGTGATATAGCATGGTCACCGTCCAAGCTAGTTTCCAATAATATCACCCGCAAGAACAATGAATGTGTTTTGTACACACATATATGTAAATGTATTAATTTTTTATATTTTTTATATACTGTAATGTATCAGAAGCAGTTTAAAAAATATATTTACACTACCTACATAATAACGTACACATACATAATACAAAAATATTTGTATTTGTGTATTTTCGCTTTTCAATATACGGTTTTCTTAAGAAAAAGTATAAAGTGAAGAATATATAAATAATTAAAAATATAAGTCTTTCTGTATTTTTTTATGAATAAATAAGGTAAAGTGCGTTCTTGGCAACCCTATAGGATTTAGCGCGTATTCTGTCGCGACAATATATCGGCGATCGTACTCGTAATATTTCAGTTCACTGAATTATAAAAATAAAAATAATTAAGGGTTTAACGAATGCTTCCCGTATTTGTGATAATTTAGTAGAAATATATAATTATTTCATAGTTAAAATAATCACATACCATCATTACGGCAGTTACCAATCATATAATAAAGTATTAAACATTAAACACCCAATAATCACATACTATAATATTTCATATTGTGATACTGTTGTAAATATAAAAATTTAATTACGAGTCTTTTTTGTCCCTCGAACGCCAATACCTAAAATAAATACTTATTATTTGCAGACCACACGATATTTTTATATGCGGGAATAAAATCTACGATCTCTCGTTACACATTTTGTTTTCAAACTAACGACGATACGAAGATTGTCGTATGTTTGGAATTACATTTTTCGTAACATACATACATTTTATGTAAACGTGCATATGTTGTGAGCAGTTCTTTTACGCAAAAAAGATCGGCCGTTCCGCGCCCATTCTATACGCCTTAATCGAACTCGGCAATTAATCAATTAAAGCCCAAAAACGTAACAATAAACACATTACAAACGGCTCGTGTCCATTGAAAAGAGCTCTCGATTACTCGGACCGCCATTAATCTCACTTGGTGAGCCCACCACGGAATTAATTATCCCCTGACCATACGATTTAATGGGCTTCCTAAGGGACCCTGAGGTTTCCTATTAAATCACTACATCTCATTGGCCGATTTATAGTGACCAGTGCGCCTCCGAATTTGGGGATCAGTGGGCCAGGCTGAGGCTTCTATTGAGACGCCAAGCTTAAGGACGTTTGGCATTTTAAATTGATTGCTCTTGCTGATTACTTGTTTGGGAATTGTTATGTTGGACAAGTGGTCAGTGGGTGTTGTGTCGGGTTCCATTATTGATGGTTTGTTAGAACTTGTAGTAGTGTATGGAGATTCGTATGTAAGGGATCTTAGTTTAAAAAAAAAACTGCTTTTTGAAATAAATGAAATATTTGAAACTGAATATGCATTGGCAGATCTAAATATTATTTATACTTTACTATATTATTAAGTCTATATTATTAAAAAATATATAATAATAACCAATCAAAAGATTTCCAATACAGTCTACTAGAAGACGCCTCCATCCGCTAACCTGGCTATAGAACAAATTATAATTATTAACTAAGTTTGGTAACCCAGCAATTAAAATAAAAACATATGTATTCGGCGACGTTCATACGTTTTTCGTTTAAACAATTCCCAATCCTATGACATAGGATTCTCTACCAGCTAACATAAACATTGATTTAATGGCAATTGTGCCATTAAAGACATAACATAAGAACACAGATCCTAAAGCGGTCCCAGCGTAACGTTTATAACGTCTTAAGGTCAGCCTATATATAAAGAGCTATAACCGCGGTCCTTCCTTCACAATTTATTGCAAAGGATTTGCCCTTCGGTCCGGCGGTCCTTCTCGGGACGATTGTTAATCTGAACTTAGGTGTACTTTTCACCTCTCTGCGAGCCAAGACGCCCTTAAATCTGGCCGAATTACTTTCACCCCGGTTTGAGCTTGCAAATATAATATATTTGAGCTGGTAAAATGTTCCGTTGTGTCCACGTTGTGATTATAATCCGGAATATATCTTTAGCAGAAGTATTAGATTAGTGACTGCCTCGTGGTCTCGCAGTACAAGTATGTGCCGTGCGATCTAGAGGTCCTGGGTTCGATTCCCGGGTCGGGCAAAGTGTTATTGGGTTTTTCCATTAGGAAATTCTCGGTAACAGCACGGAGTCTGGAAATGTGCCCGAAAAACGGCAATAGGCTCGCCACCTATTACGTGGGACTGATACATACTTGGCGAAATGTGGGTGCAGAAATGCACCTCTGCCTACCCCTTCGGGTAATACAGGCGTGAGTTTATGTATGTATGTATATAAGTATTAGAAAAATTCTTTAAGTAAGTGGAATATGTATAGATAATATATAATAGGAGTATTAAGTCTCTCACTAATGGGAGAAAGCGAAAAAAGAAGGAGAGTTGCAGCTTATGATAACGAGGCCTCTGGTAATGATATTCAGTAAACAAAACACAATTATAAGTTTAATTATCTTGTCTATTTCAACAGCTGGTATAACTATGTCAAAATACTTAATTATTTTCAGCCGGTGTCAATTTGTTCCGTTCATAGTTTTTATATCATTATTAGTTACGCTAATTTGAGTATGCATATAGAAGTATAGATCAAACCGCATATAAAATTTAACGTAACATGTAACTTTCACGTTGCGGTAATCCGGTATGGGCATACATCGCCTGATGGCAAACATGAAGCGTGACCCACTTGACCCACCTAGGTGTATTCCTTGTGCAAATATTGTCACAATTACAAGATAACATCGGCGTGTAAACAGCGGCGCGGATGCTGCCCCGTGGCGTGTCGAGGAGGATGGCGGTTTTGGTGACGAGGCCTAAGTTTATTAGGAGTAGCGGATTTCGTTGAGTAATTTTTCTATGTGATCAACTTGTTTATGTACCGAATTTGTGGTATAATGAGTTGAAAGTAGGCTGTAAAATATAGGATGAGGGTTGTAAAAAACTTATGATATATAGTTTAAAATCAATAAGTAACTTGCTAATCCGCTGGAACTTGCCGACAAATTTTGTTCTTCTTCACATCTCATTCAAATATATTATTATATTAAATGTAGATGAATACTTAGGTACATAGATAGTGCAACGCTAATGCGTAATGTGTGAAGAAGTAGTAAGAGCGGCATTTCTACCCCCACTTTTCGCCAATTGTGTCGTCAAACTCCGTATCACTACTGAGAATTTGCTAACACTTTTACCGCTGCGGAAACTCGGCCCTCTAGATCGCACGAAACAAAAGCATTTGTGTTATATTAAAAATACATTAATTAAATAAAATCGCCATCATGTAATACCGTGTACCACGTCCCCGAAGACATTTTCGTCCGTGCCTTAAGATCGTTTTATTACCAACCCGGATGGACTTCTGCGATGGATGGTGGGGAATGTAAATTTAGTGTACGGAACCGGACGCGTGGAGGTGAGCGTCGGATTGTCTTGTTTTTGCCCGGACCGCATTAACAACGAGCTTTGTTAACACCGTCGCGTAATTTTTACTTGGAATAATTATTGTATGTAATATTATCTTTAGTAACTTCAGTGTTTTGGCTGTGATAGTGTGACATACCGTTAGCATAGGTGTGGGTAGTTATAAGAAATTATTAAATACATTTAAATTTGATAAACTAATTTCCTTTTAACCTACTTAGATTTTGCCTTTTCGTTCTTTGTTAGAGAGTTTCTTGCAGAGTTTTTATTAGTCATAAAGAGGAACTCCGTATTAATTGCAACTAATTGACATAAATAAATCCTCATCTTAATTTAAAAAAAAAATTAGAAATATACTGTTACATTTAAAAAAATCTTTAATTACGTCTCGTTGTAAACATATTACTTTTTCTCACTCTTTAACCAGACAGTCCATTTTCGACCTTATCAAACAGACATAGGCTATGTTTACGTTTGCAAGAACATCGGTTCCGTTCCGAAGAACGGTTCCCGTTGGCGTGTTCGCCTCAGCTTTGCACAGACGTGTTAGATCGATGTGTTTAATGTACGTAGATCGAAATGCGTGCCTCACACAAGCCCGGTTTAATTTGGTGGCTGTCCATTTGTTCCGATTGCTTGCTAATTTATAGTTGTTGTGCGAATCGGATGCCTGTTTGCGGATGGGAAAAGTTTCGCCCCGATTTACGATGTTTGAACTGTTCGATTGTGTGGTCTGGCCTTTTGTAACTTGTCCTGACTGAAGAGCCTGTTTAGTTGTATGCTTTTTAGTTGATTCACCTCACAATGTGGTGAATATATTGAATGAATCGAGACTGTCTGCTGTTTCCCGCAGTATTCTGTTGAGCGAGTACACTTTGATTTTCTGTTGGTATCTGTCATTGGTATATTCATACTCTCATCATCACTTGTGGGGTAACAATAAACAAATGAACATCATCTTTTAACAGTTCATATTTCACTTGTACGTCAATCAACTGCCTTACAACTACGCCTAAATAAAACCAAGGTATAATATGTGTTTCTTAAAACAATTTGACTAGAGCAGAGGTTAAGGACGAGACATGGTCAAGAATTATTGGACTCTGGCATTCCCACCACTAAACATGAAACGCACATGCAAAAGTTTTGCTTCAAAGTGGTTTTAAGACAGTTTTACCACTCTGTTCATTCTACTAGCTCTGCCATAGCCAAAATTCAAGTTTTGCCTCAATGAATATCCCGTCCGAATGAGCAGTAGAATCCCACCGCACAACTAACGCAAGCGAAGTGATAATTTGAGCACCCTCGTAATCTGACCGTATATTAATCAAACTTCCACGCGTCCATGAAACATTAACAAGCGAGGTTTCTTGTATCGATACTTTGGTCCTCTCAAGGCGGATTAGGTAAAGGATTTGTCGGCCCGAGGCGATACGGTCCGTTCTTTGTCTAAACCGATTGGCGGCCCCGCGGGACAGGTGCAAGCTTCCTTACTAAGGCTTTTAATTAATAATGTCTCGATACTGTGTGTATGTTGTGATTTAGATGATAGGGGCGAGTGTTTGTCTTGGGAGTTGAGATGCTACGTTGATTTATTCTTGCGTTTATTCACCTTTGTTGGTATTTTTATTACCTGAATACACTTTTGTACTTTTTGTCGATTCTGTATCTAATAAATTACGGACCTTTGACCTAGTTGTAAAGTGTTCTGAGATCTGCTTCCGAAGTGACAAGTGGGGTAAATTAAGGTCTAACGCCTTTTCCGACCGGTTTGATTGGTTTTTCGTTCAAGTGAAGGTCTGCATTGAACAATTACTATTAGTATTTCAATTACTGATCGATCAGATTTACTCAGTCACTGATCGCGCTATATTTTAATTTTTTATTCCGGCAAATGTTTATTAGCAAGACGTATTCTATTTATTCCGTAGGATAAAAAATAACGAGTGAAACATTTTGATGACATAAATATTTGTCTTGTTACAAGAATTGAACCTGCGACTTCTATTTTCGCAAGTTTACTAACTGCGATATGAAAGCTGTCAAATTGCGACTAATTAATTCAACAGTCGACCTTACAATAATCTATTCAACGTCATTAATCAAACATTTTCACAAACTCCAGTGTTAATAACACATAGACACACAAGTCCCAGGGTGGCAATATATCTGGGCCTTCCGGTGGCTGCGGAGTCCCCCGCCGACCCCTGACCTCAGCACATAGGGCGCGATTTGTCGATCTCCGGAGCATTGTCCCTGCCGATATTAAGATATATCGAAAGTCTTGAGAATAGACGCGTTGTAATATTGATTAATTTATGAGTGAATCCACATTTATGACTGCCTCGTGGTCTCGCGGTACAAGTATGTGCCGTGCGATCTAGAGGTCCTGGGTTCGATTCCCGGTTCGGGCAACGAGTTATTGGGTTTTTCTATTAGGAAATTCTCAGTAGCAGCACGAAGTCTGGAAATGTGCCCGAAAAACGGCAATATGCTCGCCCCCTATCACGTGGGACTGATACATACCTACTGGCGAAATGTGGGTGCAGAAATGCATCTCTGCCTACCGCTTCGGGAAATACAGGCGTAAGGTTATGTATGTATGTATTTAGTTTCAATGAGTCACGGATTTACGTCTGGCTTCATATGTATACATCAGTGGCGGTACTTCCATAGAAGCTTAAAAGCCCAGTTTGCCTTTCAAAATTCCGAATAATAATCTTTAAGCTTTAAATCTTTATTTAACAAAAGCCATTTGGTTAATAAAGACCCCACAATAAACAATTATAAAGTAGACATTAAACAATTAACGTGTAACGATTTTGGGATACATAAACTGACGCCTGTATTCCCTGAAGGGGTAGGCAGAGGTGCATTTCTGCACCCACATTTCGCTAGGTATGTATCAGTCCCACGTAATAGGGGGCGAGCCTATTGCCGTTTTTCGGGCACAAAATGTAAAATAAAACGTACATATATAATAAGAGTATACTCAGCCTATCGCCGTCCACTGCTGAACGAAGGCCTCCCCAAGTAGGCGCCAACCATCCAGGTCTTGAGCAGCCCTCATCCATCCGCTACCCGCCACCTTTCTCAAGTCGTCGGACCATCGTGCTGCAGGACGTCCTACACTACGTTTGCCTAAGCGCGGTCTCCACTCCAACACTTGTCTGCTCCACTGGAAGTCAGACCGTCGGCAGACATACAATAAAATATATATCATGGAAAGAACATACATATGCAAGTAACCTGATCGAAGCCAACTAAGCACAAATAATTCTTATCACAGCTATTTTTAGAATTCTACACAAAAAACAGAGTATAAGTACACTAAAAATAAAGTTTTGTTGTAGATACATGTACTTTACGTTGTAATTATATTTTTTTTTTTTTTTTTTTTTTTTTTTTTTTTTTTTTTTTTTCCGCGGGGAAAATCCTATTTACGGACCATCCCACCCCCGGAGGGGCGAGGGTGTGTCGGACTCACCGGCGCCTTCCGACCCAGCATAGATGTTACCGCCCGTGGTTGTTGCGGGCGGCCGCTGGGCCGGGTCCCTACCAAAAATAAATGCGCCGTAATACCGACTAAAAACCCCGCGACGGCCACCATCAGCGCATTCAGCGAGACGGCCCCGGAATACCCTGAAGCCAGAGCTATGGATTGACCCGGGACCGCCTCTGCGCCGTGCCAAAAGGCATGCCAACAGATGTTAGTTCCTCCTCGGGGGCCGCCAAGGTAGGGACGGCGGCCCCGCGTGGCCTCTGGGCGCCGGGCTAGATGTTGTCCCGGCGCCTCCTACGTCGCCTATTGCGACGAGCGGGATCGGTCTGCTCCCGATCCCGCTCCGCGCTCTCCTTCTGCGAAATGACACGTTCGCAGAAGGAGAGCATAGCTTTCCACGACCTCCGGCTGCCGACCATGGCAGCGACCACAGTCGGCAGCGAGAGGTCTCTCCCCACGACCGCTACTAGAGCGCTGCGCTCCTCGTCCCAGGCTGGGCACTCCTCCAGCGTGTGCTGGGCCGTGTCCTCACGGCAGTTGCCACAATGGTGGCACACGGCGGACTCCTCCACTCCAACGATGCGACACAGGTACGCACCGAAGCAGCCGTGCCCGGTGAGCACCTGCGTCAGCCGGAAGGTCGGCGCACCGTGGCGCCTGTCCATCCACTGCTGGAGGACAGGACGCACTGCCGCGACGGTCGCTACGCCAGCACTTGGACTCTCCAGCCTGGAACGCCACTCCTCCACGGCGGCGCTGCGGAGGGAGGCCAACATGGCCTCGACCTCTCTGGGGGCTGGTCTCTGCCCGGTTCGCCGGTACGCCTCCTCCCGCCAGAAGAACACTGACGAGAGGGACTGGGCGTCCAGCTCCCAGGGCGGAGTACCCGCCAAAACACAAGCCGCCTCGTGCGAAATCGTGCGGTACCCTCTAACGATTCGCTGCGCCACTATACGCTGCGGACGATGCAGCAGGCGGACGCAGCGAGCGCCGAGGGAATTGGCCCACACGGGACACCCGTACAGGGCCATGGACCGCACGACTCCAGCATAAAGGCTTCGGCAAGGGAAGCCAGGACCCTCAATGTTGGGCAGCAGGTGACTGAGAGCACCCGCTGCCCGGACCAACTTCGGCGACAACATTTCAAAGTGCGCACGGAATTTCCACCGACTGTCCAGAATCAGACCTAAGTACTTCATCTGGGAGCCGATGGAAATCCGCACGCCCTCCACCATCAGGTGCGCCTCCGGCGGTGGCCTAGACCGAGGTCCGTGAAAACACAGAGCCTCAGTCTTGTGCAGGGCCACCTGGAGGCCAAGTCGCCGAATCCTGCCCACCACGAGTTCAGTCCCGAACCCGGCGAGCAGGGCGGCCCGCTGTGGGGTCCTGGCCGTCGCTGTTACCAACGTGTCGTCCGCGTAGCAGACGACAGCGACGTCCCGAAGGTTGGCACCACGAAGCACCCAGTCGTATCCGATGTTCCACAGGAGCGGCCCGAGAACCGAGCCCTGTGGAACACCGCACGACACCGCCCGACGATGCCACCCGTCGGCGCCCGGATACACGACGTACCTGTCACACAAGTACGCCTGCACCAGACGCCGTAGGTAGGGCGGAACCTCGTGGTACCGCAGTGCCTCATTGATGCAGGCCCAGGGCATGGTGTTGAACGCGTTGGCGATGTCGAGTGACACCGCCACGACGCACTTGCCCCGAGACACTGCATCCTCCGCCTGTGCCCTGACTCGCAGAATCGCGTGTATCGTCGACCGGCCCCTCCGGAACCCGAACTGGCAATCTGCCAGGTCCGGGCCCGTGCTCTCCAGATGCTCGACGAGGCGCGCGTGCAAGATACGCTCAAAGAGCTTGCACACCTCGTCGAGCAGCACGATGGGCCGGTACGCCGATGGCGACTCTGCGGGTCGCCCCTCTTTCCTCAACAGGACAAGCTTGCCCGTCTTCCACCGCGACGGGAAGCTGCCCTGCTGCAGGCACGCGGAGAACAGGCTGCGGAGCCTCGTACCCAGCGACTCGACGGCGAGCACCCAGATACGTCCAGGCACCCCGTCGAGCCCCGGGGCCGAGTTCTTGCCCCGCAGCCGAAGCACTGCCGCCTCCAGCTCTTCAGGCGACACCTCCGGGATATCCCTTGCCGAATCCAACGACGATGGCGCCGGTGGACGTGGCGCCATCGGTGGAGGAGTGAACTCCTCGGTGGCCGGGAACAAAGCCGCGACGACGTCCTCGACGAGGTCTGCTCGAAGACTCTCCGTCAGCGGGGGCGCCCAAGGGCGGAGCTTGCTCAACGCCACACGGTATGGACGCCCCCACGGATCTCTATCGAGAGACCTCCGGGACTCCTCGTAAGCCGCGGCCTTTGCTCGTGCAATGGCCACCCGCAGCGCTCTCTTCGCCCCTCTGTGGAGGCCGTAGAGCAGCCGCTCCTGTTCGTCGTCGCCAGGTCGGCGGACCCGACGACGACGGTGCCTGGAGAGTCGGCGTAGCGCAGCCGCGCAAGACGCGCGCAGCTGCGAAAGCTCCGCCGACCACCAGTACACCTGGCGCTTCGCCGGTAGGCGGGTGACCCGGGGCATCGACGCGTCGCAGACGCGCGACATCGCCACCCCGAACCATTCCGCCTCCTCCTCGACCCGCACCGGTCCGTCCGGTACGGAGATCCACGCTTGAACAAGAGCGGCCTCTTCCGCAGCCTCCACATCGAGGCGCTTAGCGGCCCACCGCCGGCCGCCCGTGAATCGGGTAGCGGGACCACCACCGGGCTGGGTAGGGGCCCGGGAAGCAGAGACGCTGTACCGGATGTAACGATGATCGGACAGCGTCTCCTCGTCAACCAGGACCTTCCAGCCCCGGACACGGCGGGCAAGGGCCGGGGTGGCGAACGTTATGTCCACCACCGAACCGCCATTATGCCGCACGCACGTGTCCTCCGACCCCCGATTCAGGACGACCAGCCCGATGGAAATCGCCCATTCCTCCAGGGCCCTACCCCGCCCATCCGTCACCGACGAGCCCCAAGCCAAGGACTTGGCGTTGAAGTCGCCGGCGACTAGCACGGGGTGGGACTGGCTGCCTTGCACCACCAGGGCCCCCAGGCGGACCAGAAAGCTCTCGAATTCCGCCAGGGACCTGTTGGGAGAAAAGTACACTCCTACGACCCAAATCCCCCCCAACAGGACCGCCACGCATCCCGAGCCCTTCGCTACTTTTTCGAAGGGCGGGGATCCGGCGGCACCCCGAGTGATGACGGCCACCAAGCCATCCAGGTCCCCAGCCCAGTCATCCCGGGGAGGAACAAAGTATGGCTCGGAGACCACAGCCACTTGAATCGACCACTGCGCCAGGCACTGAACAAACAAATCCTGCGCCCTGGCGCAGTGATTGATGTTCGCCTGGAGGAAGTTATGTGCCATACTAACTATGGGCGATCTCCATCATCTCCGGGGTGGGCGGTTTCGGCCGCGCCACAACCTCAGATCTCGCACCGTGTAAAGAGCGGTGCGGGACGGAGGAGGCGACGCAAGCCTTAGCGCCCACCCTGTGCCCAGCGGGCTTACCCGCAGCTGCACAAATAACGCAGTGCGGGTCCGCTTGGCAATCACGGGCCTTATGGCCTTCTTGACCGCACCGGTAGCAGATCCCGGTGCGGTCACACTCCGCGGTGCACTTAATCCTAACGTGCCCCCTATAGAGGCACCTGAAACACCGCAAGGGCCTAGGCTCCAAGAGCCGAACCCCAGCCGACACCCAGCCCACCAGGACGCGTCCTGCCCTGGTGAGCTTTCCGGCCGCTTTCGCCGGGCACCGGAGCCAAACTGCGCCCAGACCGGAGCGCTCGGCCCGAATTTCCCCCACCCGAATATCTTCGGGCGAGCACTCGCCGAGCCGAGCGACGGCCGCTGCGACTGCCTCGGGGGTGACGGACTCGTCCAGCCCCGAGATGCGCAGCTCCGCAGTCTTGACGGGTCGGGTGACGCGAACGCCCTCCGACCCTGCAAGTATCTCCCTCATCTTATTGATGAGGGAGTCGGCCTTTGCCTCCGACTCCGGCCCGGGCACCTCGAAGAGGTAGGCCCCGGTGGCCCCTCGTTTGGCCTTCAGACCCGTGATGCCCAGGCTAGCGAGGTCTACGCGAGTTGAAACCTCGCGCAGTACCTGGGCATACGTCGTGCCCCGCTCCAACGCCTCCGGCAGCACCGTCAGTGTGACGGCGGCTCTCTGCGGGAGGCGGAGCTGGGGCACCGGCTTGCGCGGCGGCTGTATCGGCTGGGGTTTAGGGGGGGCGGTGTTTTTCCCCCCAGACATCTTCTTCTTCCCCCGCTTTACCACCTCGGTCCATGGAGTTTCCATGGACACGGGTGGCGGGGGGAGAGGACGCGGTGCTGGTGTATGCGGGCGCGGTGCCACACGCTTCCTGTTTCCCCGCTTTCGCTGACGCGATTCACGATCAGGACACGGGGGGGGCACGGCGCTAGGACGCACGGCGGCGGGCCGGATGCTAACTTGAGGGGCAGGGATTTTTGGCTCCCCTCCTCCTCCTTTTTTGCCATCTGCGGCTAGCGGAGGCCGGAGAACCTGCTCCGGAGGCAACCTCAACGCCATCGCCTCGACCCGAGCGTTCAGCATTGCGACCTGACGCAATACTTGCTCGAGGCGATCATCCCCTGGAGACGCCTCGGGCGCAACCGTCGGTCGCGACTGCGACTGTACAGTGGCCGTCAGCTGCTCCAGGAGCTTCGACTGGGTGGCAAGTTCCACCTCCAGTACCGTCACCTTTTCGCGGAGGCTGGCATTTACCGCCTCCGCGCGGGCCAACTCCGCCGAGGGTGGCTCGTTCGCCAACTCCATCAGCTCCGCAACGCTGGCGTTGACGTCCCTCTGAAGTTCACCCTTCAGGTTTTTGGACGTCTTCGTAACGTTGCGGAGCCGATCCGCCATTCGGATAAGAGCCTCCTTTCGGGTGGAAGCTGGCATTTCCGGAGCCTTTGGCTCACGGAAAGGGCAGGCCTTCTTGGCCCTGGCCAGCTCCGCCTCCTCTTCGGCTTTTCTCCTCACTTCGGCGGCACGCTCCTTTCTAAGAGCCGCCTTGTATTTTTTGCTCGCTTCAGCCACAGACTCCTCGTCTGTGGCTGAAACCGGAGCGTGACCTTTTGGCCCCTTGGAAGGGCCAGGCTCGCCTGCGGTGTCGCTGTCACCGAGCGTTGCCTGCCGCCTCCTTGAAATCTTCCGTCTCTTCGCCCGCGAAGAGTCGCAGCTCAGTCCGGACTCAGAATCGATCCGGACTGGCGCGGTCCCCTCCGCGGACGTCCCCACAGACGAAGCAGCGACTACCTCCCCTGGCGCTAAAGCGTCCAGGGAAGGCACCCCGCTTACTGCCACTGAGCATTCCTTGTTGGTTTTGTTTGTGATTTTAGCATTCATTTTGGTTCCCACGAGTATGGGGGAAATATCGGTCCACCCAGGCAGTGCCCCCTGTACCTGGGTAAGCCTAGCGTAACCCGCCAAGAGGGTCGGCCGGTACTCTGGCGGGGGTCGCACTAGAGACTGAACCTCCCATCAGCCATGCATCCCCTCACGGTGCGCCGCCGCTTAGGATTCGGGGTAACTTTTATAGAGGTTTTCTCCCTCGCGGCCCGGGCGGTTAAGCCAAGGCCCTCGCGCCGGCCGAACTGCGAGACATGACCACAGCTTCGACCGGATTACGAGTTCGACGGTGGAAATGGGGTTCACCCATTTCCTGCTCGGAAGCAAGAGATTGCTGTCCGAGCCCGCCGAAGACCCGGGACAGAACCGGGATGACCCAAAAGACGGGTCCCACCGCGGCGCGGTCAACAGGACCGCCCGCCTGGTGTCGGGATTTGGCCGTCGGCACGGGCCGACGTTGCCCAGGGTGCACCGTCCCCGCCAGCATCCGGACTAGCAGGGCCCACTTGGAGGTATCCCGACCTTGCACCCCTGTAATTATACTACTATTCTTTTCAACGGAACAGTGGGAGTCCAATTAAAATAAGATAGTGGGTTCGTGAAATATCTTCTTTGACTTAAATGACACTTGGGCTCGTTCCGAACTACCGACATCTGAAGCATCGGACGACAGCACAGAAACATGGACGGTTTTATGTCACTCTTTCAATAATTAAGCGACGTTATGAACAAAAGAAATAGTCGCGCAGACAGACTTTAATTGGTTTTATTTTTGTTTTGATAGAAAGATGTGTATACTTCTAGTCATAACGGAGACTTATATGTAAGTCTCTCTTAGTGTTTCTGAATCTTGTTGAAAAGATTCAAAAGTTCACAAGTTAGCCCTATAACATAATAGTTTTCCCGCGTTTTTGCTGTTGCGCGTATTGCCGTGCAATCTAGAGGACCTGGGTTCGATTCCCGGGTCGATCCAAGTGTTATTGGGTTTTTTCATTTTTTGTGCTAAAAAACGGCTATACATACCTGGCGAATTGTGGGTGCAAAAATGCATATCTACCTATCTCTTCGGGGAATACAGGCGTGAGGCTATGTATGTATTAATGACGTCCTATTAATTAACAGTACACTCACAGAATTATGAGTAACGTGATAAATAAAAATAAAGTAAAACTAACCTCATGAAACGATATGAAAACACTCGAGCCGCGCGCGCCACTCTTACAGCCAAACAAAATGGCGTCATGTAAAACGCACATCGACGCCACTTGAAACTCGTTCTTTTCCCGCCTTGCAGTGTCGTTGGCGGCATTAAATCTTAATAAACTCCGTCATGCGTCGCGACGGTTGGTGGGCCCCTTTGATTTTTCACTCGGCAAACTTCGTCTGCCGTACGTATCAAAGAAATCACAACTCTTTTCAATGAGCGTCGATATAATGTTCACAAAGGACGCCATAATTGATCCCAGTCGCGCCCCGCAACCGCCATTTTTAAATTATGTAATGGCGGCAGGTGCGATTTGGTTGGATTCTTTTTTGTGGTTCCGTGTGTATTTTCTAATTTCTTTTTTTTAATTTCTTTTTTTTAATTAATTTATAAATATTTCAGTATTGTATCCATATTGTTTTCAACTTAGTATAAGGAGTATGGCTCGATCGGGTAGCATCATTGGCTCAAAGCTCATAGTAATCTGTGGCGCCAGGTGCCGTCGGGTGCAAGTTTAAAAAATTAAGTATCCTATGTAATTTTCATCATCATCATCATCAGCCTATATACGCCCCACTGCTGGATACAGTCCTCCTAAACAACTGAGAGGGTATAGGCCTTAATCCACCACGCTAGACTAGTGCGGGTTGGCGGACTACACAACCAAGAAATTCCTAAGAACTTTTAGTTGTGCAGGTTTCCTCACGATGTTTTCAACGTTAAAGTGCGTGATAATTTATTGCGTATACACACATCACTTCGAAAAGTCAGAGGTGTGTGCCTGGGGTTTGAATTCGCGACCGCCAAGATTCTCGGCCGCGCGCCCTCAAGGCCATTACTACTTGTCATTTTCAAGGTCCTACCAAAATTCATTCAAAATATTTCAGTGGTTACTGCGTGAAAGCGTAACCAACATACAGAGCTACTTTCGCATTAATAATTCTATTTAGTATGGGTATTAGTATGGATTACAAGCTTATATTACAAAATTAACTTAGAACTTAATACGAATAAAGTTTGTTTGTGGAGGCGAAAGAATCTTTATCTTCTTTACTCCTTGGAAATAAGAATATTTTGAAGAGGCGGCTGGCGTAAAAAATGCTAAATTTTCGTAATCTATCTATATATCTATAGTCAATGCTTGTGGTTAAAATAGAAGTGATCATTATCTATAGAGAAAAATTAAACGAAAATACTAAATGATAAAAATATCTGTCATAATACCCTCAAAACAATATTATTGAATGTTTTTATTAGCGGATTAATAAAATGTGACAAACAACTTTGGTCTTTATTAATCCAGCAATATATTAATCTTTGTCCACCATTCTTTAGAAACAACACTTAAAAGAGGAACGCTGTCTCCGGGGGCTCTCAATAGAGTGGACAATGCGACTTCAATTTACTAATACAAATAGGTGAGCGGACCTCTCCCCGCGGCTCTGGGCGACGCTTTCAAAGGCGCCCATTGTGTTCAACCCTCAATCGTGGTCTCGATTATCGGAAAGAAAACACTCATCTATATTTTAAATAATGATCAGGGCACGAGAGACCCTCAGACGGGGTACAATCGGCCCCGGTGATGGATTGCGGGATACGGGCAATAAAAGCTTTGTAAGGTTGTCACCTCTTATGTGAAATACTTCTTGTTTTAGTGTGAGTCGTGCTCGGATATTTCGATTGCATTCTGTTGTATTAGATACTCTTTGACTGGAATGTAAAATATGCTCATAGAATTTAAGAATGTTGAATTATACTTTGCAGAGCTATTAAATGAATAAATTTCGTTGAAATTCAGCTACTCAGCTCGACTATATTATAGATTTTTAATGCATAATATAGGTTTTTGTGACAGTTTTGCGACTGAAATATTTTTTATTTATTTAAAATAAGATACAAAATGTATGATATTTGAAGGTAATTAGTTACAATTGACTGGCAATTGCAATAACTGATACGCATGGCAAGCTAAATACATATTATTTTAGGTAAAACTACCTTTAACGCCACAAAACAACTTCAAAACACATTATGAAAAAATTAGCATATCAATTCATCCCACAACGTGACCAAAACAATAGAGTAATTGATGTAATCCAAAAATATCTCCACATTCAGCTATAACTAATACGGTATCATTAACAAAAACTGTAGTACACAGGCGCGTAATGAAGGCGATGCACCTCATCCCCGACCCCCAAACCCCCCATATAGGTACATCATTAACCGTCAGGAGTGCAGCACAAACAAACGCGTTCTAGTTTCTCGCGGGGAGGCCTGGCTGCCGGCGGACACCAGTGGATTCGTTACACTGAGACATGGAGCACCCATTGTGAGTCGAGAACGTCGCCGCCGTTGTGTCCGAGATGTGGGTAATTGCCCCCGCTGCTTGTGCCTCGAGTGCGGAAAAAAATGTTATGGATGCGTTCGCTTTTGTTTGGGTTATTTTTCTTGTATTTTTTTTTTGAGAATTAGCTTTTATGTGGATGTGTGTAGAGTATTTTTTAAGTATTCTAAATTTCTTAATCCGTATCTGTAGTATAGGGACGAGTATTGGTGAAATAGATATTGACGCTAGTAACACGGGAACTGGAACATTATGTCTTTGCCCTTAGATATAACTTGATGTAAATTGTCAAACACACTTTGTTTGATGAAATGAGAATTACAAAAAAAATATTTCAAAATCTCAAGTTACGAAGATAAAATAATATTACTAAATACTCGATGCTAAAACAATGTTAGCAACAATTTCATAATGATACATTCAACTGCAATATCTATTTCTTTTATTATCGGAAAGTTGTCGACTATCGTTGTTAACAACTTCTAGACATTTATTACATCGACTGCATAAATCAAAATGGGTGATTAAATCTCGAAATCAAGATCAGCAAGGAAGATACATAACTACCCTCAATAAACATAAACTAACTGTCCTTGTATATACACCGATGTACGGACGACGTCACTACCAAGACGTGGTGCACTCGACACCACGGCGGAGCTATTAAGTTGAAGAGTCAAGACGTCGTTGCTACGTCGCCGAGGGCCCAGGATATTATGCCAGATTCCGTTTGACAGGCACCACTTGAACCGCCAGCTTCCGTGCTTAAAAATGTAGGATAAATGTTGGATCCTTGTTTTATTCGTGTACTGGTGGTTTTTACGTGGTTTTGAGGGTAGTTGGGTGGTTGGCCTATTGATATGTTCTGATGATATTCGTTAGTAAGAAGGTTTAATATATTTTGATTTGATTATAAATTAATAGACATGACTAATAATTGTGAATACACTAGGATACAAGTCGTGGGTATCAGAAACTACGAAAAACATTTCGGTCTCACCAACACCCAGACCTGAAGCAAGTATTTTTGGATCACACAAACATTTGTCTTGGAGCGGGGATCGAACCCGCTAAAAGTAATAATTCTCAATTGCTTAGTCTCAAGTCTGTGCGGCCATTAGTCTGCCTACATTCAAAAGCTATAGGTACATCTTTGCGAAAAGCGCTGATATATAATATTATGGTGTTATCATTACTTCCCATTAGCAATAATAATAAACAGTGTATGTGGTTTTGGAAAGGTAAAAAAAATGGCAAGGCAGGGAAATCAATTATCTTTATTATTTAAAAGAATGACGATTAACTTATTCTCGAATAATCTCCAATATTTAAAAAAAAATTAGTTGAGTTTTAAAAACACAATCCGTCGAGAAGCATATATTCTAAGACTTGAAATCGAAATTATCGTCGACTTATCCGTTTATTTCCAACTGATCTGTTGCTCACTTTTTACCTGATATTAAACTATACTCAATTTCTTCTACAGACTAAATTGTTCAAACTAAATTTATTACTATAAACACGCGAACCGTACTAAATATACCGCGTCCCATACGTCACCCACTTCATAAGGTTTTAATGGCGTCCCAAATTTGCTTATTGTCCTCGAAGATGGTTAACGTCGGCCCTTGAACAGGTAACTGCGATATTTATCGCCGCCGAAGGAGCATCGACCCGCGAGACAAAGAGTGTGAATAGTTGTCGTGTTTCAGCCGGGTTTAATGGCGTTGTGATAGTTTTAAGTCGGGTTTATTATGCCGTCTTCTCTTCATACTATAAATAGTGTATTTAAGACTTTCTCTTGGAGTTTTGGTATTGTATTTACTATTTAGTAATCTTTTTTTAATCCATTGACGTCTTCAATGATTTTGTTAGACAGGATACGTTTTCAACTTTAAATTTTTACGTGGTCTAGTACCCCTGCGATATCAGGTGTTTAGTTGTATATAAACATTATTATTCTATGAATACATAATTTAAAGGATTTTGTTACCTGATTTAAAAATGATTAAAGTCGTATCGTGACTTCAAAAATCGAACTTAGAAATGTGCAAAAAGAAACTGTTAATTGCCAGCATTCGTGCCAGCCAAAAATTACGGCGAAGACGAAGACTAAATATCAACAATTTTTTTTTTAAATTCTCTCCCATTCGTAATTGCAAGTGAAGTGAATGTTAATAAAATCAAACCGGTCGGGGGTATTATCCGCGGCTGAGTCGGAATCCCGAGTGGCGACCATCTTGAAGGCGACAATGGGTTTCCGACTTGTTCTTTGCGTTGCACCGTTATTAAAATCTCGTGAAACAATCGAGTCGAAAGCGCACTTCCGCACGTCTTGTACAGACCTGCACACTCGCCGCTGTTGTTGTCATGAACTAGCATTTTTTGCGTATTACTTGTATATTTGTTGGTGGCGGGGATTTTTGTTGCGTCTTGTTTTGAATTTTTGTGACTTGGCGGATAGACTAGTTCGTCATCGTCGTCATCGTCATCAGCCCAAATACATCCCACTGCTGAGCACGGGCCTCCTCTACAACTGAGAGGGTTCAGGCCTTAGTCCACCACGCTGGCCTAGTGCGGGTTGGCGGACTACACACCTAAGAAATTCATAAGAACTTTTAGGTGTGCAGGTTTTATCACGATGTTTTCCTTTACCGTTAAAGCAAGTGATAATTATTCATTGTGAATACACACATAACTTCGAAAAATCAGAGGTGTGTGCCTGGGGTTTGAACCCGCGACCGCCGAAATTCTCGACCGCGCGCCTAAACCTCGAGGCCATCACTGCTTCGCACTAGTTGCTACTGTGAAACGATTGTTGAAGTTGCATTGCTTACAATTACTTGTCAGGGTTTTGTCCTGATAATATTTTAATAGAAATAATAGTCCATTAAAAAAAACATAAATGTATATTCGTTAATAAATCAACTCCATAGTTATAATCATGATGCAGGTTGAATGTAAGATAAAAATTAACAAATCCACTCAGCGTATGATAAAAGGATAGGAATCGTAGCTTATGTCACTCTTTAGTCTGTGCCTATCCACATAATATACATGAGTGTGTACGTGTTTTTTGAATAATCATCATCAGATCAGCCTATATACGTCTCACTGCTGGGCACGAGCCTCCTCTACAACTAAAAGAGGTTAGGCCTTAGTCCACCACGCTGGCCTAGTGCGGGTTGGCGGGCTCTTCACCTAAAAAAAAACCTAAGAACTTTTTAGGTGTGCAGGATTCCTCACGATGTTTTCCTTTACCATTAAAGTATACGTAATAATTCATTATGAATACACACATAACTTCGAAGAGTCAGAGGTAATACTCGCGACAACTGAGTTTTTGACCAGACCGTGCGCCCAAACCTCAAGACAACCGCTATTTATTGCAAAAATAGCTATACCAAAAGTTGTTTACTTGAACATGGAAGTATCTAAATATGAACCTACACACAATGCATGTAATATTAATACAGTTGGCGATGCCGATGGTGACTCGGTACCATCATTAAGTTATAATTACAATGCCACTCGACAGGTAACCGGCGGGGCTCCGCACTCGGAAATCTGATTTTCTTCCCCGTTCCAACTCTATTTCGACAGGAAGGCGATTATTTCACCGAACAATTTCATTTGTAGTGTGCTCAATGTATGCGTGCATACTTGTAGGTGGTTCACTCCTATGAATAGTTTTTCAAAGATTGCTTTTTTATTTATTGTCAAGTTGTGAAACAGATATTTTTTAATTTTTTTATTCTAATTGTCGTCTTCGAAAATACAAAAATATTTTTAAAAGTTTGTTAAGTAGAATATCTGTTCAAGTATTTTTTTTCCGTCGATTATATTGAACACATTAAGCAATTCTATAGTAAGTCGTACTTTTCTATCGAGCGCCAGCCTGTTATTTTTTTTTGTGAATTTTTAATTTTCACAAGCGCAATAATCAGTTTTTTGTTTTTCCTTTCTTAACATCATCATCATCATCATCATCAGCCCATATACGTCCCACTGCTGGGCACGGGCCTCCTCTACAACTGAGAGGGTTTAGGCCTTAGTCTTTCTTAACATATTATAAATTAATTTATCTATTGATTTTTTTCGGATTTATCTGTCACGTTGGGCTCTCCAACAGTACTGTGAACGCACTCATCACCTTACTATCTGAAGCTAAGCCACTCCTGTGGAAAATTTGTATACCTCCCTCGCCACTAATTCAGCTCTAAACCTTGACAAACACAAAAGCAAAGAAAACAAACACGTACATTCACACAGAGCCGTTTTAAGTCAGGTGGCTTTTGTTAACACGGGTCAATCGCGGGCGAGCGCACCGGCCGGCGTAAAAGTAACCAACGCGATTAATTAACCATACGCGTTAATATTCTCAATTGTAACAATAGTTTTATTTGCGCCGGCCGGGCCCGACGTTTTCTGCCCCGTAGTCGGGTTTAATTTGGCAAAATCCCCACTCAGAAAGGTCTCGGGCTAGTTGTTAAATAGTGCAACAATAGATGTGGCCGTTGGCTCATTAATGATGCAGCGCTTCGGTTTCGGACCTTAGCCTTTTGCGGCGTGTGTTTGAGCAGCGCTTTTGTATTGTTTCACATTATGTTTATTCTTTTCATATCGATTTTGGCCCGCGGGCTCAACGTCTCAACTGTACCTTGTGCAAACAACGTTACTAGGAATGCATTGAACCGGAGAGGTGGACTTTACCTCGGCGGGTGTGAGCCCCGTGGCGAGTCAACTACGCAAATGATCCTTTGTGATGCCTCACTTAACTCACTGTTTTTTCGTGTGAGAATGTTAACGTAAATTTACTTATACCAATTGTTTAAATAATAGCCTAGAATTGTAATTCTTATTATTTTTAGTTCTTTTCTATTCTACACCTCTAAAGCACAACACTAATTTGTGGATGATAATTATATGACTATCATAAATACATAGAACGTCAAATTACGTTAAGGTGTTAGTTAGCAAGGTGAGCTTTATCTATCAGACAACTTGATTTAAGTAAAGGTTGTGATTGAACAAGCGATTTAATTGGCATGACGAGAGATTTGATACGTCTATATTATACACTGGTTCTGCGTTGCATGAGGTGCAGTATCGTCAATTGATACGTCTATTTCATGTATAAAGAAGTCTTAATATTCGCGATAATCAATAGTTCCAAGTGAGCTAGACTCATCGACCACACACTATTTTTGATACAAAACCAAACGCAAATGTTTGCATAGAAATTTGAAGCACGCCCCTAAAATTGTTTGCCATCCGAGCAAAACTCGGACTCGCCACGCGTGAAATTGCTATCACCAGCAAGTAAGGTAAATATGTCGGGCAAGAAATTCACTTTGAACCCTCGGAGGCCTTTGTTGTCCAACTAAAACTATTCACGGTTAATCCCGGCCTAAACACCGCTTGTTAATAATTTAACGCGTTATTAATATATGTTACCTGTGACCCGTTGCGTTGTCAGATGTCCCCCTAGGAACAAAACGGGAAGGCACCGTCCCGCCGCGAACAAAGGTAATAAGAAAATTTGTTGTTTAGGACCCCGACACTGTAAATATTGTAAGTTATACGAGCTTTTTGTGTTGTTTAATAATTTACGATACGTATGAAGGCGCGTGTTTGTTTTGATCTCGTTATGTTGCCCAGACAGGGATATTTATTATTGCTTTGAATTTGTATAGGGGATATAAAACAACTATCAAAATTAGAAGCTATGGATGATTTTTTTAAGAAAAAAGAAAACAAGTATTAAGTGTCGCAACGATGTTTTTCTTGAACGGTTGAAGACGAACGGGTGATGAACGAATTAATGAACAAGTAAAGTTTATATATTAGAAATGAATGTCAAATGAGAGAGAGAGGAATTATTAAGCCTCCCACAATTTATGTGCTCGTAAGAATAAAATGTTAACAAGGCTTACAGATTACGGACAATATTAATAAAATTGAGAATACGGCAACTTATTATATCAAGGACGGAGTGAAATCCTTTAATTAAACTAACAAACAAAACCAATCAAATGACCTCACTGTAAATCTCAACGGATCAAGCGAACATAACATTCGATTAACAACGAAAACCACCCGATATCACATCTCTAACCCCGTAGTAATATAACGCAAAATAATCCTTAGTTTCATCCGCATGTATACGGCGGGCTAATAAATAGCAGCTGAAAAAGTCGGTCAGAGCGGGGATCTTCCTCTAAGTGAGTGCTTTACGTCATACAAGAAATCCCCGTAAAGTGAGTGGAGTATAAAGCCCGCCAGTGTTCGATGGTCCAGGCCCGTCGCGATCTCTGTAATAGCAATAGCTTTGTGTTAAAGCCGCTGGGAAGACGTCTAAGGCGATGGCTTAATATGGGGGACACCAGCGATTTTTACACTTAAAACATCAAATTGAGACAAGTTTTGCCTGAAATATCTTTTTAATATTGAAAAAATATATATTTGTATGTATGATGTAGGTCTTCGATGTATAGGCTGCCTTTAAATGGCCATATAAGCGTAGATACGGGTGGCATTTGATGGGATGATCAAAGTAATAAGGAAGTGAATGGATGAATAATCGTTTGGCCTAAAACGCCCGGACTTGCAAAATTATGCTTTTATACATGTCTTTCATTAAGTTATAGGGACCCAATGTATTGATGATATTTGTAAGTTGAATGTACTTTTTAATGATTTACTCTAATTATGTCAGCCAACACGTCTAGTCAGCGTGGTAGACTAAGGCCTAAACCCTCTCAGTTGTAGAGGAGGCCCGTGCCCAGCAGTGGGACGTATAACGATGATGATACAATTATGATATTACTGATGAGTAAAGATAACCTAAGTGCACAGTTTCGACAAGGATAAAAATACTGAACTCGATCGCCAGAAGCGCTTAACTTGCGCCCGGACGTTATATCGGCGTGGCTTAGCGCTTTTTCATCAATCCTGCTTTATTACGGCGGATTCGCTTTTGTCTACGGGCCGGATGTCGGTCATTTAGCCTGACCGCACCAGTCTCTATTACTTCCATGCGATTCCATTCGTATCTGTCGTCCGTCCGCCCGTCCGCCGCTGTCCGGAATTCGTCTTCGGACGTCATCTCAGCCGCCGTTTACGGCTTTCGGACGAATTCCTTTTTTTCTCCCTCGTCCTCTTTTTAAGCCACTTGATGTATAACCGGCCGCCATGGTCGGTTTGTTTTCTGTTTGGCAATTTTTAAAGGGATTACTGCCGCCGGCCCCGACTTGATCACGTCTTCGCAGCTGCCCTCTATTTATGAGGCAATATTTTATGGAATATTGAGTAAAATGGCCTTTAATCTACTAATATAATAGAAGTTTTGGCGGAAACATCTCCTCGCGTTCAATTGTGTTTCGGTTCTCTTATTGTAGTGTGGGGTGACGCCGTCTTAATGGGTATTATGAGATTATTTTGACGTATAAAAGTTTTGGTTTTATTGTCCCATAAGATATATCAAATGATAGAAGTCTTAGATTATTTTCTACATGAGGTGATACATTCATTTTATTAAGACGTTTCTTCGATGTATTTTCTAAGAAGATTAAGTCAGCCATGATTAAGTAGGGCATAGTAGACATTATGTTAAATACAGCTTGATACAAAAAATAATATGATTTTGTTTGTAGAGAATCTCGCTCATTAGTGTTACATTTTCATTAATTGGGACAAAATGAAAAAGTATTTTTTTATATATTTCTTGTTAGTATCTGACGAAATGTTGTAATGAATCATTATCATTTATTGTGTGATTGCATCTCGCTCAACTAAGATTATTTTTAGATTGCTCTATGGGATAAATGAGACTGTCCAGAATTAACATTGAAAAATAATCTAACAATATAATTGGCTTAAAGTGTAATTTGAAACCTTAACCTTGAATTTTGCCTCGTGGTCTCGCGGTACAAGTATGTGCCGTGCGATCTAGATGTCCTGGGTTCAATTCCCGGGTCGGGCAAAGTGTTATTGGGTTTTTCCATTAGGAAATTCTCGGTAACAGCACGGAGTCTGGAAATGTGCCCGAAAAACGGCAATAGGCTCGCCCCCTATTACGTGGGACTGATACATACCTGGCGAAATGTGGGTGCAGAAATGCACCTCTGCCTACCCCTTCGGGGAATACAGGCGTGAGTTTATGTATGTATGTATGAAACACATTAGTTTGTTTTATTTCTATAAATGGTCATTAAAAGAACCAAACCTTTATTTATCAAGAATTTAGCTACGTTCTAACAAATACCTTGAGGTAGTTAAGATTTAAATCCAACATCCTGACATCGTACAATTCAACTTTTCTGTTCATTTCCTATCAACAGATAACATACTAATTGCTACGCGTGCAGTGCCGACAATTTTCTCAAACAACAAAACCATTTCATAAATCGCATAATCTTGACAGCTTAATACCTGATAAATAAACTTCTACGTCGAAAACTCATTCAAAAAGCGGTTGTTGTCATCATAACGTTTCCTTTTACAATACCTCGAATTATAGACCATACTACTGCTACTACTTTTGAGCACGGGCCTCCTCTACAACTGAGAGGGTTTAGGCCTTAGTCCACCACGCTGGCCTAGTGCGGATTGGCGGACTACACACCTAAGAAATACCTAAGAACTTAGGTGTGCAGGTTTCCTCACGATGTTTTCCTTCACCGTTAAAGTAAGTGATAAATTAATTGTATATAACTCACAAAAAATGATCGACTATATCAATGCAAATTTTATGCGAGATTGCAATACAACCTAATATAGCATCGCGTAATAGGCATTGGTAATATTCTCCTTAGGTAGCCGTCTGGATGTCGGTATCTGGCATCGTTCCCAATGTAATGGGATTAAATCATGCGACATTAGCGTCGCCGCCCGGTCGGCCGCCGCAATAAATAATCTTCCTTTTATTAAACTCGTCGAGATAAATGATTATAGACTCGACCGTCGCCCCACCGCGTGACGTGTGCCGCCCGCGCGCTGTCTTACTAGATGAGGCTAAGACGTATAGAGTATCAAGTACAAATGCTTAGTATTAGATGTGATAATAATTTTAATATAAATAGTTACGAATCATTAAATAATCATAGTCTTCATGTCACTTTTACGCCTAAACCGCTAAAGAGATTTTAACAAATTTTGCGACAAAAATACATGTAACTCATCTAACTTTATCGTATAATCATTATAGTTTGTTGTACGAGTGTATCGTTGATTGAAGGCCATGGTGAAAGGCCTAGAATTGAGCTGAGTATAGTTTCAAACTCCTATTTAAATGCTTGCACATGTTTTCTTGTTAATCTAAATAACTCTGATAACCGCTTCGTGAATCTTTACATTTTTCAATACCCATATTATTTTATGTTTGGAACTCCTGCTGGTTGGAAACTTCGTAACTAATAGTTTAACTTTGATAATACATTGCATTTTATTATTTAATACAGTCTTTGTGCAACACAAACTTCAGCGCAAGAATATCAACTATGCCCACATATGTACTTGTGGCGAATTTTACGCAAAAAAAAGTTAAAATAGTAAATATCACACACATAACCCAGAATCCACTATAAAGAATAAGTATAGTTGTATTGCTATTATTAATAGAATAGATTAATAGAATAGAATTATTAATACAATAGATTTATCCCTCATAATCCAATTAACCACGCTATCGATAAAACATTCCCTTCCAGTAATTACATATAATTTTCCAACATCTGTGCGGTTATTTTCTGCATCGCGTGTCCATTGTCCACCATATTGGTGACGTGGCTTAGTTTTGAGTAATTGTCCCCCGCGACAGATGCTAAGACACTGGCACGACACGTAGATGGTTGGGATAAGAGGTGGCGGGGGGAGGGGTGGTGCTCTATCCCACAAACGTTGATCATTTGTCTTCCCTCGATATCGTTTGCAAGTCATCGTGTGATACATTTATTTGATACAAAATATATTGAACATCGTCACTGGATTAATTACTACTCGAAATGATGACGCCCGAACGTTTAGTTCATTAAACATAATGGTGTAATTCGTTGAATATTCAGGGGCTGATAATATGTTGTTTATTAATGCCCTACTGATAAAAACAGAATTAATTTACTTACTTGTAATTTATTTAGTATATTTTTAGGTGAGATACCGGCTTATTCAAAGCAAAACCTTTTTATTTGGTGTTTCGTAAATATGAGGCTCCACTAAGAAATATCAGTTTTCTTAATCTCATAATACAAACGAGAAATGTTAAAATTTAATAAAAATGCAAGAAGCAGATTCTGTGCCGCGCATTCAGCAAGACGACTGCAAAAAATCCAAGAGTCATTATTAGTTACGCTACAAATAACTAGCGCCGCCTAGTAACTAGTGGAAATGCGCTACGAACGTTTATTAGCTAGGCTTTTCAATTGGATGCGCTACGAATATCTCAATTCATGTTAGCTCATAAAGATGCGCTACGAAGTTTGTTGAGCTACACGCGAATCGTAGCCGCTGAGTGACACAGCTACGACGTCATTACGATTGCTAGGAGCATAATAGTCTATCGTAGCAAGAATAAAAAGAGATTTTTAAGAAATATGAGTGAGTATGATATTGTGATGAAAATTCATTAGGAATATAATTTTAATGGTGTATTTTTATCTTGTGGCTTGTATGGCTGTTTTAATTACTTGAGTAAGATTCATAATTAGCAAATTGTTTGTTAGTTGTGTTTGTGTCAATCGTTACATCGAATACGTGTAATCGAATGTGTCGCGCCTGCGGCTGTGTCGTTGCTAATGGTATTACCTTTATTAATCATTTGCCATTCGTTCCTCGTACGACCCGCCGTGTTGTTCTCAAAGTTTTACCATGATATTGTGTTAAAATAATTTAATTACAAGCGATAGGTTGCCATCTGCACGGTATAACATAGAGGTTGAAAATATGCTATTTATTAATAAAGTCGAATACCCAAAATAATTGAACAATTTAAAAGTTTGCTTGACTAAAAGAAAGCTCAGACGATATTTTATCCCAGGCAATGTGTAATTATTATCTAAAATGTATGATCAAAGGCTAATAACTTAATTTAATAGAAAAGTTATTCCCTCACGTCCAATGGTTTTTCATCAAGATGAGCAAAAAATATAATTTTAACACCCACTCAATTTTAGTATTTAAAAGAAAACTTTGATTTTTTAATATGTTTTAGAATCAATTTACCTATTTTTTAATTAATTACTCCAAACATGCAATTTCAATCATATATCCTTAGCACATAAACATTATTTACCTCAATTCTGCGATGAATTAAAAAAAAGTTTTAGAACCAATGCTTTGTGTCGCTTATTGTCACCTACTCGTAGGCGCAGGAAAAGATATTTGATTAGTGACCACTGGACGCTAAGGGGCGTGGGGACACAATGCACGTTGATTTATGTGCCGCTAGAAAAGGCCGCCGTTTTGTATTCCAATGCAAGGCTAATTGATTTGGATTGCACTTATTAACATTAGTTTCTTTTTGTGTTGGTTTAAAATAAAGTTTAAAAAAAAGAAAAATGAAAAATATTTTTACATACAGTTGAAAAAATTATGTATCATAGTTCTGTAAAATTTTTGAGGTCACTCAAGTCGTATAATGTTCGTGTATATTATAGCATAATAATCAGACGGATTATTTTTAAAGTAATTTAATATTAATGATTTGTAGCCTCTTCGATATTGAAATTAGAAGAATTCATCGTACAATCTTGACCGTCTTTTTTACCATTGGATATCGAGTAATCCAATAGTCAAGGACATGGAATTAACCCAAGTTTTTATTAATCGAACGTAGTAGTTATATGTCATGTGTGAAACACACTTTTTTCGTCTAACAAAACAATCATATTAACATTGTTTTATTTTAGATTTTATTGCTTAAATCTAATAGATTCTTCTTATAATTTAGGTATTTTTGCATGGATTTTTTTATCATTAATCAGTAGCAAAATATCTAAAATTTCTTGCAGTCGACGTAATAAAAACAATTAATTAGGGGTTGTCCTGAGAAACAAGACCTTAACATAAAACTTGTATCGCTACGCGGGACTCAGACTATGTTACAGCAAATATATATTTTATTTGTTCAAAATATTACGAGTACATTATCCACGACGGTTATTATATCGAATCTGATGTCTTAAATTACAAATAACATTGCGTGTACATTCCTGCATCTCTCTAATCCCACTGCCCATCCTGGGACGCTGGACAATGCTCTCGGTTGCGTCATGGGAAATACCTTAAAATAATTCGATACTGGTCCATTTGGGAGATCGGTGTGTGGCGTTGATATTTGTACGTGATGCGATGCGTTGACACATGAGGCCACTCGCGCCGTCGCCTCCGAGGGGCTGACAGATGTCATACTTAACCAAGTTATTTATGTCACGTACTCGAACAATCTTTCGGTTGTCGCGGTGATCTGTTTTAGTGGAATGGCCGGGTAATTTGCGATGATGGTGAGGGCGATCGTCTGAGGTCTCGATATGTTAGTGCACTGGGTTTTATAATCAATCAAAAATATATTTTTTTTATGTTAGCGTCTGGACTCAGCTTGTATTAGTAATGGAGTCTTACTTCTTCTTTCTTTACTTTTGATTAGAGTTCATTCTTGTCTTATTCTACCACTGTATGTTAGTGTGGATCTATATTATGAACTATCTGAATCTTTAATTAACTAAGAAACAAGGTGCAAAATACATTAACATTTACATAACATTAACAGATACTTTTGTACCAACGAAAAACTAGTATGACGTCTTTCGAAATTTAAAAGTAGACCTCGTGATTCGAGGTCCTACTTTTAAAATATAGAAATAGCTGTTTTAGTTATTTTACTAAAGTATTAATATGGAAAACGAACTAATTGTAGTTAACTTATCTAGAAATAAATAATTTCAACCCTCCAATAACAAACGCACAAACGTTAAAAATACACAACACATACGCAAACGGCACTCCTTCATTAATGACTAAGGCTATGCCTCCAGTCATTTAACCCTAAAGCGTATTACACCGGCCACAGTAATGCCCTTAATATTCATATTAGTATCGGCCGGCCGGCAATACAATTCAATTATAAGTAATAACCATGAAAGAGCCGAACGGTATCCCGCCGGGATTGGCTAACGATCACTATCTTTAATTGTACACCACTAATATGGTATTCGTGTGGGATTCGCCGGCGGCTTAGGCGTATTGAATCGATTACAATGGCTTAATAGAAACGTTGGAACTTGATACGTGGAAGGTAAGGGGTCGATGGTTGAACAATAGATTTTTGATAATTTTGAAATTAGAATATTTACTCATTTTGGCTAAATTTTGTTTTGGTACCCAGGATTTGATGTCCAATGGTGGTTTTACGGTCTGGTGTCAGTTGTAGCTGTATGATAAATATTTAATATTTTTATAATTTTTGGAAACAACCACAACTTTTCATTACAGTACCGTAGGTTGTCTGGAAGAGATTGTAAATAGCAATAACATCGCCTGTGTTAGCCAATTTTTTTTTTCAACGTTGCTAATCTATTCTTTATTAGATGTATAGTAGTGTAAAATAAAGTGTGTGAAATAAAAAAAATATTTCAGAAATCTACTAATGAAAAATCCGCCCCAAAAGGTATGGAACAAGAAAAAAACCTCATCTAAACTTGCTTTGTAAACACTATTCATTATGCGTTACACTTTCATTATACATATATTTTATTGTATTTCATACATATTCATGGTGGTGTTAAAAGATAACCGTGGTCAAATGTTACTTTGCAGAATTATAGTTTGGTTACGGTCCCTTTCGCGTCACCTTACTATGGTGAAAAATCTGGATCAATTGCGCAGATCTTCTTGAATATGTGCGTCAAATTATAATCTCTAAACGTAGCAGACTATGGAATCTTTTTTATGATGGCCTTTCTTGGTTACAATCCTCCAATATAAATTTATAAGCAACATCATCAACCATTGGCCATTCTGCTGGACATTGGCCTTTCCTTTCAAAGCGACCTATTCGAAGCGAACTGCATTCAATTTACGATCTTTATAGCGTCGGCTGCTCAGAAAAACTGCCCTTTCCCGGACGTAATATCGCAAGCATAAATAATGGATATATTCAACCGATGAATGCATAGGTTGACTACACACTTAGAGTCAAGTTTATGACACGAGTATAATATTGGAGTATAATTTTGGAAGAAAGTGTTATTGGTTTTTTCCATAAGGAAATTCTCAGTAGCAGCACGGAGTCTAGAAATATTTCCGAAAAACGGCCATAGGCTCGCCCCCTTACGTGGGACTGATAACTTCTGGCTAAATGTGGGTGCAAAAATGCATATCTGCGTACTCCTTGGAGGAATACAGGCGTGTAGTTACCCACGTAGACAGTTATCAGTATCCAGGTAGTTCGACATCCTATAATATCGGTTCCCAATAACAGATTTGTGAAGACACAGACATTTCTCTATCAAATTCTGCTGCACTTCGATGCACTTTGGTGTTCAAATAACGGTACTTTAGACCTTTCTATTAGCTCGAGATGAAAGATTTTGTCGCCTGATGTAAATTATTTTTCACTAATAAAAATATGTGAATTTTTGTTTGTAAGCTACCAATAATGTATTTATTAATACTTAATAACTAATAATATCTAATATACGTTTAACAGCATGCCAAACACGTTAACATTAGTGTTAAGGTCAAACAACGCCTTAATATGCAATCACGAAAGAAAGTTTTACTACAAATACATATATTTACTTTCATCCCATTACCCGGCACACAACTCTTTTATTGGGTAGCGATTGCATCACAGAGGTTGTCAATAAGAAATACGAATACACTCGTAAAACTAAAAAAAGCAAAGGAAATCTTCCACGCGGCCAGGCAATTTCATTAGAAGGCATTAATAACAACATCAATTAATATGAGGTTTGACGGGAGCGCGGGCGTGGCCGGCCATACGCTGATAGGTCAGTAATTAGTGGTGAGCTATGGAAACCGACTATTAATCGCTAATTGAGTTTGGTGACCTAACGACTTGTTCTTTAATGCTTCACGTGTATTTTTAAACGTTAGTCCATTGACAAATATTAATTAGTGTGTGTCAATCAAGCTTTGGACACGCGTTGGGGAATTAGCGGATGGATAAGGGCTGCTCAAGACCGGGATGGTTGGCGCCTACTTGGGGAGGCCTTCGTTCAGCAGTGGACGGCGATAGGCTGAGAATGAATGAATGGGGAAAATTTGGCGCCAATGAAGTTGACTTAATGGATATAAGTATATTGAATCATAAACACGCATGCAGTGTCGGTACTTCCATAGAAGCCCGAAAGCCAAGCTTGCCTTACAAATTTCCGAATAATAAACTTTAAGCTCTAAAACTTTATTTAACAAAAGCAATTTTATATATAAACTAGCTGTGCCCGCGACTTCGTCCGCACGGAAAATTAATTTTTAATAAGAAAATTTATAAACTAAAAGTAGCCTAAGCTACACCTTATTACATCAGCTACCTGCCAGTGAAAGTCCCGTCAAAATTCATTTCAGAGATTAGCCGAAACAAACAGACAGACAAAAATTGTAAAAAAATGATATTTTGTTGTCTGTACCATATATACATATATATTCATATATATATACATGTAGTTTTACTAACGGTTATTTCAATATTACAGACACTCCAATTTTATTTATATGTACGTAGCCTAAGTTATTCCTTATTACATCAGCTATCTGCCAGTGAAAGTCCCGTTGAAATCGGTCCACCCGTTTCAGAGATTAGCGGGAACAAACAGACAGACAGACAGACAAAAATTGTAAAAAACGTTATTTTGGTATATGTACCATGTATACATCCATATACATTTATTAAAAAGCGGTTATTTCAATATCACAAACAGACACTCCAATTTTATTTATTTGTATAGATAGATGAGAATATCCTGACCCCACAATAAACAATTATAAACTAGACATTACACAATTAACGTGTAACGCTTTTGGGCTTCTATGGAAGTACCGCCACTGCACGCATGTGATGTAAGTTATTTTTGGGTTATTAAGTGACAATGTAGTTCCTTCCATTTTAAAACAGACAGTTGTTTGCCGCAACAGGCTAATAAGCATTTATAAGTTTCATTATGAATACACACTTAATATCGACTAGTCCAATGTGTGTGTGGCTTGAGCTGTTTTGGGCTCGAACCTGTAAAAACTCTACAGTAAATGATTCCTAAACATCTCAGCTAGAACACTGTTGCAAAGGAATCATTTGTACCCAACTCGCTTGATTACTTCTGATCATTATCAGACTAAATACGTTCCACTGCTGAGCACGGGCCTCTACAGCTGAGAGGGGTTAGGTCTTAATCCACCACGCTGGCCTAGTGCGTGTTAGTGGACTGCACACCTAAAAAAATCCTAAGAACTTTTCCGGAGTGCAGGTTTCCACACGATGACTTCCTTCGCCATTAAAGTAGGCGATAATTTTTTTTGAATACACACATAACTTCGAAATGTCAGAGGTGTTTGCCTAGACTTTGAACCCGTGACCGCTGTGATTCTCGACCGCGCGCCTAAACCTCGAGGCCATCACTACTCATACATACATACATACATAAACTCATGCCTGTATTCCCCGAAGGGGTAGGCAGAGGTGCATCTCTGCACCCACATTTCGCCAGGTATGTATCAGTCCCACGTAATAGGAGGCGAGCCTATTGCCGTTTTTCGGGCACAATCCCAGACTCCGTGCTGCTACTGAGAATTTCCTTGTGGAAAAACCCAATAACAGTTTGCCAGACCCGGGAATCGAACCCAGGACGTCTAGATCGCTCGGCACATACTTGTACCGCGAGACCACGAGGCAGTCACAGTACGATTACGACACACGAGGCCATCACTACTCACTTCTGATAGATATCACAATATAATTAGTAAATTACAACTGGCCGTTAAAAATTCGTATTCATCGCCGCGTTGAAAAAAAAATTATAACTAATGACGATTATCCGCGCCAAAAACTGAATGCACCGCCCGCCGTACATACAAAACACATCGCGCATGATTCCGTTGCATATTAGATTTAATGGTGCGCCTCGAATGTTTTAATCACGGTTTAAGCCCATGTGCCGCTACGCGAGCGAGCGAATGTGTCGACTTGTGTACTCGTGAATTCGTACTTGCATGTTCAATGGATATGTGGATAATTACACGGTGAATAGAGAAAAGGATAAATCTGTAATTGTCTCTTGCGTAATGGGCTTTAAAAGGAACATTAGGATCTTTGGACGCCCCGCTGGCTATTATTCAGGTACCCACAAGACCTTACGGCTGACACTGCCGACTCACATGCCTCTAGTAGGAACAGAAAGGAAAGACATCTGCGTCCGATCTAGCAATAAAATAAATTATGTCAGAATGCATTATATATAATGCACAGGGCGTCTGCGATAAGCTGTTAGAAACTGCTATGTAGGATTCCCAAGATACCTACCTACTTTTTTCGGTAACTCAGAGAGGAGTATTACCAGCTTTTTTCTCTTTGGCGCTAAGACACTTAAAATCTGTATCAAATTTTGAAGCTATTGAGTAATCCTTAGATCTTAGTCTACCAAACTGGCTTAGTGATAAACTTCAATACCCTCAATATTCCCCATTATTAAAACATATACATAACTAAACAAAAACGCAAAATCGACTCAATAATAAAAAACTAACTTCATTACAAGAGACTCACCGTGTCCCAGTTAAAAATAATATGCATTCTGCATATTCGCCGGCGTACACAGGGAGATCGCACCTTAATCAGCTCTCGCACCGTGGCCCGAGCTCAAAGCGAATAAAGATATCTATATTCATTAAAATTTAAAACGCGAGCGGGTTATAAGATTCAAAAGGAGGGCGTGTGCCGTACAGCGCGGCGCGTATACGTTTTTGATTATATTTCGCCAGTCCCTTTGGATGTTTCGGTGTGTTGATTAAAAATAATTAGCTAGAATGCTGTGTGTTTCGTCCATCGCGGTGTTTGTTCACATATTGGCTGTTCGGGTGCAATGCGTTTCGGATTAATGAGCTTTGCATTTCTTTTGTAGAGTACCTTCTAGTTTAAATAAATAATTACACCCAACAATCACGTACGAGTAAATAGTCCTGACCCACCACTCTAACATAAGAGTTTTGTGTTGTAGATAACAGAAACTATGAGGGACTCTTCGGTCTCTAAAACAATGAGTTTGTGAATCAAATCTGGAAGAAGTAACCGGCTTTATTGAGCGCCCAATCTTCTGATTGAAAAGAAATTATCGTTGTTTTTTAAATTCCAAAAAACATATATTCTTTTAGATATTTTTGTGGCAATTAGTATCTAGTCGTTTTCAATTGACATCACAAGGGTATGAGACAAAAGATATTTATTATAAATGATTTTTCAAATGGGGGTTAAAACATAAATATGTTAACACATTCATTACACTCCAAAAACTCTGTTTACAAAACCAGTTTGAAAACGTTAATCAATATCGGTATCGGGTGCGCGAATTTGCATCAACAACCTCCTATCGAGTTGAATATTAAACAGCCCCACAGAAGGAGAGTTCAAATAACAATATTGAAATGCGAGACCGCCAATTAATACGCCGATTGTAGTGCAACGGCGTCGAGGACGCGCCACCCTCTCGCCGAACGCCTTTCCAATTTGCGAGAGTTACCATTTTTGCCACCCAACACCGGCCGCAATAACAATTACGATTCAGAATCACGCACTCGTCATTACACGAACGTTTTATCTTGAGACGGCAGCCCCCAACCCTTCACCGTCTAATCGTGAATTATATCCAGTAATAAAATTCTTTAATCAAAGAAAACAACCGAGCACCCATTAAGGCGCGCACACGTCGCCACCTCGTACCCCTAACACTGTATATATTTACATACATGTGTCATTATGTGCCACCCCCAACACCACCCCGCCATAATTAAGGGTATAACGGAATCTTAGCGTCTTATTACGCGAAAGTAACGATATCCTTTTCGTGGAAATTGTAAGTGTTATAAACACGGCCGCGTGGAATGATCACCGGTACACGACGGTGCAAAAGTTTCACGCTTCGATGTATGGAGCCGTGTTGAACTTAAATGTGAAATATCCTCTAATGAATCAGACAATATTTTAAGGCTCGGGGGGCAATAAAAACCCCCCGCTCGCCCGCTAATGTACACCGACACTTTGTCTCCTATTTAGTGATGGGGTGGTCGGGGTAAATAAATATCGATGCGCTCGCCCAAGACGATGAGTAGCTGTTATTCAGTTTCATTATAAGGTCAGCAAACCGGTAAACTTCGAAAAGAAATATGCCTGTTCGAGAATAATCTTGTCGGATTGTTGGCATACGTTTTTTCGCAGTTGTCATCGGATAGTCGGTAGTGATAAAATAAATAGCAAATTATAATGGAATATACGTAACATTTTTCTATAAACATGAGGCTGTTTTTAAAATGTGAAAAAAAAATATTGAAAGTTTGAATAAGATACTTTTTTTAAATGAATTCTTGCGTTTAAATATCATATACCTACCTGTTATTGAAAATATCTAAATGGAACACTTATCTTTAAATATAAAGTCATCAACTATGTTATTAACACCTGAAGCAACATCACTACGCATTACACAACACACATAACACATCGATGTAATGAGTGACATCTCTAGACATTCGGTCATACTCGGTTTTTGCCACCGAGGGGGCCGAAATTATGTCAAGACGCCGATGATACAACGTGGTGAAATCGAGACACGGTGTACGCGTAACGCTTTCCATCTACCAGACACACGGCACCGTGTCGCTCTCCCCAAGGAATTAGACCATGTCTTGATATACTATGGATTCGCGGGATATATTAATTTATAGACGGCGCGGCGGTAAGAAATAAATGATTTCCCGGAAGGGTTGTTATCACGCGGAGAAATAATAAAGCAAATTATTTATCTCATTTTAATAAATATATTTGGATAATTCATACAAAATTATCGGAGGAACAGCTTGTTGCAAGTCGATTCGAACAGATTACTCCTTAGTAATAGATTACTCCTTTGTGTAGATATGAGAAAATAACCTGATGGTAAATATTGTACGGTCCAAATGAAGTATCTTTTCTTGTAACTTATTCCAAATTGGTCATGTGCAAAATGTGCAAATAAATTTGTCAGTAAATTTTAATTTTACATCACCTGCATGATGGTCCTTTGGCTTTAAATGTTAACTTGTGTTCAAATCCAATTCACATACTTGTATGTATGTGGTTGGAAACGATGGATTTAATTATTTTTTCGTATACATGGATGTCTACAGAAATTTTGACATGCTTTTAATGCATATTCATTCACAATACCATGCTATTAAGTTTAATATACTATATTTTAGTCGTAATGGCGTCGAGGATAAGACGTGCGGTCGTGGGTTCTAGAAGTTCTGTTAGCTATTAAATGTTTTATTTGTACCCACAATAAATTATCACGTACTTTAGCGGTAATGAAAAGCATCGTAAGGAAACCTGCACATCTAGGAGTTCTTCACAAAGAATTTCTCAGGGCCGCCAATCCTCACTCAGCCAGAGTGGTGGACTAAGGTTACCCTTGCCACTCTCAGAGGAGGCCCGTGCCCATTAATGGGATGAATTAAGTATGATATCATCATCAGCCCATATACGTCCCACTGCTGGGCACGAGCCTCCTCTACAACTGAGAGGGTTAAGGCCTTAGTCCACCACGCTGGCCTAGTGCGGGTCGGCGGACTACACACCTAAGAAATTCCTAAGAACTTTTAGGTGTGCAGGTTTTATCACGATGTTTTCCTTCACCGTTAAAGCAAGTGATAATTCATTGTGAATACACACATAACTTCGAAAAGTCAGAGGTGTGTGCCTGGGGTTTGACCTGCGACCGCCGAAATTCTCGACCGCGCGCCTAAACCTCGAGGCCATCACTGCTTAAGTATGATATCGATAACTTTATTTTAGAGGATAGATATTTTTGAATTAAGTTACATCTCGGACTATAAACTGCCTCGTGGTCTCGCGGTACAAATATGTGCCGTGTGAGCTAGAGGCCCTGGTTTCGATTCCCGGGTCGAATATAGCGTAATCGGGTTTTTTATTAGAAAATTCTCAGTAGCAGCGTGGAGTCTGTAAATGTGTCCGAAGAACCACAATACGTCCGCCCACTATTACGTGATACATACCTGGTCAATATGAAATGAACTTCTGCCTATCCTTTCGGGGAACATAGGGGTGAGCAGTGGCGGTACTTCGATGGAAGCCCAAAAGCGTTACACGTTAATTGTGCCTAGTTTATAATTGTTTATTGTGGGGTCAGAATATTCTCATTTATGTATATTTCAAGCTGGTTTTTTTTATTAAAGATTTAAAGCTTAAAAATTATTATGTGGAATTTTGTAAGGCAAGCTGGGCTTTTGGGCTTCTATGCAAGTACTGTTATTGGGGGTGAGGCGTATGTATGTACAAAGATATGTCATTTCGCAATTGTGAGACGAAAATACATACACAACCCTTACTGCATAATTTTATGTTTTGAGCCGAAAAAAATATATGCGATAGAAAATAATAAATAAAATGACACGCATTTTTTTTTATTAAAATATTCAATGATTTTCGTTTGGTCCTAATATGGCACAACATACATGAAATGAAAAATAATAACATACTTTTTAAGGCTTTTTCTAACATTATTATTTAAAAAGAGTTACAACGTATGGAACAGATGAAAACAATTTCTCTTGTCATTCAAACATAAACTAACTTTACATTTGCGACGTTCAAAATACTCACTATACCTGTCACAACTTATTTTGAAAACTTCGACGTAAATTTTAATTCGACTGGCCGATCACAACAAGCATTAAACCGATTTGGCATACACTTCTACGTTACAAATAAGACACGATGCAGAAAAGGATGAAATATGTATTCAATTGTGAAATATAAGCCAAAATATCGGTTGGTTCATATATGTACCACGATGCAGTAAGGGGTTAAGACAGTACACACAGAAATACGAAGGGTTAACGGCCAATAACTATGCAAGGCACAGTGTTGATATCAGCATATTGTGCTCCAAGATGGATACATGAAACATATTCCAAGAGAGCGTTTTGCGGTTTGGACTTACGAGTGACTCCTGAGGCCTACAAGTGTTCATATGGAAGTTTGTTTCATTAATACGCACGGGACACATTGCCGCCAAGAATCGACAGCTTGTTGTGTTACATGACTTGAGAGGCACCATGTTAAAAACCAAATATCGCATTACTAATACAATAATATTGTAACTTAAATATGTCGAACGTGAAATAACTTTATTGTCTATTATTTTTAAAATTGTTTTCTAAGTGGTCATGGTTTCTTTAAATTTACTACTAAAGCACCTAAATTTATTCATTTTTAAATCAGTAATAGGATGTTAATACTCAGTTTCGGTTAATTCTGATAAATGTTCCATTTTGTATTGCAACACTATTGTAAAAGGAGTACGGTAACTACTAAGTCAATACTACGAAAAATATTTACTGAACATTTGATCAACAAGGCTTTAATACTTGATGTAGTTGACTTAATTTGAATGTTACTGTTGCAAAACCATAACGTCTAGCTTAATTGGTTCGAATCAAGTACAAAGCGTGCATTGTAGTATGTTGATTAAGAATTATAGGGGTTACTATTGTGTATGTGTTTAAGAATCATTATCAGTCCATATACGTCCCACTGCTGGGCACGGGCCTTCTCTACAACTGAGAGGGTTTACGCCTTAGTCCACCACGCTGGCCTAGTGCGGTTTGGCGGACTACACACCTAAGAAATTCCTAAGAACTTTTTTCCTCACGATGTTTTCCTTCACCGTTAAAGCACGTGATAATTCATCTCCATTAGTGGTATGAACCAGGACCTCGACTTTTTTAATTAACTCATCTGACGTCAGGTAAAATGAAATTATTGTTATTTTTGTTGGAACAACTAGTTGAAAAAGCCGCACTGCCTCATCGCCAGTGTGTAGAACATGCAAACAACAGCTAACTGTTTGAGATGCGATGATTTATTGATTCCAGTGGCGACCGCCTCGGGATCGTTTCGCCAGCCCGCGATTATATTCCCCGCTCGTTTTCATTATCTTCCGACTAATTGCGTTTCGGATACACGCACATGTATAACTGTGCGTAGATCGCAAATCATATTTTGTCAGCGCTGCTATTGTTTTCTGCAAGGGTGGAGATGCCTACAGGCTCGGTTTTTGAATAGCGCGTTTTTTTTTTTTCAGAAATAGTCAAGATTGTATTGTTCGTGCTTGGTTTTGTGGTTTTATCTTTCATTGTTCCGATGGTTATTTATTGATTAGTCACAAAATATGGACACATGCAATTGTTTTGGGTATCTTAGACATTGAGTTTGAAGGGATTTCAACGTGATCCCGGGAAACGAGACAGTCATGAAAAATAAATTTCTTAATTTACTCATATTTTCCGAAACGCTATTCCTACTTCGAATGCTCATGATGTTTTGTTGTAGTATGTGATGTTGAGGGAATTTCTTGCTTCGCTTTACTTCACAGCGATAACTTATTTACCGATGTGTCGAAACTTGACCGAATTCCCACCACACAACCACATCGGCAACTGTGAAGTTATTATATTTTGCTACTATGTTTCTCGACTTAAAATGTTTGGCTCGCTTCCTTTTAAGTCTTAAATCGTAGATGGTATCTTAATTTTCGATTAGGTCAAATAGATACGGTCAAACGCCTAACCTGTTATATTAAAAAAAAGTCTTCCAGTTAAGAAAGATTTTAGCAACTAAATGTTGCTTAAGAACCTTGATTTTCTACCTGATAGCTTCATCAACATTATCATTACGTCATAATACATTTAATTTTGTTTAAAATATGTTTTTTTAATATATGGGCATAAGTGCTCTTAAAATCGTCATCAGCCCATATATGTCCCACTGCTGGGCACGGGCCTCCTTTACAACTGAGAGGGTTTAGGTCTTAGTCCATTACGCTGGCCTAGTGCGGGTTAGCGGATTACAACCCTAAGAAATTGCTAAAACTTTTTTAAATGTGCAGGTTTCCTCACGATGTTTTGTCTTCGCCGTTAAAGTATGTGATAATTCATTCTGAATACCCGATAACTTCGAAGTCAGAGATGTGTACCTGAAATATGAACCCGCGACCGCGAACTTTATAAAAGTAGTAATGGCTTCGAGGTTTAGGCGCACGGTCGAAAATCTCAGCGGTCATACATTTACATTTGTTAAAAATATATTTTTAAATATATGGCCACAAGTGCACTTAAAAAAACCGCATTAATTTATCCAAATCGTGCGCTTGCGGTGCGCGGGGGATGTTGTCGTGTTGTCAAAGCGAGAGCGATCAATCCGGGCCATCGTTGGCGCGGTGTTTTTAACGTGCGTTTTACGCGCATCCCGATCGTAAACCGACGTGTTAAGTGTTAGCCCCGGGTTGCCAACGCGATACATTAATGGGGATCTTTTAAAAATATCTGGACGCGTTTTATGGACATCGCAAAACTGTGGCTATGAATATGGTTACTATTTTATGATATATTATTTACATATAGGTACGTTTGTTTGATTCATAGTAATATCAAAAGGAGATATTCAGTGGCCTAGTGGTTGTTTTATGTTGTATCTCCTTTAATACTATATTTACTTATTGCACACGTCTTTTTTATAAATCTGTAGTTTTAAGTGAAGACTTGCTATTGGCTTTTTGTTTTTTGTTTTCTACTTATCTTAAGATATAGCTGTTGTCTTCCATAAATAAGTTGCAATGTTCTGTGGATCATAGTTGGTAAACACAAAAATCTTTTACTAAAGGAAGACCAAACTATCCTTGAGTAAAGGTTTTTTTTTTATACTGGCACGGCAAAGTGACTCCACTGTACCTGATGGTAAGCTCAGTGGAGTCCAAAAAAATAATACCGACCAGCGAGAAACATTATGGTCACCCGCTGGACGACGCAATCATGCCGGCCTACAATGATATTACCCAAACCATTTATATAAGTACCATTAATATACCTACTGTCGAGCATGGGAACTTACAACGGCTGAGATAAGTTAGGTTTTGACTTACACCTAATCACGTTGATGAAATTCGCACACCTATGAACAACTTAACGATATTGTAAGATTATTTTAATGCCTCTATTAAAATAATTTTGCCGGTCTGTTCGTTTCCAATAAAAGTGTTTATTAAATCAAACAGCTGAGGTGGCAACTGGCAACACACAGTCCCCCCCAGTCATCGAATGCGCACTCCAGGTAGCTCATTAGTAAGAGGAGCGGTGGCTCAAAGGCGCGCCACTACATGCCACCGCGCATGTCGACGTTTGATTTCCGACACTTGAACGCACTTTATATGGACGATTGATGGCATCGTTTTGTAGGCTTTAAAAAATTACTAGGTATTGGGTGTTTTGAAATGAAATTGTGATGATTGGAACGAATGTGTGAAACACTTGTAGGTTCAGATTCTGGTTATATAAAGTTTTGAAATCTGGATTTATTAATTTGAATAAAGATCATGGATGTTTCACTATTATTGGTGAGATTAATTTATAAGTCAATTCCTTTTACAGTAAATTCTTTACAAAACTGGAAACCGAGAAGTTACAAATTTTCTTTCTAAATACTGCAACCCTCTCAATGGTAGAGGAGGCCCGTGCCCAGCAGTGGGACGTATATGGGCTGATGATGATGACTGCAATCGTACTTTTCGTAAGTTATGCGTTTGAAATAATTCAATTTTTTTCTAAAACATGTCAGAATTTATCTGGAATTTAGAAAAAAATATTGTTGAAGGATGATTAACCTTATAGAAATAAGACTGTATCATCAGCCCATATACGTCCCACTGCTGGGCACGGGCCTCCTCTAAAATTGAGAGGAGGTTAGGCATCAGTCCACTACGCTGGCCTAATGCAGGTAGTAACTATTTAAAAAAACTATTCTCTTTGAAAAATGAAAGGTGAACACCGCAAAACGTTCGATTCAACGGTTCGGCAAGCCGGTAGCGCTAATGCACCCCCGCCCCAGCTATTAAGTGTAAGAACTCTCCTCCCGCCAAAGTGTCACAATTCACTGTAATTAATATTTTAATTGGGCATTTGGTACATTCCCGGGCCGCTGATATTGCTCGGTAAATTCGGCGAATTCGCCGCCGGTGATAATGTACCCGCCCCTTAACCGAGTGCCTTCGCTATGCCATGCCGTTTCGATTTCGTAAATGAGTTTTTATGTTTGCGCGTGTTGCATCTTGACAGCCCCGTGGCGCAGTTGGCTAGACACCAGCTTGCGAAACGAGAGGCCGCGGGTTCGATCCCCGCACCGAGACAAATGTTTGTGTGATCCACTAATATTTGTTTCGGGTCTGGGTGTTTGTGAGACCGTAAAGTCTCTCGTAGTTTCTGATACCCACGACACAAGACTCGTATCCTAATGTGGGGTCAGAACTATGTATGTGACTGCTGGGTGTATTTATCTTGCGGTTGACAGAATTTGTTGATCGAGTGTGAGGGCGTTGACCTTGCTGCATAATTTCTTTCAACCCCTTCGTGGTCTGTTTGGTTTGATCAAGTGAACAAGACCTGTTGGTCGCGAATAATATGTATGTATTAGATAATTCAATGAGGCTTAGTTATAATCGCTTATATTTTTCTTACCTAAGGCATAGTTTTTTTTCTCCGTAAAGCCACATTTACACAGGTGTACAAGTGATCTAAACAAAATATATCGTATTTGAGAAAGGTGCTAGATTATTAGTAAGACCCAAATTTTAAGCCGCCTCAACAGTACATGTGGGTATTAATTAAACCTAAATAGATAGAAAGTCAAGATAGCCTCGAGGTTTAGGAACGCAGTCGAGAATCTCGACGGTCGTGGGTTCAAACCCCAGGCACACACCTCTGACTTTTCGAAGTTAAAGTGTATTCACAAAGAATTGTCACGTACTTTAACGGTGAAGGAAAACATCGTGATGAAACCTGCACACCTAAAAGTTCTTAGGAATTTCTTAGGTGTGTAGTCCGCCAACCCGCACTAGGCCAGCGTGGTGGACTAAGGCGTAAACCCTCTCAGTTGTAGAGGAGGCCCGTGCCTAGCAGTGGGACGTATATGGGCTGATAATGAAATAAAATGACTCCATCGAGAGATTTTCACATCCTAAATTTGACACAATGTTATATTTAACATTAGTGCAAATTTTTGTTACATAGGCAGTTGTAATTGTTTGCTTTATTGCGACGTTCTAAAAATATATAATATGCATATACCTATGTACCTTTTTTATTCTAATCGTCTCCTTCATTCAAAATACCTTTACAACAAAGCTAATATAATCGCATCAAAGTGGCTTATCTGAAAACCTCTAAGCAAACCTCGTCAACCCCTAAACGGTGAATATTAACAGTTAACAGAGGCTCACCCCATCTGAAAGATCAAAAATTCACGGATGCACGCGCGAATTGTCACCTAAGGGTTGAACGTCGGTCTACACCCCGTTAACCATCGCTCGTATCGGTAAGGGTTGGGTTTTTATGCGTTCTGCTTATGTATAGCAGATGCGTGATGATTAATAGCTATTGATTAGATTTTTCTTGGTTGGTCATAAGCTTGATGATGGTCATTAGCTTAATAAAAGTGATATAATTGAAACAGTTATGAATGCACTACGCCAGCGTGGTGGACTAAAGCCTAAATCCTCTACAACGGTCCGTGCCCAGCAGTGGAACATAAATATGGGCTGATGATGATGAAGTGAACCCAAAAAAATTGTTAATAATAAAAATATAGCAATATGTGCAAAAAGTGGTCTTATTTAACCCAATTTAAAAATTATCGTCATCAATATCATCATCAAAAACAAGTCAACTACTGTAAATATGTGTCCTCATCATAATGCACGGCTACCTTTCAGAAACAGCTTGCTTTCAGTGTCGTCCTTCCACCTTTTTCAAGGTTTCCGCATCTGATGGTCAGTTCAGTGGTTTCTTAACAGAGCATCAAGTAGCGAGGGACTGTGGGAGTCTATACACTAATGCAGGCATGCTGAGATTCTCCTGCACGCTACACTGAACGGACGGTTATACCGTTCATATGTAACTGAGTGACACTAGCTGGCATAATTTATACGAAGAAAGTATATAGTTGCTTTTTTTTTAAGAAAAATATTTATCATTAACATCATTAAGATAGGTGATAGAATGCATGAATGCATATATGAGTATACATATACATAATTATCACAATACCATCACACCCCTCTCCTCTTTACACTCCCCCCCCCCCCTCAACCTGTCATCATCGCGAAGGGCGCGTTAATGAACGCAATCAATAACTAATGCAATCAAACGGCGCAATTAAAACAGCTCCCGCCCAATTTGCATATGAAAACCTTTGTAATTGATCATCGGAGAGACGCCCGCAGACGCGCCCGGAGACAATGCGGCGCGAGGGAGCAAACCACGCCGAGGAAAATATCGCGAGCCTGCTATTGATGGTTTACAAGTAGTACAACACACGCCTACGTCTGAAAAAGGGTAGGCAGAGGCGGCATTCGTGCACTTGCGATTAGCTACTAGTTGTAAATAAATAAATACACCCAACAGTCATATACATAGTTCTGACCCAGTGGCGGTAGCCCAAAACCCCAGCTTGCCTTACAAAATTCCGAATAATAATCTTTAATCTAAAAATGTTTATTTAACAAAATCAATTTGACATATAAATGAGAATATACTGACCCCACAATAAACTATAGTTAGTTTAGAACTAGACATTACACAAGTAACGTGTAACGTTTTAAGGATTCTATGGAAGTACCGCCACTGTTCTGACCCAACACTAAGATACAAGTCTTGTGTCGTAGGAATCAGAAACTACATGAGACTACGGTCTCACAAACAGCCAGACGCGAATCAAATATTGTGGATCATACGAACATTTCTCAGTGCGGGGATCGAACACGCGGCCTCTCGTTTCACAGGCTGGTGTCTGGTCAACTGCGCCACGGAGCTGTCAAATGTGTTTTAAGGGTTGGACTTCGTGCTGGTAAAGGAAAAATCGAACACGTATAGTTCGGACGATGCACACTTGTGCCGCGGAACCAAAGAAGCAGTCATTGCCCGGTGTTAAAGGTCATTAGGTCCGACTTTAACCCATTCCTTCCCACTGTCCAATTTTTTTATATTCAACTTTTTGTTTTAATTGTTAGGGCTCTTATTTTTATTGTTTCTGATGAAATTCGTACTTTCACACTATTTTTCTAATATGTTAAATGTTACGTGATTTTAATGTTTTTTTTTTTTTCAAATTGATAACGACTAAGGAAGAGCATTATGATCCGACTTCATATATCGCGAAAAAAAAACACAATTTTTTTTTTCTCATATCATTTTTTTAATGTACTAAGAACTTAAAGTATACATTTCATCAAAAAATTCCAATGTTTTCGATGCTTGGGAAGTAACGGGTTATAATGTTGCCATTCTCTAAGAGTGACCAAATGACCAGCACTGTTTTTTTTATGGGAAAGGAGGCAAATGAGCTAGTGAGTACATACGTTTACAAAGTATTTTTATGGCAAATTTCTTTCAAATCCAGTTGTGGTTGATACAACTTTGTCTACGTCAACTAGTTATATAGTCGGACTAGCATAGGTCTGAATATAACAGTAAAGTTGTACAAGACTTAAAAGTAATTAATCATAAGAAATGTAACTATGTTGTGAGTATACGAAACGCTCCGTAATTTAATACTCTGTATATGTGTGTTATTTGTTTTGAACATCGCGTCAATGCTAACCCCATAATTTACGCACCTAGCGATACTGTCTGCACTTTTCTGGTAGTGGAGCAAGTAAATACGCGTTTTTACTGCTGTATTTATTTCTGTATAAAAAAATATTTTTGACATTTTAATGTCATGTTTTTTTATAGCGTACAGATTTAGTTGTAGTTATAGCTTGCTTTAGAACAGCAACTTACGAGCATGTTAAAGAATTTATTTGTTATTATTAAGTAAGCTAATATAAACTATCTAAAGAATGGCAGATGTTTAAACATTAATTTAAAACAAATGGAATAGTTAGGTAGGGTAAAGAATAATCCAATCTTCGACAATTACAATAATGCATAGCTTTACTCGTATGTGTTTAAGATTTAAGATGAAAGTACTCGTATTATATGAGATGAGACCACGCATAATATCCGTACCACTGACGTACCTATACGAACGATTTCTACTATTAACATTTACCAGGCATTAGAAGTTTTTGGTGTCATTTAAATACCCGTTTCATGTGAGATTTCATAGGTTTCTTTATGTCCAAATTCCTCGATACACCAAGATATGATTTCCGATTCCGCCTCCGCTACATCTCCGCTTGTCGACAGTACTATAGCCCGTCCCCTACCCAGACGCGTCTGCAACACTCGCGTCTGTCTGCGACGCCACCGGCGACGCAGCCTCGGCGCGTGCTCACTCGTTGAAAAATTAATATAGCGTATACACTAGTTTTATATTTCCCGCGACTGTGTCTCCACGGTTTAATGAATGCTCGCAGTTTGCTTTTTTCATATTATTACTGAGGTAAAGGTGACCATTGGATGGTGTTTTACGTGAATGCCTTGGTGGGTTCTGTTTTTTTGAGTAACGTTTTCTAAAATAGATCTGTCTGGCAACTTTTGGGCAGATATTAATGGAGAATGTCAATAGGCCCATCACGTTGGCACAATCGTCAGATTAGTGGTCCGCAAATAAATTTGAAATTCCATAACAATTTTTTTTTTTCAAACTTGAATAATTTATGATAAATATGTGAAACGAGAAGCCGCAAGCTTCATTCCCGTCCTAAAATATTAAAAAATAGTTTTGTTTGGTATTCACAACACAAAATGAATACCTACATGTCTTTGTGTAGGAACATGCCATGTCACTAATACAGTATGAATTTTGTATATTTACAAATATCAAAATATTTACTGAAACTAAAGTAAACAATTCAATCGAGATAAATCAAAACATACAGCGATCAACAGGCCCTTATCGGTGGGGGCGAGTGTTGAGGTCCCATTAATAGCTCCGTGGGCCGCCGATAGCGCTTTATCGGCCTGTTAAGGGCCAATATCTGGCCGATGATGGTGCCCCGCGGCCTTCAGACCTTCCTATCTGTTACGCTCCGATAGATACAGCTATTTAACGCGACCGAGCTACTAAATTGAATCGTTATACAGATACTATTAAAGGAAAACATGTGCGGAGATGTTTTAGATCTAGTAGATGTACTTAAGTGTATGATTGGATTTAGAATATCACTGGAACAAACAGAAGACGACTGATGACGAAAGTAACTTAGTTGATAGCAGTGGCGGTACTTCCATAGAAGCCCAAACGCCCAGTTTTCCTTTTAAATTCCAATATAATAATCTTTAAGTTTTAAATCTTTATTTAAAAAAAACGATTTGTTAAATAAAGCCCAGCAATTAAAAACTAGCCAATACACAATTAACATGTAACACTTTTGGGCTTCTATGGAAGTACCGCCACTGGTTGATAGTATAGGCATAAGGAACGATAAATACTAGTTTATTTCGTAGCTCAGATGGTTGGCCGATGTCGGCTACCGAATTGTTACTATGTTAGTCTCGAGTGTCGACATAATCACGCACCTTTGATTCTTCAAGTATATTAAGAAATCACAATGAATTATCCTCGTTACTTATTATTTTTCTTACGCATGAGGGAAGCTATGGCAATCGTCCTAAAATTAAAAGTTAGATTATTCACAGCCTAATCACATCAACCATCTTTACAATAATAATTAATGTTTTCCACTCCCCCAATATTGATAAAGAACACAAAGGCACGCGGCCATCAAAAACTACAAACCGCCACGATCCCGCGGCAATCTTACCGGACACATACAGATACAATCCTAGTTTAATTAACCGGTCAAACCCAAACGTTTGGCCCACGGAACATCAAAGCCCATCGTAATATGCTCACAGCTAACGCACCCCACCCCGCGCGCCGCTCACACACCCCGCACACCCCAGACAAACAATTTGTGTGTCGTCTTGATGCGAAATTTTCGCCCGCCCGTGTCCAATAGTCTATTAAAACCTTACTACCAATAAGACTCTATCCTTTGTTTATAATAAACACTTTCTATTTCCTCTGTCCTTTTCTTACACACGCATCTTGTGTATGTTCGTCTCTGTCGTCGGTTTGTACCGTGGAAGCTTTCTAGTGCATGCTAGGGGTAGAACAGAGGCGAACACCCTCAGGAACGTTAACGACTCGCCCCGAGTGCGCCTGAGGCCGATTCAATTACTACTGTCCTATTATTTAGACGAAAATATGTATGTCTGTATGTGTTGCGGTGTATATTGCGTTCCGTGCCTCGCACCGTGTTTGGATAAGGGGCTCGCATCGGTTTCACAGATGACTTTTGTGGCGTGTGTGTCGCGCTCACCAAATTGCTTAATACAAGTAAAATAGTCGTGAAGAGAGCGGAAAAACTTGAATCTTCAACTAACTTCCTTATTTCACTTTTCACCACACTTCAATTTTTTTCTCTGATCTACACCTGACTATGAGCTCACCAAATCTACATTCAGTATCAATTGGTCAAAGATGATTATCTACCTACTGGATACTATCAAATAATTTATTTATGCTTTGTATGACATACCTAAAGGTAACATTTGAAGTATTCTATTCGGAACCATCAACCAGTGTAGGACGTCCACCCACAATATGGTCCGACGACCTGGTGAAGGTCGCGGGTCGTAGCTGGATGCAGGCTGCCTCCAACAGGTCACTATGGAAGACATTAGGGGAGGCCTATGTTCAGCAGTGGATTTCCTTAGGCTGATAATGATGATGATGATTCGGAACCATGACCGGGGTCAACCTTGTGAGTCTAGTGTCTGTCTACCATAATGGGAGGTTACGTATTAATATGTAAGTAATGTTACTTTACACCCTCTCGTCGATAGATATCGATGAGACCTTCAATGAAGAAAATCGTGTTAATATATTTTTTCTTTTAACATTATAAATTTATATCCAAACTCACACGTTGTTCTCTGACGTGAAAAATAATTCATCCATTCTCACAGCATTAAGGGCATGTCAAAGTACGATCGTGGACGATTGAACGATGGACGTGTCAAAAGACCATGGGGTCGACGTCCAATCCATCTTAGCGCTCTTTCCCACAGCATCGTCCAACCCGGCGAGACCTTTGCATCCTCCCTCTGCTCGAAAAAATCGGGAACGTTGAGGGGTGTTTCGATGAAGCTGTTGGGACCAAGCCACACTGGTTTGATTTGATGAAATTATTTTCACCAGACCCGGAGTGACGTTTCGATACTCTCGCAGATGGATTAATTTGATTATCCTAACAACAGATGTTTCTAAGCTTTATTAAATATTACTTTTGCCGTTTGTTTTGTGTCTGCCAGAGTATTGTGATATGCTCAAGAGAATTAATAGATTAAGGTTTAGTTATTGTTGTTATATTGATTTAACAGCATTGATAGCATATAAAACATTACTCATTTTTTTAATCTTTTTAAAATAAATATTAGCCGGTAAATATTTTAGGAAATTTACGACCCTGATTTATAAATACTAAACTAATTTTAAAAATAAAGAATGAGAACGATTTATTTTTCGACAAACTACAATTTTTTGCAACTTCATTAAGTAATAAAATAATGTTTCTTAATGATGAAAATTACATAGAGCTGTTGATAGCAAGCACACGTATAATTTGATAAGCGTAACATTAAACGTGCCACCTCAAGGCGGGCCGGCATCCGAGCCAATTGGCTAATAACTCAGGTCGGACGCTCCGTGCCCGACTTCAATCAAGTGCATCCCGAGGCCTGTCGGTGCACCGCCGGCATTCGCAAGATTGCGCCAAACTATGTTACAGATTAGTTTGTTAGCGCGCCCGCACGCCCGCACGATACTGGACGCTTCACGGTTGTACGCCTACGGATATTGCGGGTGGTAAATGTTCTATAGCTGAACTAAGTGTTTCGAAAAGAATAGGTAGTATATAGGAAGCAATTGTGGTATTACTTCTGATGATTAGGAAGCAACGATTATTTGATAATAATCCCACAATACTCACTCTACGATTGCCACATTCAGTCGCTGGTTTTTCCTATGGAAAATTCTCAGTAATATCACGGAGTCAGGATCAGGATATTTATCCGGTTAAATATTGTATAACACCATGCCTGCTAATATGCCAGTACTACGTCACAGTTAAATATTTTTTATTAAAAATATTTCCGAGTCTAGAGAACACGATAAACAGTTAGAGCTATTTAATGGTAACGATAAAAAACATAAATTAATTGATTAGGAGTAAAGATAAGAATACCAACAAAAACATAGAAAAGGTTGGTACTATGGCTTCTTAAACAATATATTCAACATATTATTCAATTTTCCTAGTTTTCAAAACAGCACATTTTTGCATCTCTTTCTTGGTATTTGCTTCGTATGAAGCAAACTGGTGTATACCAGTCACAAAAATCATCATACCTAACTCGATAAAACTGAAATATATGAATAGTCAGCACACGAGAAACAACTCCAAAGTATCCTGTCTGTGTCCTACAGATTACAGAGATTACGAACTGCAGTTCACAAGCGTCGAACTAGATTAGCAACAAGTTGGAAATGTGGCCGCTAATAGAATACTCGATAAACATCTCCTTGCGTAAGCATATTGAAGAACAGAATGCCTTAATATTTTCTAATTGATTACAGTCTTCGAAGATCTGCGTTTTCATTAATCATTACATACATATACATAAACTCACGCCTGTATTCCCCGAAGGGGTAGGCAGAGGTGCATTTCTGCACCCACGTTTCGCCAAGTACGTATGTATCAGTCCCACGTAATAGGCACATTTCCAGACTCCGTGCTGTTACCGAGAATTTCCTAATGGAAAAACCCAATAACACTTTGCCCGACCCGGGAATCGAACCCAGGACCTCTAGATCGCACGGCACATACATGTACCGCGAGACCACGAGGCAGTCATTAATCATTATCAACTGATTTTCAGTATATTTTCTATTCAGTAAAATTGTAATCCTTTTTATTTTTACCTTTTTATCTCATTAGTTAGATGTAAATGTTTAAATATTTATTTGTAAGTGTTACCATTGTAAGTTTTTTTTTGTTATAAGTGGAAACTGTTTGTAATGTATGTGTTTATTTTAAAAATTGGAAGATAAGAATAATTGTATTGTATGTTTCCCAAAGAAAAAAAAATCAAACTCTTGGATGTCAAACTGATTTCAACAGTTTTACACACATAAATTGTAAATTGTTACTTAGCTTTTTTCAATCAACATAATGCCGAATAAGTTATAGTAATATACAGGCGTGGAAAGTTTTTCAAGAAAAATATAATTAATTAATCTCATATAAAGTTTAAATTTATTACTTACAATTTTCATTAATATTCATATGGCTTTAAAGACGTTTAATTTCAATAAACGATACCAAACAATTTTAAAATAGCCTGCCGAACAATCGAAACAAAAAAACACGGAAAAACAATTCCCAAAATTACATTCCAATACTGAAATTCAACTTTCTCCCAAGACGTCTTAATCAAAATTCCCTCGAAGAAAAAAAAACAATAAATCAAAAACATGCAAATCCCGCTAATAAGTTGCACAAAACCGAAACCTATTTCACGGGCGGCGAACGTGGCGGGCGAATAATCCACGAATATTTAATACAAGCAGGCACGCAATGTGTAGGGGCGGCGCGGACTCCCGGGTGCTATCTCCATGCTGATGTTTAATAATTGATAATACCCCGCGAAAAACGCACGGCTGGGGATCTTCGGTAACTGTACAGAGGTGTTTTTGGTACTTTTGTTTATTTTCTTTTGGAATTGGTTGTATTAATGTTATGTTATGTGCGTATTTTACCTTTGCTTTGTTTTTTAAATTGTAAAACATTGTGGTTAGCAATGAACTCATTCACTATTGAAATTCTTAAAGGTATTCGTTGGTTGCTAAACTTTAGGCTTTCAAAATATATGTATTTACATAATTAATGTCCTCAAAATGTAATATATTGGCCTAATTGGACTATAAAGGCGCCTAACCCAGCTTCATTTCGCCGTCATGTAGATAGAGATAAAGAAAACATCATAATGAGGGGAAATTAAAAATTGATATTTTTTCACAATAAATTCTGCAATAATGCTTTTAAATTTAGAAACCAAACAACCTTTCTTTTTAAAAAAATGTTTTCATGCAATTGCAAAAAACTATTAACACGATCCTCAATACGATCATTCAACTGATGCCTGTCTTGGCTTAAGAATTATCGATATTCCACTAAAAATGCAGGGATGTTAAAAAAATTGTCACATCGAAATGATACAAAATCACACTCACCAACATCTCTAAAGCATATAAAAAAGTTTACCTGTTCCGTACCGGAGGCATCGTATTATCAGCCTCCACGACTTGTAAACTGAGCAACTCAATCGATAATCATCTCGCATACAAACAAAACGGGATCGTACAGGAGTTGCTATCATCATACCGTGTGGATATAATGATTATTGCCCGCGGAGGGGATGTGTGTGAATTTTTCAAAGAATACACGAGAAGGTATAAGAAAATTCTTATATTGTGGTTGTGATCAATGTATGTTGTATTTTCGTCGTGATAGCCTAGAGACTTACGCGCTCGGTCCGATACAAAAGTTTCGGCGATCACTTTTGAATTATCACTTATTTTAAATTTAACGGTGATGGAAAACCTTCACACCTAAAAGCTCTTAGGAATTTCTTGGTTGTGTATGATCCGATATATATTTTTCTTGAATTTGAGTCCTTGATGCATTTATTTATTAAAAAGTGAAATAAACAACTACCTCCCTATTAAATATTCTATTTCCCACTCGGCATGCATCTACGTTGTTTTGCGAACGCCTTCTTGCCCCAATTGAAATGTTTATAGATACAATAACGGTGCGGGATCTATTCCGGGCGGGTATCGGGGTGGTGGTTAATTTATTTTTATCAAGATAATACGGGCTTTTCTATGCTTTACAAGAGTTTCTTGTTGTGCCTTATAATTTTTTGAATATGGAGACATAATTATACAGAAAGCATGAAAAATAAGATAGGAAAAAGAGGATTGTGTGTTATACCTTATTTTAGACTGCCTTAGAACCGTGGATAAATTGGCATGTGCTATTTAAGGGTTCCGGGTTTGATATCTGAGTCAGATAAAGTTATGTTGGAGGTTTTTCCGGCCAAAAATTGTAAATATTATCAAGAAGTAATAAGGTCACTCCCTATTACCTAAACTGAAAATAGGATCTGGCGAAACTTATAAGGCACCCCTGTCTACGACTTAAGGTTCCGTAATGTGTTATTTATATCATTTTTGGCTGTATTGATTTATATTGCCTACAAATATTTGTCCGGGTGTGTGCTTTTATTTTGTTCACGCGCATTTTCAACTATAGTTAAATATATGTCACCAAAATTCTACTAAATTAGAATCTAAATTTAAAACACAACAAAAATGAACACATACCGCATACACACGAAACGCGACCGTATCTCGACCGCTCACGTCGCTCAAGCGTGGTTCGTTAAAAAAATACACACACACATATAAATCAGCAAATTGGCACGCCAAGTTACATCTGTAGCGTGCCAATGAATAACTAATGAACCGACCGGCCCGCCTTAATGACGATGCATTTATTCCGTCGAACACGTGCTTCGTGGCGAGATGCGTGGCCCAATTCCGAATAACCGGCTGGCGGGGGATTTTATCGGATGCCGGGATGCGCTCAAAGTGCAATTGTTTGATGCCCTGTTTGTTGAGTGGTCGATTTGGAGGACTAAAATGTATGGTGAGAGATTATCTGGGATCTGGAATGGTTAATTTGGGATTGATGAAAGGGTAGTATTGGAGAATATTGATGGAATATCAAATAAAAAAAAGTGGATGATGGATTGCTAAAAATCGTACAATGAAATGAGTATTTTAGTTTTTTTTTATCATAGCGGCTTTGAATAAAATCAATGAAATGGTTCATGAAAACCGGCTGATAGTTAAGATGTTTATACATTTTTTAATTATTATTTATTAATCTATATTTTAACCATTAAAATGTTGAATGGTGTACCTACATGCACAAACCTCTTACACAAGTATGAATGCGTTAACTTAGATTTTCGTTTGAATTTTTTAAAGAAATATATATCGTGATAACTGCTATGCATTACAATCAAAATTCCTCGTGATATTTTCTTTCGTCCTCTACGTTACGTGGTACTTCAATTGTATAAAGGTCATGGCAACTGGCTAATTGGGAATTTAAAATCACTTCCAAGTTACTTAGATATTAATTAAGTAATTGTTTATAGTGCACTTATAAACGTCACATATATAATCACCCAATAATATTTCAACACTAACTGAGATCTCCGATAGCGAACTTTTAGGTAATTTTATAGTGTTTTAAGTGCCTTTTAATGTTTTAAAAACAGTTATTGTTTTTTATGTTCAATACAATGAACGCCAAGTTTGATGATTTTCATTTATCCGTCATAAATTGATGAGATCGTATGATATGTAATCGGAGGTGCAATACAATTTAAATACAAGGTGACTATCACAGTTTTAAAATACCACAATTCCGCAACAAAATACTGTAGAACCAGGCGTCGCCCACTATCTCAACGGTTAAAAACGCCAGCAAATAAAAGTGTAAAAAACTCAGGCGGCATCAAAGAATTTCCTTAATAAATTCATCATAATAAAAATGACTAGACATTTCACGCTATCTAATCATATAATGGGCATGAAGATGTTACCTAGGTAGGCACGGGGCGCTCTCGTCTCTTCAACGCGCCGTCTAAACACGAGAGCGGCGCGAAAACCACTCGTCACTTCGTTACGCGACGCGGCAGACACGTTTTAATGCTCAGACATAGGGTAATGTGTGCTTTATTAATGGAAATTATTTGATATGCAATGCGTACACGTTGGTATGCATGCACAATACAAACAGCCGGCCGGTTTAATTCATCAATGTAGCCAACAGTTCTTATATTTCTACCTTAAAGTAGGTACTTGGTCGTTTAGGCGTTGTGTGCCTTATTTTAGCTTGGCAAATAGCAGTCCGCCAACCCATACTAAGCCAGCGTGGTGGACTAAAGCCTATACCCTCTCAGTTGTAGAGGAGGCTCGTGCCCAGCAGTGGGACGTATATGGGCTGATGATGATGATAAAATAGCAGTATCACCCCTGATGATAAGTCCAGTATCGTCCACTGCATATCGATTGACATGAAACCATTATGATCATATCTCGCTAGTCGACACTTAGCTAAGCCAAATAAAAAAAAAGTATTTTCTCCTCCCGTCCATGATTAGATAACCGTAAGAATTTCCGCGGTGTCCTCATTAAGGGAGACAAATCGAAATTAATAGTCAATCCTTACTTCTACCTGTGTGCTTTAGGAATCAGGAATGGTTTTAAATTTCGAAGTTCATCAATATGGCTTGACGTGTATTTGCGTTACGCTCTCATGTCATGACATCTCTAGATTGACAGTAGAAGATGTAATCACATATTTATCTAGCTCTAAACTGCTCCAGGACCTGAAATATATGAGCATGGGTCTGACTGGGTGATTGTTAATCATATTTGTTTTTATAAAATGTGTAAAAATACACATACATACATCACGCCTGTATTCTCCGAGGGGGGAGGCAGAGGTGCATTTCTGCACCCACATTTCGCCAAGTATGTATCAGTCCCACGTAATAGGGGGCGAGCCTATTGCCGTTTTTCGGGCACATTTCCAGACTCCGTGCTGTTACTGAGAATTTCCTAATGGAAAAACCCAATAACACTTTGCCCGACCCGGGAATCGAACCCAGGACCTCTAGATCGCACGGCACATACTTGTACCGCGAGACCACGAGGCACGAGTAAAAATCTATTAGTAAAAAAATATTACTTTGAAACAATATATTATAATATTATAATTAACATTGCTTTCAATTATGAATAAAAAATCCATCTCAGACTTAGAAGTTAATTGCCTTACCACAATTTGATCTTTGAACAATAACAAAAAATATAATTAAGAACATTAATTTCGCTATTTTGTCTCGGGAATACGTTTCGCGTGTATAAAAAGAATCCACTAATTGACAACAACCAAAAAGCTCCAATACAGTAATGACGTAGTACATTCACATTATTAAAACATACAAGTGGCTTATTAGTGGTATACAAGCGTTCGCGGGACTCGGGGGCAAATGTCGAATGCGAAATTACGTCGGCAAATATTAAAATTCGCGTTACACGAGATACGTGACGAGTCACTGTTAGGAGATGTGGGCCGTTTGACGTGAAGGAGATGAAAGGGGGTTATTACGTGTCGTGTGCCCATTTTTGATTGCTATCGTCGATTACTAATAAACGGTTGAATAATATATACTGTATTTGAAATTGGAATCCTTCGTAGAAGTTAATTCACCCGCTTCAATCATTTGCAATTAAGCGTGCAACAATATTTGTCTTTGAAAAAAGCATAATATTTATTAAATTTTAATTAATATAATACAGTCATGTGTATTTTGCTATAGTAAGAATATTAGCACTGATACTGCCTAGGGACTTTAAAGAAAACAGCTTGTCTTTTTCTACAAGACCAAGGACGATAACTGTGGTGTTGTGGGCCTCCAAAAATTTGATAAATAATAACATTAGATATATACAGCGACGGATTAACGTACGTATATCGAATACCAAAAACCCCACTTAATTAAATAAATTAACCATACCTCCATCCATATCAGATAGCCCTTATCGCGACCGAACAACGATACGTAATAAAACCTTCGAGTATCGTGTTTTTGCGTAACAAGCAGTCTAAATTACGACAATTATTCAATGTTGCCGTGTTATCGGCAGTTATAAAATCGGGAGACACTGGGGGGCGTCTCATTAAGGTGCGTCAGGAGTGGGGGCGTAAGAGAGGGGGTCCAGGGGTGCGCGGGAACTCACTTTGGCAATATAAAAAGGCCATTGCGTTGATGTGGCGAAGCGACGAAGTATTTTCCACTTAATTAACATTTCAATAGTTGATATCTAAATTGCAAGTGTTTTGTCGACGATCAGATACGGCCCTCTAAGAGGTGGCATTGAATGGAGTCCGTTTCTTTTGACGTTTACGTGAAATGTACTTTTTTAACTTGCAATTTTTCTTTTGGATGTTACTTGAAAAAAAGCGCGTGGTAATAACATGATAATGTACCGGAGAAATACTGACTATGCTCCATTAATGCCAGTTAATTCGTACGTTTAACGTAATTGCTAATTAGGTTGCGTTGCGCGAGGCCCTTAGAACTCACACACCGATAATGGTGGAATACCTTGAAATCAATCAAAGATAAGCTTTACAAAAAAGCATACTATAAAATTTCAGATTTTATTGAAGATAATAAGCCCTGGGAGTAATGTAAATTGATCGGAGTTTTGTTTTGTTGCTATAGTTTGTATCGTTATGACATTTACACTGTAAAATTTAAATAATGTAATGAAAAAAAAAGACGTTTATTGCTATTTTTTAAAGAAAAAAAAATGACATGTCGTGTTGCTGAGGGAGTTTCTTGCCGTTTCTTCTCCACAGCTATAACACGATTTGAAGCGGCAATAGCTTAAAAAAAATATTAAGAAGTGTAAAATTGACGATTCAAAAGAACTTGTAAAAGTCTATTTGAATAAAGATAATTTGACTTTAACTTTGACTTTGAAATGATTTTATTATTCATAGGTTTTGTTTACTGTCTGGGTGTTTATGAAATTAAAAACTAATATTATTATGGGGTCGGACGTATGACAATTATTTTTATAGCTTGTATTTACTATTTTACCAAGTTCCATCAGTAAATATTGTAATTTCATTTTGATGCGATCCTTCTCATAATAGTGCAAACATTACTCATATACTGTGCTTACCAATAAGGGCACTGTGGTCACTTTGCCGTGTCAATATCATAAAATATATATAAATGTTTATATGCCTATTACTCAATTACCCAAAAACCTCTGGATATCTGGTTGTAAATCTTACGGTTCTCGTGAGAAAAAAGTTACTCTTGTTAAAACCGTTGGTCAAATTTACATATATTTAAATCTAGAACAGCAAATCACAAAGCCACATCCCGATCGAACCCCGCACAAAACTATGAGAACATTAATTGGAGCGTGCAAGCGGAGTCAGCGAGCACTACTTTTGACCTAGTGATCATGGATGGTGCCAGCCGCACTCGGCACCCGTGTCATTGTTCGACTATCCGTGGATCAAAGCTATACAGCGCACACGCTCCGCCGCACCGACCGGCGGGCCAAGTCGCTCGTTTCAAACATATTTGACGTTTGATTTGGAAATTAATGCTTTAAATTTGCTTGAAGTCGAATGGTAGGGACTTCGGTTGGTTTATCGGCTTGTGGCTTTGACTAGTGTAATTGTTTTTGATGCTTAATTTTGTGGTCGATGAAATTTTGCTCCCTTTAGAATGTTATTGTATTGTTCACGAAACTTTTTCTTCTTGTCTATTAATATAGTCGACGATGAGGGTACTAGGAGATATCATGGGATGAAGAATTCAGTAAATAAATGGAACATTGATAGATGCAACAGGGTAGACAAATGAATACTAAAATTATGTATCTTTATTATACTACTATATTATTATACTGCCTCGTGGTACAAGTATGTGCCGTGCGATATAGAGGTCCTGGGTTCGATTCCCGGGTCGGGCAAAGTGTTATTGGGTTTTTCCATTAGGCAATTCTCGGTAACAGCACGGAGTCTGGAAATGTGCCCGAAAAACGGCAATAGGCTCGCCCCCTATTACGTGGGACTGATACATACTTGGCGAAATGTGGGTGCAGAAATGCACCTCTGCCTACCTCTTCTGGGAATACAGGCGTGAGTTTACGTATGTATGTATCTTTATTATAAAAATCATACTACACGGACTAAGTACTAAGTAGCCGTGATTCCTTACGATCCATTTTCAAGGACTCCTTCCTTCTCCACTCTGTGGGTACACGTTGACCTCGGCTGTCAAAGTCGTGTCTTCGTGTGCCTCTACAGATCTCATAACGGGGATGATGAGACAACCCGGTTATTCAACTACCTTGGCCAGGCGACAGACGCCGCGCAGGAGCAGTTCCCCACAGCGGAATTGGTAGTTTTGGGGGACTTCAACGCACATCATGAGTTGTGGTTGGGTTCCTCCAAGACTGACCATGCTGGAAGGGCTGCCCACGCGTTCGCTCTTACTCATGATTTGGCGCAACTGGTGAACCAGCCTACCAGGATCCCAGATGTGTCGAGTCATGTGCCTTCTCTGCTGGACCTTCTGTTGACGAGTCACCCAGCCGGGTATCAGGTGACGGTTGGTGCCCCTCTGGGTTCCTCCGACCATTGCCTGGTTGGGACGTCAGTTCCGCGCGCTGCACCTCCACTACCCGTGAAGGTTAAGCGCAAAGTCTGGCACTACTCGTCAGCAGATTGGGATGGTATGCGAGAATACTTCGCATCCATCCCTTGGCGGCAGCGCTGCTTTGAGGGCTTGGATCCTTCAGCGAGTGCCGACGCCATTGCCGACGAGATCAGATTAGGAATGGAATACTATATTCCTTCCTCTGAGATCGCCGGCAAAGGACGCGGACGCTCCTGGTTCAATCGCGAGTGCGCCGACGCTGTTGGTAATAAACAGGCGGCGTACCGCGCTTGGATCAGGGGTCGCGCAATAAAGGATCCCAATTTAAGCTCACTCAAGGCAGCTTATAACCGTGCCGTCAAGGCCTGCAAGAAGGCTTATGTGAGAGCGGATGCTCAGCGCGTCTCCAGGATTGGACGTGCCTTGGCAGACCATCCGACGAGCAGCCGTGCTTATTGGAGTCTTGCTAGGGCTGTCCAATCCAATTTCTGTCGTCCTTCGCTGCCCCCGCTGAGATATCCGGATGGATCACTGGCCCATGGGCCGGAGGAGAAAGCCAGTCTACTGGCGCGCCTCTTTGCGGCCAATTCTCGGCTCGATGACTGCGGTTCTCAGCCACCTACGCTGCCTAGCTGTGGCCACACAATGCCTGATATCCGTATCAGGCATTGTGATGTGAGGCGTGAACTGCAGTCACTCGACGTCCGAAAAGCCAGTGGTCCTGATGGTATCCCGGCGGTTGTCCTTAAAAAGTGCGCAGCCGAGTTGTCTCCTGCACTAACACGCTTGTACCGCGCGTCTTATCTTTCAGGTGTGGTGCCTCAATCTTGGAGAGAGGCTAATGTGCAACCGATTCCTAAGAAGGGTGATCGGTCAGACCCTGTCAATTATCGCCCAATCGCCATAACCTCAGTGATCTGCAAGGTGATGGAGCGGATCATTAACATCCAATTGGTCCGCTACCTGGAGGATCACTCGTTGATCAGTGATAGGCAATACGGCTTCCGCCGTAACCGGTCAACGGGTGATCTTCTAGCGTTTGCCTTGCATCACTGGGGGGAGGCGATTGATCGGCATGGCGAGGCTCTTGCCGTGAGTCTCGACATAGCCAAGGCATTTGATAGGGTCTGGCACCGTGGCCTGCTCTCCAAGCTTCCGGCATACGGTCTTCCCGGCAACTTGTGTTTGTGGATTTCGAGCTTTCTGCATGGGCGTAGAATGCGTGTCCTCGTCGACGGGCACGCTTCACAGCTCATGTCAGTTAGTGCCGGGGTTCCACAAGGCTCTGTGCTATCGCCCACCCTGTTTCTTCTGCATATCAATGATATGTTACCGCTTGGCAACATTCATTGCTATGCAGATGACAGCACGGTCCATGGGCGGTACTGCAGTAAGCCACCAGGTTGCCGGGCGGATACTGAGAGTAGACGCGAGGAGCTTGTCATTGAGCTCAATCGGACCCTGGAGCTCATTTCCACATGGGGTACCCGGAATCTGGTTGAGTTCAATGCCAAGAAAACCCAGGTCTGTGCGTTTTCGTGCAAAAAATCCCCGTTTTCTCCTCTCCCCAATTTTCAGGGCATTTCACTCGCAATGCGGAACGGCCTTAATATCCTAGGTGTGGATATCCGCTGCGATCTTAATCCAAGGACTCACATCGAGGGCATTATATCCGCCACTTCACGCAGGGTCGGAATCCTGAACAGGGTGCGCCGGTTTTTCACGCCCGGTCAGCTTTTCCGCTTATACAAAGCACAGGTTCGGCCGGGCATGGAATACTGCTCGCACCTCTGGGACGGTTCCGCCAAATACCTTCTCGATGCCTTGGATGGATTGCAGCGGCGTGCCATCCGCATTGTGGATGATGCAGACGTCACAGCCAACTTGGAGCCGCTACAGTTGCGCAGGGACATTGCCGCACTTAGCGTGTTCTACCGTCTGTATCATGGTGAATGCTCTGAAGAATTGTTTAAGCTTGTCCCATCCTCTCCTTTCCTCACCAGAACCACGCGTGCTGGCATGCGAAGCCACAGCTTTGTGGTCACAACATCCGCGGCTCGAACCAAAAAGTTCGCCAACTCTTACCTTTGCCGCACCATCAAGCTGTGGAATAGTTTGCCGGCTCACGTGTTCCCTCCTTCCTATGATCCTGGATCCTTTAAGCGAAGCGTGAAGAAGCATTTGTGCAGGCCGGCATGATTGTGTCGACCAGCGGGTGACCTTCGTTTCTCGCTGGTCGGTATTAATTTTTTGGACTCCACTGTGCTTACCATCAGGTACAGTGGAGTCACTTTGCCGTGCCAGTTTAAAAAAAAAAAAAAAAAAAAAAAAAAAAAACTGTAATATACTGACCGTGCCGTCTGAATACATTTATCAAAATATTATGTATGTACGTAAGAATGTATTTAGCTTTAGTAAAATTGGTGATATACATAATGTAAATACCAGGGGTAGACATAAACTTGTGATACCCTCATTAAGATTAGAAAAAACCAGTAAGTCCTTTATAGGCAACTGCGTAAAATTTTACAATAAGCTCCCCAAATCTGTAACTGACCTATCAGATAATTCATTTAAGGTGCACATTAAACGTGTTCTGATGACAAGGGGATACTACAATATAAATCAGTATTTAGAGGATAAGGAAATTTGGCATTAGATCCCTCCCGCACATCGCCATCACCACATCTTGGAACCCAGTACCTTTCACATTCTTCTTTCTTAAACCAAATCATTTGAATAAATAAATATAAATTAACCCAAAGCTCCAAGTGTAACTTAAACCATTATAAAAACATCAAATATATACAAATTGATATCTAATATAAAATGTGCACAAAATAAATAAAATAAAAATAAAATGACGACCGATCGAGTAAATAATTCGAGCAAATAAATAATAAGAAGGCAATTTTTATTTGGCAGGTCATATAATATAATTATGTTATCCTTACTGGACCAAATACATGCCCACTGAGTTGGACTCGCTGGATCTACTCAGGTGTGGGTCGCGCCGCGTAAATTCCAGTAGTAAAGTGAGCCCGCTGAGTTTGTTTCGCCGGGTCTTCTCAGTCAGGGTCGCGTTTGGATCCGGTGGTACCATTAAAATAATACGTGACGTTTCGGAAATACACAAGGTCCATCTCGTTATTTACTTTAAAATAATAATAATAAGATATTATGTATTTCCTGATGAAAACTAAAAATAAATTATAAAAAAAACCGTAAATATTTTTGTACAAATTATATAAAATGAACCATAGTTAAGTTATAATGTAATAATAAAAGATTTTTCTTTTCTGTATTGACTTGTCATAAGTGCTATTTGATTGCCTACGTGACTAAATAAAGCAATTTCATTTCATTAAAGCAATTTCATTTCATTTCATTTCAAGTAAAAATTATCAGTTAATGTAAAGCTAAAAATATCATAAAGTGGGGCCTAGGTACTGTAGTCTTCTAAACCGTTGGCCAGACTTGAAACATAATCAAGAAACAGGACAAGTTAAATTACACCGTTTCAAAACAAGTACGAGTACACCTATGTTCTTAAACGTGAACCGTGGATGGATTTCAGGAAGCCTATAGAAGCTTGAAATACCTGCGCAGTATTCACAAACGAAATGTTTACAGTGCTAAAATTACATAACACAAAATTATAAGTATAATTCTGCGTATTTCTAAGATCATAAGAATTGTCCAGTACGATAAAGGCACACACAAATCGTCTCGAAAAAATGTCTGCCTTCAGTTTTAATCTTCGCCAAACCAATTAAGCTTCCAATCTAACTTCAATAACTTAATATCGTTAAATACTATAATTTTTTCCATCCACCACCTGCAGCCCCCGCGGGCTTAATAAGGCGTCGCTCGTTTGACGCGCGTTTTTACGCCAACCGACTCCCTATTCTCAAGATTTCGATACTAAATTCCTTGTCGACTTTCTAAATATCGAATAATAATCTTGAATGTGATGATAGAAAATATGACAATGCGATTTACATAGAAATAATAAATATCTGTTTAATTATTTTAAAAGAACTTTCAAAACCCCCTTTCGACAGTGCCGTGCCGAAGTTGGCTAGACACCAGCAGGCATAACAAGAGTCCGCGAGTTTGATCCCGCTCCGAGACAAATTTTGTGCGACCTACAAATATTTGTTTCGAGTCTGGATGTTTGTGAGAACGAAAAATCTCTCTTAGTTTCTCATACCCACGACACTAGACTCGTATCTTAGTGTGGGGTCAAAACTATGTATGTGACTGTTGTGTATATTTATTATTTAATAATTTATAGTCTCATATACATCAATACATATTCTTTCTCTATATGAAATAATTAATTAGGATCTCCTATTTTTTTAATTTTTCTACGCAGTTTATTTTTTCAAATTCAAACATAGGTATTTTAAAATAGAATACGGAATAATTTCAACTATAAACTCAAAAGGCATCGAGAATATTCCGCGTGATCCTTGGAGCCGGATACTCGGCCCCCACCTTAACGGTTTTCATTAATGAAGATAGCTACGGGGCTGATCGTTCGAGCCACTGTATACCTTGATCATAGGGTGATTTTAATGCCCATTATTTTTTTTCTCTCTTGACATTGCGAATTTGCTTTTTATGTATCGCCAACGTTAATGATATATTGAATGGGGCTGAGAGAAATAAAGGTTATAAATAAGGCTCGTGAATAATGAAAAATATCGTATTTTTTATGTTTAAATAAGGAATTTGATGTTTTATTTTATGTTGTGATGTTGGGATGTAAGTATTTTCTGTTGTATTGACATGTTACATGAAGCAATGGGACCAGATTTAAACATTCTGAAAAGTATTTGTCCTATTTATGGAATTTATCTATTTAATCCTTAGCAATCAAATGCAAACACCCTATTTTACTAATAATTATTAAGTCTGCAACGATAAGATCTTCGTTATTTTGCCATCCACCAATGACTGTAAAAAAAGGTCAAACCAATTGGAATATTCAAGAAGCGAATCAGATCATGCTCCCTACGAGATCAGCGATGCAAAATTAACATCTCTCGCCGAGCGATCGAGCACAAAATGAACCGTTTCAATTACAAAAGCACGCGCGACGAGCTATTTCCTGTCTGTGCCACGCTTCGATATTTATTCAAATCGGATATAACCACCCATTTTCTTTGCACTTTTGCATTACAAATCGGCGTTCCTTTTTTGTGAATTCTTAAGTCGAGCGAAGATTCGAACAACTTCCGCGCGATGGGGACGGTCGGCTGCTATTTTTATTGGCGCAATTTGTACTTTTAATCTTATTGAATTTTAATATTCGGCTACTTATTTTCAAGTTGATTTGGCAAGATTATCGATTGGCTTAAAATAAATGTTTTGGAGGGTATTTTTGTACTCACTGATATCATTCATCATCATCATAAGGGTAAAAGTAGCCTATGCCTAGCATAAAGGCATATTACCGCTGATATAGTGTTAATACGCATTCGAATAGCAAGAAGATGCTGTGGCAAATCTACTATAAGTATAGTGTAGACCTTCTTTGAGCGTAACATCGGCGGTTATAGAAACCAATCAGGATGATGGTAGGGCTGTTCGACTCTACTGCCCCTATCGATGGAAGACGGTATAAAATCCAAATTCATCAATATAATTAAATTATTCAGCATTAAAACAATCGATTCTTAACTCCCACGGCGAGCATTATCGCTGGCGGTGTTTAAGACGCTCGCGGGTCGAGGGGGGAAGCAGTGGGGGGGAAAGCGCGGCGCGGACGAGGTCGCAGTTTTTTCTCCAGTCGTCAGATAGATTGGATGACACTCGATCTCCCCAAGAGGGCGAAATTAAAACGCCGGCGATGAGCCTAGCCAAATGGCCGGGGAATTATTTTCCGTTGAGTGATTCTGGTCCATAAAATTTCTGATTGATCAATTCATCCCCGGTGTTTCCATTTTGCCTTAATGAAGAGCACGTTGTTGGTGGACAGTTTTTTTTCTCTCGTCTCCTATCTCGGTGACACCCCCGGCTCTATTTTTCCGCCTGTTTTCGCTTTAGTGGGTGTTTTATTAATTTCCCGAACGTGTTTTTTTTTTCACTTTCGCCTCGTCTCCGCCAGATTTGCATTTAGACGTGCGACTGTCGAAAACAAATCGGCGGCAGGCGAAGTGTGAATGAATGATTTTATAAGTTGTTTCCTTGTTAGCGGATGCTCGTGTTTGGCGTCCTGTGTTTAGACTACTTTCTATTGTTTGACTGGCAAGAGGTGACCGTCATTAGTTACCCAGTGGCGTTGGAATGAAGTATAGTCTGGAAACGATTTGTTGTTGGCTTGATAGGAAATATACTCAGGTCAATCCCAAACCAACTCCAACTCTTCCTTAAATCAAAATATCCATCTTATGGTAGTCACCTTGCGGGCAAATATCCTTCCACAAACGACTTACACCCGATTTAGCCTATAACATCTAACAATAATTATGTATTATTTGCTATTCATGACAAACAATTCAAGCAAAACCGCCAAAAGAACATGTACAATCTGTAGCGCGTTTTACAACACTCATTAATCGCGTAGTGGCGAGTCGTTACGCTGAAAACTTGTCACACGATCGGGGCCGACCGGGCGACATCGCATGGCGAATTTTATTGCGGGTCCTTCAGGATATTAAGTGGGGAAAAGGGGGATAATGGATCCCGATCCTTCGGACAATGCTTCGGCGTGCCATCATTTCGGTCACATTTCATTAAAAACAACAATAAGGGCGATAACGACTGTTTTGCGGGGGTGAGGCGGTTGTGTAGCGGTACAGCGGAGGGGAGGGGGTACACGATTTGATCGCGATTCTTGATTTCTATTGTCTGTTGTATGTAAGTTGTTTGTACGCATAAAACATCGGCATTGTTTTGTTTTATTGAAGCGCAACCCTTGAGTTGTTAATTGTGATTTTTATTTCTTAAGTATTTATATTTATAATAGGAAAAAAATAACTTATGAACAAGACTTAATGCTCGGACATCGGGTGTTTATTGCAAAATATTTGGCCTACTGTTCTCAGCAAATGTGTCGGTTGGTAGGTACTACCCTACCACAACTACCCGGCAGTGAACCATAAGACTGCGGCTTTGATTCGAGGACAGAGGCATTTTTAGATCCATTTAATGACCTAAATGTATACCTAGACTAAAAGTTAAAAGTTAAACATTCTGGCATGTTGTAAAAAATATTAGGTATAACTAAATAAATATATTTATATACATTACGCTTATACACCTACTTTTCGCAATTTTTGCCCCACGAAATATGACTAGTCTATTGCCGTGTTTCAGGCTCATATTCGGACAATTTAATAGAAAAACTCAATAACTAAATAAAGAGCACCTATAAAAAACAATCCTTATCACTTGTTGAGCCACAATTTATAGATTGTTTTTATTTTATCTGAAAATAAAATAAGTTTGTCTACAACCAATATCTAATAAGAGACGCCTATATTCTGAAATGTTTTGCTTTAGTGATAAAATATCAGCATAACTGCACAGCACACAAGCACCTCGTCTCATTACCAAAGGCCATTCAAATTGAATGAGACCGAGCCATAAAGGCGTTTGATGTTTATCTATACAGATCCCCGATCCGCCGATAAATAACGTATAAACAAACGGAAAGAAGGAAAAGGAAAAGATGCCGGCGCCCCCCGCGCTCGCTGTCCTCCCCGCGACGCCTGCACAGCACCCCCCCTCCAGTAACCCCTCCTCGCCGCATCATCCCCGATGGCCCTCCCGGCATAATTTCATTATTTGCAGCGAACACATGATTTTAAAATTTTCTCAATCTATACAACGGTAGATGGAGGAAGTTTGTTGCTGACTAGAGGTATTCCTATGGACGTGCCTGTTAGCTATTTCTTATTTTTGAGGGATAATTATTTGTTTTGGATTTAGGTGTTTTATGTATGCATATTTTTGATGTTAGAGACGGAGATACAGATCGAAAATAATGTTTAAAATTTTAAACGTACTCGACAGCCCGGTACACATGAGTAGGTACTATGACATGTTGTTTAAAGACTAGATACATATGTTTATATATATTTCTAGATTAGATATGTTCTATTTATATTTTTATTTAAAAAGAAATATCATATAAAAGAAATATCAAGTAAAGATTTTTGTTACTAGCATTGCCTAGTTTGCCCATATATGATGAAAAGTTGCCTAGTAAGCAGTGTCGGTACTTCCATAGAAACCCAAAATTGTTGCATGTTAATAATTGTGTAATGTCTAGTTTATAATTGTTAATTGTGGGGTCAGGGTACTTTCCTTTACCTATGTGTCAAATGGCTTTTGTTAAATTTAGATTTAAAGCTTATAGATTATTATTCGGAATTAATAAGGTACACTGGGCTTTTGGGCTTCTATGGAAGTACCGCCACTGTTAGTAAGTAATGATTGAAAAATTTAAAAACAATTACAGTAAATATTTTTTCTGTATTTTTTTTTTCTTATTTACTTATATCGTTTACTTAAGCCAGATTGGTGGTTTGATTCTGATGCACGAAGTTCAAACTTAGAAGATATATGAGTACCTATCTATTTAATGATTTGGCAAGTTGACGGTAAAAGGAACAATCGTAGGGAGCATCAAACCTAAGATTTCTTAGACATCTAAGTTATGACCAGCACTTCAGTTAATCAGTGTGCTTCGTCCTAAACTGTACCTAGTAGTGAAAGTTAGTGACTAACAGTGTAACGTGTATCAAGTGCTTTAGATATTCTTTTATTACAATATCTTGACCAATTCACGCTACTATTTCTATTTATAATTTTAAAGCACAGGGATAAAATTTTGAATTGTTTTCATGTGGTTTTTCTGTCAAATGAAAACATTTAGTTTTATTTCTGGCACTGCAATTTCTAATATACGTCTTTATGAACGATACGTCGATTAATATTAAAAATACAAGCATGTATCGTAGTGTTTTGAACCCAAACGTACAGTTTGTAAGGATATAAACTTTAGAAAATTATCTTGGCCTAATTGTCTTAACAACTGACAAAATTAAGACAACTCAACAATTAGACTACAAGGCGCTGTCGAAAAATCCGTATTTTCATCATGTTCCAAGATCACAAATTCAAATGCGCCAAACGGTAACTGGCGCTGTTATTTTGTAACAAACGACTGTCGAATGGAGCTCGCGAGCGTCCTAACTCGGCGAGCCGTCGTTCAAACGCATCTTTAACATAGTTACAGTACAAATGTTAGGACAGACAAATGGCCGTTATTTCATAATTCACCTGGAGTACATTTTCGCCACCCGCACGCGGCCGCGCGGAGCAGGAGGGGGGAGAAACTCCAAGACAAGGGAGTGAGACGAGGGCCGGCTGTTCGGTCCCCACCGAAGGAAAGATGTGTTTTTGTCGTGTTTTTATTAGTGAAAAACAATGATGAATTAGCGAACATCCAGTTTATTAGTCGGAGCGTGAGTTTTTTGTCTCCGAGCTTTTCGGGGTTCCGCTGCGGCCGGAAAACCAATTAGCGCCCGCGATTATACGGATAACTTCACAATGGGTGAGTGGTTTTTTGTTTCAAAAATTTCGGCGGAGTTTTTTTTTTGTTTTCCAATGTTTGTAGTTGGTGCTAGTGGGCATTGATATCTTTCAATGAATGGCACTACATGAAGTTGATAAATGTAATAAAAGTTCTGGGGGATTAAAACTTTGTTGTGATACAATGTGGGTATTTTAACTGCGAATAGGTTAACGAGTTTAGATAACAGCTTTAAGATTTGTATTCAAATATTAGTGGGCCCTATCCCACCACACACCCGCCACTGTAACTCCTGTGCTCCAGGATCAACAGCGGCACGCACAGTATTGACGCTGAGCAATGAAGCTCAGCGGATCTAAGGGGACCTAAATTTGTCATAATCCCGCAACGAAGTTAATCAGAAAGACAAAATAAAGGAGGAGTTGGAAAACAAAGAGTTGTCCACTTCCCTCCATAGCAAAGCGGGTGACAAAAAACATTGAGCTGTGAGGTTTCCCCTCACATAAAAAAGAAAGACAATTACAATTAGTCAAATTAGACGCAATTAACGCACCACGGATAAATAACTACTTACAGATTTATTGGGTAAATTGGACCTAAGGTGTGAGCTGTTATGTACCCTTCCAATAATAGGCATGGCAAAAACGCCGAAAAGCACGGAAGTTCTTCCTAGATTCAACGAGGTCTGTATAATAAACAACACCAGAAGTTACATGCATACTATTGAGCATAATGTTACGCTCAAAATGTTATGTTCAAATATTAATTAAATACACGTATCTTACGTCGTATATGAGGCTAGTATGTCTAAACATCATTATTGTGTAGGTTTTAACCAGTTCGTAACAGCCGGTGTTTAAGCTTCCAAAAAATGCAAAATATTAACCTGTCTTATTTACTTATTCTTCTGGAACTAAGGATTTCTATTTTTTTGTATTATATGTTGTATAGAAAAACATATAATTAAACAGTACATAGTAATTTGCAATCTCCTTCACGTACAGAACCAATTCAATTGACAATTCAGTTCTACGCTATCCAAATTTTTCACCCAAGCAATAGGTGGGCGCGCGAAAATTTTCGCATTAACAAGCTCCCGGCTACATTATCGGCTATCGTCGGGTGTTGTTGTAAATTAAATTGTTTTCGTTCCCGCCGACCCCCTCAGGTGTCTTGGAAATGCTTCGGCATCGGTACGATCTCTTATAACACCCGAAAAAAAAATCCGCCAAGGAAAATGTGTTAATTTCGGATAAATTGGTACGGTGTTGGGGAATTTGTACAATGTTTTGATGTATCCTTGTGTTGTTCGACGTGTTTAACTTTATGTATACATATTATTTGACAGCCCCGTGGCGCAGTTGGCTAGACACCAGCTTGCGAAACGAGAGGCCGTGGGTTCGATCCCGGCACCGAGACAAATGTTTGTGTGATCCACAAATATTTGTTTCGGGTCTGGGTGTATGTGAGACCGAAAAGTCTCTCGTAGTTTCTGATACCCACGACACAAGACTTGTATCTTAGTGTGGGATCAGAACTATGTATGTGACTGTTGGGTGTATTTATTATTTATTTATTTTAGAGATATTTAATTCTACCTGTCTCTTGTGTATCTTATGTTTTGTCCAAAGATGTAACTAAGAAACATTTTTTTTTTTAATGTGAACGTAACAGCGAAGAGTAGTTGGCGAGACATTAAAGAAGGGCTTAATGAGAGCTCTTATAATGCATGAAAATATACATCTATGAAAATTTGAAGGGAAAAATCTGTTTTTGAACTAGCATTTAGCATTGTATAGTCATTTTTTTGGGCAAAATGAACATTTAAATGCGTAACCCTTATGGTATGCGCAGTGGTCTTAAAAACCACTACAATTATTTCAAACTAATCGCCATAGTTATTCCGACCTGCTAGTCGCTAGATATAAAAAGGCTGATTCCGGAACGCAACATAGTAGCGTGGGTCTCTATTGCAGACTTTACACCCGATTTACGTTGATTACTATTGAGACAATAAGAATATTTTAAAAAGATCTTACCCACCTTAATAAGTATGTATATACAAACGTAACTATCGCCACGTCAATTAAAATAGACAATATAAATTATCGCTCGAAATTTGCCATGAACCATCAGCACAGGCGCGCGAGTAATATTTGATGAGCCCATAGCGCCGAGGCGCAGACTAATGCTTCGGGTGCACACGCCAATTTCCTCTTGCACCTCATTGAGGTTAATTTTCATATTAACGAACGACCCGCCGCTGGTTGCAGCGATACCGACGACCAGAGGCGGAATAATGCGCACCACGCCGGCACGCTTATTACAACCGTGAAAAATTAAAAGAATTTTTAATATCTTCGCTCGATTTGATGTGCTTGCTTAGCGATGTTCTGCTTATGGTTAGAAAGGTGGGAGTGACGTTATCACCGAAGAACACGTTTGTAGAAATGTTCTACTGATGTTATGCAAAAGTAGATTGATTTTTGTAATCAATGCAATGTCCACCTACCCGTTTATCATTCTCTGCCATACTTTAACAAAAAGCAAAGGGTAATTATCCTTGCTCCAACGATCGCTAATATAACCAACTACTGCCGCATAACCCGTGCGGCGAGCTTTATCTCCCGTAAAAAAAATTACAATCCAGCCAACAATGAAGCCGAAAAAATTCAAAAACACATAGCCGGAGATTCAGACAGTAAAGCGGTTTCCCATAACGTTTGCCGGGAAATATTAAACTCAAAGCGTGTAATGTCGTAAGCGCCACCCGCGTTGTGGACTCATCCGACGTTCTTCCAGTGAGACGGTACACAGAGGCGCTGTAATGGCTCACTTTGACTTACTAGATGGAATTTTTAATGCAATAATTTCGATAATTTATCGCTAGATAGCGCTCCTTTGTGACGGCGACGGGGGCCGTGGGAGGGGAGGCGAGGCAAATTGGTTTTCTTTTTATCAGTAAACATTAGAGTGGCCGACTCGATTGACCTCCGGCTGTTGATACACACAGTTGGATGGGATGGAATCTCACTGAGAATACATACGGCAAGGAATCTCGTGTCATTTTTAAATGTGGAACCTAATATAGGTGACAAGCAGAGAATCATTTCTACATGGTTCTACAACCTGGATTAAAACATAGGGAGACTTAGCAACCCGAACTTTTCAACTTACTTCTTAGTCACTGGTTTTCGTTTAAATCACATTATTCATTTTTATCTAGACTAAATCTGAAGTCTACGCACACAAAGTTAAATACTGTGATATAATAACGTACTGTGAGCTTGATCTACCACTCATCCGGTTTTCATCAGAAATTTTCCATAGAATCAGCACGAATGATTGAAGCTGGTGTAACGTGGATGCAAATTGGGTGGGTGTTAATGAATACATGAATGAATGGGCTATATGTCCTCGAAGCCAGTGTGTGGTACATTAGATTTCAATTCTAAAGCGACACTTTTGAGGTGACGTAAGCGTGGTAATTAAATACGTGACGCCGTTTAGCCATGGCTACTCTGTTCGTAATTTGTGCAAATGGAAAAAATGGCCGCGATAACAAACCTTGGATCCTGTTTTGTTTTTTATTTTTTTATTTGATTTACTAATGTTTAGATATTCAGATTAGTGCGGTAAAATTTCATAGTATCAGTATATGAGGTCTTTCAGTTCGAATACTTCACTATAATTTTCAATTTTTTGCGAGTTGGTTATTTCTTTGCTTCATACCTTTTTATTCGTAGCAACCATTGTTTTATATCATTTATATTATTCAAAGAAACCTAGTACCATTGTGCTCTCAATTTTTCTCGATCTGCTTTAATTTATTCTCTCTATTTGTTTATTGGATACATTTCTTTTGATGTGATCATCATCTGAATCATCGTCAGTTACAAGGATGAAGTTTGCGTCTAAGATAAAAAATCACAATTGCCCGTACAATTGTGTCGCAGATAATCCAATATTTTATTTTATTCATTTTCTCGGCATTATTTGAACATTTACCATCAGGTAGTCCATCAATTTGGCGTTCCAATATAAAGATATTTTCTAAAATTGATTATTTTTCTAAAATATTACTTGAAAACTCTTTCTTTTTTATTTTACCTGTCTCACCGTGAAAAGAGTTAAAAGACTGACACATTTCACAGAAACAGCCTTGTGTTAAAGAAAATTAACCGTACAATATTAAATGTTGAAAACTATTAGTTATTTAAAACGGCAGCAGAAGGCTAGATAATGAAGTGTGCCGGGAGCGTTGCCAAAATGTTGTATCGGTTATTCGGCGAGTGTATCGTTCATATTATATTGTATATTATCTTTTAATAAAATGCACTAAGAGAACGTCTCTATGGACCTGAATTTTGTATTTTTTTAATATACTTTTTAACCTGTATTGCGACTTCATTCATCAATGAAAAAAAATTCTAAGTTGAAAAAGTTTATCAATGTATATTGCCAGATCTGTTACTTGTAATGTAACTAATGCATCTTGATTAATGATAAGCGTAATAACTGTTGTAGATATCACTATGTCAATCAGCCTATTTACTATTCGATACAAAACTACTCGCAAGGATTACGCCTTCGTAGCCAACTTGTTTTATCGCCCATAACATCATCAGCCCATATACATACGTCCTACTGCTGGGCACGGGCCTCCTCTACCATTCGCCCATAAAATGACCGATAATTTTCTTTGCAATTGAACCACTTGAACATTCCAGTTCACAACAACCAAATCTATCACTACCCGCCAGAAAATAAGCACGTCAAATTTAAATCCTGCTTTAGTGTTACAAAGTCGTTTGAAAAGAGGCAAAGTTTTCGAGGACCAAGAAACCGCCATTAGCGTCGCACCTCATCCCTGGGCAAGTCCACCTGTCCTCAAAACGGGTCGCCACCACATCGAACCGAGTGAAATAGTTAGCCGAACTCCGTACATAAATCAAGCAACTCCGACGCGAGCCACTCTCTCCGCGCCCATTAGCATTTTTTATGCATAGAAATCGATCCGGCAACCGTCTAATGCCTCCCGCGATACATTAATATCTTACTTTTTATGACTCTTCTGTAACAATCCGTCTCGCGGATGGCGGTGTAAGCGCCAAGCGCCGTGTTTACACGATTCTCGACTTTGTTCTCTAATGGTAACGTGTATATTCAGTTCAGTCGGCAGAGTCGGTATCGAGTCGAATAGAAACAAGGTTTGCGCCGTGGATTATGTTTAAGCCAATGTTTGTGTGTTTGTTCAAATATATTTTTGACTTTTACTAGTTACTGGGTAATCTTGTATTATGAAATTTATTAAGGATTTGAAGGATTGCTGGCTGAAATTTTAAAATACAGTCAAGTACGATAACTAAATTTGTACTTCAATATGTTCCTTTATTTTTTGGTGAAGCATCTTCATTTATGCATCGCTCATGCATTGAAGATATCTAGTTATTATTTCATATGGTTTAATTTATAATATAATTTATGAAATATTTTTTTGGTATTTGTTCTTCAATAAATTTCATAAGATATCAAAATCAATCCGTATCCCGAACGATTCCTTCAATATTATATTTGTTTTCCATTTTCTCAGTTGAAGACTAATAGATCACCTAAGAACTTAATGAATTCTTAAACAAGATACAACTCAATCACGTTATTTCAAATGGTATTACCAAAGAAACCAATAACATGCAAACAATGCAAATAACATTCAATAACATTCCAAAACTCAAACGCCGAATATTTGCACAAACATTGTGTCAAACTCGCCAACCCCACTACCGGATCGCAGTTGATAATAGGTGGTGCTGGTGATTTTCTTAACGCGTCCATTTTTCTTTCACGGGCACTTTGAGATTAAAAGTTTGGAAAATGAAATGAAAACTTTGGCGGGCGGACGGAGCGCCGTGCGGAGGCGCCTCGTATCGGGACTATTGGAGGGTTTATTAGTCACGGCGATATGAATTTCTGACGTGGTTATTTTAAGTCTATGAATATTAAATAAAGAAATTGTTAGTTGTAGGATATTATGGTATTTTTATAGCTACTAATGTATTTAAGTCATCTTATTTGTTTTTTCTTCAAAATGTTAGGGTTTTTTTGGGTTAATGACCTGATTAGTATTGGTCCGGAGTTGAATCACTCTCGACTGCCTCGTGGTCTCGCGGTACAAGTATGTGCCGAGCGATCTAGAGGTCCTGGGTTCGATTCCCGGGTCGGGCAAAGTGTTATTGGGTTTTTCCATTAGGAAATTCTCGGTAACAGCACGGAGTCTGGAAATGTGCCCGAAAAACGACAATAGGCTCGCCCCCTATTACGTGGGACTGATACATACTTGGCGAAATGTGGGTGCAGAAATGCGCCTCTGCCTACTCCTTCGGGGAATACAGGCGTGAGTTTATGTATGTATGTAAACGTGAACGTGATGAATAAATTTTAAAATAAAATTAACTAAAATAAATATCGTAAAAAAAATAGTATTTCAACTTTTTCACCTCTCATTTCTATTCCACGCACCCGATTTTCTAGGCAAGAACGGTTTTCAGGACCAGTCTCTTAACTGGCTATACCCGGTAAAGAACAAGCCGACAAAAATGGTTCTACTAATGACACGTTTCTCGTAAATCTATTCCTTTTAGTGAAGTTGCACTTACCATAAGGTGAAATTTTCCTAAAAAGCAAAAAAGAATAAAATAATTGGTCTTACGAAACTTATAAGTATATATTGCGTGCTTCTGGCCACTAGATAAAACCGATTTGATTATAATCAGTAAAAAAACTGAAGATGTTTCCAGCCAGTCTTGCCAAGAACAATAAAAAAAATCTCGTTCATTTGTTTTACAATAATTCCCTATAGACAGTGGGCGAAACAAAGCCGTTTCGGGTGTATAAGTGTCGCCTCACACCCGACCGTGCGCCTATTGTTCGCAATATTTTCAACTGCGCCTCGCTCCGCCGCAGATAAGGGAGTTTGGCCGCAGGCCAACTGCATCCCAGATCTTGCACCGATCGTGAGTATCGTACACGTTGTGTATAAGTGCACGGTAAAATGTGTAGGTGTGTTGAATTGGCTGCTTCTGTGATGTAGTAAGTAAAAGTAGCTAATCGATAATTCGGGAGTTTTTTGTAATTTTAATCCTGTTTTTTAAGCTTTTTTTACATTAAACGCGTGTTTTCGTCGCCTGCCCGGTTGGCTCAGCGGCATAAGTACAAAGTATGCAACGTGAGGTCCCCAGTCGGGTAATAAGTTATTAGGTTTTTGCTTAAGATATATTATTTTTGTTATAGCTCAGAGTTACATATTTAAAAATGTACGCTTTTGTTCCATAAACTAGATTGAGTAATTTAAGGATGTTTACGGAATACTTCACGAACAAGACACATTTTAAAATATTGAACAGCTTTCTAATATATCTATAGACTATGTGAACAATAATTTGTTAAAGTCATACATAATTACTTATTTATTTGTTATTTGAAATAACTCTATTTTATATGCAAACATTCATTTAAATTTCTAAAACTGCATACTAAAACTGGTTTGTGAAGGACACGTAGCGCCATCTGTTTGCGAGTAGCGTTAAACCAACTTTAGCGCTACTAAATAAAACTGAATTCATATTATTAATTCCTCTAGTTTTATTTACATTATATGTATAGCTACCCACAATATATTGCGTAAATATTGGATTTGTATGTATGCTATGACTATTATAATGTAAATAATTATTTCATTTTAATTTCCTTAACACACTGTTTTGTTTTATACATATATTCATAACTGCCAGTACCTACTTGAAAAAAATTGTTCACTACTAGCGTCCTACTTTTTGCACTTGCCTTTGCCATTCGTACATTAGTATTTTAAATAAAATGAAATTGCTTAATTTGGTCACGTAGGCAATTAAATAGCACTTATGACAAGTCAATACAGAAAAGAAAAATCTTTTATTACTACATTATAATTCAACTATGGTTCGTTTTATATAATTTGTATAAAAATATTTACGGTTTTTTTTTATAATTTATTTTTAGTTTTCATCAGGAAATACATAATATCTTATTATTATTATTTTAAAGTAAATAACGAGATGGACCTTGTGTATTTCAGAAACGTCACAAATTTTAATGCTACCACCGGATCCAAACGCGACCCTGACTGAGAAGACCCGGCGAAACAAACTCTAATAGTTTCTCAAACCTCTAACAAACATCTACACTTGACTTGCTGAAGAACTCTTTTGCTTGAAGTTAAACATCGTCATAAATTCCGTTATCATATTACTTACTTATGTTAATAGAGCATCATAATTACGATTTCGATTTTAAGAATTTTGTTACGACACTTGAAATATATGTTAGAAATTCCATCGTATATTTCATTGACTTAGGATATTATATCTAATTATAATTCCGCAAATAGATCTGTTGAAGTATAAAAAAGTCTTTAAAAAACTATTTTAACAGAGGAAATAGAAAGGAAGGGAAAGGCTATCGGATCTTTGTCAATATTACTAATTCAATGGACAGCAACCATCGTGTCACGTTTTCCCTAAAAACTTGAGAGAACGGTCGAGTAACCCTTTGACATTGCATTCAACATACCTGCACAGTGTAACTCGAATTATTTAAGTTTTTCTAAAGATAAGACAAGTAATTAGAATGTATGTATGTACCTATGTAGTGTTCAAAGTGAGCGGTTGCCAGTCTGCATAATAAGAGGCCTCGGGTTCTATTCCCGCAATGAGACAAATATTTGTGTGATGCACAAGTATTTGCGTCGGGACTGCGTGTTTATCAAACCGAAATGCTTTATGTGATTTCTGATATCAAAGACACAATACTTATCTTTGTAATCAGTATTCTGAGGCAGTTGGATATATTTAAAAACATTTTAACAATCATCGTCAGTCCATATACGTCCCACTGCTGGGCACGGGCCTCCTCTACAACTGAGAGGCATTAGGCCTTAATCAACCACGCTGGCTTAATGCGAGTTGGCGGACTATACTTTAATAATAATATTTCTTTGGCCCTATCCCACCATACACCCGCCTCTGTAACTCCTGTGCTCCAGGACCAACAGCGCATAGTATTGACGCCGAGCAATGAAGTCGCTGAGCTTCATTCTAAGCGGACCTAATTTGTCATAATCCCGCAACGACGTTAATCAAAAAGACAATATAAAGGACGAGTTGGAAAACAAATGTTGGAAAACTCTTTAATAATAATATTATCTATTTAAAACACACAGCAAAAAAAAAACACATAAAAACAAGGAACAAGCCGTTCAATCTGGCGTACACAATTAGGATTCAGTCCGTGCGACTTATCGCGAAAAAATCCGCCAATAATTCGTACATACGCACATGCAGGGCAATCTTCAGCGGTCCACGATGGGTCACGTATACACGGCGCGTAAAAAATATCTGCCACCAACACCGATCGCGATACACCCGCGCACGCCGCTTGAATATTTTAATTCTTTATATTTACCCCATTATAATTATTTTATTTGTATGCTAGTTGAAGCCCCCGGGTCGGTATGGTTCGTCCGGTGGAATTGTTTTCCTCTAAAAGTATGTTGGATTTATAGTATTAGGAGTCTAGATGTTACTTTAATATATACTTTAAACTTAATGAGCTGGAAGCGACTCGACTATTTGGGCAACATTTTTATCATCATCATCCAACAGCCAAAGGAAGTTCACTGCTGAACATAGGCCTCCCTCAATGATTATCACAGTGACCTGTTGGAGGCAGCCTGCATTCAGCGACGTCCCGCGACCCTTACCAGGTCGTCTGACCTCCTTATGGGTGAACGTCTTACGCTGCGCTTTCCGCTGCCTGGCCTCCATTCAAGAACTTTTTGCCCCCATCAGCCATCAGTTCCTTAATAGATGCTACTAATTAATTCGTGCTTCGCGCGTTCATTTGCAGCTGTAAGGATCGATTTAGTTTGATGCTGTTACAATCCAATTTCACTTCAAATATGACTTGTCGAAGGCTGCTTATATCACTGTTTGCAATCTTTTTGACGTCGCAGTCCAACTTACAAGGAAACATCCAACGCTTCTCTACCCATGCGTATTCTACTCGAAAACCTTAATACCAAGGTGCCAGTCTGCTTGCTATAAGAAAAACATCCAAACAAAAGATTGCATCTAATATTTCCGCAATTAGACATTGTCACTATAAATTAAGGAATAGACTGTCAAACGTACATACAAACAGACGTCCGCAAACGCTTCATGAATGCGCGATATTAATTTTATTTTATTAAATATGGAAAAATAAGCGTGCGGTCGCCGCGGCCCCTCGGAGGCGGGCGCCTTGGTCAGAGCTCGCCCGCGCCAACCCGTGCGTGTATCAGGAATTTTAATTCGCACAACAATAATCCGCGGTGGCCCTTATTTTTATTGTGCTCTTCGTGTGTTTGCATATATAATTTACTTTGTTTCGCGGCTTACGGCACGTATAAATTATTTTTGCGTATCTAAAAAGGGTTGGGTATAGATTTTTAATCAGAGACGCAAGGCGTATGAATATTTTATGAAGGTTTTTTTATATAACATATTCACAAGTAAATGTCGTTTTGATGCTGCCACGGAGTGAAACGTACGTGTGTTTTTTTCGAAATTATTTTTTATAGATTTTGTTTTGAATCTGCGAAGTATTATTGAACCAATTACATCTACCTATTTTTTTCTAGATAAAGCTTTTGAAATCAAACTGCATTATTCCACATGCTATCTAATAAGAATCCTACAATTAATTAATTGCAGGGAGTAGCTAAGGACAATGTAATATAATGCAATAATAATTCTACGAACAATATAAATGCTAAAAATTACAAAGAATCATGTAACAACTTTTCGCTTCGATCGCTCCATTGTTCCGTGTGGCCGGATAAGATATATTTTTTCGCTAAAATACCAGTGGAATGCTATAATTCAAGCATGAAATTCGTAGCCATTATCGCTTCGCGTGGTCCACAGTACGGAACCGTCGGAGGTTTCGTCGCCCGAATTTATGCCCGTCCCCCTGTGACCGCAACGAACGAGTTACCGATTTTGCAATGGTGGTGTTAGCGGAAAGCGGGTTGCCAAGAGCGGTTTAGATTTAATTGTAAAACGTTATTATCACGGACCTGTTAAAATGGTACTAAAATCAAAAATCAGTCTTCGCAAAAATACTTGTCGTGTCTCATGATCAGCCGATATACATTCCACTGCTGGGTACGGGCTTCCTCTACAACTGAGAGGGTCTAAGGCCTACTTAGACCACCACGCTGGTCTAGTGCGGGTTGGCGGAATACACACCTATGAAATTCCTAAAAACTTTTAGGTGTGCAGGATCACGATGTTTTCCTTCACCGTTTAAGTACGTGATAATTCTTAGTGAATACACACATAGGTTCTAAAAGTCAGAGGTGTGTGCCTGGAGTTTGAACCCGCGACCGCCGAGGTTCTCGACCGCGCGCCTAAACCTCGAGGCGATCACTACGTATAATGGTATACTAAAATCAAAAACAGCTCGCAAAAATACCTGTCGTCTCTCATGGGTATTAGAAATTACCAAAAGCTTTTCAGTTTCTTGATAATTTTTAGATAGCATAAGCATTTCTTGAAACTTATAGGTACTCAAACCGGATTCCACCATGCAGGATGATATATTTTAAGATTTAATAATTATTTATTTGACACAAATTCTAAAAGATAAAAACATCAGTACAATCCTGAGTATTGTTAAACATATTATTTAACGAAATGTTTAACAATATCTAACCTTCGTTCTCCTTATGGATAATTAAGGTTACTTTTTGCCTGAATCGGGAATCGGAACTTTAGATCGCTCGGCACACACGTGTGCAACGAGACTACTTAACTATCCTAAGTCTATATGGTATTTTATTTATTTATTTAATAAAAACAATTTGACATATTAACCTTTAACATTTTACATTTAACATATTTTAATATCAGTGGCTACACTTTTCAACCTACTGACTCTACACTAAGCTGAGCTTGTCTCGTAGAGGCAGTATGCTAAATATTTTCTTATTTAATTTCCGCGTATTAATTAAATAATAGTTGAAGTAAGAAATGTTACAACATAAAGGTTTGAATACACTCGAATTCCGCCGCAAGTGAGACCGCACGTTTCGATTACCACGGGGTGCACAGCGTCCGGGCGCGCTCGCCGGGGCTAACTTTTTGATTCTTTTCGATAATCACTCGTTAATGCAGTGGCCCCGCTCGGGTTATTTATGGAGTTCGATACTTGGCGCGGATAGTCTTGTAATGTTTTGGGTCTTTTGTTTAAGCTAAATTTAGTGTGTTTTTTATGTAAGGACTATTTGTCTATATCGGTAAATGCAGTATGTACCTACGTTCTGCATCTGGGTATGAGTCTTCTTACGGTTCAGAGTAATTAGGCCTTTGTCCATAACGCTGTTCTAGTACATATTGGCGGATTATATTATACTATGTAAACGGTTTCATCGCGATGTTTCCTTATATCGTAAGAGTGCCTGATAATTTAAATGTAATATGTAACTATGTAACTATATAGCATTAAGTTCCAATTTTACCAACATCCATATTCTGGGGATTAAGTGCTTCTCTATTCCAATGGTTTGTTGAATAAAAGTGCATGGCGAGCGTTTGAGAGGTATTATTTGGTTTTACTCATTAGGCAATTCCCAGTATAAGCACGGAGTCTTGAACCATGCTCGAAAAACGGCAATAGCGAGCCTATTACTCACATGGAAGTTAATAGCTGTTGAAACGTTGATGTTAAAATATAAAGACGTATGTGGGTAATTATCACGAAATCCCGAAATTATTGTCCTTGGAGTTTATATAAAAATCCAAGAAAGAAATGGATGTTACTAATCTTTCTTTACAATCCACATAACTATACCTAAAAGTTTCACATAAGATTTTACAGCCATATTAATAAATAAATAAAAATCCATAACCATAATGTTCCTAATATCATTCCCTCACTGTGTCCCAAGTACCAATTTTATTCACTTTTATTTACCAAAAAAGCACAAAAATCGTTCGAATCATATTCAAGTAGGTTGGATTGTTTAAAGACTTTATATAACTTTATGGGAAAACCGAAATTAGCGTTATAAAGTAAATAACGAGTTAAAAATTTGTATATTTATATGTGTCTCACAAAAAAAAAATCATTCCCTCACACTATTACTGGCAGTTGAATTATGAACGCATTTTAAACAAAATACAAACGCTGCCATTAGTTTTTGAAAGTTGGCACTAATGTCAATTTATCAAAATGGCGAATTTTCAATGATTGTGCTCGGGTGTGCGCTGCATAAAGATTTTATTAAATTTTATGATTAAATTAACTTTTTGATCGTCATTTCATCACATTCTAAAAAACAAAAGGTAAGTACTTTAACTGATTATGAGTTGCACAGACAAGATGGCTTTTGGGAGTAATTTCCTTAAGCAGAAAAATCGCTTTAAAAGTAAGGTTATGTCACGAGTCCTTTACGGTTATTCTTTATTTCGTCATTCCCTCACCATCATTCCCTCATAAAAATGTATGGTGAGGGAATGATATTATATGAGGGAATGACTTTTGGCTGGCCTAACTGGCTTTTTTTATTGTTTGCTTTTATTAACTCTTGAATTTATTGCTGCAATACTGTTGTAGGTTAAAAAATGACAAGAAAAAAGAAGATAAGCAAAGATGAAGATACTTAAAAAAGCAAGAATATGATCGAAAGCGGAGGGACAAAAATGGAAGCTAATCCTGTAACACTTAAAATACATCGCGAAAAAAAAAGAATTAAATACCATAAAAAGGTCAAGTAAAACCTATATCCGCAATGAGTTTCCGAGAAAGAAGACAAAAAAGAAAAAACTGGAAGAAAGATAGCCAAACATATAGAGACAAAACGGTGAAAGTGCGAAAGAATTTAGCAAGACTAATAGATGAGACACCAGCTCCTAGCCAAGGGTCTATGCAAAGTAATGATGATTTAAGAAATTTGGTAGTTAATCGGAGAAGGCAGCAACTCAGGAGACGTAGAGAAATACTTTATGCAAAAATATCCATTACAGGAAAGACTGAAACAAGAAATAAGAAGAAAAGAGAGATACCGTAAGAGATGTTAAAGACAAGACAAATATAATCAGACTACACCGGAAGCTAAAGTTTCAGCTCTCTCTAAGAACGCCCAAGTTCCTGACATTGTGAAGAAAAATACATACATACATACATAAACTCACGCCTATATTCCCTGAAGGGGTAGGCAAAGGCGCATTTCTGCACCCACATTTCGCCAGGTATGTATCAGTCCCACGTAATAGGGGGCGAGCCTATTGCCATTTTTCGGGCACAATTCCAGACTCCGTGCTGCTACTGAGAATTTCCTAATGGAAAAACCCAATAACACTTAGTGAAAAGAAAAAGAACTTTTTTTACTATTTCATATAGTAAAACCAGATCTTTTGAAGAAGCTATCAAAACTGTTTTTCAAATATGATTCTTACAAAAAGAGCGTTTCTAGGAAAGTCAGTTCTAAATTGATGAAGGTCAAAAAGGATGTTCAAGAATTTTGGAAAAGGACGAAAGTTCTCGGATGTGCCCAGAAAAGAGAGATTTTGTAAGGTCAAAGGGACAAGTAAAACAAAAACGTTTACTGTGCGATACCATGAAAAAATTCATTTCCTGGCTAAAGTTGAGTATAAAATACGCTTGACAACATTCTGTAGATTTAGGCCTTTTTGGGTGACTTGGGCAAACCGTAACACACGCAAATGTGTAATTCACGCAAATGTTCAACGGATGATCATGAAGTTACATGAAAACAGAGTATTGCCTTGCTTCTAACTAAATTTTTGACCATGAAAACATGCAATGTCTATTTAACTAAATGTCTGTTACGAAAATGTGATGGTTGTCTAAACAACTGGTAGAGAGGTAGTATTATCTTCCACAGCGAAACAGAATAGTGACTTACGAACAGTGGATGTATGAAACTATTATGTATTTCATTTAATAAAAAGATTTCTTTGAAAGAAAACTAATTTCATTGAAAACGCTTCATGACTTGTCTGAAATAATCATTCCCTCACCTTAATTGTCATTCCCTCACTTTGTTTTTTTTTAATGTCCTCATAACTTTCATAAAACGCGATAATTTTTGGGACCACCACATAATAAAATTTTAGTAACATTAGTACTATCAAATTCAGATAAAATAAATATCAAAAAAAATAAATATTTTTTGTCATTTTAAGATAGCCGAATTTCGAGATTTCGTGATAATTACCCATGTATATTAGGGTGGGTCGATTTTTTTTTCCCGGAATTTAGTTTTGTAATAGTGCTAAAAACGTGACCTGATTGAAGACTGGCAAACTACTAATTTTATTTTTATTCTAATACAATATTAATTACCCGCGCATTACGTTTCAATTTGAAAAAAATATGGCATAAATCAGATTTCATCTATGAGTGTATTCTTGAAAAACTAAACGATATTTAATTATATAAATGCTTCGCTACAAAATAAACGAAATGATAAATAATCATCGAATCAATATTTGAGAATAAACTGGCGGGGAGTGCGGGGTGAGCGGGGGTTGAATTCACGATCACGAGCGTATTTGCCTTTTTCACATGAACGAACTACCCTTAAGACATTTATTTGCAAAACTTGATGGCACTACAACAGGACCTTCTACTTATTCAGGAGTTATCGGCAAATTATATTGGATAACGGTGAGAAGCGCTCTGTCGTAATATTTGAAAGGATAGAAGGTATGTTACCTAATATTTCAAATGTAAATGATCTAAGCTCTGATCAACGTTACCTTTATGATATAACATCGGCTGTTATCAGTGGCACATGCCCTTCTGATTTTTCTAATCGTTCTCCAGGAAAAATGACGCATGCCAGGTGGCTTACAAAGGCAAATAGGATCTTACGGTTATATGTTTCAACTGAAAATCCTGCGAATGAGCTGAAACAACTTGCAACTTTTGTGGTCAAAGTTTATTCTCCCATCTGGTTCGAAATTAAAGTTCACCCTACATGCAAAGATGGTGCAAGACACTTCTGGAAATTGGTATTTTATTCTAGATATCTCCCTCAAGAACTAAAGAGTGTTGTTGATCCTGTAATTAAACGGAATGCCTTTTTTGCACACTCAGAGAATTTACTTTTGTCAATGGTGTCTGATGAACAAAAACACGTGAGGGAACTCGCCGCTAGACGCATTTTAAAGGCAAGGACAGCACCTAATTCAAGTCAACTTCGGGTTTTCGAAGTGCCTAAAATTAATTTAAACGCTACGTCATATATTGATTTGATTGACTGGCAGCAAAATTATTTCCAGCCACCTATATTGATCAATGTTTCGGATGTTACTCTTCAATCCCTGGTAGAATTAGGTGGTGATGATGAAGTACTTTTTTTGCGACTACCATGTCATACCCAAGCTGTCGAGCGAGTTGTAAAGACAGTAACAGAAGCGTCTTTACAGCTTTGTCACAAAAAATCGAGAAAAGCTATGATAAAGCAAAATTCGTTCTCGAAAACAGATGCCTAAGTTTGAAAGTAAGAAAGATTTTAACGTAAAGTAAACTATCTTTTTGATTTTTCTCTGAATGTTTAGTTTATCTTTTGAATTATATATTTTTTAGTCTTACAACTGTGTATTTTTTTAATTACCTTAACTACCTTTATTTAAAATCATGAAGATCGGGAGTTCAACCCATACACAAAAACAAAATATTTTAGTTTTTCAAAGCTAATGCGCGGGTAGAAGGAGTCTACTCAGAAAGTTCTTTTTTCGATATTTTACAACTAAAAGGAATGGGTCATGTTTTTATTGCTATTAAAAAACAAATTGAAAAAAAAAAAAAGTTCATACTAGAGCGACCCACCCTAATGTATATCCTTTCGAGGATTCAGTAGTGAGTATGTGTATGGATGTATCAGTGACGGTACTTCTATAGAAGCCCAAAACCAATACACGTTAATTGTATAATGTCTAGTTTATGATTGTTTATTGTGGGATCAGGCTGTTGTTTATATGTCAAATTGCTTTTGTTAAATAAAGATTTAAAGATGAATGATTATTATTCGAAATTTTGTAAGGCAAGCTGGGCGTTTGGGCTTCTATGCACTGGGATGTACATATGTATGTATGGTAACTTGCAGTCCTAATCACCCAATATGACAAACAGTATAATTGCTAAAGGTCATTACGTTCGATTGTTTGATGTCTTCATAATCGGATCGTGTCGAACCGTACAAGATTTATAACGATCAGTAGGGCACCCAGCGCCGCCGCGCCGCCTCGCCGCCTTGTTGCCGCTGATCTGTATCCCATTTCACAGTGAGCGATCAACGCAACTTTTTCAATTTCCTCGCGGAGCGGCGGCGCGGACCGCGGGCGGCCATCAAACGGTAAATGATTATAACTATGACGTCAGAGGAAACGAGCGGAGGCGCCGCGCCGTAATGAGAAATAAGGCGAAAAAGTGCATGACGTGAGAGCTGGGGGGATTGGTGGGTTCCGTAAGAGATTCCCGAGGTGAACACACCTAACAGTTACACACATTCACATACATAATTGTGATCCTACACTAAGGTAAAGGCACCCAATAGTTAAACGCATTCTAAACCTACACCGAGTCTTGTGTTGTGGGTATCGGGAACTGCGAGTGACTTATGGTTTCCACAAACAACAAAATTAGACAATCACAAAAATATCTGTCTCGGTTCGGGGACCGAGTACGCTGCATCTTTTCACACGCTGATGTCTAATCAAATGCGCCAAGGAGCTATCTTGGATCTGTTGGAGCATTGAAAGGCTTTACTGTTTTTCAAAAAACGACTACAAAAGTCACATGTTCAAACCATTATGCCAGGCTATTCAAACGCTGACAAGCGGATCCCAGAATAAAGTATATTTGCGTGTCACTATTGAAGGGTTATGAGCAGCGGTCGCTATCGGTGAGAACATTAATTATATCATTTAGTATAAAAATGTCTTGATGTTGTATTTTTATTCCAAGACTAATTACACAAAGCAAATAAAAATTTGTAGTATTCTTTTATCTTCAACACCGAGTAATGTATTACTCGCGTTACAACATACGGTTCGCTTCGCGTGTGTTTCATTATGAGTTGACCTTTGGTTTTCTTTATCAACTATCCATGCAAATACTTGCAAAAGAATGTCATGGGTCAAGTCACGTTACTCGGAAGCTTTATTGGAGAACGTGTGTATATTATGTAACAAGGCTTTACTGCAATGGTATATTGCGGACTGATGAATGATGAATCGAAGTTGCAAAAAAACTAAATTTAGAAAAAAAAAGTAGGTCTCACACTGTCAAAGAGTCAAAAAAATAAACTAAAACGAAATAGAGGGGATCAAATTTAAAAACATATTTTTTTATCTTTACTCGATTCTTTCAGAAAAGTTGTAGAGGAGGCCTATACCCAGCAGTGGGACGTATGTATATGGGCTGATGATGATGACTCGATTCTGAAGACTTAGTAAATGATGCTTGGCCTTACTTAAAGGCCAATAGTAAAGGTTTTTCGAGGTAAATCCCGAAGGAACTCTAAAAATTCAAGCCAGGAAGCGGAGCGGCCTTCCTCTTTGCCTTTTTCATCTTTTTATTGATTAAAAAAGTTTCCTAATCTAATATTTCTCGGGAGTCCGTTTCATCCAGAAATAGTTGCGTATTGATTCGTTGTGTTAATAAACAACTCTCAAAAATATCTTCCTTGGGTAATCTTTAGATTTGAAAACATGGATTAGTCCTACCAAGTAAGTAATTGATGGTCATAAGGACTTATATTTAACAGAATCTTGTTTTCTTATATCATCAGTTTTATAAACATAAGAACATCTGCTTTTCAAGGATATTTCCAGAAAGAACTATTGGAAGCGACAATTTGAATGTCCCTTTTATACCTTGCATGGCATAAAACTGAGTTTACCGGATTTGGTAAATTTATTGTCAACACAAAAGAGATTCAAGGCTATTTCTGAGATTACAAAATTTGTGAAGCATTATGTCCTTTTTTTCATTTGTTTTTGTAAATGAAGAAATGAGTGTCTTAGTAGCAGTGCTTACCCCTGTGGACTAAAGGCGTAGTCGTGTAATCATATACGTGATTGGATACTGAAATTACGCTATGAGAAGACTACACTTATACTAGAACCCATCAATAAATTCATTTTCTCTCTTCTAGAAACTGCACTTCCTAACCCCACCGTCCTATGCCGTGGAGCGCGTGATGACCAGCCCTTGCGGCAGCCGGATATGCGTGTGGGGTTCCCGAGGTGTCACCATCGCCGAGCTGCCTTCGCGCTGGGGCCGTGCCGGGCTCTTCGAGTCTGGGAAGGAAGAAATTCTTTGCAAGTAAGTGATTTTACCAATAATTTTTTTCCATCATTACTTCACCATTTTACCAGGATGCAAAGTGTTTGATGATGGTGTATGGATATTTCAAGTGTATTGACTACTTAATAGTACGTACCGGTAAGATAAGGTTATAATGAGTGTATTGTCCCTTCTTTTCCAAGGACAACCTATAAGTACCCTATAAACTACATCTCGATGAGTTTTTGATTATGATATCGCAGTCAGGCAATTTATTGAAGAACCATACATAAGAAATCCGGAAAGGTTGTACACAGTTTTTTTTTTATAGTCACAGTCATCCACCGGCAACCAAACGTCAAAAGTATTTAGGTAATATACCTTATTGTAGGTAATTATTGAAATGCAACGGTTTCACTTCCTCATATTTTATCTCATAAATACAAGCAAACTACCTCATAATTCTTCGTTATCTATTTAATATATAAAAAAAATGCAACAATAAATCCACCTGCATATCCGCCGCATAAAGAAATCTTGAGAAATTCTTCTCCACACCAACTATAAATCGTGAAATATGATTATCCTGGCTAACACCGAAGAAACTAAACACCTGTAATCTAATAACGGCTGATAAGTCCCGTAGAAAGGCTCGCACGTAAGCATCGTGTATTTTCTACTATCACGGTAAATTTTGTAACCTATTAAGCTCCTCGAAGCGGCTATAATGTTAGCCTGAGGTAACGATTAACTCATAGATTATTTGTTGTCTACACATTTGATAGAGGCGCCATTCTTTTTCACTCATGCTTTAATAAGTGATTGCGAGGTAATTGTAGTCTTTTGTCGCTAATAATCATTGCAGGAACTATAATTTTTATTAGATCAAGCATTAAAATTAAAGCAAAAAAGATTTGCATAGGTAAAAAATTAATTCATGGACTACAAATAAAGATATTTTTTCATATACTTGCTCGGCGAAGTTTTTGTACAAACTTCGCCGAGCAAGTATATGAAAAAAGATCTTTATTTGTAGTCCATGAATTTATTTTTCACCTATGCAAATCTTTTTTGCTTTAATTTCAATATAAATGCTACATTATATTAATAATAAACCTAAGTAAGTAAAAGTGTTAATTAGGCCTTTTAAATCTCACCAGGACAATATAACAACAAGTAGGTAATCATTAAGTAATAGTTTAGAGAACATTACAAAAAAAAAATATACCAAATGAAATAAATATAATATACCCACAAGTTCCTCCAAGAGACTTTATCCTTCTAGGCATTAAATGAAGAGTTTAAAATATTGTGTCTTTTCTGCAAGATAGTCTTAGGCGTTCGCGCGCTCGAGTCACCACTCTTTTGTACATGTTATTAGGCGGCTATATCTCGTAATTTGCATATTTCGGCAGTAAAATTAATTCGAAGATTTGCCCGCATCCACCATCCAGACGGGGGTGTCTTATGAGGGGTGGTTCTGTAATGTTTTTGGATTTGTGCATTCGGATTTTCTTCGTACCAATACGGTTTGCGGTTTACGCTAAGACCATCTCTGTATTACGCTGTCTTTTGATTAAGTTTTGGTATATTCGGAGATCAGTACAGTGGACTTAAGGGTATTTTTTTCGCTTACGTTTTGCGTTTCTCTTTTGTTTTGGATTTTTTGAAATTATCTCAGTGCTTTGAGATAGGTCTGTGTAAATGATGTATGGGAATTATTTTCGTACGTTGTGCTACGGTGATGGATGGTGAAATATGGCAAGTATTGAAAAGAACTCCAAATTGTTTATTTTAATGATGGTTTGATTAACTTTTTTTCCATTCATGCAAAGATTTAATTTTAATTGATGTCTGTTCGCGGATTGCTCGGAAAAACCATCAATCTATAAATCAAACTTCCGAATAACTATTCATACTTTTATCTGTCAATAATAAATAAAATTCAAACCATCCCATTAATATCAAGAGATCAGACCCCAAGCACACGTAAGTCGCAATGCACAATTCTCAACCATGCAAATATCTAAAGCTCATTATCTATACATTATATTTGAACAACCCATCGTCCCCGGAATCTCAGCCAAACAGAAACTTATGACGGCAGACATTTAAAGTGCCGTATTAGAGCGCCGTTGCAGCAGTAGTATTAATCCTAACAACTAATATTAGCAATAAACGGCCCCTTTCGGCTAATTATGCTAAGATGTTTCGGGCGAACTTGCCGTCTGCAGCGGGGATTTGGGAGTTTTCCCACTTTGTTTGCTTTCGTGAGCGCGTGTGTCGGTGTCGCCGGCGGGCACACCCGATAGCTTTTTGTAAACTATTAATTTTATATTGGAATAGTTTTTTTTAAATTTGTGTATTGTATTATGCCTGTGTCAAGTTATTAATATTCTGTATTTTTTTATTTATAATAAGGTTTATATATCAGTTAAATATTAAATAAAATAACTTATTGATCTAGTGTTTGATTGCCAGGCCTTAACCCTCTCAATTGTAGAGGAGGCCCGTGCCTAGCAGTGGGATGTATATGGGCTGATGATCATGATGATTGATCGTCTCAACATTAAATTAAATTGCAAATATTATTTTTCGATTTCAATATTCAGTATCAATCAGGTGTGCGTAATTATGGGGCATGGCGATGGCTTAATGAGGTGTTATAGCAATCATTTTACCGCCAACTCTTTGTAAGATGTCAGTGAATCAAATTTGGTGTGGTTTTCTATTATAAATTAGGTCGTGCCCATATAAAATAAATAAATAAAAAGGTACATTACTGGCCTCAAAAAAACTAAAATTGGATGTCAACATGAATTTATTCATTCGGACTTGCAATCACCACCTTCTTTTTTAATAACCAAAGTATTCAAGTTGTGCTTGTTGTCGCCTACTGTGCACAAGCATCGCTGCAGCCGCCTCGTATATTCTTTGATAACCCGTTATCGTTGTCGCGTTCGGTGCATTTCCTCACAGAACCTCCCCCCGCCTCCCCTTCGCTCCACCGCCCCCCTCCGCCGTCCGCTAAATCTTAAACATGAAATACCTTTATGGGGTGACTGTATGTTTGCACATTATGAGCACTTGATTAAACGGATTATCACGAAGTTATGAGTTTGGATATACTAACGTGATTAATTGAAAGTCATGGGTATTTTGGAATGCGTAAAATGGCAGGGTGGTTTTGTATTTTGTGCATAAATAAAATCATAAAAGATGTAGAACAATGATGTCATTAATAACTGCATATTTAAAAAGTTATTCATTTGCTTTTAGCAATGGCTTCCTTTGTAAAAGTGTGTTACAAAGTGGAACACTAGATGCTCTTGAGTACTTAATACACTAAGTTATCGCTTATTTACGCTTATTGTTGCCTCATGGTTTGACTGCCTCATGGCCTCCGGCTTAAATACGTGCCGTGCCATCTAGAGGTCTCGGCTTCGATTCCCGGGGCGGACAAAGTGTCACTGGGTTTTGTCCATTAGGGAATTCTTAATAGCACCACGGAGTCTGGTAATGTGCCCGTAAAATGGCATTAGGCTCGCTCACTATTACGTGGGACTGATACGTACCTGGCAAAATGTGGGTGCAGAAATGCACCCCTGCTTACCTCTTCGAGGAATACAGGCGTGAGGTTATGTACATATGTATGTCGTATATGATATTTTGAAAATAAAATTATAAGTGGGGTTGATGGAAGGAGGTTATATACGAGTATATTGGATTTATTCGTAACCGGACGTTAGAAAGGCGCGGAACTGAGGATTGTGATAAAAAGTATATACATACCTGCTAAACAGAATAACTAAATAAACGATAAAACCGAATAATCTGCATCTCTGCCACAAGCTTAAGAAGCAATTTAAATTAAAAGTAAACAAAACAAAGAAAGCAAGGAACCAAAGGCTCAACATACGAGTAGGCACAGACGGACGCCAAACACAGTTCGATCCTGTGCAAACAAGAACGAAACAAACACAGACTTCGCACGGGAATTGAACCCGCTGCCTTCTTTAGGCAAAGATTTGTTTACAATAGAGTTTACGTACTTATTTATTTAATTTAATATACTTTTTTGTACACTATACAAGGAAAAATAACATAGATGACATACAACTTAAAAGATATAAAGTTACAACAGGCGGTCTTATCGCTATCTGCGATTTCTTCCAGACAACCCACTACTTACTACTACGTACTACGTACTTTGGATTTATATATTTTTTCTTTAATTAAATATCTAGTATAGATTAGAGTAAACGAGAACAGAATAGGATTCATAATGAATTTTCCGTCTTACTTAAGCATAATTCTATATTTAATAGAGATAGCTATATTATTAGAGATGGCTCATGCCTTGACATCAAAAGATATTTAAAAGTCCTAAACACCAAAAGTAGACCATCGCTGTTCATCCAACACATACTTATTTGTTTATTATTTATTTAAGCAAAGTTTAAGGTTTATTTTTTATAGAACTTTTAAGTACCTACCAATGAATTTGTCATCAAATTACTAGCCAAGCTATCACATGATTTAATGGACTGGCTCGACCTCGCGAACGATAGGCTTGTCTCTTGCAATGACAAAAAAATATTCTTAAAATAATTCTTAGATTGATCATCATCAGCCCATATACGTCCCACAGCTGAGCACGGGCCTCCTCTATAACTGAGAGGGTTTAGGACTTAGTCCACCACGTTGGCCTAGTGCGGGTTGGCGGACTACACGTCTAAGAAATTCCTAAGAACATTTAGGTGTGCAGGTTTCATCACGATGTTTTCCGTCACCGTTAATGTACGTGATAATTCTGTGTGAATACATAAGATTTATTACATAAATGCAACATACATTTATTGAGCCAGTCAAATGACTCCAGTGGTACTCACATAAGCTATTTCTTCTATGTGACTTATCATTTATATTCAGAAATGTCGCGACACAAACAAATCTCAAACAGATTACATTACCGCAAGATCAATACGCAGAACAAGCGTAATCCTTTAACCGCGCCAACCGTAGCCGCAAAACCGAATCATCCTGTAAGTCTCAATTACTCCGCTACCCTGATTTACCCACGACCGAACCAATTTGTGAACGGTTCTGTGATCGAAGAAAACTATCTGATACCAACCATTCTATTATAGACTCTGATACCGACGGCTAAAGTCGTCTTTGCTTCAAAACCGTCAGTAGATTACTTTCCAAGTCGATATTGCCTAGTCATGCGAATGATGACCATGGGATTTCGCGATTTATCATAGTGAACTTTATTTAAAGGGACTAGAGTTCCAATTGGATCGTGTTCGCCGCGGACATGGCGACCTAAACCCCAATTATAGGCCACAAACTATTTTATCTAACGCCCGTGTGACAGCACTAATCTTATTACAATCTATTGGAATCGAAAGTGCCGGAGCAATGTGAGGAAATGGATTATTATTTTTCACTGTCTGCTTTTACCAAGTCAATAGATATTTCTCGTAAGTAGTGGAGTCACGCTGAGGTATAAATTAGTGCTCTTGAAATGCTTTTCTCATTCCCATCTTCTACTTTCTCTACATTCTTCAATAGAATATATATATTTAAATACCTATGATCTTGAACTTACATATGTCCAATTAAACAATTAAAATTTTAAATATATCATTTCTCCCATTACCGTCATCATCATCAGCCGAAACACCTCCATTGCTAGGCGTAGGTCTCCTCCAAGACTTGACGCTCTATCAGAAGTGGCCTGTGAATCATTTCTCCCACGACCGTTAAAATATCCATCTCCATCTTTCCGTAGCACACGTATCTCCGCCGATCAGGATTGATTCCTCGGCCGGGTGTATCCTACATTGTGATCCGGGCTTTTGGCTTAAACCAATTTGCCGGTTAATCCGTCGGGGCGTCCGCGCCGGCGCCTCCGGAGCACCCCTACGGAAGCGACGGTATACACTCGCGGTTGAAGATTACTTCTTATTCGATAGACCTATTGGTGTTTTATAGGCGGTAAGGATAAGATAGATTGGGGGTTGTTTCTTGTATCTGGAAAATGGAAGTAAGTATTATTTTTGACGACCTCTGTGGCGTAGTGGACGAGGACTCAGTTTTGTTATGAGAAGCCCGGTTAGATGCATGTGCCATTTTCGAGCTTTATTTAAAAATGAAGATGTCCTAAAACTAAACCTATATAATGTCAATTATCCTTTCGTAAATTTTCCCGTCCAAGAACAGCTTCCCACTTTATCAGGTGCAATGATGGATTGTCTAAGCGACAATTGTTTACAAAATATAACAATCTCATTTAATCAGAAAGAATATTTTAATAGAATAAACATTGGTGATTGTTACATAATAACGCAATAATGACAGTGATGTATATGATCTAAATTTTCAAAACGAATACTTTAGACCGCATTAAAATTTATGTGAATTTTAAATTATAAAAAATTAAAATAACGTATATAAATAAATACATAAACTCATGCCTGGCTCCCGCTGACAGAGACTATAGAGTGCCAAATGCTACGGTCCACACTTCTTTCGGATGCTCAACTGTTATTATCCTCTTCATGCATACAAGTCGGCTTCGAGGACTCTTTAACTGATCTTCGACAAATATATTTTAGATTAATAACTGATTTTTGAAAAATAACTTTAGCGGTAAAGGAAAACATCGTGATGAAACCTGCCCACTTAAAAATTCTAAGGTATTGCTTAGATGTGTAGTCCGCCAACCCGCACTAGGCCAGCGTGGTAGACTAAGGCCTAAACCGTCTCAGTTGTAGAGGAGGCCCGTGTCCAGCAGTGGGACGTATATGGGCTGATGACGATGACATTTGTCGAAGTCGCTCAATTCGCAAGGGCACAATTTACTATTAAATATCGATACCACCACATAAAACAAACATTAAATCGCCGTGTACACTACCGTAATCCAGTTTCCGATAGTCTAAGTGGAATAATCTAGTCGCCGCTACAGTAAACAACCCGCAACCGATATGCAAATATGCAGTGGCTAGCTACTATGCCACCGGCCCCTACGTCCAGTGTGTACACTTGTAACCAAGTCTTATCTGTGGATTAACTCATTACAAACTAGGATTAATTAGTTGCAAGACGGGTTATTATGTAGGTTTGGGTAATTGAAAGATTAATGTTAAGTGGTTATGTCAATTTTTGTATGTTGCTGGCTTATGGTTTTTCGGAAACTTGTTATCGGGTTTTCTTTTCTTATATGCTTTAGCCTGTACTTAGGGGGGAGGGAGGAGGCATATATGTGTTCTATATACTCATCCCCAACTCTATGCTAAGCTAATTGTTCCAGTCGGTAATCGTACCCAGTATCTCTATATCGCACAACATATACTTGTACTATGTATTTCTTCGCGATTTTACGTCGTCATACTTCATCAACGGCGAGAGTAAAACTTGTCACTCGCATAGTTCCCTTATATTTAGTCTTTTAGTACTTGTTACTCACTTCATTAGCATTCTGATGAGACGTCGTCTAATGAAAGAATAATATTCTCCCGACACGCTTGACGGTTAAATTAAATCTTTTAAAAAATCTAACACGCAATGTATATTAATGAGAATGGGCAGATTAATATGTAGGCGCTGTTAAAAATGTATATAAATTAATAAAAAACAACACGTCCTAAAGATTATTCTGCCTTTATGCCTCGCCTTAATGAAGTAAGTACCGCATGCTATTGTCACGAAATTATATAAGAAGACCTCACAGAAGTAGTGATGGCCTCGAGGTTTAGGCGCGCGGTCGAGAATCTCGGCGGTCGCGGGCTCAAACCCTAGGAAGTTATGTGTGTATTCACAATAAATTATCACTTACTTTAACGGTGAAGGAAAACATCGTGATGAAATCTGCACACCTAAAAGTTGTTAGGAATTTATTAGGTGTGTAGTCCGCCAACCTGCACTAGGCCAGCGTGGTGCACTAAGGTCTAAACCCTCTCAGTAGTAGAGGAGGCCCGTGCCCAGCAGTAGGACGTGTATGGGCTTATGATGATGATAATGATGATGATGATGACCTCACATAAAAACTGCCCTAATCGCAACACAGTAGACAGTAACAAGAAGGCATTATGCGATTGCTTCTATTTTTATAGTTGTATGTCAGCCGATGTTGGCTGGATATTCGTAGCCATCATATGACATAATAATTTCAAGGGTGGAATGCTCCCACGGCTAGAGTTATTAATTTACTGAATCGGTTTATCGCTGGGGTCCAAAATGTTGACCTGTTTTGTTATGTTGTCGCACGGATTATTGAGTGTTTTAAAATTTATTTTTTAAATTTGTTTTTATTGTAAATATCTTTAGCGATATAAGCGCTTTAGCATGTACTGTAAGGTACTGTAAGAAATTCCTAAGAACTTTTAGGTGTGCAGGTTTTATCACGATGTTTTCCTTCACCGTTAAAGCAAGTGATAATTTATTGTGAATACACACATAACTTCGAAAAGTCAGAGGTGTGTGTGTGCCTGGAGTTTGAACCTGCGACGGCCGAAATTCTCGACCGCGCACCTAAACCTCGAGGCCATCACTTCCTTTGAGAGGATTTAGGCCTTAGAATTACTTCATATACATTGTGTTGGTTTACACGTTTATGTCCTATTCATCAAGTCGCATCACAGATATTTCCGTAACGATAATTTTGGTTTGTTATAAAAATTCTCTAATACAGTCGCATAGATACTTCTATGCAAAGAATAAAACCAACCCAAACGATATTCAAATGAAAGGAATTTTTCTCACGTTAAAACGCAAATGGTTAGCACCCCGGCGAGACGGCGACCGCACCGATTTAGGGGTAGATCACACAAAGAATCCCTTTTTTATCCTTAGGGATGCGCCCCCGGCCCACTGGACCGTGTCGCCGGTATCGATAACAAATTGGGGTGCTCTTCCGCGAAAGGGTTGCGAGATTTGGGGCGCGTCTTGTAAGACGTTCGGGGGTTATTTTATTGGATCAATTGACATGTGTTTGAGGGCCACTTGTTGCTCTTGCTTTTTTGTTGATTTTTGCAGCGTACAAGGGTTAAGTCAATCCCGGTTGATGCGAGGGATTTGTCAATGGGCTGTCAGCTGTGATTTGTACTGAATATAACTTATTCGTGGTGATTGAGTGTTTGGTTTGACGCAATTACTTGAACTATAATATTGAATCATCATCATCAGCCCATATACGTACTACTACTGGGCAACTGAGAGGGGTTAAGCCTTAGCTCACTATTCTGGCCTAGTGTGGGTTGGCGGATGTCACACCTAAGAAATTCTTAAGAACTTTAAGGTGTGCAAGTTTTCTTACTACGTTTTCCTTCACCGTTAAAGTTAGTTATAATTCATTGTTAATACACACATAACTTCAAAAAGTCAGATGTGTGTGTCTGGGGTTTGAATCTCGAGTCCATCACGACATTGGTTTTGAATTAACAGATCTATAAAATTAAGAAGTTAATTAAAATCGTTCAATTCAAAGGAAAAAAATAAAAAGCAGGAAAAGGAAAATATAAAAAGGAGATTTATCTTAATACAGATTACGTAAAGTGCGGCATGTTGAAAAATACAAAAAACTAATACACAGAGAAAGCAATTCGTGTTTATTGTTTCGCTTCGTCAATTCCGACGACAGGGTATGTCCGAACAACGCCGCCAATAAAATACCTGCGTAGTTTTGTATAGCAATTAACGGGAGGCTCGGCCGCAACAGTTTAATTTCGAACGCCGCCCGCCGCAATAAACGAAATGCAAACGGACCCGAACCGGACGGCCGACGGGTTGCCAGCCCTTATTATGCGTATTGTCTGGAAAATTTGCGAAATTCGACGGTGTTGCTCCTCGTATGAGATTCACGCGTCTTGGGAATGTTATGACTGGATTTTTTGTATATAAAACGTTAGTGTTATCACTTGGACGTTTTAATGTCTTCAATGCGGATGCATCAACAAGCAGAGTCTAAAAAATTTGGTTTTTGCAAAGTTAACAGGATGGCTAATATTAGGCAGTAGCTCGAACATAGTTTTTGCTTATGAAACCATCGTAAGCAAAGCTATTATTCAGCAGATATGTATGTTTTCGAAAACATACGCATAGATGTGCGTATAGTATTATTAATACGAGTATATTGAACGAATCGAAATACTTTGATCGAATTATCGCAGTTGCTACGTTTTATTATCTTTCGGTACTGCGCATAATCATAACTTGACCATTGTATATTCCGCGAACTTCTGTACTCCGCCGTGAATTGGCAACCCCCGCCCAAACCCATCCACCGAAAGGGAATGCGATGAAAAAGGCATGATGTCCACACACTCTTGAGGAGGAATGAAATTACGAAGCGGCGGTCACCGGCCGCGCACACGTAATATCATTCCGCGCGAGTCTTGGAAACGAAATTAAATTTCGCATGAAAATTGTACAATATACAAAGAAAGTGGTCGGGACAAAGGCGGTGGCCGGGGTAGCCCGCACTTATCACACGCCGCCGTACAAACCGTGTAATTTGTTTCTAATCACATTACATTTTTGTGTGTTCCATGCGAGCCCCGCAGCAACGGTCGGTGTGATTTGATTTTAATTAAACATTTTTTTCTCGTTTCCGCAGCGGTCTCGCCAGGTGCGCTCTCGTGCGCTTTGTTCTCAACGCAGTCGTAACAAGTGTTTAGGATTGTGTTGTTTTTTTATCATTGGAATTGATTTTGAATTTGTCTTCCGTTTTTATTTTTATATTCTCGGCCACATATTCAACAATTATTAGCTTACATAATTTGTCCGTCTCGTCACCATTATTGATTTAAAAAATGAATTAACTGTCGTCATGGGCGGTGAAGATCACATATAATCAGCTGAGCTGACCTACTTATTCATTTGAGTAATTGAGTGCCGTCGAACATTTAAATACATAATGTACGTTTATATAGAAATCTATATGGAAATCCTCGTCATCACTCGTAATATTCAGTCGGGCGAATGCTGTCTACTAAAAACTTCCCCGATGCGTAATAAGAAGGCACTTGCCGACGTCTCATTGGACTTTATTGAGGTCGTCAATCCACCGGTTCGAACAGATATTTCGATCAGGCATATTAGTACTCTTTAATAAAATGTCGGCATATGAATTGGGTTAAACTGTTCAGTTAGCTTAACCTACACTTTACCATAGTATACTCGTACTATAGTATAGTAATAACAGTGATACTAGCATACTATAGAATACTCTATCCGCCAACCCGCACTAGGCCAGTATGGTGAACTAAGGTCTAAACTCGCTCAATTGTAAAGGAGCCCCGTGATCAGCAGTAGAATACTAGCTCATTGCTATTTTGTTAGGCAACGAAGATTTGAACAAGATGTAGTCTTTCATGAAATGAACAATTTCGTATTGTTCAAGGTAGGTAAGAGCATTGAAAGGACTCGAAAACGAGTCATATCTACAAGTCTATCGCACACCTTTTAATGATAAATAAAACCTGCTAAATAATTAACATTTCTGACGTATTGGCGCCCACGTTGTAACTAGCGAACGCGATGTAAAATAATATTTGACCGTTGAATTTTTCAAACACGTGTATCACCGTGTGTGGGCAGGTAGAACGGTTGCTCCCAACGTTCCATAATTAATGGCAAGTGCGCGAGTCTGTCGGTTAATTATACCCCTTCATAATGTACAAACGGTTTGGGAATCCCACTCGAAAATGTACTGGATCACGGTACAAGCGCGTTACACTCCAAGTAACACTGTGATCTCAGATACTTTTTGGGTACGGCGGCGACGCGTTGAAGCCGTGGGAGTCGTATCCACTATAAGATAACGTTGTAAAGGCATGACTAAAATACTTTTACCCGCGATTTCGTATTATGTGTAAAACGTGTTACCACGATGGACGAAAGTCCAGGATGTTGAAAGTACAGCGATGCGTTGGAAGTCCAAATTCCGTACTTTTGATTTATGATTTTTATTGGGCTAAGAAAACATTACATTATTTCTTATCCCTTTTAGAAGATTTATTCAAATGTCTAAGTCATACATTTCATCTATGTTGTGTGGAAAAGTGCCAAAAAAATAGAAAACTCAAAATATACCATTTCTGTCTTACTCCAAACCCAATAGCCTTACAATCTAATTATATCATAAACACTGAGAGCTCCGTTAATGTTGTTTGACAAATGCAGTTTAATCGTGCTCTTCCATTAGATATAGTGTAGAGAAGCAATTCTTCGTGCGTCGAGACTGTTGCACCCACGCTGCGTCCACTATACACACAATGTGACGCGTCGCAGTGATTTACTCTTCAGTTGCCCTTTGTAATAGGGTGTATTCTATAATAAAGAAGAGGAGAATTAATCGGAATGAAATCTAGTTTGATGAAGTCTGAATGTAAATGTACATGGCATGATTCAACATTAAAATAATGAAGTGTTCTGTATTAATAGCCTTTTAAAAAAAAATTGATTATAAAACATCATAATTGTTAGTTATGTCAATCAATTAAATGATTTTTTTCCTCAAGAATCAATATTTTTCAGGTATAAAAAGTAACATTTAACCGTCTTTGAGACTCCCTATCTCTGGACCAAATATAAATATCAAAGGTTAAAGGATTAGCGACTAAGATGTGATACAATAACAATCAAACTCACTTTCAATTATTTTATTATAATAAGTCGCTGATTCCCAACTTTTTTGGTCAATGCATTATTTTTTAAGGCTATCTAAATTTTCATAACACAACATACAGAACCATGACGATAATTCCACGTCGCACAACACTTGTCCGACTTCAGTTTTCGGTTACATGAATAATTGAGCGAGTAGGCGCTCGGCGTGTAGCAAAAATGAATTCACTAATGTGAATCGAGACTTAAAGAGGAGCGCGGCAAAATAATTAAAGCGTGCCATTAAAAATTCTTTGCCAGCACCGACCGCCCCCCGGATGTGTGGATCACGGTAATGCCTAACGGGTACCGGGTAACGGGTAACGGGTATCCAGTACCTACCATTTGGAAATTATCATCATTACACCGATCATGTATTATGGAATGGGTATGAATTATGCGCTGTGCTAGAGAAATGTGAATTTATTTTCGTTTTAATACACCTGCGAGAAGCGTGCGTTACTTTTGCATCATGTGATTAATAATTTATTTGATGAATTTTGTTTGTTGCTCATCTAGATTACAATTTGTACTCATTTTCTCTTCAATTTTGATACTATATTTTTTTTAAGTGTTTATACTTGACCGGTATTATATATTATACGCCCAGTGCCATAGGAGAGGCCTATGTCCAACAGTGGACGTGAAAAAGGCTGTTGATGATGATGATGATATATTTTTTTAGTTAGTTAATTTTGTAATTCCCTATAATTAACACTAAAATTAGAACTTGTATCTTAGTGTGGGGTCCGAACTATGTATGTGACTGTTGGGTATATTTATTTATTTATTTATAGAGAATCGAACCTCTAGATCGCACAACCCGCTTGTGCCGCGAAACCGCGGGGCACACTTTAAATTACAATTACATTGATCATGTATAAATATTGGCACAGTCAATTAAACACCAACTGTTAAACCTTGCTGTGTGTTCGATTCTCGCTCGGAGACCAATAATATTTGTGCAATACAAAAATGTACATGTGTAAAATCTCGTGCCTAATTATTCCCACGACACAAGACTTGTTTCTTAGTAGGGGGTCTTAAATATGTAAATATGCAACTATATCATATTATTTCTTTTATCATCATAGCCCCTCAACCAGCATCTCAAACAAATATCTTGACAAAAACTTTATTCTTATTTCAATATGTGCCTGTATAGAAGTTTCAATGGTCACTGTGACCGCACTATACAACCGAAGGGTGCAGAAAGACCGTGTGCGGGTCCGCAAAGGTGCAAGACATTGCGGTGTTTGCGGCCACGCCTGGCGTGACGTACAAACTGACAGTGCGGCCGGTCCGGCCCCATGCGCTCGCACTCTGTGTGTAGATACATACCACTTTTCAAGGTTAAATTCTATTGAATACATTGAGGACTGTTTGTATCAAGGTAACGCATGATAGTGTTGTGTGACTTAATTGGAAACGTTTAGTATGCCTGTTGCTTTAATAATGTGGAATATTTTGTCTATGGCTTTGTGATTGGGAAAACTTGAAATTTGAAAAAAAAATGTAATGCGTACTTTAGATTTTTATAAGACCATCGGTAAGCTTCACAATAGATTATCACGAAAATAATAATATGGCCGTTTTAACCATTCAAAAATTAGTTTCCCAAATATACATACATACGTACTACTTTCAGTAGTTGGACGTATATATGTAGCGTTATAAAGAATGCATTTCCACCCCACGGTATATTAAATTAAGAAAAATTGCAAGAAACCACAACGTGAAAACGAGGGAAAAAAATTAGCAAGCCATTAAGGCAGGTACATACATACTTTTTTAATCAAAATTACATTCGCGAGTGTAAAGCGTGGTGCACACGAGCGGGTTGGCAAAGGGCCGGCGCTGTAGGGGCAGGGCGGGCCTTATCCAATATTTATTAACTTATTTCAAAGAAAATCGTATAATTAACACCATCGCCTCCCTCCTCTCACCTCTTGCCCCCTCCACACCTCCCCGCAGCCCCTCAGCCACCTCGCGCTACGCCCCCACGCGTGCCTCAATGAACACTAATTCGAGGTGGACGGAGAGGTGCCATAGATTAATCAGTGCTTTCATGCCCTGCTTCGTCCATGTCGCCGAGAGGAGATTTGACAGCGGAAGAAGAAATTAACAGTAATGGACTCGCTCCTAACTTTGTACCGCTTAAACATATAATCGGCAAAACAAGGGTGTGGAAATTTACTTCTTCCAGTCCTTCGAAGGATACATACATATGTGTACATGTACAACAGAAATGTGAACGAAATAGCTTAACCAATGACATGAAACACATCGCCATTCCACGAAGTTTTTTGGTCCATACTCACGACTTTAAAAGTTCCCTAATACAGCAGTACGGCCTAATATAAATTTGCAATATGTCATGATGATATAAATGATATTGTTTAGCAAGTTCAATCCTGGCACCAAAAAAAATGATTGAATTAATTTGTGCCTAAGAACGTCTGTGACTGTTGATGTATTTATTTATTAAATAGTTTATGTTATTCATATTTCGAATGGATAGGGTTAACCATCATTCAGTAATAATGACGCGGTCCAGTTACCCCTTTACAATTCATATTTACATCTCCTTACTGATATTGGACGCGTATCGGTCCACTGTCGGTTCTGCGTCGCATGTTCTTCATTCGCGATTAGTATTCAGTCGCACTTCTTACACGTTCCAAACTTAATGTGTATATGTGTGTGGGTGTATTTTTGAAGCCCTTTGATATAACGCCGGTGAGTGGACGTACTCGGCGAAAACAAATAGGTGTATATATTTTTAATAAATCTGCCGAAGATCGAGGCCAGTAGCGTGCCTTAGGAGAGGCCTATGTCCAGCAGTGGAAGTGAGAAAGGCTGTTGATGATGATGATGATGATATATGAGGTCTTGAGTCAAAAATCTTTAGTAGTTTCTAATAACGAATTATGTTTGTCACGTTTCACCACCTGTGCTATTTATTGTCATACTATAGAGAGCCTATTCCTAACTTTCTTGCACAATAACAGTCTCCATAGTTATACTGAAGATTTCCTACCCAATAACATTTTACCCTATCCCACAATCAAACCGGCCACGTCAAAATCGGCACATACTTGAGCCGCGAACCAACGAAGCAGTTTCTAGTTGTATAACCATGATTATGAAACTGCAAGACCGTCAAGGAGTGGTAATGACCCTCGACCGGCACATCTGAATGTGCTCCTGTGCGGGACGTCACAAAAATATGCTAATGGCAACCTGTGAAGCGAGCCACGAGACGCAAATTGAGTAAGTCTCGCGCTAAGTAACTACGGCTGGCGGAGCTTAGCTGTGGAATTTACAAATTTTCATTCGACTAAAAATTGCGGTCCATTTGTATAATTTCTTATTGCATATGTTATTAGATGATTCATAAAAATAAAACATGTCTGTAATATATTTTATATAATTAATAGCAGAACAATCCATATTACTAATACTACATTAGTTATCTGCTACGAATTAAAATTATATTTCTAAATAAATAAAAAAATGTAACATCAGTTTTTGTGAGAGAAAGTGGCTCAAATAGGACAAACACACAACTTAAAAAATGTTTTTTTATATTAAAATATTTTATATTGACTAAAAAAAAGTAGAACACTGGTGTCGTGTGCCGCGTGGTCCTATAAGAGCACCAACTCGCTAAAAAATAATTATGATTAACTCCCACTACTCGACACAATTATGTCGGTACCAATACCCTGTCAATATTGATATGTATCTAATAATTTTTTTTAGATTCATTGAATGAAATGAAGAAGATAAGATTAGAAAAGCAAACTGTGGTATATGTATATGAACATACATACATACGAGCGTAGCAACTTCGTAGCACTTAGCTACGACTCGTATTGAACAAACCTGATAATCGATGTAGCAAAATAATCAAATTCGATTGACTCCAGGCTATTCTTAAAATTAGTAGCTTCGTTTGCATAAATATATATATTGTGTCAATAAGTGTTATGAAAAAAATTAATCTCTGACTTTTATTATTTTTATTAGCTCTATTTTGTACATACATAATTATCTAAATAATTGTATGTTTAATTATTAAATTTTTGTTCGATTGATCGAAATTCAATTTGATAAGTAAATCAATATTAAATTAATGTTTTTTTATCTGTTACTCATTTAGCAATTTCTCAGCTGATGATCATGATATAGACTGTATTCTACAAAACAGCAATAGTTAAAAATTCGCAAACACCAATAAGATATCCAATCACACCGCCTACCTCCCCCGCTTTCCTTACCCCACCCCCCAAGAAAGATGCTCCCGATACCAATTCAAAAGGCTAAATAAATAATTTCAATAAATCGCGGGGCGCTCGGGGTGCAAATCAACGCCTTAATTTTCCTCCTAATGAGCGGCCCGTGGGGGTCAGCGCCCCCTGATAAGATTAAGATCGACGTTTGAAATCTTGGGTTGTTTGAAATATTCTATTAGATCGCTGCTTGTTTATTGCAAATGAATTCGGATGTTCGATTTGTTAACAGTACTTTAATATGAATTTAACTGCCTCGTGGTATCGAGCAACAAGTATATGCCGTGCCGTTTAAAAGTCCCGGTTTTGATTCCCGGGTCGGATAAAGTGTTATTGTGTTTTCCATTATGAAATTATCAGTGGCAGCATGGAGAACCTGGCGAAATGTGGATACAGAGATGCACCTCTCCCTTCCCCTTCAATAAGTTTATTAATTAATAATACTGGCGTAAAGTTATGTAACTACAGTAACTCCGAAGAAAGTTACATAAGACTGGCCTTCCAAAACTGACTAATTGTATATCTCAATCTATAATATCTCCCAGTGAACTCCCTATAATTGGACCGCACTTCACATACAATCACGTGCTAAAGCAGTCACTTGTAAAAAAACTACAAACAAACAGCCCGCCATAATGTTTGATATCATGCAATCGGAATTAAAATTGGACGCTTCGCTCGCCAGTGGCAGATGAAAGCGAGACGATGTCGATTTACTGCCGGCACAAACAGCCCCCGACGCTCGCTCTCATTATACACGCCATAAATTCAACCCTAAAAAGTAAAGGAGCAAAACTCATCTGCATCGCAAATCCGCCGGCTCGGTGCGTTACACCTCAGTTATTAGCCATCTTGTACATATCGTTTCCTATCTTGTCATATGTTCCCGACTTGCCATTGTTTTAGCCCGCGTCGCGTGCCCGCCCGATCCGAATTGACATTTCGCATAAGGGCCTGTAAAAAGTCCATACGTTTTTGCAAGGTAACTGTGCTGTACGATAACATCATTGCCATTGAATTATCAACTTTATTGCATTTAAAATAAGGTCGTAGTTCACGTCACTCGCCTCGCTGAGAAGCTTTGCGAACGCACGTAGCGAACTCTATACACGTTTGAATTATTTAGATGGCAATGTATCCCAATTCTGATCTTTCTTGTCGTCTCTATCGAGTGGGTGTTGCGTCTCTTTCGTTTGTGGGGCGTGTGAAAGAGATAGCAGGTTGTTTTGAACGAACCGCATTTATTCAATGCAAGCGTCATAAAGGTGATGTTCTAATACGTTTGGGGTTACAGTGTGTTCTTTTTTGATGTGGCTTTTGAATAATGTAAAGTCATTGTGTTCCACTAGTGTATTGGTACTCTAAAGGGTGCTTGGGAAATAACATTGGCACTTTAGCTTCTTTGATGTGTCAAGATGTGTTGTGAATATTTGGCATGTTAAGATTAATCTGCGATACATGAGTCGCTTCGTCACGTCATATTTTTGTGACGCAATGATCTAATATAACCGGTAGTAGAAAGTAGCTAAGTTATACAATCCATTATTCAAAAAGTAGTGTAGATCGTCCTGCAGCACGATAGTCTGACGACTTTAGAAAGGTGGTGTGTAGCGGATGGATGAGCGCTTCTCAGGACCGAGATGATTGGCGCTTACTTGAGGAGGCCTACGTTCAGCAGTGGACTGCGGTAGGCTGAGCATATTGTAGAATCTATTATCTTACAATTGTAAGGCAACTAAAGGTCGTTTTTAATAAATCTAAAATTGGACCAAAGCAATTTTTTCCTCTTCACATTTCACATAGTCAAGTTGTCTGCATACACTTTCCGCCAACTGTGTCGAAGTTGCAAATAATGGGGTGTAAAACTATAGCTATTTATCAGGCTTTTCCATAAATCTTGTTGTTACTGAAAATTTTCAAAAGAAAATACCATTTAAACCCATTACACGTGTTGTGTGGTTTTCGTCTATTAAAAACCACAGTTTATATATACGTCATCAGCCCATATACGTCTCACTGCTGAGCACGGGCCTCCTCTACAACTGAGAGGGTTTAGGCCTTAGTCCACCACCGTTTGAACCTGCGACCGCCGAAATTCTCGACCGCGCGCCTAAACCTCGAGGCCATCACTGCTTATATACGACGTTTCACTTTTGGACACAGGCCTTTTCCTCGAGAGGCAAGAAATCTTAGTACACCACCGAGGGGCACCGAGATGCTGAAGTCGGTAAAAAAAATCATTAATATAAAATAATTCATCTTTAAATTGCATAACAATTGACATCCCCGTGGCGCAGTTGGCTAGAGACCAGCTTGCAAACGAGAGGCCGCAGATTCGATCCCCGCACCGAGACAAATGTTCGTGTAATCCACAAATATTTGTTTCGGGTCTGGGTGTTTATGAGACCGAAAAGTCTCTCGTAGTTTCTGATACCCACGGCACTGGACTTGTATCTTAGTGTGGGGTCAGAACTATGTGTGTGACTGTTGGGTGCATTTATTTATTTATTTACTATATTTATGCCTCGTGGTCTCGCGGTACAACTATGTGCCGTGCGATCTAGAGGTCCTGGGTTCGATTCCCGGGTCGGGCAAAGTGTTATTGGGTTTTTCCATTAGGAAATTCTCGGTAACAGCACGGAGTCTGGAAATGTGCCCGAAAAACGGCAATAGGCTCGCCACCTATTACGTGGGACTGATACATACTTGGCGAAATGTGGGTGCAGAAATGCACCTCTGCCTACCCCTTAAGGGAATACAGGCGTGAGTTTATGTATGTATGTATGTATGTATGTATTTACTATTTATTCGAAAAGACAAAGGTGTATGTATCGAAGTCGAACGCATGATCTCCGACGTCTCAACTGCCTCATACGCCTTCAACCAAGCTGTAGGTTACTTAAAACTACCTTTAGTATCCTGTGAAGTTTTTAATTACCAGCATCAAAGGCAAGTATTCCACGATTCCAGTTTTCTTACTGCAAACGGTAAACAAACGAGTGAAACATTAATTAAGGAATGCGAATGAAATACAACATTGGCCAGTAGGTACACATCTCGCGCAGCGCGTTTTCATATAGTTGAAATGTCGAACGATTGCAAGACATTTTTCCCCGGTCGGGACTGGCCAGCGGTGCCGGGGCTCCGTAAATTAAAATGTGAATAATTAACACCGACCTGCAGCCCACCCATTGGGGCACCTAACTCCCTTCGGCACCCCCCACTCCTTGTGTCTCCCACCGCACCCCCCGCCGGCCTCTGCCCCGCCGTGTCTCCCTCACATGCCACCCAGATGTATTAGTTTTAAGCTCTCACTTGGTACGAACGCGATTTAGGTTGAATTCAAAAAGACAGGAAAATAGTTAACCTTTCGCTTCAGAATCGCTTGGCCGTGCTCGTAATTTTTCGAGTGGAGCGCCTCATCGGAGGCGAGGGCGCGTTCACGCGAATATCACCCTTAACGTTTTGGCGTATTTATTGGCGGTAGTGGCTTTGAAGACGCACCGGCCGCGTTGTGCATCCGTCGTTGTATAGCCCGCGACACAATTTGCATATGAAAATATCAGACGTTTACTGCGCTTTATTTTACTAATATTTCATTAAACGCCGACTGCGAAGCGACGGCTAGTTTTGTAGAGTAGTTTGATTAGCAATGACGTAATTGTTAATGAATACGTATATTATGTTATACGTATTCTATTTTCCATAGCAATATATTTTCACCCAATATATCTTCAATTGTGGGTTACAAGCTGGTACCGTCAGCCTTAGTGGTGCTGGCCTATTAAGGGTTAATGACATGACACAGATAACTAGGCAATTACGTTTTAAAAGCCTCCATTAAAGAGATAGGCTATCACTAAAGTACACTTTTGAAGAATGTATGTCTGCCACAGTGTTGTATTACTTCTCTAGTCCTAGAAGTTCAACAACGGACCTACTATTTCAGAAGATTCAGAAGTGCATAGTCGTCTACATTTTGCCATTAGAAGAGCCCCTTACTACATTTCTATTCGTGCATAAGTCCATAAAAAGTTGTCTGTTGGCCACGCGTCTACTCTGGAGTTCAAGAAAACAAGACCATAACGTACTGCGTATTAATTGACTATTAATACTTAATATTATATTTCAGTTACTTTTTAAATGCGCGATAATATTTGTAAACTACGAATAATTTCTATTTAAAAAAAAACAGTCGAACGTAGCGGAATAATTCCTAGTGAGCTGATTTTTTGTATACACCTTTATTACGGTGTTATAATGACGATGTGAAAAATCGACGTTTATATCTTGCCGGCTAAAAAAGTTGTAAAGGTCAAAGGGTTCCGAAAATCAGTTTTTCGCATGCTCGGCGGTCAAAGAGGTCATTGTAAGAATTGTTTGGCGTAAAATTATCTACAAAAAATGCCTCATGCATTTGCACTAGGAAATATTCCGCAGATAAAACCTAAAATAACTGGACTATTGGCTCTACGTTTTAATCATTACAATTGTCAATAATAAAAAAAACAATTTCAAAAAAGGTCACAACCCGGTTCGAATATTTACACCTAATCACGGCGAACGTTCGCGCAATAACGACGTCACATCCATCGGCGCCAATCACCGCACACGACTAATCCAATTAGCGGGTGTTGCGCCCCCGGAGCGACGCCGTGCTCCCGATTGTTAATATTGATCACCGGTACACCGGGATCGACGATTTACAAGGGAAAAACGGGAATCGCGCATCGGAGGCAGGTTAATTATTAACATCTGTACCGAGATAAAGCGGTACTGGATGTGGTTACCATAAAAAAATCTTTTGAATTGGCCAAACTTTTCAACTTCTCAAAAAATGATTTATTAGCGAATTATCACACACTTTCACGGTGAAGAACATCATCGTGACAACTTTTTAAAGTTCTTAACAAGGAATTTAATTAGATATGTAATCTGGCAATGCTCACCAGGCCAGCGTGGTGGACTAAAGTATATTCTAGTTCTAGACGAGGCTTGTGCCCTGTAGTGGAACGCATACCAACTGATGTAAATACAATAAATCACCCTTCCAGTTAATTTTACATCGATGTATCGAGCTCGGCAAAATTTTTCGTTTCCGTGCATAAGGTGAAAAGTCGACGTCCGTTGAACTTTGTACGGTTTTCGACCTCTATATTTTTTATTACAGCGATAACGAGCTCCAGTATCCGTGTCAGGAGAGCTTAAGTTTCTATTCGTTTCGGATAAGTCGATGCTTTTTCGATATGCGGACTAGCAAAGGGAGAAAAAGTTATTATAGTGTTGGCAATCTGCGGATTAGGGGTGTAGTCCACCAACCCGCACTGGGCCAGCGTGATTGAGTATGCCTAAACCCTCTCAATTATAGAGGAGGCCCGTGCCCAGCAGTGGGACGTATATGGGCTGATGATGATGGCAATCTGCGGATAAATGAAAATAAAATTTTATGTTGAACTTGAGAAAATGGTACTACAGATTGAGCGGGTTCTTTAAGACAGATCGGGCCTAAACAAAGTCACATTCGATGATCGTAATTCGTAATCGCAATTACAGAATATCAATGTAAATGGAATTGACATTACATATAGGAAAACCACGTGATTATTTATGACGATTTCCTATTATTGACGTTCTTTCATTGCGATCATGATTATCGAATGTGTTTTCGTCTACGGTCTCCGCTATTCTAATAGATGGCATATGTGTGTTCTGGTCTGGGCTAGACGTTCACTCCTATCAATGGAAGAGAAGATCCGAAATTGAAATTTCGACACACAAAATCGACTGTATGCTCAACGTACAAACCGAGGTGCATTTATGCTCCCAGGTTTCACTGCTGTGTTTTAAGTCCAATGTAATCTGTTGCATTGAACTTGAAACTATTACCATTTATGGCACACTAACTTCGTGCTGTTACTGAAAATTTCCTTATGAAATACCCAATGACACTGTTCAGACCAGAAAATTATTACAGGCTTGGTGTTATTACATGATTTTAAAAAAAACAAGTATGTTTTAGTGATAATTTTGGAATAGGAACGTTTGTGTGTACATACGCCCATACATAAGTAAGAGGGTGGCAATACAAAACATGACGACTGTAAACAATACTAGGAGCCCCCCAGAGGCCAGTAGGTACACGAGACTTGCATATTAAACGTCACGCACAAGTATAGAATAAATTAATAATACAATATATTTTTCTATTCAAACTCCCCTATCGCAACATTTTAAAACTGCTACCATGAGTTACTCACTCGAAATAATAAATAAATACACCCAACAGTCATATAGTTCTGACCCCACATTAAGATACAAGTCTTGTGTCGTGGGTATCAGAAACTACGAGACACTTTTCGGCCTCACAAACACCCAGACCCGAAACAAATACTTGTAGATCACACAACATTTGTCTCGGTGCGGGGATCGAACCCGCGGCCTCTCGTTTCGCGAGCTGGTGTCTAGCCAACTGCGCCACGGGGCTGTCAATTTTTTTTGTTCGATGTTTTATTTAATTTGATGGTTGATTGACTTTTTCCTATGCCCCTACCATACATATGTTCCAAGTGTACCTCTGTAGATGTAAGGGGTGGTCTTACAAGCACATTTCTGCTAGCTCTGTTAAAGCACCATGTAACAGGTGAGCTTATTGCCCTTTACATGGCAAATTTAAAATTTAATGTTGATAATGAAAATTTGCTGAAGAAAACACCAATGACTAACTTGCTTCAACAGGGAATCGGAACTGCAACTCGTTGATCGAACAAAAATATTCATTCCGCGAAATTAACTAAGCTCTGTTCTTAATAGAGCATTGTTACTTTCATGACAAAAACGAGTATTTATGAAAAAAAAAAACATGATCTTTTGATATTGAGTCAATACACAAAGATAAAGATTGTCTATTATGATCAACTATGCAGAATAAGAAATCGTTTCGCAAAGCATGATTATAATTAAATAATTCTAGTGTTTGAATTTCTTACACCTTTAAATGTCACTGAAAACTCACTTTCCCGACTCTAATCATACATTTCTCCTCAGCGAGTTTCAAACAAGCGGTACCAACCACGGTCTCATCTATAAAACGTCGTTTGTCCCACCGCACACGTATAAAACTGCTGCCATATATTATATTCGGCTTGTTTTAATTAAAACACGAGGAAACTGTACCGAACCGATGGGCCGTGTCGTGTCGCCACATTTTTTACACAACACACCGCTATATGTTGTGTACCGTTATAATTTTCAACCCTTATTGACTTTACAGATGACGAACGGCATGTTTGTTTTACTGTATTAATTAATTTATTTGTATAAGGTTTTGTCGTGGGCTAGAAACGGCGGTCAATGCCTACGAGTCTTAGGTAGGTATTTGAGTTTTCAAATAACTTTGTATACATAAATTATAATTTACTCACTTTTAACTGTTGATGAAAGATATCGTGAGCATCTGCTTGCTTTACAGTCCTCGTTTTTTTTTCGGTATTTAAATTCTCACCAAAATAAAGTAGGTCCGCTTGGTGGATTTAGATCCAAGTAGTAGACTTATATTATTTTAAACAGACTAATTTCTACCTTTTGTTGTATCGCAAATATGGTAAAAAAGCAAGTCGGCAATCGTATGGTAACTGACTTCTCCCTGGTATACCAGCCCGAGAAACTTAAAAACTGCAGGTACAACATATACCACAACTAAATATTTCTCGGGGCTCCTAGGGTCCTAGGACATAAGCAAGTATAATAACATAAAGAAAATGTATTTCATCGTAAATTTCTCCTCAAATCTATTCTCAAATTTTCATTACAAAGGATACATGAAAATTTCATTGCACATGATTAACTCCCATTGTGGTTCCCCTCGTTCGATTGTATAAAACAAACGTTAAAAAAATGAAATATATTTAGCGGACAATACAATAAAACATTGATGATTTAAATCGAACCGCGCGGCCGTACATTCGGCGCGCACACATCCTCGCGCCATACATTACATCGGCGTTAGAAAAGCCCAATCGCCGTCCGCCCGCTATCGCCACTTCAAATAATCATAAATTCCCGTACGGACAAAATATAATAAATTGGCGATGAGATCTGTGCGCGCACGGTGGTCAAAAAAAATATTCTCCTCCAAAACGAAAATCAACTCTAAACGCAAACACTGAAAGCGCAAAATCCTAAATCGCGGACGTCGAACCCAAACCAATGAGTCTATATTTGCGTTGGCAACCCTTTGTTGTCGGCTTTTTTCGGTTGTTACAGAGTAAAGGCTGATAGAACACGTTTTTCAAATCATTAAACAGTTTGGCCGCGGTGGCGGTCGACGAAAGGAGAGGTTTACGAGAAAAAAAGGAGTGCGGGGAAACAGTGGCGAGCGCCCGAATGCGGACGCGTCGAACTGATCGTTGTTTCGGCACGATAAAATTCTAACGCGACCGGGTAGTCTTGATGCTTGAATTAATGTAATTAGACAAAAATAGTACTGATGACATGAACGCAACAAAATGATACTGCAGTTTTGGAAACCAATACCTAATAATGGTCGGGCCTGAGGTTCGTCAATTACAAACAAAACTTAGTGCTGACAAAACTTATTACAAGTACTCCGGTGACTAAAATTTGTCTTATCATTTCTTATCTATTTATGTCAGATTAACAATAAGATTTTTTTACGCTCGCGTACTTTCACTCGCCTGCTGCATTGTATAAACTATTTCTTGCGCATCTCTCGGATATTGACTGTAATTTTAATGAATAAAACTGTATTATTTTAAATCACAATATGCTCCAAATTCTAAATTTTAAATATTATTATTATGTTTATTATTTTTAATAGTGTTAATTGTTTGTTATAATTTTTTTTTTAATGTACTCACTACAATAAAGAACTTTTTATAACTTTTTGTTAGATTGTTTAGTGCATGCGGTATTTGCCTTTAAGTAGTTGTTGCATTTATCTTATTTATTTTTTTGTAGCACGTAACAACATATGTAACCATCTATTGTAAAAAACTGTTGGCAAATCTAATAAATAAATAATTCTGATACAAGACATGTAATGACGAAAACCAGGATTATTGTAATTTAATTAATTTTTATAAATGTAAAAATGAATGTTAGGTCCCCGAAGTTTTGTGTTATGATAACTCTGCTTGGTGGTTAGTAATAAGGCGTGCGGTCGAAATTCACGGAGTTCGCTGTTTCAAACCTCTGACTTTTCGAAGTTTTATGTGTATTCACAATGAATTATCACGTACTTTAACGGTGAAGGAAAACATCGTGTTCATCACGATAACCTAATAACCTGCACATCTAAAATTTCTTAGGTGTGTAATCAGGCCAGCGTAACGAACTAAGGCATAAACTATTTCAGTCGTAGAAGAGGCCCGTGCCCAGCAGTGGGGCGCTGGTAATAAACTCTGATTGATAAAATCTTTATTATTACTCTACCAAAGCGGAGATGAAAGAAAATTCTAAAACTAGCGCAAGTATCAATACTAGCGAGTCGACATTGGACACCGTCGGCAGCCAATTCCTCACGTGTGGTGTCCGCCATCGACACCCGCCGCACGGCCGACACTTTCCGCGTTTTTCGCAATTTTCGCATTTCCCGCACTTTCCGCATCGCGCCGCCACCGCCTATTTGTAAACATCCGCCGTGCTTTTGGACACACGTGGCCGTGCATTTATTCCCACGGTCTTATGGACTTTAAATTTGGTCCAATGTGTCAACGACGTGTGCTATCAAAGTATTCATTGCGACAGCCCCGTGGCGCAGTTGGCTAGACACCAGCTTGCGAAACGAGAGGCCGCGGGTTCGATCCCCGCATCGAGACAAATGTTTGTGTGATCCACAAATATTTGTTTCGGGTCTGGGTGTATGTGAGACCAAAAAGTCTCTCGACGTTTCTGATACCCACGACACAAGACTTGTATCTTAGTGTGGGATCAGAACTATATATGTGACTGTTGGGTGTATTTATTTATTTATTATTATTACTTTTTGGAAAAATTTCGCCAAATAAGAGAAATATAAAAAAATAATATGGGCTAGATATCAGTGGCGGTACTTCCATAGAAGCCCAAAAGCCCAGTTTGCCTTACAAATTTCCGAATAATAATCTTTAAGCTTTAAATCTTTATTTAACAGAAGCAATTTGACATATAAATGATGATGATGAATCTGACCCCACAATAAACAATTATAAACTAGACATTACAATATTAACGTTTAACGCTTTTGGGCTTCTATGGAAGTACCGCCACTGCTAGATATAGTAAATAAAACTATGTAAAAATCTAATTTTAGTAAGCACAATATAGGGAGATGTAATTAAAATTAGCCATAAATAAATAAAATTGTACAAACACGCTATAACTATAGGCGTCCGCGTAATGTATTGAAGTAACAATAATTTGACACAAGTTAGTACAATAAACTTATAATGACACAAATAAAGGATAGGTAATTAAATAATCACGAATATGAATACTGCTTTAACGGTGAAGGAAAACATCGTGATGAAACCTGCACACCTAAAACTTCTTAGGAATTTCTTAGGTGTGTAGTCCGCCAACCCGCACTAGGTCAGCGTGGTGGACTAAGGCCTAAAACCCTCTCAATGGTAGAGGAGGCCCGTGCCCAGCAGTGGGACGTATATGGGCTGATGATGATGAATTAAATAAAAGAAATTAATTTCTTATGTCCAGTATAACAATAATCTAGTGTACGGTATTACTTAATATAAAAATTACACATACCCATGGCCAAAGATTTAAATAAATTTCACAAAACATATTCAAAGACAAATCGCAATATAATCTTGAAAATAAATCAAAAGATTATGCAAGAGCCCCATCGATCAAAAACTAAGACCGACTCCAACGATACCCGGCCGCCCCACCGTTTTAAACAATAACAATATCTTCCGTTACATAAAATTCGGGAAAAAAGTTTAAATATCCACCCAGATCCGACCAATAAAATACCCACACCCCAATTTATTGCAAGTATTGTTTATGCAAATTTTTGGTTCTTACGTCTTGTCCAATATTGTGCTACTTGACCGCCTTGCCTGCAGCTTCACTCGCGCTACTGTCAATTTATGTTATAAAGTCGACTTCTTAGGATTTGACTTGATTATACGAGACATGTTAACGAACTTTTGTTTGTTTCTACAATCTAACAACATTCCGGGATAAAAAGTGACCACCAAACTTCTCCAAGATCCCACCGATCTCTAAGCTTAAAATTTATTACAATTAAACCTACGATTTATAGCAAATATACGTTCGCATTACTACTATCAGAATACTTTCTATGATATTTGCCTGCCTCGTCGTCTCACGGCACAAGTATGTGCCATTCGATCAAGAGATCCCGAGTTCAATTCCCGGGTCGAAAACAGCAATAGGCTCGTTCCCGTTCACGTAGGACAAAAACACAGTTGGCGAAATGTTGGTGCAGAAATGTACCCAGAAATGTATATACATAGAATTTTAAATCTTTGTGAACTTTAGAACAGGGTGCACAAAGAAGGGGAAAAAATATTATTAATAAACCAGTTGCACACTTAATCCAGTAATCCAGATTCAAAATGGTGTCTTTTATTTTCCAAATTGCGGAGTTGTTTTGCGTGAAAGGGAACTAATATTCAAATTATCAGATTTCGAATATTTTAATATTTCTATTAAAGAAAACGCATACCAGAGTATCAATTTTGTTGGTTAGTTAATGAACAACCCAAAAGCCTGCGTGGCTTATGTCAATTTTATGCCAATCTTTTCTAGACGAGGCCAGTGTCATCTCACTGAGATGTAATTTTGTTAATAATAACGCGGATTACCGCGTGTATTAACACGCAATTGGAAGTTGAGACCAGACTTAGATATTAAAAGGGCATTTACAAATATCAAATCTTGTGTTCTTAAATCATCATCAGCCCATATACGTTTCACTGCTAGCCCGTAGGCCTTCTCTACAACTAAGAGAGATCAGGCCTTAGACCACCACGCTGGCCTAGTGCGGGTTGGTGGACTACACACCTCAGAAATTCCTAAGAATTATTGGGTATGCAGGTTTCCTCGCGATGTTTTCCTTCACCGCTAAAGCACGTGATAATTCATTGTCAATACACACCTTCGAAAAGTCAGGGTTGTGTGGGAAACTGCGACCGCTGAGAGAGAAACCTCGAGGTCGTCACGACTTGTGTTCTTAAATGCCGGCATACAAATCGCAGGTGGTTGGTGGTTTGGTATAATTGCAATCGAAATGCGCCCCCGACTTCAGCGATACACCTGTGGAATTTTTTGTCGTTCACTAATTACACCGGTACTAATGACACAAATAAATTACACCTTGGAGCCAGACGGGGGGATGGGGTGAATCGGCAATGTTATCACAATTATATCTTTATATTTCAAGTGTGATATGCTAAATGAGTTTCGACATATTTTTTGTATCATTGTATACGTGAGAAAGATAAATAAGTATGTAATTTCAAAGAGATTGAAAATACAATGTGGAACTGTATAAATTGCAAGTGTTTACAAGTCAAATTGTGGTTTTTGGTCATAGAAAAATGAACAGGCTTCATAAAATATCCATAAACATTAAAAATTTAACGTCATTCAATACATTCATTTTGTGCAGCCTTAACAAAAAGCTAATTGCCCGCTATGAAGTCATCGATCACGTTGAAAAAAGAATGGCGCCGTGTCTTTGAGCGGCGCGTTTCGAATCTGCATCAAACGATCGCAGATTGCCACAATCAATTTTCATTAGACGCGAACCGAGCATACCGTCGCAAAGGAAAAAGGGCCGCGGACCGCGAGCAATTTTTTAATACTACCAATGTCATTCACAGACGGACAAATCTACCGGTTATTAATGATTCCTTTTTTTGCCAATAAAGGAAGCGCGCAAGGGACAAAACAAAACAAACCGCGGGTGTCGAACGAAAGTAGAATTTATCATGTAGACGGCAGTCGCCGCCAATGTCCATTTGGATAATGCCCAACGCGATTAAAAATATAAAAATACCCCACCGGGTGGCGGGGCGGCGTGGGGTTGCGGGCGCGCGCGGGGGGGAGGGATGTGACGGAGGACACCGCTCTGAGGACACAAAAGGATTATAAATGAGAAGGAATTTTAGATAATATTTGTACGTTGGATGTGGATTGTAATGTCGGCGAGATCGGGCCCCGCCACCCGCCGGTCTGCGCGCCCCGTCTCCCCGTACGTCGCCTTCCGCGATGCGCGCCTAATGAGTGTTTGTATCAATTTGTTAGTATTGTATTTGAATATTTTTGTGCGTTCGTTACGTTTTTAATCCGTTGCGGTGGTCGCGGCGCGCACTGCGGATCGATGTGGTTTTTGCTTAATATTTTACTTTCTGTACGGAGCCGTGGCCCGTCCGTTTGATCGGCGAGTTTTGTGTTGATTAAAGGCGGTGCGGACAATGCGGGCTCGTCGGACACGACGTTTTGTTTTACCTCTTGCACTTTGTTGTTTTGATCGTAAGCTTTCTGCTAATTCTTATTGCGTTTTGATTTGTTTATGAAGTAGTAAGAGGATAATTGATCTAGTGCTTGGCGTAATTTCATTGATTTATTGCAGTTCTACGCTCGATGGATAGTACATGAAAATAATGTTTTATTGAGTTTGAATGTAGGTACATTATTTGACCAAGCGTTATTATAATAACAGTTTTAATGTTACATACAGAAAGTATTCCAATTACATTTTTTGTCAAAAGAAAACCGCGAAACCGCGCTAATTACGAATGGTGTTATTGTAATTTTTAAAATGAAATCGCAATGAAATATAAAAATTGAACATATGCTCGTTCTGAAATAACACAGGAGTCCGCGTGTGTTGCCGGCGATACGACGGCCCGACCGAAACGTACCAAAATAATAATTCATTTTTCATATTAATTATGAATATAACACATTAAAAATATAATTTTTTCCCCGAGCACATTTTATAACGCGAAGCGTGAATCCGAACAAGCGAGAAAAGAAAAACACCGACCGCCGCGACAAGCGAGTGTTTTCAATTCATTATCTCGAAAACAAAAATTTCATTAGACCCAGAGATTTCCTTTTTAAATTTAATTATTCATATTTAAATTAAACAAAATATAATAGAGGTCCGTCGGTGGAGGAGAAAAAAAAAACCGGCGGTCTTATCGTATCATATTTTATTAACCGAATTTATAATTCCGCGCCGATTCGAGTAAATCCCCGGGCCGCGGCTAGAGAGGGGGGGAGGGGGTGCCGCGGACCGCGCCCGGGGAAATATTTATGAATGCCATGCAGAAAAATCCACAATAATATTTCAGGGTGGCGGTCTTCACTTGCCCTCTCCCTGATCTATTTAAAAAAGAGGTCCCGGAAGGACAAAAGGGCTCGAGGCTCGTAAAAAAAAACACTGGCCACGTATAGAGGTTACCGGCCGTCCGGCGTTTTGTCTGATTCTTATTTTTTACCGGATCGGATCCTTTTGCGGCCGTTTTTTATCGGTTTTTGTTCCGGAGACGGGCCGCGGCCGCGTTTGTTGCCCGTTTGTGTCCGCGCACGGGCCATTTGTAATTTTTTAACGTTTCACGACACTTTTTATCCTAGTTGCCTTAATGTGTGCGCTTTTTGTCTTTTTTTGATATTTTAATTTTGTCATTAATTATGCGGCGATGGTCTGCCGTTGCCTCGGTTGTCGGGGTTGTAAGGATCGATTGTTGTGTGTAATCAATTATTTTTCCATAATACTACTGTTGGTTAAGTCCGCTACTCTGAATTAATGAAGGTTGCTCGTCTAGTATTTAGATATGTGCATCTTTTCGAAATTTGTCTTCACTAAAGAAATTGTTGCATTTACGTCATGCGTTATATCAATACGCAACTTCTCCCTTAAAAGCATTAAAATCGCAGTTCTGGACTTTTAACCTCCGCTACAAAACGACACAAGTGCATAGCTGACGAACACAAACCCTATCCAACAATGGGTGCCTTGAAGGACGTCACTCGCAACACTAATTCGTCGATAAGGGAGCGCAGGTTCGGTGCGCGGGCATGCTACACGTCCAATTGTATGGTAATCACATTCACGGCGAACGTGCAACGGAATCCGTTTTGCCGGCCACGAGCGTGTAATTGCAGGGAAAACTTGCGTCGGTCAGGATACCGAATACCCTTGTGACATTGGTTCTCAAAGTGTGCGGGCATCACCGACTTTGCGATAAAAAATATTCATCATCAGCCCATATAGGTCCCACTGCTGGGCACGTGCCTCCGCTACAACTGAGAAGGTTCAGTCCACCATGCTGGCCTAGTGCGGGTTGGCGGACCACACGCCTAAGAAATTCCTAAGAACCTTTAGGTGTGCAGGTTTTATCACGATGTTTTCCTTCACCGTTAAAGTACGTGATAATTTTTTGTGAATACACACATAACTTGGAAAAGTCAGAGGTGTGTGCCTGGGGTGTGAACCCGCGACCGTCGAGATTCTCGACCGCGTGCTTGAAACTCGAGGCCATCACGACTTCTAAATAAAAAAATATCTAAGCAGCCAATAAGAAATTGTAATAGTTTTTGTCATCATCAAGGGCCTTTAAGCGCCTATTTCTGGATAAAAACTTCTCCTAGGAGACATCACTCGCCACTATCCTCCGCTTCAGTCATATGTACATATATCCTGAATGGCCACTTTACGCTAATCATCGTTACATGTAGTTTTAGTGCGACGTAGTCTATGTCTTGTCTTATTACATACCCAAGCGAAGACCATCTTAACTCCCTAAAATTTCCCCGTCGCGTCATCCCTCAGTCGTCCTGAATTCTTTCAGTGCCAATATCGGCGGCATTTTCACTCAGTTTGAGAAACGCTGAATTACATCATCCGTACCGATTCCAGTGTGATTTTTAAGTTGTTTAATTGAGACGTTGATGGTCAATTATTTTGATACACCACGCTTAAAAGATTTTTTGATTGAGTGGCTGTATTTCCTGACTGAAATTGGCCACTGAGAATTTCTTAAAAAAAAATTATCTGACCCAGAAATTCACTCCATCTCTCACCGACTAGGCAATCATTGAAATACGAATTCGTTGTATTTTACGTTGATACAATCGTAGATATATTGTATTCCATTTAAATTTTATAATTATTATTGATGATTATTTTTCAATTCACTATTCTATCTAACTTATATATTTTTATGAGAATGCTATGCACACCTTAAGTGTCGTATTTATCGGATCTTAAAACATGTTACTAAGATAAAACTGTTTCGCTGTTTAAAAATGCTTCATAAATAAATTCTACAAATCACATAGACTAACGCATTACCAAAATCTTGCAACAACAAGAGACAGTTTCCCGCGCGTACGGACAAACCAGCGAAAAAAGAAAAAACATGGCGGTCGGGCGTAATCAAATAATGGCCAAAACGGCGACCACCTAAGGGCCCTGCCTCGCATCCTTGCCGCGTATTTATCATACGGAATAATGAATGAAGCCTTTTTTGCGCCGATAATAATGGGTGAACTGTTTAAAAAAGGATTTTGAAGGCGGCAGGTAGCCACGGGAGATTGTTCGGGCGTGTTTTTATGGCGGTCTACACCGCAAAGTATATCGCAGCTGTGATTTAAACGCGCGGGGATTTTTTCGCGGTAATCTACAGCCGGATTTGCGTTTTAGGTGTTGATTACTGTATTAAGTATTGAGTTGTGTGAATCCTAGTGATGCTCTTAGTTCGATGAACAACAAGGTCGAGATAACCTGGCCAATAATTTAGGTTATAGTTGAAAATCATCATCATCAGCCCTTACACGTCCCACTGCTGGGCACGGGCCTCCTTTACAACTGAGAGGGTTTAGGCCTTAATCCACCACGCTGGCCTAGTGCGGGTTGGCGGACTACACACCTAAGAAATTCCTAATAATTTTAGGTGTGCAGGTTTCCTCACGATGTTTTCCTTCACCGTAAAGTAAGTGATGATGCATTGTGAATACACTATAGAAGTAGTGATGGCCTCGAGGTTTAGGCGCGCGGTCGAGAATCACGGCGGTCGCCGGTTCAAACCCCAGGCACACACCTCTAACTTTTCGAAATTATAGTTGAAAAAGGTCAATAACTATAAACAAATGGCTATTTGTTTCAATATACGAAGATGTTTTAAAATGATAAAATGCTTTAAAATATCAAAAGTATCCCAAACGATAGCGAGGCTTAAGACAAAACCAACCAATGTCTAGGATAGTTGTTACTTGTTACTCCGTATACGAACAATACTCTAAAATGTACATTCTTTCCCTGTTTTTGTCACATTTTCATTCTGCCTCAGAATAAAAAACATTTTGATACAAATTATAAGTATTTGGACGTATCAACGCAATAACCACACGCTTAACAATTTATTATGACAATATTGATCCATTCACTGCCTCGTGGTCTCGCGGTACAAGTATGTACCGAGCGATCTAGAGGTCCTGGGTTCGATTCCCGGGTCGGGCAAAGTTTTATTGGGTTTTTCCATTAGGAAATTCTCAGTAGCAGCACGGAGTCTGGAATTGTGCCCGGAAAACGGCAATAGGCTCGCCCCCTATTACGCGGGACTAATACATACCTGGCGAAATGTGGGTGCAGAAATGCACCTCTGCCTACCCCTTCGGGGAATACAGTTGTGAGTTTATGTATGTATGATCCATTCTTCATACATATTTGTACGTTTTCCAGGAGTTTCGCACTGGACGAGAGGTTTCTGTACACCCTTGGCGACGTACGGCGCGTGCACTGGCATCCCGACTCGCTGTCACACGTGCTCGTACTGGAGTCCGACAACACTATCAGGTGAGCCACACTAATAACTATATGAAATAAATGAAATGTTTCTAGAACGTGGCTCTGGATCGCCCTGCTCGAGAATTGTATAAAAAATATATCTTATTTCATTTCCAATAGTCCTTATGTTCCTACAAATTTTGTAGACTTGTCAATGCCAAACAATATCCTGGAGAAGGTACCCATTATTTATTCACACCCAATTAAATTAAAAAGTCATATGTAGATTTTTATTGTCACATTATTAGAATAAAAAATACGTAAATTAAATTTTACCACGAATCATACAAATCGTTTCTTTTTATTAGTATCGATAATACTCACGTGTCGGTGACGACTTTCAACATTATTTTTTGGGTGCTGGATTTCTTCATCTCTCAAAACCTGCAAAATACAAAAAAATAAAAAAAGGGTTGTAGCTTCGTGGTAACCCCTCCAAAAGTACATATATTTGAACAAAATACTCGTATACACTACCGACAAAAAGTTTGAAAGCACCTATAATTTTTGTAAAAACAAATAGCAAATTGATAATAACAAATTTTATCGATGTTGTAATAAAATATAATATTATTTTAGTTATAAAAATATGGTTTTGTTTCATAGTTTAATTGTTGTTTTAATTAAGTACCTAATCATTCTTAATTAAATAATACTACATCTTATATTATTTCTAAAGTAGTTGAGAGTATTAAAAGTGCTTCCAAACTTTTTGTCGGTAGTGTATATGTTCCACTACTAGGCACAGTCCTCCTCTACAACTGATGAGGGTTAAAAACAAACACCATAGATAACATACAAAAATATGTTTCTGATACAAAATATGGGCTTTACTTTTATAAAACTAATTTGACATATTTGTGGCATCTGTTTCCGAACAACCATCCGAAATCATTTTAGAAAGGAAAAGAACGGAGGCGTCAGATATATTCAGTCTGTCGCTGCATTAACAAGTGTAATATAAAAAAAAATATGTGTGAATTGTGTCTGCTTATGTAAGCGGCGGTTAAAGAAACTATAACTATGTATTTAAAATATACAAAAGACGATTTTAAAAAGTAAATAGAAATAAGGACTGCACCACTTACTCCTTTTTTAAATATAATCGCTGTGAATAGTTGTAAAAATAAGTTAAATTTCGATTGAAAGAGAATACGAACAATTATTAAAGTAAGCAGTACAATATGCGTTAAATTTTACAATAAGCTCCCCAAATCTGTAACTGACCTATCAGATAATTCATTTAAGGTGCACATTAAACGTGTTCTGATGACAAGGGGATACTACAATATAAATCAGTATTTAGAGGATAAGGAAATTTGGCATTAGATCTCTCCCGCACATCGCCATCACCACATCTTGGAACCCAGTACCTTTCACATTCTTCTTTCTTAAACCAAATCATTTGAATAAATACATAAATAAATATAAATTAACCCAAAGCTCCAAGTGTAACTTAAACCATTATAAAAACATCAAATACTAATTGATATCTAATATAAAATGTGCACAAAATAAATAAATAAAATAAAAATAAAATGACGACCGATCGAGTAAATAATTCGAGCAAATAAATAATAAGAAGGCAATTTTTATTTGGCAGGTCATATAATATAATTATGTTATCCTTACTGGACCAAATACATGCCCACTGAGTTGGACTCGCTGGATCTACTCAGGTGTGGGTCGCGCCGCGTAAATTCCAGTAGTAAAGTGAGCCCGCTGAGTTTGTTTCGCCGGGTCTTCTCAGTCAGGGTCGCGTTTGGATCCGGTGGTACCATTAAAATAATACGTGACGTTTCGGAAATACACAAGGTCCATCTCGTTATTTACTTTAAAATAATAATAATAAGATATTATGTATTTCCTGATGAAAACTAAAAATAAATTATAAAAAAAAACCGTAAATATTTTTGTACAAATTATATAAAATGAACCATAGTTAAATTATAATGTAATAATAAAAGATTTTTCTTTTCTGTATTGACTTGTCATAAGTGCTATTTGATTGCCTACGTGACCAAATAAAGCAATTTCATTTCATTTCAAATAGTAAAAACGGTAATAAAAAGACCAATCTATACCAATTACCACTTCTGTAACTTAATTTTATTTGTCTATTTAAGTAAATAATTCGAAATAATCACACATTTTCAGACTATACAACATAGCGTTGCGATCTGGTCCGAAACTCGTGAAGGTGTACACGATCGGGCCGAAGCCGTCAAGCCAGCTCGCGGGCAAGACGATCCTGGACAGCCTCGGAGACACGGCGGTGGACTTCACGCCAACGCCGGATGGAGAACAACTGCTCATCCTGCGGGGCGATGGGGAAGTCTACATGCTGCGCTGTGATTTGGACAGTAAGAGGTAAGTGAATTATTAAATATTTGTACTGCTCCCATACAACAGACATGATTTTTTTGCCGTTTTTATTAATAATGGTACCTTTCGTGCGCGAGTCCGACTCGCACTTGGCCGGTTTTTGTTTATTAAAATAAAAATATTCGTCTACCCACGATCATAGAAGTGTCTCACTGTAGACTCTTATAATTCTTCGCGTGTTCCTATGTTTTTAGTTTATTAGTCTCGTGGATAAGCGGCTGATTATCGAGAAAGGTAGCGATTTCAATCCGATACTTATGGTATATTTTAAGCGTGTATGTGTATGTGAATTATTTGTGCATTTAAAACGCATCAACGATATCAAGGCAATGATTGCGCGAACGAGCTAATGTAAAACATTTAAGAAAATTAGTGTACATAGGTAAATGCTATAGATACTTGTTAACAGGACATAAGACTACCTCATGGTCTTGCGGTACAAGGATGTGTAGAGGTCAAAGGTCGGCAAAAGCGTTATTGGGTTTTTCCATGAGGTAGTTCTCAGTAGCAGCACGAAGTCTGGAAATGTGCCCGAAAAAACGGCAATAGGCTTGCCCCCTATTACGTGGGACTGATACATACCTGTCGAAATGTGGGTGCAAGGCACTTCTGCCCTTAAGGAAACATAGGCGTCAGGTTATTAACTCAACATTTTCCAGCCCGCAGGGTTCGAAGCTGTCCGGTCCCCTGGCGATCTTCCCGCCAGCGGACGACAACTATGGCTCCGAGTCGTGCTCCATCCTGGCCATGGGCGGCGGAGACGTGCCGCCGCTCGTCATCATCGCCACCTGCTCCACCGTCCTGTACCACTGCCTGCTGCTGCCCAACGTAAGTACTCCACTACACAAGATGAAAAGGACCGTGGTCGAAAACTAAGACAGGTAATAGTAATGGTGATTACAAACACATCATCATCATCAGCAGCCTTTCTTACGTCCACTGCTGGACATAAGCCTCTCCTATGGCCCGCCACTGGGTTCGATCTTCGGCCCTCCTCATCCAACCGCTGTCAGCCACTTTGCGAATATCGTCACCCCACATAGCCAGAGGGCGCCCTATACTACGTTTGTCGAGTATACAAACACATTGTTGATAAATCCCGAAAAAAATATTTAAAAGTTGACTTTTTCCTAACCACTCTACTAAGTATTAACTGTCTCAGTTTTTGATTACGGTCTGTTTACACCCTGTAAAAAGCCTAAGGAATAATTTTTTGTTAATATTTTGTAATAATATACAGGTGAACAAACTATGCCAACCCGCACTAGGCCAGCGTGGTGGACTAAGGCCTAAACCCTCTCAATGGTAGAGGAGGCCCGTGCCCAGCAGTGGGACGTATTTGGGCTGATGATGATGATGATGATGAACAAACTATGATCATAAAATAGTATGTTGATAATAAAAACGTTATTTTTCTTTCTTTTGTTAGATTTTTTAGCGCCTATGTGTTCGTAATCACCGTTACTACTACGCGACTTAGTTTTCGATAACGATCTAACAAACAGCTTCAAACCTCAGCTTTATAATAATAGTATAGATTGATTGATAAAGTTTCATGTAGATTTTGTATTATAAGTGTTTCCGTGGGCAATACACAGTTAAACTAATGTTTTTGTTCCGAATACCTATTCCAGAGCGTGGAGCAAGAGTTGAGTGAGGGCGACAGCCACGCCCTCTACGTGGTGGAGACCGTCGAACTCAACATCGTACTCAACTCGGAGGACGATGCGCTGCAGTACTCTTACCCAGTGCATCTCTATCAGGTAATAATACTCTTATTCTTAACTGCCTCGTGGTCTAGCGGCACAAGCATATGCCGTGCGATCTAGAGGTCCTGGGTTCGATTCCCGGGTCGGGCAAAGTGTTATTGGGTTTTTTCATTAGGAAATTCTCAGTAGCATCACGGAGTCTGGAATTGTGCCCGAAAAACGGCAATAGGCTCGCCCTCTATTACGCGGGACTGACACATACTTGGCGAAATGTGGGTGCAGAAATGCACCTCTACCTACCCCTTCGGGGAATACAGGCGTGAGTTTATGTATGTATGTATTCTTAACTGAAAAGTAGTTTGAAATACTAGATAGACAGCACTTTATTACAGCCCACAGACAAGAATGTACATATGGTAAATGAAATTACAAAACAAAAAGTGTGGCTTATTGCTGAGAGCAATCTCTTCCAGACGGCTTTTGAATGGAATGTAAAGAAAAAAGGTAAAGTATAGGGATACACATAAAAAACAAAGATTTATCCATCTAGTAGTTGAATTTAAAAACGAAAATTAGTTTGATGGCCTGTGTACGTCGCGGGCGCCCATCCACCACCGGGGCGCCCGAACCAAGCTAGTGGGGGTGCAACTGCGCCCCCTACAACTCCGAGACGGCCGAGACAAACACGTCTCGGAGGCGCACCGGGCGGCTGCGGCATTACGGTGGGCGCCTCTCGCCAACGTACCGCGGTCGCCCCACTCGGCGCGGAGATGGCCACCGGGGGGTTTTGGTCGGTATGCCGGTTTAGGGAATTTTGTTAGGGACCCAGCCCGGCACTAACACCTGCGCGGACATGACGTCGCCGCGCGCCGGGCTGGAAGACCGGAGACCCCGACATACGCTCGATCCTTATAATTCATCGTCAATAGCCTTCGTGGTACAGCCGGCTCGACTTCAGCTTGTTAAAATAAGACGATGAGTTCGATCCCCGCACCGATTTATGTGTTTAGAAAATTAACAATATTTGCTTTAGGTTTGATACCCACTACATAATTGTCTAGTCAGAACTACACTACGTGAATGTTGGGCGAAACCATTTCATTTATTTATGGAAGTTGCAGTTTTGTATGTTTAGTGGTATAGTGTTTGATAATAATGATGATTGTGATAATGGTGACGATGGTGATGATAATAATGGTGTTGGTGATGATGATGATGAGTATGTACTCGTGTGGTGTTGCGGTTGCAGTGCACGAGTAACTCGTACGCGTGCGTGCATGCGTGCGGCGTGCACTGCGTGTGCCTGCCGCTGCTGGCCAGCCTCGCTGACTACGCGCTCGACGAACAAGGTACACTACGTTCTAATGTTATTTACATATATGTACCAGTGGCGGTACTTCTGCTCTGCTTCTATGGAAGCCCAAAAGCGTTACACGTTAATTGTGTCATGACTAGTTTATAATTGTTTATTATGGGGTCAGAATATTCTCATTTATATGTCAACTTGTTTTTGTTAAATAATGAATTAAAGCTTAAAGATTACTATTCAAAATTTTATAAAGCAAATTAGGCTTTTGGGCTTCTATGGGAGTACCGCCACTGATATGTACCTATATACATATATACACCAGGCATGTATCAGTCCCATGGGACTGAGAATAGAGGGCCTATTGCCGTTTTACGGGCACAATTCCAGACTCCATGCTGCTATTGAGAATTTCCTAATAGAAAAACCCAATAACACTTTGCCCAACCGTAACCGTGTGACGGATCCGTTTTTGATTCCCGGACTCAGGACCTCTAAATCGCACGGTACACACATATGCCGCGAGACAACGAGGCAGTCCAACTGTAGTTATATTAAAACTGTAGTTGTACTAAAACTATATCAAAGAAAACAAAAACTATAAAAAGAATTGTAACAAAGTAATATCTAAAATTAAAAACTGATTACATATATAAGTGTGTGTATATGTATGTATGTGAGTTTGTGTTTGTATCGGTGTGTGCATGTGTGTAATTTATCTTAGTGTATTATTACTAACTAGCTTTTGCCCGCGACTCGACGAGAAAGAAAATAAGTTGTAGTCTATTTTACTCCACAGTGTCCCATTTATGTCCATATCAAAAATCGTTTACATCGGTCAAATTATTTAGGCGTGAAAGCATAACAGACATATAGTAACATATACATAGTTAAAGTCGTCTACACATCGTTTCATCATTCTAGCTTCAAAAATGACGAATTTCCACACAAACTTTCACCCCTATTTATATTTTACCCCCTTAAAGGTACATTTTTTACGAACTTTTAATGTCATATTTATTTATATCTAATCAACAGCCTAAAAAATAAGTTCCAAGCTTCTAGCTTTAAAAATGACAACACTTTCATACAACCTTTCACCCCCCCTTTCAACCCCTTAAAGCTCCTTTTCCGGGATAAAAAGTAGCCTATGTCCTTTCTCAGGGTCTAAACTATCTGTGTACCAAATTTCATTTAAATCGGTTCAGTAGTTTTAGCAGGAAAGCGAGATAGACAGACAGACAGAGTTACAATCGCATTTATAATATTAGTATGGATTGTAAAATATGTTGGAAAACACGTATATTGTATGTATGTGTGCAGCGGACGCCGCGAGCGTGGTGAGTGCGCTGGTGTCCCGCGGCAGCGTGTCGCGCTACGTGGCGCACACGGGCGCGCCCTCCCCGCCCGTCGGCACCGCCGTGAGCGGACACACGCTGCCCGTGCTGCTCGTGCTCTGTGCCGACGCGCACCTGCTCACCAGGTACCACAACTACATCGTCACCGTCACTACCATTATCACCATCATTACCAGCACTATCATCACCACCATCATCACTACCACCATCAGTATCATTATCAATACCATCTCACTCAGTATCTTCATCATCGCTACCATAAGTATCATCACCACCATCATTACCATCATTATCATCATCATCCTCATCATCATCAGCTCATATACGCCCCACTACTGGGCACTAGCCACCTCACCAACTGAAATAATTCAGACCTTACTCCACCACGCTGGCTCTAGTGCCAATTGTAGGTCACACATCTAAAAAAAATCCCAAGAACATTAGGTGTGTAGGTTTCCTCACGATGATAGATTTTGGGGGTTAAAGCTGTTCGCGTCCGTAGGAGAACCCCTTCTCTAAAGGGTTCATGACTCTAGAGCCCTACACGTGACCCCTGGGTAGTGCTAAATGGACAGCAGCTCTCCGGTGGTAGGCTTCGGCCGTGGCTGGTCACCACCCACTTGGCAAAGCCGCGTCGCCAAACGACTTCGACAGCCGTGTTCCGGCGTGATGCCAGGTGAAGCTATACTAAAGGACGGGTCTGGGTAGTTGCGGCGTTCTGGGTAACCGAATGTGACTGCTGAATGGCGCTGCATCGGGTGCCTGGCTTCGGAGGGCAGCGGGATCCGAAGCACGGTGCCGCCGCTGGCCGACCGTAGGAAGATGGGGGCCCAATTAGCAGACTAGCTACCTGTGAAAGGCTGCCCCGCCACCTCACGAAAAATCCCAGAATGCTCTACCCTGCCGATTAGCGACCGGATGGGAGGACCAGGTAGCCATTCTGGGGGGGTTCGGGCGTCCCCGCGGTCTCCGCGTCAGACTCCTATCCGTGCAGCGGTATTGAGTTTGACTTGTGGTGGGCAGAGCTCCGTCTCGCCCAACTGCCGTCCTTTTATGCCTATTCACTTTTTTAACATAATAATAATGATAAATACAACAAGACGGAAAAAGATTTCACAGCGGCTGCACTTCCTCCCACTCAAAGTGCACCTCTCCAACATCCGAGGTCTGCACTCTAATCTCGAATCAGTCCACCACCATCTTGAAACTGAGAAACCGCAGCTGCTGTTCCTCACCGAGACGCAGATCAGATGTCCTGCTGACACGGCGTACCTCAGCTACCCTGGGTATTCTCTGGAGCATAGGTTCCTACCTCGTGCCGGAGTCTGTGTGTACGCTCGTGATGACATCTGTGTCAGGCGTCTCAAAAACCTTGAGTCGTCCAGTCACTCCGTATTATGGCTCCTGGTGGACACTGGCCAAGAGCAAATCCTCTATGCCTGTGTCTACCGGTCGCACAAAGGTGATCAGGAGACAACTCATCTGTGTGACCAACTTAGTCAGTGGGCGGATGAGGGTCGGGGTCGTTATCCTTCGGCACAGTTAGTCATCCTGGGGGACTTCAATGCCCACCATCGAGAGTGGCTGTTCCCATACCAGTTGACCGATCATGCTGGGAGAGAGACACGCAAACTTGCTCTAACGCAAGACCTCACCCAGCTAGTAAACTGTGCAACGAGGGTACCCGATGCTGACTCTCACACTGCCAATTGCTTAGACCTTCTGCTGACAACAGATCCAGACAGATACTCGGTGAGCGTTTCCGCCCCCCTGGGTACCTCCGACCACTGTCTGGTGAAGTCTGTATCATGCTATTCCCCACCTGAAAAATCCCCCTGCGGCCCCAGACGGGTATGGAAATACAAGTCAGCAGATTGGGATGAAATGCGCCACTTCTTTGCGTCCTACCCTTGGCGTGGGGTATGCTTTAATTCGGGAGATCCGTCGAGATGTGCTGAATCCGTAACATCAGTCATACGGCAGGGTATGGAATATTTTATTCCATTCACTGACGTCACGTCGGACTTAAAAGCTCGCCCGTGGTATAATGCTGACTGTAAACGTGCTGAGGCGCAGAAACAGTCGGCTTATACTGCATGGGCTGCAGCTCGAGCAGACAAATCTCCGGATACTCGAGCACTGAAGAGAGCCTTTAACCTAGCCGCCAAGGCGTCCAAGAGAGCAATACGCCGAGCTCGATTCAACCACATAAGCCGGATTGGGGCCAAGTTAGCCTCTCACCCTCCGGGAAGTAGAGCCTTTTGGTCCCTGGCAAAAGCGGCTGAATCAAACTTTAGTCGACCCTCCATACCGCCATTGCTGAAGCCCGATGGAACCCTAGCTCATGCTGCGGAAGAGAAAGCAAATTTATTTGCTTCTCTTTTTGCGGAGAATTCACGTCTAGATACCTCAGGTAAAAATCCACCTATCTCATCACGTGCTGACAGCATTATGCCAGAAGTACGCATTCGCCAAAAAGAGATCCTAAAAATCTTGCGGACCCTGGACGTGAACAAAGCTAGTGGACCCGACGGTATTCCAGCAATAGTTCTGCGTAATTGTGCTCCTGAGTTGTCTCCTCATCTCACACGCCTGTATCGTCTCTCACTTGAGACCGGTCATGTTCCCAGTTCTTGGAAGTTGGCTAATGTGCAACCTGTGCCCAAAAAGGGCAGTCGTGCTGACCCTGCCAATTATCGTCCCATTTCGGTCACGTCCATACTCTGCAAGATTATGGAACGTGCACTGAACAATAAACTCCTGGCTCACCTAGAAGGTAACGATCTCCTCAGTGATCGTCAGTACGGATTCCGCCGAGGCCGTTCGACTGGGGACCTTCTGGTGTACGCCACACATTTATGGAGTGAAGCTATCGAGAGACACGGCGAGGCTCTTGCGGTGTCTCTCGATATTTCAAAAGCCTTTGACAAGGTTTGGCACCAAAGCCTTATAGGTAAGCTTCCAGCTTATGGTATCCCTGCCGGATTTTGCGCTTGGATTGCAGACTTCCTGAGGGAACGTTCAATACGAGTTGTCCTAGATGGATACTCGTCGGATCAAATGGCTATCGATGCCGGTGTACCTCAGGGGTCAGTCTTGTCCGCAACACTTTTCCTGCTGCACATTAATGATATGCTTGTACCCGGTACCTTGGGCTATGCAGACGACAGCACTGTTTCGGACAGGTATTTTTCACGCGCGAATACCGGCAGGGATGGCATCGAGTCTTGTCGAGAGGCGATGGTTAACCGGTTAAACGTGGCCCTTCAAGCAGTCTCAGAATGGGGCGATGCCAATCTGGTCACGTTTAACGCTGCCAAAACACAGGCGTGCTTGTTCTCAGCTAAACGGAGTCCTTTCCACCTGGCTCCGACTTTCCGGAATATTCCTATAGTTATGACTGACAGCCTACAGCTCCTAGGAGTTGAGCTATCGTCAGATCTCAACTTTGGCCAATACATTGAGTCCAAAGCAAATATCGCAGCCAAAAAACTTGGAATCCTCTCAAAGGTAAGACGGTATTTTACTCCAGAACAGCTGCTTCAACTATACCAAGCACAGGTTCGATCCTGTATGGAGTACTGTTGCCACCTTTGGGATGGTTCAGCTAAATACCAACTGGCAACTTTGGACTCGATTGAAAAGCGAGCTAAGAGACTTATAGGTGACCCCACGCTGGTAGACGCTAAGCTGCAGTCTCTTGATCATCGGCGTAGGGTAGCTCGTCTGTCGGTCTTCTATAGGATATATTTCGGGGAGTGTGCGAAGGAACTGCACGAACTAGTTCCGCCGAGCACTTTCCGCCTTCGGGAAACAAGAAGCGGGCGGTCGTGCCATTCCTTTGTTGTTAATATGCCATCTTGCCGCACACACCGATTTGGGTCTACTTTTTTAATGCGCACTGCAAAGGAGTGGAACGCCCTGCCCGCTGAAGTGTTTCCCGTACGATATAATCTGGACAAATTTAAATCAAACGTGAATAGGCTGCTATTAGGCAGGCATGCTCCATCGTCGACCGCATCGTCACTTAACACCAGGTGAGATCGTGGTCAAATGCCTGCACTAGATTTATTAATAAAAAAAAAATAAAAAAAAATGTTTTCAAATTTTTAATAAGTTGCCATTTATAAATACAGTCATTAAACAATTTCCAGGTCGTTGGAGCCGTACGATCTAGAAGAACAATTGTACAAAGAGATTCAGCTCAAGAACCCAGCGCTGGAACAAGATGACCTGCGTAATATGCTCAAAGAGGTTAGTTGGTAAAAAAAATATTTAAGTGTAGGCCGGGCCATCTAGAGGTTCAATTCCCGGGTCGGCAAAAGTGTTATTGGATCTTTACACTAGGAAATTCTCTATAGCAGCACAGGATCTAAACACAGAAATAGACTTGCACCCAATTTCTCTCACGATGTTTTCTTTCACCTGTAAAATATGTGTTAATTCATGTTTCATAGTGAATACACACATAACTTCGAAAAGTCAGAGGTGTGTGCCTGGGGTTTGAACCACGAGGCCATCACTACTGTTTGGCAGTGATCGTCACAGAACACTATACTCCTAACGGAGAAGAATGTCAACTCCATACAAAAAAATGAAGGTGAATTTTACTAGCGCCATCTAAAGTCTGCCCCTAGGCAACTTCGTATGACGTCACGCTGCGCGACACTACGGCGGGAAATTTAAATCAGGGGTTTAATAGGGGCCTATAAAATATAACCAATATTTTATTTTAGTATGGGAATTTTCACTTGTAAGAAAACATGAAAGTTCCCATATCATTTTTCAGGGAAATAAAACAATATAAATACACTAATTATAATAACTTTATTTCTTGAATACAGAAATATGGAGTAAATTAGATTTTTGCAATATGTTTACAAAGTCATTTATTATTAAATTTCAATATTATACAATTCGACCACATGTAAATCTGGTAGTGGATTAGTATGACGAAAGGACTTCCTATCAAAATCATCCACTGATATGAAATTTCATAGCTATGTAGCCGAGTCCAGGAATATTTCTAAATAGCTTTGATCTAGCTGGCCAATGAGGACTAATAAAAATATTAAAAAAAATAGTAGGTCTTAATATTGACATTGACTGCAGTATGAATATAATTTTACATAATTTCAGCACAAATTTTCCTTAGCAATAAAATGATAGCTATATTTTTGTGGCATGACAACTACATCAGTGTTTGCTCCATAAAATGTTACAATTTGTGTTTTAAAAGTGAAGAAAGCAGATTACAGACTACACAGTAGTTACATCCAATATGCTTGTGTTTACTTTTTTATATATTGAGTTTAACAACATTGGTTTACATAGGTACTGCAATTACCAGTAATTACATATATTATGACAGTAATATAACAATTTAAAAGTGAAGAAAGCAAATTACAGGCTACATAGTAGTTGCATCTATAAGGCTTCCATTTACTTTTTTATTTATTTGGTTTAACAACATTAGTTTACAAAGGTACTGCAATTATTTTAGTATTTTTTCCGCCATAGTTTATAGTTTAGTAAAAGAGTCCTATCTCACACAAAAGCTCCTGATACCCAAATCAGAAAAGAGTCACTTTCTCGAAAACCACGAATCACTGCACTTTTAACACTTTAACGGAGGAACAGAAGCTCAATTCGACGTTTTAGTGAAATTAAAATTGCAGAGAAACACGAATGAAATCACAACAATGAACAATGGCAGCTGAAGCGCTAACCAGTGTTGTCAGATGACCATTTCCATAGGTATAAAAAAATATTACATTTATTATTTTACAATGGCAACACACAAAACTTTGCCCCCGTAGGTATCTTTTTCGCCCCGAACAAAGTTGACAGGGCCTGGTGATCGTCTAATGTTTAAGTACCCTACATTGTGATTATTTTTACATTTATTCAATTACGTATATTTTTTCCCAGCGTCAGAAGCTAACGTTCACGGCGATCATCCAAGAGATCCTGACTCGCGAGGTATCCCAGCCGATACTGCACACCGACAAGAGAACCGAACCTAGTCCCAAGGAGTGTCTAGAAGTGAGTTTTTTTACTGCCTTGATTGGCTCTGTTATAGTTACGTAATAAATAAATAAATGCACCCAACCGACATAGTTCTGACCCCATTAAGGTACGAGTCTTGTGTCGTGGGTATCAGAAACTACGAGAGACTTTTCGGTCTCACAAACACCCAGACCCAAAACAAATACTTGTGGATCACACAAACATTTGTCTCGGTGCGGGGATCGAATCGCGGCCTCTCGTTTCACAAGCTGGTATCTAGCCAAATGCGCCACGGGGCAGTCAATTAGATGTAAATGAAATACAGTTTCCTCGTACTTCCTTAACAAGTTTTTTTTTTAACTATTTAACTGCTGCGTGTGGCGTGTGACGCTGGTGAGTGGTGTGTTTTAATGGGGAGGCCCGGCAAAAGGCAGGATCTCGCTATTTGATACAATTTCCCTGCCTTTTTCGGGGTTCAGTTAGCAAGTTTCCTTACTAGGTATGAATGAGTATAGTTGTTAGTAGTAGTGTGTGTGTGTTGCAGACGTTGAGTTCCGCGTGCGTGCGGCTGCGCGGCGAGTACGTGTGTCGGCAGGCGCGCGCCGCCCGCGCCGGCGCAGACAAGCTCGCCGCCGTCGCCGCGCTCGCGCACCGACACCGCGCCTGGACCCACGCGCTGCAGGTACTCACACTACACCAACTTCTACACCAGAGTTCTTCAAACTTTTGGTTTCACGAAGTTTCCACGTGACAGCAAACCCCTTAAAATATAAGTCACTAATTAAATACCTGCAAGTTCCTGGAATCCTGGTTGTCTGGAAAAAATCGTTTTTACCACCCACCCACACCCACCCGCACCCACCCGTGCCTACCCGCACCTATCCACACCCATCCACACCCACCCGCACCCATCCACACCCATCCGTATTTATTCTTAATGTATTAAGAGCTTAGTTCATACATTTCATCAAAAAATTCCAATGTTTTCGATGCTTGGAAGGTACTGTGTTGCAGTAGTTAGCTTTTTGTTTTCAGAAAGACATAGACGAGGTGCAACTGCAGTCTGTAGTGCTGAAGGAGAAATGTCTCCTGGCCGAGAAACACCAGGACGACATCAAATACAGGTGATAGACAAATATCCTTTTGTTCAGTTCCTCTGATACTACTGAAATAGGAACGAAAATATTAAAAAATAAATCGATATTAAATCTGTCTTACTTTCTCTGTTGGCTAGTGGCATGACAACAAAAAAAACAAGATTACAGGAAAACGATTGAAAACTATAAACAAACGGATGCGAAAAAAAAATATATGCACAAACCCATTGTTTCTTATTTTTGGATATGCTGTGAAGGTAGACAACTCCGTTCTTGATAGTAAGCACGGTTCTATCTAATAGAATGATGTTCTATTAGCGGTGAGAAACAGCCATCATTCGTCACTTGATGCCCTCATGCCAGCCTGCTGAGCAGTGGCGGGATTTCCATAGAAGCCCAAAAGCGTTAAACGTTAATTGTGTAATGTCTAGTTTATATTTGCTTATTGTGAAATCTTTATTTAACAAATTGCTTTTGTTAAATAAAGATTTAAAGCTTAAAAATTATTATTCGAAATTTTTAAACCCAAACTGGGCTTTTGGGCTTCTATGGAAGTACCGCCACTGCTGCTGAGGTACTCCATCACATTACGCCGAAACGACCAGGGACTATAGGAGGAAGGGAACTATGGGCTGGCTAACTATTCCACAATAATTCAGTTAATTGACAGTCCCGTGGTGCACCGGCTTGCAAAACGAGAGGCCGCGAATTCAATCCCCGCACCGAGACAAATGTTTGTGTGATGCACAAATATTTGTTTCGGGTCTGGGTGTTTGTGAGACCGATAAGTCTCTCGTAGTTTCTGATACTCACGAAACAAGACTTGTATCTTAGTGTGGGGTCAGAACTATGTATGTGACTGTAGGGTGTTTTTTTTATAAGTTCTGATGGCCTCGAGGATTAGGCGCGCGGTCGAGAATCTCGGCGGTCTCAGATTTAAACCCCAGACACCTCTCACTTTTCGAAGCAATGTGTCTAGTCACAATAAATTATCTCTTACTTAAACAGTGAAGGAAAACATCGTTACACCTGCACACTTAAAAGTTCTTAAGAATTTCTTAGTGACATCTGCCAATCTGCACTAGGCCAGTGTAGTGGACTACGGCTAGAAACTATTTCACAGCTCCGTGTTGCGCCAAAGATAAGTAATATGTATGTATTTGTGTTTTCAGATGTTCAGCGATCATCCGCAGCCTCCGCGCCAACTCTCACGTGTCGCCGGCAGAGAGGGAGCTGGTGTGCGAGCTGCACCAGTACAAACGCAGCCGCGAACGGTTCGCCGACCAGATACAGCAACTCAAACAGTACGCCAAGAGAAACGCTGAAGAGGTACACATATTGATAGAAATCACGATTAATTTTAACAACCAAATAACAAAATATATAGAAAGCAGTGGCGGTACTTCCATAGAAGCCCAAAAGCCCAATTTGCCTTATAAAATTCTGAATAATAAGCTTTAAATCTTTATTTAACAAAAGCAATTTGACATACATACATATAATTGAGAATATCCTGACCCCAAAATAAACAATTGTAAATTAGACACTTTTGGACTTCTATTGAAGTACCGCCACTGATAGAAAACGCGGCCTTTCACCCGAAAATTTATTAAAAAGCTTTTAAATTTAAAAAAATGCAATTATTTAAAGAAAAGCTTCAAATTTTTTGGCTTCAAGATAAAAATAATTTTTATGGCTGCATTCTTACAATATTATATAGTGGCCAAGTATATTTATGGTAAAACCTTTACTAAAATGTGTCAGTCTCTTTTTACTGTCGCTTTTTCGTTTCATCGACTTTCAAACCACAACGATACTTAAGAAGTTTTCACTTTAAAAAAATCCAAAACTAAACGACTACAAACAAAACTCAATTATAAATTGAAACAAATATTGTACCTGCACCAGTGTAACTCAATTTTATTGTGTGACAGCAACAGGCTGACAAAATTGTAACAACTGACAACGCATTATCCAGGTCATTTATACTTGGTATGGTTAATTTACCTTACCAATTTAAAATACAAATTTATGTTATTTCAGATCAAGAAATGGCAAAACGAATACAAGAAGAAGGACACAGTGCTGGGTAAAACCCACAGCGATTCCATACAGTCTATTCTACAGCAACAGTAAGTATATATGTATATATAATCAGCCTATCGCCGTCCACTGCTGAACGTAGGCCTCCCCAAGTAGGCGCCAACCATCCCGGTCTTGAGCAGCCCTCATCCATCCGCTACCCGCCACCTTTTTCAAGTCGTCGGACCATCGTGCTGCAGGACGTCCCACACTACGTCTGCCTAAGCGCGGTCTCCACTCCAACACTTGTCTGCTCCACCGGCCGTCCGACCGTCGGCAAACATGGCCGGCCCACTTCCACTTTAGCGTGCTAATCTTATGGGCAATGTCAATGACTCCGGTTCTCTGGCGGATGACTTCATTACGAATTCTATCCGCCAGAGAAACTCCAAGCATTGCCCGCTCCATAGCACGCTGAGTGACTTTGAATTTGTGGACCAGACCTTTGGTGAGTGTCCACGTTTCGGCTCCGTATGTCATTACGGGTAGGACGCACTGATTGAAGACTTTCGTCTTCAGGCACTGAGGGATCGACGACTTGAATATATGACGTAGCTTCCCGAATGCCGCCCAGCCCAGCCGTATTCTTCGGTCCGCCTCCTGCTCGAAGTTGTGCCTGCCTAGTTGGATAGTTTGGCCAAGGTAGATGTATTCTTGGACAACTTCGAGAGTGGCATTCCCTACGACTACTGGCCTCGGGAGAACATGACTATTGAACATGATCTTCGTTTTGTCTATGTTCATCCCGAGTCCTATTTGTCTTGAAGACTGGTCTAGGCTGTTGAGCATTTCCTCCAGATCCTGCAGAGATTCCGCCATCACGACGATGTCATCCGCGAATCGCAGATGAGAGATGTATTGGCCGTTAATATTGATGCCCCGTCCTTTCCAGTCGAGCGTCTTAAAAGCGTCCTCCAATGCGTTGGTAAACAGTTTCGGAGAGATAACGTCTCCCTGTCTTACCCCTCGCCGCAGTTGGATTGGCTTCGTGCTCTGTTCTTGTACTTGGACGGTCATCGTTGCGGCTTCGTACAGACTTCTCATCACCTGGATGTAGCGGTAGTCGATCAGGCATCTCTGCATGGACTCCAGAACAGCCCAGGTCTCGACGGTATCAAAAGCTTTCTCGTAGTCCACATACGCGAGGCAGAGAGGCTGGTTGTATTCCTCGGTTTTTTGGATTATTTGCCTTAATGTATGTATGTGGTCTACGGTGCTAAAGCCCCTCCGAAACCCGGCCTGCTCCGGTGGTTGGAATTCATCGAATTTTTGGGCGAGACGATTCGAAATAACCCTAGAGAACAACTTATAGACATGGCTCAAGAGTGAGATGGGGCGATAGTTCTTCAGTAAGGTGTTATCACCTTTTTTGAAGAATAAAACCACCACACTCTTGCGCCATGTCTCCGGTGTTGTGCCAGTATGGATGACGGAGTTGAAGAGCTTAACCAGTTCTCTCAATACAGGTGCACCTCCTGCCTTGAGAAGCTCAGTAGTTACTCCGTCATCTCCCGGAGCCTTGTTGTTGTGAAGTTGGTCGAGGGCTATTTTAATCTCGCCCAAGTCGATGTCGGGAAGCTCGTCCGAGTAGTGGCGGGTTAGTCTGGCTCGCGGATCATTCACGTTGTTGGCCACAGGTGGAAGTGCCCTTTGAGCATACAAATCTCCATAGAACCTTTCGACTTCTCCGAGAATTTCTGGAATTGAGGTGACGGTGGTGCCTAGTTGTGTTCTGAGCTTTGTCAGGTGACAACCGGAAGTGTGTGGCTTGGCGAATATATGTATACACTATGTATATATACTACCTATGTATGTATGTACCTAAAATTAAGACTATCAATCATCATCAGGCCATACACGTCACACTGCTGAGCACGAGCCTCCTCTAACTTTTGAGAGGGTTTAGGCCTTAGTCCACCACGCTGGCCTAGTGCGGGTTGGCGGACTACACACCTAAGAAATTCCTAAGAACTTTTAGGTGTGCAGGTTTCCTCACGATGTTTTCCTTCACCGTTAAAGCAAGTGATAATTCATTGTGAATACACACATAATTTCGAAAAGTCAGAGGTGTGTGCCTGGGGTTTGAACCTGCGACCCTCGAGATTCTCGACCGGGCGCCTGAACCTCGAGGCCATCACTGCTTCAAGACTGTCAATAGAGAAAACAAATTAAGAACAAAAATACATACATTGGACCATCCAGATCATATTTCTCAGTGAAGTTTAGCAACCTGGACTAATGGACTAAGGCCTTTTCCATGAACTGTCGTTTGCCCATAAGCAGTAGGTCAAATATTTTAAGACTTGATTAGTGAATTTATTCAGCTTGTTTCCAGGTTCATTATCCTAGAAATTACTGAAAAATCTTGTATAAGTTTTGTTAACTACAAGAACAATATATTTTAAACTTACTTTTTTGCGATACTATTTTTTGCTTGTAACCCTAAAGTGTTTTACGAATTTAGAAAAAAAATCTTGCTTAAAATTTAGGCAAAATGCCTTCGATCTTATATTTAACACATAATTTTAAAAGAATTTTCCATTACTTCAGAACGCAACAAGTATCCACCCTGATCGAAGAGACGAAACTCCTGAAAGACCAACTCAACATAGTTTAGTCAAATATAAACACTTTACTTTGTATTGGCTATTCTGGTTAATTATTTCATTTAGTATTTAGTGCCAAAATATACCAGTGACACTGGCCAATGTTAGACAAACCGATTGTATTACAATATTAGTTATATTTTAAACCTAAATTTAAAATGTTTTTTCTTCTGAAATATCTGTCTTTCCACAATGTTTTGAAGCCATAATTTCTGATACTTTCAAAAAAATCTAAATAAGTATGTAGTCATAAGTAAATCTCGTACTTCAGGTAAAATGGATCTTAACTGTCTTTCCAGAAATGTCTTGAATATGTTTAGATTATTATACACAGATATACAGATATTATACACAGATAAACAGACCATTATCGAAAACCAAGACAGGAAACAATTATCTTAATTACAAACAAATTGTTGCTAGAAAAATCTGAAAAGAAAATAAAAAAAAGCGTTTTCCTCGCTGGCGGTACTTCCATAGAAGCCCAAAAGCCCAAGCTGTACAAAATTCCGAATAATAATCTTTAAATCTTTATTTAACAAAGGCAATTGAACGTATAAATGTGTATATCCTGACCCCACAATAAAAAAGTATAAACTAGACATTACAAATTAAAGTCATACGCTTTTGGGCTTCTATGGAGATACTGCCACTGGTTTTCCTAATGGGCCATAAGTATTATAGTCTTAGTTTTCAATCACAGTCTTGTTTACACCTGTATTTATTTTACTAAAAAATACAATACTACATACAAATACTACTTGTGTTAATGTTTGAGTATAATGGTATTACTGCAGTTAAAATGTGTCCACTATTCCCAATGTATTTGATTTTTAAACTAAGGTTATCGTTAAGTGTTGATGTGACTCATTTGAATTGTTTTGTAGTAATTTAATAATAAAGCGATAATGAAACTGAAATTTTACTTATCTATACAAATTGCCAGATCTAAAATAAATTGATTCTATAAATTATATTTATCGTGAAGAGAGTCCTCTATATAGAACGCACAAATCCACCGTTTAAGGTAACCCTGACCATGAAAGACTAAGTCAAATTTATAAGAGTGAAGTGAAATCCCAACAATTTATACACTTACCGATTATCACCCATATACATACAACCACAACAGTACATTTCTACACCCACACACTGCAGCTTACCTATAGCACTTCTCACTCACACGATAACGACACGAAAAAACAATTAGCTTTAGAAAATTCTCAGCAGCAGAATGGCGTCAATAAAATATTTATAACTATGGACACTATGCACCCACGCTTTTTTTATTATTTTTTTCTTATTTACACTATTCTAATTATTATTTTTTGGATAATGTATGAAAGCGTGTTTTTTAGTTTTTTTTCTTGTTTATTCGTTTTTTGTGTAAGAAGAATTAAATAAAACAATATTATTTAATTGTATATTTATTGAGATTCTATTAAGATTCCATGTCACTTACATTCAAATATAATGAATGCTATTTTATTATTTATAAAACATAGTTAATGTTATGGAACTTAATCTATTCTCTAACTTACATATTAAGGATGAACGGACATTTTATTAAGAAGCAAAGGAACCATGGATCATTATCTTCTATATGTATTTAAAATTTGTGTTAATAAGTCACCATTTTATTGATTAATAAATCATGTTGAGTTTTGTTTTATTACAACTGCATGAAATTAAGTTTTGTAATAATTATTGAATTGTATTGACTTCTCCCAATAAATACAGTTTTGGTGCCATTGTCAAGCATTCATTGCTTATAAATATTTAATAATAATCAAATTAATATTTTTGTACTTATATACCTGCAGAGTGTAAAAAGACCGTCGAAAACTAAGACAGATAATAGTTACTATGATTACAAACACATTGACCTTAAAAAAATCCCGTCAAAAAATAAAAAAAATGACGTTTTCTTAATCACCACATACATTTAATACTTGTAGTTACAAAAAACGATTTTTTTCCAGATTTTTTTAGCGTCGATGTTTTTGTATTCACCCTATTACCTGTCTTCGATCATGGTCTTTTTACACCCTATATATAAACTTGTCATCGGTCAAATTATGAACATAATCTCGTATTTCCTTAGCAACACCCGTTCAAAAAACAATCAACTAAAATTAAAAATATCCTTAATGTTAACATGTAACAAGAACCTCGTACAGTTTGAACTGGTAAGATTATTGAGAACATAAGTTACAGTAAGTCTAGCAGTCTTGTGTGATGACTTAGATGGTGATGAGGGGGCCCCAGAACATCTTGGAGACTCGGGACTCGTCCTCGGTGAAGAAAAAGTCTTTGCCGAGTTTCACAAACTCGTTTAGAGACAGTTTGCCGTCCTGGAACAGAGAGAATAAGTATTTTTTTAAATTGAAATAGAAAAGATCATCATATTATTAAGGCAATTTGCCAAAAATCTCTCAGGAGTTCCACGTGCTTCCCAAACTATTTTAAAATACAATCCTAGTGTTGTTTAAGTTATTATGTACTGTAATATATATTTTTTACTCTATCTATTTGCAATCAGCCTATAGCTATAATCAGATCTGCAGTTTCTTCGGTTCCGAGTTAGGGTCTTGTCGAAATGTATTCTTTGTGGTCTGGTAGTTTGGCTGCGAGTTAATTTCTACATCTTCTCTTAACAGGGGCATTTGTAAATATTCGTGAACTTTATTGTTATGTAATATGACAACAAAACAACACGAGTGTCTTGCCAGTTTATCTCTAGTGAAATGTCCTGGTTTTAAACAAGTGTAGTGGACAATAATATTAATCGCACAGGTGAAACCGAGTGCGCAGCTTGGTCGACGCAAGCGAAACTTGTGGCTCCTTGCGTACGCGCTGGAATGCACTCGGCGCACTGTACATTATGATGTACCTCTAATTAGTAGGCCCGGCGACGCGCTGGCAGTGTTAAACCGATTCCGACGGCGAAAGCACGCTCATTTTTCACCTTTCAATCTGCCATATCTTGTGTTAATAATTTCGACTCAATTCGCAATATTACTAGTGATTTATTGGACACATAGTTTAATTAGAACTTTATAATTGTTGCCATCTTAGTGTGTAGTTTATAGTTAAATAATTTCGTGCATAAACATTGATTTAAAAGACTGCCTGTAATTGTAATTACCAATAAACTCATAGTGTGTGCAAAGTGCATTGTCATTTAATACACCCCAGTACACCTATATTGGTGACACCGACGTACGACCGGTTGGAGATAGCGACATGCAGGCGGCTAAAGGCGTATCCGAGGACGATTCGAGAACATTATCGGCGGGTGCTACTACCAACGACGCGCTCGGCGATCGGGGCGTATACAAAGTCGGCGTAAGAATACCTCCATTTTGGCCGGAAGAGCCGGCACTATGGTTCGCGCAGATGGAAGGACAATTTGTCCTCTCAGGTATCACAGCAGACAGTACAAAATTTTATTACGTAATATCACAACTTGAAAATAAATATGCAATAGAAGTAAAAGATATAATCAATACACCGCCGACGGAAAATAAATACCTGAAATTAAAGACGGAACTGATTAGACGTCTGTCTGCGTCGCAGGAGAAAAAGGTGCAACAATTAATTATGCATGAGGAACTAGGAGACCGGAAACCCTTACAGTTTCTGCGGCACCTGAAAACCCTTGCAGGGCCAACCGTGCCTGATAATTTCATTTGTACATTGTGGTCAAGTAGGCTACCTCAAAACATTCAGACCGTTATTGCGTCACAGCCAAATTTACCCTTAGATTCAGTTGCAGAATTAGCTGATAAGGTGTACGAGATCGCGCCGCCGGGACTTACAACGGCCGCGGTAGCAAAACCGGACACAAGCAATCCTATGAGCGAGCTAACTAAGCAGATGGCGGAACTGTCGCGGGAGTTGGCAGCTATAAAAGGTCAGGTACAAAACTTAGTTCCTAGATATGGTGGGCGTAATTCAAAGAGACAAACGGCCCAGCACAGGGGACGAAGCCGATCACAATCCAGACCGCGAAACAATGATTATTGCTGGTATCATAACAGGTTCGGTAGCAGAGCAAACAGATGTACCACGCCATGTGCTTTTTCGGAAAACACCAACGGCAGCCGGAAGTAGCGGCTAACGACTGCCCCGTAACCCCCAGCCGCTTCTTTATTACGGACCAATCGTCTAAAATGATTTTTCTGGTAGATACAGGATCAGACCTTTGCGTGTTTCCACGAACCATGATACGACAACCACGCACCAAGACTGAATACCAGTTATATGCAGCAAACGGAAGTCCGATTAATACTTATGGCTGGGTTCATTTAGACCTAAATCTAGGGCTGCGTCGCACATTCCCCTGGAGATTCGTAGTAGCCGACGTCAACAAACCAATAATTGGTGCAGATTTTCTTATATTTTACCATCTGCTTGTAGATATGAGGAATCATCGCTTGATCGACGGGCTAACGCAGCTATCTTCAGTGGCGGCACCTGCAAGCAAATACACAGCAAACATAGCATCAGTCAAAGCTATAGCCGGTAACTCGAGGTATCACAGCCTATTACGTGAGTACCCCGAGATCACTCGACCAGCTGGCACCGTACGGCAAGTAAAGCATGCAACAGTACATCACATTCGTACATTACCTGGACCACCGGTATCTAGCCGTCCTCGACGTCTCCCGCCAGACAAATTAAAGATCGCACAGAAGGAGTTTACAGATATGTTAGCCAACGGTACAGCCCGCAGATCGGAGAGTCCATGGTCTTCGCCGCTGCACCTGGCTCCTAAAAAAGAAAATGGATGGCGTCCCTGTGGAGATTATAGGGCCTTGAATGCCCGGACTATTCCAGATCAATACCCAATACGGCACATACAAGATTTTGCACATCTTCTGGCCGGCAGCAAAATATATTCAAAAATAGACCTCATAAAGGCGTACAATCAAATTCCGGTAAATCCAGCTGACATCATAAAGACCGCAATTACAACCCCATTCGGGCTCTTTGAGTTCCCGTACATGACCTTTGGGTTGCGGAATGCAGCCCAAACGTTTCAACGATTCATCGACGAGGTTCTCAGGGATCTTCCATTTTGTTACGGGTATATCGACGACATATTGGTCTACTCAGCAACTGAAAGCCAACATGTTCAGCACCTACGCCAGTTGTTTCAACGATTAGCCGAGTATGGCATGTTGATAAATTCAGCAAAGTGTGAGTTCGGCAGAGAGGAGATAACTTTTTTAGGCCATGCAGTCTCCAGTAAGGGCATCAGCCCATTACCCGACAAAGTGCAAGCACTGGAGAACTACCCAGCACCGAAAACAGTAAAAGAAATGCGACGTTTCCTCGGTATGTACAATTTTTATCGTCGCTTTGTCCCTGGAGCAGCAGATATACAAGCACCGCTAAACGTCGTTCTCACTGGTCCGAAGAATAAAGGTTCGCAGAGCATCACCATGACACCTGAAATGCTTAAAGCTTTTGAAGCTTGTAAGTTAAGCCTCTCCAAGGCAACTATGCTAGCTCACCCAGAGTCAAACGCACCGCTAGCTATTCATTCCGATGCATCTGACACATCCATTGGCGCAGTACTCCAGCAGAGGACAGAGAACACCTGGAAACCGTTAGCGTTCTTCTCAAGGCGACTAACTTCGGCTCAAAAGAAGTACAGCCCCTACGATAGGGAGCTCCTGGCAATTTATGACGCAATAAGGCATTTTAGACATATGGTCGAAGGAAGACATTTTACTATTTTTACCGACCACAAACCCCTGACGTACGTATTTTCAAACAATCGTGACAAATGTTCACCAAGACAGTTCCGTTATTTGGACTACATCTCTCAATTTACTACTGACTTACAATACGTAGCCGGAAAGGACAATGTCGTTGCGGACGCATTGTCTAGGATAGAAGCCATGACAGGCCCAATCAATTACGATGAGCTTGCACATTCTCAAACTTCTGATATGGAACTGCAAGATCTTCTGCAAAAAGGGACCGCACTTAAACTGAAAAGGATTAAGACTCCATTCTCCAGCATGGATTTGTATTGTGATGTCTCCACTACTAACCCTAGACCATATATTACCGCACCCTTCAGAAAACAAATATTTGAAGCACTACATCGTCTTAGTCACCCAGGTACAAGGGCAACAGTCAAATTATTGACAGATCGGTTTGTTTGGCCTGGGATACGAAGAAATACTAGACAGTGGACAAAGGAGTGCATTGATTGCCAAAAATGCAAAATTTATCGGCATACCTCTTCTCCGAAAAATGACTAAATCTAAATAAAGTAAAATTTTGTAATACATCATTCTGTCCCACACTCACACCCAAACTACGTGGATCATACAAATGTTAATCTTGGTACAGGAATTGAACCTTCAGCCTCGCGTACCCTCGGCTAACAACGGTACATAGATACATACCCCGTTGGTGTCGATGACAGCGAAGGCGATGGCGGCGTGCTCGTTGTTGAGGCCGAGACACTCGAAGAACAACTTGAACTCGTTCACGGAGATGTATCCGGACTTGTCCTTGTCCACTGCCTGCGAGATTACACATCCTTGTTAATATCATCATCAGCCCCGTACTACCATAGAAGCCCAACAGCCCAGCTTGCCTTACATAATTCAAAATAATAGCCTTTAAGCTTTAAATCTTTATTTAACAAAAGCATAAATAAATAAGAGAATGTCCTGACCCCACAATAAACAATTATAAACTAGACATTACACAATTCACGTGTAACGCTTTTGGGCTTCTATGGTGGTACCGCCACTGATCAGCCCATATACCTATGTCCCACTGCTGGGCACGGGCCTCCTCTACAACTGAGAGGGTTTAGGCCCTAAATTAAGAAATTCCTAAGAAATTTTTAGGTGTGCAGGTTTCCTCACAGTGTTTTCCTTCACCGTTAAACTATAATACGTGATAAGTCTATGTGAATACACACATAACTTCGAAAAGTCAGAGGTGCGCCTAGGGTTTGAACCCACGACTGTCGAAATTCTCGATCATACATATACAGGGTGTATTCAGACCGTGATCGGAAACTAAGGCAGGTAATAGCTAAGGTGATTACAAACCCCCTGGCGTTAAAGAAAATTCTGACAAAAAATTAAAAATTTTGACTTTTTCCATACAACTATCGGTATTAAATGTACGCGGTTTGTATGGAAAACGTCAAAATTTTTATTTTTTGTCAGAATTTTCTTTAACGCCAGGGGGTTTGTATTCACCTTAGCTATTACCTGCCTTAATTTCCGATCACGGTCTGAATACACCCTGTATATTTGTATATAATGAGGTTATAACTTGATAGTATTTTTTTTTAGGAAAACTTTTCCTTTTTTCTTAATTTTATAGCGTTTGAATAAAAGCTTTTTTTTAGTTTAACATAAGCGGATTTCTCCTTGAGAAGAAGAAAAACGTATGTTCTTTGCGATCTAGAGGTCCCGTGTAAGATTCCCGTCGGGGTTTTTCCATTAGGAAATTCTTAGTCTACAGAAAAGCACATCTACCTCCCCTTTCGAGCAATACAAGCGTGTGGTTATGTATGTATGTATGTGTCTAGAAAAATTTGTGTATACCTTGAAGAGGTAGGGCAGCCAGCGATGCGCCTTCTTCTTGAGCGTCTTGTCGTTGAGCACGTGGTGCATGTCCTCCAGGTACTGCTCCACCGTCACGAAGTTGTACGGGTCTACGGCACCCCACTGCTCCTCCCAGGTCAGCTGCAAATCAAACCTCAATATTACTTTCTACACTTTCCTACGAGATCGGATCAGAAATGAGGAGATCCGTAGGAGGACTAAGGTAACCGACATAGCCCAGCGGATTAGCAAGTTGAAGTGGCAATGGGCGGGGCACATAGCACGGAGAACTGATGGCCGATGGAGCCAAAAAGTTCTCGCATAGAGCAGCAGTGTTCAGCAGTGGACTTCTTTGGGCTGACGATGATAATGATAATACTTTTAAGAGAATTAGTTTGATAGAAGGACCTGAGTGGCACTTAGAGAAAATTTCAAGGTGTTTGAATTCCACTGTAAGTTTGCTTCGTGGTCTCACGGTAGGACTGCGTGCCGTACAATCAAGATACCCCAATTGGAGTAGTGTTTTAGGGTTTAAGCTCGCCGTCTATTACGGTAGTAGTATTGTGGTAGTATTGTCACCTTCTGAAATGCCTGTTGGAGGTATACAAACAGATGTAGAACATGTATGTTTACCTTGATAATGTCGCTGAACTCCTTGGCCTGTTTCTCGTCGAGGTGTCCGAGGGACTTGAACCTCTCGCCGAACAGCACGAAGTCGTTGAACGAGATGAGCCCGTCCTTGTCCACGTCGAGAATGTTGTGCACCGTGCGCATCTTGCGCCGCCAGAACTCGGACTGGGAGGGATGAAAATCATGTCAATATAGTAAGTAGAAGCGAAATGATGATATGATTCAAGTATCATAATCATCATCAGTCCATATACTCCCACTGCTGAGCACGGGCCTCCTCTACAACTGAGAGGGCCTTAGACTACCACGCTGGTCTAGTGCGGGTTGGCGGACTACACATCTAAGAAATTCCTAAGGTGTGCAGGTTTCCTCACGATGTTTTCCTTCACCGTTAAAGCAATAGATAATTCATTGTGAATACACCGTAACTTAGCAGTGATGGCCTCGAGGTTTAGGTGCGCGGTCGAGAATTTCGGCGGTCGCAGGTTCAAACCCCAGGCACACACCTCTGACTTTTCGAAGTTATGTGTGTATTCACAATGAATTATCACTTGCTTTAACGGTGAAGGAAAACATCGTGATAAAACCTGCACACCTAAAAGTTCTTAGAAATTTCTTAGGTGTGTAGTCCGCCAACCCGCACTAGGCCAGCGTGGTGGACTAAGGCCTAAACCCTCTCAGTTGTAGAGGAGGCCCGTGCCCAGCAGTGGGACGTATATGGGCTGATGATGATGATGATGACACCGTAACTTTGAAGTCAGTGGTGTTTCAACCTGCGATCGCCGAGATTCTGTGTATGATATTACGCAAACAGGAATTTGTTGTAATAATTTTTTGCCAGTGAGCATTTAATAGTCCGTATTATTGAAAAGCGTGGTGTGCTTTTAAGATATTATCAAAATTATAATCCTTCTCCTCTTCTCTTCCTCCATCCTCTTCTTCTAAGGCCTAAAGCCTTAGTCCACCACGCTGGCCTAGTTGGCGAACACTTTTACTTTTAGGTGTGCAGGTTTCATCACGATGTTTTCCTTCACCGTTCAACTACGTTATTATTCTTTGTGAATAAATAACTTCAAAAAGTCAGAGGTGTGTGCCTGGGGTTTGAACCCGCGACCGTCGAGATTCTCGACCGCATGCTTAAACGTCGAAGTCATCGCGACTTATTTAAAACAAGAACGATATTTTCATTAATTTGGTACTAACCCCATGAAATCCCTTGCATTCCCTATCAGAATCAGAATCTGACTCCGAGTCCGAATGTTTCCTGCGGTCCGTCTCCGGGCGGCCGTGGTGCTTGCTGTACCGGCGCAGGGCTCCGGGGGCTGCGCCCTGCAGGTCACGGGCCTCTCGCGACTGCAGCGCCCGCGGCGGCGACTGGTGGACCTGGTGCGGGGAGTCGTTAAGGTAGCACACTACGCCGTTGCATGTTGGCTTTGTGTGGATCGTCTGGAATATAAAATACAGATTTCAAGCGTTACTGATGCATAATATAAACTATATGCAATGATAGGTTAAAAATAAGAGATGATTAAGTGTGTTTATTGTTTTTCTTCTTCTTTTAATATAAGTTATATCTGTACTAGCAATAAAGATCTCTTTTGAAATTGGCGCAGCAAAAGTCTACGACCGATATTATCTATTCCCTTTCTATTCTTTCGTAACTGAGAGTGGTTTTTAACAATACGTAATCACCCACTCAGTATGTTACTGATTTACAATGTGAATCATATAATTGAGATTTTCCATATATTTTTTATCACGAGCGCCCTTTATCCGATGTTGTAACATATTTACATATTCGGGATAAGTAGGATGGGACAATGACTCAAATGGTGAATAATGCGTAAAAAAATAATGAAGTTAATAAACATAGCTTATAATAATTAAGTACCTACTAAAGATTGGCAAACAACGTCAGTAAATATCTAGGTCTTACTTTTCTAAATTTCTTTACTTTCACACCCAATAGGTAGCAAGTATTGTTTGAAGCAAGGTTCTATGTTTTTCTTTGTTCCCTCAATAATACATTACGGGAATGAGTAATCCCCCATAACCTTGTTTTCCTGTCAACCGCTATTTTACGTCTATGAAAGTTGTTTTATATTCACGATTAAAATACCACCGCAGAGATCTGAAGACCAACGCGACGTGACAGCAAAGGGTGATATTTTAATTACTTACCAAACTGCATTTCGATTAACATTACAGACGTATTATTAATAAATCTTAACATTTTCGTAGTTGAAATATTATTTCTTTAACCATTAATCATTTTCTAAGCCTTATCATCACTAATACTAGCAAAAAGTAACAAAAAACTTAGGTAAAAGCCACACAGTATGTAGCAGTATTAGAATATTGTTGGGAATAAAATTTCAAACACGAATTATAAAAGAAATCAAATAGTAATGGTTTAGACCAGTAATTCCCAAAGTGGTCCAGGTGGACCCCCAGAGGCCCACGGGAGACTCAACGGGGGTCTAAGTTGGGCGTGACAAAACTGGGGGTCAACAATCGTAGAGGGGTCCATGAAAATTAATTTGGGTTCGAAATAAAATGGTGGCTTGACCTCTCGCGACTGTTACTTGTAAAAACTTTCAAAATCCATAATCAGTAAAACGCGTCATGTTTTTTTCGGAGATTTGGAAATTGTTAGTAATGTAGATGCAAGGGGTCCATCGGATCCACCAAAATTTTGAAAGTGGTCTATGAAACAAAAGAGTTTGAGAACATCTGGTTTAGACAAACCAACAGAATGTGAGAACTACCCTCAAAAATGTATATGTTCAATTACAGTTTTTCATCATTACACACCAAGATTTTTTTAAGTCTGCAGGTTTCCTCACGATGTTTACCTTCACCGTTGAAGTACGTGATAATTCATTGTGAATACACACGTAACTTCGAAAAGTTAGAATATTCTTGGGTTTATGTATACCCGTCCACAAGACTTGTGCTAAAGTAAACAAACACAGATTACGATATCTATTTGACACGAATCTGTCGTTCTAGAAGACAATTGTCACATAACATTAACAAGTGTAACGCAGCTATGTAGTAACACTTTCGATAGCAGAGGTCGTCGACCTGATTATGCATGCCGTTGCGTTAGTGTGCGCATGCGCATGCTACTCATAGGTAGATTGACAGATTGATATTTTATCGAGCGTGGACGTAGATCATTTTAACTTTTCTTAAAAAAAAACTAAGGTAGCCTTAATAGGAATAAAAATGTAAAAGTAACGTTGAAATACTAAGACGGTAAAGAACTACTACAAGTTTTAATCAGTTTTACGCCTTGATTGTCGAGACAATGGCTTATTAAAGATGGATATAGGCGTTATTTTACGAGCACGTAGAAATGAAGACACCGCACCGGATGGTAAACAAGATGCTGTCCAAACAGACCATCTTTTAGTACTCGATATAGTCCTACGGCCTGCTGAAATTTTTACGCTACGCTTTAAAAGGTCAGGATAATAGGAAGGAAGTACCTAACTATGTTCCGGACTAGTAACTATGTATGACTTCTCATTTTAAATAAATTCATTTGAGATTAAATATGTACTTAAAGATTTTAAAATTTGAAATATTGTTAGAATATTGTTCTGTATTTTCTATTTTTGGTACAGCGACCGTATATATTTGAATTTTTTTAGACATTGTTGTCAGTGCTTCCATAAAAGCCCAAAAGGTTTACACGTTAATTGTGTAATGTCTAGTTTATAATTGTTTTTGTAGGGTCAGGATATTCTCATTTATACGTCAAATTGCTTTTGTTAAATAAAGATTTAAAGCTTAAAGATTATTATTTGGAATTTTGTAAGGCAAACTGGGTTTTTAGGCTTCTATGTAAGTACCGCCACTGATTGTTGTGAACAAACAAAAGCAGCATTCGTTTATAAATTACAATAACTTAACATCTGCTAAACTTTTGTGTCACTTGTTTACACGTCTTGACTTTTTTATGAATGTTTATAGCATATTATTATTAATTAAAATTTTATTAAAACACGCAGAGCTTAGCAGTAAGAACAGAAGATTTAAGTTGAATTATCATTGAATTCCTCAAATAACAAGGCAGTTTCAACACACGACTGCCTCGTGCCGTGCGATCTAGAGGTCCGGGGTTCGATTCCCGGTTCGGGCAAAGTGTTATTGGGTTTTTCCATTAGGAAATTCTCGGTAACAGCACTGAGTCTGGAAATGTGCCCGAAAAACGGCAATAGGCTCGCCCCCTATTACGTGGGTCAGGCGAAATGTGGGTGCAGTAATGGACCTCTGCCTACCCCTTCAATGAATACAAGCGTGAGGTTATGAATGAATGAATGAATGTTTCAAAACACAGTGCTAAGGCCCTAGGTTGGATTTCTGGTTCGGTCAGTGTATTGTAATTTTCCTTTAGAATAATCTCAAAAGCAACAAAGGGTGAGACACGTGCTCAAATAACGGCTTCAGATTAGCTTCTTTTTACGTGGTAATAAATAAAAACTGGCGGTACATGGGTGTAGAAATATGTCACCTAAAATAACCTTCTCCTTTGCGATACATGCGTAAGTTTATAAATGTATATTCGCAATAAGCAACAAAACATCAACATGTCGACCTTGACATTGAATAAGGATCTTAACCCATTACTCCCAAGCATCGAAAACATTGGAGTTTTTTGATGAAATGTATCAATTAAGTTTAAGAACTTAATTTATAAATTGTACTAAGATACATTAAGAAAAAAATATATGAGAAAAAAAATTTAAAACATTTTTTACAGCGAAAATAAATATTTTATTAAAAATAGTGTTAAATTACGAATTTCATCATACGAACAATTAAAATAAGAGCCCTAACAACTAAAAAAAATGTTGAATATAGTGTACTAACAATAGGACAGTGGGGAGGAACGGGTAAAACCTTAACTTATGACGTTTCCATGTGTTTTTATTTACGTTTCTACCCGTATCCTCGGTGAGTCGCCGTGATAAATATTCAAGTGACAGGGTGCTAGGGCAGTGCCCCACCTCTATTTATAGCCAAGGACACTGCGCGGCCACAATGCACAGTTCCCTTGAATGATTTCTACTTCATTAAATAATCTTGTATTGAAACTTAATCTAGACCATACTAACCAATATTACAAATTTGAAAGTGAGTTATTTTGCTACTATAATGCAACTCCGTTTATATTTAATTTCTGTATCAGCCAGACAGGCAAAAGGTCTTCATTGAATTGACGACGCTGGCAATCTTAATGATCAGAAACAAAAAAAAAACATTATCTTATTTAGCTGTCTGGACAGCGTACATTTTTTATTTTGTAAATTTAAAAATAAAAAATGTCGCAGTTCGTTAAAAATGCGCAGTTAGTCTGTTTATGGCGGTTTCAAGATTTAACCAGTAGTGAGCCATATTTTTATGTTTCGAGGTATACGTAAACATTGATAAGGCGTTCAAGACAGTCTCTCTTTTACAACCATGAATGAGAGCCATTGCTTCAACAAGATGGCGTAGTGTTGGTACACATCAACAAGACAGACTTCTAGCATGGTTTAATTCAAGTTAAAATTTGTGATGATTGTAAATATACAAACTACTTCGAGGGTTTAAGGTGTGCATTCAAAAAGTCAAAGACATTGTTCCAAATAAAAAAGTGAAAACTTCAACATTAACGTTGTGCATTTTTGAATATTTTGGAATAGTTAGGGAATAATTTCGCACGAATTGCTTTATTTATCAGTATAAATAACGTGGTAAAATACAATATTTATTTCGCTATCGTACACAAACATGACAATTTATATTACATAATGCGTATTACGCATTTTCGATCAGGGTCACGTGATCTGGCGCGAATTCAACATTTTTTACCCATCCCAAAAAGTGCAAAGAGCCGCTAAAGAAGATTTCATCTGTGACAGTTGAAATATTAAGCGATATTAAGTACATGAAACTTGATTAGGCTCCTCTATGGTGAAGGGAGAAAGTAGCATTCATCTGCATATAGAAACTTAAGCCAGTAAAGGTTCTTGACATTTGAAAGGGCGTCACCAAAATCGTTATATAAATAAGCCCTTGTGACAATACAGATCGTGTGGGAGAAATTTCAAGCAGTGTATTTTACTCTAGTGATGTAAGCTGCGAACTGTTTGGTTCTAGCCAGTGTGTAAGCAACCACTAGTTTAGATGATTAAATCTGCTGCAAGAATTAGATTAAAACATAGATTTACATCTGCATTATGCAATGATGAGATATTAGTCGAAGAAGAACTGGTTGTTATGAATAGAAATCATAAGGACTGATCGTATTTTTCTGTTGTTAAATACCAATTCTTAAAAAGCTTAGTGGACTATAAAAAGGGAATCTAAAATGTCAAGATATAGGGTAAAGGATAGGCTTTTTACAATTAAATTCACAAAAGGAATTACCAATAGCAATCCAAGCTAAACAGAGCGACGCTTTGTAAATATCGAACGGTCTAAATAAGTAACAATCACTAAAACAGTGTCCTATAAAAAAACTATAGGTCCATGAACTTCCAAACACGAAATAGATAAATATGTATCTATAAATAAACAATAAACATAGATATCGCAATAGAAAACAAACAGGAAAACTTCGGACACACGAGTGTTGACATTGCGCCGACCGAACCCGACACGTCCCAAAACTACTCTATCATATGCAAATATGAGACGGTCACGTAGCCTCACCGTTTTGTTGTATTTTTAACTTTCTACTGGAAAATACATATGTATTATATAGTTAATTTGTACACAACAATATAAGACTTATTCGATTTCTTAATTCGAAATATAGACTTTAGAATGCAAAAAAAATCTTGTAAAAAACGTACGTACGTACGTAACGTGGTAAAATTTCAACTGGCGCGTTCTTTACTTATATTCGGGATTATATTACTGGTCAAATTTTCTCTTGCTCATTGGTATCCTAGATTTTTAATCCGAACGATTTTTATTATCATTATCATCATCATCATCAGCCCATATACTACCCACTGCTGGGCACGGGTCTCCTCTACAATTGAGAGGGTCCACCACGTTGGCCTAGTGCGGGTTGGAGGAATAGACACCTAAGTAATTCCTAATAACTTTTTAGGTGTGCGGGTTTCATCACTATGTTTCCTTCACCGTTAAAGTACGTGATAATTCCTTGTATACACATAACTTCGAAAAGTCAGAGGTGTTTGCCTGGGTTGACCGTTGAGATTCACGACCGCGTGGCTAAATCTCGAGGCAATCACGAATCTCCATATTTTCGAAGTTTTTGAGTAATGACTAAAGACACCTCAAAGAAAATTGAATCACTAGATAAATATATATTTCGATATGCAGATGTAAGTACATATAATCAAAGAATTGATTTACAAGCTCGATGCGGGCGAGCGAGGTCACACATATTGCAAATGAGTTCACGGCTGCACTGTTATCTTATCGGATGCGCAGACAATTGCTTCAAATTGAATCAAACACAGGCATACATCTTAATTCAGCCAGTCAGTGGGGACAGTGTTATATGACTTTACCGTTGAGTGAGGCTTGGCAAAAAGTTAGGAAATGGCAATAAATGCTTGCCTCCTGTTTGCGGGAAACTTAAAAATATAGTTGCTATGCTTACATCTCTGCCCAATCCTTCAGAGATGACAGCGTGAGTAGGGCTATGATAGGAAGGAGAACTATAATAAACAATCGCTTTAATAAAAAAAGATACAAAGAATTCTACTGAAACGGAAATATGTAGAACCAATGTAAACAAATAGACATTTCAACTCCTAAAAGCTTGTTAAAATGTCGAATGTCTAAACAATTTAAATTTAGTATCATTTCCAGTCCTTTCGTTACGTTTTTCAATTCCATTACTAATAGTTATTTTGATAACTCTATTGCCGGTTAACTTGCAACAGCCCTTACCGAGGCCGTTTACTACTCAAACCGGTTCGTCTAAACATTCTAGTCACCTCTCTAATCCCTTACAATATTTCTTGTCGGAATTTGTAGGTATTTCAAAATTCTTAGTCAAATGTAATAAGAACATCGTAACACCGAGAAAAATAAAATATATAAAGCTTAAAAAAATCACAGAATATGTAGACAGTATAGAGGTCTAACTCTATGCTACTTTAATATGTTTAATATCTATTTATATGTACAATAAACCAATATAAATACAACCTAATAACCTTTAATATAGGCAGAAGTAATTATACTTCAACTTAAATTACTCCTTGATGGAAAAAGAACAAAAAATAAATGATTTCACAATTTTAGTAAAAACAAATATTGTTTTATAATTAACAAACCTGCTTTTACTTTTCTGAAATATAACCTCCTTTCTTAAATCTCCAAATAGGTGTCATTAAGTAGGCGCCATTTTTTATCAATTTCTAAACGTGTGAACGCGTACTGTGTACGTAACTTGCACTTACTGAGGTCGACGACCGTGCGTTACAATCTTGCAATTGCATTAGAGTCGATTGTTTCAAAAATATTATTGGTTTTAATTTGTTTTCAGTGATCGCACAGTGTTATCGGCTAAGTTATATATTGTTTTGTAACCAGTATGAGTTATGCCGTCTTAAGTTATCCTAGATTTACGTGGCGTTTGCGCTTAAATTGTTTATTGATTTGAAGGCAAAAATCTTGCCTTATACCAAAGGGTAATTTTTCCCTAAATATCCAAGAAGACTGCCTCGTGGTCTCGCGGTACAAGTATGTGCCGTGGGATCTAGAGGTCCTGGGTTCGATTCCCGGGTCGGGCAAAGTGTTATTGGGTTTTTCCAGTAGGAAATTCTCAGTAACAGCACGGAGTCTGGAAATGTGCCCGAAAAACGGCAATAGGCTCGCCCCCTATTACGTGGGACTGATACATACCTGGCGAAATGTGGGTGCAGAAATGCACCTCTGCCTTCCCCTTCGGGGAATACAGGCGTGAGTTTAAGTAAGTAAGTAAGTATCCAAGATGTATCTATGAAAAATATTATTTTAATCAATTTACTTAGCACATTTTTTAGAGAAAAATGATTTTCATGTTTTTTTCAAATTTATATGAAAAGGTAAATTATTTTGACAATTTTATTAAAAGCAACAATAATAATTGCAGATATTTATCCAAATATCTTCATGAATATTTGTTGTTGACAAGTTACCGATATTTATACGTCTCAAATCGTAATGGATTGATAAACAATGATTACTTAATACGAGTTAAGTCGGTTCACGAAGGTCGTAAGTATGTTTACAATCATACGCGTCCTCGGAACTTATTGTCTATTATCGTTGTTTATTATTTGTATGAAGGTTGTTTTTTGTCGATTGTTTACAGTTTAGACCACACGTTGATAGTCACGCTTATGAACGGAAATAGAGGAATTAACCGACCTTAACTCTTATTATGTTATTCCATATCGGAAAAAAATTAAGATAACCGTATGTTAATTATAACAGGAATTTATAATTGTTATTATCTCAAATTATGGCTTGTACATGTATACTACAAAAAAGTTAATTAATAAAAAAACACATACACCCACGCCCGTCACTGAAATGCGTAGACAAAGATGTACCCTCATATTTTTTTTAAACTGCTACTGAAAACTTTCTAACAGTTAATCCTAATAACACTTCGCCTGTTTCGAGCATCTAGCCTAAGACTTCTCTGAGACCACCTATCATTTGTTAATTTGTCAAAAGCAAAACTAAAACATCAAAAATTCTGCTGATATCTACAAATACATTATCCTACTTTAAATTGCGGCTTAACTATTACGCCTAGCCTGTAAATCTACCAAGCGGGCATAAAACCATTAATTATACTTCACACACTCTGGGAAACCTTGCAGACCGCTCTCTAGCACGTTGTTTTCCTCGGGGTGTTTGCCTTCATCGTTAAATAAGCGATACATAATTATATGAAAACATAACTTAAAAAAGTGTTTTTCATTAGGAAATTCTCAGTAGCAGCACGGAGTCTGGAATTGTGCCCGAAAAACGGCAGAGGCCTCACCCCTTATTACATGGGACTGATACATACCTGGCGAAATGTGGGTATACAAATGCACCTCTGCCTACCCCATCAAGGAATACAGGCGTGAGTTTATGTATGTATGTAACCTAAAAGAGTTAATTGTGTACCCTGGACTGGAACCGCTAACCGCTGTCTCAGAAATCTGATCTGCTACTATTTGAGCTGTCGTTCACTCAAGCATTACGTACTACATAATTGCGTTCGATCGACTTTTAAGACTAGCTTTTATTTCACTTTACTTTGATTGGTGTTTTAGCTTTGCCCTAAGTAACTTCTAGGTATACTTTTTTCTTCTTATTAATTCAACAAAAACTAGAAACTCTGATTCTGTTATTTATATATAACAAATTTTTCCTCGAGGATTGAATTGAATAAATAAATACACCCAACAGTCACGTACATAGTTCTGACCCCACACTTAAGAGTATTGTGATTTTGTCAGCCAATTTAAAAAATCCAAGAATCCAGGATAATAAAGTAGTCGCAGTAAAGTATTAAAAAGTATATTTGATGCAAAATTTATAACATTATTTAATCAATTTAGAACAGAGCGTAACAAACAATCTCTGTTTTGCATTCATAACATTAGTTTAGATGAAAATGAGGATCTTTAAGACACCACTTACTTAATTCAAAAGTATCGTTTCTTGGGTAAAATGTCATGAAACTCGCGGCTATTTAGCGAAATGGACGACAAAAAGTGTTTTAAGTTATCTAAATATCGTGTTGCGGCTTGGTACACTTACACGGGTTAAGAAGAGGTCATGTCGCATTATATTGATATTAAACTACATGTTGTTAATTTAGATTTACTTATTTAAATGCTAATTGTATATGTAGATACCTATCCTTATGTTTATAAATTATTTATTGCATAACTAATAAATAATAATAATAAATACACCCAACAGTCACATACATAGTTCTGATCCCACACTAAGATACAAGTCTTGTGTCGTGGTATCAGAAACTACGAGAGACTTTTCGGTCTCACATACACCCAGACCCGAAACAAATATTTGTGGATCACACAAACATTTGTCTCGGTGCGGGGATCGAACCCACGGCCTCTCGTTTCGCAAGCTGGTGTCTAGCCAACTGCGCCACGGGGCTGTCAATGTAGATATGAATTTAATTGAATACTTTCCAAATAAATAAATAAATCCTATGGCAGTTTAAATTATTTTGTTTCTGATACTAGCGCCGCAAAGTAACAGTACCACACCTGATGGTAAGAACTGTGCCATCCAAACAGAGCATTTAGTGGAAATAACCTCCCATCTAACGTTACTCGACATACTCTGCCGACCTGCCGAGATGCTGTTACACGCTACCCTCAAAAATCCCAGGCAAATGTAAAGCGCAGAATACGTGGTCTGGAAAATTATTCAAATGGCATCACCAGCCCATATACGTCCCACTTCTGAGCACGGGCCTCCTCTACAACTGAGAGGGTTGAGGCCTTAATCCTCCACGTTGACCTAGTGCGGGTTGGCGGACTTCACAACTAAGAATTCAAATGTGGTAGAAACCAAAATTCACAATTTATAGAAGTTACTAAGTCTAGTTCGACAATGAAACACATCCTGTCTAACAATGAAAACATTTTGATTGGAGAAATGACCACCTAAATTTCCTCATGTTGACAATCTTCTAAATATAAACCTAGTAGAAACCGATCATACAATTTAAGCTTGCGTGCAATGTAAGGACTAAAGTTACATTTTGATACGGAGACGTGATGCTTATTGCGTAGGCCTTAAAGCCTGGTTTGGTATATACAGGCTATTTAGACCGGCGGATGCGCAGGGGACTGATAAAAAAGGTTATCATAACGACTGTCACCCGTTTTTTTTTACATTTGCCTAGTCATTTCGCTTGCATTATTATATACATACTTTCTTACATCAATACCTCGAAGGTCTTTTAGCCTAGTTTTACTCAATCTCTAGTCGAACTTATCGCCCTTTACTGGACGCATTTCCAAATGAAGGCAACTTATAACACTGCACGATTAGAAAATTCGACAGCCTCATGATACAGCATGCACCAGATTGCGAAACAAGAGGCCGCGGGTTCGATCCCCACACCGAGACAAAGGTTTGTGTGGTCCACAAATATTTTTTTCGCTTACGGGTGTTTGTGAAACCTTAAAGTCTCTCGTAGTTTCTGATATCCACGTCAGAACTACATACATATGTACATATGTGACTGTTGGGTGTATTTATTTACGATTATGAAATCAGACTTCTCCATTATAAGTACTAACCGATTTATCCCGCTTGACCAATGACTGTAAGGCAAGACTGCATTTTGTAATAATAGTTAGACCTCGGTTTACCTGCTTAAAAGCAGGTAGGTAGGATTGTGCCCCACAATTAACAGGAGCATCATAATGATTCTGTCTCTGTCAAAGTTATGATTCTTATGTTTCTCATTCCGTGATCGGTTGAATTGTCGTAAGATTCAAAACTTAAAAATAAAAAATATTTTGCCAAATTTTGTAGTCTTATTGCAAGAAATAATTCACTGGTTTTCCTTTTTTTGTAAAGTAGAAAACAGTAGGCTTTTGTAGGTTTGAAACCGGGATACAAGAAATAAATTAGGTTCTCTCCCTAACCACTGAACTATTAGGGGTTACCGTGAAGGCGCGTGGAACAAGCGGACCAATAAAATATTGCCAAAACTTTCTTCTACACTGCATAATTGTTCATTTTAGAGTCTCTCAGATGCAAACCATAAACATTGTGATGTCATAATAGGACAGTGAGTATGAACAAAAAGAGATAAAGAAAGCTTGAAAACAAATTCTGAATTTGAATTATTCTAATAGACTTGCTTTTGAAAATTTGAAGCATCAGTAAAATTAAGCTTCGAAACGTGTCGTTACAGACCAAATTTTATACCAAATTTATAAAGCCAGCGAATATTTATCCGGGTATATGAAAATATTTTTCAGAAACATGCCCGCGATACACGAGAAATCCTAAATAACTGGCAAAAAAACAAAAATAGTTTGGAGATACCATTGTGAAAAATCGGTCTATAAAATCTGTTACCTAGTTTATCATTTCATTACATTTTGTTACAAGAACAAAATGTAGGAAAAGAAAATATCCATTACTTAATATCCTATAAATTATTTAACTATTAATGATTGCGGTTACATGTTTTAAACCATCAATGTAGGTACATTAAAAGTACATTATCGTTATTAAGTGTCATCAGAGATTGATCATTTGAACTTGCGATCATTGTTTTATTATTTAAATATTTGTTTATTTTTCAAGAATGTTTTTGTCATCTGTTTACAATAATTGTAATTTTTTTTTAATATTCAATCTATTTTACGTTTGGACCTAACTTCCTTGTCCTATTTTATTATTTAGCGGAACATTATGCCTACATGCAAAAGAATGAAACGGGGAACATTATAAAAATGTCGCTTGTAAAAAAAGTCTCAATACTGTTTGGGCGGCATATTTGTTATACCAACTACTTACATGCGCCTTAATCTACAATGTATGAGAATATTATTAAAAACAGAATCTTTGAACGCAAATTATAGTTTTCTTTGTGGTAGTCAGGTAAAAAACAAAATTTACAATAGCCCATAAAATAAAACCTTGAGTACATGAAACACGAAGAACAGCGACCATACAGGCTACAGCCCTAGACACAGTTATAGTCAAGCATGAAGTTACGCTTGCATGCCACGAAGAATGCACCGGACGGCCTATTAGATGTCATTGACTCTTTCACATGAACTAAGAAAAATATTTTTTTAATACCTTAAATTGATTCTGGACACTGGTAGCAGACACAATAGCACTCTTCTCGAAATTAATCACAGATCTTAAGCCTAATCTCATTAATGAGACCGCCATTTTAGCTCAACAATGTTATCAATAGAGAAAATGTAAAGTTCTTTTTTCAAAATTTATTAACACACCGGCATCCCACGGACGCTACGCGACGTAAATATGGCGCGAGTAATCCAACTGCATAGATGAAGACTGGTTCAAAAATGGAGCGAGCGTTGGTTTTATTCAACTGCACTGGGGTGAAAGGAGGGGGCTTGTTTTCAACCGGCGACATGTGCTTGTGTTTGGGTCGTGACAGTAATCAGCATTTCCAGCGCTGCCAGCAACTGCATTTGCCCAGTTTTGTGGTATTAACAAAACAATGACTTTTCAACCAATGAGCTTTCTCGGAACTGAATAGAAAAAAATGTATGCTGTTTCTCGTAAAATATTTTTTACAATTTATTATTGGAAAGATTCTTGTTTTAACACTATTTCCGAAAAACATTTTGAGGGTCTTTGCAGCTATAACGATTTCGTAACAAAAAAAAGAGAATTTTCTACCTGAAACTTGAATCCAGGACCTACCGATATCTAATAGCTTGATAACAAAGCAGGGGCAGCGTTGGCAATGTTGATTTGTTAAGTACATGGATCACCGCTATAGACGTAGGTATATAGTGCACTAAGGGTTAAGACCTAAATTGAAATGGCGCTTTGGCCTGTGCCCAGAATTGTACGGACTGATAGTTATCATACTAGAAGATAACAGTCATCCTTCTGTTGCTTCTACATTTTTTTCATTCCAACTCTATTATATAAAATCTCGGATCCATGAAGCGAATATGATTAAGTACCTATAAATAATAAAATATTGCAAAGAGTTATAAAATATATCTAATCCAATGAGTTTCCAATATGAAAATGATATCATTAAGACGAACGTCGCTATGAATAAATAAAACCAAATTGTTTCAGACTTATTTAAATCACAACAAACAAAATAATTCATTCGGTTGTAAAACCGCTGTCGATTAAGCGCCATTAACGCTGCATTCCCTTCGGCTTGTAAACATTCGTGGCCCTAACAAGTAACAAAGATAAACACAATTTTAAACCTTATTACGTCGCTAAAGGGGCGAAGAATCATTAAACCGCCAAAATAGAATACGGATGCACCATTCGGGTCTAATTTTCGATAGTCGTGTTTGTCCGATATACGTTGGTATACACACGTACGCACGACAACTTCGCAATCTAGGTTAATTACGAGACATTGTAATTAATTGATCATACCATTTACTGTTGTCATATTATTAATGATAATAAAGATTTAAAGTTTTCCTTATTTAATTATAAAACGATTAGTTGTTACCTATATCGTGGCTCTGAGCACGTAGATACGTTAGAAAAAAATTTGGTTGGCGTCAGGCGGCTGTTGTATTTATTCCATGGCTTTGTTTTGAAAAGGCAAAGAGATTGCAAAGGCAAAGTTGAATATAAGAATTAAAAAAAAACAGTCACGTATATAGTTCTGACCCTACAGTAAGATAGAAGTGTATTGACGTGAGGATTAAGAAAGTACTTACTATGAGATTTTTTGGTCTTTGTGAGTCCAAAATTTTTGTAGATAAAACAAACGAATTCGTGGCCAAATTAATCCTAATCTTGCAATTGAAGTCGTGATGGCCTTGATGTTTGGGCATGCGGTCGAGAATCTCGACGGTCGCGGGTTCAAACCCCAGGCACACACCTCTGACTTTTCGAAGTTATGTGTGTATTCACAATGAATTATCACGTACTTTAACGGTGAAGGAAAACATCGTGATGAAACCTGCACACCTAAGAGTTCCGTGTGTAGTCCGCCAACCCGCACTAGGCTAGCGTGTTGGACTAAGGCCTAAACCCTCTCAGTTGTAGAGGAGGCCCGTGCTCAGCAGTGGGACGTATATGGGTTGATGATGATTGCAATTAAATAAAATTAATCAAAATTCCAAAAAAGTCGCAATTAATCACACATTAACTTATGTCGAATACAAGACATTGAACGGCTACAAACTTCAGCAAAATAATGAATACCAGATGCATACATCAAATATAGACTAGAATATATAAAAAAAATTAACTCTTGCAAAATTAAGATCGTTGCTAAACAAAAAATATAGTTCCTTACCTTTTGTCTTTCTCTTTCCTCTTACTTCAAACTTTTATGCAATATGAAAATTGAACACTTCGTGTTTTCTTTGCCTATCTAGAATAGCTCTAAGGAGACTGCACCATGAAGTCTATCCGCCTGGATCTCCTTGGAAGGGAGATGGTGCCTCGAGCATGGTTCCAAATGCAAATCATTGGCTTCCGCCTTATGGTCCTACCAGTAGCGGTACTTCCATAGAAGCCCAAAAGCTTTAAACGTTAATTTATATTTGCTTATTGTGGGGTCTTTATTTAACAAATTGCTTTTGTTAAATAAAGATTTAAAGCTTAAAAATTATTATTCGGAATTTTGAAAGGCAAACTGGGCTTTTGGGCCTCTATGGAAGTACCGCCACTGGGCCCTACCTCAATCGACAATACTCTTGGATGATGTCCAAAATATCACGTAGGTACAAATAGACCACTCCGCACGTACTTGCATAAATGAAATGGTTTGCATAAAAGTTACTAATTTGACAAAAAATATCAAAGATCAATTTAAACCGTTTCTAATTGATTAATATCTATTTAAATCGTAAGTATTTGTTAAAAATAAATTACTTTTGTATTATAAAAATCTAAATTACTTTCTACGTAAGTATCTATATGCTTAAAATGCTTTAAGGTTTTAATTAGTACCTACAGATATTCATCATCATCAGCCCATATACGTCCCACTGCTGGGCACGGGTCTCCTCTACCATTGAGAGGGTTTAGGCCTTAGTCCACAACGCTGGCCTAGTGCGGGTTGGTGGACTACACACCTAAGCAATTCCCAAGAACTTTTAGGTGTGCAGGTTTAATCACGTTTGTTTTCCTTCACCGTTAAAGTACGTGATAATTCACATACGTACTTACCTAACTTCGAAAAATAAAAGGTGTGTGCCTAGGGTTTGAACCTGCGATCGTCGAGATTCTCGACCACCTGCCTAAGCCTCGAGGCCATCACGACTTCTACAGATATTACATTAATTTAATTATTGTACGATTTGCCGATATTCGTGTTGTTAGGTAGGTATTTATATATAGAAATGCAATTTATGACATTAAAAGGAATAAACGCCAAAAAGTCTGCTCTAGACATTCACTGAATGGGCGTAGACAAAGTAACTCGTAGGTAATTAAATTACGAATTGTTAATAGCAAATGATAGAAAAGCGCAATAAATTCTTATTGTACTGCCTTACAAATCAACTATCTCGTTTGTATTACCTACAATTAATAATATACTGATAAGATGGATGCACGTTGACAGTAGCAGCACGGAATAAGTACCCAGTAAACCGCGCAATTATATTGGACATAATACCATGGGATCCTGGATGAATACAAAATAAACTTCTGGCTACATTTTAAGTGATCCAGCCGTAAGAAAATATATATGTAAATAATTAAACCGACAGTTCACAGCCTTATCACGACGAGCGTATTTGGACAGTCCTTTTGTATGGATTAATTTTGTTTTTTTTTTTTTTTTTTTTTTTTTTTTTTTTTTTTTTTTTTTTATGGGAAAGGAGGCAAACGAGCTAGTGAGCCACCTGATGTTAAGTGGTCAACACCGCCCATGGACACCCACAATACCAGAGGAATCATCGGTGCGTTGCCGGCCTTTGAGGAAAATATAGGCTCTTTTCTTGAAGGTCCCTAAGTCATATCCATTCGGAAATACCGCCGAGGGAAGCTGATTCCACAAAGATGTTGTGCGAGGAAGGAAACACCGTTTAAACCGCACTGTTGAGGAACGCCATTCATCCAGATGGTAGGGATGGAACTTCAATTTCTGGCGTGTGGTGCGGTAGTGAAATTCAGCAGCAGGTATTAATCCGAAAAGTTCATCAGAGCACTCCCCATGGTAAATGCGATAAAGGACACATAGAGACGCAACATCTCTTCGCAATGCTAGGGGGTCAATTTTGTCCGAAAGGATCTGGTTATCGATGATTCGAGCAGCACGTCGTTGAATGCGGTCAAATGGGAGAAGCTGGTATTGAGGAGCTCCAGCCCAGAGATGAGAACAATATTCCATATGTGGCCGGACCTGTGCCTTATACAGTTGAAGGCGCTGAACCGGCGTGAAATATTGCCTCGCTCTGCTGAGCACACCAAGCTTTTTCGAAGCCAGCTTAGCTTTAGCTCCCAGATGACCGCAGAACTGGACTGTACTCGAAACATCGACCCCAAGGATTCCAATACTATTTATTTACAACCATGGCACGATTACCAAATGGTTTACAAAATGGCCGCCGTAAACTGCTCCTGACGGTTGTTGTGTAGATTATTTTCGATAAGTTAGCGTCGCGTCGTTCACCATTAAACACGACAGACAATGTATATAAACAGATACCGGACAAACAGTAACAATATCAGCGTGCTAATAAAATATATTTACGTTATATTAAACTAATATTTACCTAAACTATATTAAATGTTCCTAAATGGATTTAGGACTGGAAAGAAATTTAAATAGTAGATATGTTGGACTATGTCCTTAATTAGACGAAACACGAATTATATACTTATTTAGCTAGGAATAAATTGGTTGTATTTGCTGTCTAAATACTTAATACTTTTCTAAAACCAGCTAGTAGGTACTTAGCTACAAGCATTCGGTACAACATATTTATTAAATACTAGAACTACGCCTTATGTATCAAGTGTCTACCTACCTAGTAGTAGGTACCTAAACCGGTATATAAACACTACATAGATTAAGGAATCCGCCATTTTTCTTTACGGATTAATCTTTTAAAGTAAAACGTATAAACATTAACAGAAATATAAATATATATAACTTATAACAGAAAAATAGAACGCAAAAGGATTTGTCGAATATTTTTACGCTAATGCGTAAATGTATGTGTTAATTGTGTATTAACACATACATAAAATAAATGAAAGATTTAAATAGCAATGAATATAAATGTATTATTTAAATGATATCAACGTGTCAGGACGCCTACTGCCCTTTAATGTTATAATTCAAATCACCTTCTCTCTCGTTTAGTCGCACTTATGTAACCGGCGCGGCGTCAACGAACTCGTAGGCATGGTTTACTGAAGCTTTATATGTATTACTAGCTTTTGCCCGCGACTCCGTCCGCGTAGACCACAGGGTTGGGTTCAGAATGAAAATAAGTTGTAGTTTATTTTACTCCACAGAGTCCTTAAAAATGATAATACTTCCATACAACCTTTCATCCCCTTAAAACCCCTTTTCTGGGATAAAAAGTAGCCTATGTCCTTCCTCAGGGTCTAAACTACCTGTATACCAAATTTCATTTAAATCGCTTCAGTAGTTTTATGAGTAAAGCGAGACAGACAGACAGAGTTACTCTCGCATTTATTTATTTAAATATAGTAAGGATTAGTAAGGATGTAAAAGTTTTTGAATAAGTGCAAAACCATTTTTTTATAATTTTGCATATTTATATAATAACGTGAGATATACACCTCGTATCGAACCTCCGATTGAATACTGCTTAAGAAATGTTGTAACTTGTTTATTCCATAACACTAGGTAAGTATGTGTTACACCTCAGACTAAAATTGTGTCTTAAAAAATCAGACGAAAGAAGCCGGGCAACACAATTCTTGGCCAACTATCAAGATACTAAGTCTTATGTCGTTACATAGAAACTACGAGAACTCTAATAGACCGTACGTTGCGGTAGCTCGGACATCGAACCCACGGCCTTGGTCTTAATAGGCTGCTAGGGATGTTGATGCGGAATAACCGATTTTAATTTAAATCGATTATATAAATTACGTGTTTAAATCGATTTTCATAAACCGAATGAATGAGCCGTCTATGCGACGGATGAAAAAAACTCGAAGTAAGTTCATTATTATTTACAAGTTAATAGTGAGATAATATAGATGTTGGTAAACAATAAAAAATGTCTTCTTACCGCAAAACAGCTAAAAGCGCCTGGTGAAAATATTTTATGACGAAGAAAGGTAATACCACAGCATGTAGGTACCGTATGCATGTACGGTTCGAAAGAATTAAAAAAAATGTATCAATAATGATATTTGGTTTCCTTATTCCTTGTAAACCTTGAAAGTTTAAAGGAACGCAAACGCAAAAATTTACGCAGAAATCGATTATCTATTTATATTAAAATCGATTTTTAACAAATCGATTCTTTTCCATTAATCTCACATCCACATCACGTCTGCGCCACGGAATGTGACATAGTTCTGTTCTGAATTATTTAAATACAATATGATTTTACTATGAAATGAAAAAGACACAGAAAATATACATCGCTTTTATTACTAAATACAATAAACAGTATCTTTATCAACATAGAATCAGTAATAACTAAACTGTAGCTGTATGCCGCTGTATCGACAAAAACATGTGAAAAGTAAAAAATAGAAAATTACTGGCAAAGATTTAAATATAGTTTTGTTTTATATTAGCATTTCGGCAAGTTATTCAATTAAGTTAAACTCAATATGATCTACATTACTATCAAAACCATAACGGTTGTTCCGGAGTAGTAATACAAGGATGATTTTATATTGTTTTTACTGTGATTAATACTCACTGACATAAACATATAAATAACAAATTTATACAATTTTTTTATAATTTTCTTTTCAGAAATAGAAGATATTCGTGTTCTTATATATTGGTGATTCTGTTTTGCAGTTTTGAACCATAAAAACGTATTCTAAATTAATTTCACGATGTAGATTTAGTTCAGGCCCGGTCAATTTTGTTCGGGGCGAAAAGATACCTACGGGGGCAAAGCTTTGTGTGTTGCCATTGTAAAAATAAATGTTATATTTATTTTATACCTATGGAAATGATCATCTGACAACACTGGTTAGCGCTTCAGCTGCCATTGTTCATTGTTGTGATTTCATTTGTGTTTCTCTGCAATTTTAATTTCACTAAAACGTCGAATTGAGCTTCTGTTCCGTTAAAGTGTTAAAAGTGCAGTGATTCGTGGTTTTCGAGAAAGTGACTCTTTTCCGTTATGGGTATCAGTAAGCTTTTGTGTGAGATAGGACTCTTTTACTAAACTATAAACTATGGCGGAAAAAATACTAAAATAATTGCAGTACCTTTGTAAACTAATGTTGTTAAACCAAATAAATAAAAAAAGTAAATGGAAGCCTTATAGATGTAACTAGTATGTAGCCTGTAATTTGCTTTCTTCACTTTTAAATTGTTATATTACTGTCATAATGTATGTAATTACTGGTAATTGCAATACCTATGTAAACCAATATTGTTAATTGATTATATTGAGTATATATAAAAAAGTAAACACAAGCATATTGGATGTAACTACTGTGTAGTCTGTAATCTGCTTTCTTCACTTTTAAATTGTTATATTACTGTCATAATGTATGTAATTACTGGTAATTGCAGTACCTATGTAAACTAATATTGTTAATTGATTATATTGAGTATATATAAAAAAGTAAACACAAGCATATTGGATGTAACTACTGTGTAGTCTGTAATCTGCTTTCTTCACTTTTAAATTGTTATATTACTGTCATAATGTGTGTAATTACTGGTAATTGCAGTACCTATGTAAACTAATATTGTTAATTGATTATATTGAGTATATATAAAAAAGTAAACACAAGCATATTGGATGTAACTACTGTGTAGTCTGTAATCTGCTTTCTTCACTTTTAAATTGTTATATTACTGTCATAATGTATGTAATTACTGGTAATTGCAGTACCTATGTAAACTAATATTGTTAATTGATTATATTGAGTATATATAAAAAAGTAAACACAAGCATATTGGATGTAACTACTGTGTAGTCTGTAATCTGCTTTCTTCACTTTTAAATTGTTATATTACTGTCATAATGTATGTAATTACTGGTAATTGCAGTACCTATGTAAACTAATATTGTTAATTGATTATATTGAGTATATATAAAAAAGTAAACACAAGCATATTGGATGTAACTACTGTGTAGTCTGTAATCTGCTTTCTTCACTTTTAAATTGTTATATTACTGTCATAATGTATGTAATTACTGGTAATTGCAGTACCTATGTAAACTAATATTGTTAATTGATTATATTGAGTATATATAAAAAAGTAAACACAAGCATATTGGATGTAACTACTGTGTAGTCTGTAATCTGCTTTCTTCACTTTTAAATTGTTATATTACTGTCATAATGTATGTAATTACTGGTAATTGCAATACCTATGTAAACCAATATTGTTAATTGATTATATTGAGTATATATAAAAAAGTAAACACAAGCATATTGGATGTAACTACTGTGTAGTCTGTAATCTGCTTTCTTCACTTTTAAATTGTTATATTACTGTCATAATGTATGTAATTACTGGTAATTGCAGTACCTATGTAAACTAATATTGTTAATTGATTATATTGAGTATATATAAAAAAGTAAACACAAGCATATTGGATGTAACTACTGTGTAGTCTGTAATCTGCTTTCTTCACTTTTAAAACACAAATTGTAACATTTTATGGAGCAAACTGCTGTAGTTGTCATGCCACAAAAATATAGCTATCATTTTATTGCTAAGGAAAATTTGTGCTGAAATTATATAAAATTATATTCATACTGCAGTCAATGTCAATATTAAGAGCTAATAGTCCTCATTGGCCAGCTAGATCAAAGCTATTTAGAAATATTCGTGGACTCGGCTACATAGCTATGAAATTTCATATCAGTGGAGGATTTTGATAGGAAGTCCTTTCGTCATACTAATCCACTACCAGATTTACATGTGGACGAATTGTATAATATTGAAATATAATAATAAATGACTTTGTAAACATATTGCAAAAATCTATTATAATTTACTCCATATTTCTGTATTCAAGAAATAAAGTTATTATAATTAGTGTATTTATATTGTTTTATTTCCCTGAAAAATGATATGAGAACTTTTACTTGTAAGAATTTAATGAGCGATCATGATTTATATTCATGTTTTCTTACAAGTGGAAATTCCCATACTAAAATAAAATATTGGTTATATTTTATAGGCCCCTATATAAACCCCTGATTTAAACTTCCCGCCGTAGTGTCGCGCAGCGTGACGTCATACGAAGTTGCCTGGGGGCAGACTTTAGATGACGCTAGTAAAATTATCCTTCATTTTTTTGTATGGAGTTGGCATTCTTCTCCGTTAGGAGTATAGTCAGGGCTGCCAGATTGTATAATTGGATACAAAATATGTATAATCGGATGGTGTATTGTATCCATGACCTTTTCGTATAATACGATACAAAAACATACGGGATGAAATCAAACTGTCTAAAAGCTAGGGTAACCAAAAAAACAAAGCATGAGGTATCGTCCAGTCTCGAGTTTTCGAGCATTTATTCTAGGTAGGTACGGTAACTGAAATACTAAAAAAACTCGATTCTCGACTTTTCAACCATTTATCTAGCTAACTAAAATTCTAAAAAAAAACGAGCTAAATTTCGGAATGGTTATGTATAATGCGATCAAATTTCGTATAATTGCAGATACTAAACCGTGTAGCTGCGATTTATTTGCTGGCACCCCTGAGTATAGTGTTCTGTGATTTCGTTGCCAATAGACAATTAAGAAAGATAGACGTGTTTCTCTGACCAATCCGCTGGCACAAGTAAAACTGAACCTTACGGCCTCACCATATGGTCGACTTCGAGCCGCATACAAGTTCAACATCACATCGAGGGCCGCCTACCAGTGTTGCCAACCGTACGATTTAAATCGTATTTATACGACCTTTTTGGCTCTTGTACGATGTACGATCGAGTAATCGAAATCGTACGCAAAATATACGATCTTTTCGAATCTTATACCCATCATCATAATGAAGTTAAAATAGATGACATATTAAATTCATTTTTAATATTATAGAAAAGACAAGTAGAAGACTTGAACGAGCTAAACTTTTTGAATGAATTTAAATGAATGCATCCAATAATTTTTAATCTATCTCATTCGAACTTTAATTAAATACACAGCGGCTCACTGAAGTTAGCCCCCCTTTTTTGAATTTTGAATTTTTTTTAAATCTCAATCGTTTGTTCGTCGTTTATTCGTGAATGTTCGATTGTAACATTTGTTTGTTCGTCTTTTATTTGTTTATAATTAATTTAACAAATCCTCACCCTTAAGTCGGCCCCCACTTCTAGATATCTTTAATTTTATCTTTCAAATTACCTAATTTTGATGAATTAACGTTTGTTCGTCCATTATTGACGTTTGTTCGATTATAAAAACAATTAAATTCTTATTTATTAATTGTTGTAATAACATTTAAATTTCGCGCCTTTTGTTTTATGTCAAGTTTTACATTATCTGTGCTTCCTTATCTTTTCCGCCCCGCTCTGTGAACATCACAAGTGAATTAAAAGTTTTTGATAATTACTAAAACAAAAGTAATTGTTTTATTAAAAACCCATCATTAATTATTTTTTATCTAGTAAGCAAGACCTCACTAAATTTGGCCCTCTTTTTTTGAATTTTGATTTTTTTTTCCTTTCAATCGTTTGTTCGTTGTTTGTTTTTTTAAGTTCGGTTTTTAATAAAACAATTAATTTTGTTTTAGTAATTATTAAAACACTTTTAATTCAATTGTGATGTTCACAGAGCGGGGCGGAAAAGATAAGGAAGCAAAGATAATGTAAAACTTGACATAAAACAAAAGGCGCGAAATTTAAATGTTAATACAACAATTAATAAATAAGAATTTTATTGTTTTTATAATCGAACAAACGTCAATAATGGTCGAACAAACCTTAATTGATCAAAATTAGTTAATTTGAAAGATAAAATTAAAGATATCTAGAAGTGGGGGCCAACTTAAGGGTGAGGATTTGTTAAATTAATTATAAACAAATAAAAGACGAACAAACAAATGTTACAATCGAACATTCACGAACAAACGACGAACAAATGATTGAGAGTAAAAAAAATCAGAATTCAAAAAAAGGGGGGCTAACTTCAGTGAGCCAAAAAAAGATGGTCTAGATCAGCTACTTGCAGGTTACAAAGAAATTGATTTGTAATAATTATGATAACAAATACTAAATATTGACTGAAAGTTATAATTTGCGCTAAAAAAAAAAGGATTAACGTTGTTTTATTGAAATTTCATTACGTACTATTTTTTTCCTTGAAATATTGCCGAAATACGATCTTTTCTAGTCTGTCGTACGATCTTCTTAAAAATAATGTTGGCAACACTGCCGCCTACCGGGAGAACAAAAGAACTGCATTCCTGAGCGATAAGCGAGCCCCGAGTTGAAGCATTAGTGCATTATTATAAAGTAAATGAGTAATATTCGCGCCGACGCATTAATACATACATATTTACAAGATAGTGTGAGGATTTTGTTACGTGTGAAATATGGTCACGGAGGCGGAACAGGCGATCAGCGTACTGGAGAATACGGCCCTTCTATTAAAGAAAACCCAGCTCAATTTGGCTAAATGCCCAAAACAACATCTGGCTAAAGTGGGCTACTTACAGGCTAGAATCAAAACAATCGAAGAATATTGGATGACCTTCAAAGAAGCCCATAAAAAAATATTGACCTGTACCACTCGTGAGGAGCGTGGATTGCTGCCATATTTCCAGAATGAGGAATTTTTTGTACAAGAAGATTTGTACTTGTGTATGTTGGGAGAGTTGAAAGACATGTTGGCGGCCGTCGAGTCTGCCAAAAGTAAACAATCGCCGCCAGAAGACCTGCAAAATAAGAAAGTTCACCTCCTGGCTATACACTTACCTCTGTTTTCGGGCGAGGACGAACTCTGGCCTAGTTTTAAAGATTTGTTTTCATCACTCGTCCACAATTGCACGACACTAAGCGACGTCGAAAAACTCCATTACTTAAAAACCAGTGTGGCAGGTGAAGCAGCGACTTTATTGAAGCACATTCCTGTAACAAGTGCTAACTACATTCAAGCATGGGGAACGCTGAACCATCGATATGAGAACAAGCGTCTAATAGTGAACGCATTGTTGAAGCGACTTATTGCCCAGAAGAAATGTACCAGCCAAGCCGCAACCCAACTGAAATCTCTACTCGATACCACCAACGAAGTATTACAGAGTCTAGAAAATCTGGAGGTGTCGACGGATTCTTGGGATCCAGTAATAATATTTCTGGTGGCACAGAAGTTGGACCCAGAATCCCAGAAGGAGTGGGAACAAAATTCCTACTCAGAGAATTCCCAGGACTTGTCGACTTGGAGGGATCTGCAAATGTTTTTGGAGGCAAAATTCAGAACATTGGAATTAGTCAACCCCCCCACTACTACGATGCTTGCCAAGGAACGAGTCCTTCATGTTACCCAGAATTGTACATTGTACCCAGAATTAGTGGAGGGGCTAACATTAATTCCCAAATTCCCGGGGTTCCCCAAGAGGATTCTTAAGTACGGACAGCCTGGACTCACAGTTGCAGGACTCAGGAAGCTGAAATCAGAGACCCCCGGAGCCGACAGAAACGAAATCATAAAACAGGCACTCACCCTGGCAGGACAACTGAGAAGGGTCCTAGATTTTTACAAGTTGCCAATAAACAATTAAGAAAGATAGACGTGTTTCTCTGACCAATCCGCTGGCACAAGTAAAACTGAACCTTACGGCCTGCACCATAAATGCAATTTATTATATTAAAGGAGTACACATCAATGAACTGCCAAGTTTGCTCAAGAAATGATTTCCTAAATAGATGATATACAAATTACATTTTACTGAAGAAATCCTAATAGAACCATTGTAAAATGTATTTTTATAATATCTATAAGTGATTTTTTTGCAGAATGTTACTTTGTCAATGCACTATGATTTAGATCATTATGGCAGAATACTGAAACGCTACTTAATCTGAGGGCGACTTATATTTAAGTATAATTTAAGCTGTATATACTTAAGAAATGTCATGTAACAAACTTTTTGTGGTAATATTGCCATTTATGGAAATTTAAGTGGGCATTAGTTAATCACAGTCTTAAAACCGATAAATGTAGTTTCAGTATACCACTTAAATTATAGCAGCCACTTAAATATAAGTTGCCTTCAGATTAAGTAGCGTTTCAGTATTCGGCCATAAGAGACTGATACATTTCCAGACATGTTTTTCTTTTTTATAACATTTGCCTCCACAAATATTTAGAGTGGTTTATTAATATAACTGTCATTTTGTTTATTGACAACCTCCATCCCTATGGATGGTTCCTCCAACCACCCTGGTTGATTTAACAACAGCTTGTAAAACGCGGGGGTCAGGGTTCAATACCCACACAAATGTTGTGATCTACAAATATTTGTTTTGGGGCCAGGTACAAAACTTACAGACACAAAACTTATATCTTTACTAATCTTGGAGATGTTGAACCCTAGCCTTATTCTAGTACATCTAGATAATCTATGTCTGTACAGTGCATCCAAATCCTCGTTACGCCTTCTTGTACTCGATCCTCTCGACCTTGACCTCGTCACCGAGCAGCTTGTACACGTATGTAACAACTGTGGAACTCTGGATGTCCATCAGCACGAATGATGGAGTGGCGTTTCTGAAAATAGTACAGTATATTTGTACCGCCCTGTGGTTGGGGGCGTATGAATACCGCCACGGCATCCCCTGCCTGTATTAAGAGGCGACTAATAAGGGTTATAGGGTTTGTTAGGCGTACTACGGGGGAGGTACGCCCTTACAAGAGTTGTACAATTCCGACATGTGCGGCGGAGCGCATGGCCTCGTAATTGTCGCGGACGCTCACACCATGTATAAATGTCTGGGTATGAAGATTTCCTAATGATGTTTTCCTTCATCTTTAAAGTGAATGATAATGTACCGAATTTGGTCTCAACCGCGCGCCTTAACCTCGAGGCCACCGCGACATGTGTGTTTCGAATATTAGTATAGCCCACAAATATAAATCAAGTTTTTTAACCATATGAAATTTCCTTCTACCTCCAATTCTATTGTGAAAAAAAAAACAATTTTGATTTACCTATACAAAGGGCTATAAGCTCCAGTGGCAGATCCAGGGTTGATATAGAACTTGTTCTCATGCTCGTAAGCTTCAAACCGGTGCGTATGGCCAGAGATAAGGATGTCAACATCCAGCTGTCTCTGGACTAAGGCCAAAGACTCCTCGTCTCCCCACGGAACCACCTGGTGTCCATGGATCAGACCAATGCGGAATTGACCCACTGTTATCACTTTCTGCTCTGGATATGTTGAGTTCTGAAAAAAATTATGATTGATGAATACATAATTATGTTTTTTAAATGATGAATTTTACATGCATACATAAAATGATGCTTGTATTCCCCGAACAGATAAGTGGAGATGTATCTCTGCCCTCACATTTCTTAAATTACGATTTTGTCCCACATAGTCGGGCGAGTCAATTACCTTTTTTCGGGAACAACTACAACTCCATGCTACTACTGAGATTTTCCTAGAGGAACCACCACATGATACTTGGCCTGGGAATTGAACCCGGGACGTCTAGATTGCACGGCACATACTTGTGCCGCTAGACCACAAGGCAGTTGTGACGAATAAATGATATATATTTTTTTGGAAACTAGCTATACTGCAATACCATAGTTATTTTATAGCACAATACCATAAGTTTTTAGTTAAGTGAATAAGTTTCTCAAAAGAATATTTTGCTACACTATTATGCCAATCTGTTTATCATCAGATATACCACAGGGTAATCGAGAAATATGACATGCTTACGAGCCTTAAGCAATCATACTAACAAAAGAAGCTACATAAAATTGCACAGAATCTGGAAAGCATGCCACAAATTAAACATTTACCTCATCAAAATCCCCTCTAACAACATGGACATCACTAGCCAATGTTTTCAAGTAGTCATATGACTCCTTTGTGCATAGATTACCAGTGCACAGGATATGTTGGATCCTGCCTGGTAGGAGCAGTTTCTTGAACTTTGGCGGCAGACTACTGCAGCGATGTGGAATGTGGAGATCTCCAAGCACTAGGACCAGCTGAAAGCACAAATATTCTTTTAAGATGTGTGACTCTGTATAACTGGAAGACCCAGGATTAATTTAAACACCTGTGTATTGGCCATTATCTCTAATTAAAAATTAATACTTCTATGAGCCTTTAAAAGAAAAAAACCATTTCAATCTGTACAAATGATCAAATTATTCACTGCATTTTTTTGTGATTTCCTACTATCACCACTACTGACTACCACAACATGCAAGATGAGAATTAACCAATATTTAAATCCAATATTCCCTCCGTCTCAGTAGTAGAGGCCTGTGCCCAGCAGTGGGATTCGTATGGGCTGATAATTATAATTGATATAGATACATAGAATTCAAAGCTCTTAAAACAGACTGAGGTATCTAATTTACTTAAGTTACATTACTGCTTTTATTATATTATATATTATGTATTTATTATAATAATCATACCTTCAGCGTAGTAATAAGGATTACATATAGCATATATTAATGCCTGTCTGAACTAAATCTAATCATCAATTTTAATAAAGTGTCGATACTAAGAATCGAAATGGAAGGGGCGTAAGCTTACAAAATTTTCTGTCACTTGTGAATCTACTCACCATTATGTTTAAGTTAGCCAACTTTTAGGATTGTTTAAAGAATATTAAAAACTTTCACAAGTATTTTTATCCACAATATAGATTTACAACTCAATATCTACTATAACTTCTGTACATTTTTGTACACAACAATAAAAAAATCTACTATATCTAGGAGTATTAAACATTAGAAGGAAATAGCAAATTCCTCTTTCTTCGCTATCAACGGAGACAAAATACAATTTATGCGAAAAATGTGATACTACAATCCTGGAATATAATAATTCGGCGGATATCAAACGTCAATTAGTTATGTTCCAGCCAATAGCGTCAAAATTGAGATATCTAGCACTTTGCTAATTTCCACAAACAGTTACCTATAATTTTTATATTTTATTCCATTGTAACATGGAACTTCAAAAATATATATCAAATGGAGTGATTCCATAATTATAATTTAAAACGTAATTTTTAAGAAAAAATTAACATTCCATACACAATTAATATTCTGGAACGCGTATCTTCAAAACTAGAAATTTACTATGATACAGAAGTTGCCAAGGAAAACAACTTCCCTTAATGTGTGCACTTTTTTTTCAAAATCATTGACTTAAAAAAATATATTTTCAATAAATCCCTGGTCTCGCAATGAATTCATAATATAATTATTAGACTCAGATATATCTCAACATTAGACAAAAGTTTTGATCAACGTCATACATGCGCATTGTGTACTAAACGCATATTAATTATTATTTACACACATAAGAATAATACATTCCCATTAGGATGTTCTAAAATTTTTGTTGTCTCACATTACACGTAAATTTTACTCATATATGTTTTTCAAATCTGTCAAACTTTAGCAGCATAAATCATCAAACACAGTTAGTATACAGTTTGGTATGAGTTAGTTAATGAAAACTTACATAAATTTAAGGAATTCCTCTGAGGAATTCTAACAAATTAAATAATATGATATTTAAACCTCGCTATTTGTCGAGTTTAGATAAAACAATCAAGCCTTTAATAATTAGCAGCCATCTTGGGCTTAAAATAGTAACATTCATAATACAGTTGGGTGTAAGTTCATTTAGAAAATCCTTATTGTTAGGCACACATTTTTATTTTGGTATATTAATTTATAACCAATAACAGTAAAAACGTAATCAAAGTGTTGCAACCCACATCACTTCACCTTCCTCTATAATCTATGGTTCAGGTGCGGAAAGAAAAAGAAAAATTTCATGGTGTTGTGGGTGACACATATACGTAGAAAAATTTAGTGTAAGTAAAACACATTGGCACCAACTGCAGGGAAATGGAATCAATGGAATATGAGCTCGCTAGGAACCTTACTCTGTTGTTCTTCGTGGAACGCCTGCTCGATAAAGGCGAGCCGCGCACGTTACACGATCTTTCCTGCCAGTTTGGTGCCAAAGGGTTCACCAAGGAGATGCGGCAAATCGCTGGCGGGTCGCAGTCGGGGCTGAAGAAGTTCCTGGCGCAGTACCCAGCGTTGTTCAGCATAGACGGGGACTATGTTGATATCAACACGTTCCAGAAGCATCCTAGCGGGGCTGGCGCGTCGTCCAACAACGACTACATCGAAGAAGCGAAGCAGTACTTCGCTGGCAAGATGGTCCAGTACGGCGAAGGCACAGAAGTGCCGATCAAAAGCCTCCTCGGGCACCGCAGCCAGGCCTCGCCGCAGGTGCGTCACATCTCCGGGCAACGTATCAAGGAGTTCAAGGATTTCCTCATGAAACACCCTGATACGTTCCAAATCGTCGAAGACAACGTCATTCTAGTCAGTGAGAATCATAGGAGAGATAACGCACACACTAACTCAGAACAGTTTCACAACTTACCAGTAGCCAATATCAACACGGACACTGCTCAGCAGCTGCTTGACTACATCGCGCAGTGCATAGAAGCTAAGGGACCCGTGATGGTCGACCAGCTGTTCCATCTCATTGTGTCAAGATTCCCACAAGAGTACTGGTACCAGATGTTTAAATCACCGGCAGACTTGAGTGCATTCCTTAAGCTGTTCTCAGACAGTTTTCACGTCCAAGCAAACCTTGTCACACTTATTAGCAAACCAAAAATACCTGTTATGTATCTAAATGCTAAATCAAAAGTAAAGACTGATACACCAAAGCCTGTGGTCGAAGAAAAGGCCCCGTCCCCCATCCCTCCCACAGTGGTGAGTCCGACTCCTTCAGATGGCAAGAAGAGCCCTGCAAATAGAATACTCAGTCCAATAGAATCTCCCCGAGGTCCTCAAGCAAATATTGCTAACCAAACATTAAAACAAAGGATCAATTCCATTGTAATAAAGAATTTGGCCGAGAATATGGTCAGGGACAGGGTAAATAATCACTTAAACACAAGGAGTTCAGAAGAAACTAACGGTACACCCAGCTTGAGGAACAGCATTGTTGGAGAAGCATGGAGACAGAAAGTCCTGCAGTGCACCACAGTGATTGCCAGTGTCAGAGAGTGTGCTACATTAATTGAAAGCATTATGGTGCCTAAGCGTAACGCAAAGAACATAGTTTCCTTTGACTGTGAAGGTATAAACCTTGGCCTTAAAGGTGTGTTAACTTTGTGTCAGATTGCCACCATGAATGGCGAAGTATATATATTAGATATAATGACATGTCCAGGAATGATAACAGAGGGTAAAATAAAGGAGTTACTGGAAAGCGAGAGTGTTATAAAAATAATTCATGATTGCAGAAATGATTCAGTCAATTTACACAACCAATTTGAGATCATACTAAAGAATGTATTTGACACACAAGCTGCTCATGCTGTATTACAATTGCAACAACAAGGAGTGCCTGTTTATAAAGTGAAAAATCTCAGTCTTAATGCCTTGTGTGAACTATACAACGCCCCTATGAATCCTATGAAGGAACAATTGAAAAATGTGTACCGCCGAGACCAGAGGTATTGGGCAAGAAGACCATTGACTAAAGATATGATTATTTATGCTGCTTCCGATGTACTGTCCTTGGTTAACCCAGCTATATATGCCTACATGTCTTCTAATATTAAACCAGATAATCAGCAGTTGTTTGAAGAATTGAGCAATGAACAAGTGTTTATGCATATACAACCAACAGAGGTAAAATTACGCAAACGTCAGAGAAAAATAAACACAGAAGTTGGTGAACTAAAACAAAAATTGTCCGAGAGTACTAAAAATATAGTATTGAGCAACAGGGAGATCAGATTGCTGCGATATTTAGAGCTCACAGAAGAGGAGAAGGAAAAACTGAAAGGTTGTCACAAAATATCCAAGAAATTGGAAAAATTGGAAGCCATTGGCCAAGACAAGGACTCAGACTCAGATGATGATGACAGAGACAATGAAATGGCCAGTTTGGAGTCTAATCCTTCAGATCCAATCTCATCACCACATTCTACACAACCTCCAAGCCTAACAGAGTCCATGCAAATGATGGATGAAATTCTGTCTGATACAAATATGGATAAAGTGGAAAAAATCAACCGCTTAGAGGCAATATTATCTTCTGTGGCACCTCTAAGTGGAGAATTGGAGGAAAAATTCTCACAGACAATGGAACAAACACTACCATTGCTCAAAAATAAAGACTGGTCCAACCTAAGCCAAATTTTGAACATAGGTGACGTAGACCGCAAAAATTGCTGCTGCAAATGCCATAGTAACTCTTTTGACGATGTAAAGTGCAATGATCTCAATGAAACTAAGAAATCAGAGGTCGGCTCGCAGACGCTGAGCACTGGAGATATAGTGATCACCAGGATCCATTTCAGGGAGGAGGACAAGGCTAACGAAAGGATCCTCGACGCGTCCCCCTTAAGCAAAAGGGTGGGCATAAATAATATGTCTTGATGACACTCAGATTTTTACGATACTTCCATATTTCTGAGTGCCACAGTTTAGTTTCAAACACTTTCTGTATGTGATGATATTTTTTTTATATTTTACTTTAGTGATAAGTTTAATATGTATTGTAATACATCTCCGGTGCAAGCCGACGGAGCTAGATAGCCGGAGGTATGTACGAGCTAGATAATATGAATTAAACATGTGAGGTCGCGCATTAAAGTGTACACCTACGCTATATGTTCATTTGAGCGAAGACAAGATACGTACACTCGAATAAATGCAACAGTTATTCGCATAATAGAACAGCTACTCAGTTCCATCGTCTGGAAATGTCAGTACGTGCTGTTAAATACATTATTTCACTAATTTATTTTTATTTATGTCGGCTATTGCCCGTTAAGCTCCCCAAACTTAAATGTGATAAGATTTCAAGGCCTTTTTCTCGGTCTATTTTGAATTGTAAATAAGATAAATTTTGATTAGCACGCGTAATCTTAACATCGAGAAATCTCGATGTTGATCGAGTGTTATACGTCAATGTACATACCATCTTATTTATTTTAATGCTAACATAATGTTTAGTAGCCTCGTAGCTATTAAATTATATCAATGATGGCAATAATAGGCGTATACAGTGATGGTTTTTATTGTAATATATTTATCAGAGATGTTTAATACACGTATTTTAAAAACACGTTTAAAAAATATTAAAAAATGGTATAGGGTTAGTGTTATTGAAAGAGATTTTATGTAGTAGATGTGGTGCTTGGAAAACTTGGTCGTTTTTGTTACGTAGAGGACTATACTGCCTACATTGTGAAATTGTAGATATTTTTCGTGAAGATAACTGATAAGGTTGTAGCTTTGGTTTAATAATATTTTGTGCCTTCGAGTCATATCCGACGGATGCCTTTATTAACATGTGAAAAAGTAGGATTTTATACATATTACGTAATTTATGTAATCACGATGTTTAGATGGATTTATCGTTTGGTGTCACACTTAGTATAAACAATAAAGCCTACCACTTTAAACGCTAGGTTGTTGATAATGAAGATTCTACTTCAACTCACAATTTATATGGTAGCTTTTAAGACGCCACTTAGCGGCGATATTATCAAAATGGCGGGTGATCAATGACTAATGAGGTCAGGTTTTAGAAAAATTCCGCCGCCGTGGACAAATTTCCTTATAGTTAACGAAAATTAAACTAAGCATGTTGAAATCATTCGAATAGTTTATTTTTACGTTATGATACAGTATATAATGTGTTAAAATTTTAGTGTTGTTTAGACGCTTCCTGCTTTGTCGTGGCGGCTGTTGCATGTATTAGCGTACCCTCATTTCATGTATTACACATCAGTATTTTATTTTATTTTTTGTTGTATATCACATAGTAAAACTGCACTTATAAGTTTTTAAGTGCAATTAGTAAAATATACTCTATATATATTTATGCATAATAACTTTTCTGTTTGTATTTAGTTTTTCTAAATTGCATAATTTGGTTTATTGGCCATCTAATCTTATGCCTGTACATCAAATTGTAAGGACTGGTTTAAAAGTCTAAATACGACTTGTAATACTTTGATGGTTTCATGAGTCAATATCTAAATACTCTCTACAGTCAAAAGGTTAAAAATGTTGCAACTTTCCAGCAACGTCTTTTTATAGCCAATTAGATGGATTTTATTTTCGGCAAGCGTTCTGTGCCTTATATATTGCACAATTTATGAGAAATTTACACGTTTTACGTACATTTTATGTATTGTAAAATATTTTTTTTAATCAGTGCCACTAACTTTTACTATTTGTAAGCATTTTGTTAGTCATTATAAGCGTATTCCTGTTTTGTTTTCTAACACAAGATGTTTAGATATTTTTTTTCTACCTACTTAACCGAGTTTAATCGCTTACTACCGTGAAAGTCGGTAATATTGTAATGTGGCAGATTGTCGGTTACTAATTTGCGCATTGTTTATGTTTATTATGAATAAAAAATTGTAAAATAAATGGTTTTGTTTTTGAGTGATACTATCCCAAAGATGGTGATGCCGCCAAAATGCTAAGCATTGCTATGAGCCAAAACAGCATTTATGCTATTTTTAGTTTTATGACGATAGGTGAGTAACATTCTTCATGCTGATCTAGTACTGAAACATAGCATCCACAGCATCTATCTGTTTACTTATGACGTACTTAAAACTGTAAACAATTTTATCCTTTTATAATTTTGCGTATGGCTTACTGCGATAAATCTGTTTAGCTAAAATTATATTTAGTATAAATAGGTATTTACATTTTACGGAAGCTATTAAAACTATTCTCGACAAAAGCCAAAAAATCCAAACTTTATGATATTTAATTTTCACGTATAACAATGTGAAAGTGTTACTCGATAGCGACCTAATTATGAAACAATACCATTAGGTGTCCAGTAATGTGGCTTGCATAATATGTCAATGGCAGCCGTCGATTATTATTCACAGCTCTTTCTCTTTTACTCATTATACAGCCAGTAGAAAGTGCGAATGAAATGAAATACAACACTCTAGATAATTAAGTAATAATACCATTTGGAATACATTAACACGCGAATATTTTTTAGGATTTCTCAATGCGGTTTAACATAACTGCGACACGGCATGGCTATGTTGCACTTACGATTTCGACCTGTAACAACATAGGTACTCACACACATCTGTAACTCCTAAGGGGTAGGCAAAGGTGTACTTCTACAGTCATGTTAATGTTACATAATAGGGACAAGCCTATTATTGAAAATTTCAAATAAAATAACACTGCCTAACCCAGGAATCGAACCCAGGTGGTAAGGCGGCAATAACTGGCGATGACACATATAAATGAAAAAGTACTCATTTTTCAACCAAACTCTTTAATAATTAAGTCATTTAATTTTACATTATAAGAATCGTGATGGAAGTGAAAATGGATCACAATATTTTGTGTACATCATCAAATGAATACGCATAATATATCTTACAGGTATTAAAAAAATGCAACATAACGCACGCTTAGAAATATAGTGACCTAATTTAAAAAAAACAAATTTAAGGTAAATGCCAAATAATCTTAGGTCTATACATTTTGTAGAAAATATTTGGCCATGTTTTAAAAATACGTGTATTTTATTAGACTTATATCAAATTTAAATTATTTACTGAGACTATATATACTTTATAAAATAAAGTGAATAAGAGTTAAAAGTACAAAATTATGAGGCTTAGGTCTCTATATTTCTAAGCGTGCATGTGGTAGAAATAAGAAAACAAAGTATAACAAATAGTCAATAATTCTAAAAACCTCACATACGTACGCTTCGGTGATTAAGTGATCCGATATTAGAATGCCAGTTATACAGTACATAAGATACGTTGTAGTAGCCGTTAGATGTACTGCCGCGCTCATGGGTAAACATCATCATTTGTACAAATTTTAACAATAGGATGAAGGTCTGTTTGAAACATTTTGTATATTAAAACAGATGATGCCGTCAAACACATTCTTATAAAATCTCTCATTCCAAACATGCAACAGAATATGTAAGATAAGTAAAATAGCCAACAAAACGATAATTAAATGCAGGTATGCGGTAAAGGCAAATCATGACATCGAAGGCAGAAATATATTCCAAGTATTACTGACCTTGCTCGTGTTTTATAGATGAATACTAAGCACTGTGTATTACGTATTTTATCGAGCTTTTCTTTGTTATAAAATTATTAATTAGTTTATAATTAATTATATTTTTATTTATTTAAGTGTAATAATATTACATAGTACGTAATTACGATTTTTTAAAAATATATTTATATTCCCGCCAAAAAAGTAAAATGGGCAAGTGATGTTACCAATAATATTTGAACGTTATTTTTATAAGAAATTATTCATTTACTGAGTGTAATAAAATTACAAAATGTATAAAGATTTTTATTATAACGCATAATATTCGATGTGTATTGAGTCGTTTTTTTATTCAATATACTTATTTATCGTACTAACCATGAACAAAAATATGGTAACCCGGTAAGAGTAACGTCATAAGTAACGTCAAAGATTAAGTTTGAATTCAAAACTTCGGTTTGCTGCTATTTTATGAAATATATAAAAACATGGAGGATTTCGATTTATTTACTGATGAAATCAAATTCACGAAACCACTTTATAAAAATATATTAAATCAATACGCTAACGACATCCCAGCGACGCCAAATGGACCGAACTACCAAAGTTAGTAATCTGAAATTATTCTTTAAACTGTGAAGTAGTACTTAATAAATTAGCAATAAAAACGTAGTTAACTTTGTGAATATTACGTGCATGCTGCATATTTAAGTCATTAAGCATGTAGTAGGTCTAAAAGTATTTTGATAATGCTTTTTAAGTCATAATTATAGTTAATGATAACACAAACTTTTGTTTTATCCACTGCTAAAAGACTTAATGATTCCACTATTTACGGCAACCTTTAGGAATATCTCCTTACAACGCGATCATACGTGTATAAATTAATTTTAATATTACAACTAATCATAATTCATAAAACACCGTTTTCTTAAATCTACCGCTTAACAGACCTTAAGAATCCACTATTAAAGGTTAAGGACAGCCCCGTGGCGCAGTTGACTAGACACCAGCTTGCGAAACGAGAGGCCGCGGGTTCGATCCCCGCACCGAGGCAAATGTTTGTGTGATCCATAAATATTTGTCTTGGGTCTGGGTGTTTGTGAGACCGAAAAGTCTCTTGTAGTTTCTGATACCCACGACACAAGACTTGTATCTTAGTGTGGGATCAGAACTATGTATGTGACTGTTGGGTGTATTTATTTATTTTTTTATTTTAATATAAGTTTAAAATACAATTCTATTAAACCAGAGTTCTCTTAACCACTTTAGATTCATTGCAATACATAATATAGGCTTTTTCATTTCTGTATTATGAATTTCAAGTGTTTAGTGTGAAATTGTTTTATATTCAATAAATCTTTTATTTATTATAATATATTACCTATGTTTTAGGTAGTAGGAAGCTATTGGCAGAAGAGAGTCTAGCTAACGGTGATGATGCAGGCTGTGCATTTTATTTAAGTGAAGCAATGTCTGCTACTTTACGTACAATGGCTGTGTATAGAGATGAGCAGCAAAAGATGGCACGTAAGTCATTATCCTCAGCCCATATACAACCAACTGTTAGGGCTGGACCGCCTCTACAACTGAGAGGGTTTTGGCCTTAGTCCACCACACTAGTGAGAGATTGTGGACTACACACCTAAGAAGTTCCTAGGAACCTTAAGGTGTGCAGGTTTCCTCATGATGTCATGATGTCCTTCACTGTTAAAATACATCATAATTTATTATGAATACATAGATAAATTTGAAAAGTAAGAGGTTTGTGACTGCGGTCATTTACAATACAAATCTTACACTTACAATAAATAAAGTCTACAAAAAAATCATTTTCTCCATAATTGCTTTGATCTAAACAACATATCAATAGAAAATAATAGACTGCAAAATGCCTGTAATTATGTCTTATCTTGTTTGTCACTATTTGACCACCATTTCACCTCACAGGTCCTAACTGGAATTTATTACCCAAGCAAACCCTTATAACAAACAAAGTAATAGGGTATTTTGTTCTTTAAAATTTAAATGTGTAGACAAAGAACTGAGTTTATGTTAGGATTGGGGTAATGGTGTAAATAAATAATTTTGTATTGTTTCAGAGGATAAATTGAGAAAAATTACAAGTTTTATAAAACCAGTGAAGGAATTGATTGATGCAAACCCAATGTGAGTGTTTAGTAGTTTACAAAAGTATTTTAAATATTTTTAAGTTTGCTAGCTATAAGAGTAAAAGATTCTGGTGTTTTAATGATTTCATATTGATTCTAATAAAGATACTATAGAGCTGTGCTGATAATCAAAGTAATAAAATATTTTTATGTGTTTCAGATCTAAGAATGAGGAAAACTTTCTTTTAAACTTTTTCCCTAATGATGAACAGGACATAACTGATATTCTGAAATCATTTGAAATAAAAGAAGAGTTACCGTTTCATAGGAGGTATCTCAATTTTAGTACAGAGAATAATGTCCACAACTTTAAGAAAATACTAAGTGAATTGCCCAAAGGTAATGTTAAATTAGTAATATGCATAATACATACATAAACTCACACCAGTGGCGGTAATTCCATAGAAGCCCAAAAGCCCAGTTTGCCTTACAATTTTTTTTTTTTTTTTTTTTTTATTCTGGCACGGCAAAGTGACTCCACTGTACCTGATGGTAAGCACAGTGGAGTCCAGAAAAATATTACCGACCAGCGAGAAACGATGGTCACCCGCTGGTCGACATAATCATGCCGGCCCGCACAAATGCTTCTTCACGCTTCGCTTAAAGGATCCAGGATCATAGGAAGGAGGGAACACGTGAGCGGGCAAACTATTCCACAGCTTGATGGTGCGGCAAAAGTAGGAGTTGGCGAACTTTTTAGTTCGAGCCGCGGATGTTGTGACCACAAAGCTGTGGCTTCGCATGCCCGCACGCGTGGTTCTGGTGAGGAACGGAGAGGATGGGACAAGGTTAAACAATTCTTCAGAGCACTCACCATGATACAGACGGTAGAACACGCTAAGTGCGGCAATGTCTCTGCGCAACTGTAGCGGCTCCAAGTTGGCTGTAACGTCTGCATCATTCACAATGCGGAATTCTGAATAAGTTTTAAATCATTATTTAAAAGAAACCATTTTGACTTATAAATGAGAATGACTGACCTCACAATAAATAATTATAAACTAGACATTACAAAATTAACATGTAATGCTTTTGGGCTCCTATGGAAGCACTGCCTCTGACTCACACCGGTCTCCCATTAGGGTAGGTAGTTACTATAGAGTGCCAAATGCTGCAGTCCACACTTCTTTCACTTCCTCAACTGGCATTATCCTCTTTAAACATACATGGTGGTTTCAAGGACTCTTAATTAATAATTTCTCTTTTTCATCATCAGCCCATAGACGTCTCGCTGGTGGGCATGGGCCACCTCTAAAATTAACTCTTATCAGCAATAGGTATTAAATTTTTACATACAATATTAAAAACATATATGTGCTAGTGTTAGATAATATGTTTCAGTGTTGTAACTTTGTTGAGCCAAGTGGTGCATGACATAGTACAATAAAGTTTAATTATCTATGGCCTTATCTGCATCTTAGAAGGTGCAGGCATAGTTGTATTACTTCACCTGGTTTTGGTCATTTATGTTGTTAGTTATATATGTGTTGCTGAGCCCATTTCAAGACTATTCTGGAAATTTATTAATAGGAAATCTCAGTAACATCTTAAAATTCCATTATCAAAGTTGGGATCTTTGGATTCATCATCAGCCCATATGTTGCACTGCTGGGCACGGGCCTCCTATACTACTGAGAGAATTTTAGGCCTTAGTCCACCACGCTGGCCTAGTTCAGGTAATCTTTGTATTACCCTTGCAATTATGCCTCGAAAAAAACTATGCAGCTCCCAACTGGCCAAATAGTTGAGGTTCTGTTAAACATCTTCAAAGTTTTAATTTCAAATTGTTTAATGAAGAAAATATGATTTCAGAATGGACAGTGATACAAATAACAGCACCTTACAATCCAAATGAGAATTTGAAGCCATTAGAGGAATACAGGACAGAAGTGAGCTCATTATATTTGAGTTTATTCACAAATGACTATTTGGAAGAGTGCGACCTTCCACCTATAACTATTAACATACCAGCGAATGTGCATAAAGGTAACTTCTTTACTTTTCAGATCTTTTTAAATTTGAAATTGATAGCCTAGTTAAAAAGTTTGCGAAAGTGTAGCCTGCGGGTTCGACCCCCTGTCGAGGCCAATGTTGGTGTGATCTACAAATATTTGTTTGGGATTGGAGTGTAAGATCGGAAAGTCTTTTGTGGTTTTTAATAACCGTCGCAAAAGACATTATTTTATCGTGGGGTCATAACTGTGTATGTTACCGTTGGGTGTATTTCATTAATTCATTCACAGCATTGTTTATCATCATAGGCCTCTCTTTTATCATGTAATTTGTCTATATCCTGGACTCGCATTTGGATGCAGATCTTGGGATCTGCCATTACGTGGATCAGATTGTCCATCCATCTTGCTTCTATTCAGCCAACACTGCGCTAACTCTGATCTACCTGTTTGTAATTCATCATCAGCCCATATACGTCCCACTGCTGGGCTCAGGCCTCCTCTACAACTGAGAGGGTTTACGCCTTAGTCCACCACGCTGGCCTAGTGCGGGTTGGCGGACTGCACAACTAAGAAATTCCTATTTACCTAAAAGTTCTGGTTAAACGTGCAGGTGTCCTCACGATGTTTTCCTTCATCGTCAAAATACGTGATAATTCATTATGAATACACACAGAGCTTGGAAAAGTCAGAGGTGTGTACCTGGGGTTTAAATCCGCGGCCGCCGAGATTCTCGACCGCGCGTCTAAACCTCGAGACCATAGCTACTTATTTCCATTGCTTATTTCTAATTCATCATCAGCCCAAATACGTCCCACTGCTAGGCACGAGTCTCCTTTGCAACTGAGAGGGTTTAGGCCTTAGTCCACCTCGATGGCCTAGTGCGGGTTGGCGGACTACAACTACAACTTATTTCTAATTAAGTGTAATTAATTTTACTTTCTAGAGGGTGAAGATCCGTTGTTCAAAGAGTTGTATTCCTTACTGGACGAGAATTATAGAACTATTGACAGTGCTCAGTTTCTGAACAACAAGAGATTGGTGCAGAACTATTGGAACAAGCGGGAGGACATTGACTTGAGGATGAAGGTAAGTTTACATGTATAATCTTTCACATGGTGTATTTTTACCACCATTTTTTGCCTGTAGTGTTTTAAATCTATTGTAAAAGGGAGTAATTGTTATACTTACACTTTTAGTATGCGTGTGCTTTTAATAAGCATACATACATAACGTCACACCTGTATTTCCCGAAGGCAAAGGTGCATTTCTGCACCCACATTTCGCCAGGTATGTATCAGTCACACGTAATAGGGAGCGAGCCTATTGCCGTTTTTCGGGCACATTTCCAGAGTGCTGTTGTTGAGAATTTCCTAATAGGAAGACCCAATAACACTTTGCCCGACCCGGGAATCGAACCCGGGACCTCTAGATCGCACGGCACATACTTGTGCCGCGAGACCACGAGACAGTCAATAAGGCTTTTAATAAGCTTCTAATGTAAACTCATTAACAACTTGATTGAGACGAGAATCGAACCCCAGACATCATATTCATCACTTCATGCCGCGGGACTCACGAGAGAATCGTGATACGCAACTGAAAATGCTATTTATTGCTATTTATGAGAACTATGAAAATAGAATCATGAAAGAATATTTTTGCAGTATTTTGATATTGGTATTTAAAACGACGGAATAATATTTATATTTAAATTTCAGAGTGTAATAAACGTTATGAATAAGGAATGGCTTGGTGGTTGGTGCAGTTTGCTCACGGGAAAACTGGTGGACAAAGGTTTAAAACAGAAAGTCATACAACTGGTGGACAACACTATATCGGACTGGGGGTGAGTACATATTAAGTAAATAAATAAATACACCCAACAGTCACATACATACTTCTGTTCCCACACTAAGATACAAGTCCTGTGTCGTGGGTATCAGAAACTACGAGAGACTTTTCGGTCCCACAAACACCCAGACCCGAAACAAATACTTGTGGATCACACAAACATTTGTCTCGGTGCGGGGATCGAACCCGCGGCGTCTCGTTTCGCAAGCTGGTTTATAGCCAACTGCGCCACGGGGCTGTCTTACTACTGTACTTATAAAGGATGATTTTTAAGGCAAGGATAGTTTTCAATCACCACAACCCACTGAATTCGCAATTCTATTTTATTACTTTTCTTTTTTAAATTCTATTTGGCAGCCCTGTGGCGCTACTAGTATGGAGACTGGAAATGTGTCAGAAAAAACCGGCAATGTCAGAAAAAAAACACCAACTGTTACGTGGGTTTTGAAACACTATTGACAGCCACGTGGCGCAGTTGGCTAGACACCAGCTTGCGAAACGAGAGGCCGCGGGTTCGATCCCCGCACCGAGACAAATTTTGAGTGATCCAAAAATATTTGTTCCGGGTCTGGGTGTATGTGAGACCGATAAGTCTCTCGTAGTTTCTGATACCCACGACACAAGACTCGTATCCTAGTGTGGGGTTAGAACTGCTTACTATGCCCTAATTCAAAATTATATTTTTTTACATTTCTACTATTTAACAGTTTTTCTATATGACGAAACAGAAAATAAGCCAAATCGGCCGCCTTCCAAAACTGCCACCCTAGGCTTCGGCCCACTCAGCCTTTTGGTAAAACGCCTCTGCATGTTACATGAACTTTTATAATATACTAGCTTTTGCCCGCGACTCCGTCTGCGTAGACTTCAGGGTTGGGTGCAGAAACTAACTAAGTGAATCTATAAATCAAAAATTACGCTAATTGTTGCAGTAGTTCACCACCGGAGGTCATTTCTATTTTTGAGAATCGTCTCAAGTGACATTATGACATTTTTCATAACCTCAGATCGTCTCATAAATTTATCGCGAAAATGTATCTAATGTCATCTAGGTGCGTATAATGGCACTTAACATCGCATAATGACACCGAGCCCCATAAAAATGCACATGATAACATTTTACTGTACCGGTACCAGTCCCCACTACTCCACAGTGCTAAATGGCATTTAACGTGAATTCAAGTCATCCAGGATACTGATTTCAAATAATGGTGCCTTTCGCAATTTCAGTTCCAAAAATGGCACCTAAATTCATAAAACGGAAAAATAGCTCTTCTATTCCTTAAGTTCCACTAAAATTCTTCTAAAATTGCCATAAGTGCCAATTATGGCACCTGTCGTCGCGTGATTTCCAATAACGGCACTTGTAGCCTTATGGATTCGACTAATGGAATCTGATTCATCCGATAATGGCACCTGACTCACTCACCATCCACTAATAGCACCTAACGTCACTTAACATACACCAATAAAACTTATCGTCACTTAATTGTACATAACCGCACATAACCTTCCTTAAAGTTACTTATGGGTAAACTCTTCAAAATCACATATCACATAACAGAACTTAAAACCACCCAGTAGCAATACCAATCTAATAATGGCAAGTAAGTAACCTAAGTGCGTTTAACGTCACCTAAGTAAACTTAAGACCACCTTATGACACTTAACCGCACTTAACTATATTCAACGTAACTTAATGAATCCTTAGAATCTTAAATGGTCTAATGCCACCTATCGTCTTCTAAGTGCCCGAAATGGCACTTATTGAATTATTTAAAAAAATAGCCTATGTCCCTTAAAGGTCTCATTTATGTCCATACCAAAATTCATTCAAATCGGACAAATGGTTTAGGCGTGAAAGCATAACACAGGCAGTGTTACTTTCGCATTACAATATATGCTCATCCCACGGGAACCCTACATATTCCCGGGATAAAATGTAGCTTATGTTACTTCATAGTGTCCCATTTGTATTCAAACCAAAAATCATATAAATCGGGCGAATAGTATAGGCGTGATAGCCCATTCTCACGGGAATACTACATTTTCCGGGATAAATAATATTCTACGTTGCGTCGGTGGGTCCTATCTAGTCCCATACTAAAAATCATCTAAATCAGTCAAATGGTTTAGGCCAGAAAGTATAACACAGGCAGCGTTACATTCGCATTACAATATATGCTTATCCCACGGGAACCCTACATATTCCCGGGATAAAATGTAGCTTATGTTACTTTATAGTGTCCCATTTGTATTCCAACCAAAAATCATATAAATCGGGTGAATAGTATAGGCGTGAAAGCCCATTCCCACGGGAATACTACATTTTCCGGGATAAAAAATATCCTATGTTGCGTCGGTGGGTCCTATCTAGCCCCATATTAAAAATCATCTAAATGAGTCCAATGGTTTAGGCCAGAAAGTATAACACAGGCAGCGTTACATTCGCATTACAATATATGCGCATCCCACGGGAACCCTACATACTCCCGGGATAAAATATAGTCTATGTTACTTCATAGGGTTCCATTTATATCCATACCAAAATTCATTCACGTCGGTCAAACGGTTTAGGCGTAAAAGCAGAATATTGACAGAGCTACTTATACCCATTCCCACGGGAATACTACATTTTCCGGGATAAAAAGTATCCTATGTTGCTTTGGTGAGTTCCATCTACTCCCATACTAAAAATCATCGAAATCGGTCAAATGATTTAGGCGAGAAAGCATAACACAGGCAGTTACTTTCGCATTACATTATATGCTCATCCCTCGGGAACCCTACATATTCCCGGGATAAAATGTATTTTATGTTACTTTATAGGATCACATTTATGTCTGTAAAAGAATTCATTCATATCGGTCAAATGGTTTAGGCGTAAAAGCAGAATATTGACAGAGCTACTTATTCCCATTCCCACGGGAATACTACATTTTCCGGGATAAAAAGTATCCTATGTTTTTTCCCAGGCTCCAACCTATCTGTGTACCAAATTTCATTTAAATCGGTTCAGTAGTTTTAGCAGGAAAGCGAGACAGACAGACAGACAGACAGACAGACAGACAGACAGACAGACAGACAGACAGAGTTACAATCGCATTTATAATATTAGTAAGGATTAGTAAGGATTACATATACATAAGGTCATGTTTGTGACCATAATTTTATCCCAAGTCATAGGAGGCGAGCCTTGTGACTTAAAAAACTTAATTATTTTTTCCAGCTTCATCAAACTAACGAAAAAGCAAAAATTCCTCCTATACAACCTGATTGAGAGTTGTCCAACACTTTCATCGCAGCAAATTAAATCGTGCATTCGAAGAATATTGACGGAGCATGGCAACACCGAAGAAATAAGGGCGGTGTTACAATGCTGCGAAAACTGCACCAAAGAGTTCAAATTCACGAACGAGTTGTGCTTGAAATGTCTGTCCAAGTGCTTCGAGTGTGTGCACAAGTTTACATTAGTGGATGGTATAAAGGCGTTCTCACAGACTGCCAATTTGGTGAAGGATGGTGATGAGCTGGCTGAGTTGAAGAAGGCCAAGCGGCATCCTGTTATACTGATTGTTGATGAGGTAACTGTATAATATGATTTAAAATTAATATAAACAGACACACTTTAGAATTAATAAATATTGTCACAAACAATTGTGACGCCACGTAAAGATATAAGTCGTGCAAAAATGACGAGATAATTTTCTGTCTCACAAACAACCAGACACAAAGCAAATATTTGTGAAACACACAAACTTTTGTCTCAGTACTGCGAACAGGCGCGAGGTATCGCGTTTTACAAGCTGGTCGCTTAGCTTCACGAATTTTGTCAGAAGAAGATTTTGAAATTTTAAGCGCTTTACATAATTTAACGTGGAGGCATATGTCGATCCAGGCGACGAAATCAACCCAACGTTTTAAAAATCATATACATACAATTTGATTCTGGAATACACAAAGAAATAAATTCTTTGCTTTTGTGGCTGTCTAAATGGCTACTTACATAATATATCCGAACACTAACAAATTGGGCATTGCGTAGGGTTTATCGTAAGATATATGGGCCCAGTTGAACCTGTCCATTAATTACGCTCTTACTAATTTCTACCTACTATTATTCTATTTTCTTAGGTGTGTAGTCCGCTAACCCGCACTAGGCCAGCATGGTGGACTAAGGCCTAAGCCCTCTCAGTTGTAGAGGAGGCCTGTGCCTGACAGTGGGGATGTATATTGGCTGATGATGAATGCTAACCAGATACACTCCTGGTAATCTTTGGTAATCTCACTCACCAAAGGAAAACTCACACCATTGCTTCGTTGACATTATTCCATTATCCCATCAGTCATAAAAATCTATAAAAAAAAGTACTATTAAAAATTCGTGGGATGTATACAGGGTGTATTCAGACCGTGATCGGAAACGAAGGCAGGTAATAGCTAAGGTGATTACAAACCCCCTGGCGTTAAAGAAAATTCTGACAAAAAATAAAAAAAATTACATTTTCCATACAACCATCGGTATTAAATGTACGCGGTTTATAGGCTGATGATGGTGATGATGATGTCGATGACGATGATTATCACGATACCCCTTTCTCATCAATATCCTCTACTTAACACATCTTCGTTTACATTTCAGCTACTAGACACATTCCCGTGGGAAACCCTGCCCATATTGAACCATCATCCAGTGTCCCGGATGGAGAACATACATTTCTTGTACTACCTGTACAAGGTGCACGAGAACCGGATAGTGGACGGACACTTCATGGCCAAATGTGAGGTTGGAAGATACGTTATAAACCCAGGTAAATGTTACATACATTAGCAAGTAGTGATGGCCTCGAGGTTATGGCTCACGGTCGAGAATCTCAGAGTTCAAACCCCCAGGCACACACTTCTGACTCTTCAAAGTTATGTGTGTATTCACAATAAATTATCACTTACTTTAACGGTGAAGGAAAACATCGTGAGGGAACCTGCACACCTGAAAAGATCTCAGGAATTCCTTAGGTGTGTAGTTCGCCAATCCGCACTAGGCCAGCGTGGTGGACTGAGGCCTAAAACCTCTCAGTTGTAGAGGAGGCCCGTGCCCAGTGGGGACGTATATGGGCTGATGATGAATAATAATACACCCAACAATCACATACATAGTTCTGACCCCACACTAGGATACTAGTCCTGTGTCGTGGGTATCAGAGACTACGAGAGACTTTTTCGGTCTCACAAACACCCAGACCCGAAACAAATATTTGTGGATCACACAAACATTTGTCTCGGTGCGGGGATCGAACCCGCGGCCTCTCGTTTCGCAAGCTGGTGTCTAGCCAACTGCGCCACGGGACTGTCAATACTAACGAGAAACACTCCTGATTATATTTGAATCAGCGAATTAGGCTTTATAGGAAATCTTACACTATTGCTTCGTTGATTTTCTGTGATATCCATCATACTATTATATAAAAATAAATACTATAAAAAAATCGTAACGTTAAAAAAAATTATATGAACTATTTATATTTCCCCAGAGAAGAATTTAGACCGCATGGAGAAACGCATGAGGTCGTTCGTGGAGTACTGGTGCAAGTCTTGGAGCGGACATATTGGAGAGACTCCCACACCGGAAGATTTCCTTGCTTACCTCACAGAAGCTGACATATTTTTGTATGTATGCACAAAATATTGAGTCAGAGCCCTTTATTTATTTTAATATTATCTATATTATCTATATATAGTAGATACAATAAATAAAAATATCTGTTGAAATTAACATTGAAATTAGTTAGAAAATAAAACGGTGACGTATTTTAAATACAGGTGAATAATTAGTGGGTCAATTTTGCTATTTTTCTCTCACGCAAGTAACGTAAAAGAAGTAACTTTAATTATTATATTGTGCATATTTATAACAATTAAAAATATTCTCATGGTAAGATTTGAAAGTTAGTTTTGGTAGTTTTGACTTTTGAGAGAGGTTTACTTTAACAATAAATTAATGACACGATCTTATTATTATAATTAAAAAACGAGTCAAAAACTCCATCCTTTGTTTTTTCTTTATCAATTCCCCCTCACTGTCCTATTTTTAGTACACTATATTTAACTTTTTTTTTTTTAATTGTAAGGGCTTTTATTTTTATTGTTTCTGTTGAAATTCGTAATTTCACACTATTTTTCTAATAAATAATATTTAAATATAAAAAATGTTTAGGTGATTTTTTATGTAATTTTCCCAAATTGATACTTTCTTCGACTAAGGAAGAGCATTATGATTCGACTTTATATATCGTGAAAAAAAACTCATTAGTTTTCTTAATGTTACTAAGAACTTAATTAATACATTTCATCAAAAATTCCAATGTTTTTGATGCTTGGCAAGTAATGGGTTAACATAATATAGGTATTGCGGTCATGGCGACGGTTGCCAGCTGGGCAACGGAGCAGCGAACGGCGTGGGCGTAGAGGGCGCCAGTGCGGCGGGCGCGGTGGCGCTGCTGGCGGGCTGCGGCTCCGCGAGACTCACCGCCCCCGCGCCCCGCGCGCCCCCCGCCGCCGCGCACCAACACCTGCACATCGCGCACTGGTACTCACACCGTACATACATACTACATACATACTACATACTACAGACTCACCGCCCCCGCGCCCCGCGCGCCCCCCGCCGCCGCGCACCAACACCTGCACATCGCGCACTGGTACTCACACCGTACATACATACTACATACATACTACATACTACAGACTCACCGCCCCCGCGCCCCGCGCGCCCCCCGCCGCCGCGCACCAACACCTGCACATCGCGCACTGGTACTCACACCGTACATACATACTACATACTACAGACTCACCGCCCCCGCGCCCCGCGCGCCCCCCGCCGCCGCGCACCAACACCTGCACATCGCGCACTGGTACTCACACCGTACATACATACTACATACATCCTACATACTACAGACTCACCGCCCCCGCGCCCCGCGCGCCCCCCGCCGCCGCGCACCAACACCTGCACATCGCGCACTGGTACTCACACCGTACATACATACTACATACATACTACATACTACAGACTCACCGCCCCCGCGCCCCGCGCGCCCCCCGCCGCCGCGCACCAACACCTGCACATCGCGCACTGGTACTCACACCGTACATACATACTACATACATACTACATACTACAGACTCACCGCCCCCGCGCCCCGCGCGCCCCCCGCCGCCGCGCACCAACACCTGCACATCGCGCACTGGTACTCACACCGTACATACATACTACATACTACAGACTCACCGCCCCCGCGCCCCGCGCGCCCCCCGCCGCCGCGCACCAACACCTGCACATCGCGCACTGGTACTCACACCGTACATACATACTACATACATACTACATACTACAGACTCACCGCCCCCGCGCCCCGCGCGCCCCCCGCCGCCGCGCACCAACACCTGCACATCGCGCACTGGTACTCACACCGTACATACATACTACATACATACTACATACTACAGACTCACCGCCCCCGCGCCCCGCGCGCCCCCCGCCGCCGCGCACCAACACCTGCACATCGCGCACTGGTACTCACACCGTACATACATACTACATACATCCTACATACTACAGACTCACCGCCCCCGCGCCCCGCGCGCCCCCCGCCGCCGCGCACCAACACCTGCACATCGCGCACTGGTACTCACACCGTACATACATACTACATACATACTACATACTACAGACTCACCGCCCCCGCGCCCCGCGCGCCCCCCGCCGCCGCGCACCAACACCTGCACATCGCGCACTGGTACTCACACCGTACATACATACTACATACATACTACATACTACAGACTCACCGCCCCCGCGCCCCGCGCGCCCCCCGCCGCCGCGCACCAACACCTGCACATCGCGCACTGGTACTCACACCGTACATACATACTACATACATACTACATACTACAGACTCACCGCCCCCGCGCCCCGCGCGCCCCCCGCCGCCGCGCACCAACACCTGCACATCGCGCACTGGTACTCACACCGTACATACATACTACATACATACTACATACTACAGACTCACCGCCCCCGCGCCCCGCGCGCCCCCCGCCGCCGCGCACCAACACCTGCACATCGCGCACTGGTACTCACACCGTACATACATACTACATACATACTACATACTACAGACTCACCGCCCCCGCGCCCCGCGCGCCCCCCGCCCCCGCGCACCAACACCTGCACATCGCGCACTGGTACTCACACCGTACATACATACTACATACATACTACATACTACAGACTCACCGCCCCCGCGCCCCGCGCGCCCCCCGCCGCCGCGCACCAACACCTGCACATCGCGCACTGGTACTCACACCGTACATACATACTACATACATACTACATACTACAGACTCACCGCCCCCGCGCCCCGCGCGCCCCCCGCCGCCGCGCACCAACACCTGCACATCGCGCACTGGTACTCACACCGTACATACATACTACATACATACTACATACTACAGACTCACCGCCCCCGCGCCCCGCGCGCCCCCCGCCGCCGCGCACCAACACCTGCACATCGCGCACTGGTACTCACACCGTACATACATACTACATACTATAGACTCACCGCCCCCGCGCCCCGCGCGATATGATGATGATGACGATGCTGATTGCAGTCCGATGGTGGTGGGCATGCTGTGGGAGGTGACGGACCTGGAGGTGGACAAGGTGACGAGCACGCTGATGTCGCTGTTCGTGCCGTCGGGTGCGCCGGCGCCGTGGCCCGCCGTCGGCAAGGCCAAGTGGAGCCAGGGGGTACTGGGTGAGCTCCACACCTTATTCAACCGACTCATACAGTAATCCACATGAAATACAGCATATACAGGGTGTATTCAGACCGTGATCGGAAACTAAGGCAGATTATAGCTGCGGTCATTACAAACACCGTCACATTAAAAAAAAAACTCGACAAAAAATAAACATTTTGACGTTTTCCTATCAATCATAGATATTATTTGGATGTGGTTGTAAGGATTTTTTTTTTATTTTTATATTTTGGTATAATGTGACGGTGTTTGTAATAACCGCAGCTATTATCTGCCTTAGTTTCCGATCACGGTCTGAATACACCCTGTATACAAAAAACTTAAAAAATTCCCGCCCTGTGGATTGGGGGCGTAAGAATTCCGCTATGGTATCCCATACCTGTCGTAAGAGGCGACTAACAGGGGCCACTGGGGTGGCTGGGCGTACTGAGGGGGCGGTACACTATGATATTAACCCAGAGATTTGCGGCGGAGGGCGTGGCTTCTTGACTGTTCACAAGATGTGAACGTCCAAAAAAACGTAAGTGGAGGGCATCTCAATTCTTATGAAAAATTAATTTTCCGCGCGGACGAAGTCGCGGGCACAGCTAGTGCAAAATATTTTTAGCCGACTGCTAGCGGTCAATGACCCCAGCGCTATCATAACGTTTCGTAGTTTATACATCCTACCCTTACATAATTCTATTTTGTTTCAGATTTAACAACAACAGAGCAGAAAACTCAATTTGGCCCGGAGAGAGATTTGCTAAGAGCTATTTGCAAGGCGCGTGGATCCACCAATTATACCATGATAGCCACTAGCGTGGTAGCTAGAGGCTTGCCTGTTAGACTATGTGAAAAATTATAACCATTTATATGCCACTAGATAATGAAGGAACAATTTACAAACTAACAAGGTTTTGGAAATGAGAAAGGCAGGCACATATTTGTCACTCCAATTCATATTTAATGTTTGGGGATCCAAATACTTTTCTCAGAGCAGCGCTCGAACTTCTGGTTTTTGAACCTAGAGCATCTGCTCCACAAGAGATGTCAATCTGCCGAATGTGTAAATATAATTTTATAAGATTTAAAAGTTTAAGTAAAAAAAAAAGTATTTTCATTTGGTTTTTCATTGGCGTAAGGAGATTCAATAAGAAAGTGTCCAACTGAATTACCTAATGTTAGGAGATAGTCGTAATCTATTCTCGCTACTTCAAATTTAGACTGAACTTGAATTTTAATTTACATTTTTGGCTTGGAATGTAAAGTAGAGTCACATACATATGTATGAAGCTTGTGGAAAATGTATGATTGTGTGTTGTATAATATCTTATTACTAGTTTTTGTTCCTTTCTTCTCTATTACTAATTGCATTCCGGAACGGTTAGTTAATTAATGTTATGGTTTCTTTCTATAAGTTTTTTATTTTTATGAATTGTCTTATTATCAAAAGTATTACTTTGTACAACTTATGAGAACAAAGTACTAACATAAGATGGCTTAGTTTATTTAGTGTGTTAGACCGACTCATAGTATTATTTATTTATTTACACTTTATACATGTATGATGTATAAGGTGGACTTAATGCCTAAGGCATTCTCTTACAGTCGAACCTTGGGTGATGCAGAGATGAGATGTGGCAGGTGTGTAAATGTAATCACAATCCTATGAACAAAATACATACATATGTATAATACACATACATAAATATATACAAAATACATACACATACATATATTCAAAATACATATAAATATATTATATTAGATATATATAATACAAAAATAAACACAAAATTACAGTTGTGAAGATTCTGCAACTTCACTAATATTAGTATTACAGGCTAACGACTGATTTTAGTTAACAATTTATACTTGCACCTGTAGGGCGACCCCAATAATGGACCAATAAAATATAAAAGTGGCGTTCTCAAATAAATTATATTCATTGGTAAATTTTATGATGAATTCGAAAAACAATATCAGAATAAACCGCTTTATATAACCAATATAGCTTAGACTGCTTAGAGTATAGTGTAGTCTATGGTCGTTGTCTATGCGGCGGCGTGCGCGACGTCCCTCCTGTGTGGCGGGTGGTGTGGTGGGGGTGCGTGCGGGTGTCGCGGGGAGGGGGGCACGCGCCGGCGCCGCCGCGACGACGGGGGCGTGCGCTCCTTGCTCTCGCACTGGCGCTGCAGAGCCTGCGACATCATCATGCTTGTAAACATATACATACATCAGCAGCCTTTTTTACGTCCACTGCTGGACATAGGCCTCTCCTATGGCACGCCACTGGGCTCGATCTTCGGCCCTCCTCATCCAACCGCTGCCAGCCACCCTGCGAATATCGTCACCCCACTTAGCCAGAGGGCGCCCTACACTACGTTTGCCAAGTCGCGGTCTCCACTCCAGAACCCGTTTTCCCCAACGGTTGTCGGTTCTGCGACAAATGTGACCTGCCCACTGCCACTTCAGCTCGCTAATCCTTGTAAACATACATTTTTTTTATTTTTTTTATGCTTTATTGTACACCATATAAATAGTAGTATAATAGAAGCAGTGATGGCCTCGAGGTTTAGGCGCGCGGTCGAGAATTTCGGCGGTCGCAGGTTCAAACCCCAGGCACACACCTGACTTTTCGAAGTTATGTGTGTATTCACAATGAATTATCACTTGCTTTAACGGTAAAGGAAAACATCGTGATATAAAACCTGCACACCTAAAATTTCTTAGGAATTTCTTAGGTGTGTAGTCCGCCAACCCGCACTAGGCCAGCGTGGTGGACTAAGGCCTAAACCCTCTCAGTTGTAGAGGAGGTCCGTGCCCAGCAGTGGGACGTATTTGGGCTGACGACGATATAAATAGTAACGACATTGGTATTGTTAGCAACTCAATATGGTAGTGTCACAAATGGCGGCCTTATCGCTATCGGTGATTTCTTATACCAACCTACCTGATATATCTACGCAAACACCTGGACCTCAGAGATATATTCCTAGGTAAGGCCCTTCGATAAAATATATTCAGTTCTTTGATTGGGGTTATAGGACGGAAAAAAAAAATGAAATGTTGAGTAATAAAATAAAATATAGTTATATTTTTTGTTGATATTTGATAATTCCGTTTTTCCCAAAGAAAAGCAAGATTTTGATTTGTGTTTATTATACAGTGCCGCTAGATGGCGTTAGTGGTATTACAATACCACTTTTTGGTAATTTGCGTAAAGACTATGTATGGGTCTGTTACTGAAACTTTTTATTTTATACAGGTTATCTATGTTGTGATTATCATGTTTTTGTGTTTAAATCTATATTTTAGGAGCCTGACCTAGCGGGTTGACGGAATACACTTGTAAGAAAATCTTATGGAGTCATTCTCACCTCGTCCATTTTGATGATGTCCACCATTTCTGTGATTTTCTTCTCGAGACTCTTGATGTAGAGGCGCGCGTTAGTCGAGTTTATGTCGAACGGCTTGCCCAACAGCTTGAGTAGAGGCAGTGAATCACATTCCGAAGACCTGACGTACAACATAAAAATAATTCATTGAGTCAAGACTGTTTATTGAACGAATGTAGTATGATACGAAATTAGTATGGTGTCTTTAGAAAATATTCCTGACAGAACGAATTATTGCATCGATAAAGAGTAATTTGTCTTAATATAGGCGTCATGGGTTCGATGTTCGAGTCGGGCAAAGTGTTATTGTGCTTTGATGTGATTATTATTAAATAAAAAGGATAATCTTTATAAACAACAAAATTGTATTTTGATTAGCTTTCATTTAGTTACACGTTGCGGACATCAGCAAACATTAAAACAATACTATACCAACTGTCAACAGAAAAATAGTTCTACCAACAAAAACTACATACATACATAAACTCACGCCTGTATTCCCCCAAGGGGTAGGCAGAGGTGCATTACTGCACCCACATTTCGCCAGGTATGTATCAGTCCCACGTAATAGGGGTCGAGCCTATTGCCGTTTTTCGGGCACATTTCCAGACTCCGTGCTGTTACTGAGAATTTCCTAATGGAAAAACCCAATAACACTTTGCCCGACCGGGAATCGAACCCAGGACCTCTAGATCGCACGGCACATACTTGTACCGCGAGACCACGAGGCAGTCAACAAAAGCTAAAATTCAGCATAGCCAACCTATTAAGTACAAATGTATCCCTCTCAGTTGTAGACGAGGCCCGTGCCCAGCAGTGGGACGTATATGGGCTGATGATGATGTTTATATAACTCGAAATATGTTCACATAAAAAAATCAACAGTATCATAATAATGAGATAAGATCAATTGCATTTGTAAGCAATGTCGTTGATTCGCACAACCGATTCCCATGCGTTTTCCTTGAGGCATTGTGAAATTCTGCGTATATATTTTTTAAACAATGGGATATAAAATAAGTGACTCAGTGCCTCGTGGTCTCGCGGCACAAGTAATATGTACTTGTGCCGTGAGATCTAGTGGACCGGGTTCGATTCCCGGGTCGGGCAGTGTTATTGGGTTTTTCCATTAGGAATTTCTTAATTGCACACATTTGTGCTACGAGACCACGAGCAGTCTTTTTTTGTCTGTTTGTTCCGGCTAATCTCTGGAAAGGCTTGACCGATTTTGACGGGACTTTCACTAGCAGATAGCTAAGGTAATAAGGAATAACTTAGGCTACTTTTACACTTAATGTATGAATTAATATAGTAAAAAAGGAATACTGTGTGACTTACAAGGCCAAGGAGTGTATCTGCTGCAGCAGTGAGTTCAGCACCTCCGTGTTCCTCTCGTAGGTGGCGCGCGCGGCGTCGTTCTCCTTCCGTTTGTCCTCCAGCGCCGTGCGGAGAGACTCGATGCTGTCCTGCTGCTTGTACATCTTCGCTTGGTGCTTCGCTGATTCCTCGTCTGGCATAAGAAATGTACAAGCATAATTAAGTGCCTTAAGAAGTGATGGCGTCGAGGTTTAGGCGTACCCCTAACACCAGGCATACCTCTGACTCTTCGAAGTTGTGTGTGTATTCACAATGAATCGTTTACGGCGAAGGAAAACATCGTGATGAAACCTGCACACCTAAAAGTTCTTAGGAATTTCTTAGGTGTGTACTCCGCCAACTCGTACTAGGCCAGCGTAGTAGACCAAGGCCTAAACCGACTCAGTTGTAGAGGAGGCCCGTGCCTAGTTGCGGGACGCGCCTAAACCTCGAGGCCATCACTACTTCGATCAGCTCATATACGGGTTTCCTCTACAACTGAGAGGGTTTAGGCCTAAGTTAATCACGCTGGCCTGGTGCGGGTTGGCGGACTACACACCTCAGGAATTCCTAAGAACTTTTAGGTATGCAGGTTTTCTTACGATGTTTTCCTTTGCCGTTAAAGTACGTGATAATTAATTCTGAATAAACACAAAAACTAACTTCGAAAAGTCAAAAGAGTGTGCCTGGGGTTTGAAACCGCGACCGCTAAGATTTTCAACCATGTGCCTAAACCTTGAGGCCATCACTACTAACAATATCTTACCTATACTGTTCTTCAGCATCTTGACGTTGTCGCTCAAGTTCTTTAGTTCTGTGTTCACTTCGTTTATGTAATTGAAGAGCGCGTAGTTTTCCTCCTCTCGCCGCGTGAACTCCTGGATCAATTTGTCCACGTCGTTTTCTCCCGCAAATTCCTGTAACAAGTAATTGACTTTCGACAGTCTTTTTGAAGAGTTGATCTGCCAGGCTGTCAGAGAGACGCAGCTAGACGCATCAAAACTATCATCATAATCAGCCCATATACGTCCAACTGCTGGGCACGGGCCTCCTTTACAACTGAGAGGGTACGGCCTTAGTCCACCACGCTGGCCTAGTGCGGGTTGGCGGACTACACACCTAAGAAATACCTTAGAACTTTTAGAATTTGGTTGTTGAGATTTGAGTGTATCCAATTACTATTTTCTTTGTTTGCTGAATACCATCTTGTGGTGGGATATTTGTTACCCTATGGATAAAGTTCAATGACAAAATTAGGTACGCGCATTCGAATGCTATAAGCCAGGGTTTCTCAAAGTGGGGTACGCGAACCCCTAGGGGTTTGCCATTCGACGGCAAGTGGTTCGCGACCAGATTTGTCCAATTTTTCTTCTAAAAATGATTCCATTTGTGACAAGAAACAAGCACAGCCATCACATGAATTTTAAAAATATATTTGTTTTGGTACTCTGTGTTATTTTATTGAATGAAAACCTTATTTTCTTCAACAGACAATTTTATTATTTCTTGCGGGGTTAATTAATTTCTTAAGGCTTAAGGAGGTTCGCTGGCACCTGGAATCTTTAACAGGGGTTCGTGAAACCGAAAGTTTGAGAAACCCTCCAAGCATATGTTAGATAGATAAAACTTTTGTCAGAATCAAAATACGTGGTGTTTTGTATATCGCTTCCTCAACAGTGTATGAAATACCTAATATTTAATCGGTACACTACCTTAATAGCATCTAATATATTGATGTGATTATTGTATGTCCTCATTTCTTCCTCCTGTTGCTCTAGTCTCTTAGCTTCGGCCTTCGCATCAGCAGCTGTAAGCCGAACTGTGCCTTTGGTGCGAAGGAATTCTTCGAGCTTCATGCTATGGTCCAATTGACGCTGGAGTTCGCGGACTTCCTAGAAGAATAGATTTTTTTGTAAGATTTTCAATTTTCAACTAGCAATAGTGTATTTTCTTGATTAAATTTTTGGAATGGATTGGAATGGTCATTCTGCCATACCAGTATTAAAAGAATAAGATGCCTATTACTAGTACAATATTCTAACAAAAGCTCAAGTAGCAGGATAATGGAATCGATTTGGAATAAACTGTGTGGTCAGACAAATTTTTAACTGAATTAAATACTGGAAATTTTTCGATTGGTAATTCATAAAGTGGATGCTTCATTTAATATCTAAAACCGAAAAAAACTATAACTAGGGGTGTGCGAATATCGTTCAAATCGAATCGAATAGTTTTATTTCGCAATTTTTCGAATAATTCGAATTAAAAAAAAACGTTTTAATAGATTTTTTTTACTTAAAAATTCAACTCAAAAAGTGTATTTTACGCTTTTCACATCAGTACTCGATTACTTACTGCATTTTTATTATTTTCGAATAAATAGAAAATATTCGAATAATTGTAAATTTTTCGAATATTCGAATTATTCGATTCGGGGCGAATAATTCGTAAGTTCAAATTATTCGCACACCCCTACCTATAACCCATTAGCGTGATATACAAATCATAGGTATTTAATGATAGCACATTATGATGACAATGACTAACAATAGATTAGATAATCCCTGAGAAATTATTCGTACCCATTGATTCAGATAGTCGAGTGCTTTCCATAATAATTCTCATAATATCAGCCGTGTAATAAAACATATTGTGTCGGCCTCGGAGTTGACTGTAGTTTAGATTAATGCCTATTAAGTTATCCAAACAGATACAAACATCCTATCAACAGGAAAATGCGAAGAAGTAGGTATGTGAAAACTACCAAGCTGCATTAGATAAACGTATCAGATTAGTCTGGAATAATACCACTAGGGAATGTACATACATACATACATACATAAACTCACGCCTGTATTCCCCGAAGGGGTAGGCAGAGGCGCATTTCTGCACCCACATTTCGCCAAGTATGTATCAGTCCCACGTAATAGGGGGCGAGCCTATTGCCGTTTTTCGGGCACATTTCCAGACTCCGTGCTGTTACCGAGAATTTCCTAATGGGAAAACCCAATAACACTTTGCCCGACCCGGGAATCGAACCCAGGACCTCTAGATCGCTCGGCACATACTTGTACCGCGAGACCACGAGGCAGTCACTAGGGAATGTGTACTCTTAAAAATAATGAAAGATTTTAACGATGTATGACGACAAAAAATCTTTGGAACCTGCACTAGGTCAGCGTGTCCTAACCCCTCGCATTTGATGATGATGACGATAAATTAAGATATTGTACCTATGTATATCAGCACATACTGCTGGGTACGGGCCTCCTTTACAAATAAATAAATACACCCAACAGTCACATACATAGTTCTGATCCCACACTAAGATACAAGTCTTGTGTCGTGGGTATCAGAAACTACGAGAGACTTTTCGGTCTCACAAACACCCAGACCCGAAACAAATATTTGTGGGTCACACAAACATTTGTCTCGGTGCGGGGATCGAACCCGCGGCCTCTCGTTTCACAAGCTGGTGTCTAGCCAACTGCGCCACGGGGCTGTTACAATACAATTCGTTCAAACAATACAATTGAGATGCCCTAATGCACGTTGGCCTAGTGCGGATTGGCGTCTTCTCACCCAAGAATCTATCGTCATCAGCCCATATACATATGTCCTACTGCACGGGCCTCCTCTACAACTGAGAGAATTTTAGGCCTTACAGACACACTGGCCTAGCGCGGTTTGGTGGTCAATAAACTAGATTATACACACATCATCAGCCCAAATACGTCCCACTGCTGGGCACGGGCCTCCTCTACAACTGAGAGGGTTTAGACCTTAGTCCACCACGCTGGCCTAGTGCGGGTTGGCGGACTACACACCTTAGAAATTCCTAAGAACTTTTAGGTGTGCAGGCTTTATCACGATGTTTTCCTTCACCGTTATAGCAAGTGATAATTCATTGTGAAGACACGCATAACTTCGAAAAGTCACAGGTGTGTGCCTGGGGTTTGAACCTGCGACCGCCGAAATTCTCGACCGCGCGCCTAAACCTCGAGGCCATCACTGCTTAGATAATACACAAAACCTTGAAATTTCAGATGTATGCCTAGGATATAAAAGCCTATAATAAGAAAATTTCGCTTACCAAACAATGTTTCCGATAGTCGATGGCGGCTTTTTCCTTCAATGCTTCAAGTTTGGCGCACCACTCCTCCCGCTGGTCGTAGGTGGTGATCGCCTGTTCCACCAGCTCTAGGATCTGCGCCTTGCCGTCCATCAGCCGCTTGATCTGGTTCTTCCAGATGCCGTTGAAGAATTGACTTGTGAAGAGATATTAATTTAGCTCCACGGCATTCAATAACTTTTAGAAGGCAACTATGATTTCGTCAAAGTGATGATTTGTTTGAATGGACAGAATGGAGATGAGAATAAATCTAAAATTATTTAACTTTTGTTCTTTACCTATGCAAAAATTAATAAGCCAGTAGGTTGTCTAGAAATCTATTATATTTTTTTTTATAAATTAGGTATTATCATCATAAGCCCATATACACCCCACTGCTGGGCACGGGCCTCCTTAACAACTGAGAGAGTTTTGGCCTTAGTCCACCACGTTGGCCTAGTGCGGGTTGGCGGACTACACACCTAAGAAATTCCTAAAAACTTTTAGGTGTGCAGGTTTCCTCACGACGTTTCCCTTCTCTGGTAAAGTACCTGATTAATTCATTATGAATACACACAACTTCGAAAAATCATAGGTTTGAACACACGACCGCCGAGATTATATCGACCGCGTGCCTAAACCTCGAGGCCATAACGACTTCGCACCATGATTAGTAGTGGCAAATGATACGGGGTGATGATGTTCAAGAAAATACATCCTACTTACCGGTCTCGCAACAGCCGGTCTATCTCGAGTCTCATCTTATAGTTTTCGCTGTTCACTGTGTTGAACTTTTTCATGGCAGTGTCTAGTCGGTTCTCTAGCTGAGTTATCACTGTTTGGTTTGTTAGGGTATTTGCGTATGTCTGTAATAAATACACCCAACAGTCACATACATAGTTTTGACCCTAAGATACAAGTCTTGTGTCGTGGGTATCAGAAACTACGAGAGACTTTTCGCTCTCACAAACACCCAGACCCGAAACAAATACATATTAGTGGATCACACAAACATTTGTCTCGGTGCGGGAATCGAACCCGCGGCCTCTCGTTTTGCAAGCTGGTGTCTAGCCAACTGCGCCACGGGGCTGTCAAATGATTTTGAAATGTCTTATCTGCACCGTGGTATTAAGCTCTGGAGTATGTATTTGAACAACTAATGCTACTACTAATATATCAGCCTAAATACGCAACACTGCTGGTCGTGGGTCTCCTCAATGACTGAGAGGAGTTAGGCCTTAGTCCACCATAGAAATAATCTCAAGTTAGACAAGTTTATATAGCTTTCCTAGACCTATATACAGCCTTGTTTAACTTGAGATTTTTTAACGTGAATGAGGTAGACCCTAAATAATTTAGTGATGTATTATTATTATTTATTTTTTATATATACATAGCTATGTATTTATATTTTATACGAGTTTATATGTATGTATGCATGTATGCGAGTATGCGAGTATTTAGATGTTTGGCCTACAGTACAGTACAGTAGTAAGTTTATTTTTACACCAACCATGCTTCATCTCTCCACCACCCTAAGGTAGACTGGTAGAGAATGCCGCAGGCATTAAGTCCGCCTATATACAGTTGTGTATATGAAGCTTTATAAATTCACATACATACATATACATAAACTCACGCCTGTATTCCCCGAAGGGGTAGGCAGGGATGCATTTCTGTACCCACATTTCGCCAGGTATGTATCAGTCCCACGTAATAGGGGGCGAGCCTATTGCCGTTTTTCGGGCACATTTCCAGACTCCGTGCTGTTACTGAGAATTTACATACATACATACATAAACTCACGCCTGTATTCCCCGAAGGGGTAGGCAGAGGTGCATTTCTGCACCCACATTTCGCCAGGTATGTATCAGTCCCACGTAATAGGGGGCGAGCCTATTGCCGTTTTTCGGGCACAATTCCAGACTCCGTGCTGCTACTGAGAATTTCCTAATGGAAAAACCCAATAACACTTTGCCCGACCCGGGAATCGAACCCAGGACCTCTAGATCGCACGGCACATACTTGTACCGCGAGACCACGAGGCAGTCTTTATAAATAAGTAAATAAACAATAACTCTATTATTGTGGACGTAGGTATACAAAGATAGAAAAATAGAAGAAGAATCTAAATAGAACTAAATTTTGAGTGGTTGTTGGTAGAGTCACAGAACAGTTGAATAAGTTGTTCTATGGGCATCAATAAATATAATCAAAAATACATAATTAATCTTTTGTCTCTGAAATTATTGTATCGTAATACGTACGTAACTAAACAGTAATTATGTTCACTCCAGAGCAGGTTTCCGTAGTGTAGCGGTTATCACGTGTGCTTCACACGCACAAGGTCCCCGGTTCGATCCCGGGCGGAAACATCTTTTTGTGTTAATGATAATTTTAATTTGTTTTTTGATAAATACATAGAAAATGCTCTCACATCATCAATTGTCATAAATTATAATAGTTTATTTTTGTTTTGTTTGACTGACTTACATTTTGATTTCTTTTCTTTCTACAGAATATAGGTAATTCTAATTTACCTTCTCACATCCGGATCCTTTAGATTTCAAACTCTTTATTTCCTTCTGAATTTGCTTCAGTAAGAAGTTCAACTCGTTGATGATTCCTCTGTGCTCTTTCACTTCAGCTGAATAGTTCTCGTGATCTTTTAGCAGTACTATCAATTTCTCGCGCGTTCTAGCGCTTTCTAGAAGATTCGACGTACTTTTTGTAAACTGTTGAAAGATAAAATTTTCGATTAGTGGTGAAATATATATATTTTTAATTGTTAAGCTGTACTTATTAGTTGCAAAAAATAATTATACATAGAGCTCAGAGACAATTTATTTTTCGCATACAGCATGATACAGCCAAACCTTTGGATTGGTGCTTTTTAATTTGATTAAATTATATAATAATATTCTAGGGCAGAGGTTCCCAAACTCTTTTGTTTCATAGACCACTTTCAAAATTTAGATGGATCCGGTGGACCCCTGCAGCTACATTACTACTAAAAAAATATACAAGACGCGTTGTACTGATTATGGAATATGCAAGTTTTTACAAGTAACAATCGCTGAGCTTCTTAAAATATTATCTGCCTATATTGATAGGAGAAGTCAAGCCAACATTTTAATTCAAAACCAAATTAATTTTCATGGACCCCCGCTTACGATTGTGGACCCCCATTTTTTTGTCACGCCCAACGTAGACCCCTGGGGGTCCACATGGACCACTTTGGTAATTACTGATCTAGGGCCCACACACTCTTACTTGTAAAGGAGTCCCACTCCCGTGCCCAGCAGTAGAACGTATATAGACTGATGATGATTATAATAATGACAATGTTAATCAAATATAATCCGTTCCGTGAGTATATCAAAAGAAACAGGGTGTATGTAGAAGCGAATAAATAAGGCATACGTCAATGGTTTTTTAATTAATTCATTCGATCCCAGCAGTTGATTCTAAGCACTGAGGTACCTTGAGTTCTAGCATTATTCTGTCAAGTTCTCCATTGAGCGTGTTGATGATGTTTCTCTGCATCCTAAGGGTCGGCTGCACGCTGCTCATCACAGTTGCGCGGTCGATTTCCATCACCCTGAACTGGAAACATGAACGATGTTTGTTTGTCTATGATTAAAAAAAACGGCTAAGTATATTTGGCTTAGTTTGTCATATTGATAATTTATTAAGTACCTACAAGGAATTTTTCCTTGTTTCTGACAGGCACAATAAAAAATGGTGTGTTATTAATAAACCTAGTCATTCTACCTATACATGTATATTGTATGAGTGATATTTTTTTTACTTCCTCGTGGTCTCGCAGCACCAGTATGTGCCGTGCGATCTAGAGGTCCTGGGTTCGATTCCCGGGTCGGGCAAAGTGTTATTGGATTTTCCATCTGGAAATGTGCCCGTAAAACGGCAATAGGATCGCCCCCTATTACGTGGGACTGATACATACTGGCGAAATGTGGGTGCAGAAATGCACCTCTGCCTCTCCCTTCGGGGAATACAGGCGTGAGGTTATGTATGTATAAATTTATTTACGTTGCTCTGGCCAACAGCAACTTCGCAATAAATTTTCAAATAACCTACATAAAAATGCAAAAGCTGCCCTGTACTGGTTAAAGGCTATATCACTGTATATGAATGAGGCGGTAATGGAACACGATATCTGCAACACTAAAGGTCAATAGGCGAACTAAATGTCACAAAACAGGAGCGGCTGTGTGTGGGAGTAATTGCCATAAGTTGATGGTTATTATCATCACTCATAAAGTGACACCATTTTATTGCCTTTATTAGACTGCGGTTCGATTACGGGTGAAGTATCATTAGATTTATATTAGAAAATTCTTAGAAGCAGCACGTTAAACTGTGCCAGAAAAACAGTAATAGGGTCGCGTTCTATTATACAGGTCTTAAAGAAAGACCCCTGGAGAAACGTGGGCTTAGAAATATAACGCTGACTAGATACTATTTTTAGCTACAGGTGCAAGTTAAGTATTAACTAATTTACGTATTTACACAATAACTTTTCCAATTGGGTAAAGTTCACCAATACACAATAGGACAACTTTGTGGACTTTGTGTTGCCTAAATCCTCTCAACTGCAGAGGATCCCCGTGATTAGCAATTGGCATTACCTGATGAAATAACTGGCCCGTGCCCAGCAGTAGAAAGAGTGATAAAGGGTGATGATGAAACGACCCCTAAATTGTATTGTAATTAAAATTAAATGTATTTAAATGTACTTCTAGTAATTGCTCAATATACTCTGAATTAGTTAAAAGCAAAATCTCGTAGGAAGTGTAAATTGCATGTTACAACTTAGTTAATGAGTTCCACTAATTAATATAACTTTGAATGGTATTCTGGTTTAAGCGAAGTGTAATTATAAGAATAGTATAAGTGATATACAAATGTATCAGGGACAATTTAGCCAGAAATTGAATACGAATCCCATGGATATAAACCCCCAAAGTTGGTTCCAGTTTGGTTGGTTATACACAGAACAGCTGAATAAGATTAGAAGCGAAAATGGCATTATTTTGTATGGGGAAGAGTATCACCTCTTGTCTGTCACGCATTCATTCTACTATGATAATACTACCAATGATAAAAAAATCAAACAAAAATGAAGGGCTGCTATTGGTTTATATTGATATACTGTTGGTTGATTGGTTTTGAACGAACGCAACCCGAATTACTAAGAATCGGCCGTGTCAAGTATATGATTGTCTAATCGTAAGTTCGGCATGCTCGGCATGCTGACATTTCCTTTCTAGTCTTATTCAACAGTCAACTGTTCTTTGGTTCTATAAGTGTGTAGCGTGCGATCGAGTAATCCAGAGCTTCATTTTCAGGTTGAAAGCTCGGAGTCTGGAAAAGTATTGGAAACTCAGCAAAAGGCCCGTCGCTTATTACGTGAGGCCATAGCTAGCGATATCGTAGTGCAAAAATACACTTCACACCTTAGCGACATGGGCTCAGGTGTATAATGTCACGGCAATTACTATATTTCACTATAAAACTACAAACCTGTCTCTGAAGCTTGGCCAGTTCATCTTCAGCGATCTTCTCCATCTCCATATCGTCTGTTGGTGACGTCATTTTTCTTTAAGCAGAACTATTTTATTCCAACTCAATTTCTGCTAGGATTTTTTATTTCTAACACGCCTGAAGGTCCGAGGCTTTGAGTGAAACTCTCGGCCGTATTCTAGGACATCGGATAATTTGCTGGATCAATATCGTTGCTTAGCGGCGGTAAACATTCCTGTACTGTGTGAAGGTATTGGCTCGTGTAGGTACAATAAAAGGCCTTTACTGCCCTTTAATATCGATTTTTTTCACCAGTTCGCGGAATGAGTAGGAAAGCAGCTATTTTAGGAAATTTTATGCCTTAGTGATAAAGTTTCATTTACGTGGATCGATTCATTTATTTCAACTGTATGAATATCTAATTCTCATTAAGTTAAATACCTAACCCTATGGACTCCCTTTATAGTTGGTTCTGTTACGAGAAATTTAATTATATTTAGGAAGTTTTGCCATTTAGCCAAAAACATAATGTTACTACAGAGTAATTTAACTGTATTAATAGAGTATAATAAAATACTGTAAGAAGGTGCGACCTCATTTGTATAATTACCGTTTACGATAAATGATATAATACATAATGTCCAGAATTTTCTAGACAGATTTATAACATAGTTATGCACTATTTTAATGTTAAAATTTTGAATAATTCAATAATAACGATATTACAAACCTGTTTTTAATTGAGCAGTTCATTATGAGATCAATAAGTATGAGATCATTTCCTTGCCTTTGCCAATGTAAAAAAAAAAAAAAAAATTGTTTCAACATTTATGTTTGACCGTTCTCCTTGTATCACCTTGATTGTGTGTTTCTGTCCTTATCTACCGTGAAGGCTTCACGCTTACCTGAGTCGTTTATCTCGCTTACTTGCACACGTTGATTCGTAACAAAGATTATTTGGAATGAGAGTGGCCTGATTAATAATTTTAATGCAGAATTTATGATTAAACCACAAAGGCATACAATTTTGTATATTTTAGTAGATCAACAAAAATAGCTTTTCAGTTGTTTTACTTTAATTACAAAAAATAATAGAAAGTATTATGCGTTTCATTCTATTGATATATTTGTGATAATGTGTTTGTAAGCGGAGCTTATTAAAGGTCAAAATATAACTAGGAATTGCGTAATTTTTCAGGGGTCCGGATGTTTGTGAGACCAACTATTCTTGGTAATAGTATAGTTTCTATTCAAATCATTTTTTTATTCATAGCACGACGAAATAAAAACGACAGGTACCTAAGTAAGTAAAAAATGATTCAAATAAAGTGTGGACTGAAGAGTAACGACAAAAAATTTCATAAAGTGCTTTTTTGCATTTAAACACTCCATTTGGAGAAGAAGCACAAATTTATTACAAGACGTAACGCTAATGACGTCTGCAGAACTTTTATTACCTACCCGCCCACCTTATCATAATTTAATCTATGACCGCCGCCGCCTGTTCTGGCTCGCAGGTTTCGAAGCGCGCTGTTGTGTCCGAACCGTTGTCGAGGTGACATCTTTGCCGCCCGCCGTGCCGCGTGTGTATCGACATAACAAACAAAGTTTTATAAGACGTGTTATGTGTTGTGTTGTGATGTGTGATGTGTCAGTGACCCGGAAATGTTTCTGTGATATTTAAAATGGCATTGAAAAAAGATTTCGACCTGCCAAAAAGCATTTTCAAAATTAAATTACCTAAAAACGTGAAAATACAACAGGCGTTCGAAAAAGTCTTCAAGAAGAATCAATATACAAAAATTGTGCAGAGTTAATCGGTTTAAAATAGTTCTGTTTGGTTAAATGGCCGGTGAATTAAGGGCAAATATCAGTAGAAGTAGAAAATCTGTATCAGAACCACCCGATCACAATAAATCACCGAACTTTATAACGGACGAAACACAATTTATCGGTAGAGGTGACATAAAAACATCGACATCAATAAACAAACACAAGAGAAGCAGAAGTCGTAGTGGCAATAGAATAACTCCGTCTGCCCTCAGTCTATCGGATGAGGATTTTTATTTTGAATTAGAAGAATACGTGAAAGAAATGTCCGCGGCAAATACTAACGCCATGGATTCCGGCGCGGAGCCTGATGTTTGGAGTCAGTTACAGCAAAAAGAATCTGACTTGTTGTTAGCAGCAGAGCTTGGAAAGGCGCTTCTGGAGAAGAATGAGGAGTTGAAGAAGGAACAGGATAAGCTGAACGAGGAGTACTCCAAAAAACTCGAGGTGAGTGATTTTTTTTAAAAGGCGATGTGTAATGTGTTCTGAAATCAAATTTGCTGTTTTGAAAACAATATTTTTCTTTTGTTTTTAAAACCATGCATATTATGCAAAAATTGTTTTACAAACACCGTTCGAATAAGTTTACAAAATTTGTTTCGGATAGTTTACACGAAATTAAAGCTTTTTTGACTATACTCGTAGATATTAAAGTCTTTTATTAAATTCATGTACCTAGTAAGTTGTGTTTCATTTGAAATTTGAATGAAGACGAATTTATCCTTATTGGAAATTCTTTATGAATCTTGAAATGTACATATTTCTCTAGTAAATATGTAATTGTTAACATTTTCTAATTGTATACAGCATATATAATAAAATTTAAATTATTCTTGCCCATGAACATCTTCTAATATTTAAATAAGAAAAAGGAAAAGTGTGTGTGGACGTAAAATTTGCTTAGTAAAATATATTTAATTAGCGCCATTGACTACAAAGTACCATTATTGTCGTAATTATAAAAGTTAAAGCGGACATTTTAAACGGCCTTTTATAAAATATAATAGGATTAAGAAAGTAGAAAATAATTGTTTTTCATATAATATGATATAAAAATAAATTTTGCGCTATGGTGTAATTGAGAGTTAATTATGGTCACAATCGTTTTGACAAGATTTTTATGAGTAAGGGTTATCAGCCGATATTTGATGCATGCAGTTAAAAAATTGGTTTAAAAACTATTTTAGTAAACATGCCGCTGTCTGCAAAGATTGTCTGGTTTATTTTGTACTGATCTGGCTACTCTATGATAGTAAGTAGTTTTGTATTATAAGTAAAAATGGTTATAATTGTTGTTAAATTTTCTCTAAACGCCATTCCAATTATTGTAAAATGTTGAATTGGAAACGCACCAAGTTTTTATAGCAACAACGCGAAGGAAAACCGCGATCAATTCGCGGCAATTAATATACAATAAGTTCTTTATTTTTGTCAGGTTTTGAAAGTTGGCAATGAAAACGATCTTTTCAATGTTGCCAGCAGTTTTAATTACAGTCTAACACCAATATGCAATAGAGTGTTACCACAAGTAAAAAAAGGCGAATGGATTTGTCGTATTGTCTGTTCTTTTAATTGTTCATTGTATTGAATTAGGTCGTTTTATTACAATAGATTCGTATACAGATAATTTCCGCAGCTTATCTCGTCTAAGATCGGTACAGCGATGAATGGGTGAGGTTTATCGAGATTTTACGGTCACAAGACTTGTCTTTTAGTGCCAATATGATAGTGAAATAGGTCAAAGATCGTCAGTCTTGTTACGATTTATGATCGTTGTCAGTAACTTATTGTTTCCGACTTTTTATTATTTCTATTATTTGTAGTTTTGTGTTACTTCCTTGTATTTACTTTATCACATATGAACCTATTACTATGTCATTTATAAACGTATCGGTCGCTTAAAATCATTTTTTTATAAATGACTGAGAAGCAACAAATTTGTGAGCTGTTATCATCAGTAAAGGAGCGTATTATAGAGAACTAAAATTGACTTTTAGTTGGGTTTAAAGCACTTATAAATAAAATATATTTTTTAGAACATACTACGTTCTAAACTGGTTGAGACCTCAAAAAGAGTTCAGATTTCTACGTATGTGTCATACGATTGCCAATTTAGATGTTAGTGAAATACGTCCCTCTTTAACAAAAGGAAAGCTGACAAGTCGCTACCGAAAAACCTCTGCCGACATAACAGCTATAATTAAACAATGGCGCATTAAAAATATCTTTCTGTATTATTTATTACTAAAAATTCTAGTTTCTGTATTACTTAAAATTCTTCATATATTTTTAAATATTTTTTCAGGCTGTATAAAGTTTGAAACCCGCTCCGCATTCATACTTCACCCCCCCCCCCCCCCCCCCCCCTCCCATCTTGAGACATCATGCCAATATTGAAACAGTTGTATATTAAACTCATAACAATATTATCATCGTAAGATACCTTATCAACAACTGATGTATCATTCTGAGATGGAACATAGGTATTTCAAGGTGATTATATGCTCTCAATATTAGTAGACAGATTTCCTTTACTGAACATTTAATATTTATCCTGCAAAATTAACTTATCTCGGAACTCTCGGAAAAATATTGAATGCTGTTATTAGAACAATAATCACTTTTAAATCGAATAGGTGCATTCAATGCATAACCCAGCATTTATTAAGCATTCTAAACATTTAAATCTATACAGTTAATACTATTAATACTAATACCATTAAGAAAAAGGAATATTTGGTCAAAGAAAAACACTTTAAAACGGTCATTTTAAACGGGGAATAATTTTATCATCACGGATGTCGAGAGTCCGTTGTTGTTTTATGAAGGAGCTAACATTCACGCCTTATGTTTAAAGTTAACATCATTTTCGGGTTAAATTTGCCCCACACTAGGCCGGCGCAGCGTGATAAAATAAGGCTTACTCCAAGTGTAATAACACTGGTGATTCACCCCACGCAATGAGACCATTTTCTGCTACTTTTGTTTAATGCATTAATGAATATCTACGAATCCAATAAGAAATAGAATTTTGTGATGTGTTTTCAACTTGCAGAAATATAGCGAGGTTATAGTTTGGTTTATCCGTGCGTTACTCTGATGTTGCCGTCAGATAAAAATGAAGATTATTTTTATCTTCATTGTGTGTAAATCCGGGGATAAAATAAATATCTATCATCAATTTAAACTTAAGAAAAGTAATTTCAAAAGCAAGCAATACATTGTAGAGTTCAATTCAAATAGAATTTTAGACTAGAAAGGAAAGATTACGGCTATCATTATAGTCAACAAAAACGCTGGCCGTCTATTACTACATACATACATACATAAACTCACGCCTGTATTCCCCGAAGGGGTAGGCAGAGGTGCATTTCTGCACCCACATTTCGCCAGGTATGTATCAGTCCCACGTAATAGGGGGCGAGCCTATTGCCGTTTTTCGGGCACATTTCCAGACTCCGTGCTGTTACTGAGAATTTCCTAATGGAAAAACCCAATAACACTTTGCCCGACCCGGGAATCGAACCCAGGACCTCTAGATCGCACGGCACATACTTGTACCGCGAGACCACGAGGCAGTCCGTCTATTACTGGTTATACATAAGCATATTTAGAACGTGACACACTTGCGTAGGTCAATATGGCTTGTTTAACATATTATATCTGGTCGATCTTTTACTAAAAGTTATAGATATAGGCTTTTAATATACAAGTTAAATAAAATACACCTTTAAAAATATTATATGAAACAATGTGATTAATAACGGGACTGTAAGTTTTTCTAAATGCTACTTGTTGAATTCTTTGAAATCATTAACAGTCCTTATTCTTGTCATTAATGTACTGCATTCTTATAGCAATACTTGTTTGCAACTAATATGGCAATTAAGTACGTGACAGCTTGTTTTCGCAATTTGTTGAGATAAAAATCCGGACTCGATATATGTTTTTTACATTTGGAATTTATTTTCGTAGTTAACAATCAGCCAAATGACATATTGAGTGAAATTGATACGTTAGATACATTACTAATCGAATAAAAATATAGTTGACTAGCGGAGGGCTGAAGCTTCGATAGAGAGAAAAAAAAAAACAATCAGTTTTTTCCTTTACCAGTGTTTCTTTTACCTATATATCAAAAATCATTTAAATAGCTACTTTAGGCGTGTCCAAGATACTTGCGCTCCTATAAGTATGATGTCTGAAAGCTAAAATAAAATAATGGATTCTCAGCTGCTCTAATCAATTGTTTTGAATATAAATTCCGTTCGTATTTATCTGCCAACGTTTTTTCGAAATAACTTCACGTACGGCCAATAATCGTAAACTCATATCGACTTCCGTCATTCAGTGTTGCGAGCCTTTCAACGAGGATTACACATTCTCGCGTCGCACTCCGATATTTCATGCATTCCTGGTAGGTGCTATAAGATTTCATCATGGATAAGTGGGGAATTCTTGACGTCTATTGCGAATTACTAACTACTACACTACTAGGAACATTCTATCATTTCCTATTTACATTACATCGTGGACTATTCATAGCTACAAAATTTTCGCGTATGTGTTTTTTGTTTTGGTTAAATTTTATACCCTACGCTTTTTCATATGAACAAAAACCTAATGAAATATATCGAACCATTTCTTAAAATATATATATATATAGGTAAATATTAGAATTTACCCGTCTTAGAGTTTGTATATATCTCCATACTAAATTCTCTAAAATTAGTTCAGCGGCTTAAACGCGAGAGCGTTATAAATAAAGCCACTTTTGATTTTATAATATGTACTTAGGATGCAACTTGAAAAACCCTATCCATACTATATCTTTGACTTCATCCTTCATGACATCCTTCATGACCCTATCCTTGACTTCATATTTGTATGATGTTAAGTAATATTACATATTACGTTTTAACATTTGAAGAATGCCAAGTGATTCGACATTGTAATATATTTATAGGTCAACGGTTTTATCTAGACAAGGCGCGCCTAGGTCTAGAGCCGTTATGTGCGGCGTCGACCTAAATGCGATGATAAATTATCTCGGCTCGGGCGATCTGAACTAAGATCTCAGATTTGGAAATGTTCACGGTTGATAACACATTCTTGCGATGTTTAAATGATCAGCTTTTAATCTTAACTATGGTTCTGAGAAATTAGTCATGCGTTACTTTACGTTTGAAAAATTGTTTTTATTGTAAGGTAACGCCATCTTAGGACTTTACAGATAAAATAATTTTATATATGAAATGTAACTAAGCAGTGATGGCTTCGAGGTTTAGGCGCGCGGTCGAGAATTTCGGCGGTCGCAGGTTCAAACCCCAGGCACACCTCTGACTTCTCGAAGTTATGTGTGTATTCACAATGAATTATCACTTGCTTTAACGGTGAAGGAAAACATCGTGAGGAAACCTGCACACCTAAAAGTGCTTAGGAATTTCTTAGGTGTGTAGTCCGCCAACCTGCACTAGGCTAGCGTGGTGAACTAAGGCCTAAACCCTCTGAGTTGTAGAGGAGACCCGTGCCCAGCAGTGGGACGTATTTGGGCTGATGATGAAATGTAACTACATAACTGCTCATTGGTGGGCGCAGTCCTCCGTGGTTGTGAGGTGATAAGCCTCTGGCTGCCTGAAAAATATTTGTATCAGCTTGAATTTTGGTCCGACACCCAGTTCAGACTATTACGTAATAGAACAGCTTGTCGAGCTGGAGACCCCGAATACCCCTTCCTGTCTCTGAAACCCTCCCCACCTCTACCAAATCCCGTAATTTGAGCTTAAGGCGCTTAGCACTTGTTGAAAAAGGAATTATACCGAAGACAGACATATAGTTTGTGAGACTGAAATGTATGTCGTTGTTTATTATACTAGAGTTTAGTGACTAAACATATCTTAAAGTACATATAACTCATAACAAAATTATAGCTGTTGCCTTATTTTATTGTAATTTGAATCGTTTCAACTAAGTCGTCATTTTATTTGATTCGCACTCGTACCAGTTGCCTGTGCCTGTGCCTGTGAACATTACTGTACGAGTAAAAAAGTGTGTTTTTACGTGTCCTTAGGGTATTGTCTATTACCCTATTACGCGTGTCGTGTCAAAAACTACTTAGGGAGTGGCAATTATTACTTATTATGCATGACAATTGGGGACAAATTAATGTATTGTTTGACGTATTTGTAAATTTAATTGCTTATTTTAATGTTTAATGATATGTATACGAAGGTTATTCAAATTGTTACGTCATTGGCTCAGTGGTTATGTATGTAGGGCGTGAGCAGCAAAGCTCTGGGTACAAATTTTAGGCCAAGGGGCTCATTTTTAATATTCTCTTCATTTCTTTTCATAATAATACATGAATGACTATTACAATCATATGGTATAACGAGACACAAATGGGTCTTCTGAGATAGTACCGATGAGATAATGGTTTCATAGAAAATCGGCGTAAGCAACAATATTGCATTTTAGCCGGTAATTGAGATTGCTGGTGCTGGTGGCTTAATTGAAAACAATTTATAGTCCACGACACATAACAGAAATTTCTTGTGGTGAACTTGCAGGTGTTCAGTTTTCCAACGATGATTTCTTTCGCTGGTAAAGGACATGGTAATTTATTAAGTATAAAATTGAAAAGTCTTTGGACAGTTGAGACGGTATGTTCATAAAATTCACGTTTAATCTTTTAGAAAATTCAATAAATTTAAACATTAATGTTGTAGAAACTGAAGCGTATGTAGTTCAATTCATGAACTGTTACGATTACAAAAATACTTCATCATCAAGTGTTACAAATGAATTGAATTTTTCGGTTTGACCTTGTGTGTAAAAATATTTAGGTCAGCCAGCCGTTGGGTAAAAGTTTACATTAGTTGGAGTAAATTTATAACGATTGGGTAATATTTCTACTGGACAGAAAACTAGTATTACTGGTATATTACTTTATGTAAACCACTCACCTTAAATTATAATATAGTAAGCTTTAATAAAATAAATAAAGTAGGAGATTCTAGTGTGTTCTTCTGTTTTGTCATCTCTTTTAAAAGTTAATGAACACACACAGAATTTACTTTTATGAATCTCGTACAGTTGAATTCAGAAATTAAGAGATACTGCATTCTCAAAAACACTCACATCTTGTGTATCAAGGCGGATGCTAGAAGAGCATAAAGAAAGTTTACTTCACATCAGTTGTATCTCTTACTAAGGTATTAACTCAAGTCAAGCTGGCACTAAATACAACAAGTTCATATCATGAAACTAATAAAACGCTGATCATTTTGTGTCATGAACCCCTAGATCGGATGTTGCCATTCAACCAAATAGATTCGGTCAATATTACACGTAGTATAGAAACGAACGGAATAGTTACCGTTAGTGATTCACGTTCGGACAAAGGAAAACGAAGGATTGCCGCTTTATTTTTTGTACGATTTGTGTGAACGTGCTAAATGTTTGTCGTCACTGTTGTGAAATGTTCCGATAACACTTAATGTGTTGTGGCGAATTCGATTATATTTCATAATTGATTCATTGCCTGTTTCGTATGTTAGTGTATTTTTTTATATTCTGAATTATTGGAAATAATAACTTATTCTGATATTCATTCAGTTTATTTTTTTAAAACTGTGGCATCGAGATTCATAGATGCATTTATAGATTGCCAAAAACAGAAGTCTCATTTTTTGTTTGTGTATTAACTCCTATTGCTTGAAACTCATGATGCATTAAGACTTGTTTTTATAAGAGGGAATCTTCCTGTATAAAGAAGATTCATTAAGTTATTTTGTTTCTAAAAAATCTACGCATTCAGTGAGCAGGCGATATTCAACGCAACCGAAGTTTACTTTCGTCGGTTTCTCAATAAAATAAACTATTAAATACTTAACCTTTTCAACAGCAGAGACGAGTATATCATTTGGTTTCGGCTTTTGTATCCATAATTGAAATTTAACAGAGCTACCGTACAATGACTTAGAGAAGTTTACGGCGAAGTGGTAACGAATTGTGCAAATTAATGAAGAGGCTTGGATCCAATATTGGAACCATTTGGGCCAACTAACTAGTAAGAAAATCGTTTGCAAGCTGTGATCAGAAATAGTACTGAACATACAGAGCAAATGCCACGTTAACTGTGTAAGCGCAGTGTTCCGCGTCCAAATTATTGACGACCTCATAAAGTTCGCAGCAATTTTATGAAAAAAAAGCCAAATCCAATTTGCACTGGGTATCTGAAAATGATGAAAGAAGATGATCTGAAAAGCCTATATTTATTTATTTATTTATTTCTCATTTTTTTTCTTGTTTTATAGAAATATTTTTGCTAATGACCACACTAGATTATGCCTGTATTGTTGCTCTGTTTTAAGTCTTATTATACAAAACTTCATAGTTATATATCGAACATTTTCAACGTGTATCAATAAGGACGCTATAAGCTTTAGTTGGAATACTAATAACACATAACTTATCATAATTAGGTACATTAATAATGATTGCGATTTTTATAATTAATCGTGAAGGACTAATGATCATTAAATATAATTGTTTTTTTTTTGGATAATTCTTAATTAATATTATATTAATAATCATAATAGTAAATTGGCAACTAGATTTTTCATTTTTTACTTAATTAAAAATAAATATCATCATCATCATCAACTGCAAGAGGTCTTGCATGTCTTGTTTCTTCCACCACGCTGACCTAAAAAAATCTTAGAAATCTTTAGGTTTCCTCACAATGTTTGCCGTTAAAGTACGTAATAATAACTTCCAAAAGGTAGAGGTGTTCGCCTGGGGTTTGAACTCGCGACCTTTGTGGATTATTGCCGAAGTAAGTAATTTCTTGTAACAATCCGTTTTGCTTAAGTGATGTTAATTTTCCCGATGTTTACCGAGTGTAGGCAAACGCGACCTCCCGGTGGACCGGTTTGGTGGGTTCTTAGTTTATGGCCCTCTGACTTCCTCCCAGTCAAGAGTGCCGCGTGTTTGACCTCACGGAAATATTCGTTTGCAGTGATTTAAATTAGCTGTCTGGGACACGATAACGTTTGTGGGTTATGTTCTGAAGATCTTCTGAAATCCTAGCATTATCTTCGTCTATTGTAATATGAACTTTTTATTATTCTTTTTACTTTGTTTTTTTTTCTTCTTTTTGTGGGTTTACCTTTTTTGTTTCTCCTTATTATAGTTTCAGTTATTGTTATAGTTTAAATACAAAATTGTTGTTCTTTTTACTTCTTTTTTGTTTACGCTTTTACCTTTCTACATCTCCCTTTTGTAAATTAGGTTGTTCCGAAAATTTTGCAGTTAGTGATAAAACCGGCTAGGTATTACCACACTAAGTCTTAAGTGTATTTTATTTTGTACTATTCATTTTTTTTAACGATATTCAATATGGCGTTTATATAAATAAAAATTAAAAAATATTTTCATTACTTAGGAGGAGTAACGGGATTACAGTACTTTTTGTGTCACGGTATGCCTACAGTTTGAGTATATACATACATCCTTACTAATATTATAAATGCGATTGTAACTCTGTCTGTCTGTCTGTCTCGCTTTCCTGCTAAAACTACTGAACCGATTTAAATGAAATTTGGTACACAGATAGTTTGGAGCCTGAGAAAGAACATAGGCTACTTTTTATTGCGGAAAAGGGGTTTTAAGGGGTTGAAAGGGGGGATGAAAAGTTGTATGGAAGTATTATCATTTTTAAAGCTAGAAACTTGAAACTTATTTTTTAGGCTGTTGATTAGATATAAATAAATATGACATTCAAAGTATGTAAAAAATTACCTTTAAGGGAGTAAAATAAAAATAGGGGATGAAAGTTTGTATGGAAATTCGTCATTTTTGAAGCTAGAATGATGAAACTTTTTTATATGGCTTTTATTACATCATATATATGATTAATAAGAATTATATTAAAAGTTTTTTTTAAATCCCTTAATCCCTTAATATGTTATAAATGAGAAAATAACTATATGACTGTTACGCTTTCACGCCTTAACCATTTGACCGATGTGAACGATTTTTGGTATGGACATAAATGGGACTCTGTGGAATAAAATGGACTACAACTTATTTTCTTTCTGAACCCAACCCTGTAGTCTACGCGGACGGAGTCGCGGGCAAAAGCTAGTGTTATATAATAATGTTAAAAAATCTATAAACTTCCTAGAAACTTGCACGTTTTAAAGTCAATAAGTCTTGTGACATTTAAAAGACTTTACAGCCTTCATAGTCTGAGATGTTAGTCATACCTCAGTATAAATAACTTAGGGTTACCTTACCTTACCTTGATCATGTCTGCTTTTAACTGTATCGTGGCGCAGTTGGCTAGACACCAGCTTGCGAAACGAGTTCGATCCCCGCACCGAGATAAATGTTTGTGTGATCCTCAAATAATTGTATCGGGTCTGGGTGTTTGTTAGACCTAAAAGACTCGTAGTTTCTGACACTCACGATATAAGACTCGTGTCTTTGTGTTGGGTTAGAACTAAGTACGTGACTGTTGGGTGTATTTATTTATTATTATTTATTGTCTACAACAGACGGTTGGTAACAATATAAAAGTGCAACTTAAACATTTACGAGCGTATCGTGAGGCCGATTCATGGCTCTGGGCATTTAATATAAGTGGGTTACACACTTTCCGCGCTTTGGCTTGTTCACAAATTCGCCATTGTTTCCAATCTATTCCGGTCATGCGATCGTTTGGTCCTCGAATTTGTCGTGTCCTCGGATAGTTTTAGAATATGATTGTTCTTCCGTGACCCAACTTTCTTTTAAAACTATGGCATATATTCGTGTAAGTATTTTATTGACTGCCTCTTCCGTTCCGTCTTTGGGTAACGTTTCTTATTATTGGTTACCTGTAGAAAGCCTGAAAATGTGCCATTTGATTACAAACATCACACATTATTAACTCACTTACGTCCCACTGCTGGGCACGGGCCTCCTCTACTCCTCCTACTCTACGGAGCTAAATTGAGAGGGTTTAGGCTAGTACTACGCTGTCCTAGTGCAGGTTGGCGGACTACTCACCTAAGAAATTCCTAACTCCTCGAGGCCATCACTATTTTTGAGATTACATTGGAGTTAAATCATCTACCATGGATAACCAGGGTTTGAAAAAAAAACTTTATTTTCCCCCTTCTGTAATACCAGTATGAGTGTGTATAGATGGATATGCAGATGTAGTCACGATATTAAATTGAAGCTATCCTTGATGATTCCCATGCGAGCTGTGTCTTGCCCCTTTTAGGGCTTCCAAGGTGAACGAAGCCATGTGAATTCATTTCGTTTTTTCCGCTAACCTGCCAAAAACTTCGGCTTACGGCGATCCCTTGGGTTTATCTCGTAAGTCTTCTTACAAGGACTTTAGTAAATTGTATACGGTCTTGTAAGAAAACGGAGCTCGAGTTTCAGGTGAATAATTTTAAAGATATTCTATCAGAAATTATGAGAGACATTTTAGTCGTAACAACAATTATTAATTAAGGAAACAAACTTGTCATCAAAGATATAACTCAACATCAGTCTAAATTCAAGCGATTTTATTGGAATATTTAGTAATCGCATCGTTGGTTCTGAATAGAAGGTTCTAGACACGTGAGTACTGAACAATACAAAACGAGGAATTATGAAAAATCATCGCAAAAACCCCAGTCGCTTTCGGTTCGTCATTGGCGCTGCATCATCAAACGTTTTAAGGCCGTGGTTAGAATATCTTATTTCAAAGTTGTACTGTTGCGGTTTGCACCTAGCGCTGAATTTAAACACTGATTCATATCATATTAAAATAGATTGACAGCCGTGCAGAGTTGTGTAACCAGTGAATTCGATAATTTGTGCTCGAATGTTTTTTAGGGGCGCTTTTAATTTTTTTATGAACTACTGATTTTTTAAATTTGAATTTCAAATAAGTTTCCAGATTCAAGGATTTATTATGTAATGAGTTATTATGTTTTTTTTAAAGATAAAGATTCGAAAACTGGCGTAGGATGGACTTTAAAGACAAAATAAATGAATAAATAAATTGCACATTTGTTTTGCACTTTATTTTTCAGGGCAAAATAAATTGCATATTTTTTTTACATACTAAGGTTTTATTTTTTTAGTCTTAATATATTTAAGTGTATACCACTTCAAACAGAAGTTAAATTTCAACATAAGTAAAGTTATGTACGTTATCTACAATTCCGCGTTACTTTCGTACTTTTACTTTCTATTACGCACGGATTAATTATCAAAACGTTACAGTTTGATATATCATCAATCAGCTTTTATATAATTTTGTTTGACATATGACTCTAACTTCGGTAGCAAAGATTGAGTGCATTAAGATGTAAGCCCACGCACAGTAATCTTGTTAGATAACTTTTTACTTGACAGTTGATGTAATTACATTGAGAAATCATTAAAAATAAAATAAAATTGTATATTTTGAAGTCGTGATAGCCTCGAGGTTTGGGCACGCGGTCGAGAATCGCGACGGTCGCGGGTTCAAACCCCAGGCACACCCCTCTGACTTACCGAAGTTATGTGTGTATTCACAATGAATTATCACGTACTTTAACGGTGAAGGAAAACATCGTGATGAAACCTGCCCACCTAAAAAAGTTCTTAGTAATTTTTCCGCCAGTCCGCCAACCCGCACTAGGCCAGCGTGGTGGACTAAGGCCTATACCCTCTCAATGGTAGAGGAGGCCCGTGCCCAGCAGTGGGGCGTATATAGGCTGATAATGATGAAACATTTTTTTTCCTGAAGTAAGCGGCAAAAATGGGGACAAGAAGACTATATGGTAGGCATAGATGGAAGGCTAAGAGGATAATAAGTTTTTCATCCTTGTTAGGTTAATTATAAACTGCTTAGTTCGTCCCATGGCAAAAATAGGCGGTATGCAATCGAGAGGTATCTAATTAGGCAAAATTTATTGAGTTTCCTGTTAAGAGTCAGATGAACGGTAAAAATCTCAAGATGACGTGAAAACACACTGACAAATAGTGTAGAATAATGATTACATTGTGTAAAGATTGAGTACAGATTAATATGCATACATGACGAATGAAGACAAGAAATGCAACTATCACTGCTTGTACTAAATTCCAAGTTACATGGCTACCTGTTCGTGTATCTTTTGACAAGGCTGATATTACGGATGATGAGATGATAGCGTTATCATTATCAGAGGGAATACAGGAGATCGATAGAGTGATAGTATCCGTTGTGGTTATTATATGCACGTAGTTTGGTATTTGATGATGTAGAATATTTTTTATAGAAGATATCGAATTATTTGTTAGGATTAGAACCAGCTAATATTTTGTAAACGTGTAATTGTAAAAACTATTTTGATTGTCTACGTCTTACTCTTAAACAGCTCATTTGATTTTGATTAATTTTAGTACGAAGACAGATGGCATTCACAGATAACTTTTTGTATGAATTTGAACCTGGGAGGACAGTTGTTTAATATGAATAATGAATAATCCGGTATGTTTTTGAGAAATAACATTTGTGTAATGATGACAGATCAGCGTTTCAATCACCGCAATTAACCCACAGTTGACCAGAATTGCGTATTACACATTGCCCTTCTGCCCTAAAAGTGTGAAACTAGTCCCCAAATACTACTTTTACTTATAATTAATTCTTACATTACAAACCAGAACTTAAGCACATAAACTAGTTCAAGTTAAGTAACGTGCAGTTGACATGTCACATTAATTAATTGATCTCAATTACCCAAAAATTATGTAATATTACTTATTGGAAGCGAAGGGTGACCCCAGAAAAATATGGCCTGGATTTAGAGTGCCGGAAGCTGTTAAATAGAAGTGTCAACTGAAAGCAGTTCACAGCGATAAGACGTATTAAAATCATTATTTTTTGTCATTAACTAATTTGTGGCCTCTATCTTCTAAAGTCCACTCAAACATGCATTTTGTAGATCTTCTATCTTCTTTTGTAGTCAAGCCTTATTTAAGAACAGTATTTTTATGATAAACTCCGGATAAATGTTAGGTTCCACAAGGATACAAATATATTAAAATTGGTTGAGAATAGCTCGCATTTTATGATGTAAATATGATATTGATGACCCAGGCTACAAGATTTAGGAACCCAAATAATCAATATCGTTCGAAAAATCAATGTTTCCGACTTAAACAATTCGCCATCGGAGTGGTGTCTAAGTGAGAGTGCAAACGTCACGGATCGAGGTCTCGACCTTGTGTCAGAAGTAGTTTAGCGAACAAATCCGGTGCAGTTTTAAACTATTCAACTACTTTAATAATAATCTTTAACATGCTTTTAATACATTGGTTTGCACTAGCGATTGTTCCGCTGTGAGTTTTCTATGTGAGTTTTGATATTGGATTTGAGATTACAAATTGAAATCGTGAAATTTGATTCGGATTTAGCTGTATTAGAACAAATGTTGGATGACCCAATATTTGCCGTCGATCAATTTTGATTGTAATTCAAGTAACATGATTTTTATTCAATCGTTAAGAACTTTTTGATTTGTATTGTTTGTAATGAATAAACTCACTTATAAAATCCTATTTGCATTGTCTAATTTAAGGCTATATTAATCGATTTAATTTATAGAAACTAAAACTCACAATTACATTTAATCCTAAAGAGTTGCATTTTTATTTTTTTGAACTTTAGGCACTCGAGAATTAGCAGATGGATTTTTTTACATAGCGTATTTATTATATATATATGGGATACCTATCTTCACGCTATGACCTTTAGTGATTATAGTCATTATGTATAAATTGAAAGCAACTAAATTTTAATAAAATTTATTAAAAATCATACTTAATAATTTAAAGCAGAAATTTTGTATAGTGGATAAAATGGAGACAGCATATATGCCAAACGCATGATAAAACCCACCTGTGATATTGTTCTAGAAGGTGAAATACGTGTGTAATCGAGGGAGCATGTCATGACGGCCAATTGGTCGAAAAGTCCGCTTTACGCACGATCTCACGTTACACACGGCTTAACTATAAACTGTTTTATTATCCAATTAGTGGTTGGGCAACTACCACGTGTTTTAAGAGAAAATTACTGTTTTAATTGAAAATATACCTTATTTCAAAACAATGAAGTTTAATTTATTACGATCTACCGTCTAAGGAATGCAATTTTAACACCCGATACAGTTGAATGATTCGGGGTTGTATTTTTGTTGTATTTACGACCTTATCGAAGACCATGAGGATTTACGTCTAAAGTTGCATAATATTCAATGCTGAGCTATTTTAGGTCTTATGTTATTGAGTTAAGGCGTGTATGTAGGTTTTTATAGCTTTCATCAGGTGATAAATGATTGTTAAAGATACCTCTTAGTGTTATAATAAGGTTAAAAGTTTAGGGTTGTGGGACGGAAGCTTTTTTTATATACAGGCATAGCAAACAAACAATACAGTACTGTTTTTTGGTTCCGCAGCATAATCGTGCGGTGTGCAATACAGAGGTCCCTTCGATTCTCCGGTCAGAAAAGTGTTTTTGAGATTTTCATATTAAATGTTCAACAGAAGCTAGTGAATAGTCAAAACATTCTGTATTTTATTTATTCCACAATTTACATTTACACGTAGTCCTTATCTATACAAATGATATTTGATAAGGATCTTATAAGCCTTTTCAAATCGCCATAGAATGTACTCTACTATCTAGTTACGGAGTCTACAAACTGGATGATGTGCGTGAAAACCGACATTGGCGCGCCCTTCATTACGTGGCCTTAAAACACAGTTGGCGAAAGATGTATATAGAAATACATCAATTTCTATCTCTTCAGGGTTACATTCATAAATCTATATACATATGTAATACATATTATGAATGTAATTTAATCCTAACCCAATCTAACTTCGCTTTGTTTATTTTTGTTCAGTTTCTTTATCTATAAAATTACAAGAAAAGGTCGTTGAATAATACAAGATATCAAATTGCACAAACACTAGTACAGGACTTGAAGCGAAGTGTCAAGTGTGATTGCGCCACGAGATGTCCACACGATGGCATTCGATAGACATTATCCGTGTTATCGATTCTCCACGCAACTCACTACAGTTTTATAGTTGTTAGCAATTTTATACATGTACACCAGTGGCGCTACTTCCATAGAAGCCCAAAAGCCCAGTTTGCCTTTTAAAATTTTACATAATAATTTTTAGGCTCGAAATCTTTATTTAACTAAAGCAATTTGTTAAATAAAGACACCATAATAAGCAAATATAAACTAGAGATCACACAATTAACGTTTAACGCTTTTGGGCTTCTATGGAAGTACCGCCACTGATGTACACTTGTATTCCGGAAGGTATTGGAAGTACACACCTATATTTCGATCATTACTTAGGAATTAAATTGAACTTAAAATAAATTATAGCAAGCCCATTGCCTGTTTTCAGGCACATCTGAAGAGTTGGCGTGCTTACGAATTGCGTAACAAAAAAAAGACTCGAAACATAGGCTGAAACTGTGATAAAATATATTGGCAAGCCAATTATGATTCATTTGTCCTAATTATTAATCTTGCGGTATAAGTTTGTGTTGTACTATCTAGAGGTCCTAAGTTTGATTCTTGGGATTGGCGACGTGATTTTAGGTTTTTACATTTGGAAATTCTCAGTAGCAAAATACTTTTATTTGTTTAGTTCAAGTCAGTTAGAGATTATAAACTCGGTCAACACTCGAGACGTCGAGACATGGTATTTTTACTTTATGGGCCCGCTACGGCAGTAAGTCAAGAATTATTTGAATATACCGTTTCTCGGTAAATGGTCGTTGTTGGTTTAGTAAGAAATACTTAATGTTTGAGCAAACAGCTTCCTTGAAGTTACGACTGTAGCTATATATTTTTTCTAAAAATAAGAGTTGTCAAAGAATTATGCACGAATGTCTGAAGGTTTTATAATAATGGACCTGTTTATATTCATACCGATTTTAAGGATTTCATATATATATTTAAACCTTTATTTATTCCTTAATAATAGTTACATTCTACAATTTATTTAAGCAACAAACAAAATTTTTCTTATACAATATTTAAGTAGTAGGTATATTATTTTTTAATTTTTTTAATCAATAAGATTATTATTAAGGACCTCTCCACGAGTAAAGGCCTCCTCCATTCTTCTCCACGTGTCTCGATCTTTTGCTTTATTTGTCCATTTATTTCCAGCTTTATTAATAATTTCATCTAACCATCTTTCTTTCGGTCTTCCTCTTTTCCTTTTATTGTTAGGTCCCGTCCAAAGAGTCACTATTTTAGCCCATCTATCATGTTGCATACGTGCTAAGTGGCCAGCCCACCTCCATTTTAATTTCATGCACTGTTCTCAGGGCTGGGCAAAATACATGCTTTGCTTTAATTGAAATACAAATTACAAAATACTGTATCGCAAGTAATTAAAATACGAAATACAAAATACATTTAAGTAAGGTATTTGAAATACAAAATACAGTATTTTAGCTATTTTTAATTGAAATACAAAATACAAATTACAAAATAATGCATATTTATTTGTTTTGGAATAAATTTTTTTTTGAAGGCGGTTTTTGTTTTGTTATTGCAGGTCCTGATGAGCACAAACTTTATACTAAATGAAGGCTAAATGTATTTTAATAAATGTATTTTGAAGCCTCGAGTATTTGAAATACTAATTACAAAATACTTCGGCTTCACGTATTTGAAATACAAATTACAAATTACATTTTAAGAAAGTAATTAAAATACAAATACAAAATACGTATTTGTATTTCAATTACAAGTAATTCAAATACTGCCCAACCCTGACTGTTCTAGGGCATCTATGACATTTGTTATATTCCTAATATCTAAGGATTTCATATATCGACTCTTTTATTTTTGTTATTTCAGTCTTTAAATTCATTTAAGGGCAAAAGTCAAGATTGACTGATTGATCGATAAAGGATGGATTCTATGTGGAGGAAGGAAAACTTCGTAAGGAAACCTAAATGCCCAATACCTTTCTGATTCATTGTGAAGTAATTGATGATTCATTGTGAATACACAGTACACACATAACTTCGAAAAGTCAAAGGTGTTTGAACCTGCGACCGCTGAGATTCTCGACCGCATGCCTAAACCTCTAGGCCATCACTACTTGTCAACAAGACAAAACGTATATTGGTGATATTTAAGTTAAGTTTCGGTCTAAAAATCGAACTTGGGTCCTCTCTCCGCAGTCTACTAACCAAGGCAGATAGATGTCAACTGCCCACAATGCTGCATTCAAACAAATGATGGAGTGAGGACCATAACAAAATAAACAGGTTTTACGTACACTAAGGTTTATACGCCTTTGTTACGTTACGGTATGCTCCGCTGAATATGACATTGCAGACAATTTTGCCGATCTTGTGTAAGTTTTGAACACAAAAAATCTGTAGACGTTGCTAAGAAATATTGAGTATTTAAAAGAATTAATTTCAATGCTAATTTGTCTTGTTTTGAGAAAGATAACGATAACGCTGTGGTGCGGGGTAGTCTAGGTCTAAATAACAACTAATTGTAAGTCGTGGCTTCGAACACAAGGGACATATTACTGAATCTGAAGTTCTTATACGGGTGTACACAGATCTTGATTGAAAACTAAACTAGGTTATAGATTAGGTGATTAGGAAAACGTCATTTTTCGGGATGTTTTATAGAGTCAATGTGTTTGGAATCTCCGTAGCTACATATGACCAGTCTTAGTTTTTAATCACGGTCTGTTTTTACGGTTTTGTAAATTAGTATATACCAATTTATTGAAAGCCTGGCGTAAGAGGTTTCTAGTAGAACTATATTAAGTATAAATAAGTTCAAGTTATATAATATTATTGATTTATATTAGTTCTGACATCATTTCATAAAATTTACACTATTCTAGGCTATTAAGATCGAATTTTTGTCTGTGGCAGGTTCCCAAACTCTTTTGATAGATTTCTTTTCATAGACCACTTTCAAAATTTTGATGGATCCGGTGGACCCTTTGCAGCTACAAAACAAGACGCGTTGTACTGATTATGGAATATAAATTTTTTACAAGTAACAGTCGCTGGGCTTCTTTAAATATTATCTGCCTATATTGATAGGAGAAGTCAAGCCAACATTTTAGTTCGAAATCAAATTAATTTTCATGGACCCCTTACCTTACGATTGTGGACCCCCCTTTTTTTTTTCACGCCCACCGTATACCCCCGTCGAATCTCCCGTGATTTTCTGGGGTTCCACCTGGACCACTTTGGGAATTACTGATTTAAACTGTTAAATACCGCATGTAATGGTCATATTGCCGTGACAATGTTAAATGTGTGTAGACGTATGATTTCGAATAGCTGTTAGCAGATCGCGTGGGCGAAATAGGAATTCCTATGTAGATTTATACACAATCTGCATGTGAAAACGTTAGATTCCGCACTGGCACGACACTTTTACGCTATTTCTGTTACGTGTAATTCATGGTTCTGAAATTGTGTAGTACAGTTATGTACGGGCCTCATCGTCGGTTGCGAAGGATAAGGTCTAAGTCCACTGTTCTGGCTTCTCCCTGTTTTGTGGACCTAATGGCGCAGTTGGCTTGCGAAACGAGGGGCCGAGGGTTCGATCCCCGCACCGAGGCAAATGTTTGTGTGATCCGCAAATATTTATGTTGGGTCTGGGTGTTTGTGAGACCAAAAAGTCTGTCGTAGTAGATCAGAACTACGTATGTGACAGTTGGGTGTATTTAAAAAAAAAGACGCCTTAAAATGCTTATTAGGATTTGAAGAGGACGTAAATCCAAACAAAAATGTTGGCTTAAGTGCGATTGAAACTTAGACAACAATTTTTATATTGGCAGCCCCGTGACGCAGTTGGCTAGATACCAGATTGCGAAACGAGAGGCAGCAGGTTCGATTATAAATGTTTGTGTGATCTACAAATATTTTTGTCGTTTGTGAGGCCGAAAACTCACCTGTAGCTTCTGATACCCGCAACGCAAGAATTGTATCTTAATATGGGGTCAAAACATTGTAATCGACTGTTGTGTGTATTTATCTATTTGAAATCTTTAAAAATAAGTTAAAGCACTAATACGTTAATATGATAAAGGTCTAAATAATTTAACTTTAAAGGTAGTATGATTTTCGATCAAAAAACAAGTTATACACATTTAAATGCAATCTATTTATAGTTCAATACAGCATGCTTCTGGTGTACTAAAATAACATTGTATTTTGTATAAGTGTTTGGTCGGTTGCAGTAAGACCTTCATTGCAGTGTAATTAATACCGAAGCGGCGATCGCTTTCACCAAACGCTCGGCAATGCGAGCACGTCCGTCGAATTGTTTGTTTGTCATTATGTTATGCTATAAACATAGTAACTATTGAGATATACAATATATGAGTGTGTGAGTATGATTCATCATTTTTTTACCTATTGGCCGACACTCCGTCTAGGCGTAATTTTATACAAAAGTGAAACAAGTTTTTTCTCAATCTAAAGTCAAGTCTATACAAAAATCATTAAATTTGGTATTTATTATTAAGTATTTTATGAGTACATTCATTTCAAGATAGAGAAGTACAAATCTTACCTCTTTATAGCATTAGGATGTACCTACATATATATTATATGATACATTAATTTTTGTCAGTGGCTGCGCGCACATTAATTATAAATTTTGTCAGTCCACGGTAAAAAAAATGCATAATGCATATTATAGCCTTGTCTGTCTCTTATCTGAAATCCATTCTTTAATTAGGAAAAATTATCGACCATGTGGTAGTAGTCATTGTTGGAGATTCATATTTGTAATAATCAAACAAAAGCGATTAAGCGATTAGTCACGAAGCCATCAGGCTTTTACGCAAGCAAGCAAAATGTAAACAATATCTAAAAATGTTGATTTAAAGTACCAGTTAATATTAAACAGATGTTAAACAGAAGTTTATTGGATGATGTGAAATAACTGATAAATAAATTGATTATATTAATAAGAATGGTTTCAAGTGGACAGTCAAAGATAAGATATGCCTTTAATAAAATATCTAACAATTGACACACCTTTCGAGTTTATCTGACGTCACTGTCACAAACTTGTGGAATGTACAAAACGTGGATATCATTGTGTTATATTGTCAAAATACTATGGAGAGTAAAGGTAAGGAGTGTAATCTCCCATAGTAGAAAATCGAAAAAAGCGTTCAGCGGTCAGCGTAAATAACCGTTCAAAAACCTTCCAGAATGGCGCTGGTGTAGACAAAGGAAATGGTATGAATTTAATATTATTGTCGACTAAAGTAGGTATTTATTGAAAATGCCAACTACTTGTGTAGTACAAAATAATGTAGTAAATATAACCTTAAAGAGTTATTATGAAAAACGCGAGTAGCTAGAGTGAGTTTATATCCTGATCTGTGAATAGTACGTTTATTGATTTCCGCTTCCTTTAAAGTTTATGGGTCTGATGCTAATGTGGCGCCCCCAATTTAAGACATTTTGACGGACACTTTTGCATGTACTAGATTACACTCCTTACCTTTACTCTCCATACAAAATACGAACCTACGATAGTCATTTTAATAAATTTATATTTAAAAATATGACTTAAAGTCCATTAAAACTGATTTCAGATCTTGAGCTCCTGGGTCAGGCAGTGTCTTTGAGTTTTTCAGTAGAAAATCAGAATCAGCACGGAGTTTTGGAATGTACCCAAAAAACGTCAATTGGCTCCCCCAAATTTAAATTTAAAACATTACTGGATAACATGTGGAGAAACCCATTTCTGTCTACCCTTTTGTGAGTGTGTGGGTTATTGTTTATCAGCTGTCTATCATTCTGTGTATAATTAATGGTCGCAACTTCTTCAGCACAATTCAAGTCCGTTGAATAGTCAACACAAGCTTCTATAAAAGCTTCCGAATGTTTTGAATGTTCGTTGCCATGGCAATGAACCATTTTTAATGATTTATTTAGCCTAAAACGAAAGCCACGCTTCTTATAAATTACCTGACAAGACATGACATATTGACCCAATTTTACATGAATTTTCTGTATAAATTCGCCTGATTTAGTACAAACGCATTTTTATATATTTGCATATACGTTCCATTGTTAGACTGGTGGTAACTCTGTTTTATGCTTACCATTAAACATTATAGTGTGTTGAATTGTTCAGAATGGTTAGATTTTGGCTGGTCCTGTTATGATATAATTATAATTTTTAATTAATTAATTTAATTTAGGCAATAATGAAATTTTCAATATCTTTTCAAATGGCTATAAACATTATCTTTTCAAAAATTTTGCGGTTTGTCCATGGCATATGTTTTCATACGAAATTAATCAATACCATCAGCCCATATACGTCCCACTGCTGGGCATGGGCCTTTTCTACAGCTGAGACGGTTTAGGCCTTAGTCCACCACACTGTCGTAGTGCGGGTTGGCGGAAAAATTAATAACCTATGTACATAGTAATCTCTGTCTCAAGATCAATCTAAAAAGCAAACCAATTGAAATAAGTCATTTATCAATCAAACATTCATTGGTCGATAATTACGATCTTCTCGTATATAGATATTTTATCTATATTCTATTGAAGGATTAGTATTAAATAAATAAATACTAAATTATACACCCAATGTCACATACATAGTTCTGACCCCACATTAAGATACGAGTCTTGTGCCGTGGGTATCAGAAACTACGAGAGACTTTTCGGTCTCACAAACACCCAGACCCGAAACAAATATTTGTGGACCACACAAACGTTTGTCTCGGTGCGGGGATCGAACCCGCGGCCTCTCGTTTCGCAAGCTGCCGTCTAGTCAACTGCGTCACGGGCCTGTCATTTTTAGGAGTATTGACCATAATACTGGCCGTATAAGCCAACATAAGGCGTATGTTAGTTGTGCTGTACGAAATACGACTTGAAGTAAAACGTTACATAATGGTTAAAAATCACGTAAATACGCGCTGCAGCTGGCGTGTTTCGACTATTGTTAATCAGGAAAGGCCCGTTCGCGTGCCGCATTCTGAATTCTTAGCCAGCGCGCCGTATACAGATATACAGTAATAAACAATAAAGGTTACGTATTGAGTGCATATTTAAACGGAAAGTAATCTACTTTTTATAGAAATCCGTGGGACTTTTGCTTATAAGGCTCTTGTATAACTAAACGTTTTATTGAATTGAGGTGACAGATTAAATAAAAATATGGAATGACTTGTGGTCTCGCGTCATAGGGGTGTATGACGTTAAAAACTTTAGGTGAAAGATCGGTACAGAAATGCACCTCTGCCTACTGCTTCAATGACGTAAGTGGTAAGTGGGTTTGTATGGTAAATATATATTAAAGATTTATGAGTATCAGATGGGCCAACGGGAGTGCCAAAAGACTGTAAAGGATAACAGATTGTGTTTCGACTCTGACATACTAAAATATATAAGCATGCAAATGAAACATTTTTGGATGTTTATGTGAAATTTAATTATTCAAAATTATACATGCTGAAATAAGTAACGGGTATTACTCTAGTGCAAACTACATGGGCTGCGAACCGTGAAGTCATAAGTTCATTTATCGGGTTGGGGAATTCCTTTGTGTGAGAACCTATTTGTTTTTATAGATATTGCCACAAGTTGTACAATTTTGATTTCAGGAGAAAATATCTTATTATACTCGTATATTTCAGGATTCAATGCTTTGAAAGTCATTCAGGAACAAAACATTTTCCAGGATGAAAGTAATACTCGTCTCCAGGTTTCTGTTTTTCCTTTGCCAACAGTTTTAAAGTTTTTTCTGGTACTTTACCTTATACCTAATCAAATACATTGTGGTATGCCAATTTTGTCTATCATAAAATTTCTCTAGCTTATATATATAAGATACACATAACGTACTGTGCACTCACATACTAGACGGCGAGTTGGACTGTCGGTTTCACCGTGTTCCCTAGTTGGCCGGGGGCCGTGAAATCTATCGCTCCGTATTGTTATTGCTATTGTGTTTGATATGCTGCGAGTTACGTTTTGTATGCTATTTTTCCGTTATTTACTAAAATATAACCGTTGTAAGCAATGGTTGAACGGTCGTACTAGATGTTTTGTTAAATGCTATGTTTTTATCTTCAATAATATTTAAGTTGGAAGTCCTGTGGATGGTAATGATGTATCTATCTACCTGGATGGCAGCCTACCTAAATTCGAAGTCACCTTCTGTAATCAGCTTTATTCGGTCCCAAACAAGCTAATATGATTGTATCGACTTTTGAGAGATTTTGTAATTGCCAGTAGACATTCTATTTGATCTGCACTACAATTTAAATTTTTGCCATCGATTTACACAAAACGGATATTCACTTCTAGTCATTAGTCTTATGATGAAATTTACAATTCGTTGTCAATTTTCTGGCTTTTGTTTTCAAATGGAAATTGTTATGGAGTGTTTGCAATAATTAAACCCCAGGCACACACCTCTGACTTTTCGAAGTTATGTGTGTATTCACAATGAATTATCACGTACTTTAACGGTGAAGGAAAACATCGTGATGAAACCTGCACACCTAAAAGTTCTTAGTTTTTTTTTAGGTGTGTAGTTTGCCAACCTGCACTAGGCCAGCGTGGTGGACTAAGGCCTAAACCCTCTCAATGGTAGAGGAGGCCCGTGCCCAGCAGTGGGACGTATATGGGCTGATGATGATGATGATGCTCTATTATGGTAGGCGATAGTGGGTGTATGGTACGAAATATGTCATTTTATAGTCGAGAATGTGGACAAGTCATGTTGTATTCCGACCTTGGATTGATTTTCCATTATGTTGTATTATTTAATGCGATACGTGGCGTGTCCGATAGAAAGGTACGGCTCAAGGGCACAGCGAGGAACAATCGATATTTTTATAAACGATGCTGATAACTTATTTATCTAATCGATTGGGGCACGTTCATGTTCCAACGGGCTTTCACGTGAACTTTGTGTTGGGAGTCTTTTATTGTTTAATAAATTATATTGGTAGAAGTATTCTCTGTTGTTCTTGTCTAACGTATATGACTATTTTTTGGACGGATGATTGTGTTTGATATTTACTAGTCATTATTTTGCTTACCATCAGGTAATATACGACTATCTCGTGGCCTCGCGGCACATATACATATGTGCCGTGCGATCTAGAGTCTTGGGTTCGATTAACGGGTCGGGCAAAGTGCTATTGAGTTGGCGAAATGTGGGTGCAGGAATGCACCTCTACCTACCCCTTCGGGGAATACAGGCGTGGAGTTATGTATGTATGTTTGTAAAAAAAAATACATGCACAAATACCTAGCCGTGATAAAATCGCCTTTAATCAAGATCTCACTATTGACAACAAGTATTTTCTATTGGTATTCCTTTTCAATAATTTCATTCATCATCATTATCAATTTCATTATCAATAACAAAAAAATACAATATTTCTATATGCTTAGAGGCTACATCCGCATGTCATTCGCACAGTCATTGCACGCGATCAATGATTCCGTTACGTGTGACATTTTCATGACCTTTTGTCGGAGGTGAACTTAGGTCAATTGTGTACTTAACACTAGGTTTACTAGTGGTATCTACGCTCTACTGTTCTAAAACATTTTCTTGTATTGGATTATAATATTCTTTATGGCTGTTTGATCTGAAAAATAAGAAAAGAACAAAATATATGACGTTTGTAAAGCTAGAAAGGTCAAGTCGGCAGAATCACTCGTTTTATATCTCAAAATTTAGTGCTCATTTAGTGCTAATTTAGTGCTGATAACAGATATTTGGTGCTGTGATAGGGGGACTAAAAATGAGAACACTGCTAACTTTTCATTAAGCTAGCAGTGTACCATTCGTGACCGCGCTATGATACAGTTGGAGCGAGAGGCACATCAGCTAATAATTTAGTGCTCAATTAGTGCTGCCTGTACAAGCAAACAGATTTTTCAAAAAAACATTTTTTCAATTTTTAAGTAATCTTCGATTTTTTTAGCGGGCAGTTGAAAAATGATTTTTCTAAAAAAAAATCTGGGTTCACCGGTAGCATTAATTTAGCACTAATTAGTAACTCTTTTCAATTTTACCAATGCCGATTTTAAAGTCATCTTTCAGCTCTATGATTGCTCGTATCGTCATGTAGCAGTAGCAGTTATCTATACTTAAAAATTGAAAAAATGTTTTTTTTTTTAATCTGTTTGTTGTACAGGCAGCGCTAATTGAGCACTAAATTATTAGCTGATGTGCCTCTCGCTTCAACTGTATCATAGCGCGGTCACGAATGGTACACTGCTAGCTTAATAAAAAGTTAGCAGTGTTCTCATTTTTAGTCCCCCTATCACAGCACCAAATATCTGTTATCAGCACTAAATTAGCACTAAATGAGCACTAAATTTTGAGATATAAAACGAGTGATTCTGCCGACTTGACCTTTCTAGCTTTACAGACGTAGCCCAGTGGCGTGCCATAGGAAAGGCCTATGTCCAGCAGTGGACTTAAGAAAGGCTGCTGATGATGATGAAGAATCATTAAGTCAATCAAAGATTACATAAACAAACAAACACTACACGTTTGCGTAAAAATAGTGTCATAAGTATCGTTTAACAAAACAATTTAGATCAAAATAAGGGCAGTAACATAAAAAATGAGTTAGCATGTGACGGAAGCAGCTGTTCTCGTGCGCGCTCGACCGAACCAGCCATCTGATGTGCACCGTGCATTACTGGGAACGTTAGAGCTGGTACGACAGGATAATTATGCAAGGTTAGGGTTGCTATTAAGGGTAGAAGGTTTTATATACATAGAAACGAATGTGTAGCAGCCCTGATGTATTTGCGGTGATGTACTTTAAATATGAAATCACCCCTGGATATTGGCAAAGATTCACATGCCAAAGTATTACCTATATTAATTCATCATCAGCCCAAATACGTCCCACTGCTGGGCACGGGCCTCCTCTACAACCGAGAGGGTTTAGGCCTTAGTCCACCACGCTGGCCTAGTGCGGGTTGGCGGACTACACACCTAAGAACTTTTAGGTGTGCAGGTTTTATCACGATGTTTTCCTTCACCGTTAAAGCAAGTGATAATTCATTGTGAATACACACATAACTTCGAAAAGTCAGAGGTGTGTGCCTGGGGTTTGAACCTGCGACCGCCGAAATTCTCGACCGCGCGCCTAAACCTCGAGGCCATTACCTATATTAATTACAATTGGTTAAATGAAAGCATTGAATTTTTTTTTAATGTTTAATAATATAATCACAGGCGCCACTGAAATTCCAAGCTTGCACTGAATTTTTAAATTTGTAACCCCATCTCATTTGCCCTCTTATCAAGGTCAGCTTATAAGATCGTTAAGCACACATTTGATGTATTAAAACATCAATAATTCAACATCATCAGCCCATACACGTCCAACTGCTGGGCACGGGCCTCCTCTTCAACTGAGAGGGTTCAGGCCTTAGTCCACCACGCTGGCTTAGTGCGGGTTGGCGGACTACACTCCTAAGAAATTCCAAAGAACTTTTAGGTGTGCAGGTTTCATCACAATTTTTTCCTTCATCGTTAAAGTACGTGATAATTCATTGTGAATACACACATAACTTCGAAAAGTCAGAGGTGTGTGCCTGGGGTTTGAACCCGCGACCGTCGAGATTCTCGACCGCGTGCCCAAACCTCGAAGCCATCACGGCGTATAATAATTCATGCTCAATATTAATAAACGGTTTATATTTCACCTCACCGAAGCGTTTCGTCACGATTAGACATTGACAATTCGTGTCGCAAGTTCTCGCTTCGCTGGCGATGTTGCAAACAATCATCTTAACTAATCCAATTATGGACACTTGTATGCCGTTTTGGCGGGAAACGTGGTGTCATCCCGGTCTAAGCGTAGTAACTTTTTATCTTCAAGGCATTTTTGGTGAAGTTTAATCTTTTGATTTAATGAAAAAGGAACCTAAATCTAAAGACGAGCGTTGAAAGACATATAATTTTTATTAGTCTTTTCAATCTTATCATGAGGTGACTGCATAGAGTAATTAAAAGAAGATTCTATACTTATGCACTTACGCCTGTATAGGTTATTACATTATGATTCCTCGTTTCGCCATCTGTTTAAAGCAGTACTTCCATAGACCAGTAGCGGTACTTCCATAGAAGCCCAAGAGCGTTACATGTTAATTGTGTAATGTCTAGTTTCTAATTGTGTATTGTGGGGTCAGGATATTCTCATTTATAAGTCAAGTTGCGTTTGTTATGTAAAGATTTAAAGCTTTTAGATTATTTATTACTTGGAATCTTGTAAGGCTAACTAGGCTTTTGGGCTTCTATGGAAGAACCGCTACTGGTTTAAAGTAGTTAAAGAGGATGAGTCTATAGATGCTTTTCGGGCACTTAAAAAGACTTACCGCTGTTACTGGAGACAGCGTAACTTCAATGACCGGCGGTCTTTAAGGAGTCTTTTTTCTCCGGGCAGTTACAGTGAGGAATTAGGGACGTTTTAAACCTTGGAATTTAAGATTCACGATTAATGCGTGTATGTTACTACGATGTTTCAGTGGATATGTCCGCATCGGTTTTTTATTTATGTACCTAATAAGTTCTAGGTGCCGAAATTCGTAGGGTGGCTGGTAGCGGTTGGATGAGGATGGCCGAAGATCGAGTCCAGTGGCTAGCAATAGGTGAAGCCTATGTCCAGCTGTGGACGTGACAAAGGCGATCATGATGACCCAGGCTTTGAGTAACAACCGAATGAAGGGCCCGAGACTCTGACATTTATTCCAGTCACCCTCATGGTACTGGAATGGCAGCTTAACAGCTTTCCATTAATTAGGAAGAAGTATAGACATAGATATATAGTATAGAGTTCTTAAGTTAGTAGTGATGGTCTTGAAGTTTAGGCGCGTGGTCGAGAATCACGGCGGTCGCGGGTTCAAACCTCAGGCACATCTCTGACTTTTTAAAGTTATTAATTTAAATTTATTTAAAGTTATGAATTATCACTTACTTTAACGGTGAAGGAAAACATCGTGATGAAACCTGCACACCTAATAGTTCTTAGGAATTTCTTAAGTGTGTAGCCCGCCAACCTGCACTAGGCCAGCGTGGTGGACTAAAGCCTAAACCCTCTCAGTTCTAGAGGAAACCCGTGCCCAGCAGTGGGACGTATATGGGCTGATGATGATGATTCTTCACAATGTTATTGCGTGTGTACCACCAACCTTGTACGATTTACGTTCAAGTCGATCAATTCGGAAGGAAACGCGTATGTTTCGCTACCAAACGCCGACAAATGTACGTAAATGTGTTATTAGGGGCAATCGATAGGCCTTGCATGCCTCTAAACATCTGTATTTACATTTAGAAATCATTATTAATCGTTCTGTATACTGATTTAGCTAATATTTAAACGTTCTAGTTTTGTAAGATCAGTAAGGGGTTGGTGAGTTTATGTCAGCGAAAGAATGTTGGACAGATATCTAACAGATTTTGTGGTAGAACCAGTGGCGATACTTCCATAGAAGCTCATAAGCCCAGATTGCCTTACAAATTTCCAAATACCAATATTTAAGCTGTAAATCTTTATTTAACAGATGCAATTTGACATATAAATGAGAATATCCCGACCCCACAATAAACAATTATAAAGCCGACATTATAAAATTAACATTAACGCTTTTGGGCTTCTATGGAAGTACCGCCACTGGGTAGAACATTTAAGTTCAATTCTTGCAGCGCGACAGGTATCGATTTTATGATTCATCACAACAAAATTGCATTAACTGTAGTGCAGTAGTGTCGAATTTGTATGATTAATAGTATTGAAAACAAGCCAATGTAAAATATTCAGCCGTTCTGAATCCTTTATTCGAATAGAAATTATTGGCTCGGGATGTGTCTCTATTACAAAACCTACTCTTATTTCCATAACTTTATTTATAGTTACTTTGTAGGTACTAGTTCAGAGGAATTATGTGTAAATTGCGTCTTACATAATGTTATAAACATCTAATGTTACACGAATGCAGAGTCAAGTCCAAAGAAGAGAATTCGAACCGCTTACTATCTATCGAATTACGGAAACTTAGGATACGTTACAATATCGCTTTCAAATCTTATTATTCAATTTATTTTAATACCTACGTCTGTATTCTTTAGAGGGGTATACGGAGGTGCATTTCTCCGCCAAATTTATTTTAATATTTAGTGAATTTCTGTTTTTATACGTCTACGATTCATGCAGTGGCGGTACTGCCATAGTAGCCAAAAAGTCCAGTTGGCGTTACAAAATTCCGAATTATTAATATTTTCCGAATTATTAATTAACTTTTAGCTTTAAATCTTTATTTAACAAAAGCATTTTGACATATAAATGAGAATATCCAGACCCCACAATAAACAATTATAAACTGGACATTTATAACAATTAACGTGTAACGCTTTTGGGCTCTATGGAAGTACCGCCATTGGATTCATGTCAGTTTTTTGGCGTTGTTTTATATTTCAACTCCATTTCTATTCTATCTCAGTGTTTTCTTAAATACAGATATACAATTACTCTTTGGAGGAGGGAGGAAGAAATGTATAGGTCTTCAAGTATGTTTTTGCAGCTACATTAAATTTCACGGAATATAGACGAATATTCAGGACACATTTTGAAAGCCCTGTGGCGCAGTTGGCTAGACACCAGCTTGCAAAACGAGAGGCCGCGGGTTCGATCCCCGCACCGAGACAAATGTTTTTGTGATCCACAAGTATTTGTTTCGGGTCTGGGTGTTTGTGAGGCCGAAAAGTCTCTCGTAGTTTCTGATACCCATGACACAAGACTCGTATCTTAATGTGGGGTCAGAACTATGTATGTGACTGTTGGGTGTATTTATTTATTTATTACATCGCAAAGAGACAGGAGAGACTCCGAACTGCTTCTGAAAATTTCTCGCGGTAAACCAATTTGTTGTTCGCTTGACACCAATTATATTAAATCCTGGACATGTCGTTGGTACGTGCGAATTTACCTAGTGAGACTAATTTATTTTTATAATTTCAATTTTGGGATCACCATTTCTCTAACAATTAAATCCACAAAACACAACTATGTCACTCACAAAATCGTCTGACAATCTAACAAAAGTCCTATTTTTGTTTAGTCGTTTCTACGCAAAATTTATCAAGTCTAATAAGATGCATAAAGGGGAAGTGTACACCGAATCTAGTCTAAGGTTATCCACCTCACAAGCGCAGTTTACAAGTCGTATTGCGACATGTGCCGTGAGTCAGAAATCAAGTTCCTTTTACAAGCTTATAATTGTCAGCATTAACGTCCTGATGAATAATACTCGGCCTTGTGAGAACCTGTGTTAGTCAAAGGAAAATGTCAAAGGCGGATTATAGAGGTAAGCGTCTATTGGTCGCGGCAGTGTGTATTATTACTTATGTATAGGCAGGGCCGTCTTAGACTATGCTGGGGCCCCTGGGCACAGAAGAATTTGGGGCCCTCCTGGAAAGTTAAGAAAGCGAATTATACAATCATTTTTCTAATAGGATAATTTATTATGGGTAATCAAATATATTATATAATATTTCATTGATGGTATTAGTATGCTGTTGGTTTTCTTGTTTAAAGTTACGATAATAGTTTCTTTCGGGATTTCTGTTGAGCAAAATCTTCTATTATATCCTCAAAGTCAATTTTTTGAAGGATTTCACTTTCTATACACATAATTGACAAATTACTCAGTCGTTCTTGTAACATTGTTGTTCGCAATTCATTTTTTATACTCTTAAGGCGCGAAAATGACCGCTCTCCACTACAATTGGTAACCATTAGGCAAAGGTATATTCTTGTAGCAACTTCAATGTTTGGAAATGTTTCTTCTAATTTATCTGACTTTATTAGGTTATGTAACATTAAGATATTCAAATCGTCTGATTGCTTCGCAACGTTTTTTAAATATTGGCTTAAATGAGATGATTCTGATTTGAGCTCATATGCATTAATGTCTTCATGATAAAATTCTGCAAATTCTTTGCATTTTTTAGTCAACTCGTCAGATTCGATTGTTGTTAACTGACAAAGAAAACTAAATCGATTATCAATTTCTCGGTATGCTGTCGAACGTTTTTTTAAATGTGTAATTAATGTATCAATTATGGGAATGAAAGTATCTACACGAAACTTTTCCTTGCCTCTTAACTGTGCAGTCTCTGATGATCCTTCAAAAAAAGTGACGCGTGTGCTGCGAATTCTTTTTCTTTCAAATTTATCTTTGTAGTCAGCGTCTGGATTTTTTTCTTTACCAGCTATTTCGTACTGATCAAAATTGTTTCGTGCGTTATTGATATAATTGATCACAGATTCGTAAAGTTTTGTAACAATATCCATGGTGATAGTGCTATTCTGCAAACTTAGACTTGTTTTATTCATAATTCCCAAAAGATCATTCCATATTTCCGTTAGAAGAGCAGTTTCTAATTTTTCCTTTTTTTTTTGCTAGGCTTTGGGCTTCATTTCTAGAGTTTCCTGGTTGATTGATGTCATTTGCGATTGAGGACAATGCTTCAAAAATATTTAAATAACCATTTTGCAAAGCATTAATAGCATCTGCACGTGCAATCCATCTAGTATCTGAAATAGACTTCAGGACTCTATTTGTACCTAAATGCTCTATCAAAATTTTCCATCGTTTGGTCGAAGCTGAGAAAAAATTGAATAATTTTTGTACAAATTGAAAGAAGGCTACTGCTTCAGAAACACACTCAACAGCCTGGACACCCACTAAATTTAGCGAATGCGCCGCGCATGGGACGTAGATTGCAAATTCGCAAACCTCTTTTATTCTTGACTGAACACCAGAGTACTTTCCAGACATATTTGATGCATTGTCGTAGCTCTGTCCGCGACAATCTTTTATATCAATGTCAAGGCTTTCAAAAAAGTTTAAAATGGTATCTGCTATATATTGTGCATTATGTTCATCCATAGGCAAAAATTGCAAAAATCTCTCAATAGGCTGTCCACCTTTTACGTATCTAACGATGAAAGTAAGTTGGTCAACGTGAGACAGATCTGGAGTAGAATCTACGCTAATACAGTAGTACTTTGCTGATTTAAGTTCTTTGACAATTGATTTTAAAACTTGCTGTCCCATTATATTAATAAATTCATTACAAATATTTGCAGATAAATACGATGTACTTCCTTTTCCACGATTTCCGCAGTTTTGTATGTGATCAGCAAGAAAAGGATCAAATTCACTAATCAGTTCTAAGCATCCCAAATAATTTCCATTATTTTGCGATCCCAATGTCTCATCATCACCACGAAAAGCAAGACCTCTTGAAGCTAAAAATTTCACTACTGCAACTATCCTCCTAAGCACATTCTTCCAATAGTTAATTTCTGTATTATATTGAGACAGCAACTCACTATCAATTCGTCCAGTAGTTTTTTTTCTTTCAACATAATTCATCATAAATTGCCTGTGCTGTGAGGTATTCTCATGCTCCTTCAATAAGTTACTTATATGTTTCCAATCTTTATATCCATTTGGAGAACTCAAATTATGTCCAGTACCAGAAGTGGTATTAAATAGGCGGCAGCAATAACAGTATACAAACTTCTTTACTGGTGAATATAGGAGCCATTTTCTTTCTAAACACTCACCATTCGTCAATTTACGAGTAAAAATATTTTTAGTCAAGTATCTAGTTTTAGTTTTACCACTTGAATCTGGAAAACTCGTAGAAGTTTCCGAGAAGTCACAATTTTTGTTTTGGAAAAACTCTGGCCCTTTTCGAATCCAAATATTACGGACTTCTTCCGTTAAAATATCGTCACAATAAGTACCAGGGTCAGGAGATAAAAATACATGATGCGAGCTCGCTGTTACTAACTCACAGCAGCTTGAAGTCGAAGGTCCCGCACCCGTTGTGTTTTTGTCACTCGTATCCTCTTTTTCCTGGTGATATTCAAAGGTATTTTTATCTTGAGGTGAATCCTCAAGTGATGAGAATGAAGAATCCCTCTGCTTATTTCTTTCTTCAACCGTACAAAACGAAGTAATCTTAGGAAGTTTCCCCGTTATTTCTTTTTGAGCCATAACTTTTTTTCTTTTTTGTGAACCACTTAAATATGTTCTTTTCGACATTATGAAATAATGTTAAATCGAACAAATCAAAACTTCTAGTAGTACTATTCTTGCTCAGTGACTCTGACAACTGTGTCGAGTCCCCTGAAATCTGTCTTAATATACCAACTTAACTTAAAGGATAAAACATAAATCAGTTACTAATTACCACACTTCTTTACAACAAAAGAAGTGCTGGTGACAAAAACAAAGGTAATTAATGTAAGTTAGTTTAGACGATAACACAATTTATGGGTAATACTTAGTTTAATCGACAACGACGTTTGTGGGAAACACTTGTATCTATAAGAATTTAACAAGAGTTTACAATATTAAGTGAAACATGATGAACATAAGTACCTTAGTTTTTAACTATAACATGATTCGAGGGACACACTTGTATCCATAAGGACTCCTGACTGATGAATGAAATATTGTGTAGGAAGTATAAGTACTAAAGTGGACTTGACATAAAAAGGACAAGATGTCCATTATGTTTGCTAAAAGGAATGTGTACCATTTTAACTAATCTCAATATTGAATATTTAATGACTTAAAGATATTTCCACTTCCACACCTCAACAAATCAAAATATAGCACTATAGTTTTAACGATTATAAGGAAGGGGAAAGAGAAAGAATAGTTTACGCTATCAATCTTTTTTTTTTCAATAATGTTTTGAGAACGAATGTCAGAAAAAATGACGGTTCTTCGGGGCCCCCTTAGGATCGGGGGCCCTGGGCACGGGCCCCGTGTGCCCTTATGGCAAAGACGGTACTGTGTATAGGGTAGAGTGAACATACACAAATATATGGTATTGGTAGTGCTTTGTAATACAATATGGCTATTCTTAGGATTGAGGCTCAGAAGCGGACTTAATTATGTTGTAAACGATATTTGGCTTGATTCTGAGACGCGGCACACTTATGATTGTACAAGTGGCAGGTTTTTTTTCATTGTTCGCTATCCGGATGAATCTATCTATATACTGCCAGCCACGCGCCTCCCAACTGAGAAGCCTAACCCAACACGCTGACCTATACTAAAACTTAATCTTTCCGGCGAATCCGGCGAAAACGATTCTCGAATTATAGTCATTGTTTAAACAAAAATAGTTAGTCTCTATGACGAAAAAACTGAACTGAAATTTTTTCACTAGATTTAAAAAGTATTTGAACTTTACTGACCCAACCTTAGTAGTGAACAAAGACCTATGGTCGGTTTAAATACACGTCTGATTTTATTACTCTGAAAGCGGCTAATATTTTACTAAAGGGGGCGTTGGTCTTCTATAATCTAAATCGTGATTGGACATTTTCCGCCACAATAGTCGTGGCTCAAAAGGCGATGACCTCGGCCTGTAAAAACTGTAACAAAAACATTTTCGCTACTCACGCCGCGGCTATCGGACAATCTGTATGTCGAGGTCTCTGTGGGTTTTATTTTAATTAACTTTTTACTGGATTAAAATAGCATCGGTAATACACATTTGTACACGTTATAAAATAGAGTAAAAAACATGGAGAAGTAAGCGATAGAACATAACCAAACAAAAGCGAAACTTTTTGACGGTCAGTTACACAAAAGGCCCCAAAAATTCGAAAAAATTAAACTTTCTTGTGTTGAAGCAGTGATGGCCTCGAGGTTTAGGCGCGCGGTCGAGAATTTCGGCGGTCTCAGGTTCAAACCCCAGGCACACACCTCTGACTTTTCGAAGTTATGTGTGTATTCACAGTGAATTATCACTTGCTTTAACGGTGAAGGAAAACATCGTGATAAAACATGCACCCCTAAAAGTTCTTAGGAATTTCTTAGGTGTGTAGTCCGCCAACCCGCACTAGGCCAGCGTGGTGGACTAAGGCCTAAACCCTCTCAGTTGTAGAGGAGGCCCGTGCCCAGCAGTGGGACGTATTTGGGCTGATGAAACTTTCTTACCTTTCTTAGTTCTAGACGAGTCCTTAATGGGACACTAACTTCTGATCCTACATTTTACTACAATTCTTGTGTCGTAAGTATCACAAACTACGAGAGACTTTTTGGTCTCACAAACACCGAGACCCGAAACAAATATTTGCGGATCATACAAACATTTGTCTCGATGCGGGGATCGATCACGCGGTTTCTCGTTCCGCAAGCTGGTGTCTAGCCAACATCGCCATTGGGCTTTTAAATGAAATTACGGACATTTGATTCTCTTTAAGAATACCTTTAAAAATTATCAGTTGCAATATAGCCCAAATCACCGATTTCGGTAACGGCGACCTTAACTACAATCTTCGATAACGTGGCTTGCTAAGCCGAATTTGGTTTTTAGCCGAAGTTGAGCAGTAGAGTTGGCCCTGGGTATTAGGTATAGGTGTATGAGTAGGAGGGCTTAGGTATTTTTTTGTGTTCTTCTTTTTTCGTCTAGTGCTGCCAAACAACCATCCTAAAATGTTTAAATACCTTTTAAGATGGTTGAGCGCCAGCCCGACCTATTTGGTGCCAGCTCCTCCCAACACTCTGGGTTAATACAGCAATCCTTCAAATGCCGCTTTAACACACTTAAATTTATCAGTTGCAATATATCTACACTGAAAGTGCTATTTTTATATAAATACTGGAGGGAAATAAACAGATGACCCACCTTTTGGTAAACGGTTGTCGACACGTCCATTCATTTGGGGCATTGCGCACGCGCACTGTGGATTAGTAGAATTACTCAAGTTTCGTTTGTTTATTTCCGTGATTACACGTCGGTGACAAATGTGTCTAAGAACGGTAAATTATTACTTTCTACGTAATCGGGTCTTAATGAATCATAAGTTCATTACATACATACATAAACTCACGCCTGTATTCCCCGAAGGGGTAGGCAGAGGTGCATTTCTGCACCCACATTTCGCCCGGTATGTATTAGTCCCACGTAATAGGGGGCGAGCCTATTGCCGCTTTTCGGGCACACTTCCAGACTCCGTGCTGTTACTGAGAATTTCCTAATGGAAAAACCCAATAACACTTTGCCCGACCCGGGAATCGAACCCAGGACCTCTAGATCCCACGGCACATACTTGTACCGCGAGACCACGAGGCAGTCGTGATTACACGTCGGTGACAAATGTGTCTAAGAACGGTAAATTATTACTTTCTACGTAATCGGGTCTTAATGAATCATAAGTTCATTAATGTATTTTAAATCTTATCAGTATAGAAATAAATAACTTTCAAAAACATAAACTCAATCACTTGATTCTGTCGTTTTAATTGCTGTTACAGTTACTTGCACGCATCACAGAGTTTCAATCTACAGTTAGTTTAATGCCGGTTAGGAAATCAGAAATTATTGAATGAATTTCTTTTAAACTTTTTGACAGGCCCGTGGCGCGGTTGGCTAGACACCAGCTTGCGAAACGAGAGGCCGCGGGTTCGATCCCCGTCTCGCTCGACCAATGTTTGTGTGATCCACAAATATATTTTTTTTGTCTGGGTGTTTGTGAGACCGAAAAGTATCTCATATTTTCTGATACCCACGACACACTGGGACACGACTGATTGACTGCCTCGTGGTCTCGCGGTACAAGTATGTGCCGTGCGATCTAGGGGTCCTGGGTTCGATTTCCGGGTCGGGCAAAGTGTTATTGGGTTTTTCCATTAGGAAATTCTCAGTAACAGCACGGAGTCTGGAAGTGTGCCCGAAAAGCGGCAATAGGCTCGCCCCCTATTACGTGGGACTAATACATACCGGGCGAAATGTGGGTGCAGAAATGCACCTCTGCCTACCCCTTCGGGGAATACAGGCGTGAGTTTATGTATGTATGTGTACCCACGACACAGGAATTGTATCCCAGTGTGGGGTCAGAACTATGTATGTTACTGTTGGGTGTAATTATTTTATTTATTTAAACAACATTATGTTTTTTTATTTGTTCACGAATTTTATTGGATATTAAGCGGCTGTTGGGTAAGGTGTCATAGGGTAATCAGTCAATTGGAAAAGGGGTAAAATACCGCCATGTCTCCTGTTCGTCGTGAAAAGCCTTAGTTCCAGGGTACACTATAAATAGATTTTTAATTCTATCTCTGTGTTTGTTTGATTATCTTCTTTCATATTCTTTATCAGCCTAAGGAAGTCCACTGCTGAACATAGGCCTCCCCCAATGACTTCCATAGTGACCTGTTGGAGGCAGCCTGCATCCAGCGACGACCCGCTACCTTCAACAGGTCGTTGGACCATGTTTGATTGTATATCTATGAAAGTACTAAACGAATTTTGTCGTGAATTTCAATGATAGTTAGAGCTTTGCCTGTCGCAGTGTATATGCGTTATTACACTAAAATATTATGATATTTTATGCAAATACAAGCACGCGAGTAAATTTACAAGTTAACCTTCCCTCACCAAATATAAAAGATAAATGAGTGTGAAGTACAAAAAGCATTTAAAAGGAAATCTTTTATATTTTAAACGTTGCGAAGGTCGAGTGAGCGTTACAATAGTTTCACGTTAATTCGTTCGCCCGTCTGTTTGTGTGACGCACAACTGACCATGGAAGTGTTAATCGGCTCTAATTATGTATCTACATATATTAATAATATAAGCAGTGTTGGGTTTAGTCGCGCGGTCGAGAATCTGGTCGCAGGTTCAAACGCCAGGCACATACCTCTGACTTTTCGAAGTTACATATGTGTGTATTCATAATGAATCATCACTTACTTTAACGGTGAAGGAAAACATCGTGAGGAAACCTGCACACCTAAAACTTCTTAGGAATTTCTTAGCTGTGTGGTCAGCCAACCCGCACTAGGCCAACCTGGTGGACAAAGGCCTAACCCCTCTCAGTTGTAGAGGAGGCCCGTGCCCAGCAGTGGGACGTATAAGGGCTGATGACTAATATTATAAAGAGGATAGATTTAATTGTTTTTAAATTTGTTTGAGGCGAATAACCTCAAAAACTAGTTAATCGATTTATATGAAATATATAAGACGTTAGGTAAGAACGTTAAGCCAAACCGCTCAACTGCTAATGCTTAATATGGGCCTTGCTTATAGACCTAGGTTACTTGTTAGCTAAACACGCGTGTCTTGCTCTCTTCAATGACCTATGACGTAAGAGAGATGCATCATAAATATGATATCATCATCGTTCATAAACAAGTTTTTGTCACTCTTCTGAAATAAAAAAGTAGCTTACATGGTTCTGACCCGGCTTATTCTCATTGTTTTCTTGTTCACTTTTTTTGTGTCATCTACTTCGTTGATTAGATCGTCTTGGCAAAATACTGCACTAACAAATCTACGAAGTTTTATCACTGAAAATGTTAATAATCAAATTACTCAATTACTTCGGAGGCTCTCAATCGGTTGTTGGGTCAAAACCCAGATACAAAAAGCAGTGTTATTGGACACGGCACGTATCGTGAGGCGGTTTCTAACTCTTGAACCCTAACCACCGGTGGCTTGGGTCGTAGACCCCGCCATCTGCGGGTATTTTATTTTTATATTTTCAAATGTTTTTTTTTTTTTTTATAAAACTTTATATTTAAAAATGTAAAAAATAAGTTAAAATAAATGAAGAGAAATTACTCAAAAGACGTCGCGTTTAGAACCAAATAAAGAAGTTTCGTAACTGACGAGTTTGTGTAAAGATATTAATTATAGTTAATGAAGCGAAACAAGTGTGTTAGGATCTAATGATTTGGCGATAACCTCCGTCTTTTCCTGATGCAGTCACTTTAAATGTAAACACACATATGACATACACTCATCCCTGTATTGAAGGGAAGGTATCTATGTATTTCATGTATTGGAAGTCCCATTTAATAAGGTAAGGGTACCTATGGCGGTACTTCTATAGAAGCCCAAAAGCCCAGTTTGCCTTACAAAATTCCGAATGATAAACTTTAAGCTTTAAATCTTTATTTACCAAAGACAATTTGACATATAAATGAGAATATCCTGACCCCACAATAAACAATTATAAACTAGACATTACACAATTAACGTGTAACGCTTTTTGGGCTTCAATGGAACTACCGCCACTGGTTGATACGTATATTATGCAGGTACATAATATCATTCTCCGATATCGACAGAGCGTATTGTGGGAAATGTGGGTTATTTTCCTGTTGTTTCCTCATTCAGTTGACTTTTGTAATGATCTTTCGCAATCCATTGTGTGCCTGTCGTACTTATGACGTAGTCGTTCCGTAATTGTGACGACATGATGGCACGTTGCGATATTAGCCTTAATTATATTGAGCTTTAGCTCGTGTAAAATAGGTGAGAACTGTAAACGCGTGTATTCGAATCCGATGAGGTAAGATATAGTAAAAAGTAGGGCTTGTTTTTTTTTGCATTATGATTCAGTGGTGAATCTATGTTGCGGATCAATCGTATCTATGCAAATAATAGGAAGTTTAAGTTGTTATAAAAAAACTAGTAGGTTTTTCTTTACGAAACATCAAAATCGACCGCCAATTACTCATCTCAGTCAATGAACTATTAAAAATTCACTGCCAATAACACGACATTGCAGATTTTAATTTCTATGATTTATAATTGCGACTAACTACCGTTTATATCCCATTCAAATCTACACTTTAGCTTCATTATAATAAAGTGCACAATAGAATTGACGCCTGTGTGAAAAGTTAATTAATTCCCATCAGATAGCCTTGTGAGACATGAAATTAAAATGGATGTTGAATCTTTTCAGCTGCACGCAATGTCAACTGATTCGTGTGGCTTTTGTATTCATAACACTTAAGGTGAATGGGTTTGAACTACTGCTATTACGAAAGATCATCATTACGGATACATCAACTTAACCGGGATAGTACCACAGTCCCACAGAATACGAATTATGAATTTATACTCTTGTGTTTATACAGCAGTGATGGCCTCGAGGGTTCGAACCCCAGGCAAACACCTCTGACTTCTCGAAGTTATGTGTGTATTCACAATGAATTATCACTTGCTTTAACGGTGAAGGAAAACATCGTGATGAAACCTGCACACCTAAAAGTTCTTAGGATTTTTTTAGGCTTGTAGTCCGCCAACGCGCACTAGGCCTAAACCCTCAGTTGTAGAGGAGGCCCAGCAGTGGGACGTATTTGGGCTGATGATGGCTGTTGTGTTTTGTTCCATAAGTGAGATTACAAGACTCCAGTTTGCTTGTGGTAGGATATTTATTTATGTCAAGAAACATGAGGCGTTACAATCTACATAGTCATCTACGCAATTTCTATTAAAACTTGGGGATATTTTATTGTACTCCGTCTTACATTTTTGAATGTAATGTAGTCTACGCGAGCGTGTCGAGTTTTGAAATATTTTTTATACTTATCGGTCTGGAAACACTCGATTTAATCAAATGACAATTATTTCGTATCCATGTTTTTTACGTACGGTGCTCTTATCGCTATAAGACGTTTTTTTCATACGGAATTGTTTCACGTCAAGATTAAGTCATTTTCTTTTCGTCATCGATTGATAAGAGGAGTAGGTATATTAAACTAGATCTTAGTCGTCGATTTGTTCACATAATACAAACGAGACATCGCCCTAACAATAGTCTTCGCACTTTTCATAATCATCATCATCTTCAGCCTATATGGATCCCACTGCTGGACACGGGCCTCCTCTACCATTAAGACGGTTTAGGCCTTAGTCCACTACGCTGGTCTAGTGCGGACTGGCGGACTATACACATAAGAAATTGCTAAGAACTTTTGGTGTGCAGGTTTCCTCACGATGTTTCCTTCACCGTTAAAGTACGTGATTTTTTTTTTGTGAATACACACAAAGCTTCGAAACGTCAAAGGTGTGCCTGGGGTTTGAACACGCGACCGTCGAGATTCTCGACCGCGCGCCTAAACCTCTAGGCCATCAATAGGTACTTGTCAACAAGACAAGACGCATATTGTTGATATTTAAGTAAAGTTTTGGTCCAAAAATCGAACTTGGGTCCTCTCTCCGCAGTCTACTAATCAAGGCAGATAAATGTCAATTGCCCACAATGCTGCCATCAAACGAATGATGGTGTGAGGACCAAAACAAAATAAACAGGTTTTACGTAAACTACGGTAAACCATCACTACTTTCATCACTTTTCATAATATATGACCGAAATTGCGATCAATATGAGAGTACCTACGTGGTGTTTCATAATATATTGCACAACTGATTACCATACGTATAGGAAACCGCAGAAAAACTACGTAATTATATCAATTTCCCACCGCATTTCAATACGAAATGAAGTGCGCAATCGATAATTGAATAATGATTTGCGTACTTTGAAATTTACGTAGAACTCTTAGGAAATTGATGTGCAACGTGTCTGTTTGCACAAACGTCATGATCAATATCATCATCAGCCCATATACGTCCCCCTGCTGGGTACGGGCTTCCTCTACAACTGAGAGAGTAAACAAACGACATATAAATCTATAATCCCAGATTTTTTATGAAGTGAAAATATGCTGGATAAATGGCAATAGGTTGCTCCGTATTAAGTGGAACTTAAAAATCTGGCAGAGCATGCGTGGAGAAATAACTCTATCAACCCGTTTCGGGATATAAACGTGAGTAGCATAAAGCAGTGGTAGTTTAAGAAAACGCGGGGCTCGTAGCAAATTATTTCAAAGGGACCTAGATCTGCTAAGTGAAAGTCGTAAAAATGTATTTAATAATAAATAAATACACACAACAGTCACAGTGTCGTGGTTATCAGAAACTATGGGAGACTTTTCGGTCTCACAAACACCTAGATCCGAAACAAATATTTGTGGATCACACAAACATTTGTCTCGGTGCGGGGATCGAACCCGCGGCCTCTCGTTTCGTAAGCTGGTGTCTAGCCAACTGCGCCACGGGGCTGTCATACTTCAATATATTTATTTTTCATCTATAAGGAACAATGTTTCGTGCTGTTAATTGTACAGTTGATTACAAAAGGCCCTGTTAGGCTATGATAAGTAAAAAAACAGATATATGACATTGAGCGGGTTTAAATATGCGGGGCTAATAGTTTTTTCGTATACATACATTACATTACATAAACTCACGCCTGTATTCCCCGAAGGGGTAGGCAGAGGTGCATTTCTGCACCCAAATTTCGCCAGGTATGTATCAGTCCCACGTAATAGGGGGCGAGCCTATTGCCGTTTTTCGGGCACATTTCCAGACTCCGTGCTGTTACCGAGAATTTCCTAATGGAAAAACCCAATAACCCTTTGCCCGACCTGGGAATCGAACCCAGGACCTCTAGATCGCACGGCACATACTTGTACCGCGAGACCACTAGGCAGTATACATACATTTTAACTTACAAATGTAGGTATGAATAGAGCGTAACGCTGCGTCAATCTCGATAACTAAAAAATATTTGAAGCGAACCAAATATCTGGTATTAATGTCATTCTTTTATCGTTACAGGTAAGCCATCTGATATGGTGCATCGCGTCACGCTTGGAACCAGATATGTTGAAATGGCATATATCTACCGCGTAAGTAGTTAGTACATAAGTGTCAATGCCCGTTGCCATTTTTATATTAGCTCGTATATATTGGTAATTGAGAGTTTTTTCATCGCTTCGTCTACATCCTTTTATTCATCATCAGCCCATATATGTACGTCCCACTGCTGGGCACGGGCCGTTTAGGCGTAGGCGGTTTAGGCCCGTGCCCTAGTCCGGGTTGGCGGATTACACACCTAAGAAATTCCTATGAACTTTTAGTGCAGATTTCCTCACGATGTTTTCCTTCACCGTTAAAGTAAGTGATAATTCATAATGAATACACACAACTTTAATAAGTCAGAGGTGTGTGCCTGGGATTTGAACTCGCGACCTCCGGGATCACTACTAACCTTCAAATACACTACTAATCCTTTGAGTTTTTCTTAACAGTTCATTTTATTTTAACCGGATTGCATTTTTTGGTGGTAGAGCAGCCGTTTGTCAATGCAAAAAACACTGAAATAGTTTTCAGTGGAATGTATGAAACGATAAAATTAAACTGTATAATACAAAAAGAAGTCCGTATTAAGATATTATAACCTTAATCAAGCTTAACCGCTTCACAATATTATACGTATTATTTTCTTTAATAAGGTGGAAGCTTAATAAAACAATTCCCTCGTGTTAACCTAGAGACTTGGCGGGGCTGTAAAAAAGCAGCAGTCAGGTAAGGTCGTGTCATTTACACGTCTTTGTGAGTCGGCTCACGTACTGCCGAGGACGTTTTGCCGAAGAATTACTGCATTGTGCGCGCTCAACTGCCGACGAGCACGTACAATGATACATTAGAAACATGTATTTTTTAAATTTTTTATTGAAGTTATACTTCTTTAGGCGCGTTATGAAAAAATGATGAGATTGAAATTTTAAGATGCGCGCGCATATGTAACACAAAAACTAAGACGTTAAAGCTGCTTATGTACAGATTGAAGCTGCCTATGTTAAATGTAAGTGTCAAATGGATCAAAAAGGTTTTAATATGTTTCGGATCGAATATTTTTCAAAAAAGTTTATATGTTTTAGATTTAAAAATGTAGAATAGTGACAGTAATAAAAATGGATTGACATATTTATTAGTTGCAAATATTTATGAGTGCGTTCAGAAATGTAATATGTTGTGTAAACTAAGAACTATATGTATTCGACTGTTGGGCGTGTTTATGTATAAGTTTTACCTTAGTCATGTGGTATTACTATTTTATTTATTATTTTTAACTGCTGCGTATGGCGTGTGTCGCTCGTGAGTAGTGTAACGTGTATTATGTTACCTATCCCTTATTTCATTGAAATTAAATTGATAGGTATAGATATACGCTCACACCCATATTCCCGATGGAGTAGGAGGGAGTGCATTTCCGCACCCACTTTTCGCCAATTTGTTTTAGCCCGACGTAATACGGGGCTAATATTCATCATCATCATCAGCCCATATACGTCCCACTGCTGGGCACGGGCCTCCTCTACAACTGAGAGGGTTTAGGCCTTAGTCCACCACGCTGGCCTAGTGCGGGTTGGCGGACTACACACCTAAGAAATTCCTAAGAACTTTTAGGTGTGCAGGTTTTATCACGATGTTTTTCTTCACCGTTAAAGCAAGTGATAATTCATTGTGAATACACACATAACTTCGAAAAGTCAGAGGTGTATGCCAGGGGTTTGAACCTGCGACCGCCGAAATTCTCGACCGCGCGCCTAAACCTCGAGGCCATCACTGCTTTCTAATATTAAATGAATAATATGTAACAATAATAATAGATACACCCAACAGTCACATACATAGTTCTGACCCCACATTAAGATACAAGTCTTTGTGTCGTGGGTAACAGAAACTAAAAGAGACTTTTCGGTCTCACAAACACCCAGACCCGAAACAAATATTTGTGGATCACACAAACATTTGTCTCGGTGCGGAGATCGGACCCGCGGCCTCTTGTTTCGCAAACTGGTGTCTAGCCAACTGCGCAACGGGGCTGTCAGACAAAGTCGGAAAACATTCAACTTTTTGATTATAGGTTGAGAGCAACTGTTTATGAATGAAGTAAATAAATTAACTAATCTAATTCAGCTTGAATTAAAATGCTTGCATACATTGTTTGTGGTATAGTTACCTCACTTGAAAAGGGCAACACCATAGTTTCTTGCCCGTATTTCCATAAAAGCCTTTCGAATCGGGCTGTGAATTAAATTGAAGATAACTGTATTTATATAGTGCATACATTACTATTTCGAATACATTGTAAAAAATACCGATATTTTAGATATTATCACAGGCAAAACAAATTATCAGATCAGCGTAGCCATTACCGTCAAAGGTTAATGTTTGTCTCAATTTTATTTCAATCAGCCCAAGCCCAGAATAATTATTTGGTACATTAATCACATAAACATCACCTATCAAGCCTTGCTGGATACTTGAGGCTATCAATTCCGAAATGACGTCACCGGCATTACAACATCGATAATCATTTTTACATGATAAAAACCCTAGCACATAGTCATGATGTCACCGATTACTTTTTTATAAATAACCAAAGCATCAAGATTCTTGTCACAGATTAGAAACTTTTCTAATTTGAAAAGGCATAGCAAATTGATTGCTAAAGCACCTGGTCTTAATTGCAGATATCTGATTGCAGTCTAAATTAAATTTCGACTGGCAGAAAATTAAGATTTTAATCATCATGGCCGCTTTTAAATTTGATGGTCATACATAAAACCACACATCTGTACCTCGGAAGTGGTAGGCAGATGTCTAATGTTACATCCCCGTTTTGCATGCATGAGTGCATCTACAAAGTACCTCGTGTACCTGCTAAGAAAACAGTGGCATATTCCGTTAATAAACACACTTGCCTGTGTCACTATGGCCGGTGGGATGCTTTGTATATCATGGACAATATTCGAATACGTATATCATCATCATCAGCCCAAATACGTCCCACTGCTGGGCACGGGCCTCCTCTACAAGTGAGAGGGTTTAGACCTTAGTCCACCACGCTGGCCTAGTGCGGGTTGGCGGACTACATATACGTATATCCCACTACCAAATTATTTACTACTAATTGTTACCCGTAACTCCGCACAAGTTTCTCCGTATTTGCCACATTTTCCATCGCTGCTGCGCTCCTTTTGGCCGTAGCGTAAAGATATACATATAACCTATAGCAATTCTCTATAAATGAGCTATGTAACACCGAAAGATTTTTTTTAATCGGACTAGTAGTTCGTTTAAGCTAACAAGTTTAATTTAAAATTGACGATTCAAAAGAACTTGCAAAAGTCTATTTGAATAAAGATAATTTGACTTTGACTATCGATTCAGTCTCAAATATAACATCGCGAAATAAATCTGTCATCTCTATAACCGGATCTTTTGTTCAAGGCTATTCTATTTGTTATACCTATTTGGATATATTTAGCGCTTCATATGCATTGAAACAATAATAAGTCTTATTGTCTACGTCATAAAGGTGGAAATGAAAAGAAACTTTTCCACTGTATGAATTGTTAGCGAAGTGTGAATGTGCATCATGATTCATGACTGATAAATGTAAAAACCCCTTGAAACATCAATATTTAGATACTTCAATAAATAAAATTGCAATTTTAAACTAAATAGTAAAATCATCATCAGCCCAAATACGTCCCACTGCTGGGCACGGGCCTCCTCTACAATGTTTTCCTTCACCGTTATAGCAAGTGATAATTCATTGTGAATACACACATAACTTCGAATAGTCAGAGGTGTGTGTCTGGGGTTTGAACCTGCGACCGCCGAAATTCTCGACCGCGCTGCTAAACCTCGAGGCCATCACTGCTTTTTTTTTAAATAGTAAAATATCAGGGATTAATTCCCAATCCCACATCCCTCAAAAGCCCAGTGATAATATCACATTAAGGTATGCATTGTCTTCTCTATATAAAGCACCTAGTATCAGAAGACGTATTTCTTGTTTTCTTCTATACAATAGCATGGATTTGTCCAGGATTGTAGGTGTAATGTGGGCTTGTCACCTATTCCACAGACTGTATAAAAATATACAAACTTGCGAACTCTTTGGTTCATTCATGATGAGGATCACGAAGCTAGTGTCGCATGCTGCTTCTGATCTAAAAGAGAGAAGGAAAAATCTACGAGTCATCTCTTACCTACTTTGTTCACTGGGAAAAACATCCTCTTGGAAAGATGGAATGTCTGTCAAAACCTCTTGTTTAAATTCTGACTACCATCATGGGCTATAGGCAAGTTTTATTATTTTTTTATTATTCTTTATTTAGTTTAGGGACTTTGAATCATTTTCGATCATGTCTGTCCCATTGTATATACATTTATATTAATATTATCTAATTCTAAGTACTTTACTATGGAAAATTTTATATATACATAAATATACCAGTCTGGCTGCTTCCGATGTTTGGGCAGATAATATGGTTTGAAATATACCTACATTAAAATTACTTATATTATAGCGCTTAATTAGTTCCTGCCTCATAGAAGTAGTTCGTACACATTCCGACAATACATGATGAATCTATTTGTTGGGATGTGACCTGAACGCAATCTATGAGCCATAACAATTGAATTTCGGTCCAAATCAGTATTCGCAAACCATGGTATATAGGCAAGTTGTACATGTATTTCACTCGTCTGTACTAATTGAGACTTAATAGCCTCTGTCCATATAAATATTGTGTCAATCAATTGATATTCTTTACCAAAGAATCATTTGCATACAATAAATTTGTTTGCCTTGAGATGTTAGACTTGTAGTCGTACATGCCTGCACGATGAACTTAGATTTATAGATCAGTATTTTTATCATCATCATCAGCTCATATTAGGTTCCACTGATGGACACGGGCCTCCTCTACAACTGGGAAGGTATTTATAGTACTTGTTAATTATTGTTTGTGACGGGTAAAAGTTACAGTGATTACAAACCCTTTGGTGCAAAAAAAATTACATTTTCTTAATTACCATTGCCTTTTTTCGTTTTCGGTCACGGTCTGCAGATTTGTTTATCAGATATGTAGCTACTACTAAGTGTATTGTAGTTAAAGGACTATATACTCCTGCTATGAATAAGCCAGCAAAATTTTCGCACCTGGTGAGACATAATGACAATTGTGTCCTGTCAACCAGTGTCATGTTTACTCTTCATTGCATTTACCGTTGTAAGCCGTTTTTGTTACCGTAATCGATTTCTTCGGACAATTAGTGCTAATTGGTTTGAACAGGTTGCCTATAGGTGTATCACGTGTAAGCAAAATAGAAATATTGTAAATGGAAAAGTTGATTTGTTTCTTTTTTTTTTCATTAAATTTGGCACGGAGATAGAATGGTGCCAGTGGGATTATAGCATTAGTAGCGAGAACGCCCCAAAAAATCTAATATTACGTAAAAAACTAATTGAAATCATTTTGCTCTTTAAGCTTCTGTAACCCAGGATCCCTCGTTCCAGGGTTAACAATACAAAAAATCTAATATTCCAAAAAATACCAAATAAAAATCATTTATTGTTCACCCACTTCCAAGGGTACCCCTATTACCCCCATAACCTTTTCATCACTACAATTTCAACGACTGAACGAACTCATTAAATTGTTTCTGGAACGGCCCTCATTATAAGAATGACCTTTTCAACCCTGCATTATTCAAAAACAATTGACTGCGCACCGTTATGCTATTCTGAGAGAAATGTGAGAAATGCAACCCTTCATCGCGAGGCTGGGACAAAAACGACCAGGTGTACATCTCGATGGCTCTTTGTTCCCACAAATGTCAAGAATAACACCTTGATGCAGCGCGTGTTGACAGCTGCGTTATTCTAACTGTATCTGAAATATTTTGATGGTTTGTTTATTGGTTATGTTTTTGGGTATAATTTGTATGGAGACAGTGATCGAAAACTTGGACAGGTAATATTTATAAATAATAAATACACCCAACAGTCACATACATAGTTCTGACCCCACATTTAGATACAAGTCTTGTGGCGTGGGTTTCAGAAAATACGAGAGACTTTTCGGTCTCCCAGATCCAAAACAAATACTTGTGGATCACACAAACATGATCTCGGTGCGGGGATCGAACCCGCGGCCTCTCGTTTCGCAAGCTGGTATCTAGTCAACTGCGCCACGGTGCTGTTAAATTTATGGTTACTACGAACACATTGATACTAAAAGTATGATTCTTTGTCTTTTATTCGCAAGTAGAAGGTCCCATTGCACAATTAACACTAGAAACTTTATCACATCTTCCTCAGCTAAATAATATTTTGCCATGTTCTTTTGAAAGAGGGAAGTTTATAGAACTATTGGAAAACATTGCTTAGTTGATGAATATGTAATCGATGCTTAGTAAGGTTAAGACATTTAGTCTTCGAATTTGATCGCGACTTTTATTATAATAGTTTCATAAAGTCGTTACCTGTTCCGATATACTATGTAATATACCTAAAAATAAATATGTAAAATTTTATAATATTTAAATTAATATGTAATGGGGCCCAAATTACGCTCCACTTCGCCAATATTCTAAAAAAATAATTGATATATGGTAATTATATTATTACTTCATAGTTAAAATATTTATTTCAAAATACACTGACCTCCTATAATAGATACTGCAGCTTGAATAAAAGTAATCCATTTTACCATCGAAGTTCATCTTTATTTCCACAACGTTTATATTTAGCCTCCCCTTGATATAATTTATTGGTGCTTATATCATCAATCTGTAACACTCGAGGAGCTAATTAAGATAAAAGCTCGCAATCCACCCCCATTTCCGGCGCACTCGATACCGCTTCCTGCATCCCGTTTTTATCTCGTTCATTTCGCCAAATGCTATTGAGTTTTTTTTACATCCTCGGTCTATTGTTGTCTATGGTGCATCTGTTGGGATCGCACGTGTCGGTAGCAGTGTTCGATGTTAAAAGAGCCTTTTTTTGGAAACAGATGTTTTAATTTGTGTTAGATTAGTTTTGGTTGTGGTTACAAGAGATTGTAAAGATTTTATACAGTTGAAGTAGCTGTGAGCTAAAAGTAAGTAGTAATGGCCTCGAGCTATAGGCGAACGGTCGAGAGTCTCGGCGGTCGCGGGTTCAAACACCAGGCACACACACACACACACAATGAAATATCACGTATTTTAACGGTGAAGGAAAACATCTTGAGGAAACTGGAACGCATATGGCGCTGATGCTGATGTGAGCTAAAAGATTACAATATTAATCATCATCAGCCTATTTACGTCCCACTGCTAGCCATAGACCTACTCTACAACAACTACAACTGAGAAGGTTAAGGCCTTAATCCACCACTCTAGCCTAGTGCGAGTTAGCTGACATAAAAATATCCATTCTTTTTTTATTATCAATAGTAATAGTATTACCAAGTTGTATCACTGTATCATTTCGAATCCAAAATCCTTTGTTTGATCCCTTTGTCAAGCAGTGTTATTGGATTTATCCTTTAGGGAATTGTCGACAGCAGTACCTACGGAGTCTGCATACGTGACCAAAATCAGAAATCAGCTCGCCCCTTATTACGTGGAACTTAAAAAACACAAATCTGTACATTTTTAATGTTTACGTGCAATATGGAAGTTATTTTACTAATTGCTGAGGAAGGAAGTGTTTTTTGCGAAGTGCGTCCATAATTTATAAATTGTTTGAATACGTTTGTAAAAATCTAATATGAGGAAGCAGCTGGTACACGGCAACTTCCGATGCATAGATAGATTAGGGGTCTTGGAATATGGTTTGAAATTACGCATAGAGGGAAGAATTTAGTGTGTATTCTGACAGCCCCGTGGCGCAGTTGGCTTGACACCAGCTTGCGAAACGAGAGGCTGCGGGTTCGATCCCTGCACAAAGACAAATGTTTGTATGATCCACAAATATGTTTCGGGTCTGTGTGTTTGTGAGACCGAAAAGTCTCGTAGTTTCTGTTACCCACGACACAAGACTCGTATCTTAATTTGGGGTCAGAACTATGTATGTGACTGTTGGGTGTATTTATTTATTATTCTAATAGAAAGAGAAGGAACAGGTATATTTCTACAAACTTGTAACGCCATTTGAAGCGTCACGTAATAGTGGAAATTCCCTAATGGAATAACTTTAACACTGCCTGAACCGGACCTTTTTGTCGCATACAACAACAATAAAATTTAATGTGAATATTATATAGGTGTATAAAAGTAGTGCTGGCCTCGGGTTTAGGCGCGCGGTCGAGAATCTCGGCGGTCGCGGGTTTAAACCCCAGGCACACGCCTCTGACTTTTCGAAGTTATGTGTGTATTCTCAATGAATTATCACTTACTTTAACGGTGAAGCAAAACATCGTGAGGAAACTTGCACATCTTAAAAGGTTCTTAGGTATTTTTTAGGTGTGTAGTCCACCAACCCGCACTAGGCCAGCGTGGTCGACTAAGGCCTAAACCCTCTCAGTTGTAGAGGAGGCCCGTGCCCAGCATGATGATGATGATGTTTATATAGGTGTAGGTAGTATTATATCCGAATTTGCAGTAACATTTACAAAGTGTTACCTAAGTACGAATTTGGGTTTTTCCATTTCAACTGACGTATTCCTAAAAGTTTGCACAAAAAAAACATTTTGCAACACAATATTCATTATGCACTTCATTATAATATACCATATTCGTAAAATTTTATTAACAAATCTATACAAATAAAGGAATTCAGTTCAATAAAATTGTAATATTATGTTGTAGCTTTATGACAACAATGTTTTTAATAATACATGAGTCAAAATGGCTGTGAGAATCCAAACTAAATCACTGAACATTTTTTTAACAAAGATCGGACCTTATCGTAAGTACATATGAATCTAGGCCGATTACAAAACAAATACATAAACGGTAAATACTTATGCAACTGAACATAACTAGAATATCAATTGAGGATGTTGTGGTGCAAAGGAAAGGCACATTATCATTCAGGTCCGGTTGGCGCAGCCTCCGTGACTCACAGGGCAGTGACATCAGCGCTTACTCACGAGTCACGACTTGCAGAATCACCGGGCGAGGCCATTATGGCCTTTTTCAATAATAAATACACCTAACATTCGCATACTTAGTTCCGACCCCACATGATACAAGCCTTGTGTCGTGGTATCACTACGAGTGACTTACCGGTATGATTAATATTCATTCATAAACTCACGCCTGTCTCCCGTTAGGGTAAGCAGAGACTATAGAGCGCTAAATGCCACGGTCCAAACACACCTCTTTCGCTTCCTCCAGTGACATTATCCTCTTCATGCATGCACGTCGGTTTCGAGGACTCTTTATATTACCCTTTTTTATTAACATAAAAATTACAACAAATATTTGAGAATCTCACAAATATTTGTCTCGATGCGGGTATGGAATCTCATGTTGTTTCACAAGCTGGTGTCTAGCCAATGGCGTCACGGAGGCGTACAGCTTCCTTAGTTCCCCTTTGTACATGTATGCCGGGATCTCTGGCGTTTCAACTCAGCTTGCGGAGTAACTGTCCGCTGGGTTAAGACGGGTCGGCTATTATTTCCCCATATTCTTTTTACATCGGCACGAAAAACACTGGATGGAAAGTATGATGCTGCCAAAACAGAGCATCAGGAGGAAGACTTCTTCTATCTCTCGTCACTCGACATGCTCACAAATTGAGGAAAATTGCGTTTATTTTGTTTATCTCGCAAGGTACATTTCAATTATAACTCACCGTACAGATAAGTTAATATGATATGACTAGATAAGTATATGTTTATGAATCACTGTATAATATACTCATTACAGCTATTAATACCATATACTCGTAATCAGTGGCGGTACTTCCATAGAAGCCCAAAAGCCCTGCTTGCCGAAAATGCCGAATAATTAACAATCTTTAAGCTTTAAATCTTTTAAAAAAAGCAATTTGACGCATAAATGAGAATATCCTGATCACATAATAAACAATTATAAACTAAATATTACACATTTAACGTGCAACGCTTGTGGGCTTCTATGAAAGTACCGCCACTGCTCGTAATATAATGCACACAGACGAAGTCGCGGATGGAAACTATTATGTATTTTGTGTTGGAAATTCCCAATAATATAGATAATATCCAGCTGTTCTTTGTATAGTTTATGCATATTACCTCATTCAGGAACTTATTCAATAGAAACAGGTAATAGGCAATAAAATTGTCAGTGCATACGTAATGAGGCGCGTATGTGTAAGTTGTGTTGACAACTTACGGATGACGGAAGGTGGCGGAGGCTATGTAGTCATCCACTGTTTATTTACCTTTTAAGTAACATTCACCTTTGTATAGCGATACGGGGAGGAGGTAAATTTCTACATCCACGTTTTGCCAGCTACTTTAATTTCATATAAGGAAGATCCTTCATCGATATTACGTTAAGAATTGGCACGGATATCAAGCGCAAATGGACGAATGAATGTATAAACGTAGGTAGCTCTGCTTTTGGGTATCAAGTGGGCTTTGACAAAATAGGTTTTAAGACAATTTAACATCATTTTTGCCACTAATGTAGACTGAAGAGCAATGACTCGACCTACATTTGACCGATATTATCATTAGTGTGTAAGTTTACTGCTACATGTAACTAAAAACCCCGCGGTTTTGATTCTATAAAGACCAATGTTTGTCTAATCAACACTGTAAATCGTTTTTTTGAAGAAAAATCATTGATAAATTTAATACATCAAACCGACACACATATAGCTCTGAGCTCACACTCACATACGATTTTACTGTCGTGGGTATCAGAAACTACAAGGGACTTTTAGATCTCGCAACCATCGAGGCTGGAAACAATTATTTGAAGACAAAAAAATATTCACGATGCATAAATTAAATCCGCAATATCTTATTTCGCTGTATGACCCTTACAACTACACAACGGAGTTATATATTTTTTTATTTTATTTTAAAATAATGTATTGTTATTATAATAATGATAAGCAGTGATGGCCTCGAGGTTTAGGCGCGCGGTCGAGAATTTCGGCGGTCGCAGGTTCAAACCCCAGGCACACACCTCTGACTTTTCGAATTTATGTGTGTATTCACAATGAAATATCACTTGCTTTAACGGTGAAGGAAAACATCGTGAGGAAACCTGCACACCTAAAAGTTCTTAGGAATTTCTTAGGTGTGTAGTCCGCCAACCCGCACTAGGCCAGCGTGGTGGACTAAGGCCTAAAACCTCTCAGTTGTAGACGAGGCCCGTGTCCAGCAGTGGGACGTATATGAGCTGATGATGATGATAATTATAATAATGATTCCTAGAAAAAGTTTATTGCAATCCAATTACTTTTATTTGTTTATTTATTCATTATTGTACACCATATAATAAAAACAACATAGGTATAAGTAACTCTAAATAAGGTAGTGTCACAAATTATTCACCAATTATTTTGGTTTTGAGAAAGTATTTGTTTGGTGACATAAATTTTAATGAAATTAAGTGAAAATTCATCGTAAAATTTTGTCGACTCGGCCATCGAATCGGTCATCCATTAGCCGCAAAACCAACAAGATAATCAAGAGCTCCGTATGTCAGAGATGAATTTGGTAATGTTCAAAAGCCTCGTAACATTTGACACGAATGTACAAAGTTAGCCTACATTTTTTCCTCTAACCGTGTTACTTTCATAACTATATCATTACGTGCAGTATGTTAACATGAGATTTAAGTGATATTTACGTAAACCGCACTTAAATCTTATTCCTACTGATGTTCCCGGGAATAAACTTTTTTTACGCGAATAAATGGTCAACATCGCCCATGAACACCCACAATACCAGAGGAATCAACGGTGCGTTGGCGGTCTTTGAGGAAAATGCAGGCTCTTTTCTTGAAGGTCCCTAAGTCGATTTTGAAAATACCGCCAAAGAAAGCCGATTCCACAAAGATGCTATGAAAAGTTCTAGGGTTAGGGTATACGTGCATTAGGAATACACTTGAACACTACTAGGAATTTAGGTCTGATTATGCAGATCTCGGCCAGTCGAGAAACATTAGGTGTGGGTCTAAAATTTGTAGAGTTAAGTAATTGTTCCTTGGCTATTTTACCTTCAATAATCCACACAACTGTGCTTATCTGCTTCTTCTTGCTTCAACTAAAGGTCTTATTAAAGTTTTTTTTTGTAAAATCAACAACTTTATACAAAGTATTGGTATAAATAATAAGCACGCTATCGCATTTAATATTTGCGAAGTAGCCAATGTCTGTACGTTAACATTAAAGTTATTACTACATATTGTAATAACATCAATTAGTTAATTACATGCGCTCGTAACGTACATCAATTTATGTATTTGGAATATATGCTTAAACAATGATTTGCAATATTTAGATACATGCGTAAGTAGATGCATATTTGGTTGTTTTTACCGACATCTATGATTTAAAGTCTGAACTATAAAGCTTAAATGCAAAATAGGTTAAATAAAATAGTCGCAATTAATGCTACCGTGGTTGGTAGACAAAGTAGACAATACACAATTTCAGTAACAGACCAATCCGAGTGAAGGCTTGAGGAAAATCTATTTTATATTTTATTTGCTTTTGAATGGTTCTTACTTCCTCTTATAACTGAAATTTTATCTGTCGTCTTGTATATTTCTGAATTTATTTATTTATTGACAGCACCGTCGCGCAGTTGGTTAACGACCAGCTAGCGCAACGGGAGACCGCGGGTTAGATTCACGCATCGAGACAAATCTTCGTGTGATCCACAAATTTGTGTCGGGTGTGGGTGTTTGTGAGACCGAAAAGTCTTTCATACTTTCTGATATCCACGGCACAAGACTCGTATCTTAATGTGGGGTCAGAACTATGTGACTGTTATGTGACTAATATTTATTTATTAGTTTATGATACCCACGATACAAGACTCGTATCGGAATGTGGGGTCAGAACTACATATGTATGTGAATTTTTGGTGTATTTATTTATTTATGTAATCAGACGCATGACAATTTTAATTTAATTATGCTTGAGAATCTGCTACATGACATCATCACGCCAGCGCCGTCGGCGAGACAATAAAAATAGCATTATTGTCTAAAATCGAAAGTTTCGTGAGTGAAGCACAGCGTTCCAGTTACAACGGTAAAGGAAAGAAATGTAACTGACTGTTCAAGTCGCGTCGAATTGTTTCAATGATAATAATATATAGTTACAGACGTATTACTTACACAGGGTGTGATTGGGTTTCCCATTAGGAAATTCTCAGTAACAGCACGGAGCCTGGAAATGTGCCTGAAAATCGGCAATAGGCTCGCCCCTTATTGCGTGGGATTGATATATACCAGGCAAAATGTGGATGCAGAAATGCAAAGGCCTTCGGGGAATACAGACGTAAGGTTATTGTACGTAGGTATATGCTTAACCCGGGCGTAATTTTTTCCAAGATTCCGTTTTTGTCCGAAATTAGTTAAGAAGTTTTTGGGATGTTTAACAATAAATTAAATCTATAATGTTTTCAACAGAATACCACGGAACGAAAATAATTTAGTTTCGGATCAGAGACCAGCTAGGAATTCAATGATACTCGCTAATCTTCATTGCACGATGCGTGTGCTTGCCACTGTCGATCCTGATGTATATGGCCTGTATTCAATCAGAGGTTAGTTTCGTCTTTACACTAAATCTCAAGAAGCTTGAGTAGGTCCAGACATACTGATTATAATCCATAACGCTACCAACAAGCTGTCAGGATTTTTTTTTAAATTTCACATGTCATAGACGTAGGAGAAAGTTAGTCGTTTCAACTCATGATACAAAAACAAATAACAGCCGAACGAGTGATGTCATAAGTATTCTAGACGTCTATATTGATTTTCTGTGACATAAAGATTTGCATTGACTTGGACTAGGGCTAGGGACTGCGTCGTTGAACCCGCGGGCTTCTGTCCTAAGCCGCGCTTAATGTACTTAAATAGATTTTTCGATTCATAAGTTCTTAAGAGTACATGAAAAAAGATTTTTGGCTTTTCTTTATTATGAAATTCTCGTTTACATCACAAAGTTTGAAAATGTGCCTGAAAAATGGCATTTGACTCGCCCATGATTACGTGAGACGTTGCGTTGCGTTCCTAGGCAGTGTCAGTGACAATCAGTCGATTAGGAATGCTGATTCCTTTAACTTTTTTAGGGAAGAATTAAAAAGTTTCTTAAGTTATTTTTTATTTGTTCTCCCCACATGTCCAAACCGTTTGTTACACCTACAGCGATCTAACTCATCACATCAGTTTTTAACTCTTGTTTGATAAAGGTAAAAATAAATACTTTTAACTTATTTTTCGTTGTCTTCACAAATAAACATTGTAAGACGTGTTGACATTTAAATAAAGTTCTGCAATCCAATACAAAACGGTCCGAGCGCTGGTCGTCCTTGATACTGGCAAATGATTTTGTTTTGAATTAACTCTTTGAATGTTTTGCAAATTTCTTGGACAGGAATGACGTCATTTTATGATTTTAAAGCGTTAAGTAGTATTGATGAAAAAGGCGGGTAATCATCATCATCATCATCATCAGCAGCCCTTCTTACGTCCACTGCTGGACATAGGCCTCTCCTAAGGCGGGTAATGTGAAACCAAAAAAATAGAAAATAGCAGAGAGATATATTTATTACTGTACCCCACATTATGGGTGGGAGGCTTAAGGTATTTACAAGACACACTTTTGACACCATGATGCTGATTAGAATTTAAGGTATACACTTGAAGTTAAAATTACCCTAGAACAATAAACTTTCATTCAATTTTTTTTCATGCATAGCTGATTTTGTATAGTCAATATATAGCCATACATTGTCAGTCTGTACATATTAAAGTCAATTTGGACTACAAACAGGTTTAATAACCAGTGTAGGACCAAATACTAGCAAAAGAAACCACGCGAAGCAACATAATTATGAATGGATGTCTTTCAATGACTATGTCTACAGGTCAACATTTTCATAGTGAACATAATATTTCTATGTTAATAAAATTATCACGATCATTACTATTACAGTCTATGTTCAAGCTTCAAGTTAAATCAACACATTGTGTAATTGCATAAGAATATTTTTCAACACGTACCCTAATTTCAATAGCACATTCCGTAACCATAAGATGAGATAGAGCAGCGGTTCTCAAACTTTTTTGGTGACGGAACCCTTTTGGGAAGCGAAATACTTGACGGAACCCTACAATAAAACAATAGTTTTAAAAGTGTATTCTTTATTAATAATCACAATAAAAGTACAATGTAACAGTTACTTACTTTTCTATATTAACAAGTATAATAATGGAAGATATTAAAAAAGACAAACTAATCTAACTAATGGCAGGTATGAACCTGTTTTTTATTTTTCATCAATTGGTTGATAGGTTTGATAGAAGACAGTTGGAGTCTCATATCAGGTTCGGCGTCAAGGCTATTCCGGTATTTTATTTTCGTGGCTGCATAGGTTGAGAATCCTGTTTCGCACAAATATGTTGTTGGGAACGGGAGAAGAATATTCAGAGCCATTTTGCCAAGCATTGGGTATTCATCACGGACTCTGCACCAAAAATCATTGAGAGGCATCGTTTTGAATAGTGACTCCTTACTTGTATCTAATGACATTTCTAAAAGAGATTCATATATCTCGTTTGACATACTTTCGGGCTTTTGCAAGTTGGATAAAAAGTGATTATGAATCCATGAATTCAGTTTCATTTTTGTATGCTGTTCTTCGGGAAAATACTTCTTAAAAGATGTGTGGTAGTTCGGCTGCGCCACGTGATACGCCGCGTCAAAACGTTCGGCCAGAGAAAGGTGTTTTGATTTTTTTCTAAATTCTTGCGGAACCCCTACAGAGGTAGCGCGGAATCCTAGGGTTCCGCGGAACACACTTAGGGTATCGCTGAGATAGAGCATGAGGTACCCTTGGAATACCTCCTAACAAAATAGAGGTATGCTAAATTTTTACTTGGCTAAATTCCTTTTTGCGTCTACGCAGATACGTCGTGAACTCTAACTAACATGCCGCAAAAAGGAGTAAGGCTTTATAGTAATGACATGCAAGACAAATGTTTGACAAATATAGGACACACAATATTTCACTCGGCACGTTGGCCATTTACTATTATGACAAATGTGCAACACAAATGGTAGAAAAACATTTGTGTTTTTGCGCTATACAATCTTTTCCCTCTCATTGCAAAGCCAGCCCCAACAATAATGCCACAAAGGCTGTCAAGTAAAATCTCAATTACAAACGATGTTAACATTACAGTTATTTTGTATCGACTCGATAACTCGCAACGGTGTGTATATTGACCTACATTAATCGATTAATGCTGCTCTGCGAAATTGTTTTGATTCGTTTATGTGTGTGTGTGTGTGCGCATACAGTTTTCACGATGACTCATTAGTCGGAACGAGGCCGATTAGTTTTGGCCCGCGGTGGTACCAGTTGTTTTGCTTTGTCTAGCAAGTCCAAATAGAGCATACGTTCTCAAATGGGTATTTTTTATCGACTTGGTTTCCAAAGGAATGCGTGTTTTGTTATGCTTTTGAAGCCATTGAAGTGGAAAGTTTTATTAGAAACCTTGCGATACTGTTAACTGAAGAGAAGCACAAAGAAACAAAGTTGTGGGTCCTCTTTATCTCTCTTTAAAACATTTTTAATGTCATACATAACATCTTTAAAAATAAAACCTTATCTTAAAGATTTTTTTTTATTCACTTCCTATAGTGTATTTAAACGAACAATGACATACATACATACATACATAAACTCACGCCTGTATTTCCCGAAGGGGTAGGCAGAGGTGCATTTCTGCACCCACATTTCGCCAAGTATATATCAGTCCCACGTAATAGGGGGCGAGCCTATTGCCGTTTTTCGGGCACATTTCCAGACTCCGTGCTGTTACTGAGAATTTCCTAATGGAAAAACCCAATAACACTTTGCCCGACCCGGGAATCGAACCCAGGACCTCTAGATCCCACGGCACATACTTGTACCGCGAGACCACGAGGCAGTCGAACGACGAACAATGACTCTAAATTTTAAATGCAAACTGAAATGGAACTGTATCTTAAGATACCAAACTCATAAAATTATAATTAACCTTATTACCTTATTAATAAAGTTTGAATTACATGAAAAGATCCGTGAGAACAATATTTGATAAGAGCTCAAATCTGGGACGAGCGAAAGTAATTCGAGGACGGCGAAACATCTGCGAATTGTTGAAATCTTAACAATTAAGCTTTTGTCATATTATTTTAAATTCAAGAGATCTTCTGTGATCTGAATCTGAGAGTCTCAGACCTGGGTGAAATCGATTTTACCCGTAATTTTCGAGGGGTCTATAATCTAGACCTAGACTCTAGATCATAGTCCACAATTAAAGCCCAATATGATATGAAAAAAATATAAGATATCTCATATTATGGAATAGCAATTTCAAATCCTTTTTTAAATATTAAGCAAGAATATTTACACTAGGGAACTGTAATTTTCCAGTTGAGAATTAACAGGTACTAGCATTCTGAATGCTAAGTCGTAGCAACCAATTTAGTACACCTTTTATCAAAATTATTAATGCGTTTAGTCAAGATTATGTTTCATGTAAATCTTTACCAGTTATTTCGAAATTTTTGCCAGTTTTATAAGCATTAATATTACAAAGAACACGGTGAATTTTAATGTTTTTGTTTGTTTTTTTACGATTTCACAATTTAACCACTGATTCGATTTTTATGAACTGTATAGGTACTGTATAATTATATAATTACAAACAACTTAAAATCCAAATATAGCTTTTTGCTCAGGTTTGGGACTATATTTTCTGATATCCCATGCTACCAATAACCAAATATTTTATCCTTGGTTGAGTGTCAATATTATTTTATAAAGTTTTTAATATCCACTAATATGACCGACAAGAGCGAAAAAACAAGTCTCATTAAGATCGTCTTAAATTACTCCTAAGTAATGCTTGTTTCAGATTTTATAATCTGACAACACATTTACATGCAATTTTGAATCTTGCAAAAAATTGTCGTTACATTTATTTATAGCGATCGCACATAACAATTTGTTTTGATGACGTAAATGTCAGTTGCGTCAATAATAGCAAATTAGTCATAAATAGGGAAATGTTATCGGTAGTAAGAAGATTGGTTAGTGCAATGCATCGAAATGTATTGGATGGTTGGAAAAAAATTAAAAAATTGTCAAGGAAATTATTTAATTAAGGCTTTATAATTCAACTTTTGCAATGAATCCAAAATATGAATTTATTTTCGTACTTACGTACGGTAATGTTAACCATGATTCCTGAAGACATTGCAAAGCCAAAGGAAATACCTGTAAAGGGGCCGCGTTTAAAAGGACGTTTTAGAAATATTTTTAGGAAGCCTAAATCCAGCAGTGGTTGATGATGATGATGATTGAAATAAGGACGTGTATATCCACGATAGCATGGAATAGTAACAGAAAATATTGTCAACTGCTCTATATTGTGCAATTCTTGGGAAAGAGGATCAATTTAGTGAACGTAAGCAACAAATAATTTGCAGCCATTTACGGCATAATAATGTCAGTCCGTTCACTGCAAAGGTCAGCTCTACAGTCAGCATAATTGATGTAGCATTTAAACTAGTACGGTATAGACTTAAGCGAAATATAGTGTAATTACTCTTTTAGATTGATCTCTTTGCTGCAGCTGGCCAGCATATGAAACGGATAGCCTTCCGATCCTGAGTCAAATGTTTGTGTAATCCACAACTATTTTTGTTTATAATATTACATATTAATAGCGTGATTAGACATATTGTTCCGTGATTATGATAATCCCATAGTCAGTCCTCGATTTTATCACGAATTTGAGAATGCCGGCAACTGTCATATGGTTTCCAAGTCTTGTAGGAGTTTATGGGAGTGTCGATGAGTCCACAATTAGGTGAATCAAAAGTCATTTATTCGACAATGAAAAGAAACAAATTGGATCTTTTTTGGTATCGAATTTCCACTTAAATTCCTTTGCATTTAAATTCTTTTACCAGAATGGCAATTGAGATGAGGACGTTAATTCCATGTGTATGGACAAATAAATAACATTTGTAAGTCGTAGAAAAACATTTCCGGGCTCAGCAGTATCCTGCCTGTTAGCGCAGTCTATAAACTATTTAATTGCCATAATTTCTTTTAGAAAAGATAAGCCATGGATTTTCACTAACTGTCGCATTTATAAATGTTGTGCTTTATTTAGCAAACACACGTATCTCTCCAAGCAAGGTACATCCGGACAATTTCTTCGGAATCGCAAAAACTGTAGAAATTGACCCATAATCGTATTAGGAAGTCAACATCCTGGTAGCAGTAGAGTCAGGTCTACGTTAGGGCATAAATTACGTACTAGATTCCTAACTAACGTTGTAATAACCGGCTAACCGCTGCGGGCTTGGATAACCTAGATTCAAACGAAGGCGATTCGGAGAATTAGGCTGTCATTTAACATAGGTAGTTATCGATAACAATTTGTTTTATTTTATGTTTCAATTACTTTAAATATACATATAATTTTATTTGCAGTGAAATGAAATTATCTTGCAATCGGGATTAGCATTCGCATCGAGAAAAATGTTTGTGTGACCCAGAAATATTTTTATCGGGACTTTGTTACACCGAAATATCCGTCACTTTAATTGAGTTAAAGATGCCTGAATTGTCTTATGACCATTTATATATTGCACTTGAGAATTTAGATCTCATACATAAGGATCGTTCCACCCTTCAATGACAGACAGACGGAGTTATAATAAGTGGTCGGCTTCATCCATTAATTTGACCATTGTATGATCAAATGTTTCATGTTTTTTCTGCCTTCAATGCCAACTGATATATAGATATTTTTACAGACATACAGACCATTATCTTAACAAAATTTATTCTACTTATGCAATTGCAATTTCCATACAACATTCGATTGCAAATTTCTACAGGATATGGCAATTTTGTATTGCTAGTCTTTCGAAACCACGGCAAAAGTTTGCTAGTAGAACGACTGGGTGTGACTTTAGTATTTATACCTTATGACAAGATATATCATTATATAGAAACAGAATAATGAAAAGAAAACTGAAGCTTCTAGAAACACCTAAATTTGCTCTGAAATTTGGCAATTCTTTCCTTGATGGTAGGCGCAGTGGCATCTAGAATAATTATTTGACTAAATATGGCCGCCTTTGCACTTATTTTTAAGTGCAGTGCGGACCAAATAGATTCGTCTGACTTTAGGCGTGTGTCAACATTCCTCTGTTTAAAGTAGTACTAACTACTAACGCATTACTTCTACCAATAGAGTAGGAGAACTGCGCCAAACATTTGAACATTATTTGATACGGTGATCTCAAAATATAACTCTCCTGATAGATCTCTATACAATCGTGGTATGGTACCCAATATATGGTAGGTGGTATGGTAATATAGGTACGGAATCACATTACAGACGGACTCACGGAATCACCCTTAATTTTCTTTATTCAACAAGGTCGATACTTCGTTTGCCAATCTGTAACAAAAGAACGGTTACAATAATTGCACCCTATACACCATCAGATATGCGGCACAAGCCCATGCAGTAACCATTGCCAATGTCTGTTGTATAACCAGATTGTCAGTCGGCTTACAGTTGAGAAATAGCCTGAGTAATTCGCGGTTTGGTCGTTACGAGGCTTAGTGATGTGGTAAAAATATGCTGCGACGTGTAATACCGAAATTGGAGTGTTTGTTTTGTAGTGACATTGTTATGTAAGGTATAGCAATGTTTTGTACATGATGTGCTTTAAGTACTGTTCTGCTGATTCAAGAGATAAGATTTAGATTTTGTTTTTCGTATTGCGCAAGAGTTTAATAATTGCTATATACCAAAGATACTAGGTTAGGAATGAAGCTACTATAAATGTAATTTGTAATGAAATTTCTGAGAAAGAATATAAATACCTATGAGTTGAAAGTACATAAGTGACTGCTTCTTACTGCACTAAAGAAAAAAAAACTTTACTGTAGCTTAAATGAGTTCTTAGTTATATAAAAAAAATTATGCACTAAACATTTAATACTACGAAAAAGTATCAGTTTAGTAGTTCAATGTATCAGTTTATATTAATATTGTTGTTACTATTGTGGTGTTATATCGATCGTGCTTACCGTTTTTTTTGCATTATTTGTAAAGTCAATTAAAATATACATATATATTTAGTACCCGCGAGAATATTCTTATGACAACCACAAAAGTCTTCATTTTAGAAAGGTGAAAGGTAGTCAGGTCACAGTCGCGGTACACTTATAACAAAAACATTAACAACAAAAAGTACAAATGATAATCTTGCTGTTCGTAAAATTATACGAATTATACCGTATGGACAATAAAAAGAAAGATATACGTTAGCCTTAAACTGCTTATACTAGACAAGATATTAGTAGATTCTTGAATTTACTTGCCAAATGTTCTTTTATCCGAACAGCATTGTAGTTCCCACCATAACTACGGTCTCTAGCGTAGGCCTGATACTGTATTAATAGTCTTTCATTACTCGATACCCTCACGTCAGTCTGATGAGATGCTTCTTAACGCTACGCTTCGAGGACCCAGGAATTTAGAAAGGAAGGAATGCGAAATCTAGCAAACTATTTCAAAGTATCGTTGTGTGGCCAGAATATTTATAATTATTTAAAACCAATATTATTATAATAAGGCAAAAATATTTATTATTATTTAAAACCACTGCGATCGCCAACCCGCCTGCCCAGCGTGACGATTATGGGTATAAACCTCTTAGCTTCCTATGGCTAAACACGCACGATGGCCCTCAGAGAAGGGTCGAAGATCGAGCCTAGTTCCGTGCCATAGGAGAGGCCTGTCCAGCAGTGGACGTGACAAATAGTGTTGATGATGATGATAATTATTTAAAATTTCTAACTTGTGCCAGTACAAAAAGAAAATCACCAAGGCGCGTCACTACCGCCCAGTGAGTAGCGAGATCTACGGTCGCGATTTGTAACCGTCGGTAATGTAATGGATAGCGCAGATTACGCGCCACTGTAGATCCAGCCGATACGGCGCATGCAACACCTATTGCTAATACCGGGCCGTTGCTTTATGTATCAAACACTACTCACTTTACAGACATGCCGTTGCACTTCGTAATCACATAAGGTAACATGCAGCTCCTGTGTCCCTGAAAGGGTGGGCAGTGATGTAATTCTGCATCTTCGTTTCTCAAGTTATTTTTATGTAATAAGGGACAAAAATATTGCCGTTTTAAGAACACACTTATACCTAGATGTTTTTCCTAAAGACCTGCTGAAACATTTCTCGGGTCGAGAACCGATACCGGTATCTATCGATTGCTGCATACTTATACAAATAGACACAAGATGCACGGAGATGAGGCAAATCGGGGAATAAAGAAAGGGTCTTACTCATCCAAAAAAGATGTCAAAACACCGATAAGAAGATGTTATTCATCTTATGAAGATCTATGTGAAGGAAAAAATATTAGTTTTTAACGAACATATTTATGTTTCGGCCTTAATATATCCAGTTATTTAAAAATATTTACAACTAGCATCTGCCTGTGACTGACTGGATTTCAGAATTCATAAATTATATGAGACGGTAATGAAAATCCGCGAGAAGTCTACTGGATTAAATACTGAGAAAATATCAGAATAAAAAGTATAATATGTATATAGTAATTCAGGATCATAACTTTCTTAAGGCCAGGCTTCGTACAAATCTGTTCAGATCATGCTCTTACTTATTCTACGACAGCCCCGTGGCGCAGATGGCTAGACACCAGCTTTCGAAACGAGAGGCCGCGGGTTCGATCCCCGCACCGAGACAAATGTTTGTGTGATCCACAAATATTTGTTTCGGGTCTGGGTGTTTGTGAGACCGAAAAGTCTCTCGTAGTCTTTGATACCCACGACACAGGACTTGTATCCTAGTGTGGGGTCAGAAAGATGTATGTGACTGTTGGGTGTATTTATTATTTATTATTATCTAAGATCAAATCTTTTTACTGAGTAATGGTTACTGCAGTTAAGTCTAGCACTTAACAGAGCGAAACAAACTCTCGGCTTAGTTAACGCAGACATAATCAGTGTTAAAGTAAGTACAATGTTTAATAACTTAACAACGCCATGCTATAACCGCTTCGGAACGTGTCGTAGAAGGAAGATTGTTCAGTAATTGTTCTTATTTTGCATTTAATCGATATTTTTTGTCATTCTTGTTGTAATTATGTTTTTATTATAACAATGCAATTGTTTAATTACCTGTTTATATTTGCTTTTTATATAACAAGATGAGATGGAATAACAATACGATTTCATTCATCATCATCATCATCATCAGCCCATATACGTCCCACTGCTGGGCACGGACCTCCTCTACAACTGAGAGGTTTCAGGCCTTAGACCACCACGCTGGCCTAGTGCGGGTTGGCGGACTACACACCCAAGAAATTCCTAAGAACTTTTAGGTGTGCAGGTTTTATCACGATGTTTTCCTTCACCGTTAAGGTACGTGGTAATTCAATGTGAATACACACATAACTTCGAAAAGTCAGAGGTGTGTGCCTGGGGTTTGAAACCGCGACCATCGAGATTCTCGACCGCGTGCCTAAACCTCGAGGCCATGACGACTTTATACAATACGATTTACGACACCATATACCATCATACCGCTGAGTCAAAGTGTGATAAGTTATAAAAGTTGTAGGATCATACCGTATTAAACGATTTTGATAGGGATGGTACTAATGTCTAACAAAAATTCGCCATGTAGTAGCTTAACCAAACCGCATCCATACTGTCTATATAAATATTATACATACATACAATCATTTCTATATCCCAGGTAGGCAGTAGATCTCTGCAACCAAACTACGAGAGACTTTTCGGTCTCACAAACATCCAAACCCGAAACAAATATTTGTAAATCACACAAACATTTGTCTCGGTGCGGGAATCGAACCCGCGGCCTCTCGTTTCGCAAGCTGGTGTCTAGCCAAATGCGCAACGGGGCTGTCTAAACTTACATAAGTATACAGTGTAACTTAAAGCATTTCCTACATGTAATGTGACCGCTTTCCGTCGCATTGTATCCAAACATTTTTTATCTCTATCAACGCCTGCAAAGTCACCATATCGGACTAAATTCCTATCCCACTTTACTCTAAATAACGTTTTTGTGATTAGCAATAAGAGTAGTTTAAAATAGTATAGTTTTAGTCTTCTCTTTAGGTGTAGTGGTGAAATAAAGTAAATACCTATAATAAAAATGACATGAAACAATTCTCCATAACTTCTCGGAAGTTTGCTCTGTTGAAACTGGTTTGTTTACATGTCGCAGATTGAAAGACAAGCGGCGAAGAGTAACGGTCTCGCTTCGAGTCCAGATCCGCCGGTTTGATACGCGGCCAGTATTTATGACCTGCGAGAATTTAACGTTTCTATACTGTTTACAGTTGCCCAGCAGGTCGGTAAAGGATGGTGAGAGATAGCAAACGTAGGAAATTCTATGTTTAACGTGGTGCGAATTTCTGTAAGAAATGTTTTATTGGTTTTTACAATTAGGCAAAATTTTATATCCTGTTATAAAATTTGGTTGTATTTTTGCCAAGTGAATTTTTTTTTTACATTTGAATATTTTTTTCTGATTTATTTTCGGACCTAACCAAAATGCAACGACATCATTCCGGATAAACTTTTTCGGAGGTTATCACGCGTATTTGGGGTGGTACAAGTTGGCAAAGCACTGGTAGGCAGTCCCAGCGAATCCTTTGATCCCTATTTTAGTAGCGAAATTTTTTTTGCGGTTGAGGATGTGATCTCAAAAATCTGGAATTTTTATGTCGAGAGAAGTGATCGCCCTTTCAAAACGTGATACTGTAGACAACTTTGCGATACTATCGAGTTCACTAGCCAGACATAAAAAGTCACGTTGCAATGACTCAAATAAAACAGAATTTATAATAGGTCCTTGTACACTTAGCACCGTTCACTGCACGATTTTCCTTTGTACGCTCCAAATCTGACTCAAATTGTTTGTCGATTAGTTGTGCGAGCGCATCGGTCCGCAGGAAGTTGGTAGTTTCATCGCTGTTACATTGTTTTTTGTTTGGTACATATTTAAATTCTATATATTTGATACAATTTCATTTCATTTAGGTAGCAAAATAGTAGGAAATATATTAAAAAGTCAACGATTACAGTCATAGTTTTAATTCCAAAGTTAGATTAAAGTAAGTAGAATAAGAATGTTACTGGGGTCTCGAATTTCAACGTACCAAACTCCCCTCTTATATAATATAATGTATTTAGATTAAACCACATAACAGTAGAACCTACACCTGACCTAACATACGTTCTCCATGTCCCTTCATAATATACCCGGAAAGAGTAAATGACCAGTAGAGGGATTCAATATAGGCTTATTGAGAAAACAAATGCCCTGTAATATTCATTAAAAACAATCTTCATATCAATTTATGTAGAGCGGTCTATTTATTATAGATAATATTTTATACAACTCTGAAGTCCACCATCGAGATATAGGTATTCCAATTTTATTAACAATGTTTAAGACACAATTTTCAACGTATTATACGTTAAGCCAATTGAAATAAATCGCAAAGAAAGTGACAGCGGAATTGTAGGAGGTATTTAATTACGGAGTGATATAAATATGGCATATTCCACAGATGGGGAAGCCCACGAAGCCGCAATTTGCGGTAATTGAAGGCTCTTTCCAACTTTATTGATTTTGTTATTATTTGTGTTTGTCGAGCCATCGATTGATTGTTGTTGGATTTATTTAATTAAAAGAGCAAAAGTAGATTTTGAACGGAGTAGTTTAATTAAAGAGACTTGAGAGATTCTATTACAAAAAGGAGCGAATGACATTCTTACACAGCTTATATACTAATTATAAGACTAGAGATGTACAATAGTTATTACAACATGAGTCGATTATGTAGGGTTCAACTTTCTAATGTTAACAATTGTCTTTAGCTATAATGGTTAAATGTATTATTTAGATGAAAGAAACGTTGTAAATATAATTGTCGCACGCTGTTGGTCAAAAACTAACGCCAAAGCTATCCATAGCCACCTTTTGCACGTGTTCTTCATCTTGAACAGTTCATTTACTTTATAAATATTAAATTAATTGTGACTCTCCTCGGTCTCGATCTAGAGGTCCAACTAGTAAAATAACTTAGTGGTCTTTTTATTCGATACATCGCATTCGGAAGATCCTTTATAATTTCACTGAATTAATATTTTTTTTTCATATCATTTTCTATATATTGGCTTCTGAACAAGAATTGCAAGGAAATTACCTTCGTAAATGTGTGCACACGTGTGTATACCTATACAGTCGTCTGTCGGAATGCATGCCATTTACGATCGAATTTCAACGATATCGAACGCGGTTTTACTACGGAAAATTGGTATTCTTTCATCATTTGATTACGTGTTATGGATATTGAATTTACTCGCTTCAGCGTAACCGAGGTTAAGCAAGATATATGCAATTATGCCTTAGAATATAGTGCTAGCGATCAAGAGGTCCGGGGGCCAATGATCGAGGAAAATATAATATACCCGACTGCAAGTGTCGTCCTTCCTAAAAACACAAGTATCTTCTTAGAAGTACTCTCTGATTATGCAAAGTTTTTGGGTGTTATGGCTAATAATATACGCAACATTATAAGTATATGCGGCACTTACAACACGCGAGAACTCTTTCAATATAGATAAAAGACAATATATACCAACTCATAAATTAATTATAATATTTTGTCATCAATCGTTCGTCACGACACCGAGGGCTTAGCGATTTCATCGTGATTTCGTGCGGCGAAGTCTTGCGCGTGGCTTGTTGAAAAATCATAAATAAATTGCCAATCGTTTCCACAATTACCGTGTTTGCACTGTTGTAAGTGATTGTAAGTTTTGCAATCGATATCGGTGCACGTCCCTTCGCATGTTGAAAGTTTTTTGGGTTTGATTTATCGAAGTAGTTAGGTGGCTGTATTATTAATTGTATTAATTAAACCTGGCATTCTTTACGATTTGGTAGAGGTATTATTGGGACTAGGTGTATACTATCCTTCTTCTATAAACATTACAAGTACAGTAAATACCCAACAGTAACATGCATAATTCTTATGATATGATATAAAAAACATGATTGATATTTCGATATTCATCATCATCAGCGAAAAGACGTCCAAGGCTGGACATAGGCCTCCCCCAAAGACTCGGGTCAGATGCGGCCTGCATCCAGCGGCCGATCTAATGAAAATCGCAGGAAGCCGCTGGTTTTCGATTTTCTATAACAACGACATTTCGACAAATAAATATTTGTAGATCATTATAATATTTGGCTCAATTTGTAGATCGAACGGTTTCTCCTTTCATAGGCTTCTATTAAAATGGTCCAGAGGCTGGAGACTGTTAATAAAAAACAACTCAATCTGTCTATTTATGGTGTTCTATAATATTACATCGTATAAAAGACGCCGCACCATTTCCCGCCCACTCGTGTGTAGCTCGCCTTGCTACAGATCTAATCGTTCTTTGTTTGCCTTAATTGTTCGCAAGGGCGTTGCTTTGTTATTTATTGGTCAGCCTTTGGATAATTTTGATTCTTTTGAGATACGAATCAATTAGATTTATGTTCTACACACTCGATATAGCATGTAGTTTCGATTAAGATGTTTGTAACATAACATAGTAAAGCATTAATAATGGTAATTATTAACCCCGAGTGTCTTTGTAAGTGAAATCAAAAATTGCAAGTAACTGAGACATAATAAGAAGTCCACAATTATTAATCTCATCATCATCATCATCATGATATAATAAGAAGTCCACAATTATTAATCTCATTTAAGCAAATTATATCTTTAAGACGTATAAGAACTACATCCATACAGCGTGGTGGACTAAGGCCTAAATACTCTCAATTATAGAGGAGGAAGCATACATAGCTAATAATAGGTTATATAATTTAAATCTTTTTGTTTTATGTTAATCCTTATTATTAAGCAGTCTGCCCAAAAACAAAAAATGCAAACAGTCTCTAAAATCATTTGGGAACATCTACTGCGTAGTGTCATAACTTTGATAGCTACGACAAAATCCGTTTTTGAAGCTTGTCTGTTGTGATGTTAATTAGAAGTATATGCGTGACTATTGTATTTTTATTATTATTAAATTGGTGGCATGTGTTTATACTTATTTGCAATTTCTGTTTCATACTACACAAATTATCAACGATTTCATGACGGTTTCTTGTCATTACGTTTCATATATCTACAAGTAAAATGGCAGGTTTTACTTTTCCAAACGCAAATTGCGTACATTTATAACCATTACACCAATGACTCGTGCGTTTTCCTCATGAGTAAAAGTATTAACAAATTGCAGTAATTTTTAACGAACATTTATTTGTTTTCAGGTAAATATGGCAGACAGCAGTAATCGATTCAGGTTTGATTGCATATTCTCCATTTGAATTCCAAACTCATAAAATGCGAGTCTTTTTTATAAAAACTACGTATAATTTTTATAGATCTTAAAACTCTTTATAAAGACTTATCCGTGGAATAGTGACGCCTGTGTCATTCGAAAACTCAAAGTGGTTCTTTAAAGTTACGCTAGATGTCTCTGGTATAAAATAAAAATAAAAAAACGTTTGAGATTTTTTATGCTCATGACAATAATTAGAATGTTTTTATTTTTAATATAGACACGAACAATTCGTTCTACTATGACTAGCCTACCTTTAGCGCAGTGATGGCGATGATTGATGACTACAGCTCCTCGTTGCACGTTACAACCATTCAGAGCTCAATTAAAGTCGTGTGAATGCGAGACTGCTAGAATTCCTTATTGCCGTGTAACATGAGAGGCTCAATTAGGGTCACTCGTTACGTGTTCCGTACACACGAGACGGACCTACATTTCGTATTTTCAAACCTTTTAATGGTGGATTCCTAGCAAAATACCGCTTGTAGCTTTGAGTAGCTGATTTGTGTAGATATTTCTGATTAGGGGGATTAGAGGATCTTTATAATATTTAGATTACGTTGCACACAACAGTTATATGCACATTTTTAAGCGAGTATTTAGCTCATGCTGTCACACTAAGATGCGAGTCTAGTGGTTAATAGAAATATGTAATCGACGGTCTCACAAAAACCAAACAGATAACTATTTTGCTGCGGGCATCGTACCTTTTCGGCGATAATACTAACGAAATAACTGTACTTAGAAACGTAGTAGAAAAATTGCAAGTGAAATTCGCACTAAGAATGATAAGATCTTCCTACGCGTTACACAGGATGGGAGTGGACTAGATATTTCACATGTTTTTACAAACGAGTTGGAGATTTTGAAATCCGTCGGAAAATGCGGGTTTCACTACTTTCCCTGCAACAATTACAGCTCAGATACGTATGTTATCTGTACGCTGGCGAGGCACACCGCTTGTAGAGGGCACGACTATATTAGAAGGTGGTTAGTACAATATAATATATCATACATCACATTTAAGCCGTTGCAGTAAAGGTAATAGTGTCGCAATGTACTTACTTAATATTGTTCTGATATTATTGGGTAAATAACTTTATGCGTTATTTGCCAAGAAAATATCGTTTACGTAAACCGTCACATATTCAACATTCTAATTTCAATGCAGTTCGAAATTCCTCTAGGTATTGTTAAGGATTAGGGACAAAACGCAGAGATAAAATTAAATAAATAAATACTAGATTTAGGCTTCTGCATTCGTCAGTTATGTCATTTTATTTGGTATCTCTAAATCTCTATTCATTACAAAGGTTATAATGGAACTGGATAGTGAATGACCAATTTACAAACAAGCGAAAATATGATGAAAACAATATGTTTGCGTGGGTATGTTCCGGCTTTATAACATGCAAATCCGGCACACTGGTTTATTTAGTTTATGACTAATGATGACATCATGTGAAGGTTTGTGGAAAAAACCATCGCTTGACCAAATACTTTGTATCTTTATAAAAGAGGTGTGGCGTGTCGATTAACTTGAGCTCATATAAGCTCTTTTAGTTGTAAATAAAAAAGCTCATTTTCAGATGTTATTTACAATTAAAAATATATTATGAAGTTTTCTTTGTACCCCATAATGTCGAAAACCAATGTAAAACGAGTCTGAAGGTTCGATCCCCGCATGGAGACCCATGTTTGTGTGATCCATATATATTTGTTGTGTCTGAGTGTTTATTAGATGAAAATACTCGTAGTTTCTACTACTAAATAATAAATAAATATATACACCCAACAGTCACATACATATAGTTCTGACCCCACATTAAGATTCAAGACTTGTGTCGTGGGTATCAGAAACCATGAGAGACTTTTCGGTCTCACAAACACCCAGACCCGAAACAAATACTTGTGGGTCACATAAACATTTGTCTCGGTGAAGGGATCGAACCCGCGGCCTCTCGTTTCGCAAGCTGGTGTTTAGCCAACTGCGCCACGGGGCTGTCAAATACTCACGAGACTTTTTGAGTCGGGTCAGAAAATGTGTGTTAATTTATTGCATGTTACCTCTGTCGGTAATCTTACTAGCTGTCTATCAGTCGTTACTCACTTTGTACATTAGATACGCTTCACACAGCGGCCATATAATTATGCATAAGTATTGTGTAAGGGTTTACGCATATTAATAAAATCACTTGTGCATGTTAAAGTATTCGGGTTTAGGGCAACGATGTGCAGCACGCACCGGAAATTATTTCATGCCTTATTAAGGTCGGAGTTTTAATGTTCCGCTTTTAGGTTTTTGTAACTACAAACTGCCTCGTGGTCTCGCGGTACAAGTATGTACCGTGCGATCTAGAGGTCCTGGTTTCGATTCCCAGGTCGGGCAAAGTGTTATTGGGTTTTTCCATTAGGAAATTCTCAGTAGCAGCACGGAGTCTGGAATTGTGCCCGAAAAACGGCAATAGGCTCGCCCCTCATTACGTGGGTCTGATACATACCTGGCGAAATGTGGGTGCAGAAATGCACCTCTGCCTACCCCTTCGGGGAATACAGGCGTGAGGTTATGTATGTATGTATGTAACTACAAATTTTTTTTTTTTTTGAAAATGTGAACTGGAATGGGTGTACTAGAGTAAGTGGAGGCCTTTGTCCATTACGAGTGTGAGCAGCGTATTGGTAGCTGGATCTTGATAATAAAGCGCTTAAGTCTAAGCCGCAATAGGTATCGTTGACAGAAGTCAAGTGTGGATATTTGACGGTGATAGAAACGTCTTTAAATAAATTATTTTTATTACGGTATCCAATGTTGGAAATTGAAATTCTAGAATTTTTTTATTTTTGGCTTCTCCAAAGACTTCCTGTTAGAAAAAGCCCGCATTATACAGCGTCATATTGCTGATGATGATTTTTATTATTATTGTTATTGTATATATTCACGTCCGCTTGCCCGTAAGGTAGATAGAGATATATTTTAGGCAATACCGTGGGGCTACCTAAAGATGTTAGGACAGGTAATAGTTACGGTAATTACAAAAACTTTGACGCAAAAAAAAAAGATCCCAGTATAAAATTGATTTACAGTAATTGTATTGTGAAGTGATATAATTGTGAGTCGCACTAGGCCAGCGTGGTGGACTAAGGCCTAAACCCTCTCAGTTGTAGAGGAGGCCCGTGCCCAGCAGTGGGACGTATATGGGCTGATGCTGATGATGATGGATTGTATTACCCATGTCATTTCTTTCTTTTCACAAATCAACGAGACATTCCTATTTTTATTACTAAATTATGAAGCAAAGACCAACCTATAACCGGTAGCTCTTCTCCGTGTAAGACTTAATTAAAACGCTAATGTAACAAAAAGCCATTAATCACTCTAATAGGCTGTGTTCTCGCTACACGTTATTACGCAGAATTGCCATGTTAATACACGCAATATGTGCCGCGGAATAAAAACTCTTCCCTATATTTATGATCATTTATCGGTAAATATACGTAACATATTGCCGATAGCATAAGAAGTTGTTCAATACTAAGTCTCACATTGTCGCGTGCTACTGTAGAACGTCTTGTGAAGTCGAAATATGTTGAAGAAAAATCAGGTTTTTGTTTCTGTCTTCTGCTAAGTAAGGCTTAGGACCCAATATTATGACCTGACTCCACATCTTCATCACGAGAGGGATAAACAAGTTGACGTAAGCAAGCCAATTGTCTATTGCCGCATAACTGATACATTTCCAGACTTCGTACTGCAACTGAATCTTTTTTATGGTGAATAAGCAACTGTCCCATTGATTTTATGTCATAAGTTTAAGCCAGACGCCCCGAGCTTGATTTCTGGGTTGGGTAAAATTATTGTTTCGTTAGGAAAATTTCAGTAGCAAAGAATCTGAAAATGAGCCCGAAAACAGCAATAGGCATAGATCGTCAGTGTGTCTGTGAATAAGAAGAATTAATCTAAAAAAAAATCGTTGACTAGTTATTAACCCATCTAGCCTTGCATTGAGGGCACCAGTTGAATAAGCTCCACATCGATTGGCAAAATCTATAAGTAAACTTTTGGAATTTTATGCTTAAACAACATTCTGCTCAAAACACACTTCTTAACCTTTAAAATCATTAAAAAATAAAACAAACAATTCGAAAGGCACATACAAATAATGAGAATCCAAAACCGACGATTTCATTTCGTGTTACATTTTGCAAGATTTTTATCTTAATACGATTACATTTTGCATAATCATAGTTGCGCAAGCGCAGTGACAATGTAAGGTCGCTTGTGAAAGTAATGCTCAAAATAAACATCTTTGTGTTATCATGCATTCGGTAAATACCATGCAAAGAGTTTCGTTTAATGAGTGAGATTACTGAGGCCATTATCATCATCATAACGCCACTTCTATGGCACGTTACTGAGCTGGATTTTCAGCCTTCTACATCCAACCTATGCCGGCTACCTTACCGGTATAACGTCGCCCTACCCAGCTGAAGAGCGTCCTTCATTAAGTTTGCCGAGCATTTCAGCTTACTAAAGACCCAGTTATAAAAATACTTTGCATCCGCCCCGAAGTGGACAACTCTCTGTTATCCAACTCCTCCTTTATTTGTCTTTCTGATTGACTTCGTTGCGGGATTATGACAAATTTAGGTCCCCTTATATTCGCTGAGCTTCATTGCTCGGCGTCAATACTGTGCGTGCCGCAGTTGATCCTGGAGCACAGGAGTTACAGTGGCGGGTGTTAGGTGATAGGGCCAGAAAATCCGTCCCGAATTTCGTCTACAGTAAATAAGATATCGAGAGGTCCCGTGTTCAATCGGATTGGACAAAGTTACTAGTTTTTACTAGTTTAATTAGGAGCTCAGAAGCAGTCAATTACCTCTGGCAGAGTTGGCCTCTGCTGCGTGACACACAGCAACTGAAAAAAATATATTATATAGAAAACCTTATACATTCTATTTTTTGGCTATAGACAATTACGCATGTATGTATGAAGAAGGAAAGCGCGTATAATGTGATTATAACTACTATAACGAGCTTGTTTAACAAATGAAGTAATTTAAGGCCAACGAACCACATATCCAATACTCGTTAATCGTACATGCAAACTCATTTTTTCATCCATAATGTAATAATCAATAACAATGTTCAATGTAATAACAATGTTCCCATAGTTTCCACAATTTTCTCTGAAGTATTATCATTAGTTAGTCTTAATTGTGACACTTACATGGGAATCTGCGGAATCAACTACGGTGAAGATGTTGATAATCGCGGAAACGTGTTAAGCGCGTGAGTTAAAGAGTTACGATTTATTTCACATTTATGTAATTCCTGTTAGAGTTTATGGGAAATAATTTGTAGGAGCATTTTTGAATACTATCGTCTGACACCAATCATTTAATGGTTAGTATATTGGGATATACGTGCAAATATCCTTTCATCGGTACTGTTTCAATAGTACAGTCATCCCTGAAAGCTGGAAGTGGGGTTTAATAGCTTTCCGTATTTTCCGTACATACATACATACATAAACTCACGCCTCTATTCCCCGAAGGGGTAGGCAGAGGTGCATTTCTGCACCCACATTTCGCCAGGTATGTATCAGTCCCACGTAATAAGGGGCGAGCCTATTGCCGTTTTTCGGGCACATTTCCAGACTCCGTGCTGTTACTGAGAATTTCCTAATGGAAAAACCCAATAACACTTTGCCCGACCCGGGAATTGAACCCAGGACCTCTAGATCGCACGGCACATAGGTACTTGTACCGCAAGACCACGAGGCAGTCGTATTTTCGGTCGGTCGTCGGTATTTTCCGTATTCGTAAGAAAAATACGTTCGCAATCATAATATTAGTATTACAATTTAGTCCGTGTGCAAATTAATTTTACAAAGCAACCGATGACTTTTAAAGATGTCTACATAGCCATGGCACAAATTATCTTAATTTCAATGGTTTAGAGTTTAGACTTTAACATAGCAAACAGAACCATTTTTGAATGTATGTGCACATTTTTATTTTATCATAAACAAAACATATTGACCAGTGTAAATTTATAAATAATACGTATTTTACGCCAGTTAATTTTTTTTTTCTATAAACATACATATATTGACGTGTCATAAGTGTTATATTATTGCCTACATGAAGCAATCGTTGTATAAAATAGAATCTTGTTCAAAACCATTGACAAGTCGTCATCTCCGTGCCGTTACACCGATCAAGTGGCGAGCACACTTTCGCAATCGGTTCACGGTGCGCCGCGCTAATTGTTCCGTTAATGACCCGTGAAAAACCGGTTCATGTTCACAGATTTAACACCACTTCGTTTGGTTTCTTTTTGCTGTTTTAATTATGGTCATTTGATTGACATTGCGTATATACAATAAGTACATACATACATACATAAACTCACGTCTGTATTCCCCGAAGGGTTAGGCAGAGGTGCATTTCTGAACCCACATTTCGCCAGGTATGTATCAGTCCCACGTAATAGGGGGCGAGCCTATTGCCGTTTTTCGGGCACATATCCAGACTCCGTGCTGTTACTGAGAATTTCCTAATGGAAAAACTCAATAACACTTTGCCCGACCCGGGAATCGAACCCAGGACCTCTAGATCGCACGGCACATACTTGTACCGCGAGACCACGAGGCAGTCATACAATAAGTATGCCATTGAATTCGGGAAATCGTTTCAAGTTTATGTGATAGTGATGGATGAATAAGTTTTATATTTAGTTAATTTCGTAAGATTAAGACCTAAACCCTCTTGTAGAGGAGGTCCGTGCTCAGCAGTGGGACGTATATGGGCTGATGTTGAATTCCGTACAGTTGACAAAACAGCCAAATCCTGTGAAGATTGCACATCATTAGGATCCTCTTAAAGTCCCCCCCTGCTAGATATAGGCTTCATCGACAATTGAAAGAGTTTAAGTATTAGATTCGTGTCCTGTTTCGGGAAAGTTTTAGGCTCTCTATTACCCGAATCATAATAACTGATAAAATACTCCTCTACCTACTCCATTGAATATACAAACGTAGGCGTATGTATTTTTAAGTGAATACATCACTATTTAACACAGTGTTGGCCACACTGGCTAATCCATTTCTGTACCGGTTTTTAGCATTACGATACCAACCAGTTCAATATTGATTTTATATTCGGTTGTTCGCATAATCTTAACTGGATTAATACAATTACGCCCATATTCTGGAAAATTGCATGATTTATTTGTCCGGTTTAGTGGTGGCAAAGTTGATCACCACTCGTTGGTTTTCCAACTCCTCATTTTCTTTTTCTTTCTGATTAACTTCGTTGCGGGATTATGACAAATTTAGGTCCACTTAGATCCGCTGAGCTTCATTGCTCGGCGTCAATACTGTGCGTGCCGCTGTTGATCCTGGAGCACAGGAGTTACAGTGGCGCGTGTATGCTGGGATAGGGCCATAAATTAAAGTTGGTCACAAGTTCAAATCCTTCGCACATATATCTAACTTCGGAATTATGTGTGTATTTACAATGAATTATCAAGAAATTTGATACCGAAGAAAACCATCGTCAGTGTTTCCTCACACCTGAAAGACACAAAGAATTATTTACGTCAACCTGTACTGACTGAATAACCCTAACCTCTCTGAGTTGTAGAACGCACCGGTGCCCAGCAGTGGGCTTATATAGATAGGTGGGAAGTTTTTACTTTTATTGCATCCATTCCCAGAGTAATTAGTAAAATCTTGAGAAAAACCTTGTAGTAATGAGCATGGTATTTCCAAAGTTAATACGTGACGCATAAACAAAAGACTTTTTGAATACTTGAATTTAATAAAATACACTTGTAATTTTTGTTTGTTTTATAAAGTTTAATGTGTTTCAGTGCAATAGAACTTCCATGTTTTACTGATATTGTAAGCAAAGTGTTAGTGATATACGTTAGTCAGATTCTAGTGTCAGCCAATATATATCCAGTTATCATTGTAGTCCTTTCCTGCCATTCTTAGACTATTTGATCTGTTCTGAAATTACTATCAGTCTAGCGTTTGCCTTTATTATTTTAGACAGCCCCGTGGCGCAGTTGGCTAGACACCAGCTTGCGAAACGAGAGGCTGCGGGTTCGATCCCCGCACCGAGACAAATGTTTGTGTGATCCACAAATATTTGTTTCGGGTCTGGGTGTTTGTGAGACCGAAAAGTCTCTCGTAGTTTCTGATACTCACGACACAGGACTTGTATCCTAGTGTGGGGTCAGAACTATGTATGTGACTGTTGGGTGTATTTATTTATTTATTATTTATTTATCGAGCAAAAATACTAAAAAGCAGATGACAACTGATGTTTGTAAACCCTGAAGGGGTTGACAAAGGTCAACATTGACATTAAATTCGAATTTTCGCCAGCTATTTTAAGTCATTTGTGAGTCCCATTTTCCGGTACCTAGCTGCTACTGCTGCTAAATGAAATAGCAATCCTCGAACTGGGCATCAAACCCGAGATCTCTTGATCGCCGACTAATGTTCTGGACAAATGAGTCAACAAAAAATGGTGACAAATTTTCTCCCACGAGACAAAACCTCCGAATTATACAAATAACAATTAAGGCGATGTTTATTTCTCACCGCGATCGGACAATACCGACCGCCGTGTGTCGAAACACAACAATGAACTGTTTTTACGGAAGCGATTGCTCAAGTTACTCAGCTCGGCCTTATCCGCTGTAATGAGCCGATATTTTGAAGGTTTCACATTGCTGTCTTTGTTCTCTTGTGTGTTTATTGCAATGGAATTATACACGACATGTATTATATATTATATTATTAAGTCGTAATGGCCTCGAGGTTTGGGCATGCGGTCGACAATCTTGACGGTCGCAGGTTCAAACCTCAGGCACACACCTCTGACTTTTCGAAGTTATGTGTGTATTCACAAAGAATTATCACGTACTTTAACGGTGAAGGAAAACATCGTGATGAAACCTGCACACCTAAAAGTTCTTAGGAATTTCTTAGGTGTATAGTCTGCCAACCCGCACTAGGCCAGCGTGGTGGACTAAGGCCTAAACCCTCTCAGTTGTAGAGGAGGCCCGTGCCCAGCAGTGGGACGTATATGGGCTGATGATGATGATGATGATGATGATGTATTATGAGTTAACAAACATTATTTATTATGATCCATACACGTATCACTCCATTCCACAAAACAATCAGAAGTGGTAACCTGGGTGATGAAACTTTCGACGACTTTAAGTAATCAAGTTAATGACAACCAATTACCTTGTTTTAAGCAACAAGTACTTCCATATCATGGCGCAAAATTCAAAGTAGCTTGATCCCACAAGACATCAATTTTGGTCTGAGACCAATGTATGGACTATGTCTCGCAACGAACAACAGTGGCGGCTGGGTGGCGGATAGAGCGAAAGGTCGTTAGTACTAACTAGACACTGACTAAAAGCAGGATGTGACCTTCAGGTATTACAAGAGTTGGATGAAGGAACCTCTCCATGTACGGGTATAATAAAAACTCGTTACGTGCGAGAGCTTAAGTACATTTTTAAAAAGTAATTGTTGCCTGTAATTGGACGACGCAATTAATTCATACGTTTATAAAAAAAAAAAATTATTTGTGTATTTCTACCGGATTTGTGGTAACAAGATATACCTACAAGATATGTATATCTTGATGGACATTACTCTATACAATAATCAGTATTCCCACTGGATGTGCAAGAAATAAATCAAAAATAAATATATTTCTACTCTATGTTACATCAATATCCCCTCAAGTTTTTTTTTAATTTAAGAACTAAGTATAAGCAACTATCGCGAGGAAACATCTCGGCCAATGATAATATCAGCATTCGAGAAACACGCGCTGACATTGATACACCAACCGTATTTTTGCATAAAAGTCAAGGGTCGATATTGCCAAGATGTTAAACATGTTTTGGTAGCGTTTCTAAAACTTTATTCGTTGCTACATTTCTATGATAATGTATTATTATGTAAATTGATTATAATTATTATGTAATTACTATAAGGATTTACCACATTTTATTCTTTTAATAACAGTAAACGACTAGTCAAATTGAATTATCACGAACATCAACGGTGAAAGAAAACGTTGTAAGGAAAACTGCATAATTTATTTTCCTAAAAGTATTCAATAAATTATGGAAGAAACGGTTAAAATAAAAGCTCCGTCATAATAAAAGCTAAAATAGCAATAATCGCCCCTAGGAATCTAGGATCAATGCTGAGTAAAATTAAATTGTATAAACATTTTATAAAATAACTACCTATATTTTTCATAAATAATTTGTATTAACATGTTATCGATATGACATCTTAAGAATATAGTGTCCTTATATCAAATGATAAGTTAACGAGACACGTAAAATAATACTACCACTTTGAGAACCGCCGTCAGACATTTCTACTTTATGTTTCCGATGATCTAATCGCTTTATGTATAGATTAATTTGTATGTCACAACACCACATTAAATTGTTGCTGATGCATAAACTGAGTAGCGGATTGCGTTAGGAATCACAATTAAGATTCGAAAAAACTTGAATTGTAAATATCAAAATGTGAGTAATAAGAATATTCAGCAATTCCGACCCCAGATTAAGATACATGTGTTGTGTAGTGGATATTATAATTTATGATGATGGTAAGTACGCGACGGTGCAGTCCGAACATAACATTAACTTAAACTAGAATAAAAATACAACAAAATAGTGTTAAACAGCGCTCGTGAACGTTTCCTTAATTTTTCAACCAAACCTATTTCTAAACATTTGCTCGAGTTTTGGATACTGTTAAAACGATGTTTGATGATGTAATGGAAATTCCGTGCGCGACTAACAACTAGCAAGCTAATTGAGGTGATAGGCCATCCACGCTCCGACGGCTCCGTCCATTGTTACTATCGATTGCCTCGTGGTCTCGCGGTACAAGTATGTGCCGTGCGATCTAGAGGTCCTGGGTTCGATTCCCGTGTCGGGCAAAGTATTGTTGGGTTTTTCCATTAGGAAATTCTCAGTAGTAGCCCGGAGTCTGGAAATGTGCCCGAGAAACGGCAATAGGCTCGCCCCCTATTAGGTGGGACTGATACATACGTGGCGAAACGTGGGTGCAGTAATACACCTCTGCCTACCCTTTATCAACACTAGACACAGTTGCGATGATCTGTTTAAATTCCTTTACGCTTCAGTCAAGGACTAAAAAGTCCTTACTCTAAGATTTAAATGCATCATTACACAGCCTGGAAACAAAAGTTTAAGTACAAGCAGAGATATAAATGGATACAGTTATGTCTGCGGAATAAGATGCTTATGGAACAAAGAAGAAAAAAATGTTTTATAAATTGTTTATTAGAGATTTCGGCTCGTTTCAGAACTCGTTCCATTTAGGGCTACTCACCCATCAAGCCTCTTGTAAGACGGAACCTCCACGGCAAATAAAATGTAACGATTGTTTTTTTTTATCCAATTAACTTCACGATGGATATTGGAGCTCTTAAAGATATAAAAAAATGTTGATTTATTCATTGTCTTAAAAACAACGCGGAAGCAATGAATTCCGGATACAAATTGCTATACGTTTGTGGTATATTTAGTGTTTGTGAGTAATTTATAACAAGGAATATTCTTATATTGACTACTTCTTTGAATTTTGGAGGTTATATGAAGGATTGTGAGGATCTATTTCTAAGTTTTCAAAATCTGCTAGCGTCTGGAAAACATCATCAGCCCATATAAGTCCCACTGCTGGGCACCGGCCTCCTCTATAACTGAGAGGGTTTAGGCCTTAGTCCACCACGCTGGCCTAATGCGAGTTGGTAAAATGCACACCTAAGAAATTCCTAAGAACTTTTAGGTATGCAGGTTTCATCACGATGTTTCCTTCACCGTTAAAGTACGTGGTAATTCATTGTGACATTGGCACATTCTACTCTACAACTTAGAGAATTGGGTTTAAAGGTCTGGAATTATGCCTGCTAAATAATACTGGGCTCAAAACAGCTGCTCAAACGGCGTTGTAAATATAAACCTCTGCCTGACCTGCAATGTCAGATATAGAAAGCAAGTACCTTTGTTTAGCATCGACAGCATTGTCTGCCTACCAAAACAGATTACTGGGTTATCCGGAACTGTATATGTGTTTGCGACCATAAATTAATTCTTCCCATTGCTATACTATAGAAGTGACCAGGCTATGCATCGTGAGGTACTGAACTTGATTAGCAAATCGCAAAACTAGAAATTGAATATGTCCTATTGCTACTGTTGTGTACAGAACTACCCTACCTATAACTTTAAAAGTATCTTAGCCCACCTCGCTGGCTTAGAGTGGGTTACAGGGAAAAGTTGGGCAACCTTGTTTATTCTATGCGACAAAAAGGGCATTAACAACATAACCACATTATTAAAAACGATATTATAGCAAATCTTTAATCGACAATAAAGATAAGTTGAACAAAAGTGATTATCAAATTCTGGAGTTAAAAGCGGTACAAAATATTCCACACATAAAATTCATTCAAGATTACACTCCCAAAGGATGTTCGGATTCATTAATGTTCCAGAAAGTTCTATATATGAGCGATTGTTAATGCTGTTGAACGGTCGCGTCATTGTGTCGGCAACGCAGTCGGTGTGGCGGCGCGGCGCAGTGAAAGTATAGCAGGTCACCGCGCATTGCGAATGTGAGCCGCGCGTACGATTTGCGAATGGCGCGGGATATGCACCCGGGTTTTGTTTATGGGCACCGATGCCACTAATCAAATACTAACATATTCACGCCAGCGGCGGTACTTCCATAGAAGCCCAAAAGCCCAGTTAGCCTTACAAAATTCCAAATAATACGAGAAATCTTTAAGTCTTTATTTAACAAAAGCAATTTGACGTATAAATGAGAATATACTGACCCCACAATAAACAGTTATAAACTAGACATTACACAATTAACGTGTAACGCTTTTGGGCTTCTATGGAAGTACCGCCACAGTCTCACGCCTGTATATTTCGAATGAGTAGGCAGAGATGTCTGCTTTAACGATGAATTAAAACACATATAAGATAACCAGCACACCTTCAATTTGTTAGGATATGGGTGTAATCCGCCAACCCGCTCTAGGCCAGAGTGGTGGACTAAGGCCTAACCCCTCTCAGTTACAGAGAAGGCCAGCCCAGCTGTGGGAAGTATATGGGCTGATGATGATGAGGTTAAGCATTTAGGGCATTTACGTTTTGTCAATTGTGTGTTAAGTAAGGTAAAATTCCGGATTTCGGCTGCTGCTGACAATATCCTTTACCCGAACCCAGAATTGAAATCGGATTTTTTAAACTTATAATAGTCAATAAGTCAATTAAAGTTGTATTTGGCTTTGCTTAAAAATCTAATAGCATGAAAGGAATGAGGTCGACCACTTTTATATATAAAATAATGCGATTGAATAATTTTTCATTTCGACCGTAAATTAACCTAATTTTTGCGTAATATAAAAATCTATAGAAGCGATGTGAGTGCGATTGCCGAAAGCTGCATTATCCTTCGCTCATTTCTTTACTTTCTCCCGAGTTCTTCTAACAATGTGAGGCTGACAACCTTCCGGCATATGCACATAGGCGTCACCATATTATTTGCTTCCACAGTAGACGGACCTTTTTTTAAACTGGCTACATATAAATAAAACTAATGTTATAAATGCGAAAGTAACTCTGTCTGTCTCGCTTTCCTGCCAAAACTACTGAACCGATTTAAATGAAATTTGGTACACAGATAGTTTAGACCCTGAGAAAGGACATAGGCTACTTTTTATCCCGGAAAAGGGGTTTTAAGGGGTTGAAAGGGGGGATGAAAGGTTGTATGGAAGTATCGTCATTTTTAAAGCTAGAAGCTTGAAACTTATTTTTTAGGCTGTTGATTAGATATAAATAAATATGACTTTAAAAGTTTGTAAAACAAATGTACCTTTGAGGGGGTAAAATAAAAATAGGGGTGAAAGATTGTGTTGAAATTCGTGATTATTGAAGCTAGAATGATGAAACGACGTGTAGACGACTGTTACTATGTACATATATATGTAACTTTATGTGTTATACTTTCACGCCTAAATCATTTGACCTATGTAAACGATTTTTGATATGGACATAAATGGGACTCTGTGGAGTAAAATAGACTACAACTTATTTTCATTCTGAACCCAACCCTGTAGTCTACGCGGACGGAGTCGTGGGCAAAAGCTAGAATAAATATAAATTAATTAAGCCTCTGAGTACATTCCTGCGAGCGCTAATGCAATCGTGGCTCGTGACGGCCGATTCTTGCGCGTGCATTGTAATTCGTGCGGCCGGCGCATCCTAACACAATGATATAAGGGCACGATAACGCCGCCATTATAATAGCAATAGATTCCATTGCTTCATTTCTTAATATGATGTTTAAATTTTGATGGATTCAATAATATTCTCAGGTCAGGCAAAGTTATGTTATTATAATTTTTTCGTTAGTAGCCGCAAATGGTTTGGAAAAGTGCACCATAACTTCTGTAGCCTTGTCCCCTGTTTAACGCGACACTAAAATGAGTTGCCGAAATATAGATGCAGAAATAAAACGCCATTTACCCCTTCAGCGATGCAGGCTTAAATCTATGTATGTGTAATTCAACCCTATGTAGTTGATAAATAATAAAAAAAATAAGAGAGAGCTTTCTAGAAAAAATCCCAATAAACACCCTTAATATCACGGTACTGACTTGTTGAATATACAAGTGTTTAGGTTTAGTTTAGTCTGCCCCCTAATCGCAGTCACCCAACACATTATCTGCTTAGGATTATGCTATAAATAGACCAGATAAGAGGGGCGCTCATGCATCCCATTTCATAAGTACTTCAAACGCACATTTCAAATGAGCTTCAGCGGAACAAATGACGTGCCTTGTCGTCAAACTTGGCATTGCGTTAGGTTAAAGTAAACCACCATGACAAGCTGATGTCACATTTATAACATAATAAAAGAAATCTAAAAAATAATTGCTATATTTCTTCATAGAAAGTATTATTTTTGTTCTTATGACGCAAAATACCTTATAATTATGACAAGTGAAAACACAAGACCACGCACCAACTCGTAATGAAATTACAAAACGTCAAACAATAACCATAGATCTTGACACAACAATCCTCTTTTATCTGTGAAAGACAATAAGTTTGAATAAAATTTCCTTGTCAGGAAAGTCGAGCAAGCATAGACAATACGTGAAACTGACCTACATGATTGTTGAAGATGCTCGCATTTGTCTCTGGTTCATGGTTCACATGGCATGGTGTGGCAACTGGGTCAATGCACATTGGCTTTCGTCGGCCATTTTTGTTTTCTAATGTTTTTATCGCTTACTCTTAAAACAGCATTTACATTAAAAAACCTAGTGCCTAAAGGAAATTAAACACTAAGAGCAGTTCGGTGAGTTGTTATCTTTATGTCGGTAACTAACTTAAATCAAACACATACATACATAAACTCACGCCTGTATTCCCCGAAGGGGTAGGCAGAGGTGCATTACTGCACCCACATTTCGCCAGGTATGTATCAGTCCCACGTAATAGGGGGCGAGCCTATTGCCGTTTTTCGGGCACAAACAACTTAAATCAAACAACCTTACTTAAATTAGTCAAAAAGTTTTGTTTTACGTTTATTTACGAAAATTATTTAGTACGGGAAACTAAGATAAATTTTAGACCCTTTCAGACTTATAACAAAGAGTAGGTACCTATTGTACAGGAATCGAAAGGTCTCTTATATTACAAGCTTTTTGCCTATTTAACCAATATGGTTCAATACATAGTAATATATATAATACATATATCTAATCAACACGAATGTTTTTTACCCAATCTTAGTTATCAAATGCAGGCGCTGATTCTGTCTGCAGCATTCAAGTATAAAATACAAAACAATTGGTTTAAATCCTCTGCATGCAATACTAAATGGTAACTTTTAGAACTCATACAAAATTCATTAATAATCTTCCACAAAAAAAATCTAAAAAGCACAAAACAACATTAAAGTCAATTTTTAAAATTTAAGCCTCAAATAATATAATTTATATTTATTGTATTTCTTGTTCCTCTTTGTAAATTATTGCGAACACATTTCGTGAATTGGAACGATACAACGCTCTCATGCACTTGTACAAACCTGTGACATGAACATAGAGTCTATTGTTTTACATTTCTATGTGATATTTAAACAATTGCACCGTCGGCAAACACACACGTATCTATTCTTTTGTTAATAACTTGTTTGTCGTGAATGAGTAACTCATTATTTGCGCAGAAATACACGGTTAATGCTGATTCTTGATTATTTCTTTCAGTTTTTCATTGAAGTTATTGATGTCTGAAACAATGAAGACAATTTTGATTCCTAGAGTTAGAGAAAAAGGTTTTGTTGCTGAAATGTTACAAATAAATCCCCGCAAGAGTAAATTTGTGGGGCCTACAAATATTTGTCCAAGTTTGAGTGTTTGTGCAAGTGTAATTTGCGATTGTAAGTACACAGAATAGAAGAAATAATTATATGGGACACAATCTGTAAAAATAATAAGAAAACATACTAGAAGTTGTAATAATGAATTTCCCTTAAAAATTGATACGCCCAGCATTGCGCCTGGATTTTCCCTGAGTTCAAAAATAAAGATTTACAGAGATTAATGAATACATAACATTAGTGTATCAAAAAAATACAGGCAATTTTTTTTTTTTAAGATCTTACAAACATAGTATGTCACATAGTATTCATATCTGAAACTTAGCACAAAAAATGGCTATCATCAAACGAGTAAACTCAATTACACGCAGTGAACAAGTTAATTGAATGAGAGCCGACAAAAAAAGTCGCATTTCCGCGGCCGGAAGAACAATGCGCCCAGTTTCCGCCCGCCATCTTGTTCCCACCTATTGTCTGCATAAACGGGTTGTAGAAAGCATAGTTAACACTTTTTGATATTGTTGTAAAATTAAATAATTTCGCGTTGTAAACTGCTTATTAGGTTTTTGAATTAGCTCCATTGTTTTACATTCGGTTTAAAAAAAATTGAAAACAACGTAGTTTTTGCTCGCGGCTTTGCTACTTATGTTATGAAAAAAATTATAACAAAAATGGATCCAGCTTTTTATGTGTGAGGGCTTAATAAATGCATTGATTTTCGCATTTATAATAGCCGTGAAGAGGCACATTGGATACTAAGACTGATCTAGCCTCGCGTAATAAGAAGTATTTCATTACCTTACCTCAGTGGTCGGCAACCTTCAGGCAGGCAAGGGCCGCAATGTGGCAAAATAAACTAAAGGCGGGCCGCACTTGTGATATTTACCCTAGATTCTTCGTAATACCTATGCATAATTGGTCATATTCCATAGAAAAAATGGAAATGCTAACTAAGACTTCCGCGGGCCGCATGCGGTAAGGCTTACCTTATATGATTTAATATCTACTCTTTCACCTGTATTACATCTTTTACATTATTGCGACAAATATGAAATTGACGATGTGTCTGAATGGTAACCCCCTATCACTACTTGGATTTAAAACAGTTGGCTAAAAATCAGTCCAGAAATGCGTCACTGCCTTATACAGTAGGTTCTACTTCTTTTTATCTCGCGTTAAATTATTCTAATATTATGTACTAATATTAAAAAGAGCAAAGACTTGTGCGTTTGTGTGTTGGTTACGAATAAACTCAAAAACAAAGTAGTTTATAAGTTAAGTAGCATAAGTAACCGATTTGAATGATTTTCGATATGGAAATTGGACATATAATATTATATAAGACCTAGGAAAAGTATTGACTACGTTATTTCATAAAATTGCGGCCAGGCAAAGCGGTCCAACCACTAGTGTGTTATAACGCATGTGTCACCTCATCGTGTTTATTTTGAAGCTATAATATTTTATTTTTTGTTCTTAGGAGTTGGAACAAGAGAAACATCTGTTGCGACGACGGCTGGACACAACGCAGGGCGAGTACGAAGCGAGGATACTGGAGTTGCAGAATGACATCAAGGAGCTGTCAGCTAAGATCGGCTCTAGAGATAATTCTGTTAAACAGGTAAATATATTTTATTATTTAGTCTTATTCCACCACGCTGTATGAATTTACATAACCAAGAAATTTCCAAGAAGACAGATCTGTGGTTACACACCGGCTTGTGACACGTAAAGCTGCGGTTTCGATCCCCGCGCCGAGACAAATGTTTGCGCGATTAACAAAAAATTGTTTCGGGTCTGGGTGTTTGTGAGACTGAAAAGTCTTTGGTACTTTCTGATACCCACGACACTAGACTTGTATCTAAGTGTGGGGTCAGAACTGTGTATGTTGACTGTAGGGTGTATTTATTTATTACTGTTTAGTCTTATTAGTTAGTATCTAGTTATTGAATAATCAAACAAGCCGATATAAATGGGATTATAAATGAGATCTACTTAACCAAGACTTGACTAGTTACTTGACTGCCTCTTAGTCTCGCGGCACAATTCCCGGGTCGGGCAAAGTTTTATTGGGTTTTCCCATTAGGAAATTCTCAGTAGCAGCAGGGAGTCTGGAAATGAGCCCGAAAAACGGCAATTGGCTCGTCCCCTATTACTTGAGACTGATGCAAACCTGGCGAAATGTGGGTGCAATATTGCACCTCTGCCTACCCCTTCGGGGAATACAGGTGTGAGGTTATTATGTATGTAGTTAACTAAGATTGTACCAATATTGACCAATATTTTATAATTTATAACATCACATTGGTTAATAAATTATTTACATAATAAATAGTTATTGTTTGTGACAAGTTTGCACTATTATTCAGTCTTTTCACTGGAATAGAAAAGCGACAACACCGCACTTGATGGTAAGTACGGTGCAGTCCGAACAGAACATCAACTTATACTAGTATAAAAATACAACTAAAAAATGTTAAACAGCGCTCGTGAACGTTTCCTTAATTTTTTCCATACCAAACCTATTTCTAAACATTTGCTCGAGTTTTGGATACTGTTAAAACGATGATGTAATGGAAATTCCGTGCGCGACTAACAACTAGCAAGCTAATTGAGGTGATAGGCCATCCACGCTCCGACGGCTCCGTCCATTGTTACTATCGACTGCCTCGTGGTCTCGCGGTACAAGTATGTGCCGTGCGATCTTGGGGTCCTGGGTTTGATTTTCGGGTCGGGCAGGGTTGTTGGATTCTTCCATTAAGAAACTTTTAATACCAGCACGGATTTTGGAAATGTGGCCGAAAAACAACAATAGCCTCGCCTCCTATTACGTGGGAGTGATATATACCTACCTAAGTCGTGATGGCCTCGAGGCTTAGGCACGCGATCAAAAATCTCGACGGTTGCGGGTTCAAACCCCAGGCACACACCTATGACTTTTGGAAGTTATGTGTATTCACAATGAATTATCACGTACCTTAACGGTGAAGGAAAACATCGTGATGAAACCTGCACACGTAAAAGTTCTTAGGAATTTCTTAGGTTTGTAGTCCATCAACCCGCATTAGGCCAGCGTGGCGGACTAAGGCCTAAACCTCTCGGTTATAGAGGAGGCCCGTGCTCAACAGTGGGACGTATATAGTCTGATGTTGATGATGATATATACTTGGCGAAATGTGGTTGCCAAAGTCCATGTAAGCGAAGTCTAAGACAGAAGCTAGTATCAAACAAAGCTTGTCTAATCCAAGCACAATGTATATGCAACGATATCCTTTCCAAATATCAGTGGGTATTACAATAGCGTCCTGCGCAGGTGCTGTAATGATGATGACCGTTGTCGCAATAACGCAAATCGTCATTTCATGCAGAACTAATATCCTTTTATTTGTAAACTTTGATTTATGTGTGGTCAGAATGCTAGTGTATGTTTTTAATAATGTTATAAGAATGTGATTGCACTTTATTGTAAATGCAGTGCAGTCTTAGCAACGAAGATAAATAAGACGTCGAGTAAACAAAAAAGATTACAGTCACATACATAGTCCTGACCCCACACTAAGATGCAAGTCTTGTGTAGTGGAAATCAGAAACTGCCAGAGATATTTCGATCTCACAAACACCCAGACCCGAAACAAATTTTTGTCACACAAACATTGGTCTCGGTGCGGGGATCCAACCCGCGGCCAAGTGTCTAGCCAACTGCGCCACGGAGTAGCAAAAAGATTAAAATTGCCCCACAATAAATTTGTCACTACTTACTTAAGAGTTATAAGACCATTAGCATTCGTACGAGTATTAACAGCTTTGGATGCGAATGCTTTAAAAGAGCGCGGGTTTAATTTATTTATCGATGTAATATCCTTTTTTTTTTTCATTAAATATAACAAATTGCAATAGACACCAGCTTGAGAAAAGAAAGACTGCGGGTTATATTCCCGCACTGTGATAAATATTACATATTCTAATAACCAAGGTCTAAGAATTGTGTCAAAATATTTTAATCTTAGCTTAAATTGTTCGAACTATGTATGTAACTGTTGGAATTATATTTATTTCTATAAATTGATTTTAATGATACATTAAGTTAACTTTAATAAAGTTAATACCACAACTAAAACATATAACAATTGTGTAATAATATTTCATAATGGAATTTTGATATGTCAGCCATTGTGCGAAATAACATTCTGAGAAGCGTGTGTTGCCTCGTTTCGCAATATTGATGACGGAATTACATTTTGTACACTATTTGCGACATACATTCATGACTACATCCCTCAAAGAGTAAGAGACCTAGGCCAAAGTTTTGCTGGCTTTATTATAAGTCCTATGTGAAAGGGGACAAGCATATTGTCGCTATCGGGATATACGAGTATATGTATGTATGTAATTGAGCTTCAATCAGCAATCGAAACTTCGTAAATGCGTCGACCAATTTGTGCCTCTAAAATTTCTTTTTACATACACACTCTCACGCCTTTATTCTCCAAAGGGTTAGGCAGAGGTGTATTTCTAGGTGATTCAAAGCCCCACGTAATAGGGTGCGCGCCTATTGCCGTTTTTCGGGCACAATTCAATACACCGTGCTGCTACTGAGAGTTCCCGAATTGAAAAACCCAATAAGACTTTGTCTGACCCGGAACCTCTAGATCGCATATGCTTTTACCACGATACCACGGTTGACTGCCTGTCAATTTCTTTTGAAAATTTTCAATAATGAAATATGTTGTAGCAAAAATATAAGTTCTCTCAACATGAATGCACAGTGGCGTGGAAAGCTTTACGTATAAAACAATGAGCATAACACCCTTGACCCTTGGGAGTGAAAAAGCCTTTTGTACCCAAAATTCACTGTTCAGATGTAATTAACATTGAAAATTAATCTAACCTCTCTACAGAACTGAGTCAAGGTTGTGGTGTGGTGCCACTGCGAGCGGGTACAGAGCGGAAATGTTTCCTATGAACTCCTTATTCTGCCTCGTGGTCTCGCGGTACATGTATGTGCCGTGCGATCTAGAGGTCCTGGGTTCGATTCCCGGGTCGGGCAGTGTTATTGGGTTTTTCCATTAGGAAATTCTCAATAGCAGCACGGAGTCTGGAAATGTGCCCGAAAAACGGCAATAACTTTATAGTTAAGATCGTCTCGCCATCTCGTAGTCAACAATAATGTAACGTAACATATTGCAAGGGCGTCTGATACTTTCATCTTTTACCTTCATCGTATAATTCTCAATGGAACACCGTTGTCAATGTGATTTCCTGAGGAACTTCACATCCTGAGGAAACTAGTCGTTGCACACACAAACACAGTTATCGCAATACATTTGAATTTATTGACATTTTAACACGTCCGTTGAATGTGTTATATGCAATGTTTACTAGAATGCTAGCCATAAGTTATTTCATTTATTCGTGGGTGTTATACGTATTCATATAGATGCGAAAATAATTTTGTTTGTCTGTACCGGTTACACTTTCACGCTTAATTGAGTAGACAAATTGGGATTAATTTTGGTATGAATATAGATAGGAAGTTTGTAATAGGACATAGCCTAGTTTTTCAATAAACTGATGCTCACGCTAATAGGGGCCAGGTTATAGTATAATCTAGTTATTTTGGTAAAATAAGGAAACCTAAGTTCTTACAGACGTGGACATTATCGTTTTTTTTCTTTTTAGGCATTTCTTAGGAGATGTCTTTAATACCTGGGATTTAATAAGAACCCGCTGGCAAACCACTGTTGAGAATTTTATTTTTTTTGGAAATTAAAACCACCACTTAATGACACATTAAGTTGACTTTAATAAAGGCAGAATTAACTAAAACATATAAGAATTGTGCAAAATATTTCATAATGGAATTTTAATATGTCAGCCTTTGTGCGACATAACATTCTGAGAAGCGTGTGTTGCCTCGTTTGGCAATATTGATAATATAAACTCGTATGTATAAATACTCTTCTACCCATCCTTTAAAGATAGAGGCGATAGTGTAAATAAGTTATTATTTTTGCACAATTTTCATCAATTGCGACGTGAGACGCTGTCAGAGGCACCAATCCACAAACGAAACCTTACCTTTGTTCAAAAAACGTGTCGAACATTATTGTAACTTGATCCTAATCCTATTTATGTACTTAATGTTTGTGACGTCCTTGGGCGCATAAATTGTACATTGTTGTAAATTGTGCGCAGCTGAGGTCATTCGATAACTTATTGTAGCTTTTGCGTTCGGCAAAAATAATTTTTAAGCTAATTTTCGTAACTATATATGTCTTTTGGGACTTAGCTAAAACGTGAATGAACTTTAAACCATGAGTTTATGAATTCAATTTAGGCTAGCTTAATTCACATAATTCAATTTAGTAGGTAAGTCGTGATGGCCTCGAGGTTTGGGCACACGGTCGAGAATCTCGAAGGTCGCGGGTTCAAACCCCAGGCACACACCTCTGACTTTTAGAAGTTATGTGTGTATTCACAATGAATTATCACGTACTTTCACGGCGAAGGAAAACATCGTGATGAAACCGACACACCTAAAAGTATAAGGAATTTCTTAGGTGTGTAGTCCGCCAACCCGCACTAGGCCAGCGTGGTGGACTAAGGCCTAAAACCTTTCAATGGTAGAGGAGGCCCGTGCCCAGCAGTGGGACGTATATGGGCTGATGATTGATTGATGATGATGATCCACATAATAGCATGCATATAGCAAAAAGTTTTAGAATCGTGTCGTTGATCTCGCCACGCAAGTTTGTCAAATGGCATTTGACTTGACATTACGTGGTATATAAAAACATAGCTGAAGTAATGCCAGCGCAGAATATCACTTCTGCCACTTTCATCATAGATACGTTCATGTCATGTACACTACCGACAAAAAGTTTGGAAGCACCTATAATTTTTGTAAAAACAAATAGCAAATTGATAATAACAAATTATATCGATGTTGTAATAAAATATAATATTATTTTAGTAATAAGAATATGGTTTTGTTTCATAGTTTAATTGCTGGTTTAATTAAGTACCTAATCATTCTTAATTAAATAATACTATACCTTATATTATTTCTAAAGTAATTAAGAGTATTAAAAGTGCTTCCAAACTTTTTGTCGGTAGTGTATGTAAGTGTTTCATGTATTGTTTCTCTTCGCATTACCCTAACACCGTCATAGAAAAGTAAAAATAGTGCAAAAACTTCCACGCATACAGGTGTCAGTACACACCCCGGTTGAGAGCTTTCAGGGCCGATTAGCCAATTAGCGGCGCACCTAGTCTGTGACGTAGCCAGTGCCCTTGGGCCTGCCTATTGTAATTAATTTACGCCCAGCAGGGAGGGTTGCTTCCAGACGAAATACGTACAATTGTATTAGTATAGTAAACATAAAGATCAATAAATAGTTAAATACATCTATATGCGGCCTGCTATAACATGTATAAATATGTAGTAGGCAGAAGTGCATTTCTGCAGCCAGGTTTCGACAGCTAAAAGCCCCACGTATAAGTGACCGAGTATAGTTCCGACTTTGGGGATCATTATCACAATATTTTTTATTTATTTATTTAAGAAGCCAATAGCACAATGCTCGATACGGTAATCCGAGCCCCTTTTGATGAAGATGGAACATAAGAAGTACTCACGCGGGAACCAAAGCATACAATCAAGTCAAAATAACCTTTATTCCAAAAATAATTTTGTAAATAACATAGTTTTGGAATTTATTATTATTAGTTCAATCACCTAAATATGTATCACTGGCTTAGCATATTTCAAATGCAGTATTTTTTATAAGAGGCGTTAAGTGATAATTTGTCAAAACATATGAGTGACCATGATGGTTGGCAACGCCTCTGCCTCAAACAATTGCTAGTCGGCATTGCAATGCAACCTTCTACTTTCCCGCCTTCGAATTTGTCAACACGGGATGTCACCACATCCATCTTCCGTTAATTATATCCTGCTCTTATGATTGTTTGTTTTTTAGTATACCCTTGGCCTAGGGATTAGAAAGAGCGATGTTTTGCTGCGTACAAGGTAATCGTAATGTTTATTTTTCTGTCCTTTATAAGGGCACGATTGGGCTGGTATAATCAATTGTTAATAAGCCTCTAAATACTAATTAAAATAAGAAAAAGATCGATAGGAAACAGAAAGATACTTCCATACAGAAAAGAGGCTAATCTCTAAATTGTGATGCTGACGACATAAAAGTAACGATTATGTATAAATTAACTCATATCTCAAACGGAGATGTCAAATACACAAATACGGAATCAGTATCGTAATCAATTGATGGTGTATTTACATAATGCAATAAGAAAACTTGCGAATCCACGGATGTCAAAGTTAAAGATCAGCGCCCTCAGATCCGAGGCTGCGTGTCGCAACCCGTCACGCCATCTGGCGTCCTTCCGAGACCTCTCGGAAAAAGAGGGTTTCGCAAATTTTATAAAACTTATTATAAACTTTATTGTTTAAGCCATAAGGTTTAATATCTTACAATGATTACCCACAGATCTGTTACACCTATTAACACGATTAACCACGCTTGATGTTGATGATTGTGTGAATGTTTGGTTAGAAATGTATACTTTAGTGTTTTCTTTTGTCTTGATATGGGTTTTATGTGCTCTTTTTATAGCATAGTCGCTATTGAATGACGGTATAATCTGAATTAGTTGATTATGTTTCCTTACCATTTGAGGAAAATGTATTTTTATCGACATTAGTTACTGAGGTTGCTCCTTAGGTCATTTGTCATAAGCATTAGAATTAGCTGATGATTCATTAGACCTCGTAAAAGATTACCCGCATTAAACTATTTTATCGCGATGTATATACAACCGAAAGAAGTCACTGAAATATGAAACTAACAATAATTAATCATTCAGCACCACCACAGGTTAGAAGTCCCAAATGAGGGACCAATGACGCTTGACTTTGTTGCAACTACTAATTAGGAACCTCCTGCAGGTTCTTTTGTACCAATTATTAACATTAACAGTGGTCGAGTCAACATCTAACATTTTTGTAAACTTGCGAATGAGATCCAAATATTTGGACAATTAATCTATCTAAGCTTTAACGAGGTTATCGTCATGCGGAATCATTATATGAACTCATATTTTCTGGCGCGCCAAATCCGTCTCCTACCGTGACGATATCATAAAGTTCATTGAGACTATTGTTAATGTTTTTATTTTGTCCTCAGCGTGATGAAGAAAAAGCCAGTCTAATAGCTGAGCTGACGGCACAGAACTCCCGACTGACGGCACAGCTGAAGGAGTCGTCGGCTACAGAAGCAAACCTCTTGGCACAACTTGAAGGGTTGAAGGATCAATGTACAATCAGAAAGACGAGTTTACAGGTACATATGGACATACTTTTGAATATTTAAGAAGCGAGACAAGGCATTGCTCTATGCATGATATTAGATTATGAATATGACTATTAATCTAAGTAAAGGAAAGAAAGTTTTTAAGTTCGACTTAGTATGCTATTGAGCCGCTTAATTAGTCCCTCATTCCATGAAAGCAGAAATATTTTTTTGCAACAAAAACCTTAAAAAAGTTGCAGTAATTTTTTTTTACCGTAAATCTCTTAGATCTCTCCTTGACTTACTAATTGATAAAAAAAAGAATTTCTGAAATGAGAAAATTCAAACATTGACATCAAACTATCACGAAAAAGTGGTAACTTTCATATAAACGATTCGCCCTTAGGACCATGTCCAAAGCCTGGAGTCGCTGAAAGCAGAGCTGGCTCTGGTGAGCGACAAGAAGGCAGACCTAGAACGACGACTAACAAGCACCCTCAACAACAAGGAAAATCTGCAGCAACAACTGGAGGAAGCAAACGACAGGATCGTGGCCTTAGAGAGGCAGTTGAAAGAACAGGTAAGGTTAAGATCTTAACGCTGTGTTTAGTAAAAATACGCCTGAGGAAAGGGAAGATGTTTTAAGATAACCTTGATGTAATCGTTATTACTTAAAGTAGTAGATGTAATATTCAATCATCTTAAAGTTTAAGATTTAAAATTTTCCATCATCAGACAGATTTTGATGAAAATAAACCAAGTTGATTTTTTTTCTTCTTTCGCTAACAAAAGATTCCCTAGTAACCTAAAATTTCCAAGTTAAAACACTATGTATACAATATACAACTATTTGATTCGGCTATCTATCTTACCGTAAAGCGGTACATGTAAGTAACCTTAAGGTAATTACGATTCGGTTTAAATAGTGTCGATGACGTTGAAACGGTCTCTTGTCAATACATTCAAATTTGCTGTCTTGTGCGAAAGTAGATTAAGAGTTTCAGTACCCAATAAAGACATTAATAAAAAGAAAACAATCCTCTATTAAAATAGACTAAACAAAAAGTCTCGCGGTACAAGTATGTGCCGTGCGATCTAGAGGTCCTGGGTTCGATTCCCGGGTCGGGCAAAGTGTTATTGGGTTCTTCCATTAGAAAATTCTCGGTAACAGCACGGAGTCTGGGAATGTGCCCGAAAAACGGCAATAAGCTCGCCCCCTGTTACGTGGGACTGATACATAGTTCGCGAAAATGTGGGTGCAGAAATGCACCTCTGCCTACCCCTTCGGGGAATACAGGCGTGAGTTTATTATATATGTATGTATGCAAAAAGCTATACGCCACTAGAAAAGTGGGATGACGCACAAAGACATAAATCTTGATAGGTCAATAAATTTCATAATAGCCGAGCGATGGTCTCGAGGTTACTAATGCAGTTTAATGTTCTGTGCTTGAGAAATACTATTTATATTTCATCTTCCGTCTGCACCGCTCTCATTGCATTCTGTTACATTTATTCTATTGTGAAATATGTTAAATTATATCGTGATGTACTTAATGTTCTACGTTGGTTATTGAAAGCAGTTTCTTTGTTTTTCTTTGATGGCTTCATAAGATACGTGGGTCAGCACCTTTACATTCACCTAGGCTTAGTTTTTTTATTCAGTTATGGAATAGACTCGTTCAAGTCAGTTCAAATGGAAAATGTGTGGTGTTTTGGTGACGAGAAATGAAAGTCAAGAAATATTATCCTTTACTAACTAAGCAAAGCTGTGTGATAAGGGTTAGGGCTGGTCCCAGAAGGTGGTTCACACCTTTTGTAATTATTTTGGTTATGTACTTTCATTAACCTGATCGTAAACGAAATGAGGTCTATGGATAATTACTATTAACTGATAATCTATTTGACACAATTATGCCAACCTACTTCTATTACTTTAAGAAGTTTAAGTTTAGAATTAGATGGAATTGAAAATTTTTATATTTATTCACTTCAACACTTAATTCTAGTGCAGACATTGTATGAATCTCTAGGTGTATTCAGTCATCAATTAACCGCATCTTGTTAAGCCGCGGAATCTACTACACCTTCATAAATAATGCAGAGCAGTTCTCATTCGTTCCCACTATGTGACAATCCGAGTTCGCCATCGTTGTTTTGAAATATCCGTCGATTTCGACCGAGAACAATGGCCGACAATTAAAAATCAATCCCGGCTTGAAGGTTTTCGTTGCGCAACGCTGAGACGAAAGGTATTTAGTGAAGCTGTACGTACTCTTCAGTCACGATTTGCCAAATTAATTTTTGCAATACACATGCATGTAAGGCCAAATGATTGAGACAATTATGTATTTAAAACTGGATGTTTTGTAATGATGAGGTGGAGGTTAGGCGGTAGTCAATCAAGTTGTTATTGGCAGGCGGGCCTTTCAAGCCAAGGTATTTCTTTTGTTTTTTTAGCTAATAATAAATTATCGGGCAGCAAAATTATGAATTTAAATATCTTAATGAAATCTGCACCTCTATGACAATAAAATATTTAACTGCCAATGTATGGATTGATACAGATCATACATATGTCGAATATATTAAGCTTCTTGAAAGTAAATTGGTTCTATAGTGGTGCTATCTATTATTTCTGTTCTTTGGAAAATGAACGTAAATAAAAAAAATATTTCGCTCAATAAATGAGATTACTGTACACCCAAGTCTCTAACCGGATTGCCGTATCCCCCAGGACTACGACCATAGCCATAGCTTGGCGTAAGAACCCACGCAAGTGTCGTATATTTTAGTATATTCGATTAAGTCCAGGACCGAATTATTAGATTGAAAGATATTTGTTATTATTTTTCGTTGGTCAAAACTCTATTAGACTTCAGTATCATATGATGCTATTGCAGTGTCAGTATACTTATAACCAATAACTAATTCCTTCTCCCCAACAGGAGCATCTCTACCAGAATACACTTAAAGAGCTGGAAAGACTACAGAGGTCTCACGACACGCTGGCTGAGAGGGTGGGCGCTCCAGACCCAATAGACACATCAGACACGGCCAGGTCCCTTCATGCTGAGATGGAATCCGAGCCAGAGGAGCAGGACGACGGCTGGCTGCGTTCCGAAGCTGTCCAAGTGTACAAACAGCTTAGATCTCTGGCACTGCAGCTCAATACTGGACATGATGATGATTCAGGTATGTATTCATTATTTTTTATCTTGTACAGATATTTGATTAACGGTTTTTATCATTTGGATTTAGTGAACCAAATTTTTGTTACGCAATTATAATGCACACCTTACAAATAGGGTAAACATTTTTTTGTTCTAAAACTATTTGTCAAAATTAAAACTTTATATTATGTATGTATGTATCAGCCGACAGACGTCCCCTGCTGGACATAGGCCTCCCCCAAAGACCTCCAAAGCGCTCGGAAACGGTCTGCATCCAACGGCCTCCCGCAATTTTCATTATATCGTCAGTCCTCCGGCAGGTTATATTATGTACAGTTGGCTTAAAACATTCATAATACGATGCAATGTTTTGCAACGATCCTCGCTCTACCTAGTCTCGGGGCATCTTATGCTACGTTAACTGAGTTGCGTTGTCCACTTGGACTATGGCAAAACCACAGAACAACCCCTTAAGAAAGTACAATATAAACTATTGTTAATGCCCGTTGAAACATCTAAAAGTAAAATAATAAAGATAGTATTCTAAACAACTTTGAGAAACTGCTCGGGGTAAAAACAAATGCAAAAACAAATACGTGTAATTCTAGCGAAGCTAAATGGCCCATCTACTCAGGCTTGCATCGCTACGTATTTCCTTTAGAAACCGATAGATTGTTAGAAGTAAATGGCGGTTAATAGTTTGTGAAACGAGTGACTCACTGCTGTAACTATTGGCTAGGAGAAGACACCTATAGGTACACCTATAGATCTCTCTCTCACATCGACCACGTGTCGCCAGTTTTATCCGATGTAGGCGAACCTATTCGCGATTACGAGGCAATTCTTTTAACTCCGGTTTGCTATTGAGAATTTCGTAAGAAAAAAATCCCAGTAACACTATTTTTGTCTTTTGGTAATTGAGCCCAGGATTCCTTGAACGCTCTTTACTATTGGTTTACACTATGCTCTCTTTACAATTTACTAGGATTCATAAGAAGAAATAAACCAATAAGAAAAAAATACTTACATTTCTCGTCAATTGACAAAAGATAAAAAAGTAAAAAAATGATCAGTTTTTATTTCTTAAGCTCCCGGCTAATCTTAAGTCAGGAGTCTATGCCGACTAATATCGAATTAAAAACCAAGTCCTCACATGCAAATGCAAATGCCTGAGAGTTTTGCATCACGATCACTTTCACTGATTACGCTCCTCCCAACAATAGCGATGATTTCTCGTATTGTCACGTCGCGTCAGATTCCAATGAGGAAGTATCGGCCAGGAAGATACAAACTCACTTCCTGCTGTTACAAAGAAATTGTGTTGCTGTTCTACCTCGTAATTTATTGTTACACTTCATTTGGTTATGCCTGTTTGAATTTTAAAACAGAACTTGCCGTAAAGTCGCTGGTTATTACCAAATGCGGAAAATAGGACTGCGTTGTTACTCCCGTGTCTCGCGCGGACAGAAAAGAAGAGTCGGAAAGGAGAGTTAAAAGTCAAAAAGAGAGTCCGAAAAGAAAGGTCAGCAGTGCTATTGGGTTTATCATTAGGATTTTTTTAGCAACACTGAGTCTTTAATCGTTCCCCAACAAGGGTAACAGGCTCCTTAATTTAAAGCAAAAGCTGTCGAAATGTTTGTGTAGAAATATATCGTTCTATTTCTTCAGAATTACAGGTATTTGTGCGTTTGTGTCTGATTATTTCATTACGATAATGTTGATATTGCTACTCAAATAGATTATCCTGGAGATGTCCATCCCACTCCACTTGACACAATCACACTAATCTCCTGATGTTTCTAATGAAATATGTGTCATTCTCCAGGGCTACACTCAGACCTGTCCATCTCATCGCTGGACGGTGAGGAGGGCGAGACCCTCCGGCGCGGGGCGCTCGCCGCCGCCTGCGCGGACGCCGTCGCCGCCTACGCCACGCTGGAGGGCTCGCGAGTGCGGGACTCCATCGCCGCGCACGCACGCCGCGCGCTCGACAGGGAGCGACAGATTGACGAGAAGAACGAGATTATCGCTGATCTTTCTTCTAAGGTAAGTTTCGCCCCCCTTTTTCCCCATAATAGACATAATATTACTCCTTTTCAGAAGTAAGTTTCCATGGTGACACCTACTCTCTACAACTCTTGCACACTAGGGTTGACAGTGACACGCACTGAATTGACATCATCATCATCACATCATCATCAGCCCATATGCGTCTCACTGCTGGGCACGAACATCCTCTACAACTGAGAGGGTTTAGCCCTTTGACATAGTACTTTAATTTTTCACTCGACAGTATGAGATCCTAGTTTGTCCTTAAAGTATTACTTGGTGATAAATCGATCGCAAACTGTGAGCATTTTACAAAAAGGATTAATTAATAGAAAAGAGAAGTTTACAAGCATATTATATCCAATGTCTTGTAAAAAGTAATAATGTATTATCATACTTTTTAGCACATACTTAAATGTATGATATTGAAAGGAAATTTCTTAGTTATAAACACTTTTAATAATAAACAATCATGGTTTTATTAATAATTCCTCCTATGACAAAAGAACCTGAACCACTAGAAACATTATGAACATATACGTAAGATGTTTTCATTAGTCCAGTACTCAATTTAATGTTCAAGATATTGTCATAGTTATAAAACGCATTATTCATTCGGTAAACTAGTTTCCTTAAACCGGTATAAAATGGTTTGCGACCGCAGCTAGCGCTAAGCCCCACGATTTCATATTGAATCAATTTTTAACGGCCCGCGGTGTTGCATCGACATCGTTGTCTTGTCGATTTGAGGCGTACTGATATAACTGTCGGAAGATTTGTGGTTTTATTTCATTTACCAGCGGTTCGGTACAGCATTACCCGGTACAATAGTATTCGTACTTTTTCACACCTAAAACCTTGAGAGGAGAGATATAATCATAACAACACTCATGTTTTAAGTTCCTCAATAGACATAGGGGAAAAAGATTTCTAGATTACGTGCTGCTATAGAGAAAAATCCAATAAAAATATACATATTAATAAATAAATATACGCAAAAGTATATACATATGTACATAGTCCTGATCAAAAAGCCGTGATGGCCTCGAGGTTTAGGCACGCGGTCGAGAATCTCGACAGTCGCGGGTTCAAACCCCAGGCACACACCTCTGACTTTTCGAAGTTATGTGTGTATTCACAATGAATTATCACGTGCTTTAACGGTGAAGGAAAACATCGTGATGAAACCTGCACACCTAAAATTTCTTAGGAATTTCTTAGGTGTGTAGTTCGCCAACCCGCACTAGGCCAGCGTGGTGGACTAAGGCCTAAACCCTCTCAGTTGTAGAGGAGGCCCGTGCCCAGCAGTGGGACGTATATGGGCTGATGATGATATCCTACTAAGATACAAATCCTATGACTGTGTGTGACTATCAGAAATTACGTGAATTTTTTCGATTTCACAAAACCGAAAAAAATATTTGTGGATAACACCAACTTTTGTTTCGGTGCGAGGATCAAACCCGCGGGCTCTGGTTTCACAGGTTATCATAAACTATGATATCCACTGAACTAAATTAAGCCTACGAAGTTGACTTAAGCCCTTTCAACCAGGGAGTAGGCACGTTTTCCATACAGGGGATATGGTTTCCATATCACGTTTTAATAAACGTGAATTAGGCATATTTTTCGGTATAACTCACGAGGATGTTAATCTTATTTGGAAGTATTCAAAGCTGAACGTGACCACACGTTAATAGCATTAGAAAGATCATCTCATTTGTTGGATAAGCCCCAATCAATAAGGAGTTTTTTAGGATTCTTCGTGAGTATAAAGGAAAGTTAGATCATTTGAAAGGAAATTGAAATACTGAGGAATTAATTTTGACAACCCCATGGCGCAGTTGGCTAGATGCCAGCTTGCGAAACGAGACGCCGCGGGTTCGATGCCCGCACCGAGACAAATTTTTGTGTGATCCACAAGTATTTGTTTCGGGTCTGGGTGTTTGTGAGAGCGAAAAGTCTCTCGTAGTTTCTGATACCCACGACACAGGACTTGAATCTTAGTATGGGGTCAGAACTATGTATGTGACTGTTGGGTGTATTTATTTATTTATTACGGGTTCGAGTCCAAGGATTACCTTTACGAGATACCGGAATACAATAATTGTTAAACTGCCATATTAGAGTACGTGGCATGCGGTGCAACGTTTCCAAGTTCAGTTCCCAGGTCGGACTTGTTATTTAGGTATATCCATTTTAATTTTTAACGGAGTCTTGAAATGTGCCCGAAAGACAGCGGTGAGTATTGAGGGACTAAACCCAAAACTCGGAAACTTAGCTATAGAAATACTCCTCTGAGATATCCATCTACAATTATTCACTTGGATGTAAAACATGTTATTGACGGTAACATGATTCCAGTATACTAAATGATGTCCAAACACGTTTAGTCCTTTTATGTCTAGTAATTTGCCTAATTGACTGTAGCACTATACAAATTTACAACTACATTTGCTTCAGGTGATCTATCAAAATTTAATTGTATATTACATTATAAAACGACGACTGCTTGTAATTTCTTTAAAATTACATCGTAGTACATGGTACATGTAATTTATATGTAGATTGGGTTATTGTTCATAAAACCTTATTTGAACAACTGGACGGGTGTCTTACTTACGGTGTACTTGAATATTAGTGCCGGGCCGTTCTTTTGGGAATACTGATATGAGCTATTCATTCATTCATCATCAGCCCTAATACGTCCTACTGCTGGGCACGGGCCTCCTCTACAACTGAGAGGGTTAAGGCCTTAGTCCACCACGCTGGCCTAGTGCGGGTTGGCGGACTACTCACCTAAGAAATTCATAAGTGCCTAAACCTCGAGGCCATTACGACTTCAGGTATGAGCTAAAAATAGTGCTATAATATATAATAGCCGTAAAGCTTAGCAGACGTGTACAACACGATAAGCCAAGTATTTCTCCGGTTACGTCACACTCGATCATCGTGACGGACGCAAGGTGCAATGCCACTGCATTCTACACACTATTATTACTCATACACGTGTAGTTTCCGGTTATATTGCTTCACTACATTCTTACCGCGATTTTGCTTGCCTTCAGAATTAGTTCTTTATAGAAAGATGGCCTCGAGGATTAGGCACGAATTAGTCGAGAATCTCGGCGGTCGTTGGTTCAAATCTCTGACTTTTCGAAGTTATGTGTGTATTCACAATGAATAATCACGTACTTTAACGGTGAAGAAAAACATGTTAAGAAATCTTGCATACCTAAAAGTGTAGATTACGCCAACCCGCACTAGGCCAGCGTGGTGGACTAGGACCTAAACTCTCTTAGTTGTAGTGGAGGCCCGTGCCCAGCAGTGTGTATATATGGGCTGATGATGATGAGAAAGAGAATGTACAAGTAATAAGAACACAGACAACTTTTTAAATTACAAGCGTGCTTATTTGTTCACAAGCTACGCATATAATATGCTATTTATTGTTAAACCTATGCTATCGGATTTGACAAACTTTAAAAGATTCTCTACAAAATACACAAGATATGTTTTTGTTCGACGAGCTAAATAAGAACGAATCTACAGCACAAAATAAACGAGCAATCTACTAAAATGAGGCCATGTTTTCCTCTAAACTATTAGCGTATCCAAGGATGTCGGTATCTGATGGTTTGACCAAAAATCTAGACTTTATTGTGACTAACGTCCGCCCACGCCGCCTACGCGGTGAGCTACACAGCCAATATGACCACGACTTGTAACCACTATACAACAGGTTTCGTGTTTTTATACACTTCTATGGCGATGTCATAAAATGATGAAGTCATTTTATAAAGCTGTCAAACCAGGCGTTTTTATCTGCGCACTGAGAAAAGTGGTACAACAATACATTTTGCTTCCAGATCTCAGTAAATCTTTTTCGACACAGTATTTGTAAGTCATTGTGAAGTCAGAGCAGTGGCGATACTTCCATAGAAGCCCAAAAGCCTAATTTGCCTTTCAAAATTCCGAATAATAATTTTTAGGCTTTAAATCTTTATTAACAAAACCATCTTGTTAAATACAGACCCCACAATAAGCAAATATAAACTAGACATATACAATTAACGTTTAACATTTTTTGGCTTCTATTGAAGTACCGCCACTGAGTCAGAACTATATCTTATAATACTTGTTCCATATCCATCTATGTATTGCGGATTTAAGGCAAGCTAATTGTCCTTAGAGACTCATTGAGTTTCACAGCTCGATCCTGTTTCAATGATATATCCCCAAGAGTTGTTCCATGATCAAAATTACTGCTTTCCGCATCTATCTTTGTCCCTATCCTTGGTTGAGCATTTTTAAGAGTCCTTTATACCAGTGGCGGTATACAAGCCGAAAAGTCCAGCTTGCCTAACAATATTCCGAGTAATAATTATCTTTAATCATTAAATCTTTATTCAACAAAAGCAATTCGACATATAAATGAGAATATCCTGACCCCACGATAAACAATTAAAAACTAGACATTACACACTTCACGTGTAAAGGATTTGGGCTTCTATAGAAGTACCGTCACTGCTTTATATGAACTCTGATTAAGGTCGCCCATAGCTTTCAAGTCGAAGGTATAGTTATCAAGGTGTGCGTGACTATCGCGCGATGAGATCTGGCCTGCAGAAGTGGCGCATGGCGTGACCCGCCTGACGTAGGTCGGCACCCTCGGTCCTCGACCTCGCGGCGGTCATGTACTGATTTATACCATTAATGGCACTGTTTTGGTCAGATCGACTGCGAGAAATTTGAAATAATTACTGCAGGACAAGTACTAAGACCGTGGATAGTGAGAATTTCAGCATCTTACATACAATCGTAAATGCGAAAATGTTACTGTATGTTATGTTTGATAGTTTAGTCATTGAACTAATTTTGATTAAAATAAAATTAATGTATTCTTGGTGAACATCGTGCAATAAAATTTTAATGAGGGTGAATGACCATAAGCGCTATTTCATCAATCCATTTCGAAAACACATTTTATGTCCAATTTATTCAAGTAACAATAAAATTAAAGAAGTGATGGCCTCGAGGTTTAGGCGCGCGGTCGAGAATTTCGGCGGTCGCAGGTTCAAACCCCAGGCACACACCTCTGACTTTTCGAAGTTATGTGTGTATTCACAATGAATTATCACTTGCTTTAACGGTGAAGGAAAACATCGTGATAACACCTGCACACCTAAAAAGTTTTTAGGAATTTCTTAGGTGTGTAGTCCGCCAACCCGCACTAGGCCAGCGTGGTGGACTAAGGCCACCTCAGTTATAGAGGAGGCCCGTGCCCAGCAGTGGGACGTATTTGGGCTGATGATGATGATGAACAATAAAATTAATAAATAAAGTTTTCCTCACATTGGAGTGACAAACTAAAAAATAGCATTCTTTAATTAGCGTAAAAAAATCCGGTAATAACCATTGACGATGCAAATATTAACAAAAATATTTATAATAATAAATAAATAAATAAATACACCCAACAGTCACATACATAGTTCTGACCCCACACTAGGATACAAGTCCTGTGTCGTGGGTATCAGAAACTACGAGAGACTTTTCGGTCTCACAAACACCCAGACCCGAAACAAATATTTGTCGATCACACAAGCATTTGTCTCGGTGCGGGGATCGAACCCGCGGCCTCTCGTTTCGCAAGCTGGTGTCTAGCCAACTGCGCCACGGGGCTGTCAATTTCCCAAATAGTATCCATAAACTCTCGATCGAATTAGATTTCCGGACCAGGCAAAGTGCTATCGTAGAAATATTTACGTTTACCCTTCGAGCATACAAAAGTAAAAGCTGTATGTACTAAGGATACATTCACATAGCACAGACCTTACCGGATAACCCAGTAAGAACTGATTTAGTAATCAGACAACGCAGTTGTTGCTAAATAAAGGCACTTGCTTTCTATTACTGACGTCTTACCGGCTATCGAGTCGCGTGAAACATATGCACGAGCTATGTTTAGTTGGCGTAGCGATTCATCAGTTGACTACGTGCTAAATAAACATACATAAACTCACGCCTGTATTCCCCGAAGGGGTAGGCAGAGGTGCATTTCTGCATCCACATTTCGTCAAGTATGTATCAGTCCCACGTAATAGGTGGCGAGCCTATTGCCGTTTTTCGGGCACATTTCCAGACTCCGTGCTGTTACCGAGAATTTTCTAATAGAAAAACCCAATAACACTTTGCCCGACCCGGGAATCGAACCCAGGACCTCTAGATCGCACGGCACATACTTGTACCGCGAGACCACGAGGCAGTCAGTTGTGCTAAATAAATACAAGTTTTATTCCCAAATATAAGGTGTATTCAGACCCTGATCGGAAACTAAGTCAGGTAATAGCTACAGTCATTACAAACCCCCTGGCGTTAAAAAAAGGCCGACATAAATAAGAAAATTGACGCTTTCCTAACAGATACATTTTATAGCTATGGTTGTTAGGAAAACTTCAAAATTTATATTTATTGTCGGGCTTTTCTTTAATATATTATAGATTTTCTTTAATTCCCTGTATAAGAATTTTTCAATCGACTGTAAGATTTATCTTACGCATTTGAACCGGCTGTTAGGCATAAGGGCTTTTCATACTTCATCATCATCAGCCGAACACATCCACTACTGGACATAGAGTTCCCGCGAAGAATTCCATAGTGCTCTATGATAAGTAGCCTGCATCCAACGGCTTCCTTCAATTTAATATTTTTATAAAGGAGTATTTAATAAATAAATAAACTCAACAGTCAGATTCATAGTACGTACCTATACATTTATATATAGACTCACATTTAACTGAACCTAATGTAACTGCGCAACGGAGCCTGTCAAATAGGTGCGGGTTTGATTTCCGAATATAATATGCAGTTTTAATAATGAAATATTTACCTTATCATACCACTGCTGGATAAAGCCTCTTCTAGTTAAGATCATCAAACAAATATTTGAAATTGGTGGAAGTGTATGTCTTGGATTGCCAACCCGCACGAGGCCAGCGTGGTGGAGTAAGGCTACATTCTCTGTTGTAGAGGAGGCCCGCACCCATTTGTGTGACGTATGTATATGTTTTTTTTTACAAGAGGAAAGCGCCTTAAGCTCCCCTGTTCGGTACCTCGGGGGAGGCCGAAAGGGGTATGTCGTGGTCTCTGGCGTTCCAAACGAGGATTGCAACCTTCGACGGCCAAGATCGTGTCTCAGCAGACCCCACTAAGCTATTACTCAATTTACTCAGATAATCGCCACACAAATTGCATGTAAATTGTATTTATCACATTTTTAAGCCAACTTTCCCAACACTGTTGAATACAATTAAAGTTTTGTCTATCTTGATTATGCATTAAGGCGATCCCACACATTAGCCGAGCTCGATAGGCGGTAGGCATGCGATGATCCACTTTCGTTTTTTATCATCAAGATCATTGCTCTTCAAGGTCGTCAGAGATATAAAATGCACTGCGTTGCTTCCTACTTGTGGATAGTGGTTACTTCAAACTGTATCTAGTTATTCTAGAAACTTAACCAAATCTCCTGTGCAGCATCATATAATATGGAAGTAGTATCACGTAGTAGAATGGGAGCCTAATTTCAGGCATATTTCCAGACAAAAATGTTACTAAAAATCCCTAATGGAAGAACCTTAAATAAATAAATAAATAAATACACCCAACAGTCACATACATAGTTCTGACCCCACACTAGGATACAAGTCCTGTGTCGTGGGTATCAGACACTACGAGAGACTTTTCGGTCTCACAAACACCCAGACCCGAAACAAATATTTGTGGATCACACAAACATTTGTCTCGGTGCGGGAATCGAACCCGCAGCCTCTCGTTTCGCAAGCTGGTGTCTAGCCAACTGCGCCACGGGGCTGTCTAATACCTTATAAAAATAAGACCCGGAAATCGAACCCGGGACTTCTTGATCACACGTTTCACAATCGCGCCGCTTTACCGCGAAGCAGTCTATTCTAGTTGGCACTAAGCACTGCCGATCATGTTCTGATGGTGGCTATCGTCATTTATCATCTTGTAACTATCGCTTTCATTTCACATGATATATTAGAAATAAAGTAGCTATGATCCAATAGCTATGGATGATGCGGTTGGAAGTAAATGTAACTTTTATTCACATAATCGAACTACAAAGTGCATAATACGCGCTTATTATGGGATATCAAAGAAATGACTTACGAATAAATCGATTTAATACGCAATACTAGGACTGTGAGTGCTTTTGCATTAATGTGGACATTCTTAACCTGATGCCTATTTCAAGTTATAGCTTTATCAGCACATTTGTATTATTTTAAGGCAACCCCCTTCGCCCTGTCGCAATATGTTTTAAATATAGCCGTATCCATGACTCCGTCATCATCATCAGCCTATTAACGTCCCACTGCTGGGCACGGACCTCTTCTGCAGCTAAGAGGGTTTAGGCCTTAGTCCGCCACGCTGGCCTAGTGCGGGTTGGCGGACTACACACCTAAGAAATTCAATAACTTTATACTATTTCGGTGTACAGGTTTCCTCACGATGTTTTCCTTCACCGTTAAAGTCAGTGATAATTCACACATAACTTGGAGTATAAGTCAGAGGTGTGTGCCTGGGGTTTAAACCCGCGACCGCCGAGATTCTCGACGTGTTTAACCTTGTGCGCGAACCTCGAGGCTATCACTACTTAAATTTTATTTTTAATTCCATACATACCAAAAATCATCCAAATCAATCCAGCAGTTGTAATTTTTTCATAACAAACAAAACCAGAAGTCTCCTCCCTTTTCTAACTGGATATTAAACGTAAAGAAATCGGAAGTTGGTAGTAAGTTAGTAACTACCAAATATTATTGTAGTATTAATACTACAACGCTACATTTCATAATGTTTTCGGTACCACAGACTTTGTGTCCAAGTTCTTGCGTCTTTGTGCGCGCGGAAATCACAATTACCACGGAAGGGGACCGTGAGAGATCGCTACATCTCGAAAAAACCAATGCTCATGCTGATTTCCTTATTTATAGCTGTGAAATTAATGTTTTGCTATTCCCAGGGGCTTCCATGCTAGATAAATATTATGAACGGTTCGCTGAATACAATCTGTAAAAAGAGATTTTGTTAGTTGTAATTTGTAGATTTTATTGATTGTAGGCTGCTTCCAACAGGCCCCTGTGGAAGTCATTAGGAGAGGCGTATGTCCAGCAGTGGACTTCCATTGCCTGATGGATTGATTGATTAATTGAATTTGTTATATACCTTACGATGGAAAATATACGTGAGATATTTTTTTAGACAAATAACATTAGTTGTCGTTTAAAGCAAGCATTCATCTCTTGCAACTGTAGATAAACAAAAGCTAGCCTCACTTTCCACTATTTTTTATTGAAGTTATACTTCTTTAGGCGCGTTATGAAAAAAAATATGAGAGTGAAATTTTAAGATGCGCGCGCATCACTGTAACACAAAAAGTAAGACGTTTAAGCTGCCTATGTGCTCCAATATAATTGATAGATTGAAGCTGCCTATGTTAAATGTAAGTGTCAAATGGATCAGAAAGGTTTTAATATAATTCGGATCGAATATTTAAAAAAAAAAGTTTATGTTTTATATTTTAAAAATGTAGAATAGTGACAGTAATAAAAATGGATTGACATATTTATTAGATGTCAAATATTTATGAGTGCGTTCAGAAAAGTAATATGTTGTGTAAACTAAGAACTATGTATGTGACTGTTATAACTTCTAACGCGTGTACATAAGTACACACACATTTTTTTTTTCTTGATATATCAAACATTTTAAGTTCTATTTAGTATTTATATACCTTTTCTAATTAATGTATTTCCGTCCATTGCAGTTGTCGGTTGCGGAGGTGGAACTGCGCGCGGCGGCCGAGGAGCGCGACAAGCTGCTGAACGACGCCAACTACAGCAGCCTGCAGAACGACGAGGCGGTGACGCGGGCCAGGCAGGAGCGCGACGAGGCCATCGAACGGAAGAAGGCCGTTGAGGTAGAAGGACTAGCTTGTACCTTTCCCCAAAGTCCCGTCTATGTCCATACCAAAAATCATAAAAATCGGTCTATTGGTAATAATAAATAAATACACCCAATAGTCACTAACATAGCTCTGACGATAAGATCAAGTCTTGTGGCGTGGGTATCATAAATTAGGCGAGACTTTTCAGTCTCACAAACACTCAGACCGGAAACAAACATTTGTGGATCACAGAAACATTTTTTTCGGTGCGGGGATCGAACTGAAACGGGGATCTGACAGATTAGTTTTTGAGCTTACTCTTTAGGTTTTTTTTTCCTTTTAAAGATATTATTCATCGCAATAAAAAGGTGCTCTTAAAAGGTTCAGAGAGCTTTTGAGTTTTTAGAAGAGTTAAACCATATAATTTTAATGCTTCAACACAAAGTTCGAATAGTGTTATATTACACAAAATGGTGAGTTGAAAGATAGAAAATCATACAAAGTGATCATTTTCTTCAACCGCTGTAATATATTAGAACGTGCTCAAGAACATGCAACGATGGCATCATATTGCGACTGTCTCCCAGAGGCGGTACTTCCATAGAAGGGTCGTTTTCAAATTGAGGGCCAAAAACGCATAAATTACGTGAAAAAGCGTAAATGAGAAATTCGTGTTTTTTATTACACGTGTGCGTTTTTTTTGTAAATAAAACACATTTTAAACAAAATATACCACTTATTTATTTGAATGTGGTAGGCGGGGTAGTAGAGAGGTTCCAAGATTTTTTTTATTTGAGTTTGAAAATGTAACACGAATGATCATTTTAAAAGAATCAGTTTTATTTAGCTGTAAAATCTTTTTTTTATATATAATTGATATTGTTTTAACGGTTAATATTCTTCCTAGAAAACTACATTAGACAATGGAAAAATACAATGCGCAGTTTTCAGCACACATTTTAAATTTATGAAGCAATTAACAAATAAATTTAAAAAAAATAACTTTAGCTAAGGTCACACTTCTGAGATTTGAGTTAGTTTTATGGGTATATCTTCGTAATTAATAGAGTTATGGGATTTGTAATACTGAGCACATTAGCGCCTCAAAGAACTTGTTTATTAATAGTAATGTTAATTTTGATAGCAATTACAACATGGGAATAAAATCAGATTATATGTTTTTGGCCCTCAATTTGAAAACGACCCAGAAGCCCAAAAGCCCAGCTTGCCTTACAAAATTCCGAATAATAAACTTTAAGCTTTAAATCTTTATTTAACAAAAGCAATTTGACGTATAAATGAGAATATTCTGACTTCACAATAAACAATTATAAACTAGACATTACACAATCAACGTGTAACGCTTTTGGACTTCTATGGAAACTACTAGACAGTAGTTAATAATATCCCTATGTCCCACAGGCGAAAATATGTATTTTTAATTTGTATGCTATCTCGTTTTCAGGTGGCCCTGGCGAAGACAAGAGTGGAATTGATGCAAGCCAACAGCCAGTTATATGAAGCTGTGCGCCAGAAGGTGGACCTTGGACAGCAGTTGGAGCAGTGGCAGGTTCGTACTACTTCTTTGTGGGAGTAACCTTGCGGTTTTACCTTTGTTACGATTGTTTATATGTTTATCAAGCAGTTTTTTTTGCATTGTGATGATGTAATATATACCGTAACAAATCATCTTTTGTTCTTAAAAATGATACTTGACTCTAGTTCCATGAGTATAAAGTTAAACCTAACTTGAAACTTTAGAATTATGTAAAATTTGTCGCATTCCGGAATCGAACCACTAGATATTAGTTCTGGACAGACAAGGGCACTACGGTATGCCAGAATAAAAAAAATGCAACAAAATCTTATCATATCAAATCACTTCTAAATAACCCAAACCAAACACTTCCAGATGGACATGCAAGAGCTGATCGACGAGCAGATGAAGCACAAGCTGACGACACAGGAGAAGCGAAGGAAGCTTCCCGAACAGCCGCCGCCCACCAGAACCTCCAGGATCCTTGGATTTTTTCACCGGTGATCTGCTGCGCCACACCCCTACCGCGCCTCTATGAAGCCATACAAACCCTCGTAACAATCATATACTTCACTCTGACACAGGACAAACTCACGGCAGCCACTACCGCCATCTTGACACTTGTGTACAAAACCAACATGGCGAACGTCATCGCGGCGTCCGCCATTTTGTATTCAACGGACGCGTTCAGTTTAGCCAGCGCTTTAGGATGCGTCCTTATTGTGTTTTGGAAGCCGTGTGACGTATACACAGTAACAGTGATAGCTAGTTTTATCGTTAGAATGTTGATCAATAATGTTATTTTAATTTTTAACTTCTTATCCAGCTTAAGTGATGCACTGTCCGTGAATGGCTGATTTAAATGGCGCTAATGGCACAACAGATAGATTAAAAGGGTTATTTCCACGAACGATTAGAATGCGATCCGAAAAAAATAATATCACCACCATGTTTAATTTCATTCATTTTAATAACCCTGGTAAGAATACATTCCACAATAAAATCATTCAGTAATTCATTTATTAACAGTTTTGTAAGAGTGGTTTATAAATTAAGAAATTGATCATTTAAATGTAACGGCCATTTTGCTTCACATCAGCCATTTTCCAACACACTAACATAAACATCGCTTCACGTATGTAAATAACACGTTTTAAATCATGGAGATTACACTATAAGTATAACGTACACTTGAAGTGAAATATTTGGTGCACACGTACTTTGTAGGTTTTAGTGCAATTTTAGTATAATAACGCTGAGAGTTTTGTGGGAAAGCGGGCTATATACCACAATGTCATGTTGTATGCTAAAACCTTCACATACCTCAAAAATCCTTTGTTGAGAAATTTTAACCTTGTAACGTGAGTTAAACCTAGGAATTAAACCCGCGACCACTGCATAGTGTCTTGGTTGACGGCGCGCTTAAATGCCGAGGCCATCAAGTAATAAATAAATAATTTAGTGGGAAAACTCAAAAATAAAATTGTCGCATGTAGTTTAAAAAATAGAATGAATACTAGAAAAATATACTATGCAAATTCATGATTTGGTCAAAAATTAGACACCCCCATTTAAAACTATGTTTATGTACTCTAAATAACACACTTTTCCACACACTCTCAGCGCAAAGTACTTAAATATACCATAATGATAAAAACTAAAAATCTTCTTTTTACAAATAGCCATATTATTAAACATAAAAGAGGTTTAAACGCGTATCGGACATGATCTGCTGGTTTTATAGAATAATTACATTTTAGTTTTATACACTTAAGGCGAAAAAAAATATTTGCAATAAATTATAGTATACCGTGCCTTATGAGTACCTGGCCTTCTCAGTGCCTTTACATGGAGTCAAATTATTTATTTACATAAGTATAAATAGTATCAATAAATATCGATACATATTGTAGATATTTTATCGAGATGACATAGCTAATTCAATTTTTGAAAATCGTTAATCGAGTAGGTACAGCACTATCGACTAGCCATTGTCATCAATGAAATCAAAATGCAATAATTATTTTATGTGTGAAATTAGAATTGCACTAACTTTTTGTATATTTCTGTTTAAGTGTAATCTAAATATCGATATTTTATTCGGATGATATAATTTGATATATGTTTTTGAAAATATATTGATTGCTTTTCGTGTCTTCAATATACTATAGTAATAGTTAAAATTGTAAAAATTTGTGACTTTGTCGATATTCAGCAAAACTAAATAAAGTAGGCAATTTTTTATTCATTATAATCTTTTCTATACAATTTTCAATGGAATGAATCGCATAATATTTATACATATTACATAAGTTAAAGCAGAAACTGCTCAAATATTTTACTTGCTCACAATTAACTTTTCCAGAGTGCAATATGCTAAGTATCAAGATTTTTTAAATATGAATCCTCATTTTAATAATCAGCTGCACATATTTCAAAGTATTACCACACTTGGTACAATGAAATAGTTTCAATAGGTATGACACAAAAAAAAAACCGTGCCAATTTTAACAAACCCAAAATAAATCTACAGTTATAACGGCAATTAAAAAATATGATAATCAAAGTAAAGTGTATGTTTTTTCTTGGTTTCTCGATTTGAAATTTTAACGAGATATCGATTCGGCAATGTAAATTACGCTAACATAAATCTACGCTTCTGGTGATATTTTCATTAAAATTATATTTAATTTTTCCGGAGAAATAAATATAATAATTAGGCCTTTTCAAGCCACTGAATTTATTTTGAATTATTTTTTATCCAATCACAGAGTACTCCAAAAAATGTGGTACTTAAATGAGCTCCGGAATTATTTTTTTTGTTAAATACGAATAATTTATTATTAAGACTGAACTAATTATTGATTATAAAGTGTTTTTTTTATAAACCTCTACAGCCGATTGCACAGAAACCGAATAGAGTCGCAATATTAATATTTTTTTCTATTACTGCACAAATGTTTTGTATGAAAATAGTTTTTCCAGTCATTCCATTTTTAGTTTATAGAATTTTAGGATTTATTATATTACAGTGATTTTATGTTAAGTTAGATGTTATTCAGAAAAATTAAGACGATTTGTAAAATCTGCAGCTTTGAAATCATGTGTAACATATTTTTTTAATTGTAATTACTTTCTGACAATTTATTAAATAATTTATTTGTCTGTTTGTATATCTTGGACCAGAAATACACAATTGATAGGTGATATCCACATTATTATCGACAGTAAATTAAATTATAAATAGTTTTTTTTTATTTCTTGAACGGCATTCATACTTCACGTAAGCTTATACTTGGAATATTTCGAGCATATTATGGTGTAACAGATTTTGGAAGGAAAAAACTTGAAAATATTGTCTTTTGTGATGGCAGTGTCGAAAGTATGGAATAACCTTTTGAAACTACGTTGTTTTTTTAAAGAAAAACAACAAATGATTTCATTGAGATGAGTATAAAATAACTGTTAATTTTTAATGTGTTCCATTTCATTTTATGATAATTTTTTTCAAAAAACACGATTTAAAACAGTTTTTTTTTATAAAACTAATCTACTTAAGTAATATAATAAAGTCTAAACTTATTTTAAAAGTTAACTTAATTTAATATCCCTACATAGATAATTGAAGTGTTTTTGACAGTTAACAAAATGTTCCTAAATAAAAACGTCAATCCGTGGTTTACAATTTATCCGATTACTTGCAAAAAAAAACAATTGCAACTGTCAGAAACATCGACATAAGTGACATCCCTGCTTTCGTAACAATGAAAACAATAACTGCCAAACGCTGCCAGAGAAAAACATTCTTTAACATGTTAAGTTAAGAGCTATTTCCGGTGTATGTTTTTTTAGTTACCGCATTATTGTTACGATGGCAGATTAGTAATAGTTCAGTGCATCTGTACTTAATAACGCACCCGTATGTACTTAATATTAATTTATAAGATCTAAATAATGACTAGATACTTACTTTATGAATAATTTGTTTGTGGAATTAAATAAAGAATGAATTTTATTTATGTTTTTCATTTTATATAATATGACACGACAGAGAGTATACCACCACCCACCCGCCACAGCAACTCCTGTACAACAGGATCGACAATGGCACAAAAAGACACCGAACAATGAAACTAAGAGAGTCTCTATTTGGATCTAATTAATCAAAAGAAAAGTTGGAAGAGTTCTAACATGGCCTGGGAAAACTAGAATAATAAGTAAAAAATCTTAAAAGCCCTTTTCATTATCTTTTCGAGAAATTAATTACGGGTTAAAATACTTAAATCCCACAAAATATCTTTGTCTCACTAATCATTAATATGAAGCATGTTATTTTCGTTCGGTAAGTGAAGTTGTCGCATGCATCATCTCCTTGCCCTGTTCCCAATTTCATTTGGGGTCGGCGCAGTATGTTTTATTCTTCCATATATCTCTATCAGCCGTCAGGTATTCACCCCTTTTTCTTTCATATCTCCAGTCACGCACTCCACCCATCTTTTCTTTGGCCTTCCTCTGCTCGCTCATCCATCAACTTTCATATCGATCACCTTTTTACCTACGTATGATTCATCCCTCCTCATAACATGCCCATACCACGACAGACGGTCGTTTCAGCTTTTCTATCACAGTTGAAGTTGCCGCATACATTTTGTGTTTATTTAGGGATGATAAGACACTTTTTAGGTGAATAGAGAAAAACAGATACTTGTACGTTTAGACTATAATGTGATAGTCGCTAAGTCTACCTTATTACTATATTTCGTACCAAAGAGACATAGTGAGTATTCTTTTGTGAGAGGGAGTCCATATTCTTTAGTACACATTGTCGAGTGTCGTAAGATGGGAGTCACTTACCAGTTGCTGCTCTAAGTGGACAGAATCGTGCTTACCATCAGGAAGGTTTATTTTATTGGCGTGCCAGTAAATAAATACTAAAAAAATAACCCTTTACAACGAAACTATTTTCTGATAGCAGTTGGAAAAAGAAGACAAGTTCAAACGTAAAACAATTCAGTAGACGGGCCTGTCATAAATTCTGAGAATATTGAACGATCGTTGTTTACAAAAATATTTGATTTGTTTTATTTTTGCTAAAGTTGTTTGATTACAATGCCGACGCAAGTGGAGCAGAAGACGGTGGATCCTGAGGCTGAGCTCAGCAATGTTCAGAGGACGGTAAATAAATAAATACACTCAATACTATGTAGTCCCAATTTCACAATACCTAAAACTCGGAGGTTCTTTTAGTCTACACACCCGTAGCCTTAACAATCAGTCACCCCTTGAAATGTGCACTTTTACGAAAGGAAAGCGCCTTAAGCTCCCTGTTCGGTACCTCGGGGGAGGCTGAAAAGGGATTGTCGGGGTCACCGGCCTTCCAACTCAACGCGCGGAACTATTGTTCGCTTGATTGAGTTGGCTTGGGTCCCTAACCGAAATCCTACGCCGGCTTACCGACTAAAACCTTCGATGGCCGTCTTGCGCATTTTGGGCGGTACGATAAATACAGGGCGAGCGCCCTTGATTGTTTCCCACTGCCGCCCAGCGCTCTGTCCAAATGTGGACGCCTCTGCGATAGAGGGATTTCAGGTGTCCCCTACTTCGCCCTATTTTAGACGCTTATTTGGGGTGAGCATCCGCGACTTTCACGAGTCCATGCGCTGTGCCGCACATCTCGTGATCGTACATCTCTTGTAAGGGCGCACCTCCCCCGTAGTACGCCTAACAATCCCAATAACCCCTATTAGTCGCCTCTTACGACAGGCAGGGGATGCCGTGGCGGTATTCTTACGCACCCAAACCTCAGGGCGGATATAAATGTATCTCTGCTGTCCCATTTAGGGATATAGACGTCAGGGTATTGTTATAATAATGTTACAAAATTATTTAGAAAGAAAAAATCATCTTAAATCGTCTACACTTTCACATTCACTCTCTCACCAACAGATGTCAGTAAAATCGCTTTGATTCATACCTTAAAGAGCGTTCAAACATACCCTATGTTTTAAAAACGTTTTTATGTTTGATTATTCTGTAGTTTCAAAAATTGGCGCCCATGTGCAGCGTGGAGAAGCGCGCGGGAGGCGTACCGCAGCTGGCGCCGCAAGAAAAACAGCTCGATATTCTCGCCAACGAGCTGAAAGAGACGCTTCTCTGTATTAATGTGGGTATTGAAGCATTAACTAATTAATTTCATTATCCGTTTATATCAGGCGGGTGGTTTATAAAAGTAAAATACCCTTATTATAAAGACTTTACCAGAGTTTCCGTTAGTCTTGAGATATTAGCAAGTAGCCATTCCATGTTTGAATTTGAAAAGTGTGTTTTTTGCTATTTTTTTAACTTGATGTTGGTGTATTTAGATAATTATCTACTTATGTATAACTGGTATTTTTCTAATAATTTGAAGCAGTTAAAAATGACCTTATTGTTTCACAAAATTAACATGAATATATTATATTCACTGTATATTAAAGGTACTCCACATAAGTAATTCTTACAATAAATTAAACACAAATATCCAAAATAATTTCCTTCAGCTCGCAAGCAAAGGCCAGCATGCAAATCGCGATAACGTGGTTAAGAATTCTACTCGCAAGTCCATTGTGGAGTATGAAAATCTGGAATCAGTGCTTCGCGACGAGAAGGCGCAGCAAGCGGAGCTCGACTGCCTCAACTACTTGGCGCAGAAACAACTCGTCGAACTGCTGAAGAAAGTGCCCACTGAAGGAGACGTATGACAGCTTCTTCTATGAATGACAAATCCTTAGTTATGTATTGGAAAAAATGCTCGCATATTTTTTTAAATAATAATAAGTATTATGAGTCATATTTAGATGGTAATTTTTATACACATAAAAATTCTTAGTGTAGATATTAAATATGCTTATTTCTAAATATCATTATTATTTGGGGATAAATGTTTTAAAAAACAATAAATAAAAATATGACATTTAAAACAAAAATTAGTGAATTTCTACAAAGCTTAATGTTAGTTTACTAAATTATTTGCGAAACATTTAAAATGAAAAATAAAAATTAAAAACAAACATGCTCTTTAAGAATTCACGACGGGGAATGGGCCTTCAAACGATTCTAGGAATTGGCGATGATAGAGAATGCAGGCAACAGGCTGCGACGAATGGAGAATCGACTCGACCTCGCCACCAAGAGGTTCTGTGTCGTGAACTCTGACAACAGACAACTGAGAGAGGAGATACATAGGCTCCTTGTTGAAAGGTGAACCATAGTAATATTTATTTCTTGGCTACTGTCATATTCGACCTTATAAAAAATAAATAAGGCAAAATAGTTTAAAACTTATAATTTTTAAATATAATCTATTTTAGACCTTGATGAAAATTATATACAATGCGATCCAAATAGTGTTGACAACACTTGCGGCACTATTTCGAAACCGAATATTAACAATACAGGCTTGTTTAGATTTTAGTTCCCAACACTTGTCATACATAACATAGCAGTGGCGGTACTTCCACAGAAGCCCAAAAGCCCATCTTGTCTTATAAAATTCGGAATAACAATCTTTAAGCATTAAATGTTTATTTAACACAAGCAACTTGACATATAAATGAGAATATCCTGACCCCACAATAAACAGTTATAAACCGGACATTACAAAGTTAAGATGTTACGCTTTTGAGCTTCTATGGAAGTACCGCCACTGAATAATTTGTCGCCACCAGAGAATTAGACCCCTAACAAACTCACTTGCCTAACGAAACTTAAAATGTGATTGTTCTTCAGGAATGACTTCAATATCCAGTGGAACCGTACAATCGGCAAGCTGGTGAAAGGCAAGGAGTACCTGATGGATATATTCGAGATAGCCGCTGTAGCGTTCGGCGATAGAGACGAGTGCTGCAGGATGCTGGAAGCGCTGAAGTGGAAGGGATTGTTCCAACTTAATAGAGATATATCGGTTGGTACCTTAGCTTGGGAGTTACTTTAATTCAGTTTTTTCACTTATAAATAATTATTTACACAAGACTATTAAAATTTGCCTCGTTGGTTCCACGGCACAAAGTTTTCCGTGTGTCTAGAGATCCCATTTTTTCCGTTTCAAAATTATCATTGGGTTTTATTGGAAGAAACTCTCAGTAGCAGCATAGAATTGTATTGTGGGTGTCTATGGGCGGTGTTGACCACTTAACATCAGGTGGCTCACTAGCTCGTTTGCCTGCTTTCCTATAAAAAAAAATTAAAAAAAAATAGAATCTGGAAATAGCGTAATTTGGGTGTTGGAATACAATAATCTAATCCTTAATTTGATCGTATTATAATTACTTTCAATTTTTCTAGGAAATGCAAACGTACGAAGGCGAGCTGAATCATTTGGCGAAGCTTGAAGAATTTCTACGTGTGAAGGGATCTCGGAGGATCTGCGAGGCTGATGAAATAGAAGAAATCAAAAGACAAGAGGAGATTCAGCGGTGCGAGCACGAGATAGCAAGACATGACGCACTGCTTGATGAGATTTTTGTTCGTAACAATATTTTTTGGCTATTTATTCAGAGATATAGAAGAAAAATATATTTATCGATTTCTAGGTTTTTTCTGTTTTGAAATCTTTATTTTCAAATCGAATCACGTAATAACGTTTATGGATTTACTTGTTATAACATGACTGCGTCGTTGATCCGCCTGCGTAACTCAAAAGATATCCTGTGGGTTACCTATATTCTCTGGTCGCGCATTATTATAGCGTATTTCCGATGGGAACCATTTAATCGCCCCCTATAAAAATGTCAATAACCCTCAATTAAAAACAAGGTTGACTTTTATTATAATTGTTAGTTTTTTGTCTTCAAATTAATGTAGCTTTAGTACTCATAGGTATCATAAATTGCAGAAATACGCTGGTTCAGGTCGAACTCAAACGATTATTAATCATTTCAACATGGCCGAGATCGAAAACTTCTCGTGTTTCGTCCTGTTGTGCGAAATCTTACAAGAGTCTATTATTATGAGAAGGGATCTTGAAATACTGCGCCAGAGGATTTGTAAGTTAACTATTTATAATATGAGCAAATTTTTGAGTCAAATGCCGTTTTTATTAAGTAGTATAACTATTATGGATTTATAATTGTTTTTTTTTTACACTCTTACGACAAATGTCAAATTTTTACAGTATTTTTCCCGGCTTCCTTACAACATAATTACCAAGGATTATTTTTTTTTAAATAATAAGCGTATAAAATATGAACTACTATTTTTATAATGCTTTTTGAAACTTTCCCAATTAGTAATATTTTTACTACATAGATTTTTGCACTATCTCGCATTCTATAAGCAGTGTTTAATGTAAAATAGAATTCGATTATGACATCTTCATCTGCTTATCTTGTTGAAAATTTGCCAATTTTACCCGTTGTCAGTGGACCAACGCGACATAAACGAGGCTCGGGAAGAGAACCAAGACAAACGTATAGTTCAAGTGACCAAAGAACTGGAGGCTCAGCGTGCTTGCTGCGCGAACAAAGCTGAAATGAATGTGGCTGCAGACGCCACTACCCTCAAGGTCTTGAAAGGAATCGATGATCTCGTTAGGTACGGCCAAAATGTTTACAAAGATCAGATTTAGATAGAGTTGTGTTTCTAAATTTATGTTTCGATAGCTACAGATAAAAATAATAGACGGAATAGTCATCTCTATAGTTCGGAATCCAAATTACGGTACCAAGTCTTTTGTCGTTGTTGTTGGATAATTCAATAGACTTTTTGGTGTTAGAAATACCCATTAACGATACACAATTTGTTGTGGTCTGTGGATCACACTAACGCTTGCCTCAGTGCGGTGATCGAATCCACGGCCTTTTCCAATTCAAAGTAGTGTCTAGCATACTTTGCCTCTTTTATACGACGAGACGTCTCGTGTGCACGCGTCAATTTATGCAGTGAGACTACAGAACAATTGAATAAGACTAGAAAGGAAATGCCGAGCGTGCCGAACCTACGATTAGACTGTCATGTTTGACACAGCCGCTGCTTGGTAATTCGGGTAGCGTGTAATATCAAGACTTTTATAAATGTGTGAAAACCAATAGCAGCCCTTCATTTTTATTAGATTTTTTTATTATTGTTCGTGCAATCGTTGTAGAATGAATAGGTGACAGACAAGCGGAGACACTCGTCGCCATCCAAAATACTGTCTATTTTCCTTCTAATCTTATTTAGCTGTTGTGTGAGCGAGAATATTGAGGCAAATACAGCTTAATTTGGTAACAGACACTATTTCTTCAAAACTGTTTTTCTTTTCATATTTTGCACATAGCGCGGAGAACTGATGGCCGATGAGGCAAAAAAGTTCTCGAATGGAGGCCACGCATAGGAAAGCGAAGCGTGGAACTTCCACCCACAAGATGGTCAGACGACCTGGTAAAGGTCGCAGGTCGTCGCTAGATGCAGGTTGCCTCCAACAGGTCACTGTGGAGGTCATTGGGGGAGGCCTATGTTCAGCAGTGGACTTCTTTAGGCTGATGGATTGGATTGGATAGTATTTCTTTTTAATCAGGCTGGCACGGTGTGACTGCAATCCACTCCTCTCCCTTCTGGGCAATCATAAGGAGGTGACCAAATGGAACGTCTCCAAGTTCTTGCGTATTCTAGAGGCTGAAGTCAAAAGCCTCATTGAGGTGGCCTATGGGGCTGTGAAGGTAATTCGTGATTACTTTTTTTCTGATGTTTTTAATACTATACTCGTATACTGGATTTCTCATGGAAAGATTAACGAAGAATGCAACTATTATTTTTTTAACGTCATAATATTTATATTTTTTTATCCAAAGATTAGCAGTAGTGATGACCTCGAGGTTTAGGCGCGCGGTCGAGAATCTAGGTGGTCTTAGGTCCGAACGGCAGGCACACACCTATGACTTTTTTTCACAATGAATCATGACTAACGGTGAAGGAAAACATCGTGACGAAACCTGCACACCTACAAAGTTCTTAGAAATTTCTTAGGTGTGTAGTCCGCCAACCCGCACTAGGCCAGCGTTGTGTACTAAGGCCTAAACCCTCTCTGTTGTATAGGAGGCCCGTGCCCAGCAGTGGGATGTGGAATGGATGGAAGGGCTGATGATGATGATGATCCAAAATTAGAGAATTTTTGCCTCTATTGATTGTCCTGCGACAAATCTATTTTTAAGTGTTCATCATCATCATCATCATCATCAGCCCAAATACGTCCCACTGCTGGGCACGGGCCTCCTCTACAACTGAGAGGGTTTAGGCCTTAGTCCACCACGCTGGCCTAGTGCGGGTTGGCGGACTACACACCTAAGAAATTCCTAAGAACTTTTTAGGTGTGCAGGTTTTATCACGATGTTTTCCTTCACCGTTAAAGCAAGTGATAATTCATTGTGAATACACACATAACTTCGAAAAGTCAGAGGTGTGTGCCCGGGGTTTGAACCTGCGACCGCCGAAATTCTCGACCGCGCGCCTAAACCTCGAGGCCATCACTGCTTTAAGTGTTAAGAAAATAAAATGTATTCACACATTAGTTCGAAAAGAGAGATGTGTCTCTTTCTTGTTGTGAGCCGAGACCACGCTTCCATATTCACCACCTACATACTCACGCTCTATTAAAAATCTATAATAAAATTTTGTTTTCAGCCCCCAGCGCCAACCCCAAAAGCTCGGAAGGGTCCAGGGGCTCCGCCAGCTACTAAATTGGTTGCTGATCCCTATGTAGAAACATTACGACCAAACAGGATTGAAAAATTAGTTCCATACCAACCGTGCGCTTAGTAAGTTCATGAAATACTTTGTGTAATTGACGATAGATGGCGGGTAATGTCACGAATGCAAAGTAATGGCTTTGCTTTTTAGTAGAAATATTTTGGTAGAAAAAAATATATACTTGATAGTAATGCTACCCTTTCATATACATGATTTTTGGTATTTGTAATATACAATCATTACAAATATTGCATACAATATGTATGTATTTGTACCGAATTCATGGGTACATAAAGATAGAGAACTACGATAAAAATAATCATTTATTTACAGTTGTGTGGAAGACTACATTATGAATCTGGTGTTTGAAACGCCTGCCGTTCCTGCAGACAAAGAATATGTCGAAAGTATTTTCCGTCTCGAAGATATCAATACGAAGTTTGGAATTTTCACCTTGACTATACCAGCGTTTGTATATTTATTTTTGATTAAATCAACAAATTGAATATCCGATCCTATAAAAGGGTACCTATTTATTTGATATATTTTCTTTTTCTTGCAGGAAACGACATCCTTACAGGGGAAAGAAGGACTGATATATTTCGTGTTTTTGTGCTCTTATTATGTATTTTTTACGTAATTATTGAAATTCTGTAATAAATATTTTTAGGTTGTATGTGCTTTTCATTGCATTCTAATAACTATTACCTACATTACCGGAAAACCCGTTGTTTCTGAACGGCTTGCACCTCGCAGTAGTGTGGTATAAATTTTTAATATTATGATGGCAACCCTAAAACTGTGCAGTGTTTCCTTGTAATAATATTACCCAAAAAATCGGCACAAAGTTTGCATTCACAAATATCAAATAGATTTAATTTGTAGACCGGCATATTTATATTGCCATATTAAATATAAGTTACACATTACATTTTATATCAATAATTCTTAATTAATAACCTCGTAAATAGATTGAATAAAAGATTAAATTAAAAATGAGATATTGAGTATTCCAACATGTGAATGGAGTAGTAAATACGTAAGTAATTTTCTATTAGTTTTTTACTTGTATATCTATATTCTTACAATAAAAATAAAGTACTTTGATAATTTCACACTATTTTTGACATAATTACATTATTTGAGGAAATGTTGGAGATGGTAGACGTTGATACTGGCAACATTGATGATGTATGTGTCTTGTTAGTGTGTGTGAGTGATGTCTCCGCCATTGGATATCATTTTAGCCGAGAATTGAATTAGGTTGTACCTTCTATAATCGGCAAATATCTTCACAATCTTTCCTCCTTTGCTTGTTCTGTTTAGTCATATTCCGTGCACAAACATTATATCCAATGGCAGACAGAGACACAGATGAGTTAAACATCGATAACGTAATAAAAAAATTACTAAAAGGTAATTGTTGATATTGTTTGAAATAAACAAAACGGTCGGTGTTTTGAATCAAAATACAGTGAAATAACTTTATATTTAGTGACAATGAGTGAAATTTTACGAGTTAACGGTGTTTTTTGGTGTAAAAGTGATATGTTTACGTTTGTTTTCAGTGCGGGGCGAGAAGCCTGGTATGAATGTTCAGTTGACCGAAATAGAAATCAAAGGGCTATGCTTGAAATCGCGAGAAATATTCTTGTCACAACCAATATTACTTGAATTGGAAGCCCCGTTAAAAATATGCGGTGAGTACCAAGTACCTACATTTTTACGCGTCCGTAAGAATCGTTGAAACACTTTCTCATACGAAAAGAGTTACATACCCACTTTCGAAATCCGACTAAAGTTGCATTACCGTTTGTGTAATAATGTAAACGTAAATTGTACATTTTCCTGCGCATATACGCATTTTTATTGTTCAAACAATTCGTGTTTGTAGGAATTCCCTTGTAAGATAAGTTATGAACAATTTCCGGCAGTTACGTGTCCTCAAAATTTCCTAATGGTTAACCATAGACAGGATGAAGGATAAATCGTCCCAAAAAAATACTGAAAATTGCACCTGGCACTTTTTTGCTCAAAATTTAATACTAGGTTATATACTTTTCTAACGTATTTTTTTTAAGTTTCTTTAAAATAAACTTAAAGCGAATGCTAAACAAAGAGTTTCAGCCTGATAAGATTTATTTTGCATTCTTTCATTTTGCGTTTTTTTTATCAAAAATATAATCACTTTCCTTAATATAGTATTAATGTAGTGTCATTGTTTAATATATGTAAAATTGTATTTAAAAAAAATGTTAATTACTTTAACTTCACCTGTTATTGCTTTAAGTACATATATGAATATCAAAGGGACAGTACACAATAAAATAGTCATTGTTAAATTTCATAACTATTACTTTATTAATACAGTCTTTACTAAATATAATAATCAGAAATCATGTATGAGTGGTCATACTCCAGCAGAATAGGTTTACAATACACATACCTTATCTATAACAAAATGTGCAATAATTAGCTAAAGGATAATGTTTCTCATTGTCTTGAACGAAAATCAAGAAAATGCAATAACAAAAGAAAAAGGCATAATAATAACACAATACATATTATATTTTATTTGATATCATCATCATCACCTGCCCATATGCGTCCCATTGCTGGGCATGGGCCTCCTCTACAATTGAGAGGGTTTAGGCCTTAGCCCATCACACTGGCCTAGTGCGGGTTGGTGGACATTTGATATCACACAGTAATATTTGTTTATCACATTTACTAGTAAAAAAATCCTGTGTACTTTAGAAGCAAATCTTTTTAATGATCATCATCATTCATCATCATCAAGCCCATATACGACCCACTGCTGGGCACGGGCCTCCTCTACAACTGACAGGGTTTAGGCCTTAGTCCACCACACTGGCCTAGTGCGGGTTGGTGGACTACACATCTAGGAAATTCTTAAGAACTTTTAGGTGTGCAGGTTTTATTTTTCCTTCACCGTTAAAGTATGTGATAATTCAATGTGAATACACAGATATCTTTGAAAAGTCAGAGGTGTGCCTGGGGTTTGAACCTGTGACCGTCAAGATTCTTGACCGCATGCCTAAACCCCGAGGCCATCACAACTTCAAATGATACATCAAAGATACTTACTACATACTAATGATACATCAAAGTACATAAAGTATTAAAGTTCTCTTTTAGAAATGAGATGACACTGATTTCTAGAGAATGTATTTGCTCAATACTTGATGATTGTATCTTAATATTTTTCGAAAGGTGTCTTTTAATCTGCATTATATACTTCTGATCTAAATCACTGCATACTGTTTGTCAGTTGTCACATCTCAATTGAAGGTGTTGCATTCATAAGAATGTAATTAACACAATTTTATCACAATTATTGGTTATCAAACCAGTGGTTACCTTCCATTTGCCATAATTAGTTTATTGTCAAGAATATAGGTGATCAGGTTATTGTAAAATATAATTTTACCCTGGTGTTGTTGTTGTTGTTGTTAATGGCATGACTAATTTTTTTTTCTATATGTTAAATGCTTTAGATGCATAACATATAATTGAAACAAGATAGTTGTAATAGAGCTGTTGTTGTTGTCTATTTATTTTTGTATGGTGAAAAACACAGAAAAGAGGTACCATAAAAGAGATTAATTCAATGATTTGAAATAAAGGTTAGGTTTAGGGAACATTATCATATAAACAAAATCTCAAATGTGTCTATGTCCAGCACACTACCATTACAGGCTGATAATAATAATGAATAATAATTTCTAAGGTGTGTAGTCTGTCAACCCGCACTAGGCCAGCGTGGTGGACTAAGGCCTAAACCCTCAGTTGTAGAGGAGGCCCGTGCCCAGCAGTGGGACGTGTTAGGGCTGATGATGAATAATAATGATGAGTGACTTGTAACTTGAACTTATCAACAACTCTTCATATAATTTGCTGCTTAGAGATTTAACAATGAACATGTGTAAAGTTTTTAAAGAAAATGTATTATTTAATATCTTATTAACTGCACTTAGTCTGGTTGTGATTCATTTAAAACACTTATTTCAAAGCTTATGTTACATAATATACCAGTAAACATAGCGGAACATGTAATTTACAGCCATAATAAAACAAGTTGTAATTTTCAATGTAACATCTGTTGTTATTGGCACTTCAGCATTATGAAATCACCACATATATACTTTTATTACTTTTTTCTTTGCTATCTTGTTTGAAGTAGTTGAATGCTAATTAATATGAGTAAATAAACTAGCACTTGTGGCTTCATGGACTTGTGGATCAAGTGGCAATGAAAATTAAATGTGCTACAATAGTCCTATGTGAAATATAAGGATATGTAATATATTAAATTTGCATCGGTAGATTGATACTGAAGATCTTAACTTTCCATTATGTCATGCTATTTTCAATTTATTCTCTTTCATTAATTTTGCCTCTTTTTAGAATTGGCTAGACTTATTTTAGACGCCTTAATGATGTGGTTATTTCAACACCATCTTCGCCTTTAAAGGCATGATCATTCATAAGTAATTGCTTTTGGAGATCTTTTAGGCATGTTTATTTTGACACTGTTTTCATTTACCATTTATGGTGTGATTATTTATAAATGATTCATTTGTTTGAAACTGATGCTTTTCATTATAAGATTTAGTAATGATATTAATACATACATACGAAGCCTCATGCCTGTATTACCCGAGTGGGAAGGCAGAGATGCACTTCTGCATCTGCATTTCGCCAATTCTATTTTCATCCCACTTAGCAGGGTGCGAGCCTTTTTTCGGACCCAAGTTCGGATTCCGTGCTGCTACTGAGAATTTCCTAATGGTAAAATCCAGTAATACTGCTCGACCCGGGAATCGAACCGAGATCCTATAGATGGCACAGCACATACTTGTACCGCGAAACCATGAGGCATCCTTTAAATTATGTTACGAAAAATTAAACGATAATTCTATTTAGTGATGCAACAAAGTTTGCATCAACAAACTTTTTCTATGTCACACTTATAATTGAATATTTCAAGTTTAGCGTCATGAGGCTCAGATAAGATACTTCGAAATTTCATAATGTCTTTGATGTTTAACTTTTACTAGACTTATAACAATGACGTCTGAAGGGCGAACTGACGAAAGCTGTGTGCGACTTGCGAATCTCTAGAGCGTAAGAGGGTTCGTTTTAACGATCTGAAGTTCTTTTAAATTAAAATTACCAAGAATTTAATTAAGATTTGAGTAATCAATTTGTTTTTGAATGTTGTAGTTGAACTTGAGAGCTCCCAGACCTTGTTTATTTGGTAAATTAAGTTGTTTATGTCATGTTCGCTTTTATCTCGTAATTGTTTTAAATAACTTTGAATGAGACACTCTTTAAACGAAATGGTATTTCTTTTAACTTTGTGCCATTATCTAATAACTTTATTTAACATTTTAAAAGCCTTTATCCATTTATTTTAAGTTATAAAGGACACATAAACCCTACATATGAAAAACGAGAATGTCATACTTTAGTTAATGACATATTATGTTACAAAAAGGGTTTTAGGTTCTCAGACATTTATTTTAATTTATTCAGTGTTTTTTTATATAGTCTAGAGTCTAGACGAATTAATGGACACTAAACATGGTCTTTAACAATAATTCATTATTACAAAAAAGTTTAGTCCAAACATTACTTACAAGTTTTTTTCGGACAAGAAAATGTCTGTGAAATTTGTTATTATGTAGTTATGTAAGCTCAGCTCTGAAAGAACAATAAGGTAAAAAAATGGCTCTAAAATATAGAACAAATTGACCAAAATATGTTCACTTTTTTATACTAGCTCGGCAGTCATAGAACTGCACATTGTAGTAAGCACAGCTATAAAGGCTTGTCCCATTACATCGCAAGTATCACGTGTAGTGATACCCCCCGTTCCTATCAATGACTGTAATAATGCCAAAAAGATTTTAGTCTGTTGGCTGAATAGGGTTGCAACGCACTAGGACAGACTGAGTGGTGACAGAAAGTGACAATACTAGAATTTGGCACGTCACATATGCTCTCATTGTTGATGCTGGTATAGCATAATACCAATCTGAAATCGATTTTCACCGTCGCATGACACGTATTTAATCAAATTGCAGGTGAATTTTCAAGTAAATTTGCATATTTGAAAGTGATCCCCTGCAAATTCTTTTTTAAGAGATTACGGCTCTTCTCTCTTTCGCTCTGATAAAAATATGCACGGCTATTAAAGTGTAAACTTTTTATAGTTTCCTGCGGATATTCTGCTACTACTACATGACTTGTTCAAATCCCCACGGACTAAATTTCGTCAATAATTTCAAAGCATTATTATAAACAAGATGGCACAGTAATAAAAAAATCTGAATTAGGTACTTATGTTACGCAAATTAATTTATAGTGTCTAAAAAAAGTTCTGAAAGAAAAAGAAGTTCAAAAGAACTCTCAGAGTTGTTATGAAAATATTATGACAGACTGGCAAACTTTGACTGCTTTGCATAATATAAGCCCATATACGTGCTACTATTAAGAAGGTTTAGGCCCGATGAGACGATTTTATGACTCGTCCCTCCAATCTAGTCTAGATTGGAAGCTTCTAAAATAAAATAGATAGAAGTTGGGTTAGGTATTCGATGACTAGAATCCTAATATCAATGTGTTTTTTCCTCTAGGTGACATTCACGGTCAGTATTACGACCTGCTGAGGTTGTTCGAATACGGCGGTTTCCCCCCGGAGTCGAACTACCTGTTCCTCGGAGATTACGTGGACCGCGGCAAGCAGTCGCTGGAGACAATATGCCTGCTGCTGGCGTACAAGATCAAATACCCGGAGAACTTCTTCCTTTTGCGCGGCAACCACGAGTGCGCTAGCATTAATAGGATTTATGGGTGAGTTGCTTTTGCTCTTTTGAAATCGTGATATATTTTTTTCAGAGCGGAGAGTAGATTTGTATTTCTAATGTTTTCGGCCTTAGCTCTGTATAGAAAGCCAGCCTACCGGGCACATTTCCAAACTTAGTGCTGCTATTAAAATTTTCTGATGAAATAGCATAGAAAATTTATTCGAGTTGGGACCGCTCGTCTGCTTATATCCATCAAAGAATTTCTACATAATTTTTGAACAAAGTGAACGATAAATCGTTATCTTATTAATATTAATACGCCAATTAATCCGTAAATTCAAGACATGCGTGTTATGTACATGGCGCAATTATACCGTGGAATATTCATAGAACACTGATTGTCAATTTGTATGTCTATTTGAAGACGCACAGAATAACAAATCAGCAAATATTTACATTTATTTATGAGCTCCAACTTTCCATCATTAATGTTTAAAATTATAACGAAGAAGCGTGTATTTTTCTAAGACTGGTTTACAAATGTATAATATATTTGATTTTTTCTGTATAAGTTTATTATTAATATGTATTTTTATTATGTTTTATAACGAATACTGAATGTGCATTAAACTCTGAAGATTTTTATTTTGTTCAATAATGTGATCTCTCCTTTAAATAATAATTCGATGTAAACTCATTTATAACCTAATTAATTATTATGTAAACAATCTACTGATAGAGACAAGATTATTCTTTACCTGTTCGGTTTTTGTTTCGGATAATCAGGCTCTTATATCCGTGCGTAAAAGGAGTCATAAACTTAACATAATTTCCAATAAAAAAATATTATTTTATGATTACTTACAGTGCCCTGTCTATTCGTTGGAACCCGCAATCGCTGCTTTGGCATAACAGCTCCATTAAAATATTGTTTTTTCCCGACAAAAACAACTCAAAATTATAATTAACCGAGAAGTCGTCTCGCAATTAATCATACAAGTCAGCGTTGCCAAAACAAAACATGCCCAACCATAAAACGTGAATGCTGTTAGTCCTTAAATTCGAGCCATTTTCGAAGTCATGGGAAATGAGTACGGGAAGTGTCGCGGTTCGTTTCGCTTCGACGCACCAACCACGGAACGCAAAGAATACACGCGGGAATAAATAACATGTACACACTCATGCCAGTTTCTCGAAAAGGCACACAAAGATCTGAGACTGCCTCGTAGTCTCGCGGCATAAGTATGTGCCGTGCGATCTAGAGGTCCTGGGTTCGATTCCCGGGTCGGGCAGTGTTATTGGGTTTTTCCATAACGAAATTCTTAGTAGCAGCACGGAGTCTGGAAATGTGCCTGCAAAACGGCAATAGGCTCGCCCCCTATTACGTGGCGACATGTGGGTGCAGAAATGCACCTCTGCCTGCCCCTTCGGGAAATACAGGCGTCAAGTTATGTATGTATATACAGGGTGTCCCAGCAGTCGACGATAACCCGGAAACGGGGAATAGCCCAAGTCGTAAGGGTTATCAGAAAAATATTTAAAAAAATATAAGTTATGTATTTAGAAAAATATAGGGATTTCAAAAAAATCTAGAAAATCTACACCCTGTGACGGTTTTTTCACTACTGTTGCTGCAAATCTCTACTTTTTTAAATTATTATTTTTGTTATGTAATCCTGAATAATACCTCTGCAAACTGTTATCCAACATTTAGAGCCACCTTGCTATACTTCGGAAGAAAATGACATTGTTTACCAAACCGCATATTTAAAATTAATCATACGCCCAAATTTAACTGACTGTCCTGAAAAAAAAATGTACTACGCGAGTTTGGCAAGTAACTTTAAAAGTTGGCGCATTTAATAAGAAATCTAAAATGGTATAACACTTGCTACATTATTTTTTAAATGTGGCACAATAATTTTTATTTTGCGAAGAAACCCATTTGATCAAATTTTCTTATTAACTAAAGATGACATGATGATGAACTGATAAGTGAGATGGAGAGAATTGTTTTACGATGTGTGAGTGAGACAGATACTCCATTGTCAGGTAGTCCATGGCCACCACGCATCGGAGCAATGATCACTTTTTTATTTTAAATTTAGGCTTTTTTTATTTGGATATCTTAGATTTATTAAGTAATTGCTTAACATCAAATATTTCTTTAGTAAAATTTACAATACATGTTCTAACTGCCTTCCTTCAGCCGCAATACACGCTCGTCATCTTCTTAAAAAAGATCGGGTTATCAGGGGCGAAAATCTTCTATTCCTAACAAATTCAGCTAAGGTAATGGCACCTATAGATGACACATTAAGGATTTTTTTCTACATCTTGCACCGTGGAAACCACAAATTACAGAATTTTTCATGACTGTTAGTGCTCAAACAGGCTTTGAGTATTTGTCTATCAGCTAGATAGTTTTCAGCGCCCTACGTTTACATAGATGTAATGAAACTATTTTTTTTTAAATCACTCAATTGGCCCCTATAGATGACATTCAAAATTCGTTCGGTTCCTAAAGATGACAATGACGGCGCCTAAAGATGACATAGGTTTCTGTGTAAATTAAAAAGCCAAATTAGCAAAAATAATAACACATTTATTTTAATTAGAATAAAGAAATTAAAGATTTGCAACTTGGGGCACTCCAAATCTCCCTAGTTGAACTAAATTTGTAAAAAATAAAAAGTTACTTAGGGATCGTATGCATAACCTAAAGATGACACACTAAGAACCTAAGGATGATATAGCTGTCAGCTTAAGGTTCCTGGACAACTATTGCACCGAAATAAAAATCCCACATATTCTTTTATTTTTTAACTTCTATAGCACTGAAGCATCAATCGGGGCTAAAAAACTTTAAGATGACAATACGATCATCTTTAGGAAACTGCGCCTTTTAAGGAACCTAAACATGACACCGCTTTTGCAACCCCAACCCATAACCAAAATGACTGTGCAAAGCGCTTTGTTGTGAAATTAAGTCTTAACAATGACAAAAACTTATTTAGGTATATCTTTGCGATAAATATCGAGATTAAAAAACTTAAATAGTAAAAACACTTACCTTAACCAAATCACTAGAATTGAAGCGAAAAACAGCAAATGATACAACCACAAACATAAACAAGACCGTATTATGGAAACCACAAAGGCGTTTGATTGTTTTGTTATGTTGTCTCCAGGGAGAAGAATCAGTGTAGTCAATGCAACAAATAAAATTCCCGCTACTTTTTTAAAACTCTTGTTTTTTGAAAGGTTATGAGACACTGTCATCTTTAGGTGGTATGCCATCTATAGGTGCCATTACCTTACTTCCATTTATTTTTTGCCGTAGCTCAGGTAAATTTTCAATTGGCTTTAAACAAAAAAAATCTTTCACCATTCCCCAGTAAAAAATAGCCTAAAGGATTTAAGTCAGGTGAACGGGCTGGCCATTGGATTGTGCCAGCTCGTCCTATCCATCTACTCCGGTATTCCTAATCGAAATATTCTCTAACTGAACTAGCGTCGCTATCTGTCTCGCTCACACATCGTAAAACGATTCTCTCCATCTCACTCAAATAGTATCTTAAAATTGCTGTCTCGAAGAGCCGAATAGAAACATCTTTAGTTAATAAGAAAATTTGATCAAATGGGTTTCTTCGCAAAATAAAAAATATTGTGCCACATTTAAAAAATAATGTAGCAAGTGTTATACCATTTTAGATTCCTTATTAAATGCGCCAACTTTTAAAGCTACTTGCCAAACTCGCGTAGTACATTTTTTTTTCAGGACAGTCAGTTAAATTTGGGCGTATGATTAATTTTAAATATGCGGTTTGGTAAACAATGTCATTTTCTTCCGAAGTATAGCAAGGTGGCTTTAAATGTTGGATAACAATTTGCAGAGGCATTATTCAGGATTACATAACAAAAATAATAATTAAAAAAAGTAGAGATTTGCAGCAACAGTAGTGAAAAAACCGTCACAGGGTGTAGATTTTCTAGATTTTTTTGAAATCCCTATATTTTTCTAAATACATAACTTATATTTTTTTTAATATTTTTCTGATAACTCTTACGACTTGGGCTATTCCCCGTTTCCGGGTTATCGTCGACTGCTGGGACACCCTGTATAGATAGAGGTATACACCTACGGTTCGTCAAGGCGTATGATACTCGTAAATACATTTAAAATACAAAATATGTAATGACCACGTATGCAAAAGTAGTGATGGCCTCGAGGTTTAGGCGCGTGGTCGAGAATATCGGCGATCGCGGGTTCAAACCCCAGGCACGCACCTCATACTTTTCAAGTTATGTCTGTATTCATAATGAATTATCAAGTGCTTTAACGGTGAAAGAAAACATCGCGAGGAAACTTGCGCGCTTAAAGTTCTTAGGTGTGTAGTCCGCCAACCCGCACTAGGTGGACTAAGGCCTAAACCTTCTCAGTTGTAGAGGAGACCCGTGCCCAGCAGTGGGACGTATATAAGCTGGTGTGGATGACCACGTATGAATATCCAAAAGGAAATAAAGGGACGTTTTATCTGTTAGCCACTCTATTTATTAGTATTGCACTTAACATCAAGTGCAGTGAACAGAAAAGTTTCTAATTCAATATTGCGTAAAGTAAATGATGTACAACATAAGTACGAACGAAATGTTTTCATCAAACGCGTAACGCCTGAGTCATACATTGAATCATCACTGGGCCGATAAGGTAGGGCGTACGAATTAACTGCTCAATGTAAGTCGTCGTTGTTGTTAAATCGATGTTAATGTACGTTTTAATTGCTTCTGGGATTTGCCCCAATAGCCGAAGTATTAGATAAATCTAGACTAGTATTATGAATTTAATTTAAGGGATAAAAGTGTGTATGTAGTTAAAGTAATTCAAAAGTAATAAACCAAATATGTATATGGTTTATTTCAATAACATTTAAAGAGATTTATTTTATTTTATTATGTGATAGGTTTGAGCTTGACCGTTGACTAGTCTGGTGTTGATGTCGGGGCCTACGATGGACGCTATCCTAAAAGAAACCGATTCACTCGCGATTTAAACACATCCATGTTATATGTATCGGGGAAGACTAAACCGGGCATCGAATTACAAAGTTTGAAAAGGTTTCAAAGTTTAAGTTCTTCAAAAAAACTTGCATCTTTTATTAATATATCTTGTCATGTTTTTTGTTGTGTTGTATTGTTCAATTTTCTGTTCTGAGTATTGTGTTCAATCGTAAATGTACTTAAAAACCCATGTTGCCTAAAACATGCTAAGTTGTTATGACTAATAGGCTTCAAGGATAAATCAGTTTTCCTCATATGCAGCCAAGTAAGTAGATTACCATAGCACAAACAATATGCCTATATAAACGTTCAATAATTTACAAAAGCGTGACATCATGTTGTTATCTATTGATAAGAACACGTGAAATCCATTGATCGATGACGGTAATCTAGATATTTTAATTCAATTGTAATGATTAAGAAATAAAAAATACTCAACTATCATTAATTTAGGTTCTGGAATACCATAAATGACAAATGCTCACCAAGAAGTTAACGAAATTCAGTCGCCTAAAGAAGTGAGGTTTTAGACTTTGACCGCAGGTACTAGTCCTTGGAAATCTCTTTTGAATGTATGATTTCACCTACCATTAGGTTAAAGAAAAAGAAAGTTAAAGAAAACATTAAGAGGAACCCAGAGCAAAAAGTTTTTCATGTCGAGATATAGCTACAACAACAATTTAGCTACAGTTTTGTATCCAACAGAACAGCTTAAAACACGACTGATAATAATTAGGTCTACAACTATAGTTATTTCTTAGGTCGTCATCAAAAACATTAAAATATCCCCATATTGACTTATTGTTATAGATCATAACTTCATAGTTTCTGTCTCTTCCAACCAAAACTATTGTAGAAATGAATCCGAAACTGTCGCATTGGATGGGTGTTTTGCAAAGATGTTTATCGATTTTCCTGCATTATCGGTCTTTAGCGTTTCCTTGTTTTTATCAGCCACGTTCTCAATTTTTGCGATCAGATAACTCCGTCGTGCGTATCGCAGTTTTAACCGGAACATTCTTTTCTTTTTATTGTTTAACACAAAGATAAATTTCATCATCATCATCAGCCTATATACGCCCCACTGTTGGGCACGGGTCTTCTCTATAACTGAGATAATTTTAGGCCTTAGTCCACCACGCTCGCCTAGTGCGGGTTGGCGGACTACATACCTAAGAAATTCCTAAGAACTTAGGTGTGCAGGTTTCCTCACGATGTTTTCCTTCACCGTTAAAGTAAGTGATAATTCATTGTGAATGAATTTGAAAAGTCAGAGATGTGTGCCTGGGGTTTGAACCCGCGAACGCCGGTAATCTCGACCGCGCGCCTTAACCTCGATGCCATCACTACTTCTAGATAACTATATAACTCTTACCCGTTGTTTTTTATTATTCTTTCGTGCGCTCTTTCGCCATATCAGAATTAGAATACTCAGGTTACTTTTCGAAAGTGTATATTTATTACATGTTTGTTGCAATTGTAATCGTAGTCATTTGTTTCATACTCTTGCTTTGACGACTTCATCTCGTAATGTATAACGAAATGTTCCACCACATTTTATCTCAAATTACTTCTTCGATTTTTTCCGTGTATTTGTATGCGGTCAGTGTGACTCATTGATGATTTATCGTCAGTATGTTTACTTGTAAATTGTAAAATCATGTACATGAATTGATGGTACTATTGTGAACAAAAGCGATGTGAATCAACTGTCTTGTCAGATTATCTATAAACTCTTTCGTCTTCTCGTTTCTTCTATAAAACGTCAATTTTAGAAGGTCAACAACTCTTCTTCTATTTGCAAGTAGTATTGATGTTAATGGAAAGATATGGGGGTTATTAGCTGGATTTTTAGCTTTTAGCTCTCCCCTCCCATAAAGAGCAATTGATGAGTGTTATGATGATATTTGGTATAAAAAAACACCCTTACTGAACTTGTAATACGGTATAATACTGGTTAGATATATGACTGATTCGAAAAAAGTAGATGCCTATACAGCAGATATGGTTGGCTTTAAACGCGTTACGATCCCTTTGCAACATGGCACATGTTGACAGCCCAGTAGCGCAGTAGGCTAGGCACCAGCTTGTGAAAAGAGAGGCCGCGGCTTCCACCCCGCACGAGACAAATATTTGTGGGAACCACAAATGGTTATGCGATCGAAAAGTTTCTCGTAGTTTCTGATACTCACGACACAAGACAGGTATCTTAGCGTGGCGTCAGAACTGTTGGGTGTAATTATTTATTAAAATAATTATAAAAGACATGTGGCTTTCTCGCGTCGGTGTGCGCCTGAAAAAAGATATAGCTTATATATTAGTTATCTTTTTTAAATCAAACGATATATTTATGACAACCAGCTTTTTTATTTTATAATATTTTATTATCACTAGTTTATTGATTAATATTTATGCCTCAAATTTTATCTACACGAGAATGCAAAAATATCCGTCAGCACTTTCGCTATAAGCCGGTTTTAGCAGTGATTTATTACAAACTAATTATAAATATTTTTTTAAATTAGCATACATATATTTTCCTGTGACAGATATTGCCCACATTTCATTATGTTTTGATGATAACTGATGATATATTTAGACCATAATATATATATTTACCGCAATTATATGTAAATTAAGTCTTTAGTAGCTCAAGTATTAATGTTTTTTTTATAAAATGTGTCAGTGTGTTTTATAATGCGTCATATCTTAGTTACCTATGGTACTCTTAATTATCACACTTGTATAATATATACTTAATGTTATAACGACACGTATTTTTTTCCTACGCTTTCATTTCTAAACATTTCAATGAATTTTGGTACAGTGATTAATAATTATTATTATAGACAACTTTTTATACCATTTTTTTTTGTGCCCTGACTATTGTCCAAAATAGTCAGTAGTTTACCTTGTCAGTATCAACTCCATTAGCACCCCACAGGTCTATCAGGTGTCATTTTGGTCTCCATATTGATCCTGGATAAAACTAAAATATGGGAAAAAAAAATTATATAGTTGAGAAACACACTCATTCCAACTGTATATGTATCTTTAAAGTATTTTTATGTACGTTTATGTATGTATAGCTAGGCAAACTCATGGAATGGATCAAAGCGATCAATGTGTGTTGCGAAACGGTTTGTTTAAATCTCCCGAAATTACAAGTGGCGTGAGTCATGGGTTCGGTATCTGTTACCGGTAAGGAATGGAGTTTTTAGATGTTACGAGGATATTATGATTTTGCAATCTCGCTTTGTGGTAACTTCTTGTACCTCACATGTGGTCAGGAAAGTAAAAAAAAACTTTTTTAGCCTTAAAGAGTTTTAATCTTTTTCTGCCTGTTTCTATTCATGTAAAAAATATATTAATTATTCTTATCACGATAAAACCTTTTAAAGGATTAAAATAGAAATGGTATTAGAATTACTAATACGAGCGACTATCTTGATTTTTAACCTTTTTATGTCCACACTATGTTCGTAACGATTTATTATTTAAAAAATCAAGAAAATAGTAAAAATATTCATTAAATAACACCCTGTCTGCCTCCAATATTTCATTACACAATAAATAGAATATGATATTGATCTAACTATTGAATAAGTTTCACCCGACGAAACTATCTAGTTCTGGGTCTAAATTTAACATTTCAAAGGCGCACGTTATTGCCTCAACGCTTGTTCTGAGTGTAGCACTTTGTTGAGTTTGAAAGTTATAAACATGAACGGCATAATATGAGCGTGCATTATGTATGTGAATTAGCGATGCTCACACGTGTTGTTTTGGATAATGTCGACGAACGGAGGGTCGTGCGAATATTTACTGTTTAATACGTAATTAGTTTAACTTGTGGGGAAATACATCAGCAGTAGAAGTTTTGTGGCGAATGATGACGTAGGAGAACATTTTATAACCTAATTCCTTTTTCAAAATTCAGCTCACTGTCATCATCATCATCAGCCCATATACGTTTCACTGCTGGGCACGGTCCTCTTCTACAACTGAGAGGGTTTAGGCTATAGTCCACCACGCTGGCCTAGTGCGGGTTGGCGGACTACCCTCCTAAAATATCCTAAGAATTTTTAGGTGTGCTGGTTTCCTCTCGATATTTTCCTTCACCGTTAAAGTACGTGATAATTCACTATGAATGCACACATAACTTCGAAAAACACAAGTGTGTGCCTGGAGTTTGAACCCGCGACCGCCGAGATTCTCGACCGCGTGTTTAAACCTCGAGGCCATCACGAAGTGTATTGACAGCTTACTGTCAGTACAAGGTAATTACAGAGCGGACAATTCTTAACAATAAAACTCCGTAAATTCATTATACACACTACCACCATACATTAATATGTATGCTGCACTAGAAGCTCATGCTTCTAGTAAGAAAATGAATATGTCGCTGTCCTCCACGGCCTTTAAGCGTACGTTAACCTATCCGTATACTTGTAGCAGGACACTGTTTGTTTGCAAATAGGCTTAATGTTTTGATAATTTACTGTCGTAAAATTGTTAGGGCCGCCAGTTTCTGCTGGACAAACCAGATTTACTTCCGACGCAAAGCTACCTTGAGATGGATATTGTTATGTAGGTTTATGTCATACACTATTTTTCTGTATCCTTAATTGGCTTGGTAGAAACTGACATGGGCTGTTTTTATGGCCGTGTCTGTAATATGTGTTATTATAAGGAGTTTGCACTTTAGTCTTTTAGCCATCTTGCATCTATTTTTGAAGTGGATACAAATCCATTCTTTAGAAAATAATGAATTATTATTGTTCAAAAAGTGATCTGATCTTGATCACTTTGTCTTGATTCTCAAGACAATTTTTCAGTGACTTATCTCTCAGGACCTCAAATAAGGCAATAATAATTCGGAACAATTAATTTAACACTATAACTCAACTTGAAAATCAAACCCTCAGCCTCTGTACACAGCCACGAGGGTATTGAGGCGATAGTAATTTGTTAGACTAAATTTAGCTCAAGGGCGTACTGACCCGCCCTTGCGCAGTCATTCACCCTAATCAACGCCAATCTACTCTAGTATTTTTTAACATAAAAAACTTACATCGAGACTTTGAAGTCGCCCTCAAGAAACATAATTTCTGCCCATATTTTTTTAAATTACGTGACCGTGTTTGGCCATCGGCCAATATATCTAGTTCATTGCCATACAATGACTCGACGTGGCGTAACACTCACTTCCACTGTTACATCAAAGCCGCCTTGTGCAAACAAACAAAGTGATGGATCGCGCAAACACGATAACGAACCAAAAATACACGCGGAGATGATCTTGGTGAAAGTCACGATCAATGGTAAAGGTGCACTAACCGATTATAATCGATCTATCTCCTATCGATTTTGCATCGGCGGACGTCAATGTCGATTGTAAGATAATATGTTGCACCATGAATATCATTATCAATACCTAATGGTTACGGCATCGGAAATATATTTTTTTTACATTACCTCGTATTCAAAAGACTTTGATTTTGGTATTGTGCTTTATCTACCTAAGAACAAATTTTTCTTATAATGCTTCGAAGATTCTGGAATAAAACCCTACCTTCTATTTTAAGCTTTAAAAAATTACCTGGTGATAAACAGTTGTCGATATTGACCGATTAAATTCAATATTAAAGCCTGTATATCTGATCGACCATCAGATAGTTTTACCTTCAAGTAATATTTTCAAAAAATGTGTATGATGAAGGACTCCGCATGTTTCGTTCATAACAATGTTTATTTTTTCAACCCATATTTGTATAATCACCTTTTTTTTTTTTTTTTTTTTTTTTTTTTGAGGGGAAAGCTGCTTATGGCTCTACCTCCCACCACCCCTGGGGGGAAGGGGGGCGGGAAGCGTATGTCGGGGTCACCGGCCTTCCAGCCCGGCGCGTGGCGGCGTCACGTCCACGCAGATGTTAGTGCCGGGCTGGGTCCCTAACCTACCCTAACCTACACCGGCATACCGACCAAAACCCCCCGGTGGCCATCTCCGCGCCGAGTTGGGCGACCACGGTGCGTGGGCGAGAGGCGCCCACAATGATTCCGCAGCCGCCCAGTGCGCTTCCGAGACGAGAGCGTCTCGGCCCTCTCAGATTTTTAACAGGTGTAAACCCCCACTTACTCGATTTGGGCACCTCTTTTGGGCGCCCGCGACGGTCACAGGCCACCGTACCGCCGCTCTCTCGGGGTCACCTATGTGGACGCACTGCCCCCGCAGCGCGTCCAGCGACCCCAAGGACCCCTTTGAGTCGCCTTCTACGACAGGCAGGGGATACCGTGGTGGGATTTTAACGCCCCCTTACCACAGGGCATATTTGTATAATCACCTGCGGAATGGATTTAAATTATTATGCCCGACGTCTCAAGAACAATGGTCGAGTTTTGACCTCGGATAATGTATTATCGGATTCCGTTCACCATTTCGATAAACTAATTATAACTGCTGTATCAAGGTGCTTCAGTAGGAAGTTATGCCTTGGTGCATTCAAAATTAAGGCAAGCTCGAAGTCGGTTGCAATGTTGAGAACTGACATGTCGTATATCTTAAGATGTCGCGATTGATTTATGGGATAGAAACGGAAGGTCTTTCGAGTTCCCTCCCTCACATTGCAAATACCCCCTATTTTCAGACTGAAATGTTGTACAACTTCAATTAGAAAACTCCCAAACTCATTAAGACTTGAAGAAAATGGCATATAGGCCGATGATGTTTGTGAAATAAAAATCGTAAATGCTAAGTAAGTAGAATAGTAAACTCGTCGATATCGAAACTATAACAGTCTAACTCTGAACTTGACAGTTGACGAGCAAAGTATACACGAAACCGCAGTCTTGTGGCGCACGGTGTTGGCAAGTTGTTCTCTTTAATTAGACTGATGTTATTTTCGCAAAATGTTCGGAGGGCGTGGGCGGATTCCCTTTTGGTATTCACGCGGAACGCAACCCACCGTGTTATGGTTTATTTTGTATTCAGTGAGTTATGAATTTTGTTCATTAGTGAGGAGTTCCGCAGTTCATAATTTAAGACCGGCGTAATAGACTACATGTTGTCTCTTTCATTATGTATTTGCGTTCTATGGTATGGTGCGAGCAGAGCAATACTTCCGTACTTATGTGTAAATAAACAAAAGACTGTCCATTAACTATGACCGATTACTTGGCACAGTTAGTTCGCTTTTGACTTCAAAAATTACAAATATTTCAGGTCTAGGTATTTGTGAGATTGAAGAGTCTCTCATAGGCTTTTATACTCACGAGACAAATCTTACATCTTTTATGTCAGAACTGTTTGCAGGGCTATTGGTTTTGTTTATTATGGGCATTACCATGTACGATAACGTGTAAATATTATTAACTCAGTTGTCCTTTACCTATCAGCACTACATTTAAGTGCGCTTATCATCAATTGTTTTATATTAGCATCATATTAATCCTACAAACGAAATTGCCAAATAACACTAAGTAATTTCTGTAAAGTTTTACGATTTAAATTATTGGTCTTCCCTTAGTCGAGGCCAGATGAACGACTGGTCCTAAAACCATTAATCAAGTACTTTAAAGCATCCTGCCAACCCAAAGCAGGCAGGTAAAGACGTAAAAGGAAACAGCAGGGGCAATGTACTCTGCATGGGTGATGTCAGTAATAATAAAAGAAGATTATTAAGAAATTTAACAATTCAGCAGAACCTAATGTATGTTCTTTACGTCCTGATGATAATAGGGATGTTGACAAAAATTTGGAACTGTTTTCATTTTATAGATAAGAACGTAAATATTACGAAAAAATATACTTAAATTTTTTATTCATAAATTTTAAATAAAAAAACGACTTTAATTAGTTTAGTGTTTAAATTTCGCGCCTAAACGCTCCAAGCTGTCACCTGGGCTTGATGACGTAACAGTGTATTAAATACAACAAACTGCTGTTAAACTAGGGATGAAACAATACCATTAAGGTATCGATACTTCTACTCAATACCGTATCGGTCGTCAAGTATCGATACTTACACGGTATCGGTCGGCAAATATCGATACTTACTCGTATCAAATCGTTTTTGGAAAATTTTGAATAAAAATCTTAAAATATAATAGTATTTTTTATCAATAAGTACAAAATTATAGGATTTTCAGCCCCGTGGCGCCGTTGGCTAGACACCAGCTTGCGAAACGAGAGGCCGCGGGTTCGATCCCCGCACCGAGACAAATGTTTGTGTGATTCGCAAATATTTGATTCGGCTCGGGTTGTTTGGGAGACCGAAAAGTCTCTCGTAGTTTCTTATACCCACGACAAAATGCTTCAAAATTAAGTTGCAAGGTTTCATCCAAATAAACATACATACATACATTGCAAGTTAAATAAAAGCTTGTAAAAAGTGTAAAGTTCCGATTTATCGAATCGAAAAAAACATCGATGTTTTTTCAAAGTGGACAGTGGACACCCCTAGGTTAGACAACTTGTCTGTGATTCTTCATACATTGTGACGTAACGCGCTCCGATTGGCGTTTGCAGTCACGTGATATTTGGAATTATTTTAAACATTTTTAATTATTTTTAATTAATTTATTACTCATATTTACATTTACAAAATAAGATTTTCAGCATTCTAATATTCCCTGCTATGGCAAAAAAATAACTTTTCATACATTCGCTATTTATGTCAACATCCCTATTTAAAGTGTTGTAAAGATGTTTGCGATTCATATTATTCAAGCTGAGCCCCACGGTCTCATTTATTTCGTGATTAGATTAGAATTAAGGGACATGGATACTCACAAAATATCGCGTTTATTACATTCATACATACTTCATACATACAAATAAATAAAATTGGAGTGTCTGTTTGTAATATTGAAATAACCGCTTTTTAATAAATGCATATGGATGTATACACGGTACATATATCAAAATAACGTTTTTTACAATTTTTGTCTATCTGTCTGTTTGTTCCGGCTAATATCTGAAACGGTTGGACCGATTTTAACGGGACTTTCACTGGCAGATAGCTGATATAATAAGGAATAACTTAGGCTAAAAAATAAAAAATCGACTGTTAGGCGGAACGACGTTCGCCAGCTAGTAATATTATATTAATATTCGAACAATGGAGGCAGACATAGGTGTGTTAACTGCACCTTTCACATTTCCATATCACAATTGAATATGATGTATCGTTCATTATGGTTTTATATTACAATGTGTGTCTATTGTTCGCAGATTCTACGATGAATGCAAACGGAGGTACAACATAAAGTTATGGAAAACTTTCACAGACTGCTTCAACTGCTTACCGGTTGCGGCGATAGGTGAGTACATATCACATAAGTACATACATTTAAAAAGTTTCAAGTAGTTATGTTTTCACAGGAACTTAATAACATATTTATCTCATCACCTCAGTATTCAGTTTTTGTAGAGAATTTCATTGAAAATACAGTGTTATGGTATTTACTAATATGTCGGAGGTAGGAAATTATATTGCCATTTCTGGCTAAGGTAATCGTGGAGTTCGCATTTTGCAACACATCGCCATTAATAGATATAAAATATTGAAGGAAAAACATTATTTTAAGGGTTTGCCTGATGACAAAATTACCGAACAGTCACGTGACTGGCGTACATACTAATATAAGTATTTTATTTTAATTATTAAGTTTAAAAAGAAGATTTTATATTTGTGAATTACTCATAAAACAGATCGAACCCGGAGACATAATCATCTTTTCTTTGTTATAAATAAACCAGATCGCATTTATTGAAACTTAACCACCAACCTTTAGGGTAGAGATGTGTATAATTTTCAGTATTTCCAAAACTTGTCAATACCGCACTATATACGTCTATTTAATGCTAGCTTTAATCGCGACAGTAATAACGCACTAATGAAATATAATGAAAAGCCGGGCCTATCTTTAACCTCGTCCGCTTCACAGATTCAGCTACATACATTACATTCACACACTGGTGGCCACCGAATGAATATTTTGTATAGACTGTGACTGTGTGTGTGAATGTTTTTGAATATGGACAGCCCCGTGGCGCAGTTGGCTAGTAACCAGCTTGCGAAACGAGAGGCCGCGGGTTCGATCCCCGCACCGAGACAAATGTTTGTGTGATCCACAATTATTTGTTTCGGGTCTGGGTGTTTGTAAGACCGAAAAGTCTCTCGTAGTTTCTGATACCCACGACACAAGACTCGTATCTTAGTGTGGGGTCAGAACTATGTATTTGACTGTTAGGTGTATTTATTATTATATTAGTATTTCGTTCATGAACTTCATAAGTCCATAGTTTCGCGTTTGTCCTTCCCATTTCCTTAGGCTTGTAGTTGATATCAAACCTGACTGAAGGCTACATAGGTCTACATCGTTGACCGAACTTTTTACTGGAGAGTTAATATATTTTAAATAAATATTTTTAGTAGGACAATCTTAGTGTAGCCCAACCAACTTAGGTCGTTAATAATTTAAAATTCTAAATTGAACATGAAAGCGCCATTCTGTTTCTATTTCGGTATTTCATAAGCCTACAACGCATTTCTATAAGCATACATGTTGGCTCCAAAAAATTTATCACAATTATTTTCATTTATGAATTACTCGGAGGTCGCACCTCAAGTTGTCAAGAATGTTGGACCGCATAATAATCGCATTAAAGCGCCTGGATTTGTTAAACATGCGGCAGCGGTGCTATCTAGTGCATGCCTTATTCGTATTGTTGGATCGCTCGCGGTGAAAGCGGCGCGCGATCGAAACGCTTGCCTTTACGTTAATTTCCCCAAGGGCTGTCCATTTACTAATCTGAAGGGAATACTTCACGTGCTTCGTCATCGTAAGCATTTTGCTTTACATTGCTGTTCGCTACAAATTTATCGAACATCACTATTGGCCTTCTAGAAAACCTGTTTTCGTTCTAGATTTATCATTAGACTAATGAAAAAATATCAGTAACACCAAAGACATCCGCACTAGGCCAGCGTGGTGGACTAAGGCCTAAACTCTCTCAGTTGTAGAGGAGGCCCGTTCTCAGCAGTGGGATATATTTGGGCTGATGACAAAGACATCTTAGAAAGGCTACTAAACAACAGTAGTAAAGTCGACTACTTCGTGCCCAATTTCAAGATGTAGCCATGGTTGTCTTCTTTTGCAATTTGTATGGCTTCAAAATGCCTCAGAAATGTCTTTCTAATTCATACTTAGTTGTAAAAGGAAAATAATGAAGGCTAAGGTGTGACTTATTAAATCAAAGGAAAAATAACCTTATCTAGATAGAAAATATTACACTCCTATAGGAAACAGCAATGGTTGTCGACATTTTATGCAAAAACAAAGCGGCTCCTATACGTACGTTCGTTGTATGCTAGGGCACCGTTCGGCGATTGATCGAATTAGCTGTTCATTGGAGCGTCCGCGGAACAACATACGTGCCCTATTAAAATGCCTTTGTGTTCTATATTATGAGTATGTTCTTACCTAGATTTGCCATACATTCAGTATTCACTGCTTCCTTTGCAGACGAGTCATTCTGAATGACCAGTGCTTAGAAGTTAGATCTTCATGGGGGTTTAGAGGGCTTCATAAAGTTGGTTGTATGTTTTGGAGGTTCTTCTATTTAAAAATTTTAAGTATTGTATAAGAATAGTAAAATCTAAAATACATTAAATTATATTGACAACAATTTTCCACAAACCCTTATTGAGATTCTTGACACGATAACAGTCATCTAGAATAGGAGTGACCGAGAAATGAGGTGGGCATGATCGCTGGGGAATGATTGAAGGCGGCATTACTAAGTTTTCACATCATTAACTTGCAGCCACACAATTTAAAATGATTCAACTCGTTTAAATCATGTTTGAGGCTACAAGCCTGAGAAGTTGTGTGAAGGTTTAAATACAAGAAAAGGTATCATTTTTAATGTACATATTAACCGCTAGGTTGTTAAATATTGACAGTGAATCTTCGTCATTTCACGGAAGATGTATTTTACCGATACCATATAAACGGACACAAACAGGTAGCTTACAAAACTTGACAAACTTTAAATAATATTTTTATAATAAAGTACATACATACATACATAAACTCACGCCTGTATTTCCCGAAGGGGTAGGCAGAGGTGCATTTCTGCACCCACATTTCGCCAAGTATGTATCAGTCCCACGTAATAGGGGGCGAGCCTATTGCCGTTTTTCAGGCACATTTCCAGACTCCGTGCTGTTACCGAGAATTTCCTAATGGAAAAACCCAATAACACTTTGCCCGACCTGGGAATCGAACCCAGGACCTCTAGATCTCACGGCACATACTTGTAACGTGAGACCACGAGACATAATAAAGTTTCGGCCATTTATATGTTCCTATATAAAAGTCATAAATGTTAGTCCATTTTTGCACAAGGCGTAATGCCCCGTCTCCAAAACATGTTTTTGAGAGGACTGGATGATGCAATCATCGCTGTAAACACCGAAGAGATTTAAAAAAATATCCCCGTTGTAAAATTTCCGTTAAAAAGAATAAAAGTTGCACACGGTTGATTAGTATGATCTCATGGCTGTATTGCGCGTTATCGTTTGATGGGCTTTACTTGTTCCTGATAACGGGTGTTGAACTAGACACAAGCGTAATGTAGACAGCATGGCTGTGTGGATATGAAAGTTATAAACCTAATATTACTGGTTGATAGTTCAGATGCGACCCAATATTCATTCTTTGTCTACCACTCATAGCTTCCGTAATTTCGTAAACTAATTGCCAGAAGTGATTAGCGCAATTAAAAATCATTTTGTAATTGTCTTGTATACATACGTCATATATTATATACATATATGTATATACATATATGTATATACATCACCATATAATCACATGACAAACTCATTCTTCACACATTATATTGCAGCATTATCTTTCATACCCCACTTTGCCGCACTGCGTTGTTCTCAAACACCTCGCAATTTACACGTCGGTGCTGGCGTAACACTGGAAATTAATTTATAACCCCTTTTTATGGTAGCGCTCATCGTGCTATGTAAATATGCATATACGGTTCATATACATTAATGGTAGTATTTGCAACTAGAATACACTATTCATCCTTTAATATCTCATTTTAAACACCCAGGAAAGTATAAGCTAGATGACGTCGATTTCGGTGCAATGACGCAGACTAGATGCTATTGTTGCTTCTTTACTGCACTTCATAGTATTGTTTTTTAGAAATCCTCCGTACGCGTAGATGTACCAAAATATAACGTCAGTTATTTTAAACGCATGTAGAGGATATTTGTTTTATATAAAAGACCTTTTTAGAAACTACATCGGTATACCGCGTCATACTTTTCAAAGTCTTTAGTCACGTAAATATAATAGCCAAGACAAAAGCTCTTTGAATTTCTTAGCGCAGCTGCCTTAGCACTATGAAAGGGAACAATCGTCTTTTATTTAATAAGGATTTTGCCGACAATATTCACATAGCTGTTAAAAAACATGCCTAGCCTGCGACGGTCTTAACTCCTTTGAGTCCTCGCATACGACTACGCGTCTGTAGCAGCTTACCCCTATACAGGCGTGAGGTAATTATTTATGTATGTGTTCTCCTTAACTACTGGCGATAGACACAATGCATAAAAAATACTTGTTTATAAAATGCGGAATCCACGACCTTGCATATTTATTGAGTCGATAAATCCATTTCGCAGAACTGCCGAGCACGCCCGATTAATTTTTCCATACAGCTTCTTTGTTCCCTTGATAGCGCGTATCAAGAGATACGATAATCCACACCATAGTATAAATAACATTAACGCAACGCATAGCGAAGGTCGGACATACGATGTGCGCTATTTTTAATGCGATACACTTGCGCGCCGTTTCATATTCCGCATATCTTATCTGTTATTGGGTATTAGGGTTTTTTGAGTGGATGTATATATTTTTTTATTTTTTATTGGCAGAAAATATCGAACTTAGGGAATGAATCATCGATCTCTCAATGTATAGGTTGTCTTATGCTCACATGGTAAGACTTTAAAAAAAAAGTTTTTTTCTTTCTAATATGTACAATGCAAAATGCTCTTTGTACTCGTAAGTCCAAACTGGTGTAAATAGAGTATCGACGGTGAAAAACGTTTATACGAAACTCATATAAGCTTAAACAATAAGCCTGTTGTGTTCAGATCCAATCGAAACAAAGGAACATTTTAATTCTCTAATTAAAGGTTTTGAGGTAAGACCCGACGCCGTAAAACATAGTCGAATTTAAATTAAACCAACTAGCTTTGTCATGAACAGGGAAGACGACCGCAGAGACAAGACAATGACTAGACAAAGCTTATTGTGTACGTAACTTTATTACTGCAGACGCTGCTATACTTAATGCTGTATGTTAATTACGCCATTACATAACTGGATCCTTGTTTGTCCTCAACAGTCGCGCGCTCGGCGCGTCACTTTCACCGCGTGAATAGTGATGTTGCAGTTAAAATCGATAAATAGAAATTTAGTTTAAGAACTCGATTCTATAAATTCATTGCTGTAGTTGGGACTAGTATAAAGCGTATGTCTCATCTCTCGCTTTTCGTCATAATTTTCAATATTTTTATTACCTACATTCCTTCTCGTAATCTTTCCTATCACAATTTGAAAAGCCGTTTAAGCCTCAGTGTTTTACCAACATTAATTCATGTTGGTTTTCTAAAAGCCAGTGGTCTCGTTCATATTATTATCGAACCGCTTTACCGGTCTTAGGATTTGTGCATAAATAGCCGACTGGACTGGAGATTTCAATCATGAGGATGAGGAAAGTCATCAGTCAAACGCAACACGAGCGTTATCGCGCGGAAACGTGATAAATCAACGTGGGACATATCAACAGACCGCGTTATGAATATTGAACGATCGTGGACGCGTTTGCATCGCCGGATAATTTACGACGCGGGCGCGGAGAGCGAAATGTCGACTGTCAACTCTTTATTACACGCGCCAATGACTCATAACATGACGTCATAGATACATCGACGACCTAATTGGCGTATATAAGGGCTAAAAATCCGATGTGATTGAACCGATTTTTACCACGGCACGCCAAAATGGCTTCAAAACTGGTTAGCGCAGCGTTGTCTCAATGGAGTATCGATTGGGTTGAAGTGACTGGGTCTGCATGTATCCAGTACTGTTCGTGTGGCTTCTTAATTATACTTTTTTGTTTGTTTAAATAACAATACCGAATCAAAATTATCGTTAAAGATCGCTTCAAAAATATATTATAGTCATATTTCTAAACTCAAGTTAATTTTAGGAAAATATCCCTTGAAGTCTTCATGTATTTATAAATAAACACGCGCAATAGTTGTTGAAGTCGATGGGCGTCGCTGTTATTGATTGGTTTGAATTGATTAATTGCGGTGAGTTGGATATAAACATCGAGTGACATCGAGGTCCTAATCTTCATCGTACAGCTTTATACTTCTCGCTGAGTGACTACGATAATGAATTATAGTACCTAATTTTAGTTATTTATTTATAGTCTTTACTATATACTATGATGCGGCGGCTTGTAAATTATAAATAATGTTACATCAAGCAAGGAAATACATCGCGTACATAGACATACATATACTCACGCCCGTATCCCCTACAGGAGCAGGTAGAGGTGCATTTCTGAATCCACGTTTCGTCAATTTTGTTTGCGTCCCACGTAATACGGGGCGAACCTATTGTCGTTTTTCAGGCACTATTCCAGATTCTGGTGCTACTACTGAGAATTTCCTATTGGAAACACCTAAAAACACATTACCCGACCCGGCAATCGAACCCGGGACCCCTATACCATACGCATGCAAAGTTTTGGAAATTGATAAATATGTGGTAGGTATTTATTTAGGTATCGCATCCTATAAATTATTTGACAATTTCAATCCCCTTGTATACATTGCAACACAATACATTAACGTTCCCTCGATATTTCGATACCTCGCGCCGTATAATACTGCAACTTTAAATGAAGCAACAATGTTTCGACACGGAGTCAAAGTTCCGCGATGATCATTACACGCGCCGGTATCGATGCAGTAACGTTGCCATGACAACCGACGTACACACCACCCATGCACCGATTCGCAATGCACAGTGTCAATGACCCGGCGCTTAATGTGACGTCATATTGAGTATCCTTTGCGGGAATTGTCATGTGAACCTTTCGGGATTATTAGATTTTAGATCCGTTTGAATCAGTCAACTTTACCCACATACTTTTTAAAGCCTAGAATATGATTTGAGAAATCAATTAGGGTTAGAGACCCTTGGTATACATTAAGAATTCTTGTAAGTTATTTCCGTTTATTTTTTCTATTACTTATAGTAAATATATCCTAAACTATACCAGTATTCTGTTGAAGAAATTTTAAGAGATTTGATCTCATAAGCATCGAGATACAAGTGGATAACATGTTATTATTTTTACAATTATTGTACAATAATATGAGCAGTTTGCATCCACAGCCCATGAAAGTCTCTATTTTAAAATTGATGACACAAGCAGCATTAGTTTAGATCTTTTAATTCATATTGATTACATAACGTTTTTGTCTTCATTTGTCTACGGATCAAAGTACATACATGAATAATTGTTCAGAACACGTTAAATGAAATCAAAACTGCTTCTCTCAAACAACGTTTATTCGTGCTACGTCATTACATTATTGTCATAACTTAAAATTTTCCTGTTCCATTAGGTATCCTGTCCTACATTTCAAATACAATTGTCTTAGATCTTTTACGATATATCTGCAGACTATTTATTTAGGATTTTCGCTATTCATTTGGGAAAAGTAAAAGTACTTTGAACGTTGTACCTGTAAGCGTTTATTCGGAATAAGAGTTGAGGAAAAGAAGGAAAGGTTCCGATTTATTTTTACAGCTCGTTAAGGAATAAGAAATGAATGTTGGTTTGGCAGGCTTTTGATCTGGTAAATTCTGTTATTGATATTTTTTATTATTTATCACGATTTAGCACGTAATAAACTGGTTATTCTTTGGAAATTAAATTAAATTTTTCATACCTCATTAAAAAATCATTATTATTGTCTCAATAATACTCTCATCACATTTAAAATGTTGTCTTATAAGTCTGTGATTTCTACTCGAAAGCATTTGCATAGAAAGTTTTAACACTGTTTAATAAAAAAAATCATATCAAATTTACAGAAAACTTCTGAACAGGTCTTCAGCTTTTATCATTGCCATGGTTGAAATACTGTATCAACTATATTTTCAATGAAAATACATTTTAAAATGTTTAAAATACTCGACCTTTTACGAATAACAAGCCTAAGAACTAAGGTCACGGTTCCACGACAATGAAATGGTGACGCACACGAAAGTCAGTTTTTAAGATATTTCGTGCGGATGTTTTATAAAAAATCGCTTATTATAAGAATATATTAGTAAGGTTATCCGTCCGTCGCAGTCTGATTGGCGCGCGCTTCCGCACCGTCCCCCAATGTAGGTTGTCGACAACCTACATTCGTGCATAAACGGATCTTTTAACTATGTAAATATTGAGACAGATGGTGTCAACTGGTGTAATGTGGTTTTGAATTTATTTATTTTTAAATTTTTGGCTAACTATTTCATTTGCTTAGTAGTTTTAGTCTCCGGTATGCGATTTTCCCGTTCTATCAGAACGGAGTCTGAAAACTTCTCTAACAAATCTCTTATTAATATCTGACTAACCAATGACTTGAGTCCGACGACTTGAGATAATTTTTGGCTTACTATTTCATTTGCTAGTAGTTTGAGTCTCCGGTATGCGATTTTCCCGTTCTATAATTATTATCAGAACGGAGTCTGAAAACTTCTCTAACAAATCTCTTATTAATATCTGACTTACCAATAGGCGATGCAGGCATAGACATTGCGTGTGTTATACATTAGTTACTAGGTACAGTACAGAATAACAGAAGTCTGAATCAGAACAGAAATCTGAATGATTCCGTTATATATGTATGTAAGTCAACCTTTGGTAGATATATGAAACATAACCATTACGCAACCATCGACATAAATGACCTCTTCTTCAGTACTGACCGAACAGCCGGCGTTAGTGAGAATTAACAATAACACAATAATTAGTCCGTGACGCAAACCCGCACTGCCCGGTCTTAAATAGTCGTAGAAGAGCTTTTGAGTGATTCTTGTATTTTCAAAGGCACAATACGTGATTCAGTGATGAAACGATGACTGCACTCAGAGAGCGACGCATGTATGACCATTTTAGAAATATTTTGGTAGCACCAATTAATATAGTTTTTGTCGTCGACTGAGGATGACTCAATACGTGATACTGTTTTGTAAAAAAACTGGAATAAATAAAATTTATTAATATAAAAGGAATTGTAACATGAAGGCAGCGGAGACAAAGATAAATTGTGTAAATTTTATTTTTAAGTCGCTTTCCTCGCTGCTCCGTTGTTGCGTAACCGTGAGAGAGGATGTCGGCGAAAGTTGCTACCAAAACTGTATGCTCGCTTTGTTATGAGAAAGAAAACTTCCACGTAGAGAGTACTTCAATATATGCACTGTAAGATTGAAATTCCTCGATGGCGCAGTTTTAAACCATTGAAATATTATGCAAAGTTCTGTTGATTGAAACACTGTTGAATACGTTAGAGAAACCCATAACTATTTCAAAATGCTTTTTTGTGAAATAATCTTCGAAGAAAGGATCTTTGCTAATTCAATATATTCTATAAAAGATAACGGTGTTTTGTGCTAGTAATAGCTGTCTCTTTAATTCAATGCTAGTTTAATGACTCAACCGATAGTTAATGATTGTCGTCTTTAGCCATTTCAGTACTTTTATCCAAGATGCATAGGGACATCTGACAAGGGAAAGAAGATGAATGTTAGCAAAAAAGCACAGTCCCCGTAATTCCAACGAAAATATCTTTATGCAGACAGAGTTATTTGATGATGGTTTATTGGCTACACATAGAACGCTTAAGTTAACGTCTGAAGTTCTAAGGGCAGCGTTAAAATAAGTCTCTTTAAAATTGTATTCGCTTTGCCTTTATATACATATCTTGTTATTAAATTCACCAATATATTTATGTAGGGAAACGTTTTTGCCCCGATTACAGTTTCATTATTCATTCTTGTTCTTTCGTCAGAAACTTGTACGTGAGGTCGGTTTTCATAATAGATACTCACCGAACGCGGCGCCATTTCTTGCTTTATCTTATTTCTTTTCTCATGATAGCCTCGACAGTAACCTTATAATATTTCGTGCGTAGTTTTGGGGCACAATTTCCGTTGTAATACTTATATATTTTATTTTCTTAAATGTTGGTTAATGTCAAGGTTTATCCGGCCTTCGTTTATTATGAAATGCAGTCCAAACATTGTAAAATATATTTTACTATTTTTATTTTATTGTACCTATATAATAAAGCCGGGTCAAAAAATCTATTAAATAAAACACAATCCTGTTTATAATGTAAGGAATGTTGAGCAACATATGGCATCATGTATCTGCTATGGAGATCCACGCACATAATATTTTATTATGTTTTTCCAATTTTTCTTAAAATAGTTTACCTTAACCTTCGGGTAAGGATGTGATTATAAATATTCAGATCTTACCAAAGCGGGCTTTCATCGCATCTTCACGAAAATTAACTACACCATACAAAATAACTAGGTATTCTAGGTATTCTGCGGCACGTGCGCACTTTCGATTTTCCTCTCCAGGATTCGAATGTACTGCCCGGAAGTGTGTGCCGCATACAAAGCAGGCTCAATTAACGACACGGGACTAGAATGTTAAAATACGTTTATTCCGCGATCGTCGTCTACTGCCAAGTGTTACGTGACAAAATGAATTGGACATATGTCTGGGTTTTACCCACGAACAAGACAGTCCTTGTGGATGAATTACTTGATCAATAAATAATAGATTATATTCGTGGAAGTACTAAAGAGTCCGTGAAAAAGTAATCTATGTGTATTGTGTTTATCCCGCAGGTGTGTTGTTGAATAATGTAAAAAGAGTGTATTTTTAGAACCCAAAAACAATTCATTTTATTGATGGATGCTTTAAGAGACTCAATTGAAAATCTCTGTAAGGCGTGACAAATAGATGGAAAGATAAATAGATCGTAGTAATAGGTGAAAGACAATGTATATTAGATGCAAAGAACCGGCCAAATGCGATTCGGACTCGCGCACGAAGGGTCCTGTGGCATTATTTATAAAGAAAAAGCAAAAAAAAACATGTCTGCTGTGTGGGAGTCCCCCTTAAATATTTATTTATTCTGTTTTTAGTACCTATTTGTTTTTATAGCCGCAACAGAAATACATCACCTGTCAAAATTTCAACTGTCTAACTATAACGGTTCATGAGACACAGCCTGGTGACAGACGGACAGCGAATTCTTACCCTTTTTACCCTATGGGTACGGAACCCTAAAAATATGACATAGTTGAGTAATCATCATCAGCCCATATACGTCCCACTGCTGGGCACGGGCCTCCTCTACCATTGAGAGGGTTTTAGGCCTTAGTCCACCACGCTGGCCTAGTGCGGGTTGGCGGACTACACACCTAAGAAATTCCTAAGAACTTTTAGGTGTGCAGGTTTCATCACGATGTTTTCCTTCACCGTTAAAGTACGTGATAATTCATTGTGAATACACACATAACTTCGAAAAGTCAGAGGTGTGTGCCTGGGGTTTGAACCTGCGACCGCCGAAATTCTCGACCGCGCTCCTAAACCTCGAGGCCATCACTAGTTAGTTGAGTAAACAAACATTAAATGATAAATTCAATAATAAAATAAAACACCCTTCACAATTTCCTATCCTTAAAATTTTCGCAAAGATGTCGTTGGAACATTTCATCGTATAAATCAAAGTCTGAGTTTACACTTCCTCCTCGCACTGGGTCATGGACGCCGCTTTGGCGCGATAAAGTTGATCCTCAGCGAGAACGTGCACTCGAAGAATATTTGCACAGCTGTTGACGCTGCCTCTGCGTTGATTTACGATAGTGTTTCACGTTCGGTTGCTTTTCCACTAGTCGCGTCATGTGTGTTTATATTTTGATGCTAGCCACGTGTGTGTTCATACTCAATCTATTGCTTTATTATGGATATAATATTAAAAATACCAAAGTATTGAAGGGGCTACTCAAGAATTTTGCATAAAAATGCGTGTTGGTGAAGGTGGTGTCAAGTCAAATCTTTGTAGGTGATGTTAATGTGAATATCATGTTTACAATTGTTGCAAGTATTGAACTAAAACAAACAAGTGTTCAACACTAATCTTAGTTGTAAACTTTTGAACTAATCAGGCTAAATTCTTGCTTACTTTTTCCGCTTAATTTTGATTCCTTATCAATAGGAAACTGAACTCACTTAATTGGTAGTCGACATGATGAATGTTTAAAAAGAGCCGACATCCATTGTTTCATGTAGAACGATTTTAAAATATCTGTATCGGGAGGAAATAAAACAATTGAATGTTGAAGGCCAGCCAAGTCGCGGAGGTACCTTCCTGGTCATTATTACAGAATTCGTGCGAGGAAAATAAATTGCTTGCATACGTGTTAACCCAGTCAAACTGAAAAATAGATCATTGTCTTCAAATATACCAAATACTTGAAAGCTATAACCGTTTCGCATGAAGAGCCATAACATATCAAAGTATTAGAAAAGTTGACGATCTTACGTAGTGCTTGAAGAAGGGCGGTCAAGTCAAGTGCAGTTTATTGGATCTCCGGCAATATTGCTTACCGATCGAAACGTGACCATAGAGTGATTTAATGACGCTATTTTATGGGATAGTTGTGAAAATGCAGTTAAGTCGACTTTTACATTTGCTATAGTTATATCCTACGAGTTATAGACTACGGCAGCGCTTTAACACTTGACACCCGATGAAACGGATCATCTACATGTATGTGTGCGTCTATCAAAGTATACAAGCTTTTGACTCGCTTCCGATAGCACTTTGAATGGTCTTTGATTACACTACAAGAGTCAGCTCCATGGCCTTTTCATTCTGTTGAGAATATGTCAAAGGGTGCTTCTGACAAAATTGTAACTACTCGTACTAGTGTGAAGTTTTGACGGTAAAGTAGCGTAGTTTTTGTAATACTTCTAGTTTTAGCTTTGAAAAATTAAGGGCTGACGATAGAGAATTTGGCTGAAAAATAAATACATCATGAATTTTCATACATAAATGCCGTAAAAAAATGTAGTTTTAATTTAGAATCTGTATTATTTAATTTAGTATCTAATGTACTTTGTATCCAACACGCAAACGCTTGCTTTCTACAGATGGAACTAACGAGCATCTCATACGTCGAGTTAATTGTTCAATGAAATAGATTTGATAGATCTTAATCAGCACAGTTTTTAATCTCGCCACTTATGTAAGACATTTTCAGAGTCATTATTTGTAATTGAAGTAACATCAAGTGAAAGCGAAATGAAGTGAGATGTATTTAATTAAATAAAGCGAAAATGTTTTAAATAATAATAGTAGGTAAAATATAGTACTCCAAAATAAATTTTGACAAATAAAGTGCCGAGCTCTGAGCTGTATTATTATCTGAAATGAATTCTTGATTGAAGTGTAGTGTAGTACAGAAAGACTACAATCTTTCATCACTTGACGCAATCATGCCCGTTCGATGAGTTCCTCGCGTTACCCTTTAAAGACCTTTGATTATAGAGACGACAGAATACGCTGATATACACGAGAGTTCTACTAATTCTATTAGTGAGAGTACGGTTAGATAAACAACAAGCGATTAATCGCTAGTAATATCTGTTACCTAATGAAATTAGTCGTAATTGTTAGCTAACAGTCTAATCTACGTAATGCGAGTGCAATGACGGGCATCCTATGGGCGTGTTTACGACCGCACGGTTCAAGGATCGCGACGGTGTTTTCGCGACCTTCATCTATTCCAAGGGAAATGCTGGAGTTTCAAGGCTAGCGAAAAGTTTGTACGTCTAGCGACTTGTACGTGTGATATATCGGGCTGTTTGTGCTTTTAATGGTGTTTGAAATTGCCCGTGAACGACTTGATTGCTTTGGTAACTTTCCTGATAATAACGTCAAGTTTTAGTAATAAACGATAAAATAGGAAGACGAAAATGTGATTGCGGTTTCGAACCCGAGGCGCAAAAGTTTCAGTTTAAGCAATACCGCGTATAATATTTACAATTATTTACGAAATGTAACAAAGGGAAACGTAGTGAGCGTACCCAAATACTACGAGAGTTCCTTTTGTACTTCATGCTGACTTCTAATCTTTTATTCTGAACTCGATCAGCTAAGTTAACTAAGTATATATATTTATGTGTATTGTGCATATTGTTTAAATATATAATTTTTCCCCATTTTCTCAATATGCAAACGGTAATACCTATTAATAATGTTTTGTCTCTTATATATACGAAGAGACTGTTGTTTAAAACTAGCTAGAAGAACAATTGCCTTGAATTAACTTTGCAAGTCCAACTAATACAAAGAGAGCAACTAAACTAGGTCTCGGTTCAACCGAGCCTTTATTTAGTTCATGATTCGCTTGGAATTGTTTTATCGTGCCGAATCTCGGCGCTCAGTTAACGAAAGTTTGCGACATATTAGAGTTTAGTATCTATTGTAACGATTCTGAATCTTCACGACGACAAGGACTCGTCTTCAATACTTTTTTAATCAAACTTTTTTCCATTGAATTTTTTATTTCACCATTAGGCTCCTTGCAATAAGGTCAGAATTTGTTTCTGCCAAAAGCAGCCCTCGTAAAGTCTTCTATGTACTCTTAATAGATTGTTTATATGACCAGTTCTTATACACTTACAAATGTCAGATTTGGTTTACCATTGTATCTTGTTCATTTGTTAACAGTGGCGGATTTAGACATTTGCCGCCTGTAGGCTATTCAAAATTTGCCGCCCCTTCTGACCTCTGCATTTCGATCTCTTTCGATAGTCTTTTAATTCTAATATATATTTTTTCCACCTTTTTTGGTTATTTTAGAATTAAAAGACTCAAAATAGTTTTTGTCTTTTTTAATAAGGAAGGAGGCAATCGTGCTAGTGAGCCACCTGATGTCAAGTGGTCAACATCGTCCATCCATGAACATCTACAATACCAGAGGAATTATCGGTGCGTTGCCGGCCTTTCAGGCAATTTTTTTTTTGTAGGTCCCTCAGTCGTATCCATTACGAAATACCGTCGAGGAAAGTTGATTCCACAAGGATGTTGTGGAAACACCGTTTGAACCGCAATGTTGAGGAACACCTGGGGGTCAATTTTGTCAGTTTTTTTTTGTCAGTTTTGTTCTGTTTTTTTATCGATGATTCGAGCGGCACGTCGTTGAATGCGGTCAAATGGAAGAAGCTGGTACTGAGGGGCTCCAGTCTAGAGATGAGAACAATATTCCATATGAGGCCGAACCTGCGCCTTATACAGCTGTGGGCGCTGAGCCGGCGTGAAATAATGTCTCGCTCTGCTGAACACACCAAGCCTTTTCGAAGCCAGCTAAGCTTTAGCTTCCAGATGACCAAAGAACTTGACGGTACTCGAACATAGACCCCCAAGGATTCCAATACTAGACGAGATACCAAGGGAAGCACCGAATGAACTGAGGTGATATAAAGAAAAGTGAGTTTTCTTAGCAGTAAATGCGCAAACTTGTTTCTTTGACCGATTAAATTGGACTAAATTCTGCCATATTTTTTTTAACGAAAGGAAAGTGCCTTAAGCTGCCCTTTCAGAACCTCGGGGGAGGCCCGTCAGGGGTATGTCGGGGTCTCTGGCCTTCCAACTCGGCGCGCGGAGCATTTGTCCGCTTAGCTGAGTTGGGTCACTACCCAAAATCCTAAGCCAGCATACCGTCTAAAACCTCTCGATGAACATGGCATGGGATCTCAGGGTGAGAAGCGCACTAAATGGTCCGCTGCCGCCCAGCGCACTGTCCAATTATGGACACCTTAAATTGGGAGGGCTTGAGATGCCCTCCACTCACCCTATTTTAAACGCTCACTTATTGTGAACTTCCGGAACGCTCTCTGCCGCACATCTTGGAGTTGCTTTTAGTCATGGCGCACTGCCCCCGCAGTTCATCGTAGAGCCGATGTGGATATCCACGCTCTCTATCGTCAGATAAGCCCCTGCAGGAGGCTGCTTCCGAGGCCCGTTGAAGCAGATAGCGTCGGATTTCTGAAGGGCCACCGCGAGGCCCAGCCGCCGAATTCTCCTCACCAGGTGGCTTGTGCCTAGCGTGGCGAGGTTGATGGCCTCCGGAAAAGTCCCGGCACACGCTGTCACCAACGTCAGCTTCACAAATTACGCCGACACCACGGAGCACCCAGTCGTACCCAATATTCCACAGAAGAGATCCTAGGACCGACGCCTGTGGGACACCACACGACATTTCTCTACGGTGCCACCCGTCAGCGCCCGAATACACTAGGTACATCTCAGTTGGAACGGTAGGGGTGCACTAGGCCTCGGAGATAGGGCGGCACCACGTGGTATCGACAAGCTTCTTTTACGCAGGGCCAGGGCAATGTGTTAAAGGCGTTGGCGATGTCGAGTGACACCGCCACCATGCATTTGCTCTGGGCTACTGCCTTCTTCGCCCGCAGAATTGCGGTGAAAAAAAAAAAAAAAAAAAAGCGGTCGTGGGGAGAGACCTCTCGCTGCCGACGGTGGTCGCCGCCAGGGTCGGCAGCCGTAGGTCGTGGAAAGCTATGCTCTCCTTCTGCGAACGTGTCATTTCGCAGAAGGAGAGCGCGGAGCGGGATCGGGAGCAGACCGATCCTGCTCGTCGCAACAGGCGACGTAGGAGGCGCTGGGACAACACCTAGCTCGGCACCCAGAGGCCACACGGGGCCGCCGTCCCTACCTTGGCGTCCCCCAAGATGAAAACGCCACACGCGTCAAGTCGGCGTGCCTTTTGGCACTGCGCAGAGGCGGCCCCGGCGGGGCCGTCTCGTTTGCGCTGATGGTGGCCGTCGCGGGAGGTTAGTCGGTATTACGGCGCGTAAATGTTTGGCAGGGACCCGGCCCAGCGGCCGCCCATCCCTGGGCAGTAACATCCATGCTGGGTCGGAAGGCGCCGGTGAGTCCGGCACACCCTCACCCCTCCGTGGGTGGGATGGTCCGTAAATAGGATTTTGCCCGCGGAAAAAAGAAAAAAAAAGGTCCGAACCGACCCTCTTCAGATGCGCAGAATGATACGCTCAAAGAGCTAGGCGACCTCGTCAAGCAACACTATGGACCGGTAGGCCGATGGCGACTCTGCGGGACGCTCCTTCTTTTTCAGCAGGATCATCTTCCCAGTCTTCCAAAGTCGTGGCAAGACGTCCTGCTCTAGACACGCGGAGAAAAGGCCGCGGAGCCTCCCACCCAGGTACTCGACGACTTGGACCCACACACGTCCCGGGATGCCGTCGAGCCCCGGGGCAGTGTTCTTTCTCCGCAGCCGCAGTACTGCTGCCTGAAGCTCCTCAGGCGTAACGCTTGGAATTGGAACCTCCGAGGTCTCCCTTGCCAAACACTTAAATGATCCCACCAACGATCCGTCCCTCACCGACCACGGGCGTGGTGGCATCGGTGGAGGAGTAAAATCCGAGTTAGCCGGAAAGAGAGCAACAACGACTTCACTCAGGAGCTCCGGTCGAAGACTTTGGGTGAGAAGGGGGCGCCGGTGGACGCAATTTATTGAATGCCAACCGGTACAGTCGCGCCCAAGGATAACGATCCAAAATCCCGGACTAAATTCTGCCCGCCACAATTTGCGGCTTGATCCAACAAATAGTCGATTTCCGAAACAAGCTTATTTCGGCACTCATTGACTTGTTCCTGGGAGGAATTTGTGCGACCAGTATACAAGGCATCCCCGGTACTATGATCCGCATAACTATGCATGTTATTAATAAGTAACAGGTCATTGAGATGCAGAAGGAACAGAGTCGGATTTCAACAGAGTCAGAGTTCATTTTGGCGTTTTTCTATACACAGCTCCCCTGAGTCGCTAAGCCAAGGAAACACTACAATATACCTAGCATTAATAATACGAGAATACTTTAAGAAACATTTTTTAACATGTTAACTTTTATACGAATGACAATATACTGTTACAGAATACCAATACCTAATTAAACCAAGCACATCTCACCTATATCTTTGTGCATATGTAGTTACAAACGTACCTTGGCTGACACCGACTCCAAAAAATAACAATAATTGTAACTACATGATATTATCGTAATAATTCGTTTGACTTTTAAGTAAGTTTTTTCATTTCATTTTACTTAGGAGAACTCTAAAAAATATTTTGATCATTGTTTATTAATTATTCATAGGTACCTACCTATCTTCTTGCGTGGTAAACACATACCTAGATCGTTACTACATATTAATGAAGATAAAAAGTAAGTTTTTATTAAGTTATAGAAGAATACGCAATTATTTTTCTACTTTTTAGTGCATATAAATTTGTATTGGAATATTTTTTTTTATATAAAGGCGGTTTTTATTTCTGTAAAAAAAAACGGGCAAATTTGCCGCCCCCTAAAATCTGCCGCCCTAGGCTCCAGCCTACTCAGCCTGCTGGTAAATCCGCCACTGTTTGTTAACCTCCCATATCCATCATGCGCGAAAAAAAACTAGTTTTTATGTACCGTAATCAAATAAAAAAATACCATTTTTCTTTCAAATAAATATTTATTCTGAATCTTTGGAATATTTTTCCTATAATATTATAACTGAATTTACGAACGCCATCAATATCAGAATGATGGCCATATTTCTCCGACGTCAGGGTAACAAGATGAAGAGTCATATTACGTGGAATTTTTCGCGTCGCTCGTAATTGGGTTCTGGAGCTGAAATGACTATTTTTACGCGTCCTCGATCTTGGGGTGTTAAAGAATTTTACGTATACATTACAAGATGTTATTAAAGTTTTAATTTATTTATGAGCTTACGGGAATATTGCAAGTTTTTGTTTACTTCGTATTTTTCAACAACCATAGATAATCTGGAGTTACAGAACTAGCGACAGCGTTTTATCAGGTGTTATGATGACGTCGTGAGTCGTTTTCCTAAAACAAACTCTTAAGACCGACGGCCTCAAAACGAAATATTGCACGCATGCAGCGATGGATTTATTTTAATTGTAGTATATCATCTTATATATAAAAATGAATCGCAAAATATGTTGGTAAGCGCATAACTCAACAACGCCTGGACCGATTTCGCTAATTCTTTTTTTGTTGTGTTTGCTATTGTTAGGAGAAAGTTCTTATGAAAGAAAAAGTTAAGAAAATTGCGTGGAATATGGTAAAAACAACAATTTAATTTTCTCATATAAACTGTTCTACCTAATATTCTGTCAAACATTTTATGTTTATCCCGTCAATATGGTTAATGGTCCCCTCAAATTAAAGAACGTATTTAAATAAAGGTTTTGAATCGACAACATATATCCAGAATATTCGAATAATTGCGTATTTTAGATTTTAAAAATGTAGAATAATGTCAGTAATAAAAAGGGATTGACATATTTATTGGTTGTCAAATATTTATGCGTGCGTTCAGAAATGTATTTTTAAACTCCTTGGTTGTACCTGATTTACAAACGAAGGCAGGTTCGGTAGTCATCACGCTTTGAAATCTAAAACACCCACAACTATGCAATGGAATGCGCGTGATGTTAAGAAAATTGTTGAGTAATGTTATTCACGTGACGATACTGAAAAGACAACTTAGAGATGAATTGGTGCTTGAGAATTCATCAATTAGATTGATCTAAGATTTCATTGATCCTAACGGGTATGACCATTGAGTTCAAACGAATTCAGTTCCCGATTCGTCATGCCTTCGCAATGACGATTAACAAAAGATGTTTGTGATCGTTTAGACAATTAAAAAATATATTAAAAATGTATATCACAAGGTGCATCATCATCATCAGCCCATATATGTACGTCCCACTGCTTGGCATAGGCCTTCTCTGCAACTGAGAGGGTTTAGGCTTCAGTCCACCACACTGATGCTTCAATGAAGAGAATTGAAACCGACTGCATCCCATCCCATATGTACATGTTTAATTAAATCATGACTTGCGGAGACACGATTGATGCATTTAATTTTCGTACTTATTTATTTCTGTATTTTTATCTCAATAAAGTGCTGAACTTAATATTTATTTCCATACAATCAAAAATAAAATTCAGGTAAAACATTCAATGACTGTTAGGGGATACGAAGTTTTCCGGGTCAGCTATTATAAATGTTAATGATTTGTTTGTTACGTTTTCACGCCAAAACTACTTAACCGATTATCATGAAAATTTGTACACATAGTCATCGAGATATAAAAAAGGACATAGGATTCTTCTTATTAAAAAAAATACGGAGGATAAAAGAATTGAAAAATGATTGAAAAAAGATTTGAATGACTTTTGGTATGCAGATAGGTGGGACCCACCGAAGTAACATAGGTGGGAATGGTTATCTTTACTATTATATAAATGTGAATGTTTGTTACGCTTTCACGCAAAAACAAAAATTTTGGTATGACCATAAATGAGACCCTGTGAAGTAACATACTTAGGCTATGTTTTATCCCGGGAAAATGTAATGTTCCCATTGGGATTAACATATTATTAAAAATACGAAAATAACTGTCAGAGTTTTACTTTTACGCCTCAACCATTTGAATTGATTTGACCTTTTTTTAAATTCAGGAAGTGCCATTTTGGGCACTTGAGGGACGATTTATAGATTCACTTATTAAATATCTTTCTGCGCCCAACCCTGAAGTTTACGCGGACGGAGTCGCGGGCAAAAGCTATAAAAATATAAAAATTGCGATTACAAAACAGGTGTTTGTTCGTAGAAGGATGAAAATTTATGATTATAATAATTTATCAATGCTGAATCATAAAAAATAAAGAAAATAAAGTCAATAGAAAAAAACATACCCCTAAATGTTAAACCCTTAAATGTTGACTGATTCTCAGACCTACCTACAATATACACACAATATTTCATAAAAATCAGTCGAGCCGTTTCGGAGGAGTTTGCCAAAAAACACCGCGACACGAGAATTTTATATATATGGCAAAACAACGTTTGCCGGGTCAGCTAGTATATTAATAAAGGCAAAAGAAAATGCTATGAATAGCGCTGTCGAAAATAAAATTCCACGACGGAGGATAATGGCGTTTTAGATTGATCGCTCTGTTATTTGAGTATCGGCGTTATTATTTCTGTCGACAGCTCTCACAGATGAAATTAAAAGAAAATACGATTTTTCGTACGCACGAGAACAGGGCTCGTTGTGTTGATATGAGATTAATCTTAGATTGCTCTTTGTTAGATAAATACCAGAAATTACGTTTAGAATCGCGAGGGATGGATCTGTATAAGAAGGGTAAATGGCACAGTCTTGTGTATTCTATTAGCCCTACAATAAAAATTGCCCTGGTCGCCGGGTGTCGTCTAAATCTCTTCGGTACTTACGAGTGCCTTATCTAAGTGAGTTTTAATTATTATTCTTGCATTTTTTCTTCCACTTTTAAAGGTACTTTACGAACCTAAATGTATATAGAGAATATTATAATTTACTAACCATTAAATTACGAAAAAAGTTAATCCTTTAAGGGTTTTGGAATATTAGGCCATTTTTCTTTATGACCTTTACTAGCTTCACTGTGTCGAATTATTAGGGCAACTTAGATAAGAAAATGTATGTGCTCTGGGCCCGTCATCGTTATATCAATAGATCTTATTACCTACTTAAAAATACCGATAAATACAACAACAATGCAGGTTATTGGTTCAATGCAAGAGACGTCCATTGTTCAGTTATATTTTGTGCAGTTCGCAAAACACAATAGGCACTTTTCCACTTGATTGGCCAATGATAAAGTTGAGTAAAAACTGTTTTGTAACTCGTGACGAAATGGGTGCGAATGGTACTTATCTTTCGATTGCATTCTAAGCGTTTCTTTTCTGGTGTGGTGTATATCAGCCCATATATGTCACATGTGTCTTATATTCGTCTTACTGTTGGGCACAAGCCTTCTCTATAGTTGAATGGCTTCAGGTCTCCACACTTCTACGTCACGAAATTATTGTGGCTAAATTTCTAGCCTGCATGATGATTTTCTTAGTTTTTAAAGTTATTTGTTACTCTTACTTAGGACAATTTCTGCTCTTTTCAATCGTGAAATTTTGTTTGTTTTACGTAAACATAAAAACAAATTGGTTGCGATAAAAACTTTTTCAATATTGTTAAAAGTAAGGCGAGTACATAAAGCGGGCGGTGATATAAGGTTAATAGCTTGTAGAATATTAATAACATCTAAATCCAAAGTCGCAACTACTTTTTGTTAATCTAGCCATTTTTTACATACATTTTAGTATGTTAAGGGTAAATGTACATACATATATCGAATAAAAGAATATGATATTTAAAGGTACTAAACGCTGCTATTAGCAAACAATTAGCATTTAGGTGTATTAATTTACAGAAAACTTTAACATTTGATACGAAATCAAAATCATATTTGCTATCAAGTGACAATATTCTCCTATCGAGTTTAGATTCATCACTAGTGACAATCTACAATTCACGATTGCGACAGTCCAGAAACTTGTAATGTGTCACTCTAATTATCAGATAGTACGATACTGTCTCGGCAGTCATTGAACTGCACCCATCCGTTAGATGGTAGGTCTGGTCCATGACGTAATGATGTTAGCTTAAATATGTGCTAGTGATGCGCATAAATCTCCCTGATGCTTATGGTGGATTAAAATAATGACTGGTACTACTGATAAATCTACTGATTGGTAGATTTATACCTAAGATATTTTTTGTAGAGAATTTTACAATGTATCGTCAGGTGCGATCACACATCAGCACCTGAGCGTATGCATGCAACTTTGTGTTGTAAGTTTAAAGCAGTCTTTCGAAGAGTTTATTTCTTTACGTGTGTTCAAATTGCACCAGACACAACAATTGCCTCGGATCGTTCGAAATGTTGTGTTAAAAGGTAATAAAACTACGTTATCTTAAATATCTGCCGGCAACAGCTGAAAGGTCACCTTGCATACGCAGAAAGGTCGTCGGGCTTATTAAAAAAGAATGGCCACGTTCTAGTGAGATGTGACACGAAAAGAAAACAATGCGGATTGAATTTTTCATATAGAACTAACAAAAAGAGGTAAAGGTTACTTGTGTTTACATCGGTTAATGGAGTAAACATGGCCTTTATACGGTTTATGGTTTAACTCATTTAGCAGTTTGTTGCCCGCGAGCTTTTGCGGCGTACATTTAACGTCTATAGTAGAAGGATCGTATTTATCTACAGATACATACCTTATGACCGCCTACGATCTTTAGATTACAAAAATCAGATGGCAAATTGTGGCTTCAAAAAAATAATCCATGTTGTTTATGATCAAAGATATTATAAGTATATTCTTATAGTAAAAGTATGACGTGTTAAGTTCTTGCTTGTTATAACGTTGATAAAAACACGTGTTACGTAGGTACTTAATCTAAAAGTGCTAAAAAAACATTATAAAATTAAGACCGAAATATTTATAATTATAAATAATTATTATTTAGAAATTAAATTAAATCTAAACAATTAACCGAATTTAACGGGACATTCACTGGCAAATAGCTGATGTAATTAGAAGTAACTTAGGCTACTTTTAGTTTATAAATTTTCTTATTAAAAATTAATTATCCGCGCGGACGAAGTCGCGGGCATAAGTAGTCAGTCTTAAAATTGATTAGCAAATTGCAGACCCCTTTCATTGCGGAGGTATTGATTAGAACTTAACGATAAGTGTGGGCTCGAGAGTGCGTGTACGTGATTCCGATTAGAATAACCATTGTGTTCTAATGGGCCTTTACTAATACCACTCCGCCATCGAATTGTCATTCGGCAGATATCCGTTTAGATGTCGTGGGGAAATTGATTGAAAACGGTTTATATGGTCTGTTAGGTAACTATTTGCTTTGTTTGGTAATCAATTAAAATAGAGAGGACCTTTAATAGGTGTACAAAATCATTTCTAGTATGCTCAGAGTTAGACTACCCGTATATGAAAATAATGTTTCTTTTTTTTAAAGTCGTGATGGCCTCGAGTCTTAGGCACGCAGTCGAGAATCTCGGCGGTCGCGAGTTCAAACCCCAGGCACAAACCTCTGACTTTCCGAATTTATCTGTGTATTTACAATAAATTATCACGTGCTTTAACGGTGAAGGAAAACATCGTGATTAAAAGTTCTTAGGAGCTTCTTAGGTGTGTAGTCCGCCAACCCGTACTAGGCCAGCGTGGTGGACTAAGGCCTAAACCCTCTCAGTTGTAGAGAAGGCTCGTGCCTAGCAGTGGAACGTGTATGGGCTGATGATTTTTTTTACACGGCCAGGTCAGTTATCTAATTGTAGTACTCGCCCCGTACACAGGCTCACAGCATGACATCATTCAACGTCATACTTTGCGGTTTGGCCCGTCCGCGTCCCCGTGGTAGAGTTTCAACGTGAGACTTGCGTGTCGATTGTCATTGCTTGCCAAGTGAGACAGTTCCAAGCCGATATCTCGGCACGCGTGAATAAATCATTACAATGTTACGCGGCGGATGATATCTCGGGCGAAATTTGATCTCGAAGGCTCTATAACATTCGATTATAAAATTATTGCGAGACATCAGCGTTCGATGTGTCTATACAAATGGGAGCATTTTCGTGATTGAAATTGTTTCCGAGGAACTTAATTGTGGAATGTCTTGCGATAATTATATTAACCAAAAATGTTATTGCCAGTTAAAATTAACATTGCCTCAGGGCAACATCCATGCTTTTTATTGGAATAACACTAAGTGAGTTGCAATTAAGGACCCGTGATTGTTTTCTTCCTCATTTATGTGATTGCAAATAGACGATAATGCTTAAATCAAATGATGGCTCACTAGATTCGGGGTAAATTCCGTGCACGGCAGAGAACTGTCGTTGCAGTGGCAGGTGTATGGTGGGATAGTCCTATTTAAACCCAGCAGACACTCCCTGCGACTTCTAATGAACTCTCGTAAATGGTACTTTTATATTAGTTAAAAGATATACGCAGTCCGATTTCATAGCGCTAGTTAATTGCAGTACCTATGCAGTAATTACCAAGACTGGTTGTGTTGTTTGCCAGCTCGGTAAATCAGCGTGTAAGTAGAGCCTGAAAGATGAAACTGGAGGTGGTTCGGCGATATGTGGGTCACGTGTGGCGCAAACGTCCACGGAACAAAGCACCCGCACCGCTATTGAGGGATGCATACAACAGCAATTGTAAGAACAGTAAACAGTCTTGAATTCGTTTGAGGTTGGCATATGTATGGCAAACTTTTTTTTATTTTCCAACCGACTTAAAACGAAGCGTGGTATGTTTGAGAGTTGGCAATGGTATTTTGTTTTTAACTTGGTTTGATCTTAGATACGTAATTGTAATTCTATTGATTTTAATGTGATGTTTACTTCGAAAGTAAACGAAAATGAATCATACTCGTAGATGGATTAATATTTCAAAACCGCACATTCGCATTCGTTTCGTGACCACAACGCCGCCACGTGACCGTGTAAAACTAGTTTACATTGTTAAATTGGTACATCTAATAACAATGACCTTTAATTGATTAATAACACTGATGATGATGATTTTTTACGATCCAAAGTTGCAATTGTAATTAATCGACCACCCCAAAGTTAATTGCTTAATATTTTAGTGAAGGGAATGAAAATGGTTTTTTTTTCTGACGTCAGCAGAAATTTGCTCTATATGTACTTTCACATTCTTTCTATTACATTGTTACTCATTAAGAAAATAACGAACACAAAGGTTAAAATTAATAGTATTGCCCGAAGATGCCTCACTGTTGAAAACTTTGTGGTTGAGTGCGCCACCCACGCTGCACTCGTCGCCAGACTTACGTCGAGAGACTTCAAACCACTCTCAAGTTTTACACATTCAATTATTTATACGTGACTTGTATTTTCGTTGAAGCATTAAATTGTTTTGTTGTGAATAATATTTTTTTATATATTATTATTATTCACCGCTCTTAAATTTAAATATATTATTGAATAACGACATATTATGTTTATCCCATCACTCATCATGATAATTATTTCTTCACGCCTAATTCCTACTGTTATCCTGTGTAATTATAGGAGAGAGGGAAAGTTATACCATCAATAAGAATATTTAGACTAGGGATGAAATATAATCCGATGAAACACAACTTGGACTCTTAATGTACTTAATGTCTTTCGATAGCTTATATGACCGATATTTTTAAGCTGACTAATTTTATTAAAGCCATTTTATAATTTAATTTATTCCTTAAGATTGTGCGACAGTCAAATTAAAATATTTAATAATAAAACCTCGTGTAGAATATTGCCAAATTGCGTATGTAATATCCCTAATACGAACATTAATTGATGAAGCCGGCTTCAAATTCAATAGCGGATTCTATCCATTCCCTAACTCAATAAGTATCGACCGGAGTGCTTTCGTGAATCGAATCAGCGTGGGTAATGCTGGTTCCAGGAAAATTGGGAATTCACTGAGCCCCTTTTGTTTTATCGACACAAAGATTAATGGTATCACGATAGCATTTGTTTATTTGTAAGATAGTTTGGGGAGAAACTAGCCATAATTAACCTTTAGTATGACTAGTTTTTTTCGCTGATTTATAATTATTATTTATTAATTTAGATACCTGATTGCTTGCGAGTGACATTCAAAAATAAAAACTATCATTCGTTTCTATAATAAAATTGATGATATCCGTTTGATTTTACCTAATGTATTATGAACGTTCGATACTATGCCGAGGATCCAAGACAGCTGAGAGTGCCCGACGTCATTTTCTTTAGTTTGTGAAGGCTACTAGCCAAACTAAACGAAGAGAACAATGCTTTCACGACACATGTATTGTTATTGCTCTTTAATTTAAGCGATTTCATTAACAATTAAGTTTAATTAGCGTTATTGTTACTGTAAAATACCAACAAAACGGAATACGCAACTGTGTACTTCAAAATCCGTTCACAAAGGCGGCGGAGTTTAAACAAACATTTCGCAAGAATATTGCAATTTCACTTGAACAAACTAAGGTCAATAGGTATAATTCCATAACGAGCCGGCTGAAAGTTGGCACAATTAGCAATTCAAGGCGGGTCGTGCAAAAATAGCCTTCGGGCTATGCAAACATCCTCTGACGTCACTAAAAGGGGACCGGACGGTGTTGCCAGTAGTAAAGACTGTTAGGGATGTGGTAACTACGGTTTCGAAACGCGTTTTGTTCAGGCGCGAGAGCTTTTAAGTAAAAAATTCTTATATCTGAGTTCCTCAAAATTATGAAGTTTAAATGTTTGTCACAAAAAAACAGTTACTGAGTTTCCTTCAGCACCGTTTTTTAACTTGTCCTTGGAGCTAACAGACTATGCTTTTGTGTTTGTCAATAGCACTTTGATCTTAAACAAAGAATGTGTTATTTTACTTGTATTTGTAGTAGCAGCACCTAGTCTCGACATGTGTCCGAAAAATGGCAATAGGCCCCTCTCCTATTATGTGAGACTGATACATAACTGTCGAATGGGGGTGCAGAAATGCACCTCTACCTACCCCTTCGTGGTATGTTTGTAAATATTGAGACACACATTTTTTATTTTGTTCAATATGAAGTCCTGTTCTTCATAGCAAACTTCACACTATTTACGTGCAATATTATAAAAAAGTTGTCGTGAGTTATATAAAATCGTTGATATTTTAGGTGGATGTGACCTCAGACAATTAATATTTACAATTTCACATAATTTGAACGGAGCAGAGCATCTCCTACGAACGGAACCCTAACAACCCGATAAGGAAGTAAGCGGGCGCTCATTTCCTATGTACGCGGTGTAATAATGTTTGCGATACAAGAATAGAAACAGCAGACGGAGAAAATCACATCCGCGGAAGAAAATATCTGCCAGTGAACGTGGGAAGATTCCATTTCATATTTGGGTTTAAGGAATTTATTTCTGGTTTGAAATAAATAAACACCCAACATACATACATAGTTTTGACCCCACACTAAGATACAAGTCTTGTGTTGCCCACAACATACCGTCTGATACCCATATCAGACACTACGAAAGACTTATATTTATGGATCACACAGATATTTGTGACGTTGGGTCGAACCCACAGCCACTCGTTTCATAGGCTGGTGTTAGGTTAGCCAACCGCGCCATGGGGCTGTTAATATTTAGGAAAAATATTTTTTCTCGAGCATTTTACACAGAAAGTTGATTTGAAGCATTTCTTTTATATATTTTTTCACTGGCGCTAGGATATAAGTTCGTGTACATATATTAGCTGCACATCCCCGCAAGTGCGTCATATTAGTAACAACTCGGTTTGACAGATGACAGCTGATCGTTATCCTGTCTCGCATTAGGAATTTCATTTGGACCGCACATCATGTCATTTTGTCTTGCGATTATAAAAAAGAGTAGGTGCGAATGTATGTAACAACGTTTGATCCTACTTTATACGGTGTCTGGCACTTCCCAGGGGCTCAATAAAGTGTATTTATGAATATTTTGCTAGTGTTGTATTAAGTAAAGGTGAGACATGAGCCTACAACGAGGGGTAGTGCCGCAGTGCGGTGAAATCCGACGTCTTCACCTTGGACACGTTTTCGCAACCGCTTTAAACCTCTATATATATTTGACTGTGCGATGTTTCATGATTTCCGTCCTAATTAAAATGTCCACAAACCTTCAATACGTGATTCGCGTAATACGCGTCGGAATATCAAACATCTGTAGCGATAATATTTGTTTAATGAATGCGTTATTTTAATGAAAACATTCTGAACTGATTTTAAAATCTGGTAGGTAACCTCTTTTAATGGTCTTTTTTTTTTTTTTTTAACTGGCACGGCAAAGTGACTCCACTGTCTGTCTATTAATTCAAAAAGTTGAAGAAACTTTGGCGTCAAATGTAGAGTTTATTTTTCATCAGCGTCCATGGCTTAGTTATATTTTGTTTTGGTTGGAGATCAGACTGTGAAACGGGAAACAGTAGCTTCGGTATCCACAAATATTTGTGATATGCACACACATACTGAATTAGCCACCTTCCCAATTGGTTGTCACTGCATTAAGCACTTATTGCTAAGAGTCTTCCATATCTGGCATTCCTTATCAAATCCATGCTATGTTCTTTAAGGAAATGTCCGTCCGTAAAGCTTTGCACAGTATGTTTTCATTCTGCGTTCTCGTTTCTAAACAAAACACGGTTCGTCTTGGCCGTCGGCACTTGTTACCAGGCTATCTGTGCGCACCCATTGTTGTGCCGTCGACTAGTTGGCGGGAAGGTGGTCGGGGGAGGGGTAGTGGACGAACAAAAACCTCTGTCTGCCGCTGTTGTTTTGTATTTGATGTAACTGCATTGATGGTTGCAGCCGTTTGTGCGGAAACTTTTTTTAAATCACAACAGTTGGGTGGTACGCAATCGTGATTATCGATCATGTATTACGATTTTCAATATTAATCTAAAATATTGATTACAGGTTGTCGTTAAGTGTATACATTTTTATTACTGTATGTATTCTCTCAAACAACGAACGGTTATTGTGATGCTATGTCATCGCAGAGCCCCATAAAAACCAAGAATCTGCAATCGTATGAATGTCATTGGAAAAAGGCTACATAAAAGCGATTAATGAAAAAATGTGCCTGTAAAAAATATTTATTTTTGTAAGTCTGTGGTATACCTTTGGTTGAACATGCGCATTGATAATGTGTTTTAAACTAAGTGCAACGTAAGTTTATTAACTTTTTGCGATGAAGAAATTTTAGCAGATAATTTAAACAAAAAAATATTGATGATGTGACAACCGGTATTATACGACGACAACGTATCGAAGGCCAATGAAATATCGTTTGCAGCGTAAAATATTGATAGGATAATGGAAAATGACACTCGACGTTTCCCTCAAGTGAAACATGAAAAATTGCTGTTTTACATAATATTATGATAGTGGTCACTTCAGTTCTATGAACATGATATGTTTGTCGAACGTCTTAATGTTTCACAATAATTAATAGTTAATAGCAAACATCGTTAATAATTCCGTATATTTTCCATTACTTTAATAGCTTATGATCCATATTCAGAATTTATCAAGTGTGTATGATTTTCGGTATAACGAGACTCAAAAATAATGTTTACGACAGGATCTATGATGACATTTTCACAATGGACGCTGTTCTCAAAAGGGTGTAATGTTTGCAACAAAAATATATGTATGCAAATTTACTTATATATTTCAGATCAAAAAGAAAATTACAAAATTATTACAGAAATTTTCCCAAAATAATATAAAATTGCGTATTTGTTTATTTTCATTATAAATGGAAACTGCACATAAATCACACGCCATCTGTTTGAAGTTCCCGTTTGTTTATCACTCGATCGTGCTAAATATGAAATGATATCAATAAACTTTTATATGTGGGATGTTGAAACGCATTCTCTTTGGTCGATTTAAACGCAAATTGTAGCCTTGACTTAGTGCTTTAAACGATTGTAAGAGGATTTTAAACTGTGATAGCGTAAGGTTCTCACAATAAACAGACAAGGTTATCTCGATAAAATCCCTGTTGAATATTTTTCAGTGCATATATGTTTTTCTTTATGATTTAATTTTATAACACGTACAACTGAATTTTTACTCATCCAAGTGTTAGTAGCATACATCCTAAAAGTTAAAAACTTGAAAATAACCAGTATTTTTAATACGAAGATAATCTATACTAATATATAAAGCTGAAGAGTTTGTTTGTTTGTTTGAACGCGCTAATCTCAGGAACTACTGGTCCAATTTGATTAATTCTTTCAGCTTTAGAAAGCTCATTTATCGAGGAAGGCTATAGGCTATATAACATCACGCTACGACCAATAGGAGCGGAGCACCAATAAATAATGTTTCAAAATCGGGGGTATTTTTTTCCTTTCGAGAACTTCCGCTGCGTGCGCTGCGAAAACGGTTAAAGTTTCGATAAAATAATGTATGACAGAATTGTTCCCCTTTAACCCTTATGTTAGTAACCAACTTTACCGACGTCTTTTAGCAACCGGGTACCCGGGTACCCACAGATCTAAAAACAATAATTATGCTTGTTTTGTTCACGAAAAAAATTTCTTAACATGTTTTCCTGGAATATGAATAGTTAGTCGTATAGTTAGTGACAATAAAAAAAAACAATAATATGTAGAATTGTAAATATCATCTGAAACCATTTTTGGGCACTCCAGGTAGTCGGCCTGTTTTTTATTTGTCGGTGCTGAACAGATGCCGTTGGAGATAAAAAAGAAGTCAAGGTGATTTCTTTTGTTTTTATATTGAATGAGAGTCGAGTATTTTTAGTACACATTGGATTTTTGGTGAGATCGGACGTGTTTTATTTATGGTGTTCTTTTCACAGTGAAAACTAAAGCTATGGAACAACTATCGAGATCTGAATGTTCTAGGTAAGTAAAGTTCACATATATTTAATGTTTGTAAATGTTTTAATGATAATTTTGTGTAATAATATTATTAAAGAATTGTATAATATAATAATTAATTCATTAGGTTAAGTGCAACCGAAAGAAATGCATATTTGACAAAAACTGCTTGGAGATAATAACAGTGATTCGAGCGTGCCGTCTGACAGTGATGACGACGACTGGATTCCAGCGAATATTGCTAGACGTCAAATTTCAAATCAAGAATATAATTCAGAGCATGATGAACCAGGAGATTCTGGAGATACAGGAGTATTTTAGGTCATGCACTGGCAGAAACAATCGAGGTAAATCCTGGTCCATCGGCTCCAAAAGATAAAACCGGAAGAAAAAAAGTGACAGGATCTTGTCATGTGTGTAATGTCTTGCCAATAAAAAGACGGCGAAGGACTCGTAAGAGCTGTGCCAATTGTCAACGGCCAGTAGGTGACGAGCACTCAATTAATCTAATACAATGTGTTAAATGTCAGAAATAATGTCATTAATTTTAAAAATATGTAATATTTCTTTATTATTTCAATAAATATTTGTTGCATCCATTTATAGAAATCATTTTCAATTTATTTTCCATACTTTCTACTGTGGGTACCCGGGTACCCGGTTGCTAATGAGGCGATGGCTGAAGTTTAAGCTTATTTAAAAAATAAAATAAAAAATAAATGAATTAAATGCAGTCACAACTAGCTTTCTTTTAAGTTAAAAAACGACGATTCGAGAGTTTAAAATAATATATTGAATTTTCTTTAAGCTATTCATACAAATACACCGCGTTGGGTACCCAGGTACCCGGTTACTAACATAAGGGTTAAAAGTTCTAAAAAAAAGTCCGCGACAGCATATGTCTATCTTTTAAGGTTGGCTCACTATAGCCTTTTTTATGCTAACCAAATTTGTTCTAAAATAAGGAATTATTTGTGAAGGTGTTTTCATAAAGATGATATTAATCCTTATCCAAATAAATACGTTATTCATCACAAGTATTTAATTTAAAAGAAATTTGCCATTTACATCATTTGATTTCAATGAGTATCTTAGAAGGTATCGCTGTTTTAAAATAACACCGCAGTGAAAAAATTATCAAGCGCGCAATTATGATGTACGAGTACAAGGCGCCGGCCGGCCGGTGCGCGGCGGCACACGTTTCACGTCTATTTAACCGATTTGAATGATTTTTTGGTATGGACATAAATGGGACTCTGTGGAGTAAAATAGACTACTATTTTCTTTCTGAAACCAACCCTGAAGTCTACGCGGACGGAGTCGCGAGCAAAAGCTAGTTCATAAATAAGATGACTATTGAAAAGTACTTTAAAAATTTATACATATCATGGTTTTTCGTGATTAATTTTTCTAGCGATAATGTATTATCGTGATAGCCTTGAAGACGTTTCAAGCCGGTGTAAGCTAGATTTTATTACTTATTAAATACACATAGATAGTTCGGACCCCAAATTAAAATTCTAGTGGTGTTTGGGAAATCAAACCCAAAACAGCTTTATATTTTACAACTTGGTGCACGTAGGCTATGTATGCTTCATTCAGACTAATTATGTTTAGAGTTAGACTAATCACTTAGTCGAGTTAGTACCAATATAAAGCCTTGTCACAAAAGCGCTTCAAGATAAAATCTATAGTCAAACAGATGTAACAGTACCAGTCCGCAAGGTGCGCTAAAAACCTTCGTTTTATACATCAAAAGAGCACATTGATAAAACCGGTGCGGTTTACGCGAGTCGTTGGCCGTGGCATTGGAACGTACGGTGTGTGTTGTACGTAAAAATTAACACATACGAATACACACGTCCGGAGCAGATGCGTCGTGAAATGCGTAAGACTACGCTTGACGTCGTTTTAGAGAACGGCGAGACTTTCATAAAAAAAATATTTGGGGTCGGCGTTGTTTTTTGGATTACCTCGCACATCTATACTTTTGTTCTTGTGTTTTTAGTATCAAATAGCCTTAGATTATAAAACACATTATAAAAATTAGAGCAATGCATGTTTAAAGTGCGACCTTTGGTATTTATGATATTCTGTATCTCAAAAATATGATCTCTTTATTCAAAACAATATTATTGGACGCTATTTTTGTAGCCTCACCAGAATTTAGCTGAAAATAATATGTTTTAATATATAAGTTAGTTTAGTTTAGTAGTTTGAAGTCGTAATGTCCTCGAGGTTTAGGCACGCGGTCGAGAATCTCGACGGTCTTGGGTTTAAACGCCAGGCACACGTCTCTGATTTTTCGAAGTTATGTGTGTATTCACAAAGAATTGTCACGTACTTTAACTTTGAAAGAAAACGTCGTGATCAAACCTGCACACCTAAAAGTTCTTAGGAATTTCTTAGGTGTATAGTCCGCCAAGCAGCACAAGGCCAGCGTGGTGGACTAAGGCCTAAACCCTCTCAGTTATAGAGGAGGCCCGTGCCCAGCAGTGGGACGTATATGGGCTGATGATGAAGTTTTAATATACGTCCTAATTGCAAGCTTTTTCTTATAGTAAAATCCTTGTCAATTCTTAAACTATGGCAAACGTAGCGTTACTCTGCGCGAAAAATAAACAAGGCCGTGCGTGAATAAATAAACGCGTGCTGTGCGCAGATGACGTAGCGTTAATAGGCCGGTCCACACCTGCGGCCCACTCAGACACTATCGTACTAAATCCACTACGTCACGCAATGAGTCGTTTCAGCCTATGTGAATTATGCTTTAAATATTGCATGCAGTTTTTATAATTAAAACTGGACTTAAAAAAATATAGCTATACATATCAAACGGGCTCTTTTGTTGCAATTTTATTATAAGCGCAATGATAGTATTATTCTATAGTACAAGTATGACGTGATGTTCAAAAAGTTGTAAACCCCGTTTTTACTATTGTACGACATTTGACGATTTAACATAACTTGTAAAATTTTGAGATTATTCAATTACAACTCTCTAATTAGTCAGTTACGTCTTTACGGTCACAATTTTGAAATCATTCAAGAAAAGTGTCACAGAATTAATATACGCTTCTCATAAAGATCGCGGTGACGCTCACTATATTCAACAAAGGTTTTGTTGCACCTAAATCATTGCTAAAAATGCTGGTAACATCGTAAGGAAACCGGCATTGATCAGAATATTTACAAAGAATATCTAAGGGATATGCAGTCAATAATGACCCATACTAGGAGTACGTCGTGGACTAAGGCCCAACCCGCTACACAGTATGGAAGATCCTGGTTCACGCATAGTGACGTATATGAGCTGATGACTATCTCGGTTTTGTTTGCTATTTGTTGTTTGCCTATACAGCTTTATCCGGTGCACCTACTTCTGATTTATCCTATCTACAAGCAAATAGATGCGCAGGCGGTTAGTAGAGCTACGTGCTCGGGTTCACGTGAACGCCGCGCGAGTTCAACACGTGGCCATTCGCATGCTACGCGGCATGCAGATTGTGAAATTGATACTTGAACCGCTTGTCTCATTATTGTACAGTACCGTTGAAGATCATCCTATTAGTGTAGCGACTAGACAGCGGGATAAAGATGAGGCTTTGATTAGATACCTTCGTTTAAAGAAATTATCAAACGTAGTGCATCTCGGACTAGAGACAGTCGACAGCCTATGGCATTTTCCTTTGAGAAGCACAATATTTAAGCAGTGAATGGAAACTTAATTAATAAGTAAATTTAAATATTAATAAGTTCTTTCATTGTTAATTATGGGATTTGGATGGGTTACCCTCACCGAATACAATTTCCCGGACATATTTTACGAAATAAAATATTTGATAAAACAAAAAAAATGTTTCAATTTAACCACAGCGTTTGCTGCGTAATTGTGAATCCTGAAAAATAAGGACGCGATGTACCCCCAGGGCGAAAGGCTTCTGCCGTTCTTTGAATTTAATCATGAAACAAAAGCCATGCGAATCATAAAGGTTGAAACAAAAGAGTCCCATTATCCTCGAGGCCATTCACCAAAGAGAATAGCTAATTATGATTTACACGAAATAATACTAATTAAGAGCTCACTGGTTTAATTAAAATATCAGCCCTTTATGGAGCAAATTACGTAAAATTCTAATTTGTAATTAATAAATATTGCCATGAGAGCAAATGATATATTGTGGCAATTCGAAAAGACATTTCTAAGCTCAAATATAGGTTAAGACCCGTTCACGAGCCGTCATATTGGCCTTATTTTCTAGCACGATCTCTATTGATTTTCGTTTATCTGAGTTTTCAACGCGGTTACTTTTTCTCGCTCTCCACTGCAGAAATATGATGTTTTATTATTTATCTTCAAGTTCGTTGAATAAATAAACATGTTCAAACCGAGAGAAGTTTGGATATCGGAGAACATAATTAATCTTTAACAGACGTAACAGTAAGTGCATCAGGCTGTATTTCATTTTCTAGTATTCACGATGTATTAAATAACATGGAAACCTGACAAATATGTTCAAAAAGCAATTACACGACAAATGGGAAATGTTAAAAGCAAACCTTCATTAATTTAATATTTACGGTTTATTTTAGAGCACTGAGCGCGATTCGCATGAAAATTTTAATGTGCTATTTTCATTATTTTCAATACGCGAGTATTGTTTATTAGTCCTAAAGTATATTTGAATATAACTGCTTATGTACAAGTTTGGTAACCTGTTTCTTTATTTTGCCCACATGAACCAACAAAACAAGTAATCGTCTTCATTAATTACTTAGTACTGTCTAAGACAAATCACGCAAAAAAAGTCGAAGATAAGGAAGATAGATACAAATGCCCTCCATTTCAGAAGCTATCGGCGTGAAGACCACTCTTAAAATGGACAAACATTCTCATAAAGATCGCAGCAAATGGTTCCAGGTCACTCCTGAGAAATATAATATAAAACATGATATAAAGAATATTGAGTTATCCTCAGAAAATGCGGATTGACGAGTGTTTGTCCTCTGGTATTTTTATATTGGAGACTGAGACATTATAAGATGAACTAAATCGCTTTATACCTTAATATAGCTGGAGCGTTATAAATAAATCTTTGATCCAGGTCAGCGGTCACGCTCTAGAAAGTTCCACCAGACAATCAACAGACTTTATCGTGTGCCCTTTTAGTGTTTATCTTCGCGTTAGTCGGCACCCGGCGAACAGTGTGGGGTTATCAGCGTACGTCATGCGGCGCCCGGTCTCGAATCTCAGACGTCGCTTAATTGACCAACTGTTTACAATTATGCAGTTTCTGGAAAATGTCACGTGCACACCGCGATGAAAATTTCTGGAATCGTCCCAATGTACACAATATCGCGTGCTCCAAACGCTTTAAACTATAAACCGCGAGATTAAATAAATTAATAGTTTGTAAACAGACAGATGTAGTGGTGTTACACGATAACTGGATAATAACGAAGGTTGACTGGTTTATTGAACGTACGCAAATCTACATCGGTTGGAATACGTTAAACGTTGGGAGTTATTAACAAGTAATCTCATTATAGATATTATCCACAATTAATTGTTCTTGCGGTTTCTGCTATATAAGTCTAGAGGTATAAAGATCCAGAATCGTATTATTTTTAGCTGAAGAATATAGGCTACATAAAGCATAATTGACTTACTTTTTAGCTGTGTGAAATAACTGAGGCACAAGATTAATTACTAAAAAATAATTTTACTACTACTTTTCACTAGGTTGTAATTTTAAGTTTTCATAGTCAACAAATAAAGTCACGAGTCACTTTTGGCCGAAACGATGAAGATTCTGAAACCAATATTTACTAGCTAATAAAAAGGAAAACTATAATTATATGAAAGTAATAAAATTATACTAAACTCTTGTATCTGTTTGTTACAGTGGACGAGAAGATATTCTGCTGCCACGGCGGTCTCTCGCCAGACCTGCAGGCGATGGAGCAGATCCGGCGGATCATGCGGCCCACCGACGTGCCCGACCAGGGGCTGCTGTGCGACCTGCTCTGGTCCGACCCTGACAAGGACACTGCCGGCTGGGGCGAGAATGACCGTGGAGTCAGCTTCACTTTCGGCACAGAGGTTAGTACAACCCATAGGTTAAGTGACAGCACTGTATCAGTATGAGTAGTTATTTTTGTGTCAGTTTGATGTGTGTTAATTCCTTAGCGTAACGTAGGCAAACCCGTATTTAATGCTGTACCGCTCATTGTTCGGCAATCTCTATTTGAGACAAACTGTAATTAACGTCAGATATTAAGTGCATGCCACTGTTGACACCTTGAATTTTTGTTTAAATAACGCATCTGTAGATAAAATAACACTGACTCGTACTATCCTTCATCACGCGGCCTAAACGTCCAATATCAAGACAGTGGTGAGAAGTAAATACAGGTCGTCTTGGCTAGGCACGTGCCTGTCACGGAGATAAATAGAAGTGTCGCGATAACAAACTCACAGGCGACCTCGAAGTACTATCGTATGCGTCGCGACGGCCGGCGCCACGCTGCACCACCTCATCGCTTCCTCATTAGGCGCTACTGCATTATCTATACAAAACTAGGCTCTTAATTGCATTCCACAGGTCTCTACACCTCTTACTTATAAACGTTGGTTAAATGTCGCTCTGTTTATTAACGTGAGACGATTGAATGTTAAGTTGTAAAATATTTAAAATTTATGAAAAAGGCATATCGATAAATAGATAGCAAACAGACAAGTCGTGATGGCCTCGAGGTTTAGGCACGCGGTCGAAAATCTCGACGGTCGCGGGTTCAAACCCCAGGCACACACCTCTGACTTTTCGAAGTTATGTGTGTATTCACAATGAATTATCACGTACTTTAACGGTGAAGGAAAACATCGTGATGAAACCTGCACACCTAAAAGTTCTTTGGAATTTCTTAGGTGTGTAGTCCGCCAACCCGCACTAGGCCAGCGTGGTGGACTAAGGCCTAAACCCTCAATGGTAGAGGAGGCCCGTGCCCAGCAGTGGGACGTATATGGGCTGATGATGATGGAAACAGACAATAGATGCCCACAGTTGTAAGAAAATAATGTATTTGTAAGCTGTACATCCTTAAAGGGCTAGAAACAACGACATATTCGAAAATAATATCCTCAAGTAATAACCTGAAAGGAATGCACAAGACTATGATGTGGAAAGTCAAGAGCTAAGCTCTACCATAATATAGCAACTCAGCTTAACTTTCCATTAGTGAAATGTTATAAAAATGTAGCCCAGATTTATTTTTAAATATATCTCAAAACTGAATTAATCTACGTTATTTTAACGTCTTATCCTTTAAAACTTATACGGCATTTACGCTTTTATAATGCAACAAGCCTTGGTGCCTGGACCGAAAAAAATCACGAAGTTTATATGCCACTCATCATCATCAACAGCCTTTTTAAATCCGCAGCTGTACATAGGCCTCTCCTATGGGTTTGGGCTCGATCTTTGGCCCTCCACGTCCAACCTTTGCGGGCCACCTAGCGCATGTCTGTACTAATATCATAATGCTGAAGAGTTATTTACATATATTTGGTTGGAAGCGCTTAACTCAGAATCTGTAGTTTCGGATTGTAAAATTATTTTTATATTGAATAGTCCATTTATTGAGGATACCTTATAGGCTACTATATGCTACGAACTATATCAGCGGAACATCAATAAAAAATGTTGCAAATAAGGGGAAAAAATATTCCTATCGAACTCGTTAAAGTTTCGTATACAAAGTTGCGGGCTAGTCGTGTTATAATTTGATACCCACGACGCAAGTTTTGTTTCGAGATATCAATGTGATTACAGGTGAACAAACATTTTATAATTAATTGCATGGCATTGTTATTCGCAGGTGGTGGGTAAGTTCCTGTCGAAGCACGAGTTCGACCTGATCTGCCGCGCGCACCAGGTCGTGGAGGACGGCTACGAGTTCTTCGCCAAGCGGCAACTCGTCACGCTCTTCTCAGCGCCCAACTACTGCGGCGAGTTCGACAACGCCGGTAAGTCGTGGCATATATTTTGTCTCCCGCTTTGCTGTGGAGGGAAGTGGACAATTCTTTGTTCCCGAATCCTCTTTTATATCGTTTTTCCGATTAATTTCGTTGCGGGATCATGACAAACTAGGTTCCCTTAGATTTGTTGTTCTTGAGTGCTCAGTGTCAATACTGTGCGTGCCGCTGTTGATCCTGGAGCACAGGAGATACAGTGGCGGGTGTGTGGTGGGATAGGGCCAAGTCATGTCATGTCATCTTTATCATTATAATATATATTTTTTTATACTGGCACGGCAATGTGACTCCACTGTACCTGTGCTTACCCAGTGGAGTCCAAAAAAATAATACCGACCAGCGAGAAACGATACGGTCACCCGCTGGTCGACACAATTATGCCGGCCCGCACAAATGCTTCTTCACGCTTCGCTTAAAGGATCCAGGATTTCCAACTTCTCCTGTTAATGTTGTTCTAATTACCTTCGTTGCGGGGTAAAAGACAAACTAGGTCCCCCATGGAGACTCGCTGAGATTTCTATGCGTGCCACTGTCGATCCTGGTGTACAGGAGTTGCTGTGGTGGGATAGTCTCTAAAATATTGTAGCCAAGTGCATTGTTTTTTTAATGTGGTTTTAACAAAATATAAATAAGCTCATCAATTAAAAGTTGACGAAGTGTCAATTAAAACGGAAATGTCCATGAAAATGGATCAAATATCCACAACATGAAACTTGTCAAGCCAGGTCATATTGTCTATTCGTTAAGACTTTGCTTTTAAGTAAAGTGTACACAAGTAAGATGGTAGTGACCACTTTACTCTCCAAACAGATTTATCAAATGTAGAGATATTTCCATCTCTTCTCGTGTTAGCCTACTTAATTAGTCTATGTGTATTCAACCAAATGATTGTAAAATTTCAGGTGCACTAATGTCCGTTGACGAGACGTTGATGTGCTCGTTCCAAATCCTGAAGCCGGCCGACAAGCGCAAGCTGTACTCGGGACTGAACATGGGCCGCCCCAACACGCCGCCGCGTGCGCAACCCAAGAACAAAAAGAAGTGAGTCACTCTCATTAACACAATACTAAAATACACTAAATAAAAAACACATTGGCTTCAAAGAGCCTTGTGATTGAAGGGAGTGTCCTTGAAATGACATGGAGATCAATGGTATCTCATTAGTAAAGTTTTTGGATATAATAATGGATAAAATTATATGGGATATTTGTATTTAATATAGGAATCTGTAAAAAAAAATTCTTTTGTCTGTTTGTAATACTTGAGATGTTTTGTCTTTCTTCACAGACTTTTTTTAATTGTTATTTTAATTCGATTTATAATTTAGTTGTCTTGTAAGTGTAATTATTAAATCATAGTAATGTAGAACAATATCTGGGCCATTTTTCCATATATATTCTAAGTAGATGGATTGTCCAATGATGTATTAACAACAGTTTTGTACAACCGCAGAGATATATGAGCAAGAGGAAGCTGAAAGGTACCAAAATGTGTGACATTGTATGAGACTAATACACAAATAACAGTGTGCAGTTGATATGGTCACCGATTGATCTGAAACGGTTTTCTCAGTGTGTTAATGGAGTGATTATTCACTGGTTCATTTGAATTATAGTGATTTTTCAAATGTGAATGTGGTTTTGGTGAATACTCTATTAGTAGTACCAGCCCTGATAGCAAAGCAGACGTAAATGGCTGTAACAAAATTGTATAATATAATATTTTTATTTGTCATGACACCAAGTGTTTCGGTAAATAGGAAGATGGAGAATATTATCTGTATTAGTAAAGCTATTTGATATTATTATTTCATGGTGTACAATTTTTATATACATATCGTTTGATCGATCGAAAATGAACTGTTAAACTTGATAAAATGTTGTCATTTTTTTTTTACGTTCTAATGTTAATTTGACATACATTGAGATTCACATTTGAAAAGTCACATTGTTTTAGTTAACAAAAAGCGTGTCACTAGTGTGGTACTCACTTTCAACTTTTTTAGGAAAAGAAACAATTAAATAGTCCATAAAAATATATATATATCATTGTTTTTATCAAAGGATGCCTGGATTTTGTATTCAAAATGTTCATGTTTTTACTGTAATATATCATAAATATAAGTTCTTGCACTGTTTTGTGTTGTACGTTTAGTTTCATTCAACCATCCATAATACCTAACCCAAGAGCTCTAGAATCATTTGGTGATTGTGTTAATGTACAAATACACAGCCTTAAAGTTAATATTATCAGTAAACATGTTAAGACACACAATATATTTAAGTGTAATAAAAAAATATACATTCAAATTGTAAGTTATAAATTTGTTTTAATAACGAAAACATTACATCTGATGGTAAGTAAAATAAATTTTAGAAAAATATGTCGAATGGAGAGATATGAATTTCACAATTATGTCATTAGTTTTATTTTACCATTTTATTATGTGCGGGTAGTTCAATTTTATTCAACATCGATACATGTATGTCCCTATAAGTGTAGATAATGTCCCCCACCCAATAACATAACTGACGGTGTGTTGTTTGTTTCCGTTGCGGCGCGTGCGCAGCTAATCCCCTCGCCGCCGCCCACAGAGTGACAGTCTGCCGACAAGCATGGAATCCCACCAACCGCTCCCGTCTTGCACAACATTTACTCCGCTGCTACTGACCTTGACTTAGAGTATTTCACCAATATTGGACCTCCCACCAAACATTCGTTAAGGGAAAATTATACTTTGACCGACACAAGAAAAATATTCACAATTTTTCTTATATTAAATCTCGCTTTGATTACATAAAAAGAGTGGTGGTCTCAATACAAATACTCTGAATGTCCAAGTGTTGCGTTTTCAGTATGAAGTTAGCACTACAGACAATAAAATTTGTATCAGATTAATACAGTGGAAAAATTGCATACCAGTGTAGATATAAGGCCGATTATTATTAAATGTCGATTGTCTGCTTTAAATAGTCAAATGTCTGTAGAGCGTGCTTTGTTGAAATCCAAATGTAGCGTAATCCATTTATATTCCCTTTTTTATTTAATGTATGTGAAATGAATTTTTACCATCAAGTGTTTGTGAAGTAGTTAGTCGCTCTCTGATGTTCTCACTGTGTTGCCATACTGTGACGGGTGCAGAGAAGTGTTGCCAGCAAAAAATAAACATATAAAACAATGATTGTAACTTGTAAGTTTGTATTTTTTAATACGACAACATCAGGTCTAATAATCTGGTAAAGTAGCAAATTTATTTTCCGTACCTAGTGTAAAGTTTCTGAGCACAAAGTCTCTGTACGTGATTTGTAAGTTTGATGCGACTTAAAATCGATGTCACAGTGCATACGCTCGATTAAAAATCGATGAGTAATCGACTATCGACCGTGTGGCAACACAACGTGAGAGAAGTGTATATCCAAATCTGTACCGTTTTTACTCATTAGATATAAACTGCCAATGTCATTCCATTTAGTCATCTATATTTTCTTTGTTTATATCTTTTTTATGGCAATGGCAGTCCGTATATCGGCTTTGGGATATCCCTGTAGGGCGTTTTGTCTGCGGACGGATGTAACGTGTGTGCTGCATAAATATTGTCTGCGCGAATGTTTTACGTATGACTGGTGTACTGTATGCTTGTGAATCCATTATCTAACAGTGTTAATTTAAGTACGTCGCGCGGTTTCAACGCTGACTCACAAACGGACTACTCCATAACCTGGCGACATATTTTGCGACGCTAAGCTGTATTAGATAAGCGTTGATTTTTTTTTTCACGCAACGAATCGAAGACTAACGCACACAGCCAGCGTGGAAACCGCGCGACGCGGCCAATATATGTAACGACAGAATAATGTTAAACGAGGGGAAAACATTCAAAGTAAACTAAACTCCTTTATATAATTAAGTAGTAAGCGTAAAGATACCACTTGTAAACAACGCGTAGTGTTGACAATGAACAAAGTAATGAAAAAAAAACATAGCTGTAAAGACGCGACCACACCGTCCGATTGTCGCGTGGTGTGGACGATGCTTTTTGTGCGACTGGGGAGTCTCGTGCAACCTGCAACTTTTTGTCTTACGTCTGTTTCCACCCTTAAAATTTTACTCTGAATAATTCCCAAGACGGTTTTGATCGTTTTAAAAGTTACGGAATTGATGCGATTTGTAAATATTCATTTTATAATATTAATGTCCATGCAATGTCTTCTGAGAAAAGATTGTAATGTTTTAATTAAAAATTATGGTTATGTCCGCTTGATTAGCGGTTTTGTAGCTCTTATTTATGATATATGAATAAATTTTTATCAGTGGTTAAAACCGTCACGATTTGAAACAACATAATCAGTGATATTTGTATTAATGAATCAGTAATTGTCATTGGCGCCATGTTGTTTTTGTATGAATTTTCCACCGATAGTGTTACCATGCTTTCGTTTTTAATTCCAAAGGTTGTATGGGACGAGCGCGCGAACTGTTATACATGGAACATTTTTAATTTAATTGCTATTGAATGTGTTAGACTGATCCGCGCGGCCGCCTGCCGATCACCAATCAATGATCTATTGATGTATGAAGAGAATTGTATATTAATTTCATAAATAAAATACTTCTGAAATGTGTGTGTTTATTTATTCCTTGCAACACTACAATCAAGTGCTAATCTATAATAGTGAGTGAATAACAGGCACTCTTCATTTTTCGTTAACGTTCACCAGTAAGGTGTAGTAAGAAAATGATGTCTTAATTATCTGTAACAAAATTCGAAAAAAATATTATTCGACTAGTTGAATAATACCTTAAGCGAAGTACAAAACTGTTTTTTGTATCTGAATTTTGACCCAGCCTTTCAGCGAGGGCTTTTGGAGATATTGGTCGAGAGTTGATAATAATAAATAAAGGTGACTCAATTTTATGGACGCACAACAACGGTATCTTAGTAATCATATCTAATTTTGTTGTCTTTAGACCAAATAAACCCATATAAAAACTTGATAAAATTTAGAGTATTTGTTAGAGATATAATTATTCTATCAATCTCATAGATTTCTTAAGTTATCATAAATTAAAAATAACCTTAAGTTAAAGTCAAATTATCTTTATTCAAATAGACTTTTACAAGTTCTTTTGAATCGTCAATTTTAAACTAAACTATTGCCGCTTCGAAACGTGTTATCGCTGTGGAGAAGAAACGGCAAGAAACTCCCTCAGCAACACGAAATGTCATTTGTTTTAATAGAAAATATCAAAATATATATTTTTTTATTGACAGTTTCAATTTTACATGATAAACTGTAACAACACAACAAAACTCGGATCAATTTACTTACTCCCAGGGCTTATTATCTTCAATAAAATCTGAAATTGTATAGTATGCGTTTTTGTAAAACAAAACTATACATTTCCATCATGAGATTTATTATTCATAGCTCACCACGACGAAAGTGTGCAAGTCCATGGGCAGGAACATGCCAGCGCGAACTAGCACAGGCCTCCTGTTCGCCAGCAACATGTTGAGGACCATCCGACGAGGTCTGACGCCCATCGTGTGCCAACAACTGTGGTACGCTGCCGTCGACACGCGGTCGGCCTACGGTAGGACAAAATGGCGACATAACCTTTAAAACAGTGGTGTAGTCTTTAACTTAAACGTACTTTGTCATATGAGGTTGGAGAATGAGAGTTATAGAATGTTCATTTTAAGAATTAGTAAATAGTAAATACATGATTAGCAACGTTCAGAAATGCGATTTGGTCCTATAATTTCTTAAAGGATATGACAATATAATTTAATTTTTGAATTTCGAACAGTGTTCCGTAGCTCTATGTCAAATTTTGATTATTTTTTTTCTTTTACAAACTAAAAACAAAGGAACATAAAATGTGGGCAGAAAGGAATACCTAGATGAGTATTGGGTTCCCTACTGGGTTTTTATTTGTTGAGTTCCGAAACATACCTGAATAATGATTTGATTTCCATAATAACAATACACAAATGTATCCAATGCAACAGCTGCCAAATATTCCACTGTGATCATATCGAATTTCTAAAAGATACAAATATTAATAATGTGTTATGAAATTTCAAATTTGAGAAAACAAAAAGTATATTCCCGTACCGGGAATCGAACCCGAGCCTCCTGGGTGAAAGCCAGGTATCCTAGCCACTAGACCATACGGGAGATGATGAGATTGACCAATTTTTAAGCCGTATACTTAAACTACGTACCGCGTTAAATTGTGTAAATTATATTTTTTACATTTATAATTTTTCAATAATGTATTAATTTAATTCCGTCTTTTCATATTATTCTCTCACCTTTTGTGTCATTTTTTTTTATTAGTTATTAAAATATAGTGATTTGTTCAAATTGCTTGTCATTCAAGAATATTTATAAAAATATACCTAATAACAAAAAAACAACAATACACAAAATTACTACCAGGAATTACCAAAGTTTAACGATAGATAGGGATATAAAAAAGATTACTCCTAATCAAGTTTCATTTTAGATTTCACTACTGACAAATAATTTAGGTCTATACATGTAAAACAGTATGTAAACGCTTCTCACATATAGGGTAGACCGGGGCGAATCGGATCAATTTTTTTTTGAGGATATGAAAAACATAGTTAAGTGTATTATAAGTGACTTTTATTGACGAATTGGCAATCAGTAACATTCTAGCTATACAATAAACATTTAAAAACTTAAATTATTCAAAAATTCTACAAAATGTCATCCAAAAACTTGAAAGACAAAAATATCCGATTCGCCCCAAATCTCGGGGCGAATGGGATCATACATATTATATATGTAAATTAAAATTTTCTTAATACTATATGCTTTGGAATCATTAACAAAATTAAAATAATAAGAAATAGGATAGGGTGTTAATTGTTAACACATAAATTACATATATTACGGCCTTATTTCCCTCCCATCCATCAACACATTTTCTGTGACACCATTCTTTGCATGCATCGAATCAAATCCTCTGATGGTGGATAAATGAATATTTCTGAGCAGTAAATGCAATACTAATCTCTCTATTTGGAACCCATGATTTTTATTCCAGGCGTTCTTTTATTCTTCTTAAAATTTTTGGGGTTCTACGAATTCATATGCATATTTACGGTTCGCCTTGGGTGTAATTCCGAAGCCACGATTCGCTAAGTTCAGTAATCCGTAAATGCTAAAATCTTTCAGTATTCTCATCTAAGGCTGCCTGTCCACCACGTGTCTTGGTAGCACCTATGGAGAGCGTGACTCTTCTATATAAGCTTGTATAAATGGCAATTCATAAATCTCAGTAGCTCGGCGGAAAGCTAATTCTTTGGTCAGGACTTTATTTGCGACTTCTCTCATATTTTCTTGGGACCATTCTCCCTCATTTTTCTTTCTTTTGTACATGCGAACCATCTACAATGAAATAATAATGCAAAATTAACCTCAAATTTAAAATAAATCATTTTATAAAAGTGTTTTCATTCTCCCCAATGACGTGATCCGAATAGCCCCATATTAAACACTTATGAAATAAATATTTTACAAATTAACCTGTAATATTGTGCTTAAAAACTAAAATATTTTCTAAAAGATACACCTTTCTAATGAATGTAGGCCATCTAATTCAAAGTAGTAACACAAAACCTTAGATTGACACAAATAAATGGTAAGTACGTACCTTAGATAGGCGCCGAAATTGTAACGCGCACTAACACCTTACTCACTGGCGAGCAGCGCTGAGATCATTATACTAGTCGAAACCAAACACTGCCGATGGCTAAAGATGCGTGGGGGGAGGGTTTCATAAGACGCCAGTCATTTGTGTTCCTTGGTAACGCGTTATTGAAAATATTAACGGATTTCTAATTTTGATCCGATTCGCCCCTTGATCCGATTCGCCTCGGTCTACCCTAGAGAAAATTACACCATAAGTATATTGTAATAAGAATTATATTTCATAAACAATACGTCTGTCTTACCAAAGTAGCTGCATACAACAACGTGCACAAGTACATGGTCACTTGAACAACCCTTAACACGAGAAGCGGAGATACGAACTTCTCGAATTTCTCCTTATATTCCTTTATTATTTGACACAGATGGGCGCAGTCACACAGTGCATCTACTGTGGCTTGGTCGTATGTTGAGCTGTATATATCTGAAAATTATCATCATCCTCATCATCAAAAGCCATTCTTACGTCCACTGCTGGGCATTCGCCTACGGCAGGCCACTGGGCTCGATCTTCGGCTCTCCTCATCATCTTGCTTATATGATTATAGTGGTATAATTGATTCGATTTGGAGTTACTTTGGGATATATGTATTTTTTTTACTGAGGCCTTCGTGGTCCGGATCTTACACAGGTTTATTGAACGTAAACCTCGAGGTCATCACTACTTTAATTGACTAAATAAGATTATGTTGCAGCAGCAAGAAAGAGTATGAAAGTAGGATGGACAAGCAGAAGAAGGCCAAAGAAGTGCTGGATGGAGTGCGTGAGGGAAGATATGAAAGAAAAAGGGGTGAATGAAGACATGACGGCTGATAGGGACGTTTGGATTTATAAAACATACTGCGCGAACCCAAAAAGAGTTGGGAACAGGGCAAGAGGATGACGAACCAAGAAAGTAGTCGTTGTTTTCATTTAAGGCGTTTTATGCAAATGCAATGAATGGAAGGATAATACCATGAGGTAAATTGTCAATATCGTGCCAGTAGGTACATAAAAAAAATAGTCTTTCTTAAAAACAACGTTGTTACTAGTTGAAAAAGTACAGTCGATTATCGGATTCCGCGCGTCTTATGACTACCCAGGTATTTTGAGGTATTTAAAACTTTTACTTACCGTAGTACGATTTAGTCGTAAATTTCTTAGCCTAAAATAAAAGTGTTAAATATTATAATACTACAAAAACATGGAAAATAGGCGTAAAATATCAGTAGTTAGTAGTATAAAACAATTCAAAACTTACAACTTTCGTGTCATAATGATAGTCAGAGCTTGTCATTTCAGAGACGTTGTAGATGTAGTTATGTCTCTCGTCGGCTTGTATTTCTGCGTGCTCAGCCACTAGTCCAGAATGCGACACTCCAAGCTTAAGCAGAGCAGTATATCGAACGTTACGCAAACTGCAGCAAAGGAGGTCTAACTGACCACAAATGAGTATTGAATTCGATGCGAAGAAAACTCCTACAATAATTATAATTATATTATAAGAAATACCTTTTTTACCTTAGTAAGAATGAATTAATGTATGAATAGAATTGATTGCTTTTCAAGGCACACATATCTATGTTTTCCAAATTGGGTGCACTTTAGCAGCGAACAAACACTTTGTGAATAAATACATTTGAGCATATCTCTAAAAAAAAATTATATGTATAATAAATAAATAAATAATAAATAGTAACGCGTGGTGGACTAAGGTCTAAACCCTCTCAGTTGTAGAGGAGGCCCGTGCCCAGCAGTGGGACGTATATGGGCTGATGATGAAATAGTAACGACGGTGGGGAAGCTCGGAGGTGGCGCCGCCGCCTCTGGCGGGGGCGCCCGCGAGCATTCTTGGCGTAGCTTTCGATTCGGTTGGACGTGCTAAACATTGTTCTCGGTATTTTAATATTTCTATTTGATTTCAAAATTATTTTATCAGCATTGAACAGGAAATGTATATAAGTAAAATTCATTTTATTTTTAAAAATAATTACATATACTCTTTGTTCTTAAAAATATCGTGAATTACTAGCATAAACGAAGTCTTACCAAATTGTCCCATAGCTAGTCCTACAAATAGCTGAGCAAGGCATGAGCGCAAGAAAACTAACTCTAAAAACGGCGAGCGATTGACATCCTTGTATATCCAAGTTTGAATCGGTTCTTTAGTCCATACTGTAAAAAAAAGATATGGGGATATCTAAATGTTTTCATTGGTTCTCGTTCAATTTTAAATATTCCAGCTTATCAAAAAATTACTTACGATGAACAATAACAGGCAACGTCACATACATAGTCACGCTGAACATCGTACAAGCTGTGTAAATTCTGCCAAACCTCTTTGCGTTGTTGTAACTGTGTAACATCGTCATATTCGTCAGTCCTCTCGCCGAATGGTGCTTAAAATTCTTCTCCATATACTCTACTAATTCGTACAACTCCTTTCTGTAAATCGCGTAGTACGAAACTATTACAACAGACACTAACAATGGCAGGAAATCTGCTATTTTGTCCAAGCTTCCCATTATATCCTGCCATTCTGTGTAGAGATGGACTACGAGAGCTGCTGGCATGGAAGTCAATACAAACAATACCATCCCTAAATAAATGTTGTTTATGTATATCTCCAGGTTTCGCTTAGGGTTGGGGAACCAATCCCAGCAAGCGACTATTTTCAAGGGCAACACGATGTAGTGAATGTAATTTTTAATCTTCTCCGTGTTTATAGTCATCTTTGTTCCGGTCGCCATGTTGACTGTTAAATTTGCGTGGCAAATATGTCCCCTAGTTGAGGCAGCTTTGTTAAATACCCTTGTGTAAAGTATTTTAAGGTACATACACACTTGCTTTTAAATTTTATTAAAATATATATTTTTAATAAGATTGAATTAGATATTTAATATCTACCTGGATCAGATCAAATATATCCAACAGCTTGTCCTTGTCCAACCTTTGTCTTAATCTAATCTAATGCGGGTTCAAAGTCAGTTCGAGGACTTGTCCCACTGAGATTTGATGCCAAAGTATCTAGCGATTCCAATCTTTATTTGAACAGCTGAACTAAGCAGTCACTAATTTCTGTTGTTTTAATTGTATTAATTCATTTTTGAATTAATGATTTCCTCGGAGCATGTACCAACTGGAGGATCTGTCCAGCAATTTTAATATCTGGTAACTAAAAACTATATTTTTTAGACAGCCCCGTGGCGCAGTTGGCTAGATGAGAGCTTGCGAAACGAGAGGCCGCGGGTTCGATCCCCGCACCGAGACAAATGTTTGTGTGATCCACAAGCATTTGTTTCGGGTCTGGATGTTTGAGAGACCGAATAGTCTCTCGTAGTTTCTGATACACAAGACTTGTATCTTAATGTGGAGTCAGAACTATGTATGTGACTGTTGCGTGTATTTATTTTAGAAAATCCCCTGTGAGAAAATAAGGAACGATATTTTAAACCGCAGTGTGTAAAAGCTCCGCGAAAGTACAATTAATAAGTTTCAAACTATAACGTTTTACAACTGTTCCAATAGGTAATTAAACGTCAAGTATTCTAATTATACTTGAAGTTTTAACTGATCGTTTGTCATTTGCATTAATTACTGTTAGTTTCAGTATTAAAATTGATATGCGAAAGGATTTAGTTTGTTGTATTTTCATATCTACTTATTTTTTATACTCACCAGCTTGGGGCGGCTTTTGCCTAGCAATGCGAACAATCACTAACCGGGTTGATATATCCTCCTGGATCCCAATAAGAAAAAAATTACGCTGCTATAATAGCCGATAGTACTTTAAAAAGAATTTAGCCTAGAGTCCTGATCTTCTGTCGCTTGTATTAAGGTCTAAAATGAATACCTCAATTAATGCCAGGACTTGGCACGGGCGTCCATTTAGTTCTTTCTACAGGACGCAGGGATCCAGGAGGATATATTTCAAAAGATATAGAAGTAGCGTGACATAATAAAACCTATCAGAATAATTAGGTACCCATTTATTTTCTATTAGTCACAGCATAACACTGCATCCTCTAATAAACCCTTCAAGGACCTGCTTGCGCGGTGACAGTACAGGGAAAACTATTTGTTACCATCTTCAAAAACATCTACAGACGTTTATATTAATCCATACGTGTAACTACAGATAGGAAAAAAGGTAATAATTGTACAAATTTTGAAAATATTTTATTGATAAATACTGTTAACAAATACTGTTGTATTATACACAAGAATCAAATAAAAATCTATAATTTTGTGTTCCTCAAGCAGTTTGCGATGATTCAGCGTCCCTGTAAATAAATTTAAAATTAAATAATGGTACCTTTTTCTTCTTAATTATATTTGTAAAAAGTTGTTATAAATTGTATTGATATTTTGGGTAGAAATGAAATTGAAGTACACTAGATCAAAATATTTATGCTTCTTGAAAGTACAGAAAGCGTATCCCAGAAAATTCTTGTATTTAATTTTATCTCATCACTGAAACTGCCTCGTGGTCTCGCGGTACAAGTGTGTGCCGTGCGATCTAGAGGTCCTAGGTTCGATTCCCGGGTCGGGCAGTGTTATTGGGTTTTTCCATTAGGAAATTCTCAGTAGCAGCACGGAGTCTGGAAATGTGCCCGAAAAACGGCAATAGGCTCGCCTCCTATTACTTGGGACTGATACATACCTGGCGAAATGTGGGTGTAGAAATGCACCTATGCCTACCCCATCAGGGAATACAGGCGTGAGTTTATGTATGTATGTGAATTCGGAATCGAATGACTGCCACTAAAACTAACTTCTCCTTAGATCTCCTCTGCGCGATCCTGTATATCCTGCGCAGCTCCAACAGCGCCCTCATGATGACCACCAGCTGCTGCTCGAAGTCCGCGACCGAGGCGTCAAGCGGTAGTCCCTTTTGGTTGCAAATCTTCACGTAGAGGCTCCAAATGGCCGCGCGGACGTGGCTCAACTCCACATGCCTCCTCGAAGCGGTTTCTTTCAACCGATTGAGCGCTAACTCCCATTTGATCACGCGATTCCTTACCTTGTCATAGCGCCACTGTATAGGAAAAAGATGATACTGTAATCTAGATGTCTCATAATACATCATCATCATCATCATCAGCCCATATACGTCCCACTGCTGGGCACGGGCCTCCTCTACCATTGAGAGGGTTTAGGCCTTAGTCCACCACGCTGGCCTAGTGCGGGTTGGCGGACATACAAATTGTAGTAAAATATATGTCTCTCTAGTAAAATTACATGCCTGAGAAAACGCCTATGAAGAGTTTATTTGCATGATGCTTAAGATGCACACATATCTTCGAAAAGTCAGAGCTACTAGCCTGGAATTCGAACCTGCCTTTTAAAATGCATATAAAAATTCTAGAGAAAAGCTTTCCGTCCTGTTAATACCCACCCATGACAAACTTGACCCTCTTGGGGGCTCATTCCATCAATTTACTCAATTTCATGTAAAGGAGAACGCATGAATAAATCAATGTGAGAAAAAAATATATTTTTAATCACAAATTGAGTAAACGTAGTATGTAGACCCCGTTTGAGCTAAGACTAAAATAAGTAGTAGAATAAACATTCTAAAAATTCTAAATTCTTCGTCTGTGGAAACCCACAGACACCTGGAAAAGTAGGCCTTACCCTCAAGTTAGCGAGCGTGTTATTAAGCCCCATGATGAAGAGCTTCTTCTCCTCAGTGAGTGCTGCGATCTCTTGCCGAGCGTTCTCCAACATTTCGAGATCGCGCTCTTGACGTTCAGCAAGGGTGTTTTTAGCTGCAGCTGTTAATGGAATTTTATATGGTAAATACGCAATAGTTTTCTCTGAGTACCTATAAGAATTATCATCATCATCATCATCATCAGCCCATATACGTTCCACTGCTGGGCACGGGCCTCCTCTACAACTGAGAGGGTTTAGGCCATAATCCACCACGCTGGCCTAGTGTGGGTTGGCGGACTACACACCTAAGAATTTCCTAAGAACTTTTAGGTGTGCAGGGTTCGTCACGATGTTTTCCTTCACCGTTAAAGTACGTGATAATTCATTGTGAATACACACATAACTTCGAAAGGTCAGAGGTGTGTGCCTGGGGTTTGAACCTGCGACCGCCGAAATTCTCGACCGCACGCCTAAACCTCGAGGCCATCACGACTTCCAAGAATTATCAGATGCACTATAATTCGGGATAATTCTGTAATTTTTTGAGCCCAATATAAACAGAATTATTCAGAAACATTATTATAATCGTCATTCATATCACCATATTTGCATACAAATAATATACATACATACATACATAAACTCACGCCTGTATTCCCCGAAGGAGTAGGCAGAGGCGCATTTCTGCACCCACATTTCGCCAAGTATGTATCAGTCCCACGTAATAGGGGGCGAGCCTATTGCCGTTTTGCGGGCACATTTCCAGACTCCGTGCTGTTACCGAGAATTTCTTAATGGAAAAACCCAATAACACTTTGCCCGACCCGGGAATCGAACCCAGGACCTCTAGATCGCTCGGCACATACTTGTACCGCGAGACCACGAGGCAGTCATATATACAGGTGTATTCAGACCGTGATCGGAAACTAAAGCAGGTAATAGCTACGGTGAATCATGGGTATATTTTTTATGTGGTTGTTAGGAAAACTTCATTTTTTATTTTTTGTCGGGATTTTCTTTAACGCCAGGGGGTTTGTAATTACCTTAGCTATTCCCTGCTTTAGTTTCCGATCACGGTCTGAACACACCCTGTATATTTACTATTGTATTCCTACTTAAAATTGCGAATATCATTATTAAAGTTTATTAACGGCAACCACAAGTAGCACCTTCTACCTACAAAAAAATATTTTAAAACTACTACTTTCTCTTTGAATATCAACTAATATATATACCCAACGCTTCGTAACGATTTAGGACATCCAGGGGTTGTTTGAACTCCGGATAACTGTGCACCACCGCCATCAGATAATCCTGTAAACAAAAGAAAATTACCACTTGTAGTTCACTGAACTGCCGGTAGGTGGCCGCACTCACTGCAGCACTCACAAAACTAACACGGGGTACTGAAGATCTTAGGAATTCTGGTCTAATTCTGTATCTCTTAAGTATTTTTAGCAAGGCAAGCAACAAATACGCGCTCTGCAATCTACAGGTTCCGAGATCGATTTCGCGCTCGGGAATAGTTCGGAAAATTTGGTTTTTGCTTAAGAAAATTCTCAGTAGTAACACGAAATTTAGAAGTGTGCCCGAAAAACGGTAATACGCTCGCCCACTATTACGTGGGACGAACACGCATTGGAGAAATACAATCTGACCCCATCGGGATTTTAGACGTGAGCGTATTATGGGTGTGTTTGTACACTCACGTCAGTATCTCCGAAGCGGCAGATAGAAGTGCATTTCTGCACTCACATTTCGCGTATTGTGTAAGTAGGTATTAAGGCCGGGTCCGACATAACGGAAACGAGCTTAAATTTTCTTAATTATTGCCTTTAACAAACATATAAATTGATTAACTGCCTCGTGGTCTCGCGGTACAAGTATGTGCCGTGGGATCTAGAGGTCCTGGGTTCGATTCCCGGGTCGGGCAAAGTGTTATTGGGTTTTTCCATTAGGAAACTCTCAGTAACAGCACGGAGTCTGGAAATGTGCCCGAAAAACGGCAATAGGCTCGCCCCCTATTACGTGGGACTGATACATACCTGGCGAAATGTGGGTGCAGAAATGCACCTCTGCCTACCTCTTCGGGGAATACAGGCGTGAGTTTATGTATGTGTATGTATGTGTATATATTGATTAAATCTGGGTAAGATAAACTTTATTTTTCTTTGTTCTATTACATTATAAGTATGGAGGGTAAAGGTAAGGAGTGTCATCTAATATGGTAGAAAATCGAAAAAAGTGTCCAGCTGTCAGTTGTAAAAATAACAGTTCAAAAACCTTCCAGAATGGCGCTGGTGTAGACAAAGGACATGGTCTAAATTTAATATTATTGTCGACTAAAGTAGTTTATTGAAAATGTCAACTACTTGTGTAGTACAAAATAATGTAGTTAATATAACCTTAAAGAGTTATTATGAGAACTCGTGTAGCTAGAGTGATTTTATATCCTGAACTGTGAATAGTGTTAGTTTATTGATTTCCGCTTCCTTTAAAATTTACGCTGATAATGTGGCGCCCCCCTAATTTAATACATTTTGACGGACACTTTTGCATATACATTTTTTTTTTTTTTTTTTGAAGTTATACTTCTTTTGGCGCGTTAGGGAAAAATGATGAGAGTGAATTTTTTACGATGCGCGCGCACACCGACACCAAAAAGTTATTCAGAAAAAGTTTGTTTTAAATTTTAAGAGTGTAGAATAGTGACAGTAATAAAAAGGGATTGACATATTTTTTTAATTTTAAGTAGTTTTGATTATTTTATTTATTTATTAGTATATCTATATTCTTAGAAACTAAAATTTAATTATTCAAATCTTTTAAAATGACTGTTATTTGACCTGACGCCGTAACTATAGTAACCAAATAATAAGACGCGTAAAAACTTTCAGGCCGATCAAGAAAATATACGATCTGTGTCGTTTTCCCGCGCTTGCTCTATATTCGCCAATGCAGTGTTGCCACCCACACCAACTTATTTCTGACAATATATATAACATTGAATATTAGTGATAAAACTAATTTGAATAAACTGTTTTTAGTGCATTTATAGATTTGAGGTTAATTGTCGGTATGTATAATTTATTTACATCGTTAATTAATTATTACATTATCTAAAAAAAAATTTTTTTTTCGTTTTGTTTTATTTCTGGTATATTAACAAATTTTATGTATAAATAAAAAAAAATTATTTTATAATATATTATTATATTATTTAAGAAAATATATATTTATGTATGAAGTATAACTTCTAACGCGTGTACATAAGTACACACGTCACACACACACTTTTTTTTATACTGGCACGGCAAAGTGGCCCCATTGCACCTGATGGTAAGTGTAATGGAGTCCAGAAAAAGTGCCAACCAGCGAGATATAATACATGATGACACTCCTTACCTTTACCCTCCATAATTATAAGGATAACATTTTGCCTAACTCTGGTGTGAATAGTAAATTCTGTACCTCATAAACTGTGTAATCTTTCACTTGCTTCTCCATAAGTTGTCGGACTTCTTCCATCTCTGCGACTCGCTGCCTCATCGCTTCCGTCTCGCGCGTCTTCCGAAGCAGCACCTCGTTGTCCGCCTCCATCTTGCGTTCAGCGCGATCGCGTTTCTCCTGATTCTCTCTTATAAACTGCGCCATGATAGTACAACAAAATGTTGTTAATCCCATAATTCACCACGTTGGATTTAGTGGTAGCAAGTAAAAATGCTTGCAAAAATCTGCCACGTGTTAATTCATCTTCTCTACAATCTTTAATATGTAACAAAGTAAATCTTCAAATAGTCGTAATGGCCTCGAGGTTTAGGCACGCGGTCGAGAATCTCGACTGTCGCGGGTTCAAACCCCAGGTACACACCTCTGACTTTTCCAAATTATGTGTGTATTAACAATTAATTATAATCACGTACTTTAACGGTGAAGGATACCATCGTGATGAAACCTGCACAACTAAAAGTTCTTAGGTGTGTAGTCCGCCAACCCGCTCTAGGACAGCGTGGTGGACTAAGGCCTAAGCCCCCTCAGTTGTAGAGGAGGTCCGTGCCCAGCAGTGAGACGTACCGTAAAATGGTGCAACTTTGCCTAAGTTTTATAGTCATATTGATATACTTCGCATAACAATCATTTTTCAGGCTTGTCTAGTTGGGGATAAAGCTTATATTTATATTCATTGGCAGTGTATTTATAACTGTGATAGCTCTGTTTTATTTTTGAAATTCAACAGTTTTAATCACCAGGCAAAGTTGGGCTACAAAACTGTAACATTGCCTGCGTCGATTTTGACCGTCTAAGCGACATAACTACACCATTCTTGCACTTATAATTAACCCTTATTAGTTGGACTAAAAGATACGAATTTCAAAACAGCCACTTTTTGCTTAAGCTACTAGAAACAATGCTAGGCAATGTTGTGTTCGACTTTGCTGTTAGTTTCATACTTTATTTGAAATTGCATAGGGTTGACGCAAACATCGTGCAGTAAAACATTCTGAAATGTATTTAATATTGTTTATTAAATAAAACTAAATTTTATAATTACCTATCTCATTAACTTTAAGTAATTATGAGTTTTTTCATTGACGTCACTAATTTATTGTTTTAGGTTCGGTTTGTTCACACTTATGGTCTGTTTAGTCGCTAGCGACTGCCCTAGCTCAGGCAAAGTTGCGAATACAAAATCGAAATGATAGTGACAACTTTGCCTAAACGTTAAACACTTTTTTATATGTCACAATAACCATTTTAAATTAATTAAATATTACAGGATAACACACAACTAACATATCAGTATCAAAACTTTGTCGAAATTGTTGATATTTTAAGACTTACCGAAAAAGTTTGTCGCATTGTTATGAAGCCGGCTATCACTCGTTGTGTTTGACAACTCCCTGTCATGCTGTTTCAAAGAATATAAACATGGCTTTGGGATTTTCGTATCGTCAGGTAAAATTGAAATGTGTACTTTTGATTTGAAGTCGCTACAAATAATATTTTAAAAGATATGGGTAAATTCCAATAATAGGCAAAATTGCATATGCGAGGCAATGTTGCACCGTTTTACGGTATATGGGCTAATGATGATGAAATCTTTGAAAGCGACATATTAATAATGAATAATCCTTGTACAAAACAACTTTAAAAATAAAACTAGTCCGTTCATGGGTTTTCCCCTAAGGATTTTTTAGCCAAGTATCGCTAATCTTTTCACCTTATTGAAACTGATGAACGATTCTTTCAACAGCATTTCTTTGTTTCGCAGCTCGGCCCACTTCGCGTCCATCATTGTCCTGTTCTTCTTCTCTTGTTCTCTCTTCTCGGCCAACTTCTCCTCTGCCTCCATGAGATCGCGACGCGCTTGCTCCATCAACACTTGAGGAGTTGGACGCGCGATGTCCCATACTGGATATTTTCTATTCAAAATAATTAGTTGATCAAAGTAAGAGTACTAAAGTTCGTGGATGAGAAGTGCGATCGAGGTAAAATGTCGTTGGTTTCGGTTTCAAATTCCAGGCAAATACCAATGACTTTTCGAAGTTATGTGTGTATTCGCAATAAATTATCACACACTTTAACGGTGATAATAAACATCGTGAGGAAACCTGCACACCTAAAATTACTTATATACTTTGTGTGTTGAATTCTGCAAAACAAACTACAATAGGCTCGTCTCCTATTCCGTGGGACGTAAAATATTAAATAATTCAAATAAATAAATAAATAATACTCTCGTACTAAATTGAACGCGTAGGTACAATGTGGCCACATTGTTTTACTCCTTAGAAATGTTTTAATACTTACTTCACCATGCTGGCACTCTCCTTCATAGATTTGAAATATTCCTCTGTGCATTCCACAGGAGGACCATGTGGTATGGCAATTGGTGCTAAATCTTTTAGATTTTTATTCATTTTAAATAACCTTGTGTATACTAATATAAAAGAAAAGATGATCCAGAACAAGAAAGCAAAGTAATTTTAGTTGCTAAGCAACAAACAGTGGAGAAGATGAAAATAATTATTTGCTAAAATAATCTTTTACAGCCGCCAAATAATGTTATACTTTTTTAATTACAATGAAAAAAAAAAGTTATACTTTTTTAATTACAATGAAATAAAACTAAATCATTTCGAACATCACAGAAAAGATTTTTTTAGATAATAATAATACTTTATTCAGGACAATTTTTTATTGAACATATATAAAAAGATAATAAAATTGGTCATGGTATCATTGCTCACCAAAGAGTATAGTAATATATAAAAATGCTAAAGATTGTCTGTGGTCAACTTTTAGTGATGTACTTCCAATCGATATACGATCCTATAGATTATATTAATCAATCGTGAATTGAATTACAAATTCTAGATACGTAAAAATATAAGAATATTTTTACATACAAGTAAACCTTGATGTTTCCAGTCCCAACATTAAGTTTGTTTGAGAAGACAAAAAGAAAATTCCGTAAATTATAAAGATATGATGTAACCGTAACTATGGAAAGATGCTTCAACATTGATTGTATTATTATGTTCAATGAGAAAAAAATAGCAATAATTTGTTCAATAATGACGGATTTAAGTGGCACTATAGTAGGTAGAATATTTATATCTACTATAAGAACTATAATATCAAGTTATCAACATACAATATAACATAATCTTCTTTGCGTCACGGCTGCGTATTAAGGTAACAAACCACACTAAAAACTCTGAGTAGATACGTCAATGTTAAATTGAGTCCAAATCATCAATTTGCATTATGATCTACTCACAGTTAATTGAACAAAATCCTGATTTTTATCATTTTGGTATCAGCTTCTTATACATATCGGATTTTTTTCAATATCGATAGTCACAACTTGGTTTACCGTTACAGCCCTATAAAGTTTAGACCATAGATACAACATAGATGTAAGATGACAATATTTAAAAAATCTAAAGTCAAACTCAAAAGTCAAAATTAAAAACTGAAAAGTTGAAAACACAGGTGTAAGAATTTAGAATAGATAGGTTATGTTCAATAAGTTTAAATTTAAGTTATAATTGGTGTATGTAAATAATCAATATTACATTTCAAAAAAGAAAAATGGATTTAAATTTGTCATTTATAACCGGCATTGGTTGTGGCCTATGTCTAGGTATATCCATATTTGCATTTAAAAAGTATTTTGGTTCTTTTTCGAATGCTGAAAAGGCTATCAAAAAGGTAAGTCGTCTCTGAAACTTTATAAATGAAAATATTTCTGCCCCTACCTCAAAATCGAGTATACAAACTTATGTCTTAATTTTAAGTCTTTTTAAATCTTATAATATTACTTAAAAATCTATATTATTGGTTGCAATAAAATGTAACCATATACAAACATGATGTATATTAATAAAATCTATAGTTTAGCACTAATCTGTGTGAATACATAAGTTCTGTGCATAATTTTAACCGGTAAAACAGTATTCAATGTGTTACACGGTAGGCCTAGATGATGTAACTACAGTTAATTTAAACACAAACGTAAATTTCCATCTTTGGATTAAATATGTTTTACTATCATGGCGTACCGGAAAGTGCAGCGTAGGACATCCTCCGACAAGGTGGTCAGACGACCTAGTTAAGGTTGTGGGACATCGCTGGTTGCAGGCTGCTACCAACAGGTCCCTGTGGAAGTCATTGGGAGAGGCCTAAGTCCATCAGTGGAGTTCCATTGGCTGATGGATTGATTGATTGGATTATAGCTTGACTTAAAATCATTCACATGCCTTATGATGTTTTTATTCTGCCATAAAGACTATCTATTTTAATTAAATTTCAGTTGTTAACTTACCATCGTGTACTTATTTTTTTCTATACTCTAGCAACTTATACAATGCCAACCACTGAACATAGATCTCTTCTAAAGTTGTAACAGAATTCCTCTAGGTGTCTATTGAGTAGATTTTTTCTCAAATAAATGTGATATTGATCAAATCAATATGAATTTGTCTTTAAAGAAATAAAGTATGGTAGACAGAAGTAATGAATCACTTTTGTTGAAAATGAGTAATGTTGATTTAGTGATGTCAACAATGTGATAAATTATCTATCATGTTATAGATATTAAAATAATGATTGTTATTTTCAAAAAAAAAAATTGCATCATTATTACTTTATTACAGCACTATATGAAAATGTTTATGCAACAATTAATATCACATTATTAATAACACATAACTCTTAACTAACAAATTTATTATTAAAATTGATTCCCAGCTTAGTGAGACTAACAATGAAATTTTGCAATTTGCTTCCACATCATATTTCAGATCAAATTTGGATACAGATTAAAGCTATGTACTTTTAAAAAAATTTAAAGGAAATTTCTTTTTACAGTTTACTTCCAAAGAAGAGTACAAACTAATCCTTGTTGTTAGAACTGATCTGAATATGGGCAAGGGTAAAATTGCAGCTCAGTGTGCACATGCGGCAGTTGGAGCCTTTGAGAAAGCCCAACGTAAAGACCCTGAGGGACTCAAATACTGGCAGATGACTGGCCAGGCTAAGGTGGCCTTAAAGACTGATTCATTGGATGAAATTAAACAAATAGCTGATAATGCAAAAAAGATGGGACTTATTACATCCTTAATTAGAGATGCGGGCCGGACACAAATAGCCCCAAATTCAGTTACAGTTTTAGGTGTTGGACCCGCTCCAAAAGATGTTATTGACAAAGTGACTGGACACTTGAAGCTTTTGTGATGTTTAAATAAATATTTAATTTAAAACCTTTTTTTATTTATACATTTCAATAAGAATATTTTTTACAGTATAAACAATTTGTTTCTATAAAAGCCTTAAATATTTAGACTTTTATATATAGACTACATGCAATTTTTTCATGATGTAGTTTTATTGACATATTCAGACAAGGTCCTGTCTATATGCTGAACATGCTAATACTTTTGTTAAATTTTTGAGTTAATACATTGTGAGTACTCCTTAAACCATCGTAAAATTTTATGTGTTGTCAGTAAGAGCTGCTTGAATTTACACTAGAACCTTTTACTAAAAATATGCATCAATTCTAATGATTTTTTGTCTTGTCTGTGACATAAATAAAACAGCTCTCTACAATAGACTAAAGTATGATTAGTTAGAGTAGATATAGTTTAGTATTAGAAAGATATGGTAACTAACCAACAAAGGTTACCATGTTCATATTTTTATTGAGCATCAAAATAGTGTACATACATACAGTACTCCCCTTTCTATAATTCGCGCAGAAAGTGCATTTCCACAGTCCGTCCTGGTTGAGTCTAGTTATCAGTAATAGAAGATTCATGCATATTGATAAGTAATGATAAGTACCTACTCTGTTTCGAGAGCGCCATAAATCGGGTGCGGTGTTGACGCTTTGCCTTACTAGTGTATAAAAATATTGTAAATACCTGTATGTTTGTTTTCCTTAAAAAAAATATACACAATTTATTATTTGCCTACCCTTATAACAAAAAATAGGCCCTAGATTTATAATAGTACGTATTGAAATCCAAAAACAAATATGTAAGAGTTAAATATAGGTACAATTGTTGTTGTTGTTGCGATTTTACACGAATTAAAGATTCATCATCATCAGCCCAAATACGTCCCACTGCTGGGCACTGGGCTCCTCTACAACTGAGAGGGTTTAGGCCTTAAAGTCCACCTAAGAACTTTTAGGTGTGCAGGTTTTGTCACGATGTTTTCCTTCACCGTTAAAGCAAGTAATAATTCATTGTGAACACATAACTTCGAAAAGTCAGAGGTGTGTGCTTGGGGTTTGAACCTGTGACCGCCGAAATTCTCGACCGCGCGCCTAAACCTCGAGGCCATCACTGCTTTTTTCTAATTAAAGATTTATACTTTTTAAATACCTCAATATATTTGTTCTTTTCAATCCAGACAACCTAACAAAAATTGCAGCATATACCTACGTCTTACTTTAAGTAAAATTTTATTGCGGTGATCAATACCTACACAACACTACATTAATACGTCACTGCTAAGCGTAGCATAAGTACCTATTATATTACAGACGTTGGCTAATTTTACGTCAATTGTTTGCTGCAGTTTTAATATGCGACGATTTTTCTTTCGCTTGTGCCCTTAAAGAGTAAGCGTGAGGTGAATCTTCTCTCAATGGAAAGCCCAACTACTTTGCCTCATCCGGAAAAAAGCACCGGAGAACTGAATATTCATTAACTTCATACCGCTGATCCAACAAGGCACATTGATAATAACCCCGAATAAAATAAAGATTTTCACTTCAGCCGCCATCTTGGAAAACACGTTTTATCGAATATCTCGCGAACTGCGCATCGTACGACAAAAATTGTAGAAATCATTATTGTAGATAATAATATTTGCCATCTTTTTTTTTGTATAACGCATAGATTTTTAATTATAGCGCTCCAAACAGAACTGACGCGTCTACGAAAATTTCAATACACACAGGCAAGGGAACGACCCTAGCGTCACGAGGGGACAAAAATGGTTAGGATTTATACCTGAATACTGTTGGAATGTTAAGAGGGGGAAATTCCGAACGACCCGAAATATATACTGCAACTTATAGGCGCATAATTGAATATACAGCATTATAATCTCATTTACAGCGTTATAGCTCCTAAACTATAAATGCTACGGGAAAATGTTTCGGATAAAATTTATAGATAATTTTATGCTCTACAATTCAGTTACCATTATTTTTAATTTTTAACAATTTTTTTAACCATTAACTAAATATTTAGTAAAAACCATATTGTAAAAAGTTTGATAATTAAAAACCTATGCGTTATACAAAAAAGTTTTAAATAAAAAAGATGGCAAATATTATTATCTACAATAATGATTTCTACAACTTTTGTCGTACGATGCGCGGTTCGCGAGATATTCGATAAAACGTGTTTTCCAAGATGGCGGCTGTAGTGACACCCCCCCCCCCCCCCCTCGCGCCAACTTGGATTTACATTCAGGGGACACCACTGAACATATTCCAAAAAAAATACCAGGTCCCGAACGTTGCATTACTTACCTACTTTTTTTGCTGCGGCGCTTGGACTAATAAGTTGTTTTCAATAGTAGGTATTTATTATTTTTCCTTATAAATTCCTTTATCTATGTATCTATCATATTGTTACTTTATTATATTAAATTCCGGTCTATAAGGTCTTGCGAATGTATTATCATTATTCTTCAACAGTAGAAATCAACACTGGGTCTGATGTTTACTGGATATACGGGTGATTCATACAGCCCGGCCGCGATTACGCAACACATTTAAGTGTGTCTACGGCGGGTTTTACACCTTTAACCAGGCCGATAGAACATCTTATTTATTTATTTAATTTTAATATGCATTATTGTATACTATACAAGTATATACAACAAAAATGAGAAAAATAAATCGCTAGCTGCGATCTCTTCTACACAGCCTACGGTAGGTACTGGAATGAAAAGTTTATCAGTTGTCGCAGTTCTGTTCAAAAATTGTAAAAAATATATAAACATATAAATACACACATATGTAAAAAAAATACATTTAATAAAAGAGAAGGTTCATCATTCATCATCAGCCCACATACGTCCCACTGCTGGGCCTCCTCTACAATTGAAAGGGTTTAGGCCTTAGTCCATCACGCTGGCCTAGTGCGGGTTGGCGGACTACATACCTAGGAAATTCCTAAGAACTTTTAAGTGTGCAGGTTTCATAACGATGTTTTCCTTTACCGTTACACACATAACTTAGAAAAGTCAGAGGTGTGTGCCTGGGGTTTGAGCCCCCGACCGTCGAGATTCCCGATCGCGTGCCTAACACTCGAGACCATCACGGCTTTTACCATTTTGCCATTAGCAAATTGATTTTCCGGCAATCTCACTCTCTGTACGATAGTTTTGTAACATATCGAAGTCTTGTGGAAATATTGTTAAAATTCTATGGAATGCGTAAAACAATATTTGGAATAAAGCCAATAGGACGCTAAGACCTTGAGCAGGCTGCGAAAGTGATTTTTTTTCCCTGGAATCCAGATGATTTCATTGCCAAAAGCTCGGGTGTTAGGGTGATGCAATCTCCAGTTTCCTTACACCTCGATGGGTAAGTATACGGATAGCTTGAAATATCATTTGACTTTCATATATACCTACTCAGGGAGACTGAGTACGTACTTACTAGAAGATTGAAGGAGCACACTCGACCTTCAAAAGAAATACATACCTCTCAGTCTCCTGTACCGCTGCCTATTACAACACTACATCTATCTATGCGTTACGTAATAATTACAAAACTCTCGGCTAAGATTACATAGTGGATATATAATTTATATTTGTTTTTTGTCTTATATATGATTCCCACATACAGGGTGTATAACTCCCTGGAGTATTGCATGAGTTTCATCAGTCCCCTATATAAAACGCTACTAAAACATAAGACTTGGACTGCTTACTTACATACATACATAACCTCATACCTGTATTCCCCGAAGGCGTAAGCAGAGGTGCATTTCTGTACCTTCCATCCGCCAGCTATGTATCAGTTATTTTTTTCGGGTACATTTCCAGACTCCGTGCTGCTACTGAGAATTTCCTAATAGAAAAACCAAATAACACTGCCCAACCCGGGACCTATATAGCACTGCACATACTTGTGCCGCGAGACCATGGGTGGGACAGTCTTGACTTAAGACTTGGAATGTTCCACCAAATAACCCAACAATGCCTTAATAGCACAGATTTATAAATAGTTACTAAGGATAGCTAACTGTAAGTTTTCCTATCATACTATCTAAAAATTACATTAACTTTTAACGTCAAAATAACTTCATTCAGGAACAAATTAGATATGTTTTTAATCTGGCGCAGTTTCATTCCAACTACATATAAATTCAGAATCTTTAGAAAATTTGATTTCTACATCATTATTTATTAAGCAATTGACAAGATTTCACTGAATTCATTCTTGTATTTATGTATACACAATAATGAATAAAAATGTCTCCTACTTTATTGTAGGCTTAAGAATTAATTCGGCTATAAATAAAACACGAATTGCCGAAGAAAATTTATTAAAAAGATAAATGATCCAAAATGTTGGTATTTATAAGATCGAACGCACATCAAATGTACAGAAAGCATTTTAGGTGTTCAACTTTATTGAAGCTATAGTATCCCTATACTACGAAAATAACTTTGGAATATTTCGATTATTTGGTGTGACAATGTGCGTTCGGCCTTATCGTACAAAATCAATATAAAAATAATTAAAACTATTAAATTTTTTCACGATACTTACACTTCTGAAAGGTAATATCAAAATTGTACACGATTCAAACATTAATAAATCACTGAGACTTCACTCACTGGTTAATAATTTTAAAATAGGAGTAAGCGATGCGATCTGCCGGCATAAGAACTGCGATCAGTCGCTGACTCAAACTGGTCTTTAAGAAGTGTAAATAAGGAAGACGCAGTGGAGAATGTTGCAAATTCATTTGGTATAATTTGCAACAAACTGAGAGGCTGAGGACACTGCCGACCTAGACGAGGTGTCGCTTTGACGAACTTAACCTAAACAGGCGGATAATTTTGAGAAACGCCAAAAATTGAGCTGTTTTAGCATTGCTAGGCAAATTCACGGTGGCGAGTACAACGCAGTCAATTTCAAATATCGGCCCATGTACGGAAACCGATTAGTTCTCATTGAAGTTGTTGGATATTAAAACAGATGTTTCGCCAATTTAAGCTTTACCATTGCAAGTCAAATGCTTAGTTTCCAGAAGGTAGAAAGGCATTCAGTGCTTTATGTACCTATGTCACCGTAAAATTGTAAACACCGTTCGATTATAATCTATCTAGCGAGATTGTAAACTGTCGAAAGATTATGAACTGCTTAGAATGTAACGTGTTATTATTCGAAGGCTGTCCCTGATTGGTCGGCCTTACAGTAGACCATTTTATATCCATAGAGTTAAATAATGTCAAAAATAACAGTATCCAAGAGTTGTGTCGTGTGTCTTTCGGCCTCGCGAAACCACACCTGACATAACTATTCCTACCTATTCAGCAGTCAGGTCTGTTCGTTTCACAGAATACAATGACCTGTGAAATGAATGAAGTCGTCAAATACACCTTCTACATTGTAGATGCGAAATTTAAAGGCGCAACTTCTGCAAACTAATTACATTTGACCTACGCAATAACAATTCAATTGGTATCAGACTTAAAACCTAGGCACCTTATTGAGCGTTGATCATGTCTGTCATGGCTGGAAAAATGTTATCAACTTTCTCCTAGATCCCATAAGTCTTCTAATAAGACAAAACAATGATTACGGAAACCAGTCTTAGCCAAGTTTATAAGACGGTTATGTTCTTGCTAAAGACTTCAGCGCTAATATTCAATATTTTCTTACGCTCTGTTGAATGGCCCATGACGTAAGGAGAAACGAGACAAAACTTTACGAAGTTATGTCAGACATGTTCAAAATTTAACAAGCGTTATAAGTTTTATCACTATAGCTAATTGAGGACCTAGACAAAATCATATTGAACAATCGTAATCTATACTTATAAAGAAGTATGATTTGATTTTTTGTTACAATTTTTCGTAGGCTTCGATGAGACTGAGAATCGTTAATCAAGAAGATAGAAATTAACATTATGACAGCCCCGTGGCGCAGTTGGCTAGATACCAACTGGCGAAACGAGAGGCTGCGGGTTCGATCCCCGCACCGAGACAAATATTTGTGTGATCCACAAGTATTTGTTTCGGGTCTGGGTGTTTGTGAGACCGAAAAGTCTCTCGTAGTTTCTGATACCCACGACACAAGAATTGTATCTTAATGTGGGGTCAGAATTATGTATGTGACTGTTGGGTGTATTTATTTACATAAATGATCACCAGGCTTTCTTGTAGGTTACGCCAATATCATACATTTTGATGTTCTTCATAAGCGATTAGGATTGTAGAATGTTACTCTGTGTACCCTTCTAACAAGGTAATTGTACTTTAAGTACATGAAACGTAGCCACTAAACGACTTAGGAGCAGTAAACACCTATCAGAAGGTTGTAGAACACTGGCGCTTACAATTTTTAACCCAAAGATGGCAAGACATCGACAATGGCACTAGAAATAAAGTAAAAAACCACAATAACCTGTTGTTCTCAAATATTGCTTCAAATTTATGATTAAATTAGACGGGGTAATATAACATTTACGTGATTAAACGCTTGTTTAAAACTTGATTTTAAATAACGAAAAAACAAAAAAGTTATAAATATAATAGTATCGCGAACGAGCATGGAGTTAGTTATATTGGATCTGGTGATGAGTGGGCTTGAGAAAGATTCTGTTCAAGTATCCAAAAGTGATGATGTGACAAAGATTCTGTACAAAAGACTGGACTGGGATGTAATGTATCTCGATTAGTTAAGGATGTTCTTTCACTTCTCTCATGCGTATAGTTTGACAGCCCCGTGGCGCAGTTGGCTAGACACCAGCTTGCGAAACGAGAGGCCGCGGGCTCGATCCCCGCACCGAGACAAATGTTTGTGTGGTCCACAAATATTTGTTTCGGGTCTGGGTGTATGTGAGACCGAAAAGTCTCTCGTAGTTTCTGATACCCACGACACAAGACTTGTATCTTAGTGTGGGAACAGAACTATGTATGTGACTGTTGGGTGTATTTATTATTATTATTATTTATTATAGTGTCCTACAGCCTGGTAACTAAGGATTTGGACCCAGAAGGATCTTGTCTTCTTTGAACATTAATTTTACTTATGTACTTTGGCCATGAATGTGACTAGCAGTAATTTTTATCGGAGTAATCTATCGCCATACAAACTGTTAAGAACTGAATTTTTACTAATGCTTCTGCTATTGATTTCTTAAAGCCGATTTACCAGACTTGTTGAATATAGATTTTTTAATATCTACAAAAACTAAGTACTCGAAAAGTGTGGAAAATATGTCGGTAGTTTTGTTCACATCCAAAATTTTGAGATTATCACTAACCATTTACTGGGGTTTTAGACGGCAGACTTGGACCATAGAGGTGTTGCTATAAGCGTACTATGAATAAAAAACAAACGTAATACGGTGGGATATTATAGAAAACTGCTCGGCTGTTAGTGGCTACGCTCATAGTAAACGAATATCTTACCTAATCTTATTAAAACTAACAATATTAAATATTCAAACTTAATTTAAACTTAATAATAAAAATGCATAATAACTAGCGATTGGTTTGTAATCTCTACGCGTGTTATGACGGCAGTGAATTGTGCGTAATTTATTATTCAACAATATTATTATTCGTTGATTTTCTAGGAAACTACCCGTATCCGAAAAAGCGAGGTATAAAGGTATAAATCAGGAACTTAATTACGCTAGAATTAGGCAAATTGTAATCATTACCGATAATATCACAAAGAGTAATCTCCATTACGATTAATCATCAAATCATAATATCTGATAACTTTATAGAGCTGATTAAGCTAATAATTATTAATTATAATCGTAATCCTTAATTTACAATGAGCCCAATTACTTATTACTTATTGCCACGCGAAAATATTACAAGTCAATCACCATTAACAATAATTGAAATACCGTTTACATATTTTGCGACAACTTTTCAAGACCATGGACTATCAGTCAGACTGATAAAAGCAATTGAAAATAAAGTTAGGTGAAACTGAATATTCAAAATAATGTTTATTATTATGATAAAATAGCACCATACGCTCTACTGACTTTCAAAGCTAAAGTCAATAGACATATTTTATATAATTGAAATATTAATAACTTTTAGAATATTAATTGCACTATTTTAAGGCACTTTTTTATATTCTAGCGTAAATCAACTATTAAACTTTTAATGTATACTGCGACTACAAAACATTGCCGATTCCGGAAAGATTCTATCTCATTCGAACATTTGATCTTATACAGGGTGTATTCAGACCGTGATCGGAAACTAAGGTGATTACAAACCCCCGGGCGTTAAAGAAAATTCTGACAAAAAATAAAAATTTTGACGTTTTCCATACAACCATCGGTATTAAATGTACGCGGTTTGTATGGAAAACGTCAATTTTTTTATTTTTTGTCAGAATTTTCTTTAACGCCCGGGGGTTTGTAATGACCTTAACTATTACCTGCCTCAGTTTCCGATCACGGTCTGAATACACCCTGTATAAAAAGAGCTACAATTATGCTCCACCCGAAGAACTTCCTGGTGAACTTATTTGTCTTTAAATTGCGTTCGTCATCATCATCATTCATCATCAGTCCAATTCTGTACATATGCTTCAAATTTCTAGAATTTTCTGTTGTTACCCAGACCCCTTATAAAAAAGAGCTACACAAGATTATGCTCCACCCAAAGAACTTCCTGGTGAACTTTCCTACTTATTTGTCTTTAAATTGCGTTCGTCACCATCATCATTCATCATCAGTCCAATTCTGTACATATGCTTCAAACATCTAGAATTTTCTGTTGTTACCCAGACCTTTACCAGGTCACTCATTCTGTCTTGAAGATGTTAGTTCAATACAGAGTGCTAGTGTACAAGAAGAATACATTCTTTCTCATTGATTAGAGAAATGCCAAAATATATTATTTTTTTTTAAATGGAAAATGGAGGCAAACGAGCAAGTGAGCTACCTGATGTTAAGTGGTCAAGACCGCCCATGGACACACACAATACCAGAGAAATCATCAGTGTGTTGCCGGCCTTTGAGGAAAATATAGGCTCTCTTCTTGAAGGACCGCAACTTTTCTTGGTTAGCTGTTCCATTTATAAGAGATTTTGCCTTAGTCCACAACACTTGCTTCGTGTAAGTTGAAATACCTCACACTTTTTTTTTCAACAAGTCTCAGAGAAAGTTCACACAGCGCATACATTATATTTCCACATTTTACCAAACTTTGATGTTCTTCCACTGTCTATCTTTATTCTTTCCCTCGTTTCATATTTATGAAAGATTGGTAGTCCCAAAGAGTTTATCTTGCAGGTAAATCCTTCCAACTATTCCACGCACATTCACTCCAAATACTTGTTTTGTCGTTCTTATTTCGTCCATCGTGTAACGAAATAGTCTCGACCATAACTATGTTATCTTACATTAATACGCTCACTTTCTTCATTATTTTTTAACCAAAACTATCATTTTTACATTCTATTTTCATGCCTTCTTTGCAACATCCATCGTTCTCGTAACAATAATTGACCTTGAATATTAAAATTGAACTTGAATCTTAGAATATTGATGATATTTTTATAATGATATCTCAGTAATACTCAGTATATATCCAAGAAGGATACATATTTGGTACAATTTCCTAATAACTGATGATAAAACTCGAATGATTCCGTATATTCCACGTATCCCGAAATTCTTGTGGAAGTCTTGAAAGAACTGTCTGAAGTAGTGTTCAGCGAATTCTTGAAATTAATTTATCCTACTTTTATTAGTAAAGTATAAACACAATAGGTAATAAATTACCAAAATTAAATTTTCAGAAACACATTTTATCCACAATAGCTAACTGCTATTAATAAAGCAGCAAAAGCAAATATTTCATCTGAAATTTTGTTTATCAACAATTTTACTCAGTAGGTAGTTATAAAATATCGATCATGATTAGATATTACAAAATTGAGCAACGAATATCAATAGAAACCCTGTTCTCCACAAAAATGTTAAGAATGACTTCTGAATAAGCCGACGTTCATCTTAAAGTTACGTAAATCCTGAATTAAGTTTTATTTACTTAAATATACTGATTGCATTAAAATCTAAATTGTTACTTCTCTATGCACCATTATAATATTATTGCCGTATAAGAATATTTAGATCCAACTGATTGTCACAAATGGTCTGAAATAGTTTAACACAAATAAGGCACATTCAAGATTGTGGCGGGGACGGTGGCGGTTTCTTGAGATCCTCGAGATATTTCTTGGTTTCCTCAATGCATTTCTTAGCGTTCTCCGATGTTTGAGGATCATCTTTGCGCATTGCGGCGGCTTGCTCTGTCATGCTTAGAATCACCGCTAGGCCAGTTTTCAGGATTTCGGGATTCAGAACTGGCAACTGGAGGTGGAAGTCATTCAATATACTGAAGGAGCATCTCAGCAGGGTATTAAGTGACGAGAGCAGTGGCGGTACTTCCATAGAAGCCTGTTTGCCTTACAAAATTCCGAATAATAATTTTTAAGCTTTAAGTCTTTATTTAACAAAAGCAATTTGACATACAAATTAGAATATCCTGACTCCACAATAAACAATTATAAACAAGACATTACAAATTAACGTGTAACGCTTTTGGGCTTCTATGGAAGTACCGTCACTGGACGAGAGTTGGGAGTCTCTCGCAACTTGATGCTCTGTTTGGACAGCATCGTTCTTACCATCAGGTACGGTCACTTTGTCATGCCAGATAAAAACAAAAATTATCTCTCATTCGTAAGTTTGGCGGAAGCATAGTACTTACTGCTGGCATGATGAGCACGTTTCCCGAGGTGGCGTGAGGTTGCAATCGCCGCTTCTTGGTGGGATGTTGTGCAGTGCCTTCGGTTCCATTGTCTTGGTTCAGTTCGCCCTCCTCGCGGTGCATGTCCCTGTACGGACACGCGCATGAACGCATGCCCACCGTCACTCGGCCGTGCACCACGCCGCTACACAACAATACATACATACCAGTGGCGGTACTTCCATAGAAGCCAAAGCCCAGCTTGCCTTACAAAATTCCAAATAATAATCTTTAAGCTTTAAATCTTAATTTAACAAAAGCAATTTGATATACCTATAAAGTAGAATATACCGACCCCACAATAAACAATTATAATTTAGACATTACAAATTAATGTGCAACGCTGTTAGGCTTCTATGGGAGTACCGCCACTGATACATACATACATAAACTCACGCCTGTATTCCCCGAAGGGGTAGGCAGAGGTGCATTACTGCACACACATTTCGACAGGTATGTATCTATCCCACGTAAGTGAGAGCCTATTGCCGTTTTTTGAGCACAATTCCAGACTCTGTGCTGTGCTGTGCTTAGAATTTCCTAATGGAAAAACCCAATAACACTTTGCCCGACCAGGGAATCGAACCCAGGACCTCTAGATCGCCTGGCACATACTTGTGCCGCGAGACCACGAGGCAGTCACACAACAATACCACACACTATATCTACATAACCACATAAACGTCCTACTGCTGAGCACGGGCCTCCTCTAAGACTGAGATGGGTAAGGTCTCAGTCCACTACGCTGGCCTAGTAAGGGTAGGCGGACTACAAACTTTAGAAATTCCTTGTATTTTCCTCGCAAAGTTTTCTTTCACCGCTAGGAGTGCTTGATAATTCATCATGAATATACACCTAATTTAAGAAATTCAGTGGTATGCTTAGGAATTGAAACCGAGAGAAATAGATTTTGTACACTGTAATTGCAAAAATGGATGACGTATTCCAACTGTGGAAACATCCTTAAAAATATACCTAAAAGTCAGTGGTGGTACTTTCATAGAAGCCTAAATCTGGGCTAGATTGCGTTTCAAAATGCGAAATAATATTTTTTAAGCTAAATCTTTATTTATCAAAAGCAATTTGAGAATATCCTGACCCCACAATAAACAATTATAAATTAGACATTACATATTAATGTGTAACGCTTTTGGGCTTTTATGGAAGTACCGCCACTGCTAAAAGTTATTCATAATATGGTTCAGTTATTCGCTCTATGGCATCAACATACGTACGGCCTAGCTACGAAGGTTGGCCATTCTACATATAAATAAATGAAATGCTATGACAAATGTACCTGGCATCTTCTAGTGTGAAGACGATGGCGATGGCGCGGCGGTTGATGCCCGAGCTGCAGGAGTTCTTGCACACGACCAGGTAGGCGTGGCCCACGGGCTCGCTCGTGCGCTTGTTGAACCGCACCACCACCGACAGCCACGAGTCCTCCCGCGCGGGGTCGCCGCAGTAGTACACGCCGTCCATGGTCACGTCCGTGCGCGCCGACCGCAGGACGTTGTACGCCACCTCTTTCGGCTTACCTGCCATCACGCGGGGTATTGTCATCTGGCGAGTCCATGAATGAAGTCGTGATGGCCTCGAGGTTTAAGCACGCGGTCGAGTATCTCTACGGTCGCTGGTTCTAACAGGCACACACCTCTGACTTTTCGAAGTTATGTGTGTATTCACAAAGAAATTATCACGTACTTTGACGGTGAAGGAAAACATCGTGATGAAACTTGCACACCTAAAAGTTCTTAGGAAATTCTTAGGTGTGTAGTCCGCCAACCCACACTAGGCCAGCGTGGTGGACTAAGGTCTAAACCCTCTCAGTTGTAGAGGAGGCCCGTGCCCAGCAGTGGGACGTATATGGGCTGATGATGAGTCCGTGAAGAGATCAAAAACGCAATACTTGGATCTACATCTACCACATCTGCTGTTTCATCAATCTCCTACCAGATTCACCTCTTGTTAGACTGAATCGTCACTCACCAATCATGTTAGGCGCCTGGCTGTGTTGTACGCAAGTCACAACTCTCTTCTGAGCCTGCGCTTCGTCCGAGAACACTGTAGTGGCGCGCACATACATCGGCCCGGGGAACCGCGTGTGATCCCAATTCAACTCGAGGGCGACGGGCGTGTTGTCAATCACATAAATGCGGTTCAATAGGTGCGAGTACTGTCAACAAACACTAACGGCGATCCAACATCATGCCATAACATGAAAAGTACCACATTATTTTGGATGGAAATAAACGAAATGGTGATTTAATTTGAACATGCCATATATGATATACATACCTATATAATTATGATATGGAGATATTCAGACCGTGATCGGAAACTAACGAAGATAATAACTGCGGTGATTACAAACACCGTGACATTTAAAAAAATCCCGACAAACAAGAAAAAATTTGACGTTTTCCTAACAAACACATAAGTACACTTTATACCTATGGTTCATCACGGTTTGAATATACCCAGTATATGCAATGCCTCGGCGAGGCAACGTCGCGTAGGGATGCCCAAAAAAGTGTATTGTATCGATATATCGCATCGTAACTGTATCGAACTTGGTTGTATCGATACGCGATATTATCGATTTCCTTTGTATCGATATATCGTATCGTAACCGTATCGCATGCCTTTCAATTAATATGTGATCGTCGCGTAATCCACACGGCTACATGGATTACCCACAAAGCGCGGCGGAGCGCCCGTGATGTGGACAGAATGGGAACATGAAGTTTTATTAAATTGTTATTGGATGCGGTCATGGTTCAATAAATGTCATGATTTCGAGATCACCTGTATATAAACCTTACTTATAAACATGCTTCGTCATTCTTCATCTAGATAAGTGATTCAATAGTGCATGACAAAGCATTTTTAACTTAAAAAAGAAAAAGTATAAGTGAGGCACACACGCGACAATATCTACGTTGATGACCTATCATGAATTCCTTACTCTATACGTATGCCTAATAAATTCACATAAAACTGGAAAAATAAATTGTTTTGCCACACCAACAACCAATTATGATAGACATATTTCTCGGATTGGGAAACGGCTCCTGTATGTCAATGCATACAGGCAATCCTGACCGCAAATAAAAGCAAGAATCACATTTTCCTGTTGATGAATCCAAATAAGCTACAGATTAATGTTACTTTTTAACAAAACCTAATGTATTAGGTGTACATGTATGTACATGTTTTTACATGCGCCCTGTCAACTTACCACGAATTTCTTAGTCCTGGTTTGTCCGCTGTGGATTTGCATTGAAAACTTCGATGGCTCAGACATTGGATATCTGTCGGGCGGGCCAATGGGTGACACCTGTATTGCAATTAAAGCCAACCTTATTACAGAGTAGAAATTTAAAGAGGCTTGTTCATGCAGGTTGATCACTTCGTCTTAACTGAGTAATGATTTTTCCTTGAGTAAGACTAATGGCCGAATACTGAAACGCTACTTAATCTGAGGACGACTTATAATTAAGTGGCTGTTATAAGTTAAGCGGTATACTGAAACATCATTTATCGGTTTTAAGATTGTGATTAACTAATGCCCACTTAAATTTCCATAAATGGCAACATTACAACAAAAAGTTCTTTTACATGACATTTTTAAGTATATACCGCTTAAATTATAACAGCCACTTAAATATAAGTCGCCCTCAGATTAAGTAGCGTTTCAGTATTCGGCCATTAATTTTTAAATTAATATAAAATTTGTCAATTAAAGGTTTTCCGCGAATATACGAGTATATGTACAAAGCAACATTCTACGGATGAAATCTCCAAATAAAAACGATAGAAAAGTTTTAAATGGCCTGATCACTGCGACTTATATCGTCGATTGCATACCTTTTATACAGGGCCTATTAAGATATCACGAGCAGCATATTAATATATAATCATGACTAAGGCCTGAAACCCTCTCAATGGTAGAGGAGGCCCGTGCCCAACAGTGGCACGCATGTGGGCTGATTATGATTTTAATATATCATGGATCCCTCATTGTGTAACGATTATGAATATTTGGGCATAATTGTATTTTATTTATTTTTTATCTATTTATAAACACTTTATTGTACACCATGGACATATTACACAAAACAAAATTAAGAAAAAGGAATACTTAGGACTAAGTGACAATAGGTATTGTATTGAGTAAGAATTGTCGTCAGTCCACAGTAATAATTGAAACATTCCATTCCATAATTAAAGTTATACTTCTTTAGGCGCGTTATGAAAAATGATGAGTGAAATTTCAAGATGCGCGCGCATTATTGTAACACCAAAGTAAGACGTATGCTAAATGTAAGTGTCAAATGGACCAGAAAGGTTTAAATATGTTTCGGATCGAATATTTTTCAAAAAAAGTTTATATGTTTTAGATTTTAAAAATGTAGAATAGTGACTAATAAAATGGGATTGATTGACATATTTATTAGTTGTCAAATCTTTATGAAATGTAATATGTTGCGTAAACTAAGAACTATGTATGTGACTGTTGGGCGTGTTTATAAGTTTTACTTCAGTCGTGTGGTATAACTTCTAATGCGTGTACATAAATACACACACACTTTTTTTATATATTTGTCAATTCCCCGAATAAATGAATAAATTTGAACTCACCGGGTGGAAGGGAGGCGGCTGTAGCGCGATTTGCACCTGTTGTGGAGGCAGCTCCTCATAATTGATATTTTGCAGTGCTAAGGATTCATTCAATCTGCAAACAAACTTATATGTACAGACCAGTGGGGGATATTTCTAATCCACACTATACAATTTTCAAACTGAAAGTAAATGTAATAACATGGAGTTACTTACAAAGGGTCTCCTTGAAACAGATCAAGCTCAAAGTACCCCGACATAGAGTCCCGGATGTCTTCCGTTTTGAAATCCATCTGTCAAAAATAACAATTTTAATATCAAAAGCAGTATAAAAATGTGTCATCATCATCATCAGCCCATATACGTCCCATTGCTGGGCACGGGCCTCCCCTATAACTGAAAGGGTTTAGACCTTAGTCCACCATGCTGGCCGAGTGCGGGTTGGCGGACTACACACCTAAGAAAATCCTAAGAAATTTTAGGTGTGCAGATTTCATCACGATGTTTTCCTTTACCGCCAAAGTGCGTGATAATTCTTTGTGAATACACACATAACTTCGAAAAGTCAGAGGTGTGTGCCTGGGGTTTGAACTCGTGACCGTCGAGATTCTCGACCGCGTGCCTTAACTTCGAGGCCATCACGACTTCTACATACCCAGCGGATTAAGTTAAAAAAATTGCATTTACCTTATTTCTATAATACAATCACAGCAATTCTGCTTTCTTTATCACCCCACTAAAAGTTTGGCGCAAAAATAGAAAGACTGGTTACAAATTCAAATGTAATATATTATTATTTTTTTATTATTTCTATTTATTGTTTAAAAATATAAAAATAAAATACTTATACCCGCAGGTGGCGGGGTCTACGACCCAAGCCACCGGTGGTTAGGGTCCAAGAGTTAGAAACTTTTTTTTGGACTTCACTGTGCTTACCATCAGGTACAGTGGAGTCAATTTGCCGTGCCAGAATAAAAAATAATAAAAAACCGCCTCACGATACGTGCTGTGTCCAATAACACTGTTTTTTAACAATATTTAAGGCCGGACTAAGCATTGGTGTATCACAATATTGTTTCGGGAGGGATCGAACCTGCGACCTCACGTTTCACAAGCAAGTGTCAACGGCATATTTATTTACTAGCTGACCCGGCGTACTTCGTTCCGCCTAACAGTCAATTCTTTAATTTTTTTGTTTTTTTTTTTATTATGATACCTACTTAATTTTATTTTATTTTTACTTATTACAATGTAAGTTATATTTTTATTGACAATATCTGGGCATGCGCGGGAGCTGCGCGCGGTACTGGACTGTACCTGGACATTGCAACATTACTTTATTTTCTAAAATAAAATATTTTTTCTAAAATAAACGTAGCCTATAAGTTACTCCTTATTACATCAGCTACCTGCCAATAAAAGTTCCGTCAAAATCGGTCTAGCCATTTCAGAGATTAGCCGGAACAGACAGACAGACAAAAATTGAAAAAAAAATTATTTTGGTGTATGTACCGTATTCATATACATGTAGTAAAAACCGTTATTTCAATATTACAAACAGACACTCCAATTTTATTATGTATGTATAGATTTAATATACTTTATTGTACACCACAAGAATAAATAACAAAAATGAAATAAATAACATTGAACAATAGCAACAAAACGCGATCTTATCGCTAGCTGCTATCTCTTACGGGCAACTTACGGTAGACATAGAGTATCATCATCTATAAAATCCCTTAAACGTGACCTATAAAAAAATAATTATGTCCTTTATCCACATTTCCCACAATTTTCATACGGTTTCATACAGTAAACACATTACCTTACATAACTGGCCACTGACAATGCGGAGAAATTTAGGTATTCTATTCTATATTTAAACAGTATAAAAAGAAATCTAAATTACTGTTCAGTACGTAAATGTGTTGCGAACTCGCTCGCTTGAGCGTCGGATCGAGTGAGACCTACGATCATACGATGTCGACGTCACAGTGTAGCTTCGCACTTCGCAGCCCTCAGACGGATGATGCAACACAAGGCGATATTATGTATATGTCGCAGGGATATGATAAAAACGGGGATTTGGTCAATTCCCTAAGGGATTGATTGATCAAATCACGAAGGAAATTAAAATAACAACACGATTTTATCTTTTCCCTAAACAAATCTCTAAATTGGTATAGTGAAATGACAAAAATAATTTTGATATGATATTTAGCTAAATAAACCAGGGAAACCAGATTATTATTATTATTATATTTTAAAGGTTAGGTTAGTTAAGGTTAATTTTGTCATTTCACTAAACCAATTCAGGGATTTGTTCAATTCACTAGATTTGTTTAGGGATAAGATAAAATCGTGTTGTTATTTTAACATCCTCCGTGATTTGATAATATATATATATATATATATGTAAACGAACAGACGGATGGATGATATGACTGGATGGCGTCTTCGTTACGAATCCATCTTCGATAGTGTGGGCGTCTTTGGGAATCAGAGCCAAATGATCGATCTTACATTTGTTACAATTCGTAATTAATTAGCAGAGAACAAACTTAACTTTTACGTGCAATTCGAATTAGATACTCAATAATGATTGAAAGCGATCCGTCGCAACTTCGCAAGTACGGTGCGCAGGGGCCGTCCCGTTTGAAGTTCGAACTCTCTTGCCAAGATGGCCGCCCCGCTGCCATAGACTCGACGTTCCGCCAGAGTGACGTCGACCATAGAGTCACTCTTCAATCTTACAAAAAGGTTTGTGTTGACGGCGCGCTGCCGCGCCTACATATACAGGTTGTTAGGTAAAAGACCGTACATACTGAAGGACACGTTAGTCAATGGCTTCAAGTAACCATTAAAAATATAATGCAAGAGTAATATAAATATACTGCACAGTAAACGATACGAAATTATTGTAGCACAAATGCAGAAAATATGGACACCCTACATACATCGAGACTTGAATAAAAAATAATAACTAGGTACCTACCTCTTAGTGTATGCAGCGTCCATAATGGTAGAATATGTAGTATTTATTTACACCGATTCACTTACATTTACTAAGTATTTACATTTACACTATTTACATAAAATTAAACGTATTTTAATAATTGTTCAAAATGATCGCCTCCTCGCGCAACGCAGAGTTCGGCGCGTTTTCGCATATTGTTTTTCACCCGGCACAACACAAACGTATCACTTCGAACCTTATCAAAGGCGGCTAATATTCTAGCCTTTAGTTCATTCCGTTTTGGAGTATTCTGTAGCGTACACAAGCCGTTTCACTTCACCCCACAAGTAAAATCTAACGGTGTAAGGTCAGGCGCCGGCCACGGCACGGGCCCACCGCGACCGATCCAGTTATTGCCGAAGTGACAATTTAAAAACTCGTACACTGTCATTAGCTCGGGCATATGCACGAACCATTTCCCAGTATTCTTCGTTTGAAAACGACATTGCACTTGACACAAAACACACTAACAGTTAAAAGAGGTTTCCGCAAATAATCAAATATTGCATCACGGGCGACTCGCGACCTTTGACTGGCGCCCGCGCGTGCCGCGTGCTCGGCCGGCGCGAGGCGACGCACGGGCATGTAAGGGCGAGTGCGGGGAGGGGTGCGGGAACAGAGCGCTGTTTGTAAACAGCTGATCGCCGATGACCGCACTTACGCAATACTTAGAATTTTTTTGGATAAATTATGTAAAAAATAAGGTACCAATTTTTTTACAAATTCGGGGTCAGAATTGAGTGCCTTATATTTGACTTCAGTATGTACGGTCTTTTACCTAACACATTGTATATAATTAAACTGCGTTTTTTAACAGTAAATATCGTTCAATATTAGGATTTCCACAGAACAGCTGAATAAGATTAGAAGGTAAATTAGACAGTATTTTGCATCGGGACGAGTGTCGCCACTTGTCTGTCACCAATTCATTCTACGTTAAACACACGACCAATGATAAAATTTTCAAACAGAAATGAAGGGCTACTATTCTTGATATTACACTCAACCCGAATTGCTGAGAAGCGGCCGTGTCAAACATATTATAGTCTAGTCGTAGGTTCGGCATCGGCACGCTCGGCATGCTAACATTTCCTTTTTAGTATCATTCAACTGTGAGATGTTCTATAAGGTTCACACAGTGAGATGACGTAGAGAGGGCGGCGGGCGGTCTGACGTACATGCGCCGTGAGACCACGAGTCTTATTTAATTGATTCCTCAAACTTTTTTAAAAAAAGTGGAAGCTATGATAGACATACATACACATACAAACATAAAGTCACGCCTGTATTCCCTGATGGGGTAGGCAGAGGTGCATATCTACACCCACATTTCGCCAGGTATGTATCAGTCCCACGTAATTGGGGGCGAGCTTATTGCCGTTTCTCGGGCACATTTCCAGACTCCGTGCTGCTATTGAGAATTTCTCAATGGAAAACCCCAATAACACTTTGCCCGACCCGGGAACCGATCCAAGGACCTCTAGATCGCACGGCACATACTATAACCGCACATCCTTCGTATGGGTTTTCCCTATTTCGATTACTCAGATGCAAGGCGGCGGAAATGATGATTTTAATTCAATTTTTAGTTGCGTGATAAACTTGATTAATAATGCTATTGTTCGGTCCATTTAAGTATTAAGGTCGCCTAAGTAAATTACGAAGAGCTTGCTTGTGTATTTTTAATGATGACGCGTGACAGGAATGTCACAATGAATGTCAACCTCAGCCCATATACATATGTACGTCCCACTGCTGGTTACGGGCTTCGCCTAAAACTGAGAGGAATTAGGCCTTAGTCCACCGGCCACCACGCTGGCCTAGTGCGGTTTGGAATGAAACAAAAAAAATATGGAACATTAAAATTTCAAAACCGTCATTATAAAATTAAAATGTTTTAAATTTTTATAAATCTAGAACAATACTTTATCGGCGTACGTTAATTATTCAAAGGATTACAATACTATCGGTGAAACGGAACCCGGTTTTTGTCGATACGAAAATATAATAACGCACTATGCATTGCATCATCATCAGCCCATATACGTCCCACTGCTGGGCACGGGCCGCCTCTACAACTGAGAGGGTTTAGGCCTTAGTCCACCACGCTGGCCTAGTGCGGGTTGGCGGACTACACACCTAAGAAATTCCTAAGAACTTTTTGGGTGTGCAGGTTTCATCACGATGTTTTCCTTCACGGTTAAAGTACGTGATAATTCATTGTAAATACACACATAACTTCGAAAAGTCAGAGGTGTGTGCCTGGGGTTTGAACCCGCGACCGTCGAGATTCTCGACCGCGTGCCCAAACCTCGAGGTCATCACGACTTATTGCATTGCATGGATCCTTTCAAGTCTCGCGTATTGAGTGTGCGTTTGCCCAGCAATGTATAAAAAAATTCATTCTACTTTGAAATAACAAATATACTTTTAATAACTACAGGATAATAACAAGATACATTGGCTGGATGATGATTTTTTTTATATTAAGAAGTCCCATTCTTTAAACAGCGGGTTATTACAGTACATGTCACCATTTCGTTAAATTTCAGCGAAACTCAATCGTGAAAGCAGTCTGCGTGAAACTAATTGAAGCGAGCGGCCGCGTCGTCGCACTTATGATTAGACATCATAGGTTTGGCACCTTCGTGCAGGCTCACCATGCCTTTCTAGTCTTATTCAACTGTTCTGTGATTCAGACCAAGCACTAATTAACAAGCTTTATCTTGAATGCGTGGTAGTCAGTCTACTAAGGCCTCCTCTCAGTTTTAAAAAGGGTGGATGATGAATATTGGCTGATGATGATTTTTTCACACGGGCACGACAAAGTGAAAGCGATGATTTAATTTCAGAAACGAAAGACTTTTATGACGTGTTGGACAATACCACAACTGATATTTAAAGATGAGTTAGAAGTTAGAACCGTATTTTGCGGTTTGTGACCTCAAGTATTAATCCAATATTATATACAATTAAGCCTCGATTTATTAGTTGGTAACCGATACTCAAATTATAAATGCGAATAATACTCTGTCTTTCGAGCTTTTATGCCTAATCCACCAGACAAATTTGTATGATTTACATGGAAGTAAGGAAAATTTTAGACTAAAAAACGAATATACCTATTTAAAAAAGCACCCGGTTGAAACTGGGCTCCATCGCAAGTAACACTTTAAACACAATACGTACACCCACACCTGTAAACTTGTCCGATATTTCTACGCCCTTACAATGCTAGCTAGCGTTCTAACTTCTAAAATCCCACAACAGAAGAAGTGAGCCCATTGAGATCATTACATTATCCTTACTGTATGTTGCCAATGGTAAATTAATATCGGTAAAACCTCAATAACTTAATGCCCGACTTGGGTATCAAATCTGAGACCATGATGACACTCGCCAGTCTCTGGCTCATGAGAACTTTCTCCTTTAAGAATTACTCCTACCCAGTGGCGGTACTTCCATAGAAGCCCAAAAGCCCAGTTTGCCCTTCAAAATTCCGGTGAAAAATTTTTAAGCTTTAAATCTTTATTTAACAAAAGCAATTTGACATATAAATGAGAATATCCTGACCCCACAACAAACAATTATAAACTAGACATTACATACTAACGTGTAACGCTTTTGGGCTTCTATGGAAGTACAGCCACTGCTCCTACCATATCAATCGGGAGCTACATATAAGGTAAAAAAAACATGGAAAATAGCACATAAATGTGGATTACATCAATATTATTATACTCGTAAAAAAAATATACAAAGAAATTACGTCGATTTAAAAACAAATTCTTGTTCACACTTAGGTTAAAGAGACTTAAGCGAAGTGGGATATCAAAAATTAGTCACAATCGAGATTCATTTGTTATTTAATAGTATTTTCGCCGTCAAACCTGACTATACTCGTATAATATGTAGCAGAAATGCTCATTTACATCTTTGCCTCCTACATCTCGCCAGTAAATGATACGGAAGATACAGTTCACTTGATATTAAATAACTATTGACTGATTGGAAAAAATGGCAATAGGTTTGCCCCTGTTACATCATCATCATCATCATCATCATCAGCCCAAATATGTCCCACTGCTGGGCTCGAGCCTTCTCTACAACTAAGAGGGTTTAGACCTTAGTCCACCACGCTAGCCTAGTGCGGGTTGGCAGACTACACATTTAGGAAATTCCTCAGAACTTTTAGGTGTGTAGGTTTCATCACGATGTTTTCCTTCACCGTTAAAGTACGTGGTAATTCTTTGTGAATACACGCATAACTCCGAAAAGTCATAGGTGTGTACCTGGGGTTTGAACGCATGCCTAATCTTCGAGGCCATCACGAATATATTTGTAAGTTTTTATAAGTGATAAGTAAAAAATATATTTCAGGAAAATTACAGGGTTACACATACAGGGTGGCACCAGACGTTTTCTTGAAAACAAATAATCAGACAATGTCAATGACGTGTGATAACAATTAACAAAGTGTCTGATAAAAGCAACCACACCCACGATCCGAACGAATTGGGTGAGTCTCCTTATCAATACTTCTAATTAAAATTGTGAAAACATCCTCTGTTGTGACGTGATTATCGCTGAACTGTTGCTACTCCGTTTAATTAAGGTTAAAAATCGTAGGGTTTATTTTTATCAATGCAGGGTCAGACAAAACTTTCCATTATCGTTGTGGGCTATCGGTACGGTTGCAATTAGTGTTGGTATATCTGCCAAATAACAATGATAAAAAAACATCCGTATGCATTTGGATACAAGAATGTTAGATTTACAAAAAAATTAAACAGCCCCGTGGCGCAGTTGGCTAGATACCGCACCGAGACAAATGTTTGTGTGATCTACAAATATTTGTTTCAGGTCTGGGGATTTGTGAGAGCGAAAAAGTCTCTCGTGGTTCCTCATACCCATAACACAGGACTTGTAACCTAGTGTGGAGTCAGAACTATGTATGTCATTGTTGGGTGTATTTATTTATTAAAGCAGTGATGGCCTCGAGGTTTAGGCGCGCAGTCGAGAATCTCGACGGTCGCGGGTTCAAACCCCAGGCACACACCTCTGACTTTTCGGAGTTATGTGTGTATTCACAATGAATTATCACTTGCTTTAACGGTGAAGGAAAACATCGTGATGAAACCGGCACACCTAAAAAAAAGTTCTTAGGAATTTCTTAGGTGTGTAGTCTGCCAACCCGCACTAGGCCAGCGTGGTGGACTAAGGCCTAAACCTTCTCAGTTGTAGGGGAGGCCCGTGCCCAGCAGTGGGACGTATATGGGCTGATGATGATGATTTAATTACCATAATACTCGTATCCCCCGTATGCAGTATAGGTGCATTTCTACACCTACGTAGTTAACTTTAAAGGTTTTTCAGGGAAGTTTGTACTGCTGCTGAGAATTTCATAATGGAAAAAATATTATGCAAGTGGAGGGACCACTTGATCGCTTGAAACCCACTTATATCGCAGAAACAAGGCGACAGTCATTAGTTTGTGTACCTGTTTTAATCCCTATAACTTTTACTGTATCCCATCAGCTATACGGAAGCCTCTTTAAGACAAATTTTCTAGTTGAGAAATATTTGCTATTAGGTATCGTTTGAATAGTTAATGTCCCTATCCCACCACACACCCGCCACTGTAACTCCTGTGTTCCAGGATCGACAGCGGCATGCACAGTATTGGCGCCGAGCAGTGAAGCTCAGCGAATCTAAGAGAACCTAAATTTGTCATAATCCCGCAACGAAGTTTATCAGAAAGACAAATAACGAGGAGTTGGAAACCAAAGAATTGTCCACTTTCGTTTGAATACTTAATGTTCGATTGTCAATGTTAGACGAAATTGGTTTAAAACAGCATTTATTTTTAGTAGGTATATTTATAAATAATTTCAGTATATCCCGAAGTTTCAACGATTTATGTAAAAAAAATACAAACTAAAAACTAACTCTATGTTTATATTAATAAAATTAGTAAGATAGATAAGTGTCATACAGCTTTTGACCTTGACATCTAAAAACAATTCAGACATAACATTAAAAAATTGCATATTTACGGGCACGGTTTTCCTGTACTTTGGACCCTAGCTGACCACGATAACGTGGGAAGTACAAAGTACAAGAACAAAGTATGTGTAAGTAAGACTGAAAAGTGTTATTTGTTTTTTCCATTAGGAAATTCTCAGCAGCAGCACGAAGCCCGGAATTATGCCCGAAAACCGGTAAAAGACTCGCCCCTATTATGTGGGACGGGAACATTGGTAGAATTTGGATGCAGAAATACACCTCTGGGCTTTCCTTCGGCCAATACAGGCGTGGGTACAAAATGTAAGGGAGCATTAGAATCCCACCACGGGATCCCTTTTTTTCCGCGGGGGGGGGGGGGACCCTTTACGGACCTTCCCGCCCCCGGGGGGGCGAGGGTGTGTCGGACTCACCGGCGCCCTCCGACCCAGCATGGATGTTGTTTAAAATTGTTATTTACGCAGATATCTAAACTTTAACTCAAATTATGTTACAAATCACTTGCTATTTTTGGCACATAACTACAAAAATATACAGCAGATATAACCTCATTTGGGCGTTGTATAGGATTTTCTAACTTATCATTTTATTAAATATTTTACATTAAATCTAGCTTGAAATTATGTTTCTTTTAATTGACATTATGATCAAACTTTAAAGAGAAATTAATTGTTACTACGGCAAAATATTTTACTATAGAAAGTCAAACCTCATCAAGAAGTTACGGCAAAAATCAAAATGTTTGGCCAAAATATAATGCCTACTTATCACGAAATGTGTTCCAAAGTCTTTGTAATAAGTAAAGAGCCTTAATGCCGCATTTCCATGACACTAAATGAAGATGGTCAAGATGGCCAATGAACTGCTACAGTATTTGAAGATTTATAATTTATGGAAATACTAGATTGTTGTGGTTTTCCGTTTTAATTTCCTAGTATCCCTTTACGATTCCTTGATTTCACATGGCAGGCAGGCAGATTATTTAAATTAAAATGCATATATTGGCGACACAGATTAATTATACAACTATCCGGTGCCTCAATGTCTCATTTTTATCAGCAATGTGTAACAGGTAGTAAGCACCTACCAATTTATCTACATTTATCCTTGAATTATAAAACTGCAACTATGTATAGTGTATACCTATAATAATAAAATGTAATCAAAGAATATAATAAATGAGGAATGTTATTAAAAGTTGAAAAGGAATTAATAGATTAATTATTATAAGATTTTTTTTAAGACATTATAATTAAAAGATTATTATAATATAATATTATTATATAATTATAAGATTAGAAAGATTAAAGAATATTTTAAAAGATTTAATAGATTATTATTATTAACATGAAGTCTATCTAGACAGAAATACTGCACACTATCAATTGGGCTTTGAAATGAATAAACATTACTAAATTGCTTACAAAAATAGCTGACAGCTCATATGCATCTATCAAGGACAAATTGGCCTCCTCTAATAAGATGAAATGATCCTAAGTCCAACAAACATATACAAGCCTTGTCTTGGGAGAATAAAAAAAATGGAAAGTATTTTTGTTCTCGCACAGAACTAAAGCAAATGTTTGTGCATCACACTAACATATAAGATACACTTACCGCCTAACTTATAAATATTAGTTAATTTAACAACTACTTAAATATGCTGTCTTTTTTCTCAAATGTCAATCAGTAGATCAGGGTAAATCAATAAAACAAGCCAAAAAAAAGCAGTGATGGCCTCGAGAATTTCGGCGGTCGCAGTTTCAAACCCCAGGCACATACCTCTTACTTTTCGAAGTTATGTGTGACTTTAACGGTGAAGGAAAACATCGTGATAAAACCTGCACACCTAAAAGCTCTTAGGAATTTCTTAGGTGTGTAGTCCGCCAACCCACACTAGGCCAGCGTGGTGGACTAAGGCCTAAACCCTCTCAGTTGTAGAGGAGGCCCATGCCCAGCAATGGGACGTATTTGGGCTGATGACAATGACGAAACCATGTTTAAGTAGCAGTTGAACTAACTTATGTTTATGAGTAAGATGGATTGTGTATAAGTTCAGCAATAACCCAAGTATGTCTCACTGCTGGGCACGGGCCTCCTCTACAAATGAGAGGTGTTTGGGCCTTAGTTCACTGTCTAGTTTAACAAAAAGAAGATTACTTCTTTAATAACAACTTTTGATCTCTATTGATTTTGGAACCCAGTCCTATACCTTTATGCGGTTATCATACCAAAGTTGTTCCTAAAACAAGTTTGTATGAACAACAACCTAAGGTGAATCACCGTCTACCAATTCATGGTTCTGTATCAGAATTTTAAAGCTTGCATCGGTGACTTTTATTTTTAAACAATATTATTACTAGTTCCACCCTAATCAATTTAAGGATTTTCTATAGAATTTTGATTTAAAGTGTTTCCTTGTTAATACTGCTAAGTAGCTTGTTATAAAAGTGTTTTAAAAAGTTTGTAACCCACTACTTGAATAGATGACTATAAAAATGATCAAATGATAAAGTAAAAAAAGGCATAATGTATTAACATGAATGTCATAAAAATGTGCAGTTACTGGGTAATACAAACTTCCGTTTCTTTATAATTAGCTACACTGGTTTCTGTTTCAAACGACACATAGTCCAGTATACTTTCGTCTGACTTCTATGTTATGCCATTTCTGGAGACATCATCATGAGATTTTTTATAGAAAAACTCAATAACACTTTCAAATGTAGAAAGGAAACTTTAGTTAAGTTTATATTAATTTGAATCATAAATCTCCTTGAGTGGTATTTCTTAAATATCATTGCAGAAACAGTGGTGTTATTCAAAGTCAAGTAAATATATGAGACAAAATGAATAGTGCGCTATTAAACTTAATGAAAAGCCATAAAGACTTAAATAAGTTATTTTTTTGAATTTATTTCTCTTAAATTGGAGCGGTAAGGTGGGAGTGCTAAAGGGGGTATAGCATAACATAACTTATATTCGTATCATTAATCAGGAATATACAGGAATATATATATAATATACTTTTTCATTCTACTACAACTTATTGTTAAATTTGAAACTTGTATCATAAATGCACCTGCCAATATTTTTTTCATTACTAATACACATTTTGCATTCTATTTCACTTATAAATAAAAACAATGTTATTACCGGATCACATAAATAAATTTAAAGTTTTAATTTATACATCTAATTCGATGTTTGAATCGTTGAATTTCGTTTTAATTCTGAATTTCGTTACTAACAGCAGAGGTCCCAAACAGATAATGAAAATATCTGACAATGTATCCATATGATTCATCAGGTTATTTTTTCGATATTAATATTGGAAAATTAATTCACTATATAAAAGTTTTTATGGCCAGACAAATGAAACTCAAATTCAGTTTCATTCGGAATACACAAATACAAACAAATTAACAAGTTTAACGCATATAAATACCGGTTGGTAAGGCAAGACAAAATCATTTATTATATACTATTCATAATATATCTTTCATAATCTGTAATAAAAATTGCGTTAATGCTATATAAAACGTGAAAAATTACGTAGCTACTCAAAAAGTTTTAATGAAAACGCCAAGTAAAGTTTGCATGGCTTTACGTAGTACTTATAAAACTAAAACATTTAAAGAAACTTACCTTTAAATGAATTACAGCTACAACTTTACTATCACTTAAATCGGTTTAACTGCAGAAAGTGCTTGATTTATTGCAAGGTTCAGTTAACTAACTACATCAAGAAAAAAAAAACTACATAAACATTTCAAACTTCTGTCATACGATGCTAGTTCGATGGCCGAGACTCACAGTGACTGATGCTGAACGGCGAAATTCGCAGAACGGGTGGTGGCAGGAGGTGTAGGTTTCAAGACTAGGGATCAGGGTTGTCATAAAATAAAAATGGATTGCCGTGTTTTGGATGTCGAATTGCCGTGTTTTGTAGAAAAAAATGAGAAATTGCCGTGTTTCAAATTATTTTTTTCAAAATGCATTAAATTCTTATCATCTGATTGCCGTGTTTTATGACACGGCAATGAATGATCTGCCGTGTAGGTACTGTTTTTTTTTTCCAACTGACCCCAATTACCGTATAACACGGCAATTGCCGTGTTAATGGCATCCCTGCTAGGGATAGAGCTGTCTCATAACTTTCGCAAAAAGGATAGCACTCTACAAAAAAATGAGATAGACAAAGCAATGAGTTTGCCAGCCTGATTGAATTTGAATTGATGTCTACCATTTTAGTAGTTTATGTAACATGTAAAGGTCTTTTAAGTGTTCATGATGTAATTTTACGAGTATGCTTAATACGTAAGACTACAAAACTGTTTTTATGTTTTTTTTTAGATTTAAAAGTATAAAATTAAAATTCATGATTTATTTGGTTTGCCCTATTATATTTAACAAAAATATGAAGGAGGTGTATTTTATGAATTAACAACTACTAGCGCTTTAACTGTGTATAAATTAAAAGGAATGACAATCATTTTTTTTTGCTGAGATTTATGTTTAATTTCTTATAATACTTACTTATATCCATTATTCAGTGCAGTTACCCGTGATGGCCTCGAAGCTTTGGCGCGCCGTCGAATCAAAGCTCGGCGGCTGTGGGTTCAAACCACAGGCTCACTTCAGCTCTGATTTTTGAATGCGTGAATTATTACGAATTTTAACGGTGATGAAATCTTCGTGAGGGAACACGCACACCTAAAAACTCTTGGGTATCAGTTCCGCTAATGCAATATTTAAATTGTATTCTTTCGCGTGTTGAGTCGAATCAAATTATATTTCAATTTATGATAAGAATAGTAAAGTTGTTCCAAAATAGCGAGCAAAATAATATAATATTGTTTGAATTAATGTAATATTGATTTACTTTATAAAATTTTACAACACATTTTTTTTAAATCCTTCTGGTGTTTTTATATTAATATTATATTCATCTAAACAACTCCCCTCTCAATGCAGGTCAATGCTCAATCTCAATTTGGTTTTGGGTGATGGGTCCATTAAGTAAAACGACAATAAGTACGTTTATTTGACACTCCTCTGTACGTGTGGTATTCTTAAGAGTAAAAAAACGTTAATTCGCGGACGAAAGTTAGTTTTAAATTACGTAATTTAAATATTATTTTCGCTTTGATATTGCGTATTTATTTTTACGCCGGAATCAATGAGGCTACGCCATCAAATCGAATCTTAAGATAAATAAGAAGGAAGCAAGACAAATATCCCGTAAAAATATAAATAATGTAAAATGGCTGAATGAAACAGTGCCAATACTTAAGTGCCTGTAAAGAACATAATGTCAATATATTTTTTTTTATCATAAAAGTTACAATATAATTTATCTAAAATAATTGTAGGTACCTACGGAACTTTGTGTTGAATTTTTCCATCTGATCCATATACTAATTAATTAATTCGTATTTTGAGCATGTTCCTTTTTAACATTTTTTTTATAGTTAAGACAATGGTATAGTGCACTAAATTATGTCTTTTTTTAATGTAACAGATAGGTAAATATTTTTTTATCGTCCCAAATAAAATGAAGACAAAATAATTAATCAGTGTTGCCATGTAAGAAATTCCTAAAGAATGAGAAAAAATACATGAAACTCCGCTTCACTTGTGTTTTTTTTCTAATTTTACTGTCATTAGGCCGATAAATTGATGCATATTTTGTATGCAACAGTTATTTTGACTTAATATAGTGCTCTATTATGTACCAGTTTAACGCGGGGAATGCTTTAAGTGCGTCTATTAACTAAAATCAATAACAATCACTGAGCAACAAAGGTACGCTTATGTTTGCTTTTGCTTGGAGATATAACCTGTGTTCTGTGCTGGCGTCCGGTTGGCGTCCGTCACAATTAACGCAATAATGTTGAACAAAAGTTGTGTTGCCGAGTTGTGCGTGTAAATATGTGTTGCGGTGCGTCGGCTATGTGCAGTAACAACGGTGATTTTTGTTTTTAGTTACCAAAATGAATTATGAATCCGAAAGAGCCATGAATCAGAAGAGGTTGCGAATGGACGCGGAGCCGGGTCACGGTGTCGTGCAAGGGAACGGTTTGCCGCTAAATTACATCGGTAAGTTGCATTTGTGTATATGAAAACGCGGGAAAGTTGTGAACTACGTAGATGTTTACTATGTTTTATTGTTGTAGATAATGGCCACCAAATACCATACCAACCGTATGCGGGGGCTTACAACACTCACTATCCGCCGCCGGATGCATTTGCGGCGTACGGGCCTCCGCCTCCGGGGGGTTACGCCCCGCAGAACCTGTCATACGCGCCTCCCGCGCATCAGAATTACCCCCATCATCAGAGTTTCCCGCCACAACAACCACCCCAGGCACAGTTGCATATGCAAACTCACATGGGTAAGTACTAAATATATAAACTGTTGTTTTTTCCCTATGTTTACAAACAAACTCCATTTTTTTCTGTTTATGTAATAAGTGTTTTTTCTTGAAACTCCATAAGGTTGAGTATTGCCTGGCATGAATAAGAAAAACATTTATGTTGGTGTACATATTTTTAAAAGTTTCAAAACAGTTTTTTTATAATGATGATATTCTTATTATGTAAAATTTATTGTTTATAAAGAACATGACAGCTTTTACTTCCTCATTAAAAATGTAAAGATTAAAATAAAAAGTTAGTTGCTAGCCTTTGTTAATGTTAAATTTGTTTTTTTCTTGTATGTTGCATACTTTTTGGTCAGTTTTTTTTTTATAATAATGATATTAGCAACTAATGGGATATTTTTTGTGTTTTCATAAATTAACTTCTGTTTTTAAATGCATAAATGTAATATTTACTTTAAGTTATATAAGCTGGTTAACATATGCATAGGAAAAGTTGTATGTTAAGGCTTGGCACTCCTATTCTATTTTACACCTGTTGCGTTTAATGCCGTCATCGAAACCGACGTGCATGCATGAAGAGGATAATGTCAGTGGAGGAAGCGAAACAGGTGTGTTTGGACCGTGTCATTTGGCGCTCTATAGTCTCTGCCTACCCTAACGGGAGACAGGCGTGAGTTTATGTATGTATGCGTTTAATGCATTCACAAAGACAATGAAATTTCAACACTGTAGAGTACCTACTACTACCTTCGTAGCAATTACCATTAACATAGCATGTAAAAATTAATGTATAAAAAAGCGATATTCGATGAAATTTATGCATAGATTTAAATGGCTTTAATATCAGTTACTTATCTGTGCATCCTTTTTCTACAATTCGAGAATTGTACTTACCACTATATTTGAAAGCTATCAACCTTTTTTCATTGAAAATTGTTTTAATTTAATTTGTGCGATTTACCCGTGCTAGAGTTGATTATTGAGTCGGGGAAAGTGCATTTGGGTTTTCAATTCCGAAATTTTCAGTATAAGCACAGTGTCAGTATATGTGTCAAAAAAACGGCAACTAGCTTGCCTCATATGTTAGCATTTAAACACAGCTAGCAGTAAAATTCTAATAAATTTAATTCCACACTTAACTTGACTATACAACCATACATAACCTAACGCCTGCTTTCCCCGAAGGGGTAGGCACAGATGCATTTCTTCAACCGCATTTCACCAGATATTTATCTGTCCAAAATTATAGGGGGTGAACCAATGGCCGTTTTTTGGGCATATTTCCAGACTCCTTGCTGCTACTGGGAATTTCCTAATGGAAAAACCCATCAATGCTTTGACTCGGGAATCGAACCTGGGAACTCTAGATCACACGGCACATGACTTAACCGGCGAGACCTCGAGCCACTAACCTCGGTTTGAAACTTAATTGTAGATCATAGTTCAGATATCCAGCAAAGTTTATGTCGGTTATAGACTGCTTGGCGCCAAACGTGTAACATAATCTGTCGTTATTTAATACAATTATGTATGAAGAGAAAATAATTTAACTCAACCTGTTTGAACTTTCATACTAAGTTTTTCTCTCTTTAAAAGGAACGGCAAATTGAGTGCACGATTATAAATAAAACCACATAACCACAGGTTGATCTTAAAACGCGCCATATTTCCGTGATTTGTCGTGTTTTACACCTTAGGCAAGTAGGTCCCTTTTATATTGGAATGGTATTGGGGATGAATAGGCCGACTCGACCAGGGTGACACTGTGTCATGGTTATCAGTCCATATACGTCCCACTGCTGGGCACGGACCTCCTCTACAGCAGAGAGAGGTTAGGCCTTAGTCCACCACGCTAGCCTAGTGCTCGTTAGCGAACTAAACGTAATAAATTCCAAATAAGATCATTTTTCTCCTTCCTCATTCCTTCAATCCTCACGGTGTTTTCCTTCACCATTAAAGTATGTGATAATTCTTTGTGAACTTAAAAAACCTAGTCGTGATGGCTTCAAGGTTTAGGCACGCGGTCGAAAATCTCTACGGTCGCGGGTTCAAACCCCAGGCACACACCTCTGACTTTGCGAAGTTATGTGTGTATTCACAAAGAATTATCACGTACTTTAACGGTGAAGGAAAACATCGTGATGAAACCTGCACACCTAAAAGTTCTTAGGATTTTTTTAGGTGTGTAGTCCGCCAACCCGCACTAGGCCAGCGTGGTGAACTAAGGCCTAAACCCTCAATGGTAGAGGAGGCTCGTGCCCAGCAGTGGGACGTATAGGGGCTGATGATGATGATGATGATGATAAAAACCCTTTATCTCTTGATTCGTTTTGTTAGTGTGATTTCTGGAAGTCCAATCAGTTGGTGCTATTTGCCACCCAAGTGAATAGGCCAGGACGGCATATTCAGGTCGTCTACTGAGCAAATGTTTATTTTCCCCCCAGAACTGTGTGGATAATTCTACTCTTACTGGGTATCAATGCGGTGCTTGTATTAAAAGAATAAACGTTAGTTTTTTTTTTCTATGTGAAAGGAGGCAAAGCTAGTGAGCCACCTGATGTTAAGTGGTCAACACCGCCCATGAACACCCACAATACCAGAGTTGTAAATATCCTACCAACAAATGATAGGATTTATGGACGAAGGTTGTAGAATTCGTTTTTCCGTCACTGTATTAGGATTTCGTACCCCTTCAAGGTCCCATCTGTTCTTTTACTGTATCAGACGGCTAAGGAAATGTTGCATTGTGATTTTTCGTATCGTCCCAAATCTGATTGGTTTTTGAAATGTTATTAACTACAAGATGGGTTTGTTACAGAAAATCTTAACTCGATAAAAAAAAACACCAGATGTAAAAAGACAGTAAACAGATCGTAAACGAAAAAAGGTATCAATTACGTTGATCATGAATACATTGACGTTAAAAAAAAAAAGAAGTTTGACCGCCAAAACTATTACCTGTCTCAGTTCACGATCACGGTCTCTTTACACCTTGTATACGGACAGACCAAAATGACAACAGACTGTTACTTCCATACTTACTTCCATAGAACCTCAAAAGCCCAGTTTGCCTTACAAATTCCCGAAAATTAATATTTAAGCTTTAAATCTTTATTTAACAAAAGTAATTTGCCATTAATGAGAATATAGTATACCCCACAAAAAACAATTTTAAACTAGACATTACAAAATTAACGTCTAACGTTTTTGGGCTTCTATGGAAGTACCGTTTCTGCCAACACTATGTGACAGTAGGCACGATCTTGTCCAAATAAAGCCTTAAGTGACGAGAGACACCCATTTATCATAATCATACAATATGGCTAAGACTTATGAATTCAATCTATTTTACAAGACCAGCTTTTTCGACTTGAAGCCTCGTCCCCCACATTTGGAGTCGAGATCAGTGTTCCGTAGTATATGAGTGGGTAGAGTGTGCCAAACGACTTGAAAGGAAACTCAGATAAATAGTATGACGTCATACTACGCGTCACAGCGACGTCATCGATCATACGATATGTTGTTGTGTGGTGCGAGTTTACCCGACTTACTTGAAAATAATATTGATTCTCAACATAATTTCCGTTTTCATATTTTAAATTACAGTAGTACTTCTGTATGTCAAAAATTAAGGCTATAAAAATCTAGTTATAGAGTTTGGACTTATTGAGTATTTGTACTTAGGCGAACTTTGATTCGATATAAAAAGGTGGACATACGCTGAGATATTGCTATGTTCTAGATACAGAGGTCCAATTTAATTTTTAGAGTTATGGAGGGAAAAGATAATGGCTTGGGACATGGGACTTACTTATTATTTCTACTACTACAGGGTTGATATTTCGAGTAATGGAGGTTTTGGTGTTTGAAAGGAAAGAAAAAAAAAACATTATTTCTAGATTTAGGCGTTTTTAACTTATCGAGGTTCGATCAAGTACTTCTGGATACGGGCATACTCTGAAGTCGATGCAGCTAATCAGTCGATTACGTAGGTCTGTTATATACTTGTTGTTGGACTTGAAATTCTTAAGAAATTCCTTGTATTCTTTCCTTAACCGACAAAATTCTTCCTAATTCAATGTAAACACTAAAAAAAGATAGCCAGAAATATGTCCCGAGGTTTGAAACATGCAATTGCTAATACTATACTTGAAAGAGTTTATCTATGCGTGCATATCTATTAAAGAGGTGGATATCAATAAGTCCCACTTCTGGACTCAAACCTCGCGGATAAATCCTTCTCCAAAATCTCGTATAACTCATTTATACAGCTGTATCTCATGAGAAAGATCCTCTTATTTCCTAAAGGAATTAGTAACCAATGCTCCCCCGATGAATGAAATCGAAACCAAGACCTCTTATCATCAGCGGCGGTACTTCCGTAAAAGCCCAAAAGCTTTACACGTTAATTTGTAATGTCTAGTTTATTATTGTTCATTGTGGAGTCAGGATATTCTCTTCTATATGTTAAATTGCATTTGTAAAATAAAGATTTAAAGTTAAAAGATTATTATTTGGAATATTGTAAGGCGGGCTGGGGTTTTGGGCTTCTATGGAAGTACCGCCACTGCTTATCATACGCGCCAATTTATATCGCGGAACCAACGAGACTGTAGAATACTTTCATCACTTTGTTTTGATTGTATAAGTGTCATCATCATTATCAGCCCATATGTGTACGTGCTTCCTCTACAACTGAAAGTGTGTATTCACTATGAATTTTATCACTTACTTTAATGGTGAAGGAAAACATCGTGAGGAAACCTGCACACCTACAAGTTCTTAGCAATTTCTTAGGTGTGTAGTCCGCCAACCCGCCGAGGCCAGCGTGGTGGTCTAAGGCCTAAACCCTCTCATTTGTAGATTGTTCAAATGTTAATATATAAATTAGAAAAACACAATATGAAGTCTACCATATGTTAAACTACGACAGTGTTTAAAGAATTCGTACAAGTCATATAAATTAAATAATGTTCATTTTATTGCGATATTATGTTTCGTTAAAACTAATTACATCAGAAGTGCGGGTGGGTGACGTCATATCTTACTTAAACATAACGCGGTTATAGGCCTCTTAACAAAACTAAGTTGATTCAACTTTTATGTTATTCAGTGGTTTTTAAAGTTGTATTTATTTAATTAGTCTGTGCCATATATCCTTGAGGCCCTTGCTATAATTCAACGCTGAGGTAATCGTTGAATGTTTATCGATTACAAATAATGTTTATTTTCATCATCATCATTAGCCCATATATGTCCCATTGCTGGGCACGGGCCTTCTCTACAACTGAGAAGGTTTAGGCCAAAGTCCACCACGCTGGCCTAGTGTGGGTTGGCGGACTACACCTAAGAATTTCCAATGAACTTTAAGTTGTGCAGGTTTCCTTACGATGTTTTCCTTCACCTTTAATGTAACTAATAATTCGTTGTGAATACACACATAACTTCGAAAAGTCAGAGGTATGTGCTTGTAGATTGGACCCACGTCTGCAGCGATTTTGCCTCGACTGCGCTTCAAACCCTCAGTCAGGCCCGCCTTAAGCGGGCGTGCAACTGCAAAGCGTGCACCGCACGCGAGCGGCACGTCTAGGGTGGCGGCAAATCGAGCGAATCATAATGTAATTCAAGTCATTGACATGATACTCACCCCACCTTAAGTATAACAAATGTATGTTTGGATACAACAATGTTGTAGGTAACCTCCTGTTTTTTTAGTTGTAAGGTGTAGGACGTTATAATCGGGTTTGCACGCGGGTGTAGAAGAAGCTACCGGGGGGCCTGACCTCAGTCATCATGACTTATTAAATAAAAATAAATTAATACACCGGTATTCATCGAGTGAAGTTTTTCCATCGTCAGGTTACGGCGACGTGGGCGTGCACAAGCCGGCGTGGCCTCCTCAGCCACACCTGCTGCCGCCGCTCGACGCACAGAAACCGCTCGACGTGAAACAGCTCAAGCCGGAGATCAAACTGGAGCCCACGGACTCACAGAAGAGGCCGCACCCGGAGAACGAAATGATGGTACGTCATTGTCTATGGAATTGTAAGATGTACAAGATGTTAAATAAATAAGATCGTAGTTTGTGGTACTCAATAGTCCCGTCTGTCCCGCGACTGCTATTGAAGATGGGACATTATCATCATCATCATCAGCCCATATACGTCCCACTTCTGGGCACGGGCCTCCTCCACAAATGAGAGGGTTTAGGCCATAGTCCACCAAGCTGGCCTAGTGGGGTTAGAACCCGCGACCGTCGGGATTCTCGACCGCGTGCCTAAACCTCGAGGTCATCACGACTTCTTTCGGGAGAATATGATGGGATCGATTCTCTAGAGTGGACGAAGTTGCAGAATTCATCTGTGACATGTCAATATCAGCACGGATTTGGGAAATGTTCCCGAAAAACATTAACAAACGCGTGTCCTATTCTTTTTGAACTTGTATTGAAACAGCCGGCAAACTTGGGTGTGTAGGAAAAATTGAGTAGCCCTCCAAGGATGTGGGCCTAAGTGTATACTTCTTCTTCCGTTGTCGATAACAATGTGGGTGTTTTTTTTCCAGGGAGGTGACCTAGACCAGCCCAAGATAAAAATAAAAACGGACATATTCAAACCGGACGACTTGGCGCACAGGCCCGCTATCGACAAACCAGTCGGTCAGTATCGCGTATTTTATTCCCGGAAATTAGCATTATTTCCCAATATTAGCATATCATTAGACGCAGTAGCGTTACTTTCATAGAAGTCCAAAAGCTCAGCTTGCCTTACTATATGTCAAATAATAATCTTTAAGCTTTAAATCTTTATTTAGTAATTTTACATATAAATGAGAATATCCTGATCACACAATAAATATTTATAAACTAGACATTACACAACTAACGTGTAACGCTTTTGGGCTTCTATGGAAGTAACATCTATGGTTAGACAGTATTCGAACCGACTTGCATTTTTTATCAAGTGTCAGTGCGGTCATATACTCGAATTTTATTTTATTTTCTTAGGGAAACATACAGTCACATACATATCTAGCTATTCATCATCATCATCATCATCATCTGCCCAAATACGTCCCACTGCTGGGTACGGGCCTCCTCTACAACTGAGAGGGTTTAGGCCTTAGTCCACCACGCTCTCCTAGTGCGGGTTGGCGGACTACACACCTAAGAAATTCCTAAGAACTTTTAGGTGTGCAGGTTTTATCACGATGTTTTCCTTCACCGTTTAATTCATTGTGAATACACACATAACTTCGAAAAGTCGGAGGTGTGTGCCTGGGGTTTGAACCTGCGACCGCCGAAATTCTCGACCGCGCGCCTAAACCTCGAGGCCATCACTGCTTATCTAGCTATTATAATACATTAATAGCCTAAAATCAATAGGCATTATTATGTTCTAAGTACTATAAAATTTGGTCTGGTAATACAATGATTTCTCAAAGAAACTTAAATAATAAATTGTAAACTTATTTCGTTTTCAGATGTCGTGCAAAAAACCCAAGACATTCAGAAACCCGTTGAGATACCAAGTAAAGGTATTTAATAATTACATTTAATTACTTCTATATTTTTCATCTTACATATATCATTGTACATAATGTAAAATAACGCCATTATGTAAGTACATTTTCATTTATAATGTCCTTGACAGCGTCTATGGTGCAGTTATCTAAACACTCGCTTGCGAAACCAGAGGCTGCGGGCTCGACACCCGCACCGAAACAAATGTTTGTGTGATTCACATGTATTTGAATCGAGTGTGGGTGGTTGTGACTTGTGAGACCGAAAAGTCTCCCCAAGTTTCTGATACCCACGTCAAAAGACTCGTATCTTAGTGTGGGCCAGAATTATGTAGACATATGACTGTTGGTTGACTTTTTTTTTTTTTTTAAGTTAAAATATATTTCATTTGTATTTGTAATTGGTAACAAGTAACAAAAAAAATAGTTTAAAATCTCGTCGAAATCATCAACTAAATACCGTGTGTTTACACTATTGGTGTCCTTTAAAATGGTAATTTATTTTATTTATAAAATACCTATGTCTGATAATATCAGCTCTACTAACAGATATTGTTATTTTCAGATGAAATACAAATAAACGCCGGTGCGGAGACCAAAATTGGCGATAAACCGACAGGTTAGTGTCAAACATTAATATTTTATCTATTATATTACTTCTTAGTTCAATTTAAAATATTACATTATTTAGATCATATGTTCTCACACTTTTTTCGAACATCAATACCACAGCGAATAAAACAACAAAAATGGAAAAAACAAAACACAGCCTGACCAGGAATCATTTTTTGGACCAGGAATTTCACAATGTCTCGCGGAAAACGCATGGGAATCAGTTGTCCTAATCAACGACATTGCTGACAAATGTTGTAATTATTATAATAATTAATGCTGCTTAATAAATTGCTTAATTGTTTTTTTTTAATAACAGTTAATTTTTGTGTCGTGGCAGAGTGTCGCGGGGCGGAGGGCTCGCCGGCGGGGGTGGCGGGTGTGGCGGGGGAGGCGGGGGAGGCGCCGCGACCCACCGACGCGGGAGTCGCACCCACTGACAACAGGTACACAATTTTTTATTTTACTTTTATCTTTATTTTAATTGGCGAGCCTAGAACTTGTCTATGGATTCTACGAGATGACCTATTCATAAAATAAGTGCTAATGAAATATGGAAAGTTACGGAAATTCCAGTGATGTTCAGGATTCTGCATTCTTTTGATGCTGTAAACTATCATTTCATAGCCCATCATAGATTAGATCATAGATAGACCCCAGCTTGTGAAACGAGACGCCGCGGTCCGATTCAAAATCCAAAGCCGAGGCAAATCTTTGTGCATTCTAATTTTTTTTAAAGAAGCCCGTCCTTAAGACCGTGTAGTCTAATAGTATCTGGTATTTATCTAATTTTTTATCCATATTCTCAAAGTATTTTTTCCAGTATTTGATACAATTTTTTTTTTTACACAAACTTGACTGACAATGACAAACAACACAGAATTTGATGCAATCGTTTGGAAGTCATACGCGTGTATACATTAACCGATTATTTTTTTGTTTCTATCATCATCATCATCATCAGCCAATACACACTGCTGGGCACGAGCCTCCTCATCAACTAAGGGTGTTTAGGCCTTAGTCTTTTGTTTCTGTAGATAAATCTGCCACATCTCACCTCTGCATCACCCAAGGTTGGACTGTAAGAGAATGCCTTAGGCATTAAGTCCACCTTATACATAATACATGTATCAAGTGTGAATAAATAAATAAAGTAATATGTTGTTATTGTTTCCGCAGTGACGTGGACAGGAAACCGTTCAGCAGTCCGGAGCTGCCGAAGTCCGGCACAGTTCCTGGGAAGGCGCCCACGCCGGCCAGCGAGGTGAGAGAATATCATACCAGTGTTCTTGCATACCCTTTTAATACATAATTTGGTGATAAGACTGATAACTCAGTCCATTTATTGTCAGCTCTAGGGAAAAAATGTGAATTTCAATTGTAGTGGTGGCCACGCCACAAAGTTTGGTCCCAATTTCTTGATAATGGTCTTCTATGGGCTTAGATAGAATAAAATAACATATCTCATTTTTGCCTACAAGAAATCAAGGTAATATTTTATTTTAATACTATTGTGCAATATATATGATGGTAATATAAAAAAATGATCTAGGCAACTTGAGACCATTGGAGGAGGCCTATGTCCAGCAAGAAGGTAAATGTTGCCTGAGAAATAGAAAGAAAAGCTAGGGCGGGCTATCTCTGTAACTAATGTCACATTGTAGCAATATGTGGGTAGACAAATTATTTCACAATTGAACTGTACAGCAAAGCTGACATATCGCATACAAAAATAGTTCTTTTAAGCATTAAGGCTTCTGTGATTGTCTGAGAAGGGTGAACGCCCGGCTCAGGCCCTCCATTTTAACGTCCAATTGAGTGGTGTTGCACGTCCACAGCCCAAGAAGAGAGGGCGGCCAAAGGGCTCCACCAACAAGCCGAAGCCGCCGGGCACGCCGGGCAAGCTGGCGCCGCACGCGGGCGCGCACCCCGCCGCGCCGCCCGGGCCCCGCGCCCCCGCCCCACGACCCCCGCCGCAGCCGCCCAGACCCCGCGCCACAGGCTACCAGTACGCTATCAGACCGTTCCGCAAGGACTTCTCCGGGATACAGTTTCGAAGGTCAGTCTATTGTACCATCTATCATAGTAACCTATGATGACTTTTGAGTTCTGGAGAATTGCGAGGGGGAAATTAGAAGTTAATGGGAATTTAAGGGCAAAAAAGTGCCCGAATAAAATTTACCAATGAGTAAAAACAGAGAAAAGGAAATAATCCATTTAATTTGCCATATTTGGCGTTAATGACATATTTTAGTAAGAAAAATAAAGTTGCCTCCTCCATAGGAAAATAGGTGACGGATTATTTTTACATTCATCCTAATAAAATACTAAACGGTGATAAACTCTTGTTAGTCTATCACCCTTCACGCCTAAACTGCTGGACCGGTTTGAAAGTTTTTTTTACCTGCACCAGGCGCTGGAGCGACGACTGCCTGGACTCGTCGCACATCCCCAACGAGGTGTACTTCGGCGACGTGCCCGTATCCGCGGAGGTGCTGTTCAACTACTACGACGCCAACGCCGAGCGGGAGAAGCTGGCCACGCAGGCCGCACACATCGCCGCGCAGAAAGCCGCCGCCGCCAAACTAGCTGCTGCTAAATTACACGCGAGAGGCCTGCTCTCCAATGAGGTACTATACCCTACCTTTCTAACGAGGATAATCTCCCCCTCCCCCTTCAACGAAGATAATCCCTCCTTCTCGCCTTTTTAACGATAGAATAGCGTCTTAGTGCTGCTACCTCGAGGGGGGCCGAAAAATGTATTTCGGCGTGTCCGGACTTCCAAATTAAGACGTGGAGCAATAGTTGGCTTGGCTGAGTTTGGTGAGGTACTTACCATTATCCTAACTATAAATAGTGTAAAGCACACAGTTAGTACCAGGAAAAGAAGAATGCTGAATAGGTATGTAGAAGGGGCCAATTCCCTGTACCATGCAACCCTACTACGAAAGTTAGTGAACTTTAGTATTATTGGGGTGAGTGCGAGGGTTAATCGGTGTCTTTGGTCTTTGAAAAAGCACGCTAAATCTATTTGGGGTTATGCGAAACGATTTCCAAGCACGACCGGCAACCCACTAAAATCATAGACAACTGATACCAAAGCAGAACTACAAGTACCCAACTACTGGATGCATCCCCTACTTATATTCGCTGTGTTTACTTCAGGTCACCACGGTTGACTCGTCATCATCAGACGACACGTCAGGCACATCAGGGAGCGATTCAGAAGACAGTGATGATGTAAGTACATTATATTTTATCACCAATGTGTGACGCAGCTACCTACTAAAAATGTAAGAAGTTATTACTCGTATATATTTGGTTTATATTGCAAAGTAAATATGAAACTAAATTTTTCACTATTGTCTGTAATCTTTATTCGTAGGTAACAACAATGTATCTATTTATATTAGTTAGTAATCGAAGTTATTTTGTTAATTTAATAAATAATACTTACATAGATTTTTAATGGTGTCAAGGTTTTTTACAAGTATCAAAATTACCATTTCAATTAAATAATTCAATCACATATAGCTTTAATTGTAATAATGTCTCAGGACGCGCCGCTAAAGCGCGGTCCGGGTCGGCCGAAGGGGTCAAAGAACTCACCGCGGGCGGGCAGCGCGGGGGGCACGGCGGCCACGCCGGGGGGCACACCAGGGGGCGCGCCGGGGGGCACACCGGGGGGCACGCCCACGGGCCGGCGCGGCAGGCCGCCCGTGCCCCCAGAGCTGCGCCAGCCGGGCATCACTGACATGAAAAAGTTTTGCAAGGCGGCCGGCATACGCTTTGACTATAAGAAACTTGTTGAAGGTACATCTGTGTTATAGCTAAAGATTCAGAATAAACAAAAAAAAAATGCATAGCGATTGTGATCTTTCGATACTTCGCCTTTCAGGGTAGACACACGGGTAGTTAGATTTAAAAATTAATTTTTGATGTATAAATTTTCAGGTTGCACGAAAAACAAGGAGCGTGTACAAAAAATGTTGGATTTATTATTAGCGGCAGGGCTTGAGGGCAAACCGACTCTAGAGAAGTGTAAGGCGATAAAACAAGCGAAGATTGACAAGAAAGAACAGGAGAAACAAGCGAAAAAGGAAGCGAAGGCTAAACATAAAGAAGACGACCGTAAAAGTGAGTTATTTATTTATGTCACTCATACAATATTTGCTTTTCAAATGGGCGTGGTGAAAAGTAGTATAAAATAGCGAGAAACATTCCTTTTTCGTCATTAGACACAATCGTGCTTACTGTGATACTTTTTCAGGCTACGCTTAAAGAACTAAGGACTGTATAATTGAGGGAGAATACCTGTATTGGCATTCCAAATTTATATTGGCAGGGTAGATGTTGACGCTGTATAGAATATGTTATAATATTTATGGTATGTATGTTCTCAGCGGAGGGCGGTGAGTCGGTGTCCCGGCGCATGACGCGAGGCGCGACCGGCGTGAAGCCACGGCAGCGGATCGTCATCTCATCCGACGAGGAGGACGACACGCCGGCCGCGCGCCGCACGCTCTCCAAGCTGCGCTCCAGCGTCAACGACGACTCCGACTCAGACTAGGTACTCACTACACACTGCACACTGTGACACACACACTGTGACACACCGTGACACACCGTGACACACCGTGACACACCGTGTCAGACCGTGATACACCGTGGTACACCGTGACATACCGTGACACACCGTAATTAACAACCCCAATAATTCAATTCAATTTTGGTCTATTTTCAGGTCAGGCTCCTCAGTGGGGAGAGACGCGTTGGGACGTTATAGTACGTTGGTGAACCGTACCTCTAGAAAGTGCTTCGACGGAGGTCAGATACTAGAAACTATGTATCGCGTACGTGTGATTATTTCCTACTAATTTTAGGTTATGTATGTCGGATGTAGTGTGCGGTTATGTATAGATGTATATGACAATAGTGTCTTAATGTAAACGTAAAGTGCAAGCGTGGTTTAGCTGAAGTGAGAAAAGGATGACTTCTGCTAATTGATAAAAAATATATATTTCTTTAATGCGTTTTGAATGTTTCAGTTGGATTGATACCAGTTGGTAGATCTCGGTTTATTGTTAAAGATGGAAATAGGGATGTATGTTTTGATTTCCTTCGCCATGGTATGTGTAAAAAACAAATTTTGGTTGCAATATTTCAAGTGAAGTCGACTTTATGAATTGATTTCACTAGGAAGTTTGCAATAGGGCATTTCTAATATATAAGTTAATGTCATAAAAATATGATTGACCAATTGTAAAGCAATATGCCACGCTATTACATTCAAATTCGTTTTACACACATACTTGGCGTGAGAGGTACTTGGAGTTATTTAAAGGGACATTATTTCACCACATCGGGCAGCTTTAAATTTATTTAAAAGAAATATACAAAATATATGGCAGGATAATGTAGAGTCTTGTGTATTCAGATGTAGAGATAGGTTATCGAGATGGATATTGCGGATACTGTCAAGGCCGAGGCTGCAAACGTTTCGAAAATTTATTTAATATTAGATTTTAGTCATTGCTACAAAACTTAAAATGTGATGTGGAAAGTTTGCAGTCTACGCCTTAAGGGCAAGTCGGGTGTGTTTGTGATGTCGATATTTTTCCCATTTTATCGATAGTGTCATCTGTTTATCAGTATTGAGTTTGGTACAATTTACCGTTTGAATTCAAATTGATAATATATTATTGAAAAATTGTACAACTTATTAATCAGCGGAGTGAGATTGGCTGGCTAATAATGGTATAAACTTTATCAATAAAAAATGGTTTTACCGAGTTTCAGCAATAATTTAAAATTATGATAAAAAAAAATATGTGAATTATTATAGTTCTCGATAAAATGTTCTTTAACCACATAAATCCAAACAGCTATTTAAATGAATGTTTAGAAATTCAAATTCTCTATGAGGAATTGAAGTCTTATAACAATAATGTAAAATATCGACTCATCTCTAACGTACACGACTCGCCCTTGGAAACAAAAAGTAGGACTAAAACCCCTCGCCTACGTTTTAAGTAGATGTAGTTTTGGACGCTTGTAAGACGGCACACGACATTGTTCATTAGTGCCTACAATAATTATTATGGAAATTAATGTAATAAGTTTGCGTGTCGCGGTTTAAATGTAACATCGTAACCTTTTTTCAATTTATTTACATTTAGCGATATACGGAACACTTTGTGTTGCGTGCGGTGCGATCGCGGAATGTTTTATACACTAGTTTTTTATAAAATTATCAATAAAACTGTAACACCAAGATGTTTAAATTAAGGCCATTTGTATATAATTAATGGAACGCATAACGAGTGACGCAATTTATTTTTGTACAGGGAATGTGTTGGGACGCGTGATTGGCTTTGTACATACGCGTGTATGCGAAGAGTAATGCAGTTGTTTAGTATCGAAAATTTAGTATATAAATTATTGAAATGGAATATCGATCGTAGCGCCAATCGGGTTTGGAATCGTTGGAATAGAGTGGATAGCCTGTGTTGTAGGATTGTTCTTCCTAAGCTCCTAGATGATTTAATGGGAAGGTTCAGAGGCTGCTGATATTAATGCTGACTCAAAATTGCCGTAATTTAAAATTTTCTTAGTCATTCGACAACTTTTATATTTTTAAAATTTAAATTTTGTATCAATTTTGTCTATTTTTTCTTATCAGTTTGCGTATAGTCATCTGTGAGTAAATTTGTATATTGGGTTTTAAAAAAACATTTTTGTAATTTTCGTTTAACATATTTTTATCGATTGATCGTGCCTTCATGAGTTCTATGGTACCCTTGACCGAACTTTGTTTTGTATAAATCGTTTTTCGAGTTCTAACAATGACTTGTTCTTGATAATTCCTAGTGTCATAATTGTATAACTTTAAGTTGTTTAGTTGCAATATAATCGGCATAATACCCCAGTATAATAGACATGTTTTACCCGTATATTAAAGGTAAGATTGGGGTATATAACGGCTCAGTATATCTAAAACATCACAATCAAAAATGGCAATTTTTGTTGCCCGTTGGGAATGTCTTGTCCTATTTTAAAATTATATAATTATTCAATTTATATAAAATCCTCCTTTTTTATTTTGACTATATACTGGTTGGTACTATTGTGTAATACCGGGCCATGTGTTCTGATTAATAGATTAATATAATATTAAAAATATATCGAAAGACAAATACCTAAATATTTTCTTTATTTAGGTAGTATGTGAAAAACTATTTGCGGCTGTTATCTTTTAGATAAATCTGATGGTATTATTTTATATACATATTACATATTGTATTGTTTTTTTTTTATGAAACTTGATATATTTTCCTTTGTAAATAATTTAAGTCGTTTGCATATGTACCATTGCCTTATCCACGTTAGTGTTTTAGTCGCAGTTAACTGAATGTGCATTTATTCTCAAGTTAATATTTACTTTACTAAATTTTTTTTCTTAAATTTTACACAGAATCTCAATTTACATTTAAAGAGGTTTTATTCCGTTACTATTATAACAAACTGTTTACATTTTTAGATTTTTTATATTCGGTTTCACATGAGGCATAATGCATTCGTCGATTTTGTCGTACAGAGAGATGTGTTGATTATTTTTATTAGATTAGCTTCAATTTTGTCCAATGCGTGTAGATAACAAAAGAGATCGCACGAACGAGGTTGTGAATGAAATGTCGAGACTTATTGTACGTTACTGATAACCGATACAAGGGAAGGATTTTTTTATTTTATTTTTTTCTTGTGCCTAAGTTTTTTTAAGTACTTTCTCTTATAGGGGCAGCAAACTTATACATTGTATGTTTCTTTTGATTGTCATACATCATTATAGCAATCTAAAAAAAAAAAAACATTAAAATTTGGCAGGCAGAAGCATGTGTGGGGTGAAATTGGTAGATAGAGTGAGGAATAGTGTGATAAGGGAAAAATGTGGATTGAAAGTCGATGTAGTGACTAAAATTGAAAGGGGGATGCTAAAATGGTTTGGCCACATTGAAAGGATGAATGTTTGCAGAATGACGAAAGAGATTTACTGTGCGGAAGTGAACGGTGAAGTCGGTCGAGGACGGCCCAGGTGCACCTATAAAGACCATATAGGTAAGTTACTGAAAAAGGGCAATATAAAGAGTCCTCGAAACCGACGTGCATGCATGAAGAGGATAATGTCAGTGGAGGAAGCGAAAGAGGTGTGTTTGGACCGTGGCATTTGGCGCTCTATAGTCTCTGCCTACCCTAACGGGAGACAGGCGTGAGTTTATGTATGTATGTATGTAAAATTTGGCAATTGGCTCTAGTCGACTTAAAAAATATTTGTTCCAAAATCTATATTAATTTACGGCTGAAATTAATAATCAATTCTTCTATCTGCGGATTGATTCAAAAATAGACCAATCACACGCCATATGTGAGCGAATCCGCTAAACGCCTGCCTGATTGGTCTAACATTCAATCCGCATGTAGGAATTAGGATTTATTTTTAATGACTGAATATTTTTAATTAAAACCTCGTTTGTGGTTATCGTTATCTACAAGGCAAAGGTGATCGCAATAAATATGACACAGTTTAGTGGAGTAATACTCGCGTGTTGCTTGTTCTGTAGCCTTATTAAGTGAAAGTGTGGAAAACTAGGAAAATGTATTCGTATGTTTACGCGTATATGAATGCAGAATCACGATATCGATAAAAAAAAATATTATATAGATAAAATATTATATTGAAAGAGATGTTGTACATATTAGATCTAGCGGATGTAGTTATTAAGTTTTATTATTATTTTAAAATATGAATAGATATTTGTATTTGTAAGATATATTTAGATGTGTTTTTTTCATTTACCATAAAACAAATTGTCGGCCATTTTGAATGATTTTTTTTCCGCGTGCGGCCAGAACTTGTAATTTATATAAAGTGATCGGCATAATAATTTTTGACAATTAAAAAGTGATATAACAGTGAATTAGTTTTAATTTAATTTTAAGTTTAATATAATAAAATTTAATCGAACTATATTAAGTCTATTTTCAGCTAGTTTTGCTTTATAATAATTTCATAAATTGGTTATTTATTTAAAAAAATATATGACATTTATCTTACTAAGTACTAATAAATTACCAAAATTAGTATAACAGCTGTTTCAAAGAGGTTTTAATTAATAAACGCTTCAATTTCTTTTTTTATCGTTTTCCTCCAACTTGTGAATTATTTTGCAGAATGAATTCCTATTTTGTGGCTTTGTGGTTATCAAACATTAACACAATTGTTTTATGCATGGACATAATTTCCTCAGCAAATAAAATTCAATGAAATGCATATTCGTGTTGCGGTCCAAGGCATGGCATACCTTCTGATAGGCATAAGTCGCTTCGATGAGGAAAATTTTAGTATTTTATGGAAATATGTTGGATGGCAGTTATATATGTTGATTACTTTTGTGCAACACATCAATAAAAGTTAAATCAAGTATGTACAATTATGATGTTTAATGAAAAGTATGGAATGATCGAAAGCCCGCTAATGTTAGATAGAATGTCTTATATGTATGTCCCTTTTAATGATAAATCTACAAGCTTCATTCTGGCAACTTTGCAACGTAGGCCATGTAGAAATCTAGAAAGAGATACATATAGCCGCATTATAAGTCTCTCTCAATATTCCATTTATTTATTTTATTATTTATTCATTTTTACATATCGCACTCATAATACAATAATTCAAAAAGCTGATAATTAACCTTTTACTGCTTTAAAAATAGCAGTAAAAGGTTCTTCATTAGTAAATTTAATGGACTTACGACTATTTAAAAATCACCTTTAAAAATAATGGAGAATTAAGTTTTTTCACATTCGACATATTTTGAGTTACAACTAGTATTGTATTATTAGTGCGATATGTACATGTATTATTGGTTGTATTTAATAATTGCAATTGTTTCTTGACTATATGATTTCTTTAAAATTAAAACAAGCTACTGTTCATTTTGCTATCTGTTTCCTATGATAAAAAAGAGCAAATATAAAAAAAAGCAATTGTATTTTACACATTCTGTCATCACGCGATGCATTCAAGATGGCCGTTATTTAATTAGTCAACTTATATACTAAATGATATTTAGCGTAAGTGAATGCTTTTCGCCGATTTTGGAGTTTTTATTTATGGAGAAGAACTTTATTTTAACCTTGCCAATAAACGAGGCATACAATTTTTTTTTTATTTATTGAATCGGAACTTCGATGACGCATGTATGGTGTCGTGAGCTTAGCTATTATTTATCGTGAATATCAACCGTAAATAAATTTAGTACGAACAGAAACTATGGAAGGCTCATGCATGACATTTTTGAAACATAGCCGTTTTACTTTCACGATATCAGTAAAAAGATTTGTCAAAAAGTTATAATAAGTCGGAATGAGGAAATGGTTCAACTCTTTTATACATGTTTAATAGGAAAATAATGAAAAATCTTATTTTCAAGTTTTAATGCATACACATAAAGCACGAAAATGTTTCTTTTTTGCTGAAAATAAAGCTTAAAAGGGGTGAAATGGGAATTAAAGTATTTATGGTCGGTGGGAAAAAGAACAGTTAATAACTCTTTGTTATTTTTTGAGTGGGGTGAAGTGGATTAGAGTTCAGGATAACACTGCAACTGGAATAAACAGCCCCCTCATTTCTACCCAGAAATATATTATTGGAAATTGTATTATAATTATGATAGCATTGTACCATAAAAGATGGGCACAGATATAAAATTTAATAATTTTGGTTATTAAAACTGAAGGAATAAAACTGAAGACCTCGCATTTTATATATTAGGGACATAAATATTTTATTATCTATTTCTTGTTAAATTGAACGAATGAATTTATTGCCCATAAAGTAATTTATTCAGTATCAAAATTATTACTTCTTGTACATTGTTTAAAATATTAAATTTTTAACTAGTTCTGGGATAAAATAATAAATGGGTTAAGAGCTTTTAAATCTTTGACGATAAAAGATACTGATGACTGCCTCGTGGTCTCGCGGTACAAGTATGTGCCGTGGGATCTAGAGGTCCTGGGTTCGATTCCCGGGTCGGGCAAAGTGTTATTGGGTTTTTCCATGAGGAAATTCTCAGTAACAGCATGGAGTCTGGAAATGTGCCCGAAAAATATATATATATACATAACCTCACGCCTGTATTTCCCGAAGGGGTAGGCAGAGGTGCAATTCTGCACCCACATTTCGCAAGGTATGTATCAGTCTCACGTAATAGGGGGCGAGCCTATTGCCGTTTTTCGGGCACAATTCCAGACTCCGTGCTGCTACTGAAAATTTCCTTATAAAAAAACCCAATAACACTTTGCCCGACCCGGGAATCGAACCCAGGACCTCTAGATCGCACGGCACATACTTGTGCCTTTAGACCAGGAGGCAGTCTTTGCTACTGATACTTATAAATGCGAAAGTTTGGATGTTTTTGACGCCAAAACTGCTTAACAAATCTTGATACAAGTTAACACATAGGGAGATTATGGCCTAGCTCTTGGAAGTTGGAACTTGGATCACATTTTTAAACTCGATCAACTACGGAGAAACACAGAAGCAGGTAAAACAGCGAGATACAACTTTTCGTACTTTATCATTATGAAGTGTTTTAATGCCATGTAAAGCATTTATAAAGTCTTAAATTTATCAATGAGTGCTTCGAATGAATGAATTGTTTTTCATCGAAAAATAAGTCTTCCGTATAGATCAATATGTGTGATTGAGCGATCTAGTTATTAAGTGTACTGCTTTTCTGTTCGTTAATTATTGTACCTAAAACGGACTTTTGGTCGTTACGTACAATTTAGCAATAGTAGATGTGGATTCGATTGTTTTCATTGCAATATTAGTTTGGTATACATTGCTGGTTTTGTAATCTATTTCAATTATCGGTTAGTAGATTTTTTTAATTTCATAGAGTAAAGTTAATATTTTAGACACGTACTTATAAAATGTAACACATTCACGTTTTAGCATCTGTTTCACACTCCCCTATCGATCCTTAATAATCTCTAAACTACGTATTTTCATGTTTATTCATTTCGTAATTTGACTGGACTAAAAGGGCTGATGTAAGGTCTTCTAGAACCACCATTAGACTAATTATTTCATTTAAATTGCTTTATTTTTTCAACGGGATCCTATAAGTTAATCTGTAATTCCATTTAAGAAATATTTATTAAGCTATTTCACAATACATTGATAAGTTGATTAAAATGCGATTTTTTTTGTACATGTCCGAGTGATTTCTCAATAATTGTATGATGCTTTGTATACTTTTTTATGTATAATAATTTACTTTTAAAAAAAAATGTGTACTGTTTTTTTTTCAGGTGTAAAATGCCATATTGTAATTATTTCTTTAGTTTCATGAAGTATTTTTCAAATAAAAATATCTATGTATACATAGTTAATTTATTGTTTTATTAAACTTAAAACCCTAGACTGCAATCTATTTATTCTCTTACATCTATGGACGACATGGTATTAGAAATAGGTAGGTACATCATTTCCTTCACGAGAAACAACCCAAAAAAAAACTTTATAATGCAATGGAAATTTCTATAGGAACAATCATTACCTATATTATTATATTAAGTTAAATACGAGTATTATGATTATTTTTGCAAAACCGAATAATGATGTCATGTTCATCATTTGATTGTGACACATGCAAATAACCCAGATATGTCCTCTTTTAGGAAGAAAAATGAAAATCCCATGCATTATACCCAGGACTCCAGATTACGTACATACGCGCGTCACCCATGTCTACGTTAACGTCACGTAACGTAGAGTAGAACACTCTCTGGCTAGGTGGGGTGACGATATTCGCAAGGTGACTGGCAGCGGTTGGATGAGGAAGGCCGAATATCGAGCCCAGTGGCGTGCCATAGGAGAGGCCTATGTCCAGCAGTAGACGTGAGAGGCTGGTGATGATGATGCAGTCATGTCTGTATTTTCCGAAAGGGTAGGCAGACACTAACTTCTGCACCCAAATTTCGCCAATAATGTTTTGGTTCCAGTTAATAGGGGGCGAGTCTATTTCCATTTTTGGGCACAATTCCAGAGTCCAGACTACATTAATTTTTATACAGGTATTCCAGTAATTTAACAACCCCATGGCGCATTTTGTTAGCTACCAACTTGCGAAACGAGTAATCACGGGTTCAATCCCCGTACCGAGCCAAATGTTTGTGTCATCTTTTTGTGACAGCTTTTTGGTCACAACGACCGCGGCTCGAACTAAAAAGTTCGCCAACTCCTACTTTTGCCGCACCATCAAGCTGTGGAATTGTTTGCCGGCTCACGTGTTCCCTCCTTCCTATGATCCTGGATCCTTTAGCGAAGCGTGAAGAAGCATTTGTGCAGGCCGGCATGATTGTGTCGACCAGCGGGTGACCATATTGTTTCTCGCTGGTCGGTATTATTATCTTGGACTCCACTGTGCTTACCATCAGGTACAGTGGAGTCACTTTGCCGTGCCAGGATAAAAAAATAAAATTGTTTCAGGTTGAGATGTTTGGCCGACCGAAAAGTCTTTCGTAGTTTCTGATGCCCTCGACACACGACTTGTATCTCAGTGTGGGATCAAAACAATGTATGTGGGTTTTGGGTTTATTTATATTATATTTATCCTTGATTCGAGTCAGGGTTAGCGTACATCCACATATTAAGAGAAAAACTGACGTATCATTATGCTTGGCATCTCGTCCAATCGTGTCAAATTTTTATCTATGTCCGAATGGTCATTCGCTGCTCACATGATCATCATTCGAATCAGCTAGCCTTTCTTATCATTGTGCAATAGATTGGTATATATTTTAAGTAACTAGTTTTAGATCTATATGTTTTTAGATTATGTTATCAGAACCTACTATGATTGATTACTGATTATGCGTAGACATGTTGTATGATAGAAAGCAAGGCCGACTGTTATTTTCTTTTCTTCTAGTTGGCGCCCTTATTTTTAAGTCAAAGTAAATAAATACACCCAACAGTCACATACATAATTCTTGTGTCGTGGGTATCAGAAACTACGAGAGACTTTTCGGTCTCAAACACCCGACCTGAAACAATTTATGGATCACACAAACATTTTTCTCGGTGCAGGGATAGAACACGCGGCCTATCGTTTTGCAAGCTGGTGACTAAGCAACTGCGCCACGGAGCTGTCGTTCCTTTAATTAATCATTCATCCAAAGCATCATTCTTATCCATCTTAGTTGTTGATCATTATTATCTTTAACCGTTAAACTTAAAAAAATACTTGTTTTCTTCTTGTATTCTAATGGCATCCAGCTAAGCCAAGCGATCAATTGCTAGGTTGGAAGGTCGGAGATTCCGACATACTCCATTTCTGGTTCCCTCGAGGTACCAAAAGGGGAGTTTAAGCCGCTTTCGTCTCGATAAAAAAGGGATTTTAATGGTGCTTAAAATCAAAAATAACATATTTAAATTTATTTAAAAAAATATTAAGTACGTGACTTTTTTTTAAATGGCGTCGTTTTGTACATCTGAGTCATAGACAATAGAAGTGACTTGTTTATTTACGGTTTTGTTTATGATAAGTTGTAAATACCTATGTGTGATCATTATTTTGCGATAACAGATAACCGAGAAATTGTGAATGTAATTCTAATGACAAACTAAGTACCAATGAAATAAGTATAATTCTTAGTAGGTACTTAGATGTTTTCAAGTACAATCAGAATTTATGAAAATTCCAAAATTTACCATTCACTGCAATAGACGGATTTTACGAATTTAATTTTACTGGTAAATAATATCTTCAGGTGTATTCAGACCGTGGTCGGAAACTAAGGCAAGTAATAGCTACGGTGATTACAAACCCATTGGCGTTAAAAAAATCCCAACAAAAAATAAAAAAATTGACGTTTTCCTAACAATCATACTTAGATATTAAATGGATGTGGTTGTAAGGACAACGTTTTTTTTTGTCGAAATTTTTTTAATGTCACGGTGTTTGTAATCACCGCAGCTATTATCTGCCTTAGTTTCCGATCACGGTCTGAATACACCCTGTATATTGGTAATATCTATATAAATATGACAACTTAAAAACACAGCTTACCCCTTTACGGATAGATTCGTGAGTATAATTTAGAGACAGGGTTGAAAATAGGACTGTATTGTTTTTGTGATCCATAAATTGTTTCGGGTTTGGGTGTTTGTGAGACCGAAAAATCTCGTAGTTTTTGATACCCACAACACAAGACTTGTATCTCAGTGTGGATTTAGAAATTTGTGTCTGTTGGGTGTATTTCTTTTCTACTCAGTTGCTAATCCCGGAATATCTAATCTGTTAAGGGTTTTCAAGTTTCAACGTCTTGTACTCTTGTTCTGTCAGAGCTGATTAGAATATCCCCTGTAAATAGGAGACAAATAACATTACGCATGATTTGAAATCTGTGAGTAAGTATCGGTAATGATGTCATAATGTGTCATTAATTTATTTTTTACCTGTTATTTGGATTTCACAAAACCAACAGGAAAGTGGTCATCTATGACTAAAGATTGCGTTAATATCAAATACTTACCTCATATATGGAATTAAATTTAATTAACCACGAAAGAGTGCGTGTATGAAAAGTGGGTGCCGTGTTATCCATAGGTCATACATACATACATACATAAACTTACGCCTGTATTCCCCGAAGGGGTAGGCAGAGGTGCATTTCTGCACCCACATTTCGCCAGGTATGTATCAGTCCCACGTAATAGGGGACGAGCCTATTGCCGTTTTTCGGGCACATTTCCAGACTCCGTGCTGTTACTGACAATTTCCTAATGGAAAACCCAATAACACTTTGCCCGACCCGGATTCGAACCCACGACCTCTAGATCGCACGGCACATACTTGTACCGCGAGGTCATAATGTTAATGGAATTCTCATTAGGAAATTCCCAGTAGCATGTCAGCATACCAGCAGCATCATATTGTCTAGAAATGTTCCAGTCTCTAACATCAAATCTGAGTCCATATTCGCGACATTGGAAAGTGCGTCTAATTGCATGCAAGATTTAATAATAGAATGTCTGCCTCGTGGTCTCGCGGTACAAGTATGTGCCGTGCGATCTAGAGATCCTGGGTTCGATTCCCGGGTCGGGCAAAGTGTTATTGGGTTTTTCCATTAGGAAATTCTCAGTAGCAGCACGCAGTCTGGAAATGTGCCCGAAAACAGGGAATAGGCTCGCCCCGAATTACGTGGGACTTTTTTTATACGCGAGCAAAGTGCCTCAAGCTCCCTGCTCGGTACTTCGGGGAAGGCAGAAAAGGGTATGTCGGGGTCACCGGCCTTCCAACTCCACGCATGGAACTATTGTTCGCTTGGCCGAGTTGGGTCCCTAACCAAAATCTTACGCCGGCATACCGACTAAAACCTCTCGGTGGCTGTCTTGCGCATTTTGGGCGGTACGGTAAATACAGGGCGAGCGCCATTAATTGTTTCCCGATGCCGCCTAGCGCTCTGTCTAAATGTGGACTCCTCTGCGATAGAGGGATTTCAACTGTGTGTGTGAGCGTCCACGACATTCACGAGGCTCCCCCGTAGTACGCCTTACAATCCCGATAACCCCTATTATTCGCCTCTTACAACAGGTACTTAGGGGATGCCGCGGCGATATTCTTACGCCCCGAAACCACAGGGCGAACTACGTGGGACTGATACATACCTGGCGAAAGGTGGGTGCAGAAATGCACCTCTGCCTGCCCCTTTGGGAAATACAGGCTTGAGGTTATGTATGTAATGAGAGACAAATCGACAGAAAATCTTACAGATAAAAGCTTGTAAAAAGAAAAACAATATAAACTAATTAGGAGTAGGTAATCCATTGAAGGTCTTTGATTTTGGATTTTTTTAGATTAATAATGCCAGTGGCTGCCTATCAGCTTGAGAAGCTAGAAGTTTTTCTTCCTTCACCAGTGGCTTAAACGTAGAAACACATATCGGATTTTCGTAAACATCAGTACTTAAAGCGTCTTCTTACAACTCTTTCTGAGTATTTAAAAAAAAAAACAACAAACAATAACACTGCGTTTTTTCTTTTGATTCTCATTGACTATATTCCTAAGGGCTCTTTATATATGGCAGTATGCAGTGTGCATAGTTTATCGAATCTAGTAAATTGCAAATATAGATTGAGGAAAAAAGTTGTTACTATCCTATCAACTCCACTAAACGGAATGGAAATTCCTGCACCGGAAAATTCTTGCGTATTTGCAAAATATTTTATAATACCTTTCTAGGCTGTAAAAATACTAATTTCTATTCCCTACTTTGCCAGTTAGTATAGGTAATACTTAAATATAACGTTACCGGCTAATACAATATTGCATAAATTATTTAAGAACATAAGCGCTTATTTATAGCTAAAAGTAATTTTAGATTATCAAAACACGAATAACCTTACTGATCGTGTCCACACATAATTTCAAGACCGTTGAAACGCCTGTAAATATCCGTCGAGCGCGGATGAACCGTTTCTAGGTCACACCCGGCTTTTGAACCCTAACCAAAGATTTTACGTAACCACCGCAATCGATTACGTAAAAATCACATTTTTTCCTAAATCTACAGGAAAAATGTTCCCACGAGTTTTTTCGCATGCATCGGTTTACAATTAGTAGTGCAGTGTTAAAGACCGGTTTGAATGTGATGGCCACCTGCTTCTAACCCTTGTTTCCTACGTCGCATTTCACGCGCGCAACTCCGTGGTACCGCCGGGTTACCGGCGAGCCGCGGCGCAGACGTCCAATGGCAACGTACCGACCAAGACACACCTCCGCGACGCTCCGACGGATTTAAAATTGGACCGCTTGCGTGCGCACTCGACTCGGTATCGAGCGGACGTCAGTGTCAGTTGTCAGTTGTCTGTCGACGGCGGCGGGCGCGTGTGACTAGTGAATTTGCAGAGCACCGAACATGGCTCTGATCAGACGGCTCGCAGTGAACGCTCCTCGCAACGTAAGGGTGCTGTCTTCCGCGCCACCGGCCCGCGACGATCTCGACCTAACCTTCAACAGCCCCAAAGATGCGTTCAAGAGCAAGAAGACGAGCGAGCTGGTGCGGGCGTACTTCGTCTACCAAATATGCTCGGTCAACTGGCTGGTGGAGAACAACGCCATGGTGAGTGTTACGTAACACGGGTCGACGTTCACCATGCCGGTCCGGAAATAGCGTAAAATACGCATTCGTCCTTCGTGAGCGTTTGGATCGAATCGTGGGTTTTACTGTTTTTTTATGCACGCGTTTTTTCACGTTGGTCAGTTGCTATGGCTGCCGGTGGTATCGATTTGGGGTGGCATGATCGCGTTGAGGTGGGCAGGCGGTGGGTTACCTAACGGGAATGAATGGCTGGGCCGCGGAATGTGCGCATGCGTGCCGCCGAACCCCAGCCATCGCCAGACTGGTCTCCAGACTAGAGGAAAATCCGCGTGACCTTTTAAAAAAGTGCAATTATATTGCATCGAGAATAATTCGCGATGCAGTTATGTAAGATTATAGAATCGTGAACGAGGTATTGTGCGGCGATCAGCGATCATAAAACTTGTGTATTGATTACGATTCTTCACGGGGTATTTACTTGCAAAGACTTGAGTTCTGTTCCGTTAAAGTAGAATTGAATTTGTAGCATATACGAAGAAAATATGATACAAACACATAAGATGTTAATTAATTTAAAGGCTATCTGTAATTACTGGCCGCGCACGTTTCCACATGTCTTGAGAACCTTACACGTATGGCCATGGATCAGTTTTTATGAGTTGATAAGCCTTTACGAGCGAGTTCCTTTTTTTATTATTTTTTTATATTGTACTTAATGCTAGCGATAGAAATCACAAGGGTACTGACAAGAGGTATAGATCAACTTTTAGGAGCATTCGGAGATTTATTAGAAATTTCGAATAATCAGACTTAAAAATATATACAGATTCTTACATTGCTGGTACAATTTCAGATATAAGAAGTAAATGAAAAATTTAAGAATAATCTTCGTCTGTTTTAAAAGCAAGTAAAATTCTATTGGGAATATTTTATGGTTAAGCATTGCCATGTCTAGATAACATACATTTGAAATTATTAAAAAATGTATTTTTTTTGTAATTGGCAGGAAAAATTACTGCACATCTGATGGTAATTCCAGCGCGGTCCAAAAATGCCGAATTCAACGATTACAATTTATCCCTTACCAATCGATACAATGTTTTTCCTTTACGAGTAAGGTTGCTAACCGTACTATAATATATAGTATTGTACTATATTTCGGGTCGGCGTACTATATAAGTACTGTTGAAGAAATATATAGTACGCAAAAATACTATATTTTCAACACCGAACGAAATCTAACAAACATATATCCGGACTCCCAACGCACCTACAATCTTTTCTCTTTGGCTCCTACTGATCTCTATTCTCTATAGTCTATACTAACTGGAGGCGCTGGTGCTGGTAGCACGTCAAAGTTTTCAATATCAAATTGACAACACCGAAATATTTTTTAGTCTGTTTTATTTTTGTTCGTTTTTTTTTCAATAAAATTCTATATTTTTTCGAAGTGTACTATATTTTTTATAACTTATTTTGAAAAATACTGTATTTCGCTGAGAAAATGTTGGCAACACTAGTTACGAGATACACACAGGCTGATCTTTGTACGAGACACGCTAAATTTAACATGTAAAGGATAAAAAAGAATATGTTGTCTATTTCACTCTAGTTAGAATCACGTGGGTTTAGCCCGTACAATCGTGATGGTAAAAAAAAGAGTACGTACATATGCCTTATGAATAATTAATGAGGTAAATTGTTTGAATAAATCCTAACTGGTATTTTTTTGCTATGAAAATGTATAAGGTTGTGGTACATTTTTCTAACTGGTTTTGTATGAAGTCTTGAGCACGATTTATTTTGTATGAGTTTTTAATTAAAACTTAACTCATTTACGTGAGATTTTTTAAATAATAATTATTTATATTAAATTCATAGTTTTTTTTTCGGGACTTAAGTACATGTTATAGGGTCAAATATGATTTAATCTGAATACCTTTTGAATAAATTCAATTTTAATGTATTAAAAAAGGGCTAAACACAACACTCGTTAGTTCCGTGGTATGAATTGATATGTGCGATCAACTGGCCACGGCTTCGATTCCGGATAGAGCAAAGTGTGGTTGGGGTATTCTCAATTAAAGTACTTACTTAAGAATATTTTTACAAGACTTAGCAAAATGACTTAGAAATGAAAACAAAAAAAAAATCATAGGAACTAATAAAATTTAATTGCAAATGTAAAGTATTGTGTAACAATGAATTAAACTACCACTTAAAGAAGACAACTTATGTTTTTCTATGAAATTCGTTTAGCAAGCGATATATTTTCCTTGCTATTTGATATTTAAAATTGTCCACTTCGCTTGTAATAAAATATATGTTTTTCGGGGTTCAGTAATTACAAGGACAGAGATTCGGTCCACCAAACACATCTATAAGACTTTCGATTTGATTGACTATTTGTAGAGGTATTTCAAATAAGAATTCTTGCTCAAAATATTGAGTTATGCCCGTAACATCCAAACTAAGTAGGAAATATAATGGCTAGTACTAAAAACTTTAAGACATTTTTTGGTCTCCCTATCAACAAGATACAAAATTTTTGGATTGCACAAATATTTATCTATTAATAAATAATAAATACACCCAAGTCCAACAGTCACATACATAGTTCTGAACCACATTAAGGTACGAGTCTTGTGTCGTGGGTATGAGAAACTACGAGAAACTTTTAGGTCTCACAAACACCCAGACCAGAAACAAATATTTGTGGATCACACAAACATTTGTCTCGGTGCCGGGATCGAACCCGCGGCCTTTCGTTTCGCAAGCTGGTGTCTAGCCAAGCAACGGCGCCACGGGACTGTTTTGAGTGTTACTATTTAGGTCGATCTATCTAAGAGATACGGATCGATAATTATTTTCTGCTATAAGAAGACCAGGTTCTATTCTCCTAGTACATCACGAAGGATTCTATGCATAAAATGAAAAAGTATTACCTTCGTTTTATGAGGTTGCAGTAAATATTGCGTTCGGTTACTGCGACCGTAGGTAAATGAACTTAAATTAACCGTCGCAAGGTTGCGCTTAATAGTCAAATGCTATAACGCGATAATAACTTTGCGATTTATTAATAGCTATAGACGATTTTCAATCTACTACCTATATGATTTTTATGGTACAATTAGCGGAATTTAGGTACAAATGAAGAAGGAGGACACACGAGTGGATCTGACAAATTACTTAGGAAGTATCGGCCCATTTGCGTTCCATTTGCATTTTGCATTTTACGGCCCACGTTCCATTGCTGGGCACTGGTTTCCTTTACCATTTATATATGGGTTTAGTTCATATAGTCTACTGGAATACTTCGTACATCTAAGAAATTTCTCGTGAAGAACTCTTAGATATGAAGTTTTATCCCACCATTTCAATGAGTCATAATTTTAAACAAATATTTATATTGCGAGGATTGCCGTCTCTTCGTCCGATTCTATTGTCGTCCCAGGATTCTGACGGCATGCGAAGACAAGAAACATTTGACGTCTACAGTGTATGGGCCAGACAATGGAAGTTATTTGAAAGTATGGGACTGCGTCGGAAATTGACAGAGCGGGAGAGAGTGGAATGGAGTTTAAGATGCAGGAAGTTATAAAGAGAGTTGAGACGGATGGGTTTGTCGGATAAAGAGTGAAGTATGTGAAGTAAAGGCAATAAAGATACGGTTATTGCATCCACTAGTACCTAATTCTATAAATTTCTCAATTTTATATACTGTTTCGGAAGTACAGGTTTTTTGGCTGGTATTTTTTTGATTGGTTAAAGAAAATTGCAATCGTTACGCAACGGTCACTAGTTGTCAGTGCAGTCACTTTGTAGTTTGATTTAACCTCCTGAGTACTTATGTCCTTAATTTAGAACATCTAACAAAAAAAAACTGTGACAGATAATAAGAGATCAATCCAATCAATGCATTTTTTTTCTCCATAAAACAAAACATACCTATATAAGGGTTTAAAAAATTGTACTCTGGAACTCAGGAGGATAAAAGGTGATCTTCACAGAAATTATACGTATTTACCGAAACAATACTGTCTTCAGTTTTTTTTCAATTCTACAGATGTTGATTCGAGTATTCAGTGAATAACGTTGCGCAGCCTTGAAAATACTGACTCATCGCATCGGATGAATAAATTTACGGACTTAATTTAATAGCGTATTGTATTATGTTACTATGTAGATGTCGAAGGTATCATAATTGTTATCATAATATCAAAGTTATTAGTATTATTTATTTTAATTGTTTTTTTTTTCTTTTACTTCCTTCTTTACACTTTATTCTACCCTCTTTATTTTTCCTCTTTTATTATCCATCCTAAGGTTGCCTGGAAGAAATTGCCTAGAGCGATAAGGCCGCCTGTTGTTTTATTTTTTAATAGATAAGTTTCTTTATAATTGTTGTACAAGGAAGTGTAAATAAATAAATAATTGGGGAGTTTTTTTTATAATATCTTTGCACAACAATATTTTAGATAGAATAAAGGCTTATCCATGCCATAGTGTAGCATTGAATGGCTTGTCGTCTATAAATAGTTGTAAAGCCTATTACACGGAATAATCTCTGCCAACATCCTACAAGTTTATAATATTAACGGTAGTGACGTGCTCAGCGCAGCAAAAAGGATGACTAAGGAAAAAGTAGGCTGTCTTCACGCCTAAATTATCGCTGCCTTTTGTTTTTTTCGAGACATATCAGCAATTTTTAAATCCCTGCAACTGATTGAAGTTGGAATTTAAAATCATACATCATCACACGTCGGATAAAAAGATTATCAGACATATCAGGTGAGGCATCGTAGACGACATTGTAAATTCCTTAAACAGATCTCGAACGCGTTGTGTACTTAGATTTCCTACACTCAAGCCTTATCTTATCTACTAGTTGTATAATTGAGTTTATCCCCTCAATTGCTTCAATCCATCTTTGTGTTGGCAATGACCGATGCCATTGACATATTTTTGAGACTATTTCAAATGTTTTAAAAACTTTGAAAACTTTTTTAAAAACAATCCCGCGATTTGGTTACATTGAATTTTTCTGTTTGAGAGAGTAAAAAAAATAATTCTGCGCATAATTCACGAAATGAAAAACATACATACATAACCTCACGCCTATAATCTCCGAAGGGGTAGGCAGAGGTGCATTTGTGCACCCACATTTCGCCAAGTATTTATCAGTCCTACGTAATAGGGGGCGAGCCTATTGCCGTTTTTCGGGCACAATTCCAGACTCCGTGCTGTTACCGAGAATTTCCTAATAGAAAAACCCAATAACACTCTGTCCGACCCGGGAATCGAACCCAGGACCTCTAGATCGCACGGCACATACTTGTACCGCGAGACCACGAGGCAGAAATGAAAAACAAAATTATAATTAACAAATTATGAAATAAGTAATTACTTTATAGTTTAGTCTATCTGAATATTCGGGTTATACTCGTATGGGTCTTTGCTCAAAGATTCAGTTAAACTCCTATGCCCAAGTAAATTTTATCATTAAGCCTTAAAATTGTATATATTACAATGCTATGCGGTTATATAAAACATTCCAGCCTGTTGATACCTCGATATTTCGTGGAAATCTCAATTGCCATATTTTCTCTGTAAGAATTAATCTTATTACAATTGTTCATCCAGGAAATCTAATCTTAAATAAACAAGGAAAATTCTTAGGAAACTACACGTTTATTGCTTGAAACACCATAAACAAAAAAGTAGATAAAATAGACTCAATGCTAGACGTACGACAGACAACATTAAAGTTAATCGTATATTTGTTTAATTTATGTAAAGCACGCACTGGCCTGTTTAAGGATTTAATTATGTATGATAAGAACTGGTAATTTAGTTTCAACTTGGATATTTCGATTTTCAAGTGTCTTTACGTGAGAATTCTCTAACGAAACATTACGCAGTTATAAGTATTCAGTAGGTAGATATTTCCATGTGTTTGAATTAATCAGGTAGTGAAATTTTTATGCAAGTGATATTTTTAGCCTTAATGTATTGGTACAGTTGGAAATACTGTTGTGTCATGTTTCTTTATCTGATTTTTATTCTGATAAATCGTTCAGTTGTAATATGGATTCTTATGCTTTTTGTCATCTTGATGTTTGACGTCAACATTTTTGTAATACGCCTTAGAAATAAGTAAGTTTGTTAGAATAAATAAATAAATACACCCAACAGTCACATACATAGTTCTGATCCCACACTAAGATACAAGTCTTGTGTCGTAGGTATCAGAAACTACGAGAGACTTTTCGGTCTCACATACACCCAGACCCGAAACAAATATTTGTGGATCACATAAACATTTGTCTTGGTGCGGGGATCGAACCCGCGGCCTCTCGTTTCGCAAGCTGGTGTCTAGCCAACTGCGCCACGGGGCTGTCAATGAATGAATCAATCAATGAATGTATGAATCAATGGTTGGTTGAATCTTTAATTGGACAATGGATGTAAGATTTTTGTCCCTATTACGTGGGACTGATACATTTCTGGCGAAATGTGGGTGCAGAAATGCACCTCGGCCTACTCCTTCGGGGAATACATGCTTGAAGTTATGTATGTATGTAATTTTTGCGCAGTTTATAACACCATTAAATACATGCGATTTTTATCATCCTGCGTGTTTTCGCGTTTTTATCATCGTGAGTGATTTAGTTGCGATATTTTATTATACTTACCTTAATATTGCTTTTCATTAATAATAATCTAATATCTGATCATAATTGTGTAGATGTAGAGGAAATCACAGATAGAAATTGTTAAAACGAGAGGCCACGCATTAAATCCTCACATAACAGACAAAACCACAAATATTTATACCTGGTCTGGGAGTTTGTGAGACGGAAAAATCGTCTAGTTTTTGCATGTTTACGATACAAGACTTTGAACTGCCTTTGACTGAAGCCTCATAAGTTTTTCACAGTGTGTAAGTTGATAGAATTATTATCACTTTCCGCACGCTAATTCGGTTAAAGTAGATGCGGAGCGTATAAAAATAATGCCAATTATGTGTCATCCAACTGTGTGAAACGTACGGATTCATGCGATTAAAGTCGCCGACATCGAGTATCCGTCAAACGTGTATTTAAAACATGCAAAGGAAACACAACCGTTATACCTGTTTCTATAAACAACTCTATAGCGACGGGAAATGTACAAAAATTAACAGCCTTCGTGGTGTATTTGGCATCAGCTTTGAAATAAAAAGCCGAGTTTTGTAATAAATTCGTACACACATACGCACACACGACTAACATTGAGGTAGGCTAGGAGACTGTTGATTGCCACCAGCTACAATCCTCATTCATTCTCTTGCCTCGTTTGCATTCATACACCTTCTCATACATTTCCGTCGGTTAAGGATGCTCCTGATATTCTCCATATGAAGATCATCTATTTGTTTTATGTAAATAAATGTTTTCATGATTTACGAAAAATCTGTTTGTGGTCTCATTTGTTTAATTGTTTCTTTTCATTCTTACAATAGCTTCGGCACTCTATGAATTGCGAAAGTTACTGATGGTAAATATTTTTGTGCATGGCTATTAGGGTAGAGTGATTTTTTTTTCTTGGCCTGGGGGTGGAATTAGTCGCTTATAAAAACAAAAGTTTTTTACACAATGAAAATAATCTTACTTAACATCTTGAGATGGCCCACTCACTTTTAAAATTAATTATGAGTCAAAATGTTTGGTTGTAAAGATTTTTTTGCCTTGTAATCTTTTAAAATATCAAAGAATTAGCAATTATGATCAATTCCAACTCAAATTTGTAATTGGCATAAAAGAGGATACTCTGAAGTTTCTAGAACGCATTTTTTTTGCAACCAAACATTTTGACTAGTATGTAATTTTAAAAGTGAGCGGACCGCCTCAAAATCTTGAGTAAGGTTTTTTCTCTTTGACAAAAAGATTTGTTTTTTTTAAGCTACAAATTCAAACCCCTGGCTAAGAAAAAAAAATTTTTTTCACTCCACCCTAATAGCTATAAGCAATTATTCTCAACAATTTAATCAACGTAATCGATGCGTGTTCCAAGGAAATAAAGCCTTGTTCGTTTGTAACTAGCTAGTAAACTTTACTGCGAACGTTCGCCGCAATTAGCACGTTTTATTGTTTGTCATCATGTTTGAGTGCATTTAAATTTGTTTGCGGATCGTAAACGTGCTTCTATTTACCCATTGCTTGTGTGTTAGCACGTGTGATCGAGTATGTACATTTTGTTTTGAGTAATCGTTATTTTTGACTGCCTTATCGGCTACGCGGTACAAGAACGTAACGAGAGGCATTGCTTTTGATTCCCGCGTCGCGTAAAATGTAAAAAAAAAAATACAAATTGTACACACATAAAAAATATAAATTAGGGTAATAGTGACGAATTGGTCACCAAATCGCGAAGTTTTTAATTGCCACATTGGTTTTCATAAGGGAAATATTCACTATCGTCACGGAACCTGAAATTGTGCCTGGACAAAAAAAAAAGCCGCAAATAGACAAATAATACAAATATACCTTAACTATATACATTAGTAGAAGTAAGATATTAAAGACGTGTTTGCTTCAAGATTTTGTATTTTTTTGGTCAGTGTAGTGTGTAGGTGAGTGGCAAGGTCGCCATCTCGCCGTGACCAAAGATAAAGGCGCTAAGTCAGACAAGTGCGGATGTGTTTAAGCATCGTATTACAAACTTTTTATATCCTCATATGAGTCTTAAATACTATCTCAACAGAAGGGCGGTACAAGTACATCGTAATTCTAGTTTGACGTGCGATCTGTCGGTTCTAATATGTTCCTTTTTGTAATGTAATTTGATTGGAGTCTATTTTTTTTACACGATGCATTGTCGAATTTGATATTCGGCATGAAATCGTTTATAACAGACTGTGTAAGTCCAAAGATTTGACAATGCTAATGTGACTCTTGTTTGCCTAAGAAATTTAAAACCGTTCATGTGATACCAAACATGGCGGTGTCAATTATTGTCAATAATTTCGTATTGAAACTAAATTTGAACACCTTGCATGTTTCTAGGCAAATAATGAGATATTTCGCATTGCCGTGTAATATGTTCAGAAGATATTTAAAGTTTCAAATCGTAATGTTATGACAAAACGATAAAAACCAGTTTAAACAATTAAGCTGTCTTGCTCCTTCCAAAAACAGCTAAGCCCCACACCAACGCCAATATCTTTTCGTACAGTAGGCGATGCGAAAGCAATCATACTGTTGCAGCGTGATATCCGTCAGTTAACACCTGGTTAAACTCGTTAGTCGAATTTTATGTGCGTAGGTTTGAATTGTCATGGTCATGAGTAATTGTTACCAGATTGTACTCACTCTAAGCCCATTTTTGAAGCACGTAACTTCTAAGTTTAAAAACTATGTAGTTCATATTGAGGTGTTTTTGAGTCTTATAAGAAATTAATTTTCAACAATTCTTTTCTTAAGAGTCTGTTACAAAAAATAGCGGAATCTAAATTTTATATTTCTGGCTTTAATTGTTTCGCCTGAGCGTGATATAAGTCACGGCAGTCAGGTCATATAATTTGGTAATTTTAATATTTAAGCCTTTATAAGATTTTTTTAGTGTCATCAATAATACTGATCACAGTTTTGCAGTTGAAAGTTCAGCTTTAAGATTCAGTTCCTCTTTTTTCAGGTATTCTTGCTTCTATTAATGATCTTCGTCATCGTCTTATAAAATAAAGAATTTATTGGCTTTGTGTGGTTAGGGGCCTAAAAGCCCAGTGATGTTGTCTGTTGTAACAGGTGTCTTGTTGAGGTTGCTGGATATATTGCAGGTACGAAGCGCCAGTACTGATAATGGACGTCAGAGCTCATGGCCTTTTGACAATTACGGATGCTCAATCTGTTTGAGCGTCCAAAATAGAGTCAAGCTTGGCTTATCTTAAGTCTATATCGTTATCCGGAAAATCACTGTATCCGTAGGGCAGAGCGCCAGGCGGAGGCGGGGACCAATTTAGAACGCTTCTTGCCCTGTGTTGTCTCGAACCATCTTTAATATTTTGGTATTATTCGGTATTTTGATTGGGGATCTAATAGGGTCGCAACATCTGTGCGGGTGCAGTTGTTCCTGAAGCTTATTGCAGTTCAATCTGGTTAAAAAAAGAGTGTTGCTGTTAGAACAAAACAGGAGGAGAGATAGAGATCGTCAGAAAACTTAATTCTGTGTGAGTTTTATAGATTAGATTCAGCCAAGCGAACAACTTCCACGCGTTAAGTTGGAAGGCCGGTGACCCCGACATATCCTTTTCGGCCTCTCCCGAGGTACCGAACGGGGAGCTTAAGGCGCTTTCCTCTCGTTAAAAAAAAAGATGGTGTCAAGATTTTTTTTTAACACCTTGACAAATATGAAGGCAAAACTATGAGTTCATTAATGAACATATAAAAATAAATGTTAATTTATAAATTATTATAAATGTCATTCTTTAAAAAAAAACTTTAACTATCGAAGCGTTAATGATTAATGGAACAGTCACAACGATCTAGATCTCGTGACACACATCCTAATGGTTTAAACGTACATTTCGCAGTACTCATGGTCGGGTGTCGACGACCTCGACAGCCTCATAAAAGAAACACTTGAAACAGGTTTCGCGAATTGCATTTCCACACACTCCATTTTACACCTTAGCTACTCATTGATAAAATTAAAAGTCGTAAATGCCTGTCCGGATGAAAAATTTCAAGGAAATGCAATTTGCTGGGGGATTGCTATAAAGACTTTGTAGTACGATGTAAAATACATCCAATGCACATTTAAGCAAGATCGAAATTTGTTTGTGCAGATGGAATTGTCGGCAGTGGAACGAAATGAAAGCGATGTTACCGATATCAGAATATCAAAATGGTTAAATGACAATTTTTATGCATGAGGTAAAATGACAGTGTAGTGTGGTCTGAGAAGATTTTGGAGAAGATTTATCTCTTTATCAGTCAATTATCACAAGTACAAAAACTGATTCCTGAACGTGTCGCAATTGCGGGAACCACTATGAGATATTATACAATAGTTTAAGATTGTATTAATGAGCTGCTCTAATTCGGAAAATTTAGTCTTTGTATCAATATTGTATAGTCTGGATTAGAAAAGAGCAACACTAAAATTTCTTGCCCGTTCTTCTATATTGATGACTGCCTTCCGAACAGCGTGCGGTAAACTAAATTTTGAAATGACGTGATGTGACATCTTATAGATTAAATAAATATTATTTCATTTCATTACATTAAATAAAATAGTTTGACTTGCAATCGAATGAAAACACAATGTATCTCACTTTTAGTGCGATTGCCAAGTCAAACTATTTTATTTAAAACATAAAAGATTTTTAACATTGATATGGTCACTATAAGATGTTGTTTGGTCAGCTAAGTGCATAATAACTTAAGACAGAAGGTCCCTTAAATGGGGTGTGAATAAATTCATCGACTTGGTATCAAATGGATCTCACAACTTTTTCTTTTGTTGAAGAACTGAGTTGCGAGACTTGTTTTTTACAAGTTTGTTTTTGATGGCATATCTAATGCTTTCACAGCTAAGTACGAGTACATACACATATTATTGAGTATTGACATATATGACACGTATGACTGCCTCGTGGTCTCGCGGTACAAGTATGTGCCGTGCGATCTAGAGGTCCTGGGTTCGATTCCCGGGTCGGGCATAGTGTTATTGGGTTTTTCCATTAGGAAATTCTCAGTAGCAGCACGGAGTCTGGAAATGTGCCCGAAAAACGGCAATAGGCTCGCCCCCTATTACGTGGGACTGATACATACCTGGCGAAATGTGGGTGCCGAAATGCATCTCTGCCTACCCCTTCAGGGAATGCAGGCGTGAGTTTATGTATGTATGTATGACACGTATACTCGTATAGACCTGTATATTTACATTGGATAAATTTTAGTAAAGACGGATGGAACCTTGGGGGCGTTTATTGCATTTTTTTACCGATCCTAGGCGATGCTGGTTTATGGTCCTAGTCATCAGTATGTAAAAAAATATATTTGCATACACACTCACGTCCTCATCGCAGTGGAGTAGACAGATTCTAAGGAGTGCTACACACTACGATCCTGACATACCTTCTGCAAATTCTATATTTATACATCATCATCATCAGCCCAAATACGTCCCACTGCTGGGCACGGGCCTCCTCTACAACTGAGAGGGTTTAGGCCTTAGTCCACCACGCTGGCCTAGTGCGGGTTGGCGGACTACACACCTAAGAAATTCCTAAGAACTTTTAGGTGTGCAGGTTTCATCACGATGTTTTCCTTCACCGTTAAAGCAAGTGATAATTCATTGTGAATACACACATGACTTCGAAAAGTCAGAGGTGTGTGCCTGGGGTTTGAACCTGCGACCGCCGAAATTCTCGACCGCGCGCCTAAACCTCGAGGCCATCACTGCTTATTTATACATATTTTCATGTATTTACTTAGTCTAAAGATACTTTTGTAAACATATATATCGTTTGATTACATAAAAGATTTGCGTAGCGTTTGCTTTGTCGTCACATGTCATGACGCGTTGGCTTAGACAAAATTCTTGGCCTGAATGTATGATTTTTTGTTTAGGCCTTGACTAAAATATTCGTGCGTTGCGTAGTTATTTGTTGTTAAGGGGCACGCCGGGTGGCTATACATCGTTTATCTGTACCTATCTCTTCTCTAAATAGTGCGAAACAAAGTCTCGGTTTGTTTATCCACTTTTGATTGACATTGACATCGGCTTGAGAGGATTTGATTCCCGCACCGAGACAAATTTTTGCGTCATCCATAAATATTTCTTTTAAGTGTGTTTTTTTGTAAGACCGAAAAACCGTTTTATCCTAGCGTATGCCCAGAAACTAAGTGGAACGATGATTTTGGTAAATTGGCTGATATGGGACTGCCTCGTGGTCTCGCGGTACAAGTATGTGCCGTGCGATCTAGAGGTCCTGGGTTCGATTCCCGGGCATAGTGTTATTGGGTTTTTCCATTAGGAAATTCTCAGTAGCAGCACGGAGTCTGGAAATGTGCCCGAAAAACGGCAATAGGTTCGCCCCATACTACGTGGGACTGATACATACTTGGCGAAATGTGTGTGCAGAAATGCACCTCTGCCTACCCCTTCGGGGAATACAGGCGTGAGTTTATATATGTATGTATATTATTGGGCTGAATTGTTGGCTAGTTTCATGAACTCGCTCAAAAATCACAACTGAGTTAATAATTCCTATAAACCATTTCTTATTAATCTACTCCGTGTGCTCTTGAAAATTATATTCAATGTTTCATGATTCATTTTTAATTTTCAAGTGTTTTTAGTTTCTTGAACTTCAGCCAGAATGTGTTTGACGTTCGGTTGGGTAATTATTGTTTGTTTGTTTATTTTCTTCTTTGTATACTAGCGTCCCGGCACAGCTTCGTCATGAAGACGCAAAAGCATTATTAGCGTCGTTTCACATTGTGCCATCTTCTTTCTACCACGGGGTCATGTTATTGATTAAATAATCTATATTGGTTCAGCAAGTTGCTGTAAAAATCTTAGTTAAAGATTACGATGAAGAAACATTGGTTTTTTATTTGCTGTAAAAGTTTAACATAAATACATCATCAGCAACTTTACGTCCACTACATAGGCGCCTTCTAAAGCACGCCACTGGGCTTGATTTTCAGTCCTCCGATGTATTAAAATTATATTAAACAACGATATATTCATGTTGTAAAGGAATCGTAAACATCTTCTATCTGAATAGAAAATCAAATAGAATCCAAAAATCGAATGGGATTGCGGTCAATAGACCAATCGATCAACAAATAGTTGATACCTTTTCCCCACTTAAAAATTTTAGACCTGACTATTTGTGCCAATATATTTAAGTAGTTTGGTCTCTCAATTTTTTATCTTACATATTGACGTTTATAAACAGCAAAAATCCTCGATAATTGTATTGATACATATTGTGTTGTAAAAAATGAATCCTTTACTCGTCATTTTAGTTTTAATAGTAATTTTGCGCGATGTTTACTAGAGATCAGCTTTGAAAAGATTTAGTTTGATTGTCTTATGTTCGCGCATTTCAACCCTTTAAGATTTTGTTTATGAATATTTAAGTAATTACAATTTATATTTTTCACGTAGGTACATTAAACATTTAAAGTTGATTTTTTATTAATAAAAGATCATAAAAACTTTGCTTAGAGAATATTTCGTGATTAAAGGCACGAGTAACCTTAAGATCTATGACAATCTATTTCCAAACTCAGATTTTTACTATTGTAATTAATTTATTAATTAATTTATTTATTTATTTATTTTACTTCAACATATACGGTTAATACCATTTACACATATTGAAGAACTCTAAAACATCTATATACATAATACAATACTCAAATTACAATATACAAATTAAAAATAAAATAAAATATATCACATAAAAACAAACAAAACATAACTGTAACAAGACAAAAAACAAACATAAAATCGTAAATAAAAATAAATAACACTTTCACAATATTTGAGACAATTATACTTTACTTGCGGCCATGCATCCGCAAACAGATCACAGTCCGGGTTAGTTTCCATCAGAGCATTGAGAGAGCATAGAACTCGCGGTATGGGAGAAAAGGAGCGAGCCGCGGTTCGACGTTCAGGTACGGCCAATAACCTGAGTCTTCTGTTACGAAGATAATTGTTTGGAGTGTAAAGTCGAACCAACTCATTATGCAGATCTGGCGCATCTATAATTCCTTTACACACTTTAAGCATGAAATCCATCTGGTCGGATGCTCGGGTTGTTTCAAGCATATTAAATATATTTATAGTAATTAAATATATTTGTCTCTTTTGTTAACAGTTGATGAAGAGGTTGCGCCAAGTGGTCGGTCAGAAGCTATTTGAGGTGATCATGAAGGCAACCTTTTACGGGCAATTCGTCGCTGGCGAGGACCAGAACACCATTCGTCCTACCATTGACAGGTACATAAATGAATGAATACAATCTACAGTCACGTACATAGTTCTAACCAGTGGAGGTACTTCCAACGAAGCAAAAAAGCGGTTCACGTTATTTATGGAATGTCTAGTTTATAATTGTTTATTGTGGGGTCAGGATATTCTCATTTATATGTCAAATTGCTTTGTTAAATAAAGATTTAAAGCTTAAAGATTATTATTCGGAAGTAGGTACTGCCACTGGTTTTAACCCCACACTAACATACAAGTCTTGCGCCGTGCGTATCAGAAACTACAGAGACTTTTCGGTCTTACAAATATTTGTGGATCACACAAACATTTGTATCGGTGAGGCGATTGATTGTTACACAAGCTGGTGTTCAGCCAACTGCCAAACATATTGACAAATATCTATTACTGCTGTTGGGAGGGGGGTTAGTCCTTTTTTAGGGGATAAACCTGATTAAGCAGTTACCGTTAGTAATGAACACGCACAACATCAAATCCCACACATATAAGGCACTATAATATAGGCGAGAAGATTAATGGAAAGATCAAACGTATAGAAGTGACTTTTCAAATGTCTTTTGCATCCATTTGATCTTACAAGTTCACGCTCACAGAAAACGCTCAGAAGTGGCTTTTGTCTAAGTCCCCAGAGAAAGTGTAGGTGCATTTCCGGCTTTTAAGTATAGGCTTTTGTACATCACACTTACCCATTGTAGCTTTGTCAAGTTTTCATCTTTTTTTATGAATAATATTAAAATATTATGTTTTGTGTTTTAATAAGATTGTTTTCATTGATTTTTATTGTTTTAATTCCTAAATTGTGAGGTTCATATACATATTATGTAGATACACATGCGTTATTGCAATATTCAGAAAACATTAGTAAAGGATTGTATTTTTTTTGCCTCCAGCATCTTAAATCATCATTATATTGTATATTAATCTAAAATACTTTTACAGATTGCGCTCATTTGGCGTCAAGTCAATCCTCGACTACTCCGTCGAAGAAGACATCTCACAGGAGGAGGCGGAAAAGCGCGAAGTCAGGTAAATATTGTATTTTATGGCGTTTATGAAAGAAACACAATACTTTATTACATTTTCGAAAAAAAAAATTATCTAAGCGAACAAAAAAAACATAACACCTATTCTTCTTTTCAACATACTGACAGACTTAAGAAAATTTAAAAAATAATAATAAAAATTTAAACATTTAAATCTTGCCATGATGAACGTAAACTAATACAGTTTCACTTTTATTTGAGAAAGAATTCACCTTTTTATGTTATATATTTCTTATCTGTGACCACATACAAAAATATATAAATGGCAACTCTTTCCAGACAGTCTATCCACGTACATTTGCCAGATCTTCCTCTTGCAATAGAAGATAAGTCAGAAAGGCTTCCATGGCAAGGGTCTGGTTCTAATTCGGATCCAGTACCTTTGCTAACCACTTGTCATGGACTCGCAAATCCAGCATTTTTATATTCAACCGCAATTCCTTCAGCGATCTCTGTTGGAGAAAACTTACGGTACTTAAAGTGTTGCCATTGTGAAAAACATTAAAAATGTACAGTCCATTGCATGAGGAATGATATAGGACATTCGTTCTTTAGAAAAGTTTCTTCATATTGAAATCCATAAACTAATTTACCAACGTTTTTCTATAAATTATGTCATAGAATTAAAATAGACTCATTTTCTAACAAAGAAATTTCATATTATATATTTGTTTGTTTATACACTAACAAAACAAGATCAAAAGAAAAATATTTTAAATCTTCTGTACAAAATTTACACACACATTCAATAACTGCCTCGTGGTCTCGCGGTACAAGTATGTGCCGTGCGATCTAGAGGTCCTGGGTTCGATTCCCGGGTCGGGCAAAGTGTTATTGGGTTTTTCCATTAGGAAATTCTCAGTAGCAGCACGGAATCTGGAATTGTGCCCGAAAAACGGCAATAGGCTCGCCCCCTATTACGTGGGACTGATACATACCTGGCGAAATGTGGGTGCAGAAATGCACCTCTGCCTACCCCTTCGGGGAATACAGGCGTGATGTATGTATGTATGTATGTACATTCAATATATTTTTAACGTGTATTTTTTTTCAATAAATCATTGGGCATAAGAAAACAGGATTCATATAAAGTAAAAATAATAATTATAAAAGTGACACGTAGTGTCATAATTAATTTAAACAAAATTGTATAATCTTAACATTAAGAATTAATTCATTTGTAATTATGAGGTCTTTAGCTGTACGCAACTAAAATAATTAAACAAAAGAGTTTTCAACATTTTAAGCCGCATTTATGACCTTGAATTTGTTATTTACAATTTTTACACGAGTTAACAATAATTATGTGTGAAGCAGGCGGCCATATTGGTATCACAATCGTCTTTTTCTCGCAGTTTCTACAATTGAAACGTAATCCCAGGTAGCAACTCGTCTCAATGGATTCGTGATTTACAGCCTAGTTATGTTTCGCACGGTTACTTTGTTGTGGTAATGTCGCGTTTGGCCTTACATTACAACGCTTACGCTTGTAGTCACATGTTATTACGTAATCGAGAACACCATTAAAATGTTCGGAAATATTTTTTATCGTTTGGATATTTCGCTTTTAGACCGACTCGTGGTCTCGTGACACAAGTATGTGCCGTGCGATGTCTTAGGTTCGATTCCCGGGTCCGGCAATGTGTTATTGGGTTTACCTGGCGAAATGTGGGTGCAGAAATGTTCGCCATATTTCGCAACAAAAACCTACAACTTATATTTTATTTATAAATATTGTATTAATAAAATTCATAAAAAAAAACTCTGACTTTTCGAAGTTATGTGTGTATTCACAATGAATTATCACGTACTTTAACGGTGAACTTTGATCGTGATGAAACCTGCATACCTAAAAAGTTCTTAGGAATTTCTTAGGTGTGTAGTCCGCCAACCCGCACTAGGACAGCGTGGTGGACTAAGGCCTACTCAGTTATAGAGGAGGCCCGTGCCCAGCAGTGGGACGTATATAGGCTGATGATGATGATAAAAAAAGTCAATACGCATTGCTGAGAAAGTTTCGTGGGCTGCGCTCTATCCAAAAACCCATCACTTTTCCCAACTCGAGAATTAACACCAGGATATTGCCGTGACTGATGCCTCACTCCGCCACAAGGATGTCAGGAAAATGAGGCAGTTATAATCTATATTAGCCAACAAACATCACTGCTAGCCAAGAGCCTTTTTTCATACATAAGTCTGAGATAGTCTACATACAAAGCATGTGCGGGTTGATGAACTTGAAACATCTAAGAAATTCCTTGTACAGAAATCTCAGTTTTCCTCAAGATGTTTTCCTTCGTCGTTAAAGTTTGTGATTATGTCTTTTTGTCTTTTAAAAGTCAAAGGTAGACCGACTGTCGATCCAAATTCTAGGAAGAACTACAAATACACAAATTCAAGGATAAATATTTAGTAGGTTTTTTGATAAAGAGTTTACAAGATATGTTGCCTCATTGCAGAGGCAGTTTGCCGAGTGAGAGACTAATGGAATTGGTTAAGAAAGGACCAAGGAATTTGCAAGACATTGCCTTTGCTGGGTTTATCCATTTTATTACAATTTTAGCTCTCGTAGTATTATTTAACGTCGCGTCGTATAAAGTAAACAGTTTTAGCTCTCAGTTGTCGTATTATTTATGTAAATTGTAACCGTTTTGAAGAGTAACTCGTATATGATGTATTCTATTGTTAGTTAATTAGCGTACATTTGCAGTATTTAAATTTACATTTTCACAATTAACTTAGTTTTGGTTTTGGGCTGGTTAATTACCATCTATTGTTCTTTGTTGCTGTATCTCATTCGTAGACTGGATATTTGGTATGTTATCTGAAACATCAGTAGTTTTATGGATGGAAGATTAAAATGTTAATACAGATTCTGAGCCAGGTTATGTTCATATTTGAATTTCTAATATTTTACGTAAACGTGATGCTATAGATGTATTCGTAGGTGTTTGTGCTATTGGAGACCTCGACATAACTTTTGGGTCTCTTCTCTTCATTAAAGGGGAACTAAAGGTGCTTTCCTCTTATTACAGAGAATAATTGATAGACAAAATTCTGAAAAGCACGTTGTATCATGCAGAAACTTAATTAAACAAATAAAGGAATTATTGTTATATAATAAGTATTTTTAGCTTAGGACGATAATCTCCCGTCACTATATTTTTACACCGACCTGCAAGAACCTCTGCCTTCTTTGTCTTTTGTAAGACGATCGCATAGCCCCGGCCAAGCAAGCAGTTAGTACAGACTTCTTTAACGCTACATCTAGTCAGTAGCTTGATGTTTTCGTAATGACAATTGTAAACTTGTTTGCACAAACATAGTTGAGAGGACGCCAATGTTCCGTGTTTTGGTTTGAGACACTAGGATTCCATGTGACAGTGTTGTTTGTTTATTGTTTATCAAATATTCTACGCGCTAGTCTGAACAATAATTAATCATAACATGATTATTCATATTTAAAATTAGTCGGTCACCTCATCTTTCATATTGTTTTGGTAACGGATAGGATAAAAAATTTGAATGTCACGCCAAACAAACGATGACATTATTTCTCGCTAACTGCAGGCGTATCGAAGCGGACGCGCTGCTACAATAGCGTGGCAACAAAAGTTTTTCCAACGCAGCAGAAATTTTGAAGCTCATGCGAACTACTTCAGTTTTATGTTGAGGCAATTGGTTGGGCAGCCTTTGTCTAGATCACTAAAATAGGCCTTCAATCATAGCACTGTCATAAGACATCCACCGCTGGACGTAGGCCTCCGCTAAAGACTTCCAGAGCCTGATAGCAGCAGCTTGTATCCAGCGTATTATGGACCAGATCTCTCCCCATGAACCTTTCTGTACCATTGTACTTTCGAAGTTCGAACTACTAACTACATTGTAAGACGTAAACAATTGTACAGTCGTAACAAATGGATTTGCTGATGTTTCGTAACCAGTAGGGATCGGTTGGCCGCAAGCCAAGAGCGCTCAAACTGCGGGAGGCCCAACCCAAGGATTTATCTGAAATACTTGTCGTTCAAACAGCCGCCGTCACAGCTGGTTAGAAATGGATAAATGCAGGATCGATTCCCGTGTTAGATAGCAAATTTTTGGCGAAAAAGATTGTAGTAGCTACTTATGCTCATGAACGGTTGTAATAGGTATTAAGAATAGCAATTTTACATCCCTGTTGGATAGGTACGAGTGCACCAGACTCCTGAGATAGGGTGGCACCACGTGGTACCGCAGTGATTCCTCTATACAGGCCCAGGGGAGGGTGTCGAGAGACACCGCCACCACGAATTTGCCCCGGGCCACTGCACCGCTTCCTCCACTTGTGCCTTGTGCAGAATCTCCGAATTTGGGGTTGGAAACAAAAAGTTGTACACTTCCCTTCACAGCAAAGCGGGAGACAAAATATTGAACTATGAGGTTTCACCCTCACGTAAAAGATTACACGGCCTTACTACTTAAATATACTTTGTCTCGTTTTCTCTAACGTCATTGGCCAAACAAAAGAGCAGGCCAAGTATGCTCAAGTAAGTTAAATAAAGTTTATAACTAAAGAATATCGAAAATTGACAATCTACGCCCACACCGTAAGATTTGGTCGGCGCGATTGGGATCCAACAGATCTGTATGTTTTGTGGCGCTAATTTTAAATTAATTGCAAGCAACTGTGTAACATTTAATCTATTAAATGTTCACGGTAAATTTACTACCATGTGGTTTTATAGTACGTAGGTAATATAGGTTATATAAAGTACGACGCGATGACTGATAATAATTTCTATGCAAATATTTATTTATTTATTTACACTTTTATACATTAAGTATAGAGGCGGACTTAATGCCAAAGGCATTCTCTAACAGTCAACCTCTGGGTGATGCAGAGATAAAAAAGGTAGGTGCATAAATAGTTAAATGGTTAAAAGACTATATAAAATATACATACATACATATATATATATACATATGTATTATTGATGCATTAGACAAATATACAGGGTGTGTTCAGACCGTGATCGGAAACTAAAGCAGGTAATAGCTAAGGTGATCACAAACCCCCTGGCGTTAAAGAAAATCCCAACAAAAAATAAAAAGTTTTTCTAACAACCATACATTTTATACCTGTAGGTTTAAGACTAAACCTCCCCACCCAAAATAACGTGTATTTTTGGTACCTACAAAGAATCTTAAAATTTCTAGAGTATCTATTGTCTTTAAATACAGGTAATTATTCTCCATAAATTTCTAATCGAATATAATTCAATTTTATTCTGAAATCAAGGAATATGACAAAAATGTATAGAAAGCTTGCAGGTTGTTTGTGACTGGCTTTTCGTTTTAGAAATAGAGCGTTAGTTAATAAATACACGTGATATCTTACTACACTCCCACCTCCCCCCTTGTGATATTTCGTGATTTTTATCAAACCCCTCCCCCCATTTCGAGCCTCACGTGATTAATTGAAGGCCCCTTAACTAAATGCCTATATTCCATAATTATACTAAAAAAGAATATTTTTTATAACTTTTGTCTGTCCCTTCCGTCTAATATCCGAAACGGATAAATCAATTTGGATTAGATTCACTAGCATCTGCATATAAGCTATCTAGCTTATATTACAAAGAGTTATATGAGCAAGGATTCTCTCAAAAAAACTTCTTCCGATAAAAAGTCCCTATAAAAAATCTCAACATACAACTACCAAAACGCGGCAAAAAACTAATTACTCGTACAGTGTGAAATAGGCTTAAGTGTTAAAAAAACCATACTCGTGGGTCAATATTTAATATTCACAAACCGTTTGTATTTTCAACTAGCTGACCCGGCGAACTTCGATCCGCCTAACAGAGTTTTTTTTCCTAATTTACTCGTTATTACATCAGGTATCTGCCAGTGAAAGTCCCGTTAAAATTGGTCTACGCGTTTCAGAGATTAGCTGGAACAAACAGACAGACAGACAAAAATTGTAAAAAACGTTATTTTGGTATATGTACCTACCGTGTATACATCCATATACATTTATTAAAAAGCGGTTATTTCAATATTACAAACAGACACTCCAAATTTATTTATTTGTATAGATACGGATCACGCTCGCACATCGTGATCCGTACTATTCGAATAAAGCTATTTATAAATCTGGTTTGTGAGTACCTATGCAAAACATTCAGATGTCCGTATAAATAAATCTATAAGAATTTCTAAATGCATTTTCTGTTGGGCAAGGTTATGGATTTCTGTTTGTTCCGTATATTACGCTGCATAAATAAATAAGTATGTTGAGTGTTGTGATTTAATTAATAAATTGGAATTCCGAATTTTCTTTGCATTTTTACGCGGCAATGGTCTTGTTTGATCTTTATTTATATATTGTTTTGTTTACTACTATTTGTAGATACAAAAGATGAATTATAAATTCTCATGTATTTTCGTCGTTATTCAAGCGGATATAAATATCCTACTAAAAGCAAATTAGCTTCCTACAAAATTCTCCCAATTCATCGAAAGAAACGAAGTATTGCTTCAATTGCAGTAGGGCAAAGGTCAACCACGATCGAGTTGACCGATTTATACCGCAATCCCATAATCTGACTCAATTGCTGCAGAAAATGTAGAAAAAAAGACTGTTTATAAAAAGCGTAAATGTCATCGCGTAAATCTATACTACAAGTAGTACCTATTATAAAGTCAAAGTCAAACTTTTATAAGCACTTTTAAATTGGGAGTTTAAAAAAGCTATCGCCGCTTCAGAACCTGTTATCGCTGTGGAGAAGAAACGGCAAGGAACTCCCTCAGCAACACGAAATGTCATTTCTTTTTCTCTCTGATATTATGTTACAATAATTTATAATATTATTAAGAGAAACATTTATATTTATATACTTTTAATAACTCTTTTAATGATTTATAGAATGATCGTAGACGGGACCGTGTGAATGAACTACTGTTCTTTATAAAACATCGCCTGGGCGGGGAGGCGGCACACACGCCAGTATTTATTACTTCATCATCAGCCCATATACTCGTAGAACCACTGCTGGGCACGGGCCTCCTCTAAAACTGAGAGGGTTTAGGCCTTAGTCCACCACGCTGGCCTAGTGCGGGTTGGCGGACTACACACCTCAGAAATTCCTAAGAATTTTAGGTGTGCAGGTTTCATCACGATGCTTTCCTTCACCGTTAAAGTACGTGATAATCCTAGTGACCGTTAAGGAGTGTGCCTAAACCTCGAGGCCACCAATTAAATACAATTACATAAAAATCACTGTTACTTCCCTGTTATCGATGTGGTAATGATTAACTTGTACATTTGGTAAACGTCATTCCGCGATAAGGTTTCATTCGATCAACACTGTGAATGAAATTGTGACGTAAGTTATCAATTATATCTTTGTTTTTGCGTAGTGTATTCTATAATTATCTTGCGCGTCATATAATTGTGCGAATGATGGAGATTTGATGCTTCCGAGTCAAAACCTTGGTTGTTTTTATTTTATTATCGTAAGATTGAATTAATTTAATATTTTTGGGAATTTTAATAGATTTAGCGAAGAACATGCGTTGGTTAGTGGTAGTAGTGACTAGTGATGGCCTCGAGGCTTATAGAAGTATGTGTGTATTCAATTTAATATAACGGTGAAGGAAAACATCGTGAGGGAACCTGCGTACCTAAAAATTCTTAGTAATTACTTTGGTATGTAGTTCGCCAGCCCGCACTAGGCCAGCGTGGTGTCCTAACTCCTAAACCCTCTCAGTTGTAGGAGACCCATACACAGCAGTGGGACGAATGTGGGCTGATGATGATGACGATGATGGGTCAGTATTGAAAATTTCTCAATTTATGGTGGGATATAAGTCCTTTTGTTGCTCGTGGTAGACGTAGAGGACAAAATCATTGGCGATGATGATAGTTCCTTTCTTTTTTTTAATGGATTTTAAACAAATATTAAGTGCCTTAAAGTGGAGCCAATCTTATAAGATTGTGGTACGAACGAACCGGATCGACCGGGCTTGGTAAAGACAAATGTTATATTTTTAGAGACTCGCTTTACGTAGTGGGTACCTATATCCTGCGCTGTGACAAGGGGGCGTTAGAAACGGTATCCCCTGCCTGTCGTAAAAGACGACTCAAAGGGGCCCTTGGAGTCGGTGGGCGAGCTGCGGGGGCGGCGCGTCCTCACTGAAAGTGACCCCGAGAGCGGCGGCGGCACTGTGGCCTGTGTACGTCGCGGGCGCCCATCCACAACCGGGGCGCCTGAACCAAGCTAGTGGGGGTGCAACTGAGCCCCTATAACTACGAGACGAGGCGCACCGGGCGGCTGCGGCATTCCGGTGGGTGCTTCTCGCTCACGTACCGTGGTCGCCCCACTCGGCGCGGATATGGCCACCGGGGGGTTTTGGTCGGTATGCCGGTTTAGGGATTTTTGTTAGGGACCCAGCCCGGCACTAACATCTGCGCGGACATGACGTCGCCGCGCGCCGGGCTGGAAGACCGGTGACCCCGACATACGCTTCCCGTCCCCCCTCCCCCGGGGCTGGCGGGAAGTAGAGCCAAAAACAGCTTTCCCCTTGAAAAAAAAAGAAAAGTACCTATATGCCGTCAAAGTATGCTAACCAGTCATTAATATAGAGAGAATGAGCTATTTACTCAGTGCTAATGCAATCATTTTCCACAACCAATACAAAGAGAAACAAAACACATTAATGACTTCGGCATCGCAAAATTACACTTTCGATCCCACTGTCCAACTTTGGTCCAACGTTGGCCAAAAAGTCCAAAAAGTTGGATCAAATCTTCTATTTGGCACATTACAAATGAAGGGAAAGTGGAGTAATGAAAATAACGTATGTGCGGCTCACCTACATTTGCACGCCTAACACTAGGCGAGGACGCGGTGTGAGAAAAAGGCAGTTGCCAAATGATATTGGACTCTGTGACACTCGAATTAAGGCTGAAATTCGTGAATTATAATGCATCTGACGCGTGGTACTCTTATGCCAAGATATAGAATGGAGAGTGAAAGTGATTTGTTTATTGTTAGTTTCAGATAGCATTTAGGTATGAGTCACGCGAAATGATTCTCAGGTCAATAGCCAATATTAATGTCGCTTCTCGTACATTTTCTGTGGAACTGTGGTACCAACCCGATCGAGCCGTCAGCTGTCTTTGGGTCTTCCTACCGCTTACTTTTTGCCGTTTTATAATTGTGTATAGAAAATTGTCAGCCGAACGAAAATTCTTTGCCCGACTTTTATATTGCGTGCCGAAATTTATGACACACAGTTCTGTCTGATTCATCCCCATCAGCCCATATACGTCCCACTGCTGGGCACGGGCCTCCTCTTAAACTGAGAGGGTTTAGGCCTTAGTCCACCACGCTGGCGTAGTGCGGGTTGTCGGACACACCTAAGTAATTCCTAAGAACTTTTAGGTGTGCAGGTTTCATTACGATGTTTTCCTTCACTGTTAAAGTACGTGACAATTCATTGTGAATACACACATAACTTCGAGAAGACAGAGGTGTGTGCCTGGGGTTCGAACCTGCGACCGTCAATCACTACTTTTGTCTGATTCACTACGATTAAAAAAACAATTAAATGAAATATTATTTTTAACATAGGTACATGATATTATTACTCATTATAGATTTAACAAGCAAATCCTGCAGGTAATTAATTTTTGTTTTCCTTACCGGGATGTGCCTACCTTTATATAATTATCTTTATGGCAAAACCCGATGGTAACATAAATAAATTATTAATGTAATCTAGTATTATTACGTTTTGAGAAACATAATATATTTATAGGGTATTTTATAGGATTTAATGTAACCAAAAAAATAATGTAGTGTCATTGAAATTTTCAATAGGAAATTCTCAGTAGGTAACAGCACGGAGTCCGGAAATTTGACTGAAGAAAACGGCAATAGGCTCTTCGCTTCCTACATGGCTCTTAAAGTTTTGTACAAGTTGCGAGAAGAAATATGTAAATCACTTCCTTTCAATTCTTTCGGCATACAGGCGTGTATATGCAATATATAATAAACAATAAAAAAAATCACAAACAAATAAATTTAACTCATACAAAATCTCTAACTAAAGTATCAAACGATTCGAAAATCGACATATAATACTCATTACAATAGTGATTAAACGCATAAAGATAATATTATAATGTATTCAATTGTCTCCACCAGCGCGTCGATCTCCGCGTTCGGAGACACCAAGGAGGAGGGCCAGTTGAAGCAGTACCACGTCGAGCAGCGCTTCGCGGACCGGCGCTACAAGGTCACCAGCGCCCGCACCTATTTCTACCTCAACGAGGCCTCATGTGAGAAGAACATGGAAGCCTTCCTCAAGAGCATCGATGCTGTGGCTGGTAACTATTGTTTAATTTCTATTCCAGCTCCACCCGGTCGTCATTTCCGTGCTCATATCACGGGAATACTACTACGTTTACTACTACTACGTACCAGTGGCGGTACTTCCATAGAAGCCCAAAAGCCCAGTTTGCCTTTTAAAATTCCACATAATAATTTTTAGGCTTGAAATCTTTATATAACTAAAGCAATTTGTTAAATAAAGACCCCATAATAAGCAAATATAAATTGGACATTGCAAAATTAACGTTTAAAGCTTTTGGGCTTCTATGGAAGTCCCGCCACTGCTACGTACTACGTTTTTCGGGGATAAATAGAAGCCTATGTTACATCCCAAGGTCCCATCTATGTCTATGAAAAAAATCATCGAAATCGGTCCAGTAGTTTTAAGTTAAATTTTAACAAACAAATATCAATTCTTTCCTCCTTATAATATTAGTTTAGATTACTATTCTATTCACAATCCAGCTCTCAAAAGAGGTTGTGGGCACAGCCGAAAATCGACCAAGTGCGAGTCAGTGTATGAACTTGCACGTCACTACAGTACAGGCTTCAGAATCGCGCATTTTTTTATTGAGGCATTGGATACGATATGGTCAGCTTATCGATCAGAATGAAAGTGTGATGTCACTAGTAAATGAGGGCTGTGAGCATGACCATCGTGTCCCCAACGGTGGATCCGCGATTGATTTACATACATATACACACTGACAGTGACTCCCGTATCTCAAGGTATCGTAGGCTGATACTATGACACAAGCTAAGATCCTGACACACCTCTTGCATCTTTAATATCGATTTCTACATGCATACATAAACTCACGCCTGTATTCGCCTAAGGGGTAGGCAGAGGTGCATTTCTGCACCCACATTTCGCCAAGTATGTATCAGTCCCACGTAATAGGGGGCGAGCCTATTGCCGTTTTTCGGGCACATTTCCAGACTACGCACTGTCACCGAAAATTTCCTAATGGAAAAACCCAATAACACTTTGCCCGACCCGGGAATCGAACCCAGGACCTCTAGATCGCACGGCACATACTTGTACCGCGAGACCACGAGGCAGTCGATTATCGAGAAATATCGATTTCTATCCTGTATTTATGCAATTTGCACGGCCTATTGTTCCACTGCGTGCCTCTTCCTTTTCAATTAAGATGTATTTCAAAATTTTTGTATGAAGTTTTTAAGTTTGAATAATATTTATACTTCAGGTATCACCAAGAGTACTGGACTTATGGCGGTGAAACTGACTGCTCTTGGCAGACCGCAATTGCTTGTAAGTGTTTCTCTTTTAATGATATCAAAAATAGGTTTTCCGAAATGTTTTTTATATGTTCCTTTAGCTGTTGCTAAAGGAATTGTCGTATTCCACCAGCAAAGTGTTATTTTTATTTCAACATTATTATTAACTAAATTGGAAGATACAATCCTTGTATCTGGCAACTTTTCGAAATTTTTCTTTGAAATTGGCACACAATGACGACAAACTTCTTCGATACCAGCGGATACAATCAAAACGTCGGGGATACAAACAAAACAAAAACAAGCCTTTTAAGCTTTTGGAATGTTGCCAGTTGAAAATAATAAAGGTTTTATGTACACGCTTGGCTGAAATCCAAAGTTCTCTGTCCACAGCGGAGTAAAGTAATAAAGAAGTTTGACATTTTAAGTTATTGCTTTAATATTATTTTTACGCCAAAAATAGTATTGACTTATTATAGTAGTTATTTTTTACTGATTTTTAAACGAATAATATTTTTCTAAATAAAATATTAATCTATGACATGAGTGGGTAGTTCACTGTTAATGGTCTTCATCTGTGAGTTTTAAAGGGCTTATTATTCCGATCCTTGTTCATAGGTAAGTATTTCATTGTAAATAATAAGCAACATGCTTAAACGCCTTGAATGTGTGAATTATCTTCAGAAAGGAACATCCATTTTTATCGCGTGGACTATTAGCTGAATTTAAAAAGAAAACTATCCTACTGAATTGATCAAACTAATATTTGTTACGGATTTGTGTGAGAACAAAATTTCTCTAGTATTTTATAATACCCTCGACCTGAGATTTGTATTTTATTATAAGTGTTGGTTTTATTAACTTATAAACCCTCTTGGTTTCTGCACAACGAATCCGTCAAACAAAACACAACTTGTATTACAGCTGCAACTGTCGGAAGTGATTATGCGGGCGCGAAACTACATGCAACAAATCGCCGGAGGCACGGGTAACGTTCTCACCCACCACAAGACCATCGAGGACTTCCAGAGGTACTTTGGCGACCACAAGAACAAGCCCGAAGTCCAGGAGTTCATGAAGAAAATCACCTCGGACAAGGAGGGGTTAGTATACGTGTGATGAGGTCGTAAGGATCTGGGATAGTTAGATGCAATAGTTTAAAAAAAAAAGTGTAAAATTTACGATTCAAAAGAACTTGTAAAAGTCTATTTGAATAAAGATAATTTGATTTGATGAAAGCTGGGTGGTAGTCGATTTGTGAATACCTGGTATCTCGTTGAAGTGATATAAGAAGTTGGAGTATCAAATTAATTGCATCCCCTATAATCTAAAGCAGGATCATATAAGCCATCTTTTGGGCTAACTTTTACTCCTGCTTCAGTTTTAACTAAATGGTATAGTTCCAGTTTAATATATTTTGACGTACTGATGATTTTAGTTTCGATCACCGCAACGCGACCAATCTTTTTATAACCAGAAATACTTTCAATGTGTATTGATGGATCAAAGTGTCTTTTAATTCCCCATTTCAATGATTTTGGATTGACATGGCATATTGAAAAATATCTGATGGTATCTGATGGTAAACGCAGTGCGATACAGGTAGAATGTCGAGTTGCAGTTACCGATTACGATAATTTCTCTTCAGTTAACGATCGTATTGGCCTATGCTTTATCGCATATACACAGACTGCCCCCGAATTTAGACATACCTATGTAAGTGACCTATTCACTAAAGGGATGTGTCTGCAGTCAATGTGATAATTTGTAGAGTAAAATTCATTCTGACCACTAGTGATAAGTTCAATGAGTGTTTCCTACAGGCTTTAATACTCGTAAGTTAGTTTAAAATAAGTAAGCAGCTGAACAAACATTTAGCGCACGGAATGCTTGTGTAGTATTTTTGACATTTATTTTAATTTTACAAGTAATCATTAATCTTTAGATCATTCACTGATAATACTGAGATGAAACAGTTCTTTCAGTAAAGACACGAGCGTCTTTCTCATCTCTTCCTTTCATAAACCATCGAACAGTCTCACAAACATTTACATCATTACAAAATTAAATAATGGTAATAAAATTTGATATGATAGTCTGAAATTGTAATATGTATATCTATGTCAGACGACTAAATTGCATGACTTTACCAATAAAAAGATGAAGGTAGTAAATTTATTTTCAGCGTTCTCCACATATTCCCGTGGGACCGGTCAGTGCCGACACGTTTTTTATTTGTAAGGGCTGACTTGTGGATGTTGCTTCCAATCATATTGGCTATACATATTAGGCGCTAAATCATTTGGCTTTAAACTCTAAAATTCATTGTTTTCAAAATTGGCTAGATCACCTTCATCTACGAAGAATACGTGATGTAGGCTATATTTTGCTCATTGTTTATAAACGTTGACTACGTTAGCTAAATTGTTTTTGTCTCGTTATGTTAAAACACCTATGACGTTGGATGAAGCGAGACGGAGCATAAATCAGTTAAGATAAACGTAACCAACGTTTATGAGCCACTTTATGTGTAACCGTTAATACATCTTGAATGAACGTCTTAAAATTTAACTCAACGATTTTTTTTAATTTTCATTTTTAAGTTAGTGGGTTGAAAAATGATGAAATGTAAATAACGTTACTAATATTTCAAAAAAATGCAAATTACTTACTGTAACCTTACTCTCAGAACGTACAGGTAATTGCTTATAGAAGCATATTCAGTTTCTAATTTTGATCATTTTTGTTCCAGTATCGTCCATCTGTTTCCATGGTCGAACATTCTAGATGAGAATATGAACCTTTCGGACTCGTTCCGGGTTCCAGACCCGAAGACGGGTCAGATGCGCCGCCTCATCTCCCAGATCTCCACCAAGGAGGAAGAGATGTTCAGAAACATGTTGCGCAGACTGAACCACATCATCCAGGTGGCGAACGAGGCTGACGTGAGGATCATGATTGACGCTGAACAAACCTACTTCCAACCGGCTATTTCTAGAATCTGCCTCGAGATGATGAGGAGATACAACAAAGTAAGTGATCTGAATACTTCTTTTTCTTTTGTAATTAATAAATTATTAATTTAAATTGTAATTAGCGCACTAGAAGATAAAAATAAATTCTGTGTCGTTCAAATACGATTATCGCTCGCCATTCGACACAATATCACCAATCTGTTCTTAGTTTAGAACCTTTGATTTAGATGGCAATTGTTATGAAGTTCAGTGAGATGCAATTTCGGAGATCAGAAAAGTTTTAAGTAGAATATAATCAGAATTATTTATATCAAAATATTTAAATAACGATTTCAATACTTATTAATGAATGTTTTAATATTTTTTTCTTCTTACTAGAAGCAACCAGATTAAAAAATAGCTCAGAGGTCTAAAGCAATAAAAAAAATACATATACTATTACAATATCTAACAATATCTCATTGTTTCGCAGGACAAATTCCTTGTGTTCAACACATACCAAACCTACCTCAAGAACACCTACAACGAGATCCTGACTGATCTTGAGCAGGCTCAACGTCAGAACTTCTACTGGGGCGCTAAGCTCGTCAGGGGTGCTTACATTGAGCAGGTATATTAGCCATTTGAATACAATTTGAATATATTACTTTTGTTTTAAAAGAGAATGCGTCTCGATGCGTCTAGAAAGTGACACAAAATGCTTTTATCGCAGGTTTTAATGTGTTTTATATTATTTAGGAGCGCGCCCGAGCTGCGGCGATGGGTTACGAGGACCCCACTTGTGAGAATGTTGACGCCACTACTGCGTCCTTCCACAAATGCCTCAAGGAGATCCTCAGCCGGGTGAAGGTATGTTTGCTAATTATTTACTTGTGATCTTGAAAGGATTTTATTTCTAAAACAATATCATTGGGCTTTATACATGCCATATGTTGCATAGTATGTTTTAACTATTAATCAGCATAAGTCAAAGTCAAAGTCAAAATATCTTTATTGAAATAGACTTTTACAAGTTCTTTTGAATCGTCAATTTTACACATATTTTTTTTAAACTATTGCCATAATAGTTTGGTTACGGTTTTTAGAATACAGAAAGCCAAACAAAAACCAAAAACTATTAGCAATACTGTAACATTTACTTTGTCTGACAACAGCATGCTAATAATTTTGACGAGAAAAGGGAGCTAATAGTATGACAGACAGTTTAGTAAAATTCCTAGTTAAACAAGACGCTACCAAAAAGCTGTAATTTAGGAACTCTCATATCAAATAAACATCTTTATTTTTACAGGGAGAGCAGAAGGATCGTCTTGGCATCATGGTGGCGTCCCACAACGAGGACACGGTCCGATACGCCATTCAACTGATGAAGGAGCACAACATCAAGCCCGAAGACAAGGTGGTCTGCTTCGGCCAACTGCTCGGCATGTGCGATCACATCACCTTCCCACTTGGTAAGAATATTTTAAGTACATAATGAAATATTATTAACGGTGAACGAAAACATTGTGATGAAACCTGCACTAACCTGAATTTCTTAGGCGTGTAGTCCGTCAACCCAAACTAGTTGTAGATGAGGTCCGTGCCCAGCAGTAGGACGTATATGGGCTGATGATGATGATGATGATTAATTCTAATTATCTAAGATTAATATAGAAGTGAACTTACCACAGACTGCCGTTGCAACTCGTTTCTCTTTAAGATCAACGGTAGTATTCATAGAATTGAAAGAAAACAATACGAAAAGTTGAGAGTTTCTGTATCAAGGCAAATGGCAAATAGAGAAAAAATCATTCTTAGATATCAGGCATATAATGTTACTAAAGAAATTTAATGTAAAGCAAAAAAGCTAGATAGTGACGAATAAATAATTTCTTGACGATAAATCGTTAAATAAAAATCGTTTTGTAAAAGTTGTTCCAGTTTCGACAGTAGCGCTGACGCTCAGTCAGGCTGTCTAGGGACTAAATAGTGTGTGATAGTTGGTTGTATTATATGGACAGTTTTATGAACTGTTCATTTTATATCACATAATCAGAACATTATATAGAAAATAATTGACAATTGATGCTGTTCTGATCTTTTTTTAAATTGCTTACGTCTGAATCATTTTCAGGCCAAGCTGGTTACTCGGCTTACAAATACGTTCCCTACGGGCCAGTGGTCGAAGTCCTTCCATACTTGTCGCGACGTGCGAACGAGAACCGGGGCTTCCTCAGCAAAATTAAAAAGGAGAAGAAACTTCTGCTCAAGGAGATCATTCGCCGAGTCGCCACCGGCCAAATGTTCTACAAGCCCGTCGGAAACTACACGCCCGTCTAAATTGTTCTTTAAGTGTTTATTTAGTTAATTTATGTTGCAGTTTTTTAGGGAACGAATAAGGATGATACAGGTTATAAAGGTACAGATGATAAAACTGCGTTTGTAACCGTTATAACAACTGTTGTGATAACGGTTATAACGGCTCTTTTATTGTTGTTATGCCACGGATATTTTAGTTCTTGTAGAACTGTGCGTTATTTTGTTTTCATACCGCTCGTCGTGTCGGGATATCGTTATTTGTTATTGTCTTGCGTTCTTTTTGAAATTTATGGCTAGAAAGTCAATAATAGTTACTATGTTGGGATTTCTTGTGTCGGTTGTTTGGATGTGATTGTAATTTTTCCATCAAAACTGATAGTATACGAAGATCATAACTAAATCTAAGAAATCATAATTTAGTATTTAATATAAAAGAATGCAAGATGATATGACATAATGAAACAGTATTGATACATCGCTTCAGTATTTTTATTAATTTATTAAAAAAAAAACTGTTATTAGTTCAACAACGCTTGATTATAGTGTTAACGTGAAATCGATTAGGTCGCTGTTATTTGTATTCTAAACTAGATGTATAAAAATATAAAAATAGTCACATAACATGTGCGTCCTATGAAAAAAAAATCTAAAAAAATGTAGAACAGGGTTTAACGTTGTTGCGTAATATGTTGTTATTTAACTACTTATAACTGGACTGTAGTGCATCATATTTATAATCTGTGCACTTCGCATTTTACAGCCCAGGCTATACGGCCTTTGGGCAATATTCCAGCCAGCTAACACAAAAAAAAACACTTTTAGTTACATAACAATATGCTATCCGATTTTAACGTGATAACTCATGAAATCGATTTGAAATCGATTTGTTTTCATTCATGGTGAATTGGTTTTTGCGGACACTAACTAGTCAAAGGGCTCCCAGTGTTTTAAAAATGTGGCGAGTTTTAGTCTAGTGGAGGTTTGATGTATTTCATTAGACTTTGTATATGAGTGTTTTATTCATGAAAATGTCCTCTCACCAAGGATTTTAGGATCCTGTGGAGATGCTTGAGAAATCAATTTACAGTAGACAATGTTGTGTGCAATAAAATCAATGATCATTTTATCTTGATACAGTTTTTATATACTACTTCAAATAGTTTTATTTGAATGGTATTTAATGGGATAGAGTTTTGCTATGTGTTTATATGATATTAGAGCTCATACCTCGCTGAGCTCCAAATTTGTTATGTCCTTGTTATTAAATGAATCAAATAATCGTGAATACAATTTTTACTCGCGTCTACCAATGTTCGAATAGGTTTATATGTTCCGATATGCCCTTTTAATTTAGACAGCCCCGTGGCGCAGTTGGTTACACACCAGCTTGTAATACCTGAGGCCGCGGGTTCGATCCCCGCACCGAGGCAAATATTTGTGTGATCCATAAATATTTGTTTTGGGTCTGGGCGTTTGTGAGACCGCGAAGTCTCTCGTAGTTTCTGATACCCGCGACACAAGACTTACTTAGTGTGAAGTCTGAACTATGTATATGGCTGTTGGGTGTATTTATTTATTTTAATAATGGTCAATTCTAATAATTTTACACAGGTCACGTCACTGTCAACTATGTAACGAAATAACTTGACTTGTCAATAAGTTTTAAACTCTTCAATATCAACTACAAGGCATATTGAAATATTTAAGCCTATAATTGTATAAAAATTGTGAGACGCGTGTAATTCTTGAAGTGGATCGAACAGTGCATTTGCTATGTGTTCCAGATCTTAATATTAATCTCTTAAGTGGTAATCGATTTTGTGTTATTTATTAAATACGTTATATCAGTTATTCGAAAGGGTTATGTCATCGTTAAACGTTATAACCATTAGCGTATAACAGTTATGAAAGTACAAAAATCGGTGTAGTCCTTTCGCATATGAATATAATTTGTAATGTAATCATACATGAGAATAAATGTGAAAATTGCGTCTGCGTTTAGTTCCTATTTCATTAGTTGGTAACTTATGTTCACTACTTTACTTTTGAGTTACTTCCAATATTCAGGTAATCCATGCTCTGTCACGCTCTTTCACGAGAAAATAATAAAGGATAGCACGAGTCCACAAAATTATTAGTTATCACGGAAGGAACTGTAAATTGAAATTAGTATGATTTTTTTTTTAAATGTTTAACCGCCGTGAAAGTTTTTAGATGCCATCTTTTTTAATTACAAGTTACAAGATGGCGCTGGTCCTGTCAAATATATATCAAATTTGTAAAAATTTTTTTTTCCAAAAAGTTTATTAACGAATCCTGGTGTATTAATTTCGATTTAATTTATTTGTAAGCTGTTTATAATTTTCCTTGCGTGCGCTATTGTGATGCTATTTTTAGATTTATTTTACGAACAGACTTTAATAAAGACAGAGCTTGTTTTGATGAGTTTCTTTTATTTATTTTTTATCTTTTCCTTACTTTTTTCATGATTTTTTTATTATTGATACAGAATTTATTTAATTTACATTCTGTTACAATTGTTTAATTCAAGCATCGTAAGAGGTCTGACTGTATTTGCTTAAACTAAAAATAGTATTTATAAAATATTCGGTCCATTTTAGTAAAAATAGCTTGGAATTGTTTAGATTCAAAGTCTTTAATATAGATTTTACAGCGAATTCGAATCATGAGCATAAGACTTACATTCAGTGGGGGTCACAATTTAATAGGCATATCTGACCCCCAATCTTTCACTGAATGCGTATCAGAGTTTTTGAGAATTCTATGAAATCAATTATAGAATTTTTAGGATCTTATTCATTAATGTAAGTAAGAAGTCAAATTTCCAGCACTTGACAGCTTAATGTGAAAATGGAATGTATAGACAATAATAATATTTGACTGTTTGTATTTGTGGTAATTATGATTCAATGGCGTATAATAAGCATTGCATACCCTGCCATGTAGTCGTCACTACTTAAAAGCTTAGGGCCGGAATCAGGTCTTCCTACGGGTGTCAAAATAATATCTGTGACGATATTCTGTATTTCTGTTGTGAAATTAAATTTAATTTATCAAAGACGACTGCGTGGCAAGGTTTTAGTATTAGTCAACATTGCGTAATAAAATATCGTGTTACTGTTAATACTGATAACGTCTTTTATTTAACACCTTTAAATAACACATTTGCAAAATCCTAGCGCCCGTTTTCATTATAAAAGAATGAAGGAAATCATGTTGGTACATCTAATTTTATAGAAAGTTTATTAAAAATCTTGGAATATGTTTTTTTTAGCAAATATGGTAAAATATGCGTCAACCCGCACTAGGAAAGCGTGGTGGATGGTCTAATATCTCAACCGCAGACGAGCTTGCCATATAGCAATGGGGCATATATGGATTGATAGTGATTTTATTGATATACATATGTACATGGGTTCCTTTTTATTGAAAGGACAAGTAAAGAACGGTCGTAACCGACAGTCCTGCATGAAGAGATTCATGTAAATTGAGAAAAAAACCTTAGCGTTTGGCGATTTATAGTCTGTGTCTATCCCTGTGGGAGAGAAGCGTGAGGTTTAAATAAATAAAATTCACTCAACAGTCAACAGTCACTTACATATACTTACATTATACATAGTTCCGATCCCACACAGAGTTCAGGTCTTATGTCGTAGGTATCAGAAACTACGAGAGACTTTTCGCTCTCACAAACACTCAGACCCGTAACAAATATTTGTGGATCACACAAACAAGCTAGTATCTATCCAACTGCGCCACGGAACAGTCAAATGTATGGATATGAATATCCTGCCTTTATATGTAGTTTAATACATTATGTGACATACTCGTAAATAAAAACCCAGAGTTTAAAAAAAAATGCACAATAAAACAATCCACAGTCAACAATCATTAATTTATTTCCATTTTATCATAAAATGCACTTAACCTAACATTCAAGTTATTCAACAGTGTAATATACTGAACGTGCACAGGTAACTTCGTAGCTTATTGTAGAAATCGCTCCAATCTGCAGCTACACCTGCCTCAATTTAAAACTGGAACCAGAAAAATGAGGTGTAAGAAATGTGGAGTTGATAATGTCAACTGGTTAGGGATGGTTGCCACAACACTGGTACTTACCATCAGACTAATGCGGTTACTTGGCCGTAAAAAGCCTATAAAAGTTGGCTTTTGAGCAACCGATCAGAGGTGGTAAGTAAGTACAATCCGTTTTCAACTAATGTTTCTTTTGGGGTCTTTTAAATGATAATAGATCAAAGGAATTATTGCGTTAGTAACGGTTTTATTTATAAGATGAAATTGTGGATATTTTAGAAAGTTTCTCAATTATACAAAAACACCTGTGCGCGTTCAGTTACAAATTGTGATTACGTATGAAGCGTGACATTGGTAAAAGGCAGGTGCGGATTTAGAATATTATATGGGGGTCATTATTTCAACGCTCAACGTCAAACTGCTCACGAAATAGTACAAAAATCACATCAGGAAAATGAGCTTAGAAAAGTCGACATTCTTTATAAACATTAACATATATCCCACTATTATACACGAATATATGTTAGCTGGTATGAACATCATATACAAGACTTATCGGCCAGACATAAAACTTATGTTTGAATTTAAGGTCATCACCCGTATTAGGCTAATTTATATTGCACACCAATAAATAAAACCAAAGTGGGTTTTATTTATAGGTATATGGATAAGCTCGTCATGCTTGGGCCTTGGGGTATCTTGAGTAATCATTATCATCATCAGCCCATATATGTACGTCCCACTACTAGGCACGGGCCTCCTCTCCAACTGAGAGGGTTGAGTAATATAAAAATTCTTAAAGTTAGGGATTCTGCAATCAATAAGTTTACATCATTATAAAAATATTATTGTAGAATAGAAATAAGTATATTCAATAAGATACAAGCTTGATCCATTGAAAATTGATAGAAAAGAGAAGGTATTATTGGGCACAATGTAAAGTGCTAAGGTTTTTTTAGGCTCACCTCTGATGTCTATTGGTTTGAATCCACGATTTCGCCTTTAAAAGTAACTTTTTAAATGTATTTTAATAGTTAACTATTTAAAAATACGGGAATAAAAGACTGTACGCAACCAATAACATAATAACAGTTTTAAATGTGGTGTCATGGAATTGACAAAATTTTGCGAAATAATAAAATATGTGTTCCTTATTTTATTTTCTTAAATATACCCAATAGAAACAATGGGTGATGTCCTTCCACAGTTCTGTCTCGCAACTTAACCTAAAGATAAAAACTGTATTGAAATGTATTCCGTCTATCAAGATATGTAGAGAATATTTTTGCTTACAATTTAATTAACTTTGCATAAAAATCGTTTTTATTGTATTCTGTATACAAATGCGTATTGCGTCTCAAATATAAGTACACTCAGTTCTTAGAGTTTACATATAAAAATACGTTTATGTCTGCAACGGCATCTGCCGAATTCTAGAACCTTCGATCTTCATGCCATCATGTGATTAACTGATCACATGGCAACCCACTTCTGGCACCTCGATGGCCTCATCTGAATGTGGGCCGAGGGAAGCCAGTTGGGTTGCTGTTGGTCTTCGCTAGGATCTGTGGCGGTTGGCTTCACCTGGAAAAAATATAATGTTATTATTAATGGCTATCTGAACTTAGCTTTTTCAATTTTAGTTCATCTCTATGGAAGCGAAAGAATACTGTTAATGAATTTATGATCAAATATAGGAAATAAGTGGGGCGCAATTTACGTCTAATAATAATAAGTTAGCTAAAGTTTTCTATAGGTATAATAATTATTTATTTATTTACATATCTATTTTCTATCTCTTTTTTCTATTCTAATTTAATCTATGCGGGATCAGAAATTGAATTTACTTTTGTGTTACTTATTAACTCAGTAAGGTAAGTTAAATATATAACGAGATTGCAATAACATTTTGACCTAAGCTCGCTGTCACTATCACACTTGGCTCAATTCTGATGCAAATGAGTTTCAGTTATCTTAGTCGGATTAGTATTTACTGATAGAGCATAAACCTTTGCGTAATCTAATTTCTAGAGCAGTGTGTGTCGCGAGTGCGGCGGCGAGAACAGCGGCGAGAGCTGGCAGTTGCGCTCGCACGCACATCGTGTGTCGCGCCGCGCACGCTATCGCAAGACCGGCGTGTCTCGCACACAGTATTGCAGACCAGGGGCCCCGCCACCCCGGACCCCCGATGCAAATACCTCCCTGGAAAAAAAAAACATATTAAATATTTAAAAATCAATGTCATCTCCACAATATAGGTTAGTCCTCGTGTCTCCCTATTTTACATTGATCTAATAGGGCCTTACATTAATTTGCATACATACTTGTCAATTAAAAGATAGTGTTACACAGTTTATGGATTGATAGATATTTTACACATCTTACAATATCCACATTTATTTTTTTATAAGTAATACATAAGCAAGTACAACAATGGGCGGTGGTATTTCTTAGGGCTCTAGCACACGGCGTATTTTAAACGCGCGTCGTCGGCGCCTTTTAAATACGTCGTGTGCCAGGACCCTTAAAGCATTGAGCAACTTCTGACGTTAGAGTGTGCGAAATATATAAGCCTCTTAACCATTGTATGATAAATTATCAACTACTTCTATAACACTATATAACTAAATTGACCTGTAAAACATCCCAAAGCGAGGCACAAGCGCCCCACGCGGCGGCGGCTAGGGCCGGCAACGCCAGGTCAGTCCGAGCAGCCCTCCAGCGCAGAAGAGCCAGAACCAGACTAGCGTGGGCCGCCCCTCCGCCCGCAGCAAGGGCGCCGCGACGCCCCCTAGCGGCCGCCATGCTGAGAGTGGCCGCAGCTAAGCCCTGCAACGCTCCCGCTCCGATGAGAGCGCGCCACGCACACCACCATCCATCTACACACACTCCATACCACTGGAAGGAACGGTTCATGGTTAGAATTTTCTCGAAAGATTATACAAATTAGTAGAATATGCTGGCAGAGTTATGTTGATTGGCAAGAGACTAACATAATGATGTTTCACCTGTTAATAATTTTAACAGTTCTGCATGACGTTGAGGTCAAGTGACCGTATAAGGGGGTCGCCCTTTTATAGCGTGCTTTTTGATTAAAATCATAAGTTTGCATTAATATAATATATTGTGTTGACCCATAGAAAACTTTAATGATGACCCAAAGTCGTTGTGTGTTGCAAACTTAGACGACAACAACCCGTCAGGGCATCACGCAGTGATATTTTTACAGGCTCTTAAATTGTCGTACGACGGTCGAAATACTTATATTTTGGGTTAGAAATATTGAGCAAGGGCAAGAAATTCGGTGAAAGTACCTTCATTTTTGAACTTTCGAGGGTTGCCTAACGATGTGAAATTGAGAATTAATAAACAGACAAATAATTTCCCAAGCCACAATTACCACAACACTTTTGTACAATATACCCAAGGTGAAACGGACTTACACAACCCCACAAATTACGGGAATAATCAACATTATCAAAGTAACTAGTTAACATGGCAAACAAGATCCTATGTAAGCATTGACGGATTAAGTTCCCAACGGATTTCACGTTTATACGAGTACACGAATAGATTGATAAATCCCATTATGGCAATATTGGTATCCTAAGTTATAGTTTTTTTGCCTGTGTTAATTGCTTCTTCTTGCTTTTTTATCACCCCTACATTTAATCAAGACTAGCGGTTAACCGCCGATTTTATTAGAAAAAAATAGCCTATATTTTTTTCCAAAAATCATTTTACTCGGTCCATTAGTATTTGAGATGAATAATTAAATAACAGAGACCACGAAATATTCATTAGACGATTTTTACTATTTCTTTTCTTAGGTAAATAATTTTAACTTATATTATTTGCTTGATAAAGAATTATAGCAACGCTTTTCAAATACGAAGCAGTCTGAATTAAACGACCTCCTAGACCAATTTTTCTCTACATTTTTATCTCCTTTCGCTAAATGCTTGAGACTGTATAGCTTTTTTCGCCAAAGACTCCGAAATATTAAAAGAATATTTGTGTAACTCTACCTTTAAATAAGATGTATATATAAATCCCTGTTGTAATCCGATGAACAGTCCCATGGGGGCCCCGAGGATCGCTCGAGGGTCTCTGACCACCGACCGCGCGTCTGGAGGCGGCGCTGGCGTGGATGTAGCCCCATACACCCCTAAGCCTACTGACGCTAGTGATAGGGCTGCCCATACAGCGACTAGAATTCTGCGTCCTTCAGCACTCAGCACCGTGCCTAGAGTAGACTGGGTGTCCGGGCATCCGGACGAGCCGCATGTTTGCTCCTGAAAGATGAAAAACAGAACGTAAGTTTGTGTTCCAGCAAGATGAATGAGGATGGTATAGGAAAGAAAAAGTATGAAATCTCACTGAACTACCAAAAACCTGCTTGAATCCTAGTTGATTCGGTGATTCCGTAATTTAGGCTAATGACTTTTAATTGCAATATTAATTTAAGGATAGTTTTTTTTTAACATATTTTAGCTCGATTTTATTGAACTTCATTTTTTTCTGTTCTACAAAGCTCTATTCTATTTAATAGTGGAATATTTTTCAGAATTAACAAAAAACTAAGTTTTTTTTTTACTGATTTAAAAATATATAAATACTTTAGATGCTTTATTAGTAAATTTAAAGGAATGATGTCTGGTTATAATTTTTTAAAATAATCAATAATCAAATTAATACACGTGCGACATATTTTGAGATACAACATTATTGAATTATTAGTGAGATTTATTTTACAAATTAAAGTGGAATGTGAACATATATTTACCTCATAATCATCCTCCAAGTAGTATTCCTCGGAAGGTGACAACTTCGGCAAAGTGATGTTGGCTGGCGCGGGCGTCAGAGGCGTAATCTGCTCTGGCCATATTATCAGAGCTCCACCGAGCAGCAAGGACCCAAATACAAGCCCTAAGTCTTGGGCCGCGCGAAGAGCTCTCAGCGCCCTCCGAAGCGCAATCTTCCTTCTACTCTCATCGCCAGCAGCTTGGGCTAAAGAAGTGGCTGATGCTGCTAGAGCCAAGGACATGGGGGACAAAGCAACTCCACACATCCCATACAGTGGTAGCAAAACACTTAACGGCGTCGCAACAGTATGAGCAGTTAGGAGCAGACATACCAAAGTATGGGCTATCGTGATCACAACCCTGGTGCCAGTTTTTTGTAAAATCAGCGGGGAGAAGGGAGCTATTATCGCTGCCACTGTGTGCATGATTGCTAGGGGGATTGCGCCGGCCTCCGCTCCTGCGAAAGCCGTGAAGGGGAGAAGAGCTGTGGCGCAAAGACCGCTGGAAAGACATAGGAGGGTGAAACGCTGCACCAGTGGCTTTGGGAGTTTGGGAGGTTGTCTCGAGAGGAGTCGGCGGACTGATGCGGCGCCTACGGAAGAGGCAGCCGAGTCTCGCCTCCGAGGAGCTACTGCTGGTGGTGCTACTCTGAGGGGCGCTTTCGGCTTCTTCCAAGGCCATTCTTTCTTGTATATTGTGGTTACTGGTATCTAGAATTTTTATTGCTTGCGTTATAAAGACTTGTAATGGTATGTACGAATTAATAAAATAAATACTATATCGCTTACAGTAATGATATAAGAAACATACATAAACTCACGCCTGTATTCCCCGAAGGGGTAGGCAGAGGTGCATTTCTGCACCCACATTTCGCCAGGTATGTATCAGTCCCACGTAATAGGGGGCGACAAGCCTATTGCCGTTTTTCGGGCACAATTCCAGACTCCGTGCTGCTACTGAGAATTTCCTAATGGAAAAACCCAATAACACTTTGCCCGACCCGGGAATCGAACCCAGGACCTCTAGATCGCTCGGCACATACTTGTACCGCGAGACCACGAGGCAGTGATATAAGAAAGTTGAGAGTATACCATTTTTAATTTAATTTGAACTACATTTCTGTTCACATTACTCGTATTTCATAGAAAGCATATCAACCAATATAAAAAAGCGGTGGGGATGAAGTCTTTAATCTGTTTTTTTTTGTGATCTGTACCGAACTTTATGTGGGGTTCAAGTAGGTTTCATAGATACACCGTCAGAGCTTTGCCTAACCAAATCTCCCCTTTCCAGTCCCCCTCTAGCAGTGAAAAGATAGCTAAACCTATGTTTAAGGAAGGCTACCTGAGTGATGATGGCTCGGTGTCGGTGCGGATCGGACGCGGTGCGAGAGGCGGCGCGTACCACCGGCCGCGAGCGCTCCGTCAGGTCCGGTAGGCTGCCCATGCGACCACCACTACCCACCGCTCTTGCACATCACACAGCTGACGACAAAAAAATGTTTAATACATACAGACATATGACTATTAAAGTAGACAATTATTAGGTAAAATATTTTTTTATTACTCATACGGGGAAAGTAGTATCTTTGCGCACGCTTTTGGGGGCGAAAAGACGCTAATTCCCCACTTCACAATAACAGTGCGACAAGTAAACTTCTCGCACCAAAATTTTTAGTGGCACACGCAAATTCAGTGACAGTATCAATATCAAAGAAGTGAGGTAGGTATTTAAATAAAAATAATTAATAGATACAGTAAAGAAGTATATTTAAGTAGTAACTTTCCCCGCATATATACGTAATAAAAAATAGTATGTGCAACTCGTGCCAAATTGTCGATTGCCAACTCGAGCGAATGACTGCACTTGCTTCTCTCATGTGCTCAACTTCGCTCTCGTGGGCAATCGACAACTTTTCGCACTAGTTGCACAATATTCTAAAGTAGGCCTTTCTGTTAAATAATCTGGTTCCCTGACATGACAGCTTACTAGAGTTGACAATATTTTTGGCTTAGATAATATTATATTTTTGCGGAGTATTGTGTAATACGTTGTATACATAACCTCACGCCTGTATTCCCAAAAGGGTAGGCAGAGGTGCATTTCTGCACCCCCATTTCGCTAGGTATGCATCGGTTTCACGTAATAGAGCGAGCCTAATGCCGTTTTATGGCACATTTTAAGACTGTGCTGCTACTGAAAATTTCCTAGAGGAAAAACCCAATAATACTTTGCCCAACCCGGGAATCGAACCCAGGACTACTAGATCGCACGGCACATACCTGTGCCGCGGGACCACGAGGCAGTCCAAAAAGTTAAAAGAAATGCTTAACAATATATTTTATGTAACTTCAGTGCGTGTATTATTACAGTATTAAACTTTAAGTGCGTGATAGGGTAGGCAAGAACGACCGCTCGTGGGGAGAGACCTCTCGCTGCCGACTGTGGTCGCCGCCATGGTCGGCAGCCGGAGGTCGTGGACAGCTATGCTCTCCTTCTGCGAACGGGTCATTTCGCAGAAGGAGAGCGCGGAGCGGGATCGGGAGCAGACCGATCCCGCTCGTCGCAACAGGCGACGTAGGAGGCGCCGGGTCAACACGTAGCCCGGCGCCCAGAGGCCACACGGGGCCGCCGACCCTACCTTGGCGGCCCCCGAGGAGCAACTATAATTTTGGTGTGCCTTTTGGCACCGCGCAGAGGCGGTCCCGGATCAATCCATAGCTCTGGCTTCAGGGTATTCCGGGGCCGTCTCGCTGAATGCACTGATGGTGGCCGTCGCGGGGTTTTTAGTCGGTATTACGGCGCATTTATTCTTGGTAGGGACTCGGCCCAGCGGCCGCCCATCCACGGGCGGTAACATCCATGCTGGGTCGGAAGGCGCCGGTGAGTCCGACACACCCTCGCCCCTCGGGGGTGGGATGGTCCGTAAATAGGATTTTCCCCGCAAAAAAAAAAAAAAAAAAAAAAAAGGCAAGAACGACCGCGACGTCTGTCGATAAACCAGACCTCACATTTGAATTACATAATTTATATTTAAATACATAATGCATATTCCAACTTAACCTATGCTTAACAAAAAGACGCATAATGACATAGATAGTATTCTTAATAAATTATGACAGTTTCACGATGGAAAAAAAATCGTAGTGAAACTTGTTTAGTTGGTTTCGTTGTAATATTTGTATTTTTAAATTAATATTGCAATATTTGTGTATTTAATAACTTTGCTATGAAATTTTCACCAGGAGCTTATAAACAAAAACTTAAATAACGTCTTGCACGTAGGTTCAAATGTCTTCCAGATTTCTATCTATCGCTCTTTTCCAACAAAAACGTTTGACAGCCCTGTGGCGCAGTTGTCTTGACACCGGCTTGTGAAAGCCGCGAGTTCGATCCCCGCACCGAGAGAAATGTTTGTGTGACCCACGAATATTTGTTTCGGGTCTGGGAATTTGTGAAGCCGAAAAAGTCTCCCGTAGTTTCCGATACCCACGACACATGACTTGTATCTTAATGTGGAATCAGTAGTATAAATATAATATAAATAAAAAACTAGTAGATTTCAAAAATAATGATTTTTTCTCCGTCCATATAAAACTGTTTCCATATTTTACTGTCTCTCGTAATATACTTAAGTCCTCAGTAATATGAATTTCCTCCGGTATGGAACGTCGTTAATGATAACCTATTTTGCATGCTGTAGTCGAGTTACAATATCCGCAATTTAATAAAATTCCCGCTTCACGATTAGATTAAAAAGATATTGTAAGTAGCACAGTTGAGATGATGTTAAATTTATTAGTGAGTAGATATTTAATAAACCCTCTCTCTGACTTTTCGAAGTAATGCGTGTATTCATAATGATTTATGATTTATTTATTTTAATTTATAATATTTTAACGGCGAAGGAAAACATCGTGATGAAACCTGCACATCTAAAAGTTCTGAGAAATTTATTTGCTGTGTATTGCGCCAACCTGCACTAAGCCAGCGTGGTGGACTAAGGCCTAACCCCTCTCAGTTGAAGAGGAGGCCCGTGCTCAGCAGTGGGACGTATATGGGCTGGTGATGATGATTCCATCCCTTTGGTCGTGAAGAAGTAACAAACACACATACACACTTAAAGAATTTTGCTTTTATAATATTGGTGTGATCAAAACAGGCTTATTGAAAACGTAGAAATATCCTTTCTATGTATCAATGTAGAGATGAATGAAGCTTGAGTCTTCTCAAGCTTCCTCAAAGTGGCAGCAGTCAGCAAAGTTATGCAGTTAAAAAGATCTACGGCCAGATCTTTGTTTATAGCGGTTCGGGTCACTAGGAAACTGTAATAAATTCCTTTAGCATCACGTTTTTTGTCCTTAACATTTTATTTATTATTCTAGCGGGTAGAAGAATATTTTCTGTTAGGGTAAAGTAATCGCACCTACTTCTCATTGTATGTGTGCATCGAATAGTTTCCATCAGCATTCGACATAATGAGTGCTGTTGTAGTTATTGGTCAGGCTTAGTTAGCTCTAGTTATTAATTGGCATAATTCAAATAATATAATTTTTGCGACCACCTGTTTGGCAAGTCCACGAACTACTGAGTTGTAACACATTGGAAATGGCTAGTTTAATTGTAATAGTGGTAATTATGATTTATATTTATTGGGCAGTGTATATAATTCACATTGTATTTATAACAAAGTGCAGTACTACTAGTAGCTCCTATGAAAAAGATTTAATATTCAAATTATATTTATCGAACGTACATACCTACATAACCTCTCTTTATTTCCCAAAGAAGGTGTAGGTGAATGTAAGATATAAATTTAATCTTTAGGGTCTATTATCAAAGAAAAAATAAATATTTCCCTCGGCGGTATTTCCGAATGATAATGACTTAGGGCCCTTCAAGAAAAGAGCCTATATATTCCTCAAAGGCCGGCAACGCGCCGATGATTCCTCTGGTATTGTGGGTGTCCATGGGTGGTGTTGACCACTTAACATCAGGTAGCTCACTAGCTCGTTTGCCTCCTTTCCCATAAAAAAAAATGTATAACAAATATTTACGTCACTATTAAAGTGTGGACATAGAATAGAGCGGGCAGGTTGTTTCTCTGTGTTTAAAAAAGGAACGGTTGGCAAATCACCAATCAATGTTATAAAATTGTTACTGAAGAACCTGTCATTTTCCGGTATAAAAAAGCGACGGTAATAGTCTTCCAATCGTATTTATATCTTTACCCAAAAACACAAGAAACTATTCAGCAGTTTAGCCGTGAACACTTTATAACATACAGTTTAACGTAAAAAACATACAATTTCACGTAAAAACAATATTAGTAAGGATAAGCATAGTAAGGAAGTAAGGATTGTTATGCATATTAGTCATATCTCTATTAGTGACATCTGTTGATAAGCTTTTAGTTTTCTACGCTCTGAATAAAATATTCAGAGATATAGCTTAATATGCATTGTTTCGTATTTGCTTTGAAGTCAATAGTTTTACCACTATAGTACGTTAGCGTCACTGTACTCGGGTAGGATAAAGCAATCTAACATAGCAGCACACGTGGGACTCGTTATGAGACCCCTCTATATGAAATTGCTTTTGAAACCACTGATACCATAATAATTAGCATCATTCATTTTTAACTCAATGAATTAAAATCACCAACTTTATATTGTATCGTCATCATCAGCCCATATACGTCCCACTGCTGGGCACGGGCCTCCTCTACAACTGAGAGGGTTTAGGTTTCCACCACGCTGGCCTAGTACTAAGAACTTTTTTAGTTGTGCAACTTTATGTATTTCTTAGTTAAAATAGAAAACACCAGCCATTGCTGTAATTTAGATTTCATTATTATTTATGTTCTTATTACTTCACGCTTCCAATTACAATTGAAGTTTCAAAATACTTCATAAATTTCATCTGTCCTATGACTTTACATGTTTTTATTATCAACATGCGCACAAATTACTGTGTGAACATTTAAATGAAAAAATAAAGGCATTCGAAGGAGTAACATACATATATGAGATTTCTCTCAAATTGGATGGCTATTTGCTTGAAAGTTTTGTATTTTCTCTAAAGGAGGGCGGTATGGCTTAATGGGACAGTCAGGTCAAGGCTAACCTGAACGTTGTGCGAATTTTATCAGTAAAATTTGACGAAACGATAGTTTTTATTTCAGACTAGTATACTCTTCAATTTATTACACACAATAACGTTTACAAATCAGTATAAATTACTCTTTATTACCCAAAAAAAAAACATAAGAAAAAAACATATTTTTTCAATAGTTCCCAGATAATTTTTAAACAGTAAACCAGCGATAAAAATCGGAATACTTACATCAGTTATTTATCAGAGGGCGCATCACACTTTTCACACACATGTATCGCATTCATCACATCACTGATATGTAGATAGTGTGGTGTAGATATGCAATCCGTGCAGTTCTTGTGTAATATTTTTGTTTTCCGACGAGAGCGTGCCGTCTATGACGGTGGGCGTCGAAACACTGGGCGAGGGAGCGGGATGGGGTGACGACACGGTCGGATTCTGCGGAGATATAGGTATAGTCTATATACTATCTCACGTATATGTTTTATTTGTAAAGTTCTTAATAGGAACAGTGAATACAATAGCTATATTATCGACACCTTAGACGTGGTACTCAAAAACACGACAATGGAGAGAGATGGGTTTAGAAATGTGTCTACCCGTTCGGCCATATGTAAAATCACTGTCTCATAATAAATCTATGCGAAGAAATAATACCTAATATTGACAAACTTTTTGTGTTATTGAGCAAAAAATAACTAAACTTTAACACTGTGACACCGTCATAAAAAATGCATATTTATGTGTTTATCACACTATCACACTTTTTGTGAACAGCTTTTTATTAATTTAGGTACCACATAATCCTATCCTGATTACGCTTATTTTATTTATTTATAACACTTTATTATACACTCACAAATAGTTGTAAATCATAAAAAATATAATACATAGAAAAGGGTGCATGTGGCGACTTTATCACACACGGCGATCTTTTCAAGACAACCATAGGATGGATATTCTGAAAGGATTTGTTGGGAGGGCAGTGTGCACAAAAAAGAGAGAATATAATATAGGGTAAGGTTGCTTAAGACGTACCACGGCTTAAGTCGTACCCCGGCAATATCTCGTCTGATACTTATAAGTAGCGTCAGCTAGTATTGTCAAAATGAACATTTCAGTCGAGTAAGCAAACGTTACCAAATACACCGTCGACTGCCTCCGTGAAGCAAAAATATTGAAAAAGTAAGTTTTTTATACAGTTTTCATTAAATTTTATGATACATTTGTAAGTTTTTTTATGGCAGGAATGTGATATCGATCTTTTTTCTTTATTTACATCAATTTGTATCACTTATTTGGCGATCGTTTAGGCGTATTCAAACGGTCGAACTTTATGAGGTTATGTCTATATTTTAGTTTTAAACTCGCAAGTCCCCACTGCTTAAGACGTACCTGTACAAAATTCCTTACTCGTACCGGTACGACTTAGGTATTAAGAAAATTGTTTTACAATTTACGTTATTGTTTATCAGGTAATTCTGGTGGAACACCATTTGGTTGCTCAAAAAATGGATGGATCACATCAGAACTTTTTTTCAATGGATCCAACATTTCATCAAATGTACAAGATTAGAAAAAAGTGATCAAAAACAAAATTTGCTTTTACTAGAAATTTAAAAGTGAGCCAATCGGCTCGCGAGTATGGCATAATAATGCTATCTTTCCCTGCTCACATGACCGATCGCCTACAACCGTTAGACAGATCGTTCTTCAAATCATTGAAACGCGGTTATAATGATGCCCCATCTTCGTGGCTCCGCTCAAATCCTGGTAGTGTCATAAAACAAGCCAATGTTGCAGAGCTGCTTAGAAAAGCGTACCATAGGTCGGTTCGTATGGATATAGCGCTAAATGGTTTTAAAGCAACAGAGCTTTGGCCTTGATTACCTTGGCTATGACCTATGTGCTGGCGTTGAAAGCAAAATAAAAAAATATATTTGTGATATCTGTGTATCTCAATAATGTTCTAATTAAACATTACCTCCTTTTTTTGAAGAGATTTTATTACTTGACCTATTTTTATTTTCTGTTAAGTATAATTTAGTATTTTTAGCTTCGACTTTATACCCAATAACCATTTTTTTATCTCGGACTAAATTATTTGTAGTTTTTAGTTGTGCATGTGATCTTTGAATATTTAAGTATTTTTCTTTAAAAAAATTAATATGTTTACTAACATTTGTTTTCTAAGTACGACTAAGGCTATAGGTGGTACGAATTAGGCGACTAGGTGCCTTAGTCGTACCGAAGGTATGTTTTTCAAAAACGATAAAATACCTATTTTAATTAAAAATATCCAAGTTTCTATGATTGTTACTTAAAAGCCAATTAAATAAATATCCAGTAAATGTAGAAGATTTTATTTTATTTCAATTGCAGTGAATATTACAGTGGAATTTCCTTAGGGGTTACGACTTAAGCAACCTTACCCTAATATAGAGGCAAATGAAAACGTAAATATACGCAACCTAGAAATACAACTATATACACGATGTATTCAGACCGTGATCAGAAACTATAGCAGATAATAGCTGCGGTGATTACAAAAACTGTGACATTGAAAAAAATACCGACAAAAAAAAAAACGTTTTCCTAACCACATCCATTTAATATCTATGATTGTTAGGAAAATGTATTATTTTTTGTCGGGATTTTTTAACGCCAATGGGTTTTTAATCACCGTAGCTATTGCCTGCCTTAGTTTCCGATCACGGTCTGTATACATATACAATACATATGTACGAGTATAATATATATGCTTTTATAACCCTGATAGAAGATCTATCAACCCAAGCGACGCTGAGAAAGCTACCTTAGAATGTAAGCAGCATTACTGTCACCTTGACCTGTTGCTACGGGAATTATCCGCCAATTTACTGACTCACGGAGCCCGTATCATCTGGGGTGAGATCGTAGAATGGGGAAGGTTATTCGCGCGCATGCGCCGTCCAACCCCGCTGTGTCTCGCGCTTGATGAAAATACATTTTAGCCCCAACACAAATATAAACATATAGCTATGCGGTCCGGAGCGTATTCAGATGAGAGCCATTACTATGAGCATATTTAAAACTGTAATTTATGTTCGCTGTTCAGGTATTTGGGTAAGGATCTGCATGTTAAATATGTCTGCTTTTGGTAAGAGCAACACTAGAAGTTCTGAATTGGACGGTGGATAAAAAATAATAGATTAATAATGATCTTTCTATAGATTTAATGAAATATTGTTGTAATATTCTAATATCTTCAGCCCGTTTATTAGTATACAAGCTCCCTCTATCGTTAAAATGGTCGTGATTTTACCAAAGAGTCTACTGTTTATTTCAGTATTGCCACTCTAGTTTGCCGGGCCCATTCTTTGCCCAGTCTTATGTGACTGCATCGCGGTTGTATCAAACATTATCACACATGTTAGTACTTAATCAACTTCCCTGTGGAGGCTGCCGTATCCATAAAACATAAATTCGAATGAGTTCTTAAAGCGATGTTTTACAACTTGTATTGTTGTACGATTCTCTGATCAGGCAAAGTGTTGTTGGATTTTTCCATTAGGACATTGTCAGTAGCAGTACGAAATGTGCCCCAAAAACGGCAATAGGCTCGCCACTATTACGTGGGACTGATACATACCGGACGAAATGTGTGTACGGAAATACACCTCTGCCTATCCCTTCGGGGATATTCAGGCAATCCCGAAAAAATATATTTTGATGTTTTCCTAACAAATTTAATGTACATTGAATACCCTATGGTTGTTAGGAAAACATCAAAATTATTTTAAAAAAACCGGGTTTTTTAACGCCAATGGGTTTCTAATCACCGTGGTTATTACCTGCCTTAGTTTTCGATCACGGTCTGGACCCTCAATCCAAGAAATGAGTCTTCTCAATCCCTCTCTGTAAGTAGCTGATAGGTAGAAAGTGTCATATAAAGTCCGGTACACACTGCCAAGGAACAAATGAGATATGGGAAACAAAGAGCTTCCGCACTTATGGAAAATTTGATTATAATGTACCACGCGTCCGTAAAAACAAATGAAAGTAACTTTAATAACAATTTATGTTTACCACTTAAAGGATCACATTTGAGACATTTGCGGCTGTATTTTTGAAGGGGTAGGTAGAAGAGCTATTTTATACTTACGTTTTTCTAGTTGTGTTTTAATTTCACTGCCATTTACGGGGCAGAATTATATTCGGGATACTTCTATCGGACATCTTAATAGAGTGTATCTGAAACTGGATCGAATCTGGGATCTTTGAACAGCATTATTAAAAAGTAATATTCCATTGTTTTAAGTGAACTCAAATACCTACATAGTAGTAGGTACTGTCCCCAGACTAAGACTAAATCTTGTATTATGAATATCAGAAACTACGCGAGTCTTTTCGGTCTCACAAACACCCAGACCCGAAACAAATAATTATGGATCACTTAAACATTTGTCTCGTTTCTGGGATCGTACTTGTGGCCTGTCGTTTCACAAGCGTCAAGCCACGGGGGTGCATCAGAAAATTTCACACAAATATTTGTCTCGGTGCGGGGATCGAACCAGCGGCCTCTCATTTGGCAAGCTGGTGGCAAACCAACTGCGCCACGGGCTGTCATAAACCTTTTTTCATTTTCTGCTAATAATTTCATAGCAATTTAGCACAACGTCCGATTTGCTATGGTAAATGCTGTATAAGGAGGCCTATGTCCAGCAGTGGACTTCCATTGGCTGATGGATTGGATGGAGCAGAATAGAAGCCTAGAACTATTCGTTACTTAATTGTTAATGCGAAGAAGAGTTTTATTAATGTTAAAATTATTTGTGATACTACAAAAATATCTTTTGAAGATGTTATTTTTATTGGCTTTTAAATACAATTAGTGAACGTTACCAAAATAATTCATTTAATGTTAAAACTAATCTCTGCAAGTCTGTGATTTAAAAAAGACTAAATTACTTACTAAGTTTTAAGATATTCTAAAGAAAAAATAAATCTTTAGCACTTTTTTAAACATTAAATATATATTTTTTGTAATTTGTAAAGTACTGTTTCATTTTTTTAAATTCTTCCTCATCCTTTATATTTTGTACTCATTGTAGGAAATCGATATATAAACGCAGATTTGTGTATTTAAAAAAAATACAATAAAAAGATCGAAATGCTCGAAAAAACCGGTCTACCCGGGTTTTGATTATTCTTAGACCCGAAAACCCGGGTTTTCAAAATTGAACCGAGTTTCGATGCCCTAATTAGGACTGCACTTAATGAATATGCTGACAACCAGTGGCGTAAAAATTGTACCGAAGTAGGTACTTTAAAATAATACCTTTTTTAAGTACCTAAAATCAATTAAAGTGAGACACAAGTAAAGACCATATACAAATTTAAACAGATCATTAATATTCCAAACAAAATGTCGATCAATTTTTTAATGCATCCCTTGGTTGTTTGAATTTTCATCGCTAAAATTGGTGGCATGGGCGAGCTAGTAAATATCATTTATCAATAATGTTGGGTAACTACTTAAGTGCTTTCCAATCCAATCCAATCCATCAGCCAATGGAAGTCCACTGCTGGACATAGGCCTCTCCCAATGACTTCCACAGGGACCTGTTGGAAGCAGCCTGCAACAAGCGACGTCCCGCGACCTTAACTAGGTCGTCCGACCATCTTGTCAGAGGACGTCCCACGCTGCGCTTCCCGGTACGTGGCCTCCACTCAAGAACTTTTTGGCCCCATCGGCCATCAGAAATGGGGAGATCCGTAGGAGAACTTAAGTAACCGACATAGCCCAGCGGATTAGCAAGTTGAAGTGGCATTGGGTCGGGCACATAAGTGGGTTATGAAAATTAAATTACAACGTGATTATTACTGGGAGGGCCCCATCCAAAGAATTTGAGACGGGCAACCTTACAATCACACGTACTCGTATACTACAGATCCCACACTAAGGTAAAAGTTCTGTCTTGTGGGTAACAGAAACGAACGTTTTGCGATGAACTCATGTACATAAAATACAACTACCTTTCTCTGTCAATCTTTTCTCCTTTCCCCTTACTGTTTATGCAGTATACAATTTACTGCAGAAACAATTCAACCTGAAAATATCCATTATAATGGTCGTAGATTTTCAGGAATTTTCAGATTTTGAAATAGGTGTATTTTTTCGAGAATTTTTTGTAGGACCTAAGTAACAAAATTTGTGATTATCGTACAAATAAATATTATTGAAAATGAAAAACGTCCTGCCGTTTCGTAAAATGCGCACGCAATCATTATACATACCTACATAAATAAGCATAGCTTCCAATTCGTCAGACCATCAAAAAATAATATGTATTTCGGACGAGGAAGAAGATGTAATATTCGTGCTACACTGCAATATTTATTTTTTAAATCATATATTGTTTTATTATTTATTTCAATATCTTGTTTTACAATACACAGAAATTCCTAATGTCTATTCAAAGCACAAAAAAACGCCTGTAAATTTTTACAAGAGACAAAAGCAGAGTCTGTAATTTGAGATGTTCGGCGTTGGCTAGATAGTATCATTATTATTATTTTTAAAAACGTTGCTTAATTAAGATATTACTTCAATTTTCAAAGCGTTCAAGCAAATATGCGATTCTCCCAATCATTTCTTTTGATAAACTTCAATCGGATGCCCCCAATAGGCTGTGTCACGATGGCTCTTGGCTCAAACTCCACTGTTTTTGGCATATCATCAGCCAGTACCAAGGTATATTTCTTCAACAAGGTCAGAAGACCAGCCAACATTTGCATCTTTGCGAATCTCATTCCTGGAAATAAAAAGAAACATTTAATGTGCCGTGGTTATGGCTTGTTCGTTTTATTGTGTAATTTATTAATCTCACAAAATTAATGAATATATAAGCTTTAAATAATAAATAATATATGTGTTAGGAAAAAATAAGTTACGTTTAAAAAGTTTGAATAAAGATTCAAAATATGAATAGTATAAATTATAGTCACATTTTTCATAAATTATTGCGCCATTAAGAAGAGTCTTTATGTGGGAAATGAATACTTTCAGACGCTTACTACCATTATTTATTAACTTTTCTTTGATTAAGGCCCTTTCCTTCCAGTAATTAGTCATAGGTAGTGCGGTAACGACAAAGCGTGATTCTTACCATCAAATACATAGATAAAGAGATTTATAATTAAGTAAACTTACCGATACAAACCCTAGGTCCGTCTCCAAAGGGCATATAAGTGTAAGGTTTTATATATTTTTTCTCATCCCCGTAAAATCGTTCAGGACGATATTGTTCTGGGTGTGGGAAGTACTCAGGATCGCGGTGCAGATGGTATACTGGGAGATGAATTCTCACTCCTTTTTCTACACGCAATCCTGTCGGGAATGTGTAATCATCGACCACTTCCCTTGTTAGGAGTCCCAGAACTGGATAGAGTCTTAGAGCCTCGTCAATACAAGCTTCTAAATAAGGCAGCTCTGTCACGCAACTGTAGTCAAGTTTATTATCATGACTTTTCAAATAACCATCTATTTCATCTTGAGCCCTTTTCTGCGCTTCCTGACATTTCGCTAGTTCAAATAATGTGAAGCATAGTGTTGTGGCCGAAGTTTCGAATCCAGCAGCAAAGAAGACTATGCATTGGGCCACCATCAAATCGTTGTCAATTTCCAACTGTACCTTTTTAGAGTCACCAGTCTTCATGTTACTTAACCTATCGCCTTCTATGTATTTCATTTTCTTCAAATTCAATACTAAGTCTATAAAATCATGCCTTGACGATGGTTCGTAATTTCGTGATTCAAATACTCCTGTTAATAACTTCGAAAAGAAGTCGTCTATCGATGTTGGGAACCATTTGAAACCCAATCCGTAAAATATTGCTGGCCATATAGCTCTTCCTATGTTTTTTAATCCTCTGTACGTAGTATTTTCAAATATCAAATTCCCCATAATTCTGAATGGGTTGTTATTAGAATTAATCATGGTATTCGTGTCGACTCCAAACGCACACGATCCTATACAATCCATCGTGTATCTGGTCATTAAACACCTTACTTCTAATACGTTTTTTGCAGCCGTTTCTTCATCAAGGATCTTCTCAAATACTCTACTGCATTTCTCGATTAAATGAAACATATTCTTCATTTTTGCTGATGAAAATAATGGCGTTAAGTTCTGTCGTACTACTTTCCACCTGTCTCCGTATGTGAAGAACAAGTTCTGGGTTATGATTTCCTTGTGACTGTATTTAGAGACCTCTCTGCCGCTAAAGTAGTAGAAGTCTTTGGTCATCACCAACTTGATCAGGCCTGGATCTTTGACAATTAGCGCAGGTTCAGTGCCATAGAATGCCCCAATGTAAGGAGTATCAGGGAAATTTTGGCAAATCTTCTGTACCACCTGCCCTATGTATTCTTTCAGAAGTATATAACTCGAGTAGTTACCTAGCAAAAATGCTGGCTTGATGAAAGGCACATGTTTCTTCTCCCAGAAGTCGAAACGTCTTCTAGAAATCCAGTAGATGGTGAATAAAATCGTAAAGAATAAGATGAAAATTAAAGGTATCATCTTAACACAACGGCGTATCTATAAACAGCTCCTCTGTTGATAGGATAAGTGTTTTATAATCTCTGCTTACTTAGTTGTAGTGAGACAATATCTTGGTGAAAATATTGGACATATTGCTTTGCGTTGTTTGATTTACTAAGCAGCAATTTAAAATATAAAGACTTGAACTAAAAAAAGGTAAAGTGAAGTAAAAAGATTAATGTACCTACTAACTTTTTGGCTTATCAAGCATACTTCAACAGTTGCATCATCATCATCAGCTCATATACGTCCAGCAGCCGGGCACAGGCCCCTCTACAACAGAGAGTGTTTAGGTCTTGGTCCACCACGCTGGCCTAGTGCGAGTCGGCGGACTACACACCTAAGAAATTCCTAAGAACTTTTAGGTATGCAGGTTTCCTCATGATAATTTCCTCCACTGTTAAATTGTGTGATAATTCATTGTGAATCCAATTGCCCGGGGTTTGAACCCGCGACCGCCATGATTCTCGACCGTGCGCTATAACCTCGAGGCCTACGGACTCACAGAAAGCCAACATTTAAAAAAGGTTTCCAGGAATACCTCGCCTTTCCCTATAGGTAAACAAGCGATAGTATTTATTTATTGTCGGTTATAAAGTAGTTAACATCTCTTATCATATCTTATCTCTTAGGTCACTATGTCGTGCCCGTATATAAAAATAGATTTCTCGTTCTTTTTAACTTGCTGGACACTTCTAGAGATGTTTGTGTCTTACAGATAGACCACAGAGGTGCCTCAAGGTAGAAACTCCTATTCTTAGGTCCCAACAGGACTGAGAAGTAGTAGTGATGGCCTCGAGGTTTAGGCGCGCGGTCGAGAATCTCGGCAGTCGCGGGTTCAAACCCCAGGCACACACCTCTGACTTTTCGAAGTTAAGTGTGTATTCACAATGAATTATCACTTACTTTAACGGTGAAGGGAAACATCGTGATGAAAACTGCACACCTAAAAGTTCTTAGAAATTTCTAAGGTGTGTAGTCCGCCAACCCGCACTCGGCCAGCGTAGTGGACTAAGGCCTAAACTCTCACAGCTGTAGAGGAGGCCCGTGCCCAGCAGTGGGACGTATATGGGCTGATGATGATGATGAACAGGACTGAGGAAGCCCGAACGTCATCCCACCGTGTGATGTTTCCAAGCACATAGGTGCCTTTCTGATATTTGAACTCATCGAGGAATTGCTTCAATAGATAATGCACCTTATCCTCTAGGATAACATTTAACTGACTTATCTCAACAAAACTGATTTCATAGTCATATGACACATGAATTGCATTTTGTTAAACACAGCTCGAAATACCTACTTAGAACTGTTTTGTAAAGATGTGTACCGTATAATTATTTTAATAGGCGTGTATTTTAACCCCCCTATTAGTGAACACATGATTGTCTGATAATTAACAAGGAAGGGATATTACATGTCAGTCTTTTATAAGTCGAGTAAAATTTACGATTCTGTGTCTATACGGTTTTAAACAGGCCGTGTTAGTTCTTCCTTCTCTTGTCCTGTACCCAAATCTATTTCAGCGTAGTAAACTTTCTCGGGTGGAGGCCACGTACCGAAAAGCGCAGCGTGGGACGTCCTCCGACATGATGGTCGGACGACCTAGTAATGGTCGCAGGACGTCGATGGTTGCAGGCTGCTTCCAACAGGTCCCTGTGGAAGTCTATGGGAGAGGCCTATTTCCAGCAGTGGACTTCCATTGGCTCATGGATTGGATTAGATTGGACACTTTCTCCTTCCATAAATGTTCAAAGCTTGTCAGGTCGACCACTCACCTTTATTTCTCTCATGTCTTCCTTCATACACTTGTATTTGCCATTGCCTTTCTATGGACAGACCATAAAACTTTCAGTCTTTGGTTAGTAAAAAATAAGCTTGTACAAGTTTTCTGTCTGCCTTCTAAAAACTGTATCTTATTGGTATAACTGCTGTTTTCCAAATAAAATGGGGGATTTGCATAGAATTAATCCATGATGATGATGCTTCTGGCGTTGACATACGTCTGAACAAGAGGCCGCGGTACGACCGCTGAAAACGTCCCCACAATACCTAAGTGTGAGCTCAACTTTATTGCAATACAATAAATCATTTGTTTAATAAAAACACAGTAAAAAATAAAATCATCTACAATAAGAAGCAACTAAGCCTATAATTACTTGAAATCACACGACAACGCCTATTGCGTATTACACTTATCTATACTCGTATGAGTGACTTAGTAATAAGTTTGGGGACATTGAGTCCCAATGACAAAAAGAGACATAAATATTTGGATAAAAAAAATCTAACGTTATTAATTAGCGCTTGTATGTACTAAGAATGTATGATAAATGAGAAAGAAGCTACTGGCACAAAATGAAAAACTAAACTGTTGTTATTTAATTATTTTTTTCAATAAAATGCAGGCTGATTACGACATCATGATATAGATAATTCACAAGTTTACTCGTACAATGTGCAAAATAATAAAAAAAACAGTATGATAGTTTTGCCAATAATCGTGATTTTAGGTTACAAGATTTTCGTTCCGTTGTCCACATCGCGGGGCGACCCGCCCCGCTTCGTGGGTACATATAAAGCTTAAAATAAATTATGTTTTGTTAGAATAAAAACATATTTTTTTATTTTTGCTTCTATTGCAGATAAATGAGTAGAAAAAAAAAGTTCTTAGGAATTTCTTAGGTGTGTAGTCCGCCAACCCGCACTAGGCCAGCTCTCAATGGTAGAGGAGGCCCGTGCCCAGCAGTGGGATGTTGAGTAGAGATTGAGATTTGAGAGCATATATTATTTCTCTATTATAGCTAAAAATATGTTAATATTATATATAATCTACCAACATATATAAACTTGGCATATAGAAATATCCAGTGATACAATCTCAGTGAAGAAATATCACAAATGCCCATCCGTCTGTCTCATAACACGTCTGGCGTCATTATTTTGGTGTAGGTATTGTATGCAAAAACCATCCGAATATCAATTATAATTGAAAATGCAGGCGCGTGATAAAAATGTCTAATTTTAACATACAATAAATGTATCTATTGACACAATAAACTTGGGGGTCACCTTTTAGTTCTAACTTCGTTCCATTGTTATCATGACCGTCAACACGCAATGTTAAAAAAAAATATTTATAAGCAATAAGTGAATTATGTAATCTTCGTATTGTTAATTGACTTTTAATTGCACCATTCCATTTGCCTCGAGGGTAAGCCAAATTCATCATCATTAAGGCAAACTACGGGCCCAAAATACTCTTAGTTTAAACCAGATATCTATACAAATAAATAAAATTGGAGTGTCTGTTTGTAATATTGGAATAACCGCTTTTTAATAAATGTATTTATATGGATGTATACACGGTACATTTACAAAATAACGTTTGTTCCAATTTTTGTCTGTCTGTCTGTCTGTTTGTTCCGGCTAATCTCTGAAACGGGTGGACCAATTTTAACGGGACTTTCACTGGCAGATAGCTGATGTAATAAGGAGTAACTTAGGCTACTTTTAGTTTATAAATTTTCTTATTAAAAATTAATTTTCCGCGCGGACGAAGTCGCGGGCACAGCTAGTTTATAATAATACCGGTTGGGCCCCGTTTCGCTTGCGAGTTCGAAAACATTAAAGTAGCCAATGTTTCAAAGTCAAAGTCAAAAATATCTTTATTCAATTACACTTGTAGTAGGTACTTATGAATCCTCAGTTATTATGCTATCACCGCTTCGGAATGTGCTATCCCCGTGGCGAAGAAACGGCAAAAACTCCTTCAGCATCACGAAATTTAAGTTTAAACCAAAAATGATTAATGGAGTTTTTGAGTTAATCCGTCACAAACAATTTTTGATAGCAGTGATGGCCAGGCATACTCCTATGACTTTTCAGAGTTATGTGTGCATTCAAACAAACAAAGAATTATCACGTACTTTAACGGTGAAGGAAAACATCGTGATGAAACCTGCACACTTAAAAGTTCTTAGGAATTTCCTAGGCGTGTAGTCCGTCAAACCGCATTAGGCTAGCGCGGTGGACTAAGGCCTAAACGCTCTCAGGTGTAGAGGAGGCCCGTGCCCAGCAGTGGGACGTATATGGGCTGGTGATGATTTGACAGCCCCGTGACGCAGTTGGCGTAACGAGAGACTGCGGGTTCGATTCCCGCATCGAGACAAATGTTTGTGTGATCCACAAATTTGTATTTGTTTCGGGTCTGGGTGTTCGTGAGACCGAAAAGTCTCTCGTAGTTTCTGATACCTACGATACAGGACTAGTGTATTTTTTTAATTAATTTTTTTATGATGATAGAGTTATAAAATAAATAAATAAATACACCCAACAATCACATACATAGTTCTGACCCCACATTAATATACGAGTTTTGTGTCGTGGGTATCAGAAACTACGAGAGACTCTATGCTTAGGCTCATATTTGAACCGTTCCAAGTAACAGTAAACGCTTGATATTTTGATATGATGTGACACAGAGAACGAAATTCCCATATTTGTATCAAAATCAAACGTGGCTAAACGTTCTGACCATTAGCATCGGAACTACAAAGGACGTGATATTACGTTGTGTCACCTCACATAATCACCGAAAGGAATAGAAATGACGCTCTGCCAGAGAACGTGTTAAGTTGAACGTGGATAACATATTATTAAAATGAATGATAAAAACTGAGTAAATACACCAATTTGTTGGTAGCGCTGGCTTATATGGCATGACGGAAATACGCAGTTAACATAAATTACCTTCAAATATGAGTTAAGGTAGTCCAGGCTTAGGCACGCAGTCGAGAATCTCGACGGTCGCGGGTTCAAATCCACGCACACACCTCTCGGCATAGGGATTTTTGTTAGGGACCCAGCCCGGCATTAACATCTGCGCGGACGTGACGTCGCTGCGTGACGGACTGGAAGGCAGGTGACCCCGACATACGCTTCCCGCCCCCCTCCCCCAGGGTTGGCGGGAAGTGAAGCCATAACCAGCTTACCCCTGGAGAAAAAAAAGAGGCGGCTTGAAATGTGTCTAACAAATGTAATTAAATGGCCCGTAACTTGAGCTAACCTTGAACACAAAAGCCACGTAATTTCGACAGACCAAAGTAGCAGTATTTTAAGTACGTATTAAAATTATTAATACATATTTAAATGATATCGTTTGTGCGGCTCCGATTGACATAATATTCATGAACTGTTATAAAATAAAATTGTTATATTCTCCGCTATGAAATGCATTCCTAAAAACAGCTATTGCCACAAGACCCAGTTCCCCTAAAGGGTGTCTGTATATAGGGCGACGTTCCACAAACTCCAGACTGCATCGTATATTTATAGGTTAAACATCAATAGAGGGCTCCAAGCCATTTCGATGTAAAACATTGTGACCTTCACGTTGTTTTGGCGTTGGTAGATAAAATATCAATGTCAATATCTTTATTCCGCTTGAAACTATGATAAGCTGTAAAGGTGTGTTTATATGGTAAATATTTATAAATTAATTTCACGAATATTGCAAGAAAAGTGAACAGATTCCAATTCTGTTTAAGGGAAGTGGGTATCACGCCATAGTCAAATTTGACTACGGCACGAATGAACTGGCTAGTCCTGGTAAAAAAAAAAAAACACCCAACAGCCACATACATAGTTCTGACCGTAGGGTCGTTATTGTAGAATAAGATACGAGTACCTAGTCGTGAGTATCAGAAACTATTAGAGCACCACTTCTGGGCACGGGCCTCCTCTACAACTGACAGTCTTGTCCACCACGGAGCGGGTTGGCGGACTATACACCTAAGAACTTTTAGGTGTGCAGGTTTCCTCACAATGACAGCCCCGTGGCGCAGTTGGCTAGACACCAGCTTGCGAAACGAGAGGCCGCGGGTTCGATCCCCGCACCGAGACAAATGTTTGTGTGACCCACAAATATTTGTTTCGGGTCTGGGTGTATGTGAGACCGAAAAGTCTCTCGTAGTTTCTGATAGCCACGACACAAGACTATAAGTATCTTAGTGTGGGATCAGAACTATGTATGTGACTGTTGGGTGTATTTATTTATGTTATTTATAATGTATTCCTTCACCATTAAACTAGGTATATATATTCATAGTGAATACACACAAAACTTTGGAAAGTCAGAGGTGCCTGAGGTTTGAACCCGCGACCGCCGAGATTCACGACCGCGCGTCTAAGCTCGAGGCCATCATTACATAATCCTTACAACCATCAAAAAGTTCCGCGTCTGGCACATAGACCTACGGATGATATTCGTATGTATCATATATGTAATTTGTGGAAATTATACTTGCTTAGAATATTTTAGAAGAGATAAAAATAGTAAAGCACAAACAGTCTAATGTGGATCTTATGTATAACACAGACTTTGTTTTTTAAATGCGTAGTTTTGGTCATTCGAAAAATTAAGCTTCTAAGATGAGCACGGTCGCTCTGATTTTGTGCTTCATAATAACAGTTCTACTATTTGTATATTATTTGTCAGTGCGCAAGTTCGATTACTGGAAGAAAAGGAAAGTGCCACATATAAAACCTGTGCCCATGCTGGGCAATTATTCAGAATATATTTCAATGCAAAAATACCTAGGTGAAGTAACTCAGAAGCTATGTCAACTGTTTCCTAACGAACCATACTTCGGAACGTACTATGGCACCGAACCTACCCTGGTACTTCAAGATCCAGAGATCATCAAGCTGGTGTTCACAAAGGACTTCTATTATTTCAACGCCAGAGAAATTGCTAATTATACTCCCTTGGAACTAACCACACAGGGCTTGTTCTTCACTTATGGAGACACATGGAAAGTGGTGCGGCAAAATCTAACACCACTATTTTCATCAGCGAAAATGAAGAACATGTTTTATTTAGTGGCAAAATGCGGAAACTCTCTGGATAAAATGCTGGATGACGAGAGGTCAATGGGAGCAGGCGTGGTTGACATAAAAGCTTTGATGATCAGGTATACCGTGGATTGTATCGGTTCATGTGCGTTCGGTATAGAAAGTAAGGCAATGTCGGAACCCAAAGACAATCCTTTCGTACAAATGGGTAACGTTATATTCGCCACATCTAGATTTAATGGTTATAGAATGGTCTTTCGAGCTATATGGCCAAAGATATTTTACGGCTTGGGTCTCAAATTATTCCCAACAGAAATAGATATTTTTTTCAATAACCTTCTTATGGGTGTTTTCAAACAACGAGATTTTAAGCCCACATCTCGTAATGACTTCGTCGATCTTGTATTGGCTTTAAAGAAGAACAACTATATCGCTGGCGACTGCTTAAATCCAAAGATCGTAGGCAATAAGAAGATAGAAATCGAACTCACTGATGAAATTCTAGTTTCCCAATGTGCTTTATTCTTCGCCGCTGGTTTTGAAACATCAGCTAGTACGTTAACGTGGACTCTTTATGAGCTAGCAAAGAATCAGGAAGCACAGAGACGAGCTCATGAAGAGGTAGACGAGTACCTGCGTCGGCACAATAATAAATTGACTTATGAATGTGTGGGTGGATTACCGTACATTGAAGCTTGCTTGAATGAGGCGATGCGGCTGTACCCTGTATTGCCAGTGATCACAAGGGAGGTTGTTGATGATTACATATTCCCCTCCGGTCTGAAAGTGGATAAAGGCGTTAGAATACATCTGCCAGTATTCCACATTCATCGGGATCCCAAAAACTTCCCCGATCCGGAAATTTTCCGACCAGAGAGGTTCTACCAGGACGCTAAGAACGATGTGAAACCATACACATTCTTCCCGTTCGGCGAGGGACCAAGACAATGCATTGGTATGTTATCTATCTTATTTATGTTTGTGTTCATTGACTTAAATATTTACTAAAATCTTATATCGTTTGATAAAAATATTTCATGTCTCAATTATTTTTAATTACAATGAGTATTTTTCTTTAATATATAACGAGAATAATTGAAGCGGGTTATCTATTGAAGTTGATATCTATATTCTATTTCATAACTTTTAATGTAATTGACAATATTATTATAGCTTTCGCGTATCATAAATAGCATAATGGCTTTGAGACCTACCGAGACACCATCTCTCGGTATCAACTTACATTAGTATTTAAAAAATGCCACTCATTATAGCAATAAAAATATCATAAGGAAACCTCCATACCACATAGATATTTAAGGTACTAAATCAACTAACTAGGCCAGCGTGGTAGATCCACTGAGGATTCTAGGTTAATTTATTTTATTAACTGATGAAACCATTTATCGAGGAAGGTTATAACCGATATATAACACGCTGCGACCAATCTGATGATATATGATGATGAAGTCGTTATAGCCTTGAGATTTAGGCACGCAGTCGAGAATCTCGACGGTCACGGGTTCAAACCCCACACCTTTGACTTTTAGAAGCTATGTGTGTAAACACAATGAATTATAACGTACTTTAACGATGAAGGAAAACATAGTGACGCAACCGGCACCTACAAGTTCTTAGGAATTTCCTAGGTGTGTAGTCCGCCAACTCGCACTAGGCCAGCGTGGTGGCCTAAAGCTTTAGGCCTTAGTCAATGGTAGACGAGGCCCGTGCCCAGCAATGGGACGTATATGGGTTGATGATGATGATTGTCACGCTGCGATCAATATGAGCGGACTGGAATGAATAAAAATAATAGGTAAAAACGGGGGAAAGTAGTCACTTTGAAGAATAGAGTTTCGCATACAGAGTTGTGAGCAACAGCTTGCTTTTAATATTTTTCCATCTTTATAACCCACAGTTAAAAACTAAGAATCATCGCACTTTAAATTTTATTTTTTTATCGTATCTAAAGTAATATCACGGTGCTTGACACGTGTGTGTCTGCTTCATTCTTGGAGTTATGTTTGTTTTATTACCCAAATTAAAATCAGCGTCGGTCGTTTCAAATCAGACGAAGGTCAAAGCCAACACGTTATGATAATTTTAATCACAATATCCTATTTTTCAATTCCAGTTGCGTAATAAACAAGTTCTGTTTAGGTTCTAGAAGCTACCAGAAATTTCCATGGTCCAAATGCAATGAAGTCCCTTCCATCGAGACAATATTAACATGTCCATAATATGTTAGTAGCCATAATTGTTTTGAAAGTAGGTGCGATCAATGGACGGGATCCACCATGGTGCCGAAAATTGATTTGAAGCAATACTGAAAGAACCAATTACATGACGGTATGGTGTTCGTGTGTAGTCAAAAAGCCTTCGTGTTCTACCCTTGCACCTAGATTGTCGTGGTGACCTTGTAAAAATACTTCAACACTCGATCACATCTTCACATTGATATGCCTGGGATTGCAGAACAGCTCAGGTCCCTGTTGAATTAATTTTGCAAATACACACGAACTCTACAATATGCGCTTTCACGCAATTTAGTTGTGGATTGCAGCCTTTACATTGACCTTTGTATCAGTAGATAAAGGAACCAACTGCATTATCTTCGTAAGGCAATCTCCCGAAACGCTGATGAGCTGTAAAGGCTTGTCATAGCTAAGAAATATTTTTGCGATTATTTACAGAAATCACAATTTGTTTTTCCAAGTTAAAAGTAAGTTTGTAACCGTTCAGTAAGGATTGCAGTAAGAATAAATAAATAAATAAATACACCCAACAGTCACATACATAGTTCTGACCCCACACTAGGATACAAGTCCTGTGTCGTGGGTATCAGAGACTACGAGAGACTTTTCGGTCTCACAAACACCCAGACCCGAAACAAATATTTGTGGATCACACAAACATTTGTCTCGGTGCGGGGATCGAACCCGCGGCCTCTCGTTTCGCAAGCTGGTGTCTAGCCAACTGCGCCACGGGGCTGTCCATATGCAGTATGCAGTATATGCAGTAATATTTCACAAGGTTAGTCCAATAAGCGGATTATAAGCGGATTTGAAAGGGGAAGTCCAAAAGTCTCATACAAAGCTAGTGTTTGATTGCTTAGTGATATTTCAGGATCAGAAATACCTCATACCCAATTTGGTTGTTATAGGATAAACGTACCCGGATACCATTCTCCATACATAATAATGCACGTTAGCGAGCCGGAATAATATGTACTAGTGACATAATATGTTATGACGAGTAATAGTATTTTTTCTTCGCCATATGTTTTAAACGTTCTGCGTAAACTAAGAACCAGTTCTAAATCGTGATAGTAAACAAAAAACAACCTATTTGACTGCTTTTCATAAGGACCTAGAAAACATCCCATAAAAAATTACGGAATTGATTGCCGAAAACAATGCCGAAAATCCCTTTGTATTAATATTACTCCACAAACAAATTCTTTAGTTTTGTAAGGTTACAGAACCTTACACAGCACAGTGACCTACAAGATCTCATAATATTTATACAAATACCGTAACATTAGCGATAATTGATACGTGGTACGAATATTCAATGACATAAAAGAAGTTATCTAAAAAAAAAAAAAACATATCATTCCTACTGTGGATCGCGCTTTATATACATTTTATCTGTTTCAATATTTATTATGTAGTCATTCGCGAAACTAAGCTTCGAATATGAGTGCGGTTGCCTTGATTTTGTGCTTCATAATAGCAATTTTATTAAGCGTATATTATTTGTCAGTGCATAAATTCGATTATTGGAAGAAAAAAAAGGTGCCACATCTAAAACCATGGCCCATATTGGGCAATTACGGAGAATATATAACAATGAAAAAATATTTCGGTGAGGTGAGCCAGAAATTATGTCAACAGTTTCCCGACGAACCCTACTTCGGAGCATACTTTGGTACTGAACCAACCCTCGTGCTTCAAGATCCAGAGATTATCAAGCTGGTGTTCACAAAAGACTTCTATTATTTCAACGCCAGGGAAATTGCGAATTATATTTCAATGGAAATCACCACGCAAAACATTTTCTTCGACCACGGTGACTCGTGGAAAGTTGTGCGACAAAATTTAACACCATTATTTTCGTCGGCGAAAATGAAAAACATGTTTTATTTGGTGGAAAAATGTGGAAATGTTCTGGATAAAATGTTGAACGAAGAAAGGGCAATGTCAGAAGACATCGTTGACATTAGAGCCTTAATGATCAGGTACACAATGGACTGCATCGGCTCTTGTGCCTTCGGCATAGAAACTAAGACGATGTCAGAACCTAAAGACAATCCCTTTGTACTTATGGGTAACGTCATATTTACTACCTCTAAATTCAACGGTTTCAAACTAGTCTTCCGAACAATTTGGCCAAAAATCTTTTACAGCTTAGGACTTCAATACTTTCCGTCTGACGTTGACAGTTTTTTCAATAAACTTCTTATGGGTGTCTTTGAACAAAGAGAACATAAGCCATCATCCCGTAATGACTTCATCGATCAAATGTTGGCCTTGAAGCAGAATAAGTACGTAGCGGGCGATAGCTTAAACCCAAAGTCAGTGGTCAATAAAAAGATAGAAATGGAGGTAACCGATAGTTTATTAGTTTCTCAATGCGTTGCCTTCTTCGGTGCTGGTTTTGAAACATCAGCTAGTACGTTAACGTGGACTCTTTATGAGCTAGCAAAGAATCAGGAAGCACAGAGACGAGCTCATGAAGAGATCGACGAGTACCTGCGTCAGCACAATAATAAATTGACCTATGAATGTGTGGGTGTATTACCGTACATTGAAGCTTGCTTGAATGAGGCGATGCGGCTGTATCCTGTACTGCCAGTTATCACAAGGGAGGTAATGGATGATTACATATTTCCATCTGGTCTGAAAGTGGATAAGGGCGTTAGAATACATCTGCCAGTATTCCACATTCATCGTGATCCCAAAAACTTCCCCGATCCGGAAACATTCCGACCAGAAAGATTCTATCAGGACGCCAAGAACGATGTGAAACCCTACACATTCTTCCCGTTCGGCGAGGGACCGAGACAATGCATTGGTATGTTATCTGTTTCGTTTATTTTTCTTTATTAGCAATGACATGGTCTGTTCGTATCATGTTTATTTTTTTTCTTAATATTATGTACAAGAAATATTATTTAATATGTGAATGTAAGACGCAAATATTTATCATATTGTTCGTTACACGTGTATCTTGACAAATCTTTTATAATGATTTATCAGCAACTTGATACCGAAGATTGCATTATTCGCCCGATTTTACCAAGCCTGTTGCAAAATTATTGTAATGCATCAAAATATTTTACAACGCATTAATGTGCGTAATTACAATAATAAATACACTTCAAAAACTACATTTGGATTTTAATTAAGTTCTATTAATAATTTGATTACTACTTTTTATGTCAGATATCATAAAATATCAGATTGGTTAATCATGAGTCTACTACACTTCTCTATAGCGAGTTCTACAAAAGACTACACAGGCCCGAAAAATTGCACATGGAGAATTCTTATATGTGCTGGTTATCTAACGATGTTTTCTTTACCGATAATTGTGAATGTGCTACAATACTTTGGAAAGGTAGAGGTTTAATCCCGCGACCATCGAGTACTTTTGTTGTCAGATCACGTGCCGTTGCGCCTGATAAATAATGTATATCAATTATGATAATATGTGGAATTTAATATCGCTTTGACTTAATTATACGATGATAAAAGATAACTTCCCATGTTTAGCTAATTTAGAAACGTCCGGCGCCTCGAAATGGCATCAGAAATGGTAGAAAATATGTTACACAATGTTATTGCTTAGAAAAGTTTTAGGTTTGTGGCTTGAAAATCTGTTAAATTTACGAAATTCCCTCGATAGGCCTCCACAATGCCATTAGGAATGTTAATGTTAGCTAGGGCAAGCCCAAATTTTTATTACTATTTTTATAGTGTATTTTTTTTGTCCAGAAAGTCAGAGAACTAATAAATAATATACCTACCGCAAATTATTTACATTCAAGATTTTGACATATTGATGTAGGTATATTATAATACTGGCCTAACAAAGAAATAATTATTTGTCGCTAGTGATAGTTAGTACCAAAAACAATAAAATGTCGGCGAAAATTATTAGAACAATAATATGTCCAAATTGTGCACAAACGTCGCACTAACATAGATTTTGCTTAATTATGCGGCCAAAATTGAAGATTTTAAATTAGTTACAAATGCAAAATGTAATATCTTTCTACGTTAACAATAGAACAGGCGATAATAAACCGGTCTCCTCTGCTTCACTACCCGCGCGGGGTTCGTGCGCAGGTAGTCGGACCTTGTTAGTCTCCCGCTGCGCACGCGCTTTCGCTCTTTAACGCTTTTAAAGTGACTTGTTTTCGTCGTCAATATTTTTGATTTGAAGAGAGTTATCAAAGTAAACAATATGGATTCGAGTGCTTCAGGTAAATACCATTATTTATTATAGAAATTGTCAACCTAGTATAATAAAAAAACCTTTATTTTAAACCTTTAAAACATATTACGTTTTCTTGAAAAAATATTCTTGATTTTTCGATTTAAAAGTAATTTAGTTATATTATCGCTTCCTGTCGCCTCAAAATTATTATTTATTAAAATACTTAATACTCTTTTCTTGTGATTCTGATAAAAATCAGCTGCAGGTAGGTGCAGGTAGTGTAAAAAAAATTATGTTGAAAAATGTTCCAAAAAATATATATATTTTTTCTTTTTCGTCGTAGGTTCTCCTGGCTCATCCGGAACAAAATTAGTCACCCGTCAATTTCTCTACGATAAAATGCAAAGCCAAAATTTTATAACTTTGGATGAAAAATTGGCCTATTTAGAAAATTACCTGTTTTCTTCTTATGGTGACACAGAGGAAAATATAAAAAAACTAAAGCGAAATATTGCTTACTTCAAGACTGCCATAAAGAAAAAATGGTCTAAAGCACAAAGAAAAGAAGAGGATTTCTTAAATAAGCACTTTCGCATGTATAGAGAAAACTACGCAAGAAAAATTTCCCGCGAACAGTGTAAACGCGACATCTATAACAGACTATTATTGAGCTCTGATCCGCTCATTAGCAGTATAAGTATAAATCAAAGAAGGAGAAAAAAAAATGTCTAAATCCTTTTCTCCGGAAACTTTGGATATGCTTTTACCCACCAAACCAGACTCCGCTTCACCAGAATCCTCGGACGATGAGGATCTGGAGTAACGAATTGGCATGGAGTATGTATTGTGTCGACTGACGTGGGGATACGTCAATTCATTACTCACTAACGTTTAAAATGTACATTTATGAAATATATTTTTTAATGTCTGCGACGTTAGGTTTTTGACTGTTTTTCATAAATATCATATTTTCTTGAATAAATATTTAAAATTTCAACAGAAAGTTGTTTTTTATTATCATTTATGTCATTTACAATAGTTATAGCAATTAAAATAATTTTGGCCGCATAAAACCTAAAAACCTATCTATCTATGTGCGTCGTGTCTCTCTAAATTTGAATGCGTGATGTTATAACATAGACACGGAATATATCATATTGAATTTTATTAGACAAATAACTCGACTCGAATTGGTTTCAAACCACATAATTAAAAAGTAAACAGTCAAATTCTAAAAATTACCTATACTCGTAAGTTAATTTTCATGTCGTGACCTTGAATGCAAGTTTTTTTGTTGAACAAAATGATAAATAATATGTATTAATCTTAGAAATAATACGATGATGATCAACGCGAGAGTTTTGAAATTTCGTGACAGGTAATTAACGAGAAATGAATACTTCAATGCTTTGTTTACAATATTTATAAAAAGAAATCAAAGTAAGTATGTGGTGTTGTAAATTTTAATGCATTCTACAAGAACCAGATAAATTATTTAAAACATTACAACAAGAATTCCACACATTTTAAACATTATATAAAATATGCAACACAAACATAATATAACCTTTTCGTATGGGAACATTCAACTATTCAATTAGTTATGTACTTACTAATCGGATCTATTAAGCGTCCTCATAATTTTTAACAATTAGAGAAATACTCGAGTCTGGCATATGTAGGTTTTGGACAAGTTACGAGCCGTTTTTTCACAGTATAATTTAATGAATTTACCTTATCTTCGAAGAGCAAAACATGCACACACTTTAAGTCGCCACGACGATTAACAATAAACATCACCCATTTTTTATAATCACTGTAGTAATATTCTAAATACCACAACAAATTCTATTTAATTTGGTTCTTTCACTCAGTAAACGTAAACAATTAACAACGTGTGACCTTGACAAAGTGTGCTTCGCCTTCACTGCACTCCAGGGTTGCCATTAAATAAAAATATATTGCCGTGTTTTGTAGAAAAATTGAGAAATTGCCGTGTTTCATTTATTTATTTCAAATTACATTAAATTCTTATCATATAATTGCCGTGTTTTATGACACTTTTTATGCCGTTATGCCGTGTTTTATCCATTTTGTGCGATGGTGTCTAACAAATTTGGATGGTAAATTCTTTTTTTTCCCACAGGTCTTCGCTTCGCAAAGATGCAGACGACCGTCGGTCTGATCACAGTTTTGAAGAAATATCGAGTTGAGTTGGCTGAAGGCACTCCCACCAAACTTGATTTTTATTCATCCACTTTCTTGACGAATGCTAAAAATGATATGAATCTAAAGTTGACGCCTCGGGAAGGGTGGGAACAGAGAGTTTTTGCTTCTTAATTTAACTTTTGATGTCCTGAAAATCCCAAAAATAACAAGTAATAAAATATTCGTAACTAGCGGTTGGACCCTGCTCTAGCTTTGCCCAGGAATAATTTTATAAAAAAAACTTTCCTAAGGTCCATCTACGCCCATAGGTCCATCATCTAATTAGGTTTCCTTTTATTTTTATTAGTATAGAGGGATCAATAGAAGTTATCAAATTTCATATTTCCTTACATGCAGAATTATTATTAATGTTGACTGTATTTTTTTTGCCCAAGGCTTCCTCCGTTTTTAATTTGGCATTAGCGTAACTATTTAGCAGCGTGATTCAGAGCGATAGACCCTCAAAGCGTTCATATTGTAAAGTAATACGATCTTAAATAAAATCTTTAAAAATCATTGTGTCTTTTTATTTCTTTTTTCCGCAATTACCAGCCACTATCGTGTAAATTGTAAAGTAAAAAATTTCTATTATTTTTGGAATAATGTTTATGAGTCAAATTACATTATTTTTAATCTTTCGCTTACCGGAAAAGTTATAGTCATTTGAAAAAAAATGATTCATTTTTACGAAAAGTATTTAAAATTGGGACAACAACTCTTAAGAACTGACTGCCTCGTGGTCTCGCAGTACAAGTATGTGCCGTGTGATCTAGAGCTCTTGGGTTCGATTCCCGGGTCGGGCAAAGTGTTATTGGGTTTTTCCATTAGGAAATTCTCAGTAGCAGCACGGAGTCTGGAAATGTGCCCGAAAAACGGCAATAGGCTCGCCCCCTATTACGTGGGACTGATACATACCTGGCAAAATGTGGGTGCCGAAGTGCATCTCTGCCTACCCCTTCAGGGAATACAGGCGTGAGTTTATGTATGTATGTATGTAACTCTTAAGAAAATAATGAATAAAGTTATTCTGGATACTTTTATTTACTTGAAACTCTTATGCTTTAAAGGCAAAATATATATTTTCTTCTTTCTTTCATTAATACAATGAAACAGGAAAATCGATAAAATTCATTGTCATTGTTTAAAATTCTTCCGAAATACCCAACAGTACTCTCCTTGCCTTAAAAGGAATTTAAACGCCTTCAAACAGGTTTTTGTGATACCCTTTTAAGTCAATTAAAAACGATTACAATATTTTAAACTCCTTGGCATCATTTTATGCCAATTAATTTTGATATAAGAGTTAAAAATTATCCTACATATTTGCATGAGCCGCATGGACACAATGCAGTTTATCGCAGTTGGAGTGCATAGCGCCGGTCACTCGCAAATATTACTTGCGACGATGAGCACGGTTACTCTGATCCTGTGTCTTGTGATAACAGTTTTGTTATTTATTTATTATTTGTCTGTGCGGAACTACAATTATTGGAAGAGGAAAAATGTGCCTCACCCCAAGCCTTTGCCATTACTAGGCAATTTCGGTGAATACATATTAATGCGGAAATATCGTGGTGAAGTGATCCAGAAAATATGTCAACAGTTTCCACGAGAACCCTATATCGGAGCTTACTATGGTACAGAGCCAACTCTCATAATTCAAGACCCAGAAATCATCAAGTTAGTGTTCACAAAAGATTTCTACTACTTCAGTAGCAGGGAAATAGCAAAATACACGCATTTGGAAGTGACTACGCAGAATCTTTTCTTCACGCAAGGAGACCAGTGGAAAGTGGTGCGGCAGAACTTAACACCTCTGTTTACATCAGCTAAAATGAGAAATATGTTCTACCTGATCGCGAAATGCGGGTACGGTCTTGAAAATATGTTGGATGAAGAGAAATCTATGTCGGATGTCGTCGAAGCTAAAACTTTGATGATCAGGTACACTATGGACTGCATCGGCTCTTGTGCGTTTGGCATTGAAACTAATACAATGTCTAAAGCGCAGAAATGCAACCCCTTTTTGAAGATGGGCGACATGATATTCACAACTTCGAAGTATGCAGGGTTTAAGCTAGCCTCCCGCTCTATTTGGCCTAAAATATTCTATGGTTTGGGATTCAAGTACTTTGCAACTCATATAGATACATTTTTCAAGAGTCTACTAATGGGTGTATTTGAAAGGCGAGGGTTTAAGCCGACGACACGCAACGACTTCGTCGATCTAGTGCTGGCTTTGAAGCGGAATAAATATATCGTTGGTGAGAGCTTCAATCCAAAATTGGCTTGCAGCAAGAAGATAGAAATGGAAGTCACTGACGACCTACTTGTGTCCAATTGTATCGTGTTCTTCGCTGCTGGGTTTGAGACATCGGCTAGTACATTAGCATTGGCGCTTTATGAGCTGGCGAAGAATCAGGAGTCACAAAGACGAGCTCAAGAGGAAATAGATGAATATCTCCGCAAGCGAAACAATAAGTTGGTATTTGAATGTGTTTCTGAGTTGCCCTACATCGAAGCGTGTTTGAATGAGACCATGCGGTTGTATCCAGTACTGCCAATCATCACGAGAGAGGTGGTTGAAGATTACACCTTTCCCGATGGTTTGAAGCTGAACAAAGGCATCCGAATACATCTGCCAGTGTTCCATATTCATCGCGATCCTGACAACTTTCCTGATCCAACGGCTTTCCGTCCCGAGAGGTTTTACCAGGAGGCCAGAGATGATGTGAAGCCATACACATTCTTCCCGTTTGGAGAAGGTCCACGGCAGTGTATTGGTAAGTAATTTATGCTAGTTTGTATGTTAATTACGCGTTTTTTTGACATATTTTTAAGCTATAGATCGTATCCTATAGCTGAGCGCAATTATTGAATTAGAATCATTTAGAGAGTGAAGTTTATGTATTTGATCTTTTCTTACCATTGATATGAATTTTTAAATACGTCACACCGCTCTCAGGTTACGTCCATGACAGCCATTAAAAATTGCTGCTGAGAATTATCTCACAGAAAAAGTTAATAAACCTTTGCCCGTGGCGCGAGTCGAAAATCGAAAAAATCTCTTACATTTATTTATATTTTGTTTACATTAGTATGAAGGTGTACTTAATATTTAACACATTATTGTTTTAATAAAATTAATTATAGTAGGTACAAAATATAATAAAACGAATGAATGGTGTTTTGTTTGAAATGTCAGTTTACTTATTTAAGTGTAAAGGTTTCTTTTTATAAAAAAATAGTTTAATAAAATAGCTTTATGATTTAAAATACGAATGCACATGCATGTATTCTCCGAAGGGGTAGGTAGCAACACTTAGTTTTGATGTTTTCTCTTTGTTAGACTGATATATTCATACCAAAACATCAAGTAAGCTTATGAAAAATGACAATATAAACAACTAAAATAAATTAAATTTTTGCACTCTTCCAAGTACTGTACAAAAATAAATTAACTACATCTAATACAGGGTGTATCCAGACCGTACTCGGAAACTAAGGAAGGTAATAGCTAAGGTGATTACAAACCCCCTGGCGTAAAAAAATCCCGACCAATAATAAAAATAATTATGTTTTCCTAACTATCGCATATATATGTAATCACCTTGGCTATTATCTGCCTTAGTTTCCGATCACGGTCTGAATACAACCTATATATCAAATAACATCCTAACCTGTTCTAGGTCTCCGATTCTCTAAGATGCAGACGACAGTCGCCCTGATCACAGTTTTGAAGAAATACACAGTGGAGTTAGCTGAAGGCACACCTACAGACCTGGAGTTCTATCCTTCTACATTACTGACATATACTAAGAACGCTCTGAATTTGAAGTTTCTACCTCGCGACGGATGGGAGCAAAGAGTATACATTTAATTATTTTAAGACCGCATTGCAAAGGTTAATGACTGCCTCGTGGTCTCGCGGTACAAGTATGTGCCGTGCGATCTTGAGGTCCTGGGTTCGAATCCCGGGTCGGGCAAAGTGATATTGGGTTTTTCCATTAGGAAATTCTCAGTAACAGCACGGAGTCTGGGAATGTGCCTGAAAAACGGCAATAGGCTCGCCCCCTATTACGTGGGACTGATACATACTTGGCGAAATGTGGGTGCAGAAATGCACCTCTGCCTACGCCTTCGGGGAATACAGGCGTGAGTTTATGTTATGTATGTATGCAAAGGTTAAACAATAAAACATTATTGTAACGTTTATTTGACGTCAGAAGGATTCAAGAGGGCATAAAACATGTCTTATACTCGTATAATAAAGACAAAAACAATGTTTTTAAAAGCATGAATAAACTTTAAACCTATAAATAACTAAGGTTGTATGTTGGGTAATAAACCTCAGATGATTTTATAACTAAACGTAAACTGAAACGTAAATTACTTTTTAGTTGTTATTTTTTTTTTTTCTTATACTTGTATATTATTGATTGTTTGTCTCTTCACTTAGCTATCTTTCTTATACTTTTTCGGAGAACGCTATGCACACCTTAAGTGTCATGTATATCAGACATAGTACCTAAGCAAATGTCATTAATTATAATTGTATTAATATATGTGATGTGGTTGTGCTATATAAATAAATAAATAACTGAAGTTAATCTAGTAAGTCCTATGTCAAGTGTAATTCGCGACTCATACGAAGGCGCGTGGTTCATCTATTTAACAATGTCACAATTACTTCAACGGAAATTTATTCGAATACCTATTTAAAATCCAAAAATTAATATAGATATCAAATATACCAAGAGGAAAATGAGGTTGATAAGCTAGAAAACATCGCTCCTTGTTTTTGTGTTGTAGAAATGTTTCTAGTGCGCGGCTTTACTTAAGCATATATAACGATTTATATACATTCAATGTAACCGCATGAAAATTATAGTAGTAGTGGTAGTTTCCTTAGAGTGGAGTATAAACAGGGTGTATTCAGATCATGATCGAAATCTCAGGCAAATAGCTACAGTGATTACAATCCCATTGGCGTTAAAAAAATACCGACAAAAAAAATATTGACGTTTTCTCAACAATCATAGATATTAAATGGATGTGCCACATGTGTGTTTGTAATTACCTCAGCTTTTATCTGCCTTAGTTTCCGATCACGGTCTGAATACACCTGTATATACATTCATTCATTCTCAGCCTATCGCCGTCCACTGCTGAACGAAGGCCTCCCCAAGTAGGCGCCAACCATCCCGGTCTTGAGCAGCCCTTATCCATCCGCTACCCGCCACCTTTCTCAAGTCGTCGGACCATCGTGCTGCAGGACGTCCTACACTACGTCTACCTAAGCGCGGTGTCCACTCCAACACTTGTCTGCACCAACGGCCGTCCGTCCTTACAAGTAGAGGCTATTTGTTCAGCTCGAAACGCTCACGTTATGACCAGGGCTATAAAATGTAAGGTACGACACGATCGCGAAGTCAATATTCGTGTTTTTTTATCTTAGATTCTATCCCAGATTGGATGAAATGTTACTGAGTTTTCCATTGGTTAATTCTCAGTGGTAGTCTGGAAATACGCTCGTGAAACAGCAATAGGCTACCTATAACAAATTTAAATTACAATTGCTGAAAAGTAGGTGCAGAAATACACCTCTGCCTTGCTCTTTGGGTTTTTAGCGTGAGTGTATATGTACTTATGTTTGTATGTACATATTGTAACCTAAATACCTACACGAAACAAGAATTATATAAAATTCTTGCACGAATAACACGGATTCCTAAATGCATACAGTAGTCTTAAAATAGCTCAAATAGCTATCAATATGCGCAATACTAATGCAGATGTATGATTTTAGTTTCACTGTTATTATTCTGTTCACGGTTTCGTTGGTCCCCCGATGTGAGGTTTGAGACTTTGGGTTTGCGTTTCTGATGAAGAATGTAATTGGGTTTTTATTACTAAAATGTCAGCAACCAAATGGAGTCGAAAATGTACCCAAAAATAAATACATTATGATTATATGCTTGTTTTTTTTTCACTCATTCATTACTTACAAATCGTCATCATTTTTACGGCTCATTTGAATTTATACAAACATTATAATAATGACTACCTCGTTGTCTCGTGGCATAAGAATGTGCCGTGCGATCTAGAGGTCCCATGTTCGATTTACGGGTCGGGTAAAATTGTTGTTTGGAGTCAGGAAATGTGCCCAAAAATCGACAATAGGCTCGCCCCCTATTACGTGGGACTGATACATACCTGGCGAAATGTGTCGAAATATGCACCTCTGCCTACATCTTCAGGGAATAGAGGCGTGAAGTTATGTATGTATGTATGTAATAATGATATTAATATAGTTCATCATCAGCCCATATACGTCCCACTGCTGGGTACGGGCCTCCTCTGCAACTGAGAGGGTTTAGATCTTAGTCCACCACGCTGGCCTAGTGCGGGTTGGCGGACTACACACCTAAGAAATTTCCAAAATTTTTTTAGGTGTGCAGGTTTCATCACGATGTTTTCCTTCACCGTTAAAGTACGTGATAATTCTTTGTGAATACACACATAACTTCGAAAAGTCCGAGTTGTGTGCCTGGGGTTTGAACCCACGACCGAGATTCTCGACCGCGTGCCTAAACCTCGAGGCAAGTCGTGATGACTTCATAATATAGTGATCACAGTGAATAAATATTTAAATTTCAAGAGATTTCTTTCATAATCGAAATAAATATTGCCTTTTATACTTAGAAAATAAACATAATTTTGAATTAATAATATTCTCGAATGTAGCATTAAAGAGACTGTGAATACACTTAAAAAAAACATTTTAAAAATGGAAAGATCTTTCATTTCCATTCATAATATATTTTTTAAAATTATCATATTGTATTCCTATAAGGTTTATCAAGAATGATAGTGAAGTGACAATGGTAATAATTTCCTTTTATCTAGAGTCCATCGACCCCTACTAGGCCAGCGTGGTGGACTAAGGTCTAACGTTTCTAAGCCTCGAAAACAGCGACTAGCATTGGGATGTTTATTGGCTGATATTAATATTAATAATAGTAATAGTTTAAATCATTTTTAACTTATTAAGTTCTATTGTACTAAAATATACATTGTGTGTTTGCGTGAGTGTGTGTGTATGGGGGCGTTGTCTTTTTGTTTTGTTTCGACTTGCGCCTAAAGGTCGTGCCTAAACGTAGGATGATGAAGGGTAAAAACGTAATACAATTCACTAATTTTAGACATGGCTTTACAAAACAAAACAAATTAAAATGCATAATTAAGTAAAGGAGATATAAATAAACGCCTCTGTAATGACCCCGCCGCGCGGCTAATCGAGGCGGCTGAGCGCTTAATACTTTTATAGGGTTCCGTAGTTCACGTATCAGAACCCTTACAGTTCTTGGTTATGTCCGTCCGTCCTCAGCTTGTAAACGTTTAGAGCGAAAGAGATGAAAGTTTGCATGGATACGTGTATTTACCACGTCGACAAAGTACTAAAATAAAATCATGATTTTTTTGGGGTACCTCCCCTAGACGTAATGTGCGGATGATATTTTTTTCTCGCGACTACCCCATAATGTGGGATATAAGATAGGTCTTTTAAATACACTCAGAGATTACTAAGCTGTTTGTTTGAAATTTAGGTATGCGTGTGCGAGATATTCAACTGTAAAGCACATTTTTTATTAACTAACTTTTTTACTTCAGAAGTAATAGGCCTAACATGTAAAAAGCGCTTACTTGGAAAACGAACGGACGGTTTAAAAAGACCATACGTAATTGAAACAGGTAATAGGTACAGGGATTACAAGCACAATGACGATTTAAAAAAAACCGACAAAAATAAAATATGTTTTCCAAAATGTTTGTTAATATTTTGAAATATTATACAGGATTTAATAGACCGTGATCGAAAACTAAGACAGGTAATAGTTATGATGATTACTAAAACGTCGCACTTCTTATTTCTTTTTTAAATTTTCTAGCGTCATCATCATCAGCCCATATACGTCCCACTGCTAGACAGGAGCCTCCTCTACAACTGAGAGGGTTTAGGCCTTAGTCCACCACGCTGGCCTAGTGCGGGTTGGCGGACTACACACCTAAGAAATTCCTAAGAACATTTAGGTGTGTATGTTTTATCACGATGTTTTCCTTCACCGTTAAAGTACGCGATAATTCATTGTGACTACCGGTGCGGTGTGTGCCTGGGGTTTGAACCCGCGACCGTCGAGATTCTCGACCGCGTGCCTAAGCCTTGAGGTCATCACGACTTGCTTGCTTGACTTTCTAGCGTCAACGTGTTTGTAATCATCGTAACTAGGTATAACTTGTCCCAGTTTTAGATCACGGGCTGTGTACACCCTGCATAATATTATTATGGGTGACTACGGAACCCTATTCTATGTGTAGGCTGACACGCACTTGGCCGGTTTTTTTCTCCCCTGTCAATGAACCTTTGTGGCGTATTTAAGTAACTGTGAGGGGCGAGGGGGGATTTTAATTTTAAAAAAACCTACGTCCTTTCACAAGGTCCTATCTACCTCCATATCAAGAATCATTCAGATTTGTTCAGCGGTTAACCGTGAATACCTTCCTTAAATACAAGTTAGCCATTGCTGAGAGAAAATATAAATAAAAGCATTGTAGATTGCAAACAAAGATATCGCATACCGGTTTCTGTTTCATATAAATAAATTATTGCAATAAAAAAAGGCGACAAGACAGATATGGTAAGAACATTCCAAAAAGGGTAAAATTGCCGCCAGGTGGGCTTAAAATAAATTAATTATTTTACCAGTCTGCCTCGTTTGTTCCGTGGTATAAAATTGCAGGGTACATTGACTCGTTCTGGGTTGATTTCCTAGGTCAGGAAAAGTACGCTAGAAAGGAAAGTAACCCCTTCCGCTTCCATAGTTTTCAATAGCTAGCAAAAATGTGTGTAGAATTACTCTATACAGTAATGAGTATATGCATGTCTGCTTAATATACGTAAAGTTAAATTTTACACAGCACCTTACGGAGGATGTAGTACTGAATGTGCAACTTTACTACCTCAAGATAATATTTCAAATTTTGTTACATTTTCAAAAATAAACTTCTATTCGTGTCATTTCGAATAAAATTTATGGCACCGATACATTTCCAAATCGATTATATACACATTATTTTGACTACTTGATTATGTTATTTACGTTAATTAAATTGTTATTATATAAACAGGCTGATTTTTAGGGCGCCGCTACATTTTTTTTATATTGTATATATGTAAATTAGCTAGCTATTTTTTTATACTCATATGTATTGTAATAAAGTATGAATTGAAAATTTATGTGTTATAGTCTTTTTATCGAGGAAGAATGTAGGCCAGGGTTTCTCAAAGTGGAGTACCTACGCGAACCCCTAGGGGTTCGAATTTGGCGGCAGGGGGTTCGCGACAAAATTTACTTAATAGTGACTTGATGCCTAGCAGGCTCGTGCGGTCCACATATAGTTATTTACTTGGGGCTTAAGGGGTTCGCTGTCACCTGTAAACTTGAACAGGGGATCGTGAAACCGAAAGATTGAGAAATCCTGCTATAGGCTATCATCACGCTCCGACCAATAACACAGAAGCTATATCAACTAACATAAATTCATATAACTAAACTAAATATGAATAACATTCACATAAACTACCACCCTTTTGTTTAATTTACACTATCGTAAAATATAACAATTCTTAGCCTTCAAAAAAAAAAACAATTAGATAAGTGTAATTGCAGTACCTACTCGTTTGTAAATTCTCGTAATTTGGTCTTTTTTTTTTTTTTTTTTATGGGAAAGGAGGCAAACGAGCTAGTGAGCCACCTGATGTTAAGTGGTCAACACCGCCCATGGACACCAATTTACAATGTCCTTTATAAACATAAATAAAGTAACATCCTTTTATTTCATTTTAATGAGGTGATAACATGATTAATTGTGTACACAAGTGTTCAGTGATATTTACTTGTTTAGTCTCTCTCCACAAATCGCACGCGATGTGTGTCGTCACATTTATGTTGTTTACAATAAACATATTTTTATTAATATATTATTTTTCTGTAAGGAAATTCGAATACTGGAAAAAGAAGAGTGTGCCACATTTGAAACCTTTGCCATTGTTAGGCAACTACAGTGATTATATTTTAATGCGAAAATATTTGGGTGAAGTGAGCCAAGAGTTATGTCGTCAGTTTCCAAACGAGCCTTATTTCGGAGCTTACTACGGCACCGAACCAGCGCTCGTGATCCTAAATCCTGAAATTATCAAACTGGTATTCGTGAAGGATTTCTACTACTTCAATAGTCGGGAAATAGCAAAATATACCCACTTGGAAGTGACTACGCAGAATCTGTTATTCACTTATGGAGACAAGTGGAAAGTGCTGAGGCAGAATTTGACTCCTTTATTTTCATCGAGCAAAATGAAGAATATGTTTCACCTGATAGCAAATTGCGGGTATGCCTTAGAAGATATGCTAGATGAAGAATCTAAAGATGTGATCGAAGCAAAATCTTTGATGATAAGATACACGATGGGCTGTATCGGTTCCTGTGCTTTTGGTATTGATTGCAAAATAACATCCAAAGCCAAGGAAAATCCATTCGTGATGATGGGACATAAGATTTTCGCGACTTCAACTTTTATGGGATTTAAAAGAGTCTTCCGCACTATCTGGCCGAAGATCTTTTACAGCTTGGGAATGAAATTTTACCCCACAGCTATAGACACATTTTTCAAAAATCTGCTTATCAGTGTCTTCGAAAAAAGGGATTACAAACCAACATCGCGGCAGGATTTCGTCGATTTAGTGTTGGGTTTAAGAGACAGTAAATATATTGGAGGTGACAGCTTGAACCCCAAATCTATTGGAAACAAGAAAATTGAGATGGAAGTCACTGATGATCTTCTGGTTTCTCAATGCATTTTGTTCTTCGGCGCTGGCTTTGAAACATCAGCTAGCACTTTAGCGTTTGCCCTTTATGAGTTAGCAAAGGACCAGAGAGCTCAGAGAAGGGCTCAGGAAGAAGTTGATGAATTTCTCCATCGTCATAATAACAAGTTAGTCTATGGTTGTGTTACCGAACTGCCGTTTGTCGAAGCTTGCTTGAAAGAGACGATGCGGCTGTATCCAGTATTACCAATTATTACAAGGGAGGTAATGGAAGACTATACGTTTCCAGATGGCTTGCAAGTGAATAGAGGTGTGCGTGTACAACTGCCAGTATACCATATACATCACGATCCCAATAACTTTCTTGACCCGAACACTTTTCGTCCTGAGAGATTCTACCAGGAATGTATGAGTGAAGTGAAGCCCTACACTTACTTCCCGTTCGGAGACGGCCCGAGACAATGCATTGGTATGTAGATAATACAGATTTCTTTATAAAACTTAATTTTGTTCACATTCCTCGAATTCTCTCCTCGAAGATTTGCTGTTCTCACTTCCATTTATATTGGATGTAGAATATCTTTTAATTCTGGCTTATTATTCAAGTTTAAAGTGTACTAACAAGATAAACAGGCAACCTTGTAAAGTTATTTGCTGCAGACCGGTTCCAACAGTTTCTCTGTGTGTGATGTATATTTCTACCGGATATTACTTCGCTGATAAGCTTTCTGATATTATCCTTGATGACAAAACAAATGTTTTTTTTTCGTCTCGTAAACTGTCAAACCGCAGCCACATAATTAGTTGAGCAAACTTTGTTATCTATTAATATTTCCTTTGTCTCAATTAAAGACCTAATGTAACTCCTTATCTTTATATTTTTACAAACTATATAATGTGGTAGGATCAAATTCGGCTTAATAACAACCACTTACCCCATGTATACTACTCAAGTATGCTAAGTTGGGCCATCAACGATGATATTCGGTTCGTAATCAGTCTTCGAAAATCGATATTCCATTTGGGAGTGAACTGAACTTATCGCAGTCGCACATATTATTTATTAAAGTAAAATCTTTCTTTCCAGGTCTACGCTTCTCCAAGATGCAGACAGCGGTCGCCCTGATTACAATTTTAAAGAAATACACAGTTGAGTTGGCTGAAGGGACTCCCACCAAGTTGGAATTTTATCCATCGGCATTCCTGACAAATACTAAAAATGCCTTGAACTTGAAGTTTACAGCTCGTGACGAATGGCAGCAGAGAGTCTATTCTCGATAACACTATTTCATGTAGAACAGTTCTGGACACCCGAGTTTAAGAACGGGTAAAATAATAATTTTTTTTTTATAATTCGCCAGGGTACAATTTGAATAAAAATAAGTAGTCTTTGTCCTTTTCAATGGTCCCATCTTTTTTTTTGTCAATAATTATACAAATCCAGTGTTTTAACTGTCAATACGCAACAAACAAACCAAGTTGCTTTCGTGTGTATAATATTAGTATGGATCTAATAATGTTCATGATCTCTTTTCAATGTATTTGTATATATCTAATATAGGAATAATTATCCTTCATTGTAATAAAACTTTAAATCAATAACTCATATTTATTTATTTTATTTAAAACTTTATTGTACACACAACATTAAAACTAAGGAGTACAGAGAACTAGAGAAGTACAATGGGCGGCCTTATCGCACGAGGCGATCTCTTACAGGCAACCTGGGATGGAGATGCAGTAAGAGAGATGAAAGGTAGCCGAAGTGTACTGGTATAACATATAAATAAATATGGTAAAACATATAAATAAATATTCATATATATACTTAAACAAACATACATACTTGCATACATACATACATACATACATATTATACATACACACAAACATCAACTTCCACGACATGCCTTCAATTAGCAGGACAAGTAATAGTCTTTAAGCAGTTTTTTCTTATTGTCACTGGAAGTGAGTTCCATAGTCTAGTAGCTTTGACGGTGAAGGAACTGTCCATAAAAATTGTATATTATATTGTCCATAATAATAGTAGTTTTCTGACGCCTATGTAAATATTTATAGCAATCCTGTTACAACTTTAAGTAGTTGTTGGAACGCCTGTACAAATATGTATAGCAAAATCAACTATATGCGTATTACTTATTACTAATGTTAAGGCACCAAAGTAATCATATATTGACCGCCCCGAAGTCGTGATGGTCTCGAGGTTAAAGTGCGCTATCGAATCAAAATTTTATATTTCGAGATGCGAACCCCACGTAAACCTCTGGATTATTTAAAGTTGCATGCGTATTCGTATTATATGTGAATTCGTATTATTTATTTAATGGTGAAGAAAAACATCATAAGTGCGTAATAAAAAACTATACACTTAAATACGCTAACCATATGGAACAAATCCAATAATTAATATCACTGTCCACTTTCCAGGCGGCTATATAGAATAAATTGAACTCATGAGCTGAATTAAATTATTTTAAATTGTTTAAGCTGTGCGAAGCGACGCTGGTCGTTAGGGTGTGCCGCTCCGTCGCTCAATTTGTGCCGACCCACTGCCCCGCACCGCACTGTCGCTTCGGTGAAGATTATGTGCCGAGGTGTTTGTTCAATAGTTTAATATGAGGTAAACTGGCTATTACATGCTACGATTTTTTAATTGTTCAAATATTTAACAGCTGTTGGATATACATATGTAAGACCGTGCATAAGGGGAAAATATGCTTTCAAAATATCACATTTGAGTCACTGTTGCGGGTTTAACACTTGGTGGATTGCTATTTTCTACATACGCATTGTTCATTCATATCGTAATGATCATCATAAGCCCATATACGTCCCACTGCTGGGCACGGGTCTCCACTACAACCGGAGGGGTTTATGCCTTGGCTAGGCTTTGGCCTAGTGCGAGTAAGCGGACTACACACCTAAAAAAATCCTAAGAACTTTTAGGTGTGCAGGTTCTCTCACGATGTTTCGTTCACCGTTAAAGTACGTAATAATTCATTATGAATACACACACAACTGCCGATGCCGACGGCCGATGGAGCAGACAAGTGTTGGAGTGGAGACCGCGCTTAGGCAAACGTAGTGTAGGACGTCCTGTAGCACGATGGTCCGACGACTTGGGAAAGGTGGCGGGTAACGGATGGATGAGGGCTGCTCAAGACCGGGATGGTTGGCGCTTTCTTGGGGAGGCCTATGTTCAGCAGTGGACGGCGATAGGGCGATATATACCCACACAACATAAAGAAGTCAGAGATGTGTGCCTGGGGTTTGAACGCGCAACCGCCGAGATTCTTGACGGCGCGCCTAAACCTCGAGGCCATCACTGCTTACAACATGAAGTGTAGTTACGATAAATTCACTAATCCTTTGCTAAGAATATGAAATCATACGTTTGATTTATAGAAAAAGTGCAAATTGCTGTAACTGAAGAGTTTTATGCGCGAGTTTTATGTCTTCCACGACCGTAATATATTCCAAAGCGATTATATTACAATCTGACAACTCATTAGTTCTCGTAAAATACATGAATAAATATATTTCGATTTGATATAGATATAATAAATAAATAAATACACCCAACATTTACATATGTACATAGTTCTGACTCCACACTAAAATCTTCGTGACTTGTGTCGCGGGTATCTGAAACTTCGAGGGACTTCTCGGCCTCGCAAACACCCAGACCCGAAACATTTGTGGATCACACAGACGTGATAGCCTCGAGATTTAGGCACGCGGTCGTGAATCTCGACGGTCGCGTGTTCAAATCCCAGGCACACACCTCTGATTTTTCGAAGTTACGTATGTATTCACAATGAATTATCACATACTTTAACGGTGAAGGAAAACATCGTGATGAAACCTGCACACCTAAAAGTTCTTAGGAGTTTCTTAGGTGTCTAGTCTAGGCCGCACTAGGCCAGCGTGGTAGACTAAGACCTAAACCCTCTCAGTTGTAGAGGAGGCCCAGCAGTGGGACGTATATGGGCTGATGATGATGACACAAACATTTGTCTCGGTGCGGGGATCAAACTCGCGGCCCTCGTTTCACAAACTGGTGTCTAACCAATTGTGCCGCGGGGCTGTCAATAGTCAGATTTATCAGTAATGCCTTGACATGTGCAGGAAACGGAACTACGTGTGCATGGTCCATTTGTCCCACAATAGATTATATATTTGTATTCATATTCATGCGACCTCAAGTCTACAATGCAATACCACCACGTTGACCTCGAGTGACCTCGTGCCATAGCCTACCCGCCGGGCCTAGCCGGGTTGTAGATATTTTGATGGGCATTAACAAGCGAATTTATTAACACCCGCATACTAATGACCGTGTGTAAGGGGAAGGCAATTTCCAAGCTCGCGTTTTGTCAGCTTTGTTTTAACTATAAGGCGGCGAGCCTATTGACGTGTTTTGGGTGAATTTTCAGACTTTTACAGGCGCAAAATCGGCTGTGTTCAGTTTATTGATGGTAAAATGTAGTAAATTGCGATTTGATTCATTTTAGACTACAAAACACTGTTTATTAAAGAAGGATTTAAGAAATAAGAAGCTGTGGAATATGAGACTCAAAACCATTCCTTAATTTTGATAGGTTTTTGAGAGCCTGTTGTGCTATCACGCGGTTAGAGAAACATATTCTATCATCATCATCAGCTCATGTACCAGTGCTGGGCATGGGCCTCAATCATTTTTTTTTAAATCGAGGAACAAACAACAACAGCTCCGTGAAAGCCCTGTGAACCGACTGTTTCAGTACCTAGTGCTTCCATATTCCAAAAGTTTTGTATAATTTATTGAATTCGTGATTTTTTTCCTCCTATCAGTGAATATAAACCCAGGAAATGTGACGCTAAAGCTACCAAGTCGCATAAATCACTCCTTTGCTTCAGGAATAGCTTATTCGTTACTCCCTTTCGACTTATCCCACCCTAAGGCTCGAACTAAAATCTTTGCAAAATTCATATCTATGCCGTACCTAGAAGCTGTGGAACCTAATGGGCGATGGCAAAGCCAGAGTCTGCAAGAGCGATCTCCAAACAGAAAAAACGTTATTAAAAAGAAAAACTCGTAATTTCTGAAACTATATCTACCATACGCCCACCTGATTTTAAGCTCAGAACTATACCTGTAGCTAGTACCTAATTATTTTTAACCGACTTCAAAAAAAGGAGGAGGTTATATCAATTAATTACATTCTTTAAAAAATATTCGAAATAGACAAGTGCGATACAATAAAATGAAGTAATAAAATAATAATTCGAACGGAAATAACACGTATGAAATCGACTTTGAAACCGATATGTATGTATTTAATGATTTATTACGGAAATCCTGTGCGGACATTGTTAACCGGCAATCATGTCTGCCAAATGATGAATTATGTATCGTAAAGTGGGCGGGACTTAATCGTACGTTTCTGTAATTTGTAATTCATTAAGTATTAATTGCCAATTAAGGATTATTATTATTGGCGTGTTTGAGAAAGGTTGTGACCAGTGAGGAATCGCTATAAGCCGATGACGATATTGGTTATTCTTACAGATTTATATCCATATCGCATTTCAATGTACAGTTTAAAGCGAAAAAGGGTACGATACCTCTACCAGTTTTTACAATATTGGAGAAAGTATTTGTAGTCGTGATGGCCTCGAGGTTTAGGCATACGATCAAGAATCTCGACGGTCGCGGGTTCAAACCCCAGGCACACACCTCTGTCTTTTCCAAGTTATGTGTGTATTCACAAAGTATTATATGCATTTTAACGGTGAAGGAAAACATCGTGATGAAACCTGCACACCTAAAAGTTCTTAGGATTTTTTTAGGTGTGTAGTCCGACAACACTCACTAGGCCAGCGTGGTGGAAACCTTAACCCTCTCAGTTGTAGAGGAGGCCCGTGCCCAGCAGTGGGACGTATATGGGCTGATGATGATTTGAAAAACTAGAACCATCTATTGAAGTTTAAAAACAACTTGTGTCGCCGGAAAGATCATAGATATTTTTTTTGACACGACACATTTAGGTCCCACCAGCTTTGGTAATGATATTTCCTTGTTCCAAAGAAGTAGGTTGCGTTCAGATCTTAAATAAAAGTTTTAGCGTTACTATTATATGTATCGCAATGCAGCCAATGTCACTAATAAAATGTATATAACGGAGAGTCTTGGGCGTTATTGATTTTAAATCAAACAGTCAAACTTTTGGAGGTAATTACAAATTTAATCGGAAACAAACTTATTACAGAGCTCCGTTCGGTCCGGCGTTCCGAGCGAGAATGAATCATTCGGGCGGTTGCTTTTATACCCTACGTTGGGCGCACAGTGGGGATGCGTCGGCGCTTCGACATATATAAGTTTTTTTTTAAATTGGATGAGAAAAACTAGTGTCAAAATTTCGCCATTATTTTAAAATTCCAAAGATATTTATTTGACACATCACTTTCTGGTATTTCTATGTTGCTTTGCATGTGTAATAACAGATGGCGCTAAATCTACATACATAAAACTACTAGAGCAAAGCCAGCGCGTGCTTAAAACGAAGTATCAGTGACACAATTAAGGTCAGTAGATAAAGTAATTAGCAAATTAGATTTATATACCCCTAGGCGTGTAATAGATTTTAAAATATCTGGTTGGACCACACATGACTGGCCAAGGCGATGTCATGGTTGAGCGATTAATAAAGTTTTGTTGCAAAGGACCTTGATCTGGCTTCGTAAAGTTGTTTTTGCGTGTAGATTGTGTCTTGGACAATGCATTATGTATGTTGTGTGTAAACAAGGCCTGGGCTTAGAAATTATCAAGCTTGATAATTCATTGTCATATACATTCAGTTCAATAAGTCGTAGTATAGTAAGGTGTTTCTAACTTTTCGAAGTTACTTATTCAAATGAAATGAAATGAAATTGCTTTGAAATGAAATTGCTTTATTTGGTCACGTAGGCAATCAAATAGCACTTATGACAAGTCAATACAGAAAAGAAAAATCTTTTATTATTACATTATAATTTAACTATGGTTCATTTTATATAATTTGTACAAAAATATTTACGTTTTTTTTTATAATTTATTTTAGTTTTCATCAGGAAATACATAATATCTTATTATTATTATTTTAAAGTAAATAACGAGATGGACCTTGTGTATTTCCGCTTATTCATAATTAATTGTCACGCTTTTTGATAGTAAAGAAGAAAATTCTATGGTATAAAATAAAAATATTCTAAAACTATGTAAGTACTTGTAGTTCAACAAAAAGGTCTTCCAACCCACATAACGCCAGAAAGAAGATTCTCTTCAATTATTATTAAGAAGGTCTTTATACCAACAGTGAAATATCATCGAAAGAAAACTCGAGTAAAAAACAAATAAACACTCCCTGTTAGTCTTTATGTCTGTAAAAGTATATCTATTAATTATATTAAAAATATTTCCAGCTTCCTAAGTAAGACATATAAATCGCAAATTTGAATTCCTATGAGCGTACAATCATCATGCATATCCAAAAGAGTAAGACGAAGTGTATTTCTACACCCATGTTTTAAATTATACCAAGTTAAGAGACGAGCGTATTGCCATTTGCATTGCATCCCTTACTTTTTGGTTATTAGTACAAACATCTTGACAAAGGACCTAATATTCGCATTTATATTTCATCATCATCATCTGGCTAGCAAGATGGCAAGGTGACTGACTGGCAGCGGTTGGATGAGGAGGGCCGAAGATCGAGCCCAGTGGTGTGCCATAGGAGAGGCCTATGTCCAGCAGTGGACATGACAAAGGCTGTTAATGATGATGATGCATTTATATTTATTTTATTTATTTTCAAGTTATACAAAAAAGAAATATTTTTTATTTTATTTTTTTATACTGGCATGGCAAAGTGACCCCATTGCACCTGATGGTAAGTGTAATGGAGTCCAGAAAAAGTGCCGACCAGCGAGAGATGATGCTCTCCCGTTGGTCGACGCAATCATGCCGGCCGAATACCTCTTCACCTATCTTGTGAAGAAGTTTGGGGGACTAATACCATGGTGAACAAAGGACCGACCGCGAGAAACCGGCCAAAAAATGCCGGCACGGTCATCCTTTCACCATGATTGAAGCCCCCCCGAAAACCGGATATACGTACACTGGCTGATCCCGGAACGCGGCACACTTGCATGTGCCACTATGGCGGGTTTTACGCCCTGTGTACGGTGGTCGCCATCCGGGCGGATACGAATATCCTACCACCAGCAAACAATGTTAGAGCCTTCTTTTAAGTATTTAAATCCTTTTTCTTGTGCCAGAAGATCCTAAACATACTTTCATAGTGTGCAGGCTTTACTTTATATGCGAAAGTTCCGTCTGTACCTATAACGTAATTCTCCCAGAAACTGCTCAGGTGTGCCACCAGAGCACATAAGCTCACAACATGCTCTCAAACAAGTTTTCTCATGTTCACTCCAGTATTTTATTGCTTCAACGTTTAAGGTTATTATTTATAACAAAATATTAATTTTTAATTAATAAATTTTACGGTAAAAACAACTTGACAATTTTGTGTCACTTTTAGTCATATAGAACTATGGGACTTTTTACGTGATAATGTAAACCTCTTCTCCCTTTGTGAAGTTATCAGACTATGCGTCAGTACATTGCAAAATGCGGAACCAATTTCCCAAGCCTTTTACCTAGAATTATATTCTTGCCATTGTCTCGAACAGGTACCAATTGCCTAACTGTTGCATTCGCGTACGCTTGCGATAATTTCAAGGACTTCAGGACTCGGAGATAAAATAGCCTTTAATTACTTTTAAGACTAGTGTAATTAAACTCAGCTCATGGAAATGTAGATTACTAAAAAGTTAGAAGTTTCAGTGGGAACTATTGATCTTGGAACATCTGATATGTCTTATATAGATATATATGTACATCTATACATAAGTACCAATGGCGGTACTCCCATAGAAGCCCAAAAGCCGAGTTTGCCTAACAAATTTCTGATCTTTAAGCTTTAAATCTTTATTTAACAAAAACAGTTTGACATTATAAAAGAAAATATCCTGACCCCACAATAAACTATTATAAACTAAACTAGACATGACACAATTAACGTGTAACGCTTTTGTACTCTATGGAAGTACCGCCAATGATAAATACATACATACATAACATCATTATTCCCCGAAGGGCTTGGCAAAGGTGCAAATCTGCACCCACATTTCGCCAAGTATGTATCAGCCCCACGCAATAGGTGGCGAGCCTTTTGCCGTTCTTTGGGCACATAGTCTTGTATAAACTCGTCTACATATAGATGCGAGAGAACTTACTACAGCTCATGATAATGATGATCTGTGATGATTGGAATAAAAAAATATATTGTACGCTAATATGGAATTATCGAAGAATGAAAGCTTTGGGAATGTTGCATGTCATAGGGTAAGTTAATATTTTATGCGTGTCTGAATACACACATACTCTCCAGGAGAACTCCTAGATATCAGGAATTAATATGGAACGCAGAGAAATGTCACCGAACGATGAAGGATCTAAGCTTGTCTTTAACCCGCAATAAAATTAACCAGCCTTTTTTTTTTAAGTCTATAAACCTGCACAAGGCTAGTCAGGTGGTGTAATGCCTAAACCTCTCAGTCATTCATTAAACTTTGCTTAGCTTTCATGCATAAATATGTTCCAATATAGGTACCTATATCATAATATAATATAGGATAGAATCACATGAACCAAGGGTTCTCGTATTTATGGTGTTTCTCGTTACTACATACATACATAACCTCACGCCTGTAATCCCCGAAGGGGTAGGCAGAGGTGCACCCACATTTCGCCAGCTATGTATCAGTACCACGTAATAGTGGGCGAGCCTATAGTTTTTCGGGCACATTTCTAGACCCCGTGCTGCTACTGAGAATTTTCCTAATAGAAAAACCCAAATCCACTTTGCCCGACCCGGGAATCGAACCCAGGAACTCTAGATCGCACGGCACCTACCTGTGGCGCGAGACCACGACGCAGTCAGTCAGTTTCTCGTTACTTGTTAGTTGTTTCTTATTTAAAAAATTCTGTGTTTATTTTATCCGAGTCATAGATACTATTTTACATATCCAGATAAAAAATCCTCAAAAGTATAACTCCCGGATGTCCTAAGAATGCGGATTGAGTCCGTCAGTTACGTGACATAAATATGTAAAAGGGTTTTTGTCAATTACGATTTGTATTGTCATTTGTGTCAGACCATATTTGTTCTGTTGCTGGCTAACCTAACTAACCTCTTTTACTCGTACTGTTGCGAGGAGTCTTCGTCTACTATGCTGCCCTGGTGCTGTTTGGTGATCCTGTCACGTATCTCCAAATATTTCTCCTATTGGATAAAATTTTATATATTTATCAGTATTCTGCTGTATTTGTCGACATCATCATCATCATCAGTCCATATACGTCCCACTGTTGGGCACGGGCCTCCTCTACAACTAAGAGGGTTTAGACCTTAGTCCACCACAATGGCCTAGTGCGGGTTGGCGGACTACACACCTAAGAATTTCCTAAGAACTTTTAGGTGTGCAAGTTTCATCACGATGTTTTCCTTCACCGTTAAAGTACGTGATAATTCTTTATGAATACACACATATCTTCTATCGAGGCCATCACGATTTGTCATTTTATACTTACCTAATGTATTAATGGGTTTGGTCTTAAAAATCTGTGTGATTATTTTACTTCATTGATTTTGTGAATATTATTAGCTAAACATCCCTAATATGTGCGATCGTATTTAACAATGTTTTTACGTACGTTATTTCAAAAAGTCAAGTCTTGAACTAGACAAAACATGATCTATTAAAAAGAAACTAAAAATACAAAAAATGAAGTTATCCGCTAATGATTATTCCTCCAAGGTCAAAAAGACGACAGCCGTCAAGGTCAGGATTCTTTCACGTTCACTGTGACCTTGACAAATCCCGCGCGTACAAACATTCACAAATTTATGCTAATCAATTTAAACAGAACCACACTCCACTTACTTATTTTACAAAGCGCAAGGATCAATGTAAAATGGTCAAATAAAAACAAGTGAAAGTCTCTACAAGCCTTGGTTGTTTTTTGTCAATTGTATTTTTTAAGGATTCATCTTAATTACACGCCGTGACTAAATTTAATTGGCCGATCGATTTAATAATGCGGAAATTGTGTGTTGTAAACAGTAATAAATAGACTGAGCGTTAATTTTTTGTGTACTAAGAATGTTTATGGCATATTGTAGTGCTATTAAGGTTTTATTGTCAGACATAATATTTAGTTTAAAAAAGGATTTAATAACAATGAAGCCTTGGTTGTTTAACAGCGCAATCTATTGAGAAATACGGATGAAACACAATAAAAACGGTTACGGCTTTGAAGTCCTTTTTTTCTTACACGAGGAAATACCCTTACGGATCGTCCCCGAGCATGAGGCTCAGAGGTATGTCGGACTCACCGTTCCAGTATTTTAATATTAATTGTGCTAATTCTACCGACAAAATCCCAGTGATATTACTCCTGCTTTTTTATGCAGGGGGCCACGGTATACGCGTGTGCATTAGACCACACCCTCCTAGCGAAAGCTGGCCAAATATTCCCTTTGGTTTTTTTATGACATCGGGGAATGGAGGTCTGGATGGTGATTAAGCAATATTTATTTTTCTTTTTCGGAAAAAATATGTATACTAATGTTTACGTATGCATAGGAGGGGGGAGTACGATATGTGCTTACGTTTGCTATTAATTATGGAAAATTTGCTTACGTAATACTTGAACGGCCCCTAAGCAGTGCTCTAACGTATGCACGGCTTTGAAGTCTGATGCAACTCAAACAAGAGTGACTAAATAGGTCTATTTGTGTTGTAGAAATGTATCCTGCACAACTGCCGGGAAGTTAGTTTACACTTAAATTACGACTGTGTTGGAATTTATTAACTAATAAAGGTTTTTTTTTAATCTCCTATTCATAACAATATAGTTTATATAGTCTTTTAAACATTTAACTATTTATGCACCTACCTTTTTTATCTCTGCATCACCCAGAGGTTGACTGTTAGAGAATGCCTTTGGCATTAAGTCCGCCTCTATACTTAATGTATAAAAAGTGTAAATAAATAAATAACAAACAACCTAGAGAACAAACAAATTGCCCAATACCAAAACTGTATGAAATCCAATTCAGTACCACAATCAATTCATTTATTCTCGCTTATTTCAAGAAAACATCGTAAGCAAACTTGAATAATTTTCATCATCAGTCCATTTACGTCTCTGATGAACAGGGGCCGTCTCCACAACTAAGAGAGTAAAAGCCTTAGTCCACAACGCTGGCCTAGTGCAGGTTGGCAGACTAGACTTAGGTTTATATCTAAGAAGTTCCTAAGAACTGCTTTCTTTCAAAATTATCTAATAGAAAGCCCAATATCTAGGCAACACGTGCTAATTTACGTCACAGGACTGAGTCAGTCAAAGTTTTACTCAAAGGTATAACCATATACAGGTGTATAAAGACCGTGATAAAAACTAAGACAGTCAATTGCCACGGTGATTACAAACACCGTTACATTAAAAAAAATCCGACAAAAAAAAAAGTTTTACGTTTTCTTAACAACCACACAATACATTTAATACTCGTGGTTCGTAGTGGAAAACGTATCACGCCCTGTATATCTTCAGTCTGATTAATCATCTGTAAAGTCTGCATAAAGTACTTTCGGTGATTGTCTATGACAAGCAAGTGTACCTATTAGGTCGGTGTGTGGTGGTCTAACCGGCGGGCAGCCACTTCCGGTGTCAAGGTGAGTCGTGACCGGCCCGAGTCCGCGCCCACTCACTGCCAACTCCTTGCCAATAGTGTTGCCAAAATACACGCCAATTTTAAAATATTATTGAAATTAAAATATGCTGTATACCTACTTAAGTCGTGATGGCCTTGAGGTATGGGCATGCGGTCGAGAATCTCGACGGTCGCGGGTTCAAACCCCAGGCACACACCTCTGACTTTTCGAAGTTATGTGTGTATTCACAATGAATTATCACGTACTTTAACGGTGAAGGAAAACATCGTGATGAAACCTGCACATCTAAGAGTTCTTAGGAATTTCATAGGTGTGTAGTCCGCCAACCCGCACCAGGCCAGCGTGGTGGACTAAGGCCTAAACCCTCTAAGTTGTAGAGGAGGCCCGTGCCCAGCAGTGGGACGTATATGGGCTGATGATCATGATGTATACCTACTTATCAAGCGATTGTGGTCAACTGACATATCTTTACCTTATTATCTGTATTTCTGCCTCGTTTAAGCTAGTTTTCACAATCATCCATACATAACCTCACGCCTGTATAACGGTAGGCACAGGTGCATTTCCGTACCCACATATCGCCAGGTATGTATCAGTCCCACGTAATAGGAGGCGAGCCTATTGCCGTTTTTCGGGCACAATTCCAGACTCCGTGCTGCTACTGAGAATTTCCTAATGGAAAAACCCAATAACACTTTGCCCGAGCCGGGATTCGAACACAGGACCTCTAGATCGCACGGCACATACTTGTGCCGCAAGACTACGAGGTAGTCTAGTTTTCACGTCCGATGTAAATCTAGGTGGCCAATGAAAACCAGCGCTCCGTTGTGGTTCACGCCATAAAGCTGATTTGGCGACTTGTTTATTCACTGCTTGACTTGCCGACGATGTTTTTTCTTTTCATTTTAATGTTTTTTTAAGTTTTTTTGGCGTGTCAAGTGACAATTAAAGATTCTTCTTTCTTTCTTACACAGAACACTCCGAGCACACGGTCCTGTTGCTGCTTACCAGGCAGACTTCCACTGATATTTTCGTAATGGAAAACCGATAACACTATCAGATCGCAGAAGCGAACCCGAATATGCTGGGGCTCCATCGAGATGGTCTTCATACAGATCGTAATAAATTTATGGATACAGCACCTTTTCTACAGATGGGATTGAAAATATTTGGGCAGGACCTATTTTTGACGAGGTCAATTGACATTTGTTAACAGATATTAACGGCTTAATCTCCGCAAGTGACAAAATTGTATATCTTGGTCTAACCATCACCAAAATTAACGTAATTGTTTATCACTTTTAGAGACAGAACAGTTTAAAAAATCCAATCATTCCCGAATTACGAGTATTAACACCTGGCAACACCACGCACAAAGCCCGCTGTAAACGTGGTCACGCGGAAATAATTAATGTGTAACAATAAACGTGAATTATTTATTCATTTATAAATTTTGCAAACACTTCCGAAGATCAAATGTTTCCGAGTTTCGAAACGCAATGCGGAATAATTAGTTTTGTGTACACGAATTTATTAAAATTCCACTTCCTCTTAGAAACGGCGAGAATAATTATAATTGCTGGAAAATTAAGCCGTACGATATGTTTCTATCTATGTATATTGTCCCATATAAGTCCCACTGCTGGGCACGGGCCTTATCTACAACTGAGAGGGTTTAGGTTTCCACCAGTGATGAAGGAGAAACAGGACGTGCCAATATTTTAGGAAGGAAGGCTAAATAAGCTATTATGCTTTTTCATACCTAATAATAAACAAATAACTAAATACACTCAACAGTCACATACATAGTTCTGACCCCACATTAAGATACAAGTCTTGTGCCGTGGGTATCAGAAGCTACGAGAGACTTTTCGCTCTCACAAACACCCAGACCCGACACAAATACTTGTGGATCACACAAACATTTGTCTCGGTGCGGGGATCGAATCCGCGGCCTCTCGTTTCGCAAGCTGGTATCTAGCCAACTGTGCCACGGCTGTCAAGATAATAATATATCGGAGCAGGTGAGGCTTCGAAGTGTCTTTAAGATGTGTGACGTCACATTGCCGACGTCACAACTGTTGGTTTATGGTGATAACTCATACTTTGACGTTTCTTTAGTAAACTTTCACAATTACTGGCAGATAGCCCTGTATCGTTATGAATAGCAGTGACATCGTTATTACTGGAGGATCCATTTTGAGAAGTAATTTTAACAACCAACTTCAATCAAAGTTCCTTTTATTTCCCAATAAATCGGATGTTTGCTGTCCGCGCGTAGATCGATGAATGCATCGCTCCGCTGCAGCGGGCGTCTTTTTATAGGCACTGGAGTGGGGCGACCGCCCGTGAGTCATTCTTGTTTATGCAAGAGCGATGACATAGCTCTCAGTATATGATTTTACGCCGTTAAATATAATAATCAAATATATTCCATCATATTTATATTGAATTTGTAAGAATTTAAATGTCCTGCAATTTTGATGCCAAATTAGGTGAACATATGAAATCATTGATGGAAAAGGATACTAAATCGAGACTGTTTCTCTGTAATCTTCAAACGGCTTCTGATTTTCTTAATTAAGAGCTAAGAACACACTTTACCACCACACCTCCTGAACCCAAAAAACAACGTCAAAATCAGTCTTATCGTATAGAAGTTATGCCATGGACAAACAGACATTAAATCCATAACACTATACGTGTCTATGGGAGGGCGTTTATTAAAAAGGAAAATAGGTTATCAAATGGTCAATTAATTGATATCCTATTTTGGATCAGTTAATATCACTATAAAAAACGACATTCATTTTGGTATCTGTCAACGCCGTATAAGCAAAGGCATTATAACGACCGTGCTCTTATCGGGAATAATTAATAACTGAATGTAAAAAAATTAATTGTACGATCATTACGGATTGAACTAGAACAGGGAGAGACGTGGAATAGTGTACACACGATATTAATTCAAGTGATCCAGAAATCATGCATTATTGAAAACAAAAATGGATGTATAGATGATAAAATTCGACATCATCAGCCCATTTACGTCCCATTGATGGGCACGGGCCTCCTCTACAACTGAAAGGGTTTAGTCCTTAGTCCACCACGCTGGCCTAGTGCGGGTTCGCGGACTATACACCTAAGAAATTCCTAAGAACTTTTAGGTGTGCAGATTTCCTCACGATGTTTTCCTTCACTATTGGAATACGTGATAATTCATTATGAATACACAAATAACTTCGAAAAGTCAGAGGTGTGTGTCTGGGGTTTGTGCCGCGATAGCTGAGATTCTCGACCGCGCGCCTAAACCTCGAGGCCATCACTGTTCCACATCCATCACAGTTTTTTTTATTGTCATTTAAATATTCAAATGTTTATTGTACACTACTAACATTGTACAGTGGTCGCAGTGTATAACGGAACAAAGCCTTTGTGGATGATAGAAATAAAAAGACTTCTTGTGTTGAGACTTAATGGCGTGCACGCACAAATCGCAAATTGAACTAAACGGCAAAACGGCCGTATGCGCCAGCGTCTGTGTTGCCATTTATTTTAATTTGTCTTTTCAAATAGGGTAACTTATACAATACTTAACTTATTTAATTTAAACTTATTTAATTTAACTTTAATTATATCTAGCTTATATAAATCATCAACAGCCCAAATACGTCCCACTGCTGGGCACGGACCTCCTCTACAACTGAGAGGGTTTAGGCCTTAGTCCACCACGCTGGCCTCGTGCGGGTTGGCGGACTACACATCTAAGAAATTCCTAAGAACTTTTTAGGTGTGCAGGTTTTATCATGATGTTTTCCTTCACTATTAGAATACGTGATAATTCATTATGAATACACAAATAACTTCGAAACGTCAGAGGTGTGTGTCTGGGGTTTGAGCCGCGATAGCTGAGATTCTCGACCGCGCGCCTAAACCTAGAGGTCATCACTGTTCCACATCCATCACAGTTTTTTTTTATTGTCATATAAATATCCAAATGTTTATTGTACACTACTAACATTGTACAGTGGTCGCAGTGTATAACGGAACAAAGCCTTAATTTTTCTCTAAACCCATTTCTAAAAACTGCACAGGTGGAGTTACGGGCTAAAGCAACTTCAAAACTTTAAGTACGGCTGTTTATTATGGCTTTGCCGACGCGTTAATTGATATATTGACGTCGTACATAAACCCGAACACCTCATAGTCGATATTATAAACATTCAATTAATTGAGTAATCTAGTTAATATTAATTTCAAATATAAAATATAATTACGCATATCCACTATTCGACTCCTTCTGTCTGGACTGTCTGTGTGTGTGGAAATTTATGCCTTCTAATCTAGAGCTACTGGGTTAGACTCCTGGGTATGGCAAAACATGATAGGGGATTTCCATAAACAAATTTTCAGTAGATGCACGATACATGCATGTCCGAAAAATGGCAATGCTAAAGGTTCACCCTCTATTACGGGGCACTTGACACACAGCGGTGTAACGTGAGCTCAGTAATTTTACTGTGCCTTTTATTTTGCTCTCGAGGGGAAAGCAGATTATGGCTCTACTTCCCGCCAGCCCTGGGAGAGGTGGGCAGGAAACGTATGTCGGGGTCACTGACCTTCCAGCCCGGCGCACAGCGTCGTCACGTCCACGCAAATGTTAATGCCAGACTGGATCCCTAACGAAAATCCCTATGCCGTCATAGTGAACAAAACCCCCGGTGATCATCTCCACGTCAAGTGTTGAGAAGTGCTACCATTATTCCGCAACCGGCTGGTGGGCCTCTGAGACGAAATCATCTCGGCCGTCTCGGAGTTTCAGAGGGCGCAATTGCACGCCTATTAGCTTGGTTCGGACGCCCCGGTTGTAGGTGGGCGCCCGCGACGGACACATGCCACAGTGCCGCCGGCCGCCCTCACGGGGTCACTTTCAGGGGGCAGCATATCTGTGCATACATCTTCGGTGATACAGGTATAAGTGTGTGTATTTTTTTGACAGCCCCGTAGCGCAGTTGGCTAGACACCAGCTTGCGAAACGAGAGGCTGCGGGTTCGATCCCCGGACCGAGACCAATGTTTGTGTGATCCACAAATATTTGTTTCTGGTCTGGGTGTTTGTGAGACCGAAAAGTCTCTCGTAGTTTCTGATACCCACGACACAGGACTTGTATCCTAGTGTGGGGTCAGAACTATGTATGTGACTGTTGGGTGTATTTATTTATTTATTTTTAAACAGGAAACGTCACAAACCAACGCAATGAGGTTTCCATGAACCATTTTCTCATAATTTTTAATAAACTAGATATAACTAGTAATCATGGCCATGCACAACGACATTTTAATTTTTTAAGATATGTTTCTAAAAATATCGTTAATACTTAATACGTAACGTAATAAGACCAAACCGGTTGTTATAAAATAAAAATATTCATAAACTGGTGCCAAAAATCTCTCGTCCATGGATTGTAAATTGTAATGCATTGCTAAGTATGTTGTAATTAAATATTTCTGTGTTTTCAGCTCATATACGTCCTACTGTTAGGCCTTTTTAATGTTTGAAAAGAGTAATGGTCATTAGTGATGCAGTGATGGCCTCGAGGTTTAGGCGCGCGGTCGAGAATTTTGGCGGTCGCAGGTTTAAACCTCAACAGGCACACACCTCTGACTTTTCGAAGTTATGTGTGTATTCACAATGAATTATCACTTGCTTTAACGGTGAAGGAAAACATCGTGATAAAACCTGCACACCTAAAAAGTTTTTAGAAATTTCTTAGGTGTGTAGTCCGCCAACCCGCACTAGGCCAGCGTGGTGGACTAAGGCCTAAACCCTCTCAGTTGTAGAGGAGGCCCGTGCCCAGCAGTGGTACGTATTTGGGCTGATGATGAATGGTTATTAGTATCATTGGCCTAGTGTGGGTTGGTAAGATATTTGTTTGGAGAATTTTTAATCAAGCAGATTTCCACACGCTGTTTTCTTTAATCTATACAAGTGAGTATTAACTACAAACATATCTCTTACCCACGACCACTCTACCAAGAGTGTACGACTAAGAAGAAGCATAACCTCTAAAATTCCAAGGTCTACCAGGGATTGGAATCCACGACCAGCGAGAATGCATCTCAGTTGCAGTATTATAGAATTATCCTTATGATCATTCATTATTCAAAAAATACGCATTAAACTTTGAAAAGCAAGACGCACTTATAACTTGAATCTAGGACTCTCATCTCAGAATCCACTAATACTACTAAACTATTAGGCAATTAGTCCCGTACTAGGCTAGCGTGGTGGACTAAGGCCTAACCCCCTGAGTTGTAGAGGAAGCCCGTGCCCAGCAGTGGAACGTATAAGCCTGATGATGATTACGCAATTATTACCATTAATATGTTATATGTATATATTAATAATAATGTTAAAATATTTAAGCTTAATATATGTATGTATTATGCAATTCCTTAACATTCATAAAGATAATAATATTCATACCATTAACAAGGTTTGAGGATAAAATGCAAATATTCATTTGACATTTAATATTTAAATGATTTTTTAGCGTAGGTCGCGGAAACGAATTTTTTTGTAAGTTTTTTGCAAGTTTGTTTGAACAAACCTAGCTAATTATCATTGACCATGTTAAAATCTGCTTTACATGTTAAGTGTTTCCAAACCATTATGTTATGTTAAATAAAAACCTTCGTTTAAATGTGAAATCCCAAGGAGATGGATTAATTTGTGGCAAGACATAGGTTTGATTAAAATTAAAGCGAATTTCATAGTGACGCTCGTACGAAGAACCAATCCCGAATTAATGGTGTCAATTTATTTAAATTGTAGTGTCTGAAGAAACATCTCAGTTGGCACGATAGTGTCAAATAACGAGAGATAGGAGTTAATGGCGGTACTTCCATAGAAGCCCAAAAGCGTTACACGTTAATTTGTAATTTATAATTGTTTATTGTGTGTGATGGCCTCGAGGTTTAGGCGCGCGGTCGAGAATTTCGGCGGTCGCAGGTTCAAACCCCAGGCACACACCTCTGACTTTTCGAAGTTATGTGTGTATTCACAATGAATTATCACGTACTTTAACGGTGAAGGAAAACATCGTGATGAAACCTGCACACCTAAAAGTTCTTAGGAATTTCTTAGGTGTGTAGTCCGCCAACCCGCACTAGGCCAGCGTGGTGGACTAAGGCCTAAACCCTCTCAATGGTAGAGGAGGCCCGTGCCCAGCAGTGGGACGTATATGGGCTGATGACGACGAATTGTTTATTGTGGGGTCAGGATATTCTCATTTAAATGTCAAATTGCTTTTGTTATTAACGATTTATTTGCAACTTTGGAAGGCAAGACGGGTTTTTGGGCTTCTATGAAAGTATCGTAAGTATCGGCACTGGTGTGTCTCGGCACTTCTCTGCTTGGACAGCATCGTATATCAGTTGCAGTGTTGTCACATTTACATGCCGGTTTTAAAACGAAATTCTAAAAGGCATACTGTTATATCAGTAATATCATTTAAAGGTGGGTAGATTCATAACAACATAATTCACAACATGACAATAAATCAGGGAGTGTAGCTCCAAGCGGTGACGTATTCGACTCGAGCCGATAACGAGTTGCTGGCTCTGTGCGCCATACAGTAGTTATACGATTCACGGCACCCGAGTTCAAATGCATTTTAGGTGTGAAATCAATTAACAAATTTTTTTTATGTTTTAAAAATTTCTTTTTAATTCGAACTGACCTTCCGGGCATATTCAAGGAGACAGTTGTGTGAGAGTGTCGTGTACGTGTAACGGCCGATGAAGCGTGTTCCGGCATTCAAAGATATACAGACATTGCACCGTTTGCAATTATTAACTTACAAGTTATTCTTTATAATAATTGGAGTATTGTGCACGAAGGGGGTGAGTCACTTATTAACTTAAATAAACAGATCTTGTATATTGTTAAATGTCTTCAGAGAGTTAAGACATACCTATTTTGTGATTGTTTTAGCCTTAAGACATGCCCCTTTACGAATGATGACTGCATCACAAAATCAATAAATATAACCCTGCGGCATCCACTAGCCGTGGCTTGAGGTTTTGGCAGAGTTCCGTTGCAGATAAGGTTAAAATTCTCCTAGTGTCCAATTTTAGTTTTAAGTTATCTTGTAACCTAACTTAGGCTAGAGTTAATGTTTCCTTTTGTTTAGTTTAGTTTTTTTTTATACTGGCACGGCAAAGTGACTCCACTGTACCTGATGGTAAGCACAGTGGAGTCCAAAAAATTAATACCGACCAGCGAGAAACGATATGCTCACCCGCTGGTCGACACAATCATGCCGGCCTGCACAAATGCTTCTTCTCGCTTCGCTTAAAGGATCCAGGATCACAGGAAGGAGGGAACACGTGAGCCGGCAAACTATTCCACAGCTTGATGGTGCGGCAAAGGTAAGAGTTGGCGAACTTTTTGGTTTAGAAATTTCGATGGAATAAATGCTATTGTTTGGGCATTTATCTTTGTAAATTATTTAGACCAATACTCTATATTTTTACATTTAGATTTTCTACAATGTTGGAAAAAATTGGAATGTCACTTTACAGAATACACCCATACTAATATTATAAAGGAACTGTGTACACACTTAAGCCACTGGACTGATTTGAACGATTTTTGGTATGGAGATAGACAGGTCCCTTAGGAAGGACATAGGGTACTTTTTATCCCTGGAAAATTTCAGATTCCCGTTGAATGAGGACGGAATTCAAAATTGCTCCCGAACGGGACTCGGGCCCATAACTAGTATGATAATAATACAAACAAGATGATTACTACTTGTACTGTTGTTTAAGTGAACCAGTTTACATGATATGCACTGTTGATATCGTTGGCAATATGCAAAATAGCTTCCCCATAACTGCAACATTTGAAACACAAGCAAAAAAACATCCTCGATTACTATATTAATTAATATTTTTTTGCAATAATTAAAATCTTTTTGGAAATTACATTCTATATATACAAAGTTTACCGAAAGGCGATAAGACCGCCAATTGTACTTCATTCTACTTGTATATTGTTTTATTCATTATTTTTTAGTGTACAATAAAGAGTTTATAAATGAATAAATAAATAAAGTTTGATGCGCTTGCGAAAATTTTCAATTTGCTTTTATTCCTTAATATAATATTAATTACAGTCCAAGCAATTATGAATAATATTAATAGGTCCCGTTTCTATCTCCATTAATATTGAATCTTTTTTATTCCTTCTATACCTTTTAATTGTCAGAGAGTTGTTTATTCACTTTCCATCATGTTTCCGAAAGGTAACAAAAGACCAGCGTTGTTTTTAAAAGATTTTTTATATTTTACACAAGTATTCAAGTTACCACGTTTATAATTATTTCAGATATTTGCATTTTTATACAAATATTATTTAAATACAGATGTTTTATAAAAACCATTACGTATACGCATAATATTAATTGGATATTATGATCTCGGTATAATGACAAAGTCAATGTCTTCCGAGGTTCAAGACCAGTATGATACGTTTTCCATGATATTGCCTTTGACTAATTAGCACATGTGTAATTAGAGTAAGATAAAACTGTAAACAACATTTTATGTATGAGTATAAAATAACCACTTATGACGTCAATGGATAATTCCAATTCTACAATTATACCGAGTCGTGGGTATTCCAGAAACGTCTAGAATACCAAATACCAAATTTATTTATTTATTTATTTACACTCTATACAATGATATAATTGTAAAGGTGGAATTAATGCCTAAGGCTTTCTCTGCCAGTCTTAATGTACAAGTATTGTGTCGTGGGTGGGTACTAGAAAAACGTGAGACTGGTCTCACACACGCCCATAATCGACAAAGTTATTGTGAATCATACAAATATTTTTTGAATCATACAAGTAAAACTTTGTTATCTTCTAAGGGTACGTTTCTATTTTAATACCTTGAAAAATGTTGTTGCAGTGATTCTTTAGTATCTTAAAACGAAGTATTTGTCTCAGGGGAAAAAAATGCACTCGCCCCTTCTCGTTTCATGTTCATTAACGTATTTTATTAAATCAAGTCCTCACATGCCTCGTGGTCTCGCGGCACAAGTATATGCCTTGCGATCTAGAGGTCCTGGGTTCGACTCCCGGGTCGGGCAAAGTGTCATTGGGTTTTTCCATTAGGAAATTCTTTGTAGCAGCACGGAGTCTGGAATTGTGCCCGTAAAACAGCAATAGGCTCGCCCTCTATTACGCGGGACTGATACATACCTGGCGAAATGTGGGTGCAGAAATGCACCTCTGCCTACCCCTTCGGGGAATACAGGCGTGAGGTTATGTATGTATGTAAATATTCACATATGAAAAAAGAACGATATAGTCATATTTAAATAATATTAAACTATGCGCTACTCCACCCATTTCTCTGTCCAACAAGGCGGTGTTAGTCCGGCAGCGATCGCTGTCAAGTGCTGCGACAATTCCGAGAATGTTTATTATTATGGTTTATTGTCTATTAAAAGCGACCACATGTTGACAAGGTACTGCGGGTTTCCCTGCAACATAATCACCAATCGTAGGCGTAGATGTAGGAAACGATTCCGTTTCGGGGTCGACCGTGTTCTGACGTCAATTGTCACTTGGTAAATTTATGTTGCGTTACCTGACTATTTATATAGTTTAGTTGATACGATACTTCCAAGGCGGCAAAGAATACGAGTTGTAAGGTAATAGTTTACTAGTAGGTACTTGTTATTGGGTTTTTCTCAATTCTCAATAGCAACACGGAGGCTGAAAAAGTGTCCGAAAACTGGAAATAGACTGAACTCCTATTACGTGGGACTGTTACATACCTGACGAAGTTTGGGTGCAGAAATGCACCTCTGCCTACCCCTTCGGTAAACACACGATGTTTTTAGGTTGTGTATGTAAGTTACAGGTTTTCCTGCGACTTTTTATGGGAATAAATTAGGGTGAATCTAGTCATTTAGTTTTCGACAAGGCTTCAGTTTTTTTCTCGGATAAAAAGTGGCATAAAACGATCTCATTCGCAAAATTCAAAGCATTTCAAACGTCTTTTTTTCTTTTTTTAATATATGTAAGGAATTACTTAGGATTCGTATCCGCCCGTATTGTCGTATACATTAGATATATTGTATCCTACTGATCGACATAGTGACTCACGCGTATCCAGCGTTCCGTGATCCACATACATCCGGCTAACAAAAGACTAGCATTATTGTGTCGATTTATGATATTAATGATCAACGACCTGTACCTTTTTCATATAGATTATGGTGCATGTCATCAAATGCCTAAGCGGTTATTAAAACCACTTAGTTCTCTTACATTCCAAAGTAATCTCAATCAATAGCAATTAAAAAATAAATAATCGTCGCTTGCTTGAATAGTACAAGAACTACTACGATCATACGACCAATGATAATAATAATAAATAATAAATACACCCGACAGTCACATACATAGTTCTGACCCCACACTAAGATACGAGTCTTGTGTCGTGGGTATCAGAAACTATGAGAGACTTATCGGTCTCACAAACACCCAGCCCCGAAACAAATATTTGTGGATCACACAAACATTTGTCTCGATGCGGGGATCGAACCCGCGGCCTCTCGTTTCGCAAGCTGGTGTCTAGCCAACTGCGCCACGGGGCTGTCAATGATAAAAATTTCAAACAAAAATGAAGGACTACTATTGGTTGTCACACATTTATAAAAGTCTTGATATTAGGTACCTACACGCAACCCGAATTACTAAGAAGCGGCTGTGTCAAAGTTATGATAGTCTAATCGTAGCTTCGGCACGCTCGGAATGCTCGCATTTCGTTTCTAGTCTTATTCGACTCTTCTGTGATCATAAACACCTAGAGCACTTACTACAGACGCTCATCATAAGATCGTTCACGGCAGAAACGATGCCTTCCGCCCTTCCGTCCAAGATATCGCTTTAGAAAAGAGCTTAAAACCTGCCAGTACTTCTTGCAACCCGATGACCCCTTTTGATCAACTTCCACTATGTTCTCCAAACGCCATCAAGGTCAAACATCTTAATATATTGTATATAACTCAAAGGAGACTGACATAGTGATCTATCAAAACACAGCCCAAACCACTGGACGGATCGGGCTGAAATTTGGCATGCAGGTAGATGTTATGACGTAGGCATTCGCTAAGAAAGGATTTTGATTAATTCTACCCCCAAGGGGATAAAATAGGGGATGAAAGTTTGTATGAAATTTTTGTCAAATTTAAACCGATCGGGCTGAGACTTTGCATGAATAAAGCTACTATGACATAGGCCAGCCCTGTAGTCTACGCGGACGGAGTCGCGAGCAAAAGCTAGTTAAGAATAAAGTGACTATCATGAAGGTAATCAGTCTTGAAGTAAATCGGAAAAAAGAAAGCAAAATGATCCTCATTTATGATAAAATTCAATCACAATATATAGGTATGTATAGGTACTGTAAAACGTTCTCAATCATTTGAAATAATCGTAAGGCACATAAATATTTACTACCAAGCTTTTAAATTAATTTAATTCACGGAAATACTACTCATAGTTTTATTATAATGACATTGAAGAAATACTTACCTACATAAAATGCGATTGACGTCAACACTCATTCCCAAATAATTATGAAAACACAAATAAAACTAGTATTTTTCTAGATTTAGCATTTAACCTAAACTTATTCTGTGTTTAGAAAAAAGTCCCCTGTTTGGAACTGAGCAAATTCTAAGATATTTATGAGTCATGTAAATTTTCATTTAAAACCATCATTTATATAATGATAGACTGCTAATTTCCGTGTTGCTACTGAGAATCTTCTTATAAAAAAAACTAAATTGCACTTTGCTCGGACCAACAAGATACCGAGGTTTTTATCTTAATTATTTTAATCTTTAAAATAAATAAAAATAATGTAATTATATTAGCGATATACAAATTTATTAGTATGTTCCGATATTAAAAGGGCGCCCGAATCAAGGTAGTGGGGGTGCAACTGCACCCCTTAAAGTTCCGAGACGGCCGAGACGATTTTGTCTCAGAAGCGCACCGGGCGGCTGCGCATACATTGTGGGCGCTTCCCGCCCACGCACCGTGGTCGCCCCAATTGGCGCGAAGATGGCCACCGGGGGGTTTTGGTCGGTATGCCGGCGTAGGGATTTCGTTAGGGACCTAGCCCGGCATTAACATCTGCACAGACACGACGTCGCCGTGCGCCGGGCTGGAATACGCTTCCTGCCTCCCTCCCCCCAGGGCTGGCGGGAAGTAGAGACATAAACAGCATTCCCCTCGAATTAAAAAAAGTATGTTCAGGCCAATAGAGACCAGTTTTAGCAACGCGAGATCACGGATTCATATGCCGCAACGAGACTTTATTAGGTACCTACTGTTACAATACACTTATACATGACTTGCACTCAGGAGATTATTCTAGTTACTTTTATATAGTACCCAGGTAAAGCCACGAAAGCAGCCTTATACAAAACACAGGAAACATTACAAGGTTTTACCCAAAAAAAAAAAAAAAAACAGCAAATACGACTGTGTTTCCCGACAAATGTTTCCCGTGGCGCAGTTGGCTAGACACCAGCTTGCGAAACGAGAGGCCGCGGGTTCGATCCCTGCACCGAGACAAATATTTGTGTGATCCACAAATATTTGTTTCGGGTCTGGGTGTATGTGAGACCAAAAAGTCTCTCGTAGTTTCTGATACCCACGACACAAGACTTGTATCTTAGTGTGGGATCAGAACTATGTATGTGACTGTTGGGTGTATTTATTTATTTATTATTTAAATAAAACACAGTGAACGGTCAGCCGTCGATCAACTTGGTTATTATAATAAATCCTTATACGATACGACCGCTTTATATCCACTGCAATTATGGATATATTTATGTGTAGCTCTAGAATTGCATATATTAATGTATTGTTTCATTGGAATTAATATCGAATAAACTGACTCTGACTGAATCGACTGCCTCGTGGTCTCGCGGTACAAGTATGTGCCGTGGGATCTAGAGGTCCTGGGTTCGATTCCCGGGTCGGGCAAAGTGTTATTGGGTTTTTCCATTAGGAAATTCTCAGTAACAGCACGGAGTCTGGAAATGTGCCCGAAAAACGGCAATAGGCTCGCCCCCTATTACGTGGGACTGATACATAACTGGCGAAATGTGGGTGCAGAAATGCACCTCTGCCTACCCCTTCGGGGAATACAGGCGTGAGTTTATGTATGTATGTATGTATGTAAAAATTATATAGAATGACGCGCGTGTTTCACGAATATGGAAATTTTAATGGGATTTGTCCCCATAGTATGCATTGCTGGACCTCCTCTACGCTTAGGAATGGTTAGATTAGTCTATCACGCTAGCAAACTGAGAATTTGCGGACATCATAGATAAAAATCATAGGCGGTCGCGGGTTCGAACCTCGGGCACACAACTCTGACATTTCGAAGTTACGTGTGTATTCACAATGAATTATCACTTACTTTAACGGTGAAGGAAAACATCATGAGGAAACATGCTCACCTAAAAGTTCTTAGGACTTTCTTAGTTGTGCAGTCCGCCAACCTGCACTATGCCAGGGAGTCCTCACAATGGGACGTATCCATATCAGCCCATATCACGTGAAGATATAAATTTAATATAATACATACATAACGCCACGATTGTATCCCCCAAAGATGTAGGCAGAGGTGCATGTCTACATCCACATTTAGCCAGATATGTATGTATATAAATTTCCATTAATGGCAACATTACAACCAAAAGTTCTTTTACATGACATTTTATAAGTATATACAGCTTAAATTATAACAGCCACTTAAATATAAGTCGCAATCAGATTAAGTAGCGTCTCAGTATTCGGCCATAAGTGTATCTTCATTGCATCATAATCAAATAACATCCATCATAAATGATATTAAAAATCGATTTCCCGATCGTGTAGTCAAGGCGACGGCAAAAATCATGCAGTAATATAATCATCTTCATTAAATAAACTGTGATCTCATGTACTTGATAAATTATTCATAATATGCAAGAACATAATCTATACGGTGCAGGTGTCACACAACTGCACATAGCTAAGTGAGTTTTAATCGATTATGACGGAAATAGTCCACGTTTTTAACTCAATCATACTGTGTCAGTCACGTTTGAATCAGCGCCATTGTTATATCGATTGCATAACGAGCTGTTTTATAGTTGCTTCTGGTGCAGCGTTGTTTAGATCCTCCGTATAATATTGCTATAGTTTTGGACCGGTATCAGAGTTGAAAATTTCTTATGTGTGTAGTCCGCTAACCCGCACTAAGTCAGCGCGGTGGATTAAGGCTTCTTTCAGCTGTAGAGGAAGCCCGTGGCCAGCAGTGGGACATATGTATATGGGCTGATAATGATTGACGATGAATTTAAATTACGGTGTTGCTACTGGGATAACTAAAATAAAAAGATAGTGGCACAGACTGGAAATATGTCGTGTAAAAGCCAATGACCTCGCCCCATATCGCGTAGGATAAGCAAATATGGCTGTAGAAATACACCCCGACCTTCGGGGATAAAACGTAAGGATATGAGGTATGGAATGCTTACGCTTAAATATTATCCGTGGTGTCTTATATTAACTCAACCTCAATCAGCAGCCTTTCTTACGTCCACTACTGGACATAGGCCTTTCCTATGGCACTTAGAATATTTATTTTGACTTAAAAATATTTGTTTCGAGTGGGTACATATCGATTGCATAACGAGCAGTTTTAAAGTTGCTTCTGGCGTAGTTTATATCCTCTGTATAATATTGCTATAGTTTTGGACCGGTATCCGAGTTGAAAATTTCTTAGGTGTGTAGTCCGCTAGCGCGGTGGATTAAGGCCTAACCTCTTCTATCTGTAGAGGAAGCCCGCGCCCAGCAAATGGACATACAATTATATCTACGTATGCGCTGATGATTGATGATGAATTTAAGATTCGGTGTTGCTACTGGGATAAATGTAAAGAAAAGATAGTAAAAGCGTTTAAAAGCCAATGACCTCTCCCTATATCGCATAGGACAAGTAAACATGACTGGAAAAATACACCCCAACTTACCCTTTCTGGGATAAAAATGTAAGGGTATGCAAGTCCGTCGGCCTCGAGTATTAGGCGCACCTTCGAGAATCTTGTCGGTCGCGGGTTCAAACACCAGGCACACACCTCCGACTTTTAGAAGTTATGTGTGTATTCGGAATGAATTATCACGTACTTTAACGACGAAGGAAAACATATTAACATTACTCTTTATATATTTAGATAACTTACCTTTTTAAATATTAGCTGTCATAAAAATGACAAAAAGAGCTAGAGTAGCTCTATTTTAAATTTGAGAGCAACATCAACAAAGCTAACCGAGCTAAAGCCCAGTTTGGCGCAGTTCGCTTCAGTTGGTAAATTGGCTAAAGCGCATTCAAGGATTGATACATAAAACCACTAATATCAAAATATAATAGTTTGGATAAGTGGATACTGCCTCGTGGTTTCGCGGCATAAGTATGTGCCGTGCGATCTAGAGGTCCTGGGTTCGATTCCCGGGTCGTGCAAAGTGTTATTGTTTTTTCCATTAGGAAATTCTCAGTAACAGCACGGAGTCTGGGAATGTGCCCGAAAAACGGCAATAGGCTCGCCCCCTATTACGTGGGACTGATACATACCTGGCGAAACGTGGGTGCAGAAATGCACCTCTGCCTACCCCTTCGGGGAATATAGGCGTGAGTTTATGTATGTATGTATAAATGGATATGACTTCTCGCGAATCAACAACTACGACTGCCGATGTAAACATACATGACGTTGATAATTTTAATATTCAAATTAGCAATAATTGGAGACATTTCAATCTGCGGCGTAACAGAAGTTGTTGATTACTGTTTATAATTAGCTGCAGCCTGCAACTCTGAAAGCGGAAATTTAGACTATATTTTTACCTGTCTTTATCCCCTTTTTATTGCTGCTTCACTCTTATTGGCCGTAGCTTGATGATATACAGCCTTCCTCGAAAAATATACTATTCAACACAAAAATATTTTTTTAGTAGTTTCTGACACTATCGCATTTAACAAAACAATCAAACTCTTCAGCTTTATACACACACAAGCATGAAGCGCTCAGAAATACATTAGACAGAGCCTCTGAAACAAAAGGCGGCAGGGTCGATCTCTGTTTAGAATATTTCATCATCATCAGCAGCCTTTCTTACGTCCACTGCTGGACATAAGCCTTTCCTATGGCACTTAGAATATTTATTTCGACTTAAAAATATTTGTTTCGAGTGGGTGATTGTAAGGCCGAAAGGCTCCCGTAGTTCCTATTACGAGAGTTATATCTTAGTGTGGGGCCAGATCTACGTGTCTAACTGCACTGAGTACTGTAAAGGTGTATTTATTTATTAAAAATATATGTGAGATCTGCATTGTAAACTTTTATAGCCGTTTTATGGAGAACCGTATGTATGTGTGTAGATGTACATATGTGTGTGACGAATTTTACAGTCTTTATAGACTTTGTGCTTTAATTTATTCCGGGGAAATATTCTGAGACGGCCTTGATAGTGTTGAACGTGCAAAATAACCGATGCACTTGATCAAATATTCTTAATATTTTTATTTACATTGATTAATATTTTATTTCGACAGCCCCGTGGCGCAGTTGGCTAGATACCAGCTTGCGAAACGAGAGGCTGCGGGTCCGATCCCCCCACCGAGACAAATGTTTGTATGATCCACAAGTATTTGTTTCGGATCTGGGTGTATGTGAGACCGAAAAGTCTCTCGTAGTTTTTGATACCCACGACACAAGACTTGTATCTTAATGTGGGATCAGAACTATGTATGTGACCGTTGGGTATATTTATTTATTTATTAAATATTGCACGAGTTAATTAAAATTCATTATTTTATACTCGTTCCCACCCGTATGCTGGAAAGGTGGGTGGAGTATTGACGACTACTACAAGTTGAGGCTCATAAAAATCGATATAAAACATACTATAAAGTTTCGTTCAATGAGTGAGATTGCCGAAGAACCATTTCGCTGGCGGTATTCGTATCCCACTCGCAACTGTGTTACGTGTCGGGATCTGCCTGAGTATGTCCGGTTAGCCGAAGCTGCAATGATGAATGATTTTCAAGACAAATAGGACTCGGGATGACATAGACAGGCCGGCATAATTGTTTCGATTGATCACGGGTTATCTTGGTCGTTCAGGGGCAGTGTTGCCACTTTGGCGTGCCAGTGTAAAAAGGTGGCATGGAACGAGCCTTTTGCCGCGAATCGCGCACATTACTGAGTCGGTTTTGCCACTGCCAATTTCCTTATCTCATCTGATCTGATTTTGTTGTTTGTTATCTATATTTTTTTACAGATCTGTTGTTTGACAGATCGTTTTCGATGTGCAGACTACATATTGAAAATCATGAGTCATTACTGTACTTATTTATTTAATTAATTCATAATTAATATGTCATTAAATGGGCAAAGCCTTGAGAATAGGTATTTGACCCAAAAAGCCCTTAGAGACAAACTTGAAAACATTAATAGGTATACTTCTGCCTCATTTACTCCTATGTAAACTGCTATTTACGGAAACGTGACAAAATTCTTAACTTTTATTGATAGAGCAGTTATATTTTATGGTTTTAATTATGAATTATTCCATAAATATGTAAAAATATGTATAGAACGACAGTAAACTGTCGGAGTTCAAAGCGTGTAGTGGTAAAAATACTGTTTTTTTTTTTGTGGAATCAAAATAGTAATTCATTTCTATGAAATAATACTTGTATATGCTGTGTAATTGTGCCGTTTAAAACATTCTTAAATAAAATAAAAATACGGAAATAAGTTCTTTGACCCGCAAAACTGTGATATTTAACAGATTTAAGACTTCTTTTTGCTAATGAAATTATAATTTACAAATTTGAAATATTATTCGTATTATATAAATGTATAATGTAACCTGGAAGTAATATAAAATAATTAAACAATATTATGAATGATGTAAGATAACATAACCTTGACAATTCGAATCGCAATCGCAACGAATAAACAAAATCTCAAAAATAACCTATAAATTCGTAGTGTCGACGGGATTAAAGATAATTAAGTTATTCCGGGACTTTCCTATACAATCGCGGTTTGCCGCAGTCCTATAATTATTTAAAACTCTAGTTTTAATCTCATTAGGCACGTGGAATGCAATAGGCGGGCGGGGCTTTCAGTAGCTTTCAAGGCTGGTAGGGTTGACAGTTCGAGTAGTAGCCGCCGCGCAACAAGCCGAGGCGCACGCGCCTATTGTTTTTCGCAACCTTTTTAGTTATTATAGAGGTTGTATAGAAACATAAAAATCCGACGAGTTCGAATTTCGAAGCGTACAGATTAATAAAAGAATAATATTCCCGCCAACATTTTTGGGACTCTTAACCCGTAGTGTTGCTAGTTGAAAATTATTTGTGTATTTTTTACGTGAAGAATCTGCAATCGGTAAGTTATTAAGCTATGTTTTTATCAGTTTATTTTATGTCTGTCGGAACTGTTTTGACTATGTCCTTACTTTCTTTTATTTTTATTAGAATGTAATATGTTTTAACAACCTCGAGGGTTATCGTGACTAATCCTTTACATGTTAAATCTGCGATATTGTATGCTTGGAATTATAACTGCACTTTTAAAATTTTATCTTCGTCTAAATTCATCTTGTTGGTGATATCGTCATTTATAAAATTTCTGGTTTCTTTCTTATAATGACACCGCGAAATTATGGCATTACCACCTTTTACTGCCTTATAAGTCAATACAAACTGTATATCTGTTGTTATCAGTTGACAAAATTGTGCTGGTCTATCGACGTTTCTACGCGTTTTTATAAACACTGGTTTAAATTTTTTGCGTAGGTTTTAGCGTCTGGACTTAATAATATACAGCCCCGTGGCGCAGTTGGCTATCTCAACTTGCGAAACGAGAGGCCGCGGGTTCGATCCCCGCACAAATGTTTGTGTGATACGCAAATATTTGTTTCGGGCCTGGGTGTTTGTGAGACCGAAATGGCTCTCGTAGTTTCAGATACCCACGACACAAGACTCGTATCTTAATGTGGGGTCAGAACTATGTATGTGGCTGTTGGGTGTATTTATTTATTTATTAAATAGTCAATCCAAATTGTCTACTCTCCAGCAAAACCGAATACAACAACCGTTACCAGTTGACAAAGTTATGCAGGCCCATAGATTATTCGTTTTTACAGACATTTCGAACGCAAATTGCCGCGTAGGTTTTAGTGTCTTGGCTTAATATAGGTCGACTGTCCACATCTGTAGATATGTTAATTTCCCGCCAATGCTACTTGGCTGTGATCTTTCATCATCATCATCATTATCAGCCTAAAGAAGTCCACTGCTGAACATAGGCCTCCCCCAAAGACTTCCATAGTGACCTGTTGGAGGCAGCCTGCATCCAGCGACGACCCGCGACCTTCACCAGGTCGTCGGACCATCTTGTGGGTGGACGTCCTACGCTGCGCTTTCCGGTACGCGGCCTCCACTCGAGAACCTTTTGGCCCCATCGACCATCGGTTCTCCGCGCTATGTGCCCGGCCCATTGCCACTTCAACTTGCTAATCCGCTGGGCTATGTCGGTTACTTTAGTTCTCCTACGGATCTGTGATCTTTACTTGCGTAATAATTGTTCGGTTTCTACACCTGAATGTGTATTTTATACTAATGTGTTTCTTGTCTATAAAATGAATTATCGTTAATATTTAACGTTGGGTTATGAAAGGGTTTTGCATCTGGCAACATTATTTAATGGTATTCATGAACATTGGCTTAAGGGCTAGGTTCTAGTCATTGTTTCACATAAAAATTATACTGTAAATACATACATTTCGGAGAGCAGTGATGGCCTCGAGGTTTAGGCGCGCGGTCGAGAATTTCGGCGGTCGCAGGTTCAAACCCCAGGCACACACCTCTGACTTTTCGAAGTTATGTGTATATTCACAATGAATTATCACTTGCTTTAACGGTGAAGGAAAACATCGTGATAAAACCTACACACAGTTCTTAGGAATTTCTTAGGTGTGTAGTCCGCCAAGCCGCACTAGGCCAGCGTGATGGACTAAGGCCTAAACCCTTTCAATGGTAGAGGAGGCCCGTGCCCAGCAGTGGGACGTATATGGGCTGACGATGATGATGATGATAATGACATATATACATACATACGCACTTACGCCTTTTTCCCATTAGTATAGGCAGAGAGTATTGAGTACCAAAAGATACGATCATGGCAAACCTTTCTAGCCTCGTTCACATTCATACATTTCGGGTCTCTTGGGCGCCCTTTTCCGACTCTATCTACATTTTTCTACTCTTTCCAACTAAATATGCGTGATAAATACCTTTCTTAAGGCGTCTGCCATCCATAATACGGTGAATAAAGTAATACTGTAAATTTTGAATTAGATTGTTGGAAATTTTTCCTTTAAAACATATAAAACAACAAACATATAAACATATCTAAGTTGAAAATGATCTTAGCAACATCTATTTAAGCGTTTCATAAAATTCCTTGGATGTTGGTCATAAGTGTACCTACGGTGTGCACTCGTGGTGATCTGCGGTCAAATCTCGGGTCATTGCGTTTGGGATTCCTCAGCGTCAGTACATGTCAAACTCGATACGAGTTTTGTCGCCATATAAAACCCACAAGACACTTGTCTCAAACACAGAAACAAATATTTGTTTATCATGCATTTCATTTGTATTCGTAGGTAAATAAGTTTGTAGCCTTATTTTTTAAGCTCGCGGCGTATTCTATGAATATTGGGTGATATGGTCCGATAACATTTGAATATAAAGTATACCCGGTTATAAAATCACGAATAATCGAATGCCTCGAAGAACTAGTATTTCTGCTTTTTCTAACATACCTAGACTCGATGCACATTGAAACCCCTCTTGAAGATATCAAGTCACGTTTTTCTCCAAAGGCAGAAACAATTGACAAGCTGCAATGGTGACAAATCTCTTTTGTTCCTTCAAAATTTATACATACCAACTTTACTTCTACTTATCTGCTTATAGTTTAGTACATACATACATAAACTCACGCCTGTATTCCCCGAGGGGGTAGGCAGAGGTGCATTTCAGCACCCACATTTCGCCAGGTATGTATCAGTCCCACGTAATAGGGGGCGAGCCTATTGCCGCTTTTCGGGCACACTTCCAGACTCCGTGCTGTTACTGAGAATTTCCTAATGGAAAAACCCAATAACACTTTGCCCGACCCGGGAATCGAACCCAGGACCTCTAGATCGCACGGCACATACTTGTACCGCGAGACCACGAGGCAGTTATAGTTTAGTTCGTAAGATAAATGAAATACTAAGTCAATGTGAAAATAATCTATTCAATTAGACTTTTTCAAGTACTTTAGAATCGTCAGTTTTAGGCTATCGCTTCGGAAAGTGTTATCGCGGTGGAGAAGAAACGGCAAGAAACTCCCTCAGCAACAAGTGTCATTTTTTTCTTTGATATATAAAACTCATAATGCATAATCTTATATGAAGTCTTGTAACTTGCACTTTATTTTGGGACTTCATTTTTTTCAATAGCATTTGCTTGACTTTAAACTCCAGTGCTGGAGCTTTTTATCACTGGTACGGCAAAATTAAATCTGATAAGGACAGCGAGCGTTGACCGGCAAGAAACAAACGCAGCCATCGCTCACAAGTCGACCAAAATCGCAAACTGGTTTCTATAATGCGAGACAATTTTGTCTCGTAAAAAACAGCTTTCTTAGGGACAAAATTTTGACAAAGTGATTCTGGAAAGTTAGACGTGAAAACGTGACAAAGAAACTAAACATCGTATTTGTAGTTTACGTTCTTAAATTCAAGTTCTCCAACGATGTTTTCCTTCAGCAATTTTTTTTTTTTTTGATTCAATACAACACAGAAATCTCAGAATAAAAAGTTTTTGCTTTGATAATTATGAACCTAATACCACCAACTCAGGAGCCTGGTACTTAACCGATTAAACTACATACTCTAAGTAAGCCCTATAATCAAGCAACTACATACCTATACTTAGTAAGAACCATTAATCTTTAGGATAATTATAGATGTCACTGAGTCTAGGAAAAGGAAATCGATTTGTTGTAGTTTCACTGCTTGAGTCACAGTTCCAAGTATTAGGCAATCGTCATCAGCCCATACACGTCCCACTGCTGGGCACGGGCCTCCTCTACAATACAACTGAGAGGGTTTAGGCCTTAGTCCACCACGCTGGCCTAGTGCGGGTTGGTGGACTACACACCTAAGAAATTCCTAAGAACTTTTAGGTGTGCAGGTTTTATCACGATGTTTTCCTTCACCGTTAAAGCAAGTGATAATTCATTGTGAATACACACATAACTTCGAAAAGTCAGAGGTGTGTGCCTGGGGTTTGAACCTGCGACCGCCGAAATTCTCGACCGCGCGCCTAAACCTCGAGGCCATCACTGCTTAATATATTAGGCAATATGTAAAATAAATTATATAACGTCATTACGAAACTTGTTGATCATATTTCAACATCAATATTAGCATAATAAAAATATATAACCGTTTCAAAAGAACCTTTTTTCCTTTACCATAATAAATAGATGGAACATTAAAACGCACACAGTACTACCCCACATTAACAGCGATCGAAACACAAATGTGGTGTTGTGGGCATCAGAAATGTACAAGAATGTCTTCAGTCTCTTCAGAAAGCTATGCGCATAGATCAAACCCGGGACTTATTGCTTCAAAGATACATAAAGCTAAACAACTTTACAAAAATATTCTATGACTATTAAGTGGTCCGAACAAATATTAGTCATGCAAATATTCGTCAAGATATGATCATATCTATTATGAATAAGTGATGGTCTCGAGGTTTAGGCGCGCGGTTGAGAATCTCGGCGGTCGCAGGTTCAAAACCCAGGCACACACATCTCACTTTTCCAAGTTATGTGTGTATTCACAATGAGTTATCACGTACTTTAACGGTGAAGGTAAACATCGTGAGGAAACCTGTACACCTAAAAACTCTTGTAGAAGAGGACCGCGCCCAGCAGTGGGACGTATATGGACTGATGATGATTGTACACATATTAAGGAAACTTGAGGGCTTGTGAGTTAATGCTTTAGTACTTTTGTGTTGCCAATACTATAGAAAAGGAATAAATACTCAACGAAGAACATTTCTATACCTATTTTCATAGTAAAAACAAATGTAAATTTTTAACACTGCCTCGCATATTAAAAATACTGGATGTAATAACTATTACGTCTGTCATTTAATAAATATCGACTCGCACCCTCTTCAATCGATTAGAAAGGAGGAAATGTCAAAAACACTACTTGAATAAGCCGTCACAAAATCTCATTAAAACCACAAATAAACGTAAAATAAAAAAAATATCGTAACCGTAAAACAGAAACAACGGATGACGTCACAATAGCAGAATTTATTCAAAAACATTTATATAAAACGCCGAAGGTGGTTGGCCTTAAGTAATAATTACCGATTCCCAACATCGCTACATTTCTTAAGAATAACGATTCCAATGTCTTTCGATCGCCATTGACATTGTATGCTAACTGGGTTCCAATTACGTAACGCACCTTTGTTACGGTAGCGTTGGCGTAGGTCGTAAGAAATAGGCGGATGATCAAATGAAATGAAATAACTGCCTCGTGGTCTCGCGGTACAAGTATGTGCCGTGCGATCTAGAGGTCGTGGGTTCGATTCCCGGGTCGAGCAAATCTCCTGTATTCCCCGAAGGGGTAGGCAGAGGTGAATTTCTGCACCCACATTTCGCCAGGCATGTACCAGTCCCACGTAATAAGGAGCGAGCCCATTGCCGTTTTTCGGGCACAATTCCTGACTCCGTGCTGCTACTGAGAAATTCCTAATGCAAAAACCAAATAACACTTTACCCGACCCGGGAATCGAACCCAGGACCTCTAGATCGCACGGCAGACGGCACTTAGATTCAGTCATTTCAAAATTTAGTTTACCATCCTGTTCGGAAGGCAGTCATCACTATAGAAGAACGGGCAAAAAACCCTAGTGTTGCTCTTTTCCAATGAAGATTGTTAATTACCTAAAAACGTAACTAAAATTGACTTGATAGCGCAAGTTACTATCAGGTGTCAGTGCAGTTTACCTACATTCAAATAATAAGAAAATAGAATACAATACAATTTCACATACCGTACCGTATAATTGGAAGCCAGAAAGAATTTTGACTATCACTGTGACCTCACTCCAAATTCCAGTACCTATATAAATATTCCTGCCCGTAATAGTATTAAGACAGACTGATCAAACAAGTACTTGTGTTGGTTTTCTTACATAGTGTTTTTCCGCGGTCGAAGACATAAGATCATGTCTGGTGCGTGTATTTTAATACTATATTTCTAGAATACATTTCCTTGTTATTATTTTAATAGCTTCTTTAGACTTCAAAAGGAATATTTTTCTTTGTTTTTGTTAAATTTTTCAACGCTGCTATTGGTCGTAGCGTGATGTTGTAGCCTTCCTCGATAAATGGGCTGTCTATTATTTTAATTATATTATATTATATTGTAAAATTATGTTATTATTTAGTTATTAATATTCGTTCTCACCAGTGCGCTGCGTTGCATGCGGAATCAAAGCCTCACGGTCACTGCAACTTAAAAAAAGAAAATTGCAATTTGTTTTACTGTCGGATCATTCAACTCAGGAATTATGCATATTGTAATATTATTCTATATTTCACCTTTTGCTACTTCATAATTATACGATGTCCAATTTATTCTAATTCTATTAAAAAAGTGCAGCCTCACATTACTGTTCCTTTGAGAAATTATTCATCACCAGCTTATACGAGTATAGATACATCCCACAGCTGGGCACGGGCCTTCTCTACAATTGAGAGGGTTTAGGCCTTAATCCACCCCGCTGACCTAGTGCGGGTAGGCACACTACTCACCTAAGAAATTCCTAAGAATTTTAGGTAGGTTTCCTCGTGATGTTTTCCTTCACCGTTAAAATAAGTGATAATTCATTGTGAATACACACATGACATGGAAAAGTCAGAGGTGTGTGCCAGTGGCGGTACTTCCATAGAAGCCCAAAAGCGTTACATGTTAATTGTGTAATGTCTAGTTTATAATTGGTTATTGTGAGGTCTTTATTTATCAAATTTCTTTTGTTAAATTAAGATTTAAAGCTTAAATATTATTATTCTGAACTTTGAAAGGCAAACCGGGCTTATGTGCTTCTATGGAAGTGCCGCCACTGGTGTGTGCCTAGCGTTTGATCCCGCGACCGACGAGATTCTCATCCGCGCGCCTAAGTCTCAAAGCCATCACTACTATGAAGAATCATTATTTTTATCTACACATCCAGTTCCAGAGTCAGCGATGTACCCACTATAATTTATTATTATTTTTGATGTTCCTTAGGATCAAAAAAATATCAATATCGGTTTTCGATCAAGATCCTACTGAGATCAGGAAACACCTGAGGGCATAGCTCAATTTATTTTCGTATTTTCTCGTTCTTTCTATGTGTATATTTTATCGTCTTTTATGTCACTCTGATTAAATATTATGGACTTTCCCTGTCACAATTAAATCTCTTTCAGGTCCATGTTTAAGTGTAGCCCCAAATGCGTTTTTATGGCCAATTAATTTATTTTTCTCTTGCACAAGAATTCAGAATACACTCAAGAAATAAGTTAGAGATATCATCGAGCTAGTTTTTGTCTGTTTAGTTAAACAGTAGGTCAATATCCGTAGCATTGGATGGCTTTATGCAGTACGAACATATAAAGAAGAGTATAAATATTGATGTAAATATTTAACACTTTATTGTACACTTAGTAGTAAATCATAAAAAGTATAATACATAGAGAAGGGTATAATGGCGGCCTTATCGCACATCGATATTTTGAAGACAACCATAGGATGGCTATTCTGAAGGGACACAAAAAAAGAGTGTGTACTAAAAGAGAGAATATATAATAAATAAAAATTAAAATATACATGTATGAAAAACTAAAAATACAACTATATATTTACATGTGTATTGTTACAAATAATTACATGCATACATGCATAAAAACTCACATAAGTACATATGTATGTATTTTGTTCATAGGATTGTGATTACATTTACACACCTGCCACATCTCATCTCTGCATCACCTAAGGTTCGACTGTAAAAGAATGCCTTAGGCATTAAGTCCACCTATACATCATACATGTATAAAGTGTAAATAAATAAAATATATTATGTTTCAAATGTGTATAAATATTGAGTAAGTGCATGTTTTAACACACGCAAAAAATATATTGTTACAACTTCATCGTCAAAAGCTAAAGTAATCGCGAGCGATCGGTAGGTACTAAGTTTGAAATACAATACCAAGCTTAAAAGTAGGCCAACCATATTCTGAAAAAAAAATCTTTCAACAACATCTCAATCAGATTTAAATTGCATTACAGTACCTACCTACTACCATAGATAATAGAAGTCATAAATAAAAAGTGATTTCTCTTAGATAAAATTCTCAAATTTAAACGGTAATATGCAGTGACAACTCGCTTAATATAATTTATTAGGGCGTAATCAACTCAGAATTGTTAGAAATTATCTTCTTTTTTTCCAAAGAACCAACTAATTATTGAGATTATTCTAAAAAATGTTATAAAGTTGCGTGATCCATTATTCAATTACATTTACCTCTGAAAAAGATTAAAGATTTGCTATCCATTGAGCAAGCAATTATATATCTTTTTTCACTTTTATCGCGGTTTGGAGCATGCTGTGGAATCCAGAGAGCCCGGGTTCGATTCCCGGATCGGGAAGAATGTTATTGAGTTTTTCCTATAAGGAAATTATCAATCAATTATCAGCAGCATGGTGTTTGAAAGTGTGGCCATGAACGCCAATATGCTCGCTCACAATAACAAGACTGGCGAAACATCGGTTCAGAAAGGCACCTCCCTCCCTCTAGGGGATCCAGGCGTAAGTGTAAATGTTAGTACATACATACATGCATAACCTCACGCCTGTATTCCCCGAAGCGGCAGGCAGAGGTGCATTTCTTCACTCACATTTTGCCAGGTATGCATCAGTCCCACGTAATAGGGGCGAGCTTATTGCTGTTTTTCGGGCACATTTGCAGGCTCCGTGCTGCTACTGAGAATTTCCTAATGAAAAAACCCAATAACACTTTGCCCGACCCGGGAATCGAACCTAGGACGTCGATCGCACGGCACATACTTTTGCCGCGAGACCACGAGGCAGTAAAGTTAGATATGAAAAAACAACAAGCATATAAAATCCAGCAAAAGATAAACAAATACAAACTTTATCATCATTTGCAAGAAAGTCTCTTGCAAACAAATCCCGAACATAGCCCTATAAATCTCACTTAGGGGTTTTGTTATTCTTTAAGATAATGTATAGGTAACAAGCCATAATTGTTCTCTACTGGATAAACAACAAATGGTAAAAAAGTCGTACAAAAAAGCAGAAATTTAAACCCAAGAGTCGACAGTGCATACCCTTTCACAAAGCTAAGTTCAAGGGCAAGAACAATTATTTTTTTTCGCAGGCCGTATTTAAATTTGCTATGTGCTTGACTGACTTTGAAATGGTACTAATTGGCAAGCAATTAGTCGATGTTATAGGTTGTATGGTATTGTTTATTGTTACAACCTTGTACTCGTACTTACGGTAGTATTTCTGCACTCTATCTGTAGTCTTTGTAGTGTAATTGAATCTCAGCCACCTACGCTGCCCAGCTGTGGCCACACAATGTCTGATATCCGTATCAGGCATTGTGATGTGAGGCGTGAACTGCAGTCGCTCGACGTCCGAAAAGCCAGTGGTCCTGATGGTATCCCGGCGGTTGTTCTTAAAAAATGCGCAGCCGAGTTGTCTCCTGCACTAACACGCTTGTACCGCGCGTCTTATCTTTCAGGTGTGGTGCCTCAATCTTGGAGAGAGGCTAATGTGCAACCGATCCCTAAGAAAGGTGATCGGTCAGACCCTGTTAATTATCGCCCAATCGCCATAACCTCAGTGATCTGCAAGGTGATGGAGCGGATCATTAACATCCAATTGGTCCGCTACCTGGAGGATCACTCGTTGATCAGTGATAGGCAATACGGCTTCCGCCGTAACCGGTCAACGGGTGATCTTCTAGCGTTTGCCTTGCATCATTGGGGGGAGGCGATTGATCGGCATGGCGAGGCTCTTGCCGTGAGTCTCGACATAGCCAAGGCATTTGATAGGGTCTGGCACCGTGGCCTTCTCTCCAAGCTTCCGGCATACGGTCTTCCCGGCAACTTGTGTTTGTGGATCTCGAGCTTTCTGCATGGGCGTAGAATGCGTGTCCTCGTCGACGGGCACGCTTCACAGCTCATGTCAGTTAGTGCCGGGGTTCCACAAGGCTCTGTGCTATCGCCCACCCTGTTTCTTCTGCATATCAATGATATGTTGCCGCTTGGCAACATTCATTGCTATGCAGATGACAGCACGGTCCATGGGCGGTACTGCAGTAAGCCACCAGGTTGCCGGGCGGATACTGAGAGTAGACGCGAGGAGCTTGTCATTGAGCTCAATCGGACCCTGGAGCTCATTTCTACATGGGGTACCCGGAATCTGGTTGAGTTCAATGCCAAGAAAACCCAGGTCTGTGCGTTTTCGTGCAAAAAATCCCCGTTTTCCCCTCTCCCCAATTTTCAGGGCATTCCACTCGCAATGCGGAACGGCCTTAATATCCTAGGCGTGGATATCCGCTGCGATCTTAATCCAAGGACCCACATCGAGGGCATTATATCCGCCACTTCACGCAGGGTCGGAATCCTGAACAGGGTGCGCCGGTTTTTCACGCCCGGTCAACTTTTCCGCTTATACAAAGCGCAGGTTCGGCCGGGCATGGAATACTGCTCGCACCTCTGGGACGGTTCCGCCAAATACCTTCTCGATGCCTTGGATGGATTGCAGCGGCGTGCCATCCGCATTGTGAATGATGCAGACGTTTCAGCCAACCTGGAGCCGCTACAGTTGCGCAGGGACATTGCCGCACTTAGCGTGTTCTACCGTCTGTATCATGGTGAATGCTCTGAAGAATTGTTTAAGCTTGTCCCATCCTCTCCATTCCTTACCAGAACCACGCGTGCTGGCATGCGAAGCCACAGCTTTGTGGTTACAACATCCGCGGCTCGAACCAAAAAGTTCGCCAACTCTTACCTTTGCCGCACCATCAAGCTGTGGAATAGTTTGCCAGCTCACGTGTTCCCTCCTTCCTATGATCCTGGATCCTTTAAGCGAAGCGTGAAGAAGCATTTGTGCAGGCCGGCATGATTGTGTCGACCAGCGGGTGACCATATCGTTTCTCGCTGGTCGGTAGTAATTTTTTGGACTCCACTGTGCTTACCATCAGGTACAGTGGAGTCACTTTGCGGTGCCAGAATAAAAAAAAAAAAAAAAAAAAAAAAAAAAAAAAAAAAAAAAATTGAACATGTCTAAAACATTATGTCTCTGAGAAGAACAAGAAACTCAGCTGTTAGTCTTTTATGTTATTTTAACAGTTTTACAAGTCACATACGAGTAGATTAATGATGAAGGAAAACCTGCACACCTAAATATCTTAGGAATTTCTTAGGTGTCTAGTCCACCAACCCGCACTAGGCCAGTGTGGTGGACTAAGGCGAAACCCCTCTCAGCTGTAGCTGTAGAGGAGGCCCGTGCCCAGCAGTGAAACGTATAAGTATGGGCTGACGATGATGATGACGATAAGTCAAAAATATTATGTCTCTTAGGAAAAAGAAATTGAATCGTTGGCCTTTTCTGACGATTTCTAGTTACGTAAATATTTTTATATGCTATTTTGCCACAACTCTAGAGCCCATGATGTTTTTACACATATGTCAAGTATTTTCAAAATAAAATTCAATAAAGCTTACTGGGCTAGACAACCTTTTCCCTCTATTCTCATTTTAATGTATTTATCTTGAAAACTTACAGCCATTACCATCATAAAAGTGCATATAACATTTTAAATAAGGCCAATTACAAGTTTTCGTATTTTTATCTGCTATTATTGAGTGTTCCGTGACGTCACGCGACATTGATTCGTGGTGTTAGTTTCTCAAGTTCACTGTTTTAAATCTTGTAAATATTTGCACTAATATTAATCACATTAAACTATTACAATATTTGCCCATGACATATGGATATTATTCAAATATTTTAATAATATTTATGTAAATTTAAGTCGTTTTGATAAAATTTAAATAAAATATTGCAATTTTGCAACACGTACGCGGAAATAATCCGGTTGTGTGTGTTTAAGTTGCCTACCGCAATATAATATCTATCGAAGCATTAATTTGCATATTAACACTGCCTGACTCGTGATCAATGTCCCCTACTACGGATTAAAGATTAGTCAAGGTACAATTTTAATCATAAAACATTAGAAAAGAAAGAAAAAAACATTCATGTTAAATTTATTGCCGAATTCCGAGCAAATTTACAGATATGAAAATTAAAAATTTACATTATTTAAAAAAATACGAGATAACGTCAGGAACGATATTCCCGACCCAGAAACCGAATTTGAGACTTCTCAATAGCCCACTCCAATCTGTCGTGCAGGATCAGCAATCAAAACGTGTATTTACATGTAGGGTAAACCAGATAGCTATTGTCCACTTAAGGTTTTGTAACACATTGACATAAAAAATGAATAAAAGTATTATAGCTATCAACTTTTTAATACCATTATCTTATAACCTAATAAAGTTTTCTATAAAAAGTTAACATTTTTAAGTTAAAACTTAAATGACTTAGAAAATATTGCAATTAAATAAAAATAGTCTTAAAAGTATATGTACAACTAATTATATTAATCTTGTATATATTACCTCTAAGTACACCTTTATCTTTACATCACCCTATTGGCTGTCGAATATTTCCTGGGGCACAAAGTAGGAAGCATGCACAAATAATTAAAAAACAAATGAGTCATGTTCCACTTTCAAACCGCTTAGTTAACTTTAGGAGAATTTCGCAACGGTTGCAAAACCCTTGGTGAGGGTCGGCGGCAAGCGGTTGGTCCTTGAATGGTGACCGCAAGGTAACCGCTTTATCTGGACCCTTTACGGAGCTTTTTGTTTCACTATCGATACTAATAATGCCGTTCTACAAGCCTTTTAATGTTTAATATTATTAGTTTTATATAATGTTATATGACTCTCGTGGTATAACGGCATAAGTATGTACCGTGAGATGTAGAGGTCCTGGGTTCGATTCCTGGGCAGGCAAAGTGTAATTGGGTTTTTCCATTAGGAAATTCTCAGTAGCAGTACGGAGTCTGGAATTGTACCCGAAAAACGGCAATAGGCCCCTATTACGTGGGACTAATACATACTGGCGAAATGTGGGTGCCGAAATGCACCTCTGCCTACCCCTTCGGGGAATACAGGCGTGAGGTTATGTATGTATGTTATATGTCAAATTTTAACTTTCATATCGATGCGGGTAGTGAATAACTTTGCGTTAAATATTCAATCAGGCAATCATTCGCAATGAATTAATTTTCTTTCTCAATTACATTCGGTCAATCATTCACAAAGGTAGTAGAGGTTATAGATAAAAACTAGTTTTTTAGTCAGTTGTTCGCAAGCAGTCGAAGTGTTTATTTCAAAATACATTGATTTAAGCCAGAGGCTCCCAAACTCTTTTGTTTTATAGACCAATTACAAAATTTTGATGGATCCGTCGAGTCTCCCGTGGACCGTTGGGGGTCCACCTGGACCACTTTGGGATTTACTGATCCAAGCCTTCAATATTGAACACTAAATCCGTCTGGTCGCGATTTTGAGTTCCATTCTCATTCAATGGAAACAATACATTATTCCGAGATGAAAAGTAGCCTATATTCTTTCCCAAGGTTCCATCTACATCCATACCAAAAATCATTAAAATTGGTTGTTATTTATGAGTTTATTTATTACCAACTTACAAGGTTACAAATCTTTCTTCCATACATACATAAACTCACGCCTGTATTCCCCGAAGGGGTAGGCAGAGGCGCATTTCTGCACCCACATTTTCGCCAAGTATGTATCAGTCCCACGTAATAGGGGGCGAGCCTATTGCCGTTTTTCGGGCACATTTCCAGACTCCGTGCTGTTACCGAGAATTTCCTAATGGAAAAACCCAATAACACTTTGCCCGACCCGGGAATCGAACCCAGGACCTGTAGATCGCTCGGCACATAGTTGTACCGCGAGACCACGAGGCACAAGTATCTTTCTTCCCTCTTTATAATATAGAAATAGACTAACGACCCGCCCCTAATATTTTTGGCACTCCACTCGATTCTATTCATCTCGTTTAGGTCCCATCCATATGTCATTTTTATAATCAGCGTCCCATTTAACCCCTTAATAAGATCCATATGAAACATAGTGTAAGAGTTAAGATATCGGTACCAAACCAGATAACAGCCACCGATATGGGGTAAAACTATCACAGTAACTCACGAAAGTGTATCTTCAACCCGTGTTTATATTGTTACAAACGGCGTAGACAGTAGACATAGACAAAAACAATAAGGAGTCCAGAGCTTGAAAGCATGCATGTAGAGACTAGGAAGTTAAATCATATAAATGGAAATTGTTACGTCAGATATTAGTACATGTAAATGCATTCCGGCGTAGGATTTTGGTTAGGGACCTAACTCAACCAAGCGAGTAATAGTTCCATGCGTTGAGTTGGAAGGCCGGTGACCCCGACATACCCTTGTCGGCCTCCCCCGAGGTACCGAAAAATACATGTAAATAATGTACTATAGTGCCAAACATGACAAAGGCTGTTGATGAAGATGATGATGATGAAATCTAGTATAGTCTCTACTACCCCTATGGGATACAGGGATGATGTATATATACGATTTCCAAAAACAAATCTACTATAAACAAAACAGACCAACTAAACACTTCTAATTAGCGTAGGCCGAAGGCTTTCGCAGTTACCTAACAATTTCGTACGATAATGAGTGGGGTCAAGTCGACCTCGCGCCGTGCGGAAGCGTTACACAGTTCACATATTGTTTCCTTTACATACCGGATTTGCACATATCACGTTGACCTTTGTTGTGTCGTGACGGATACGTCGCGTGGAGTATGACATTTGGGCCGGCATACATTAACACATCTAATTCACACACGGTTGAGAAAAGAAGGAAGAAATGATTTTTGACAGCCCCGTGGCGCAGTTGGCTAGACACCAGCTTGCGAAATGAGAGGCCGCGGGTTCGATCCCGGCACCGAGACAAATTGTGTGATCCACAAATATACTCTGGGTGTTTGCGAGTCCGAAAAGTCTCTCGTAGTTTTTGATACCCACGACACAAGACTCGTATTTTAATGTGGGGTCAGAACTATGTATGTGACTGATGGGTGTATTTATTAATACTTATTTATTTATAGATGACAGGAATAACAATAAACAAAAAGTAACATACAAGTGAAATACCATAGACAGTAGAAGAAGAAAAGATAAAGTCCGGTAATAGTAAGTCGAGGCTGTTGTAGGTCCTAAGTTTTATTATATGATGACGTAGTTATCAAAAACTATGATACACTTTGTCTACTAAAAGCCACAAAAAATCGACTGGAAAATAGATATACGTTCACGTTTGAATTTCCAAAGGTAGATAGAGGTCATTATGTTTAAATTTTAAGCATAATAGGGAGCGAGCCTAATGAGATTTTTAGCAAAACACCCTTATAGCAACCGAAAGTAGAATCCAAGATGGCATAGCATGCAGTTGTTCCGCGTGACTGTCGAAGCAGACTAGAGAATTGACGCTTACGAAACAACATTTTAAGTTATTTTTAAATGCGATCTTATAAACGGCTTGTCAAGTAACCTTCAAACCCTTTTAAAGCAAAATATAATTGAATAATTAAAACTAAAACTGTAGATTACAGACAAGGCCAACAAGAACGGCACATAAGAAAAAATGACATATTTTCTTGTTAATATTATCGAATTTATAAAACATTTTTTGCATTAAACGAGTAATTATACGGCCGACAATTTAAACCAGTTTCTATTTCCTCATATATTTGAATATTTACGCATATGATGGATGTAACACGGTCAACGGGTAATTTAATTATTATATAAATTACCGCACCCTTTTATTGATTCAAATAATAAATAAATAAATACACCCAACAGTCACATACATAGTTCTGACCCCACACTAGGATACAAGTCCTGTGTCGTGGGTATCAGAAACTACGAGAGACTTTTCGGTCTCACAAACACCCAGACCCGAAACAAATATTTGTGGATCACTCAAACATTTGTCTCGATGCGGGGATCGAACCCGCGGCCTCTCGTTTCGCAAGCTGGTATCTAGCCAACTGCGCCACGGGGCTGTCAAATGTAGCAACTGTGATTATATCATCGTCAACGAAGTGGACAACTGTTTCCAACTCCTGTTTATCTTCTTCTGATTAATTTCGTTGCGGGGTTAAAAACAAGCTAGGGCCCCCATAGAGTACTTTGTGTGTGTGTAGTGTAATTTGTTACTTGTTGTCTTAAGCTTGTAAAGATCTGTCTTTCTTTTTAATTTAGCCACATTTAATTACTTGCAAAAACTACAAATAATATATATGAATTAGTATGCTTCTAAACATAATATATCACATATAGGTAGGTTACATCAGAAAAATTACAATTTCAACCCAAACATGGATTAAACTAATAATAAAAAAAGACCTAAAAAAACCTAACATCAAGTCAATTTATATTACGTATATCTTTCAGCAATCCACTATGATTCTTATGAATTACCATACGAACAGTAAACAAAATAGTTAAATGTATCGTCCTAATCACAAATTTTCTCTAATCGTAACTATATCAGAATTATTTTACGTGGAAATATAATATTAAGTCTTTAAAAGACTTGTCAAGGAACATTTTTTGTCACTCACGTAGTATATTATATATACCTAGTATATATTTATTTTTCATTTACTCGTACTTATATTTTTATTATATTTTTCTTATATTTGTTGAGTTAATTATTAGTTCTTATTACATTTATTTATTGTCATTATTTTGAAATTTTTGCGTAGGTACATAATTATTTTACAATTCTAAATTTACTAAAATTATGACCACCCACTCTATGTTTCTGATCTCTCCAGTCCATCTAACGGTTGCCTGGAAGAAATCGCCGAGAGCGATAAGGCTGCCATTTGTGACACTACCTTATTGAGTTGTGACCAGTAAACAATGTTGTTTCTATTGTTATGGTGTACAATAAAGCATATTAAATAAATATTTGCGGCATTTACGATTTAGTCATAACTAACTTAACAACTGCGGGGTAACGGCCTCTTATTTTGCTTCCTGTTTAGAACTTCGTGAGTTTCAATTCCTGCGAATAAGCATTAGTTTTGCCCATAAATATGGTCATGTGTGTAAAAAATAGGATACGTTTCGGACCATGCGTGGTTTATTATATCATCATCATCATCATCAGCCCATATACGTCCCACTGCTGGGCACGGGCCCCCTCTACCATTGATATTAGTTAGTAAAAAAAAAGAGTCAGAAAGAAACTTCTGGATCGCACCACACACTTGTGTCTCAGAACAAAACGCACTCACAATATTTGAACATTATTTCTGCATCTTCTGTTATCTAACATCTATTAATTATAATCACGCGCTAAGAATGCAAAAAGATTATGAGATAAACGTAGGAAATCAATAAATAATATCGTGACTGAGAATCACAATTTGTTTAGACACAACACGATATTAAAGCTTCGCGTTGTGAACATGCAAATAGCTGATGTGATATCACGTACTGTGAATAAGATTTCGATTCGTGTTTGCATTGATTCATTGGGTTTGTATTGAGTAGCGTGTGATGGGACATATGTATTCAGTCTTTATTTAGCTAGTAAACAAATTAATCTTCTCATTAATTCATACATCGTGACGTAACCTGCACTCCAAATCTGTAAATCTGCCAACCCATACTATGCCAGCGGGGTGAACTAAGGAGTAACCCCTCTTAGTTGCAGAGGAGGCTAGTTCCCAGCAGTGGGAGATGTTGATGATGATGTAAAGACAAGCTAGGTTCCAATAGAAATCCGCTGAGCTTCACCGCTTGTTGTTCGTGCGGACCACTGTCGATCCTAGTATACTGGAGTTGCGATGGTTGTGTATATTAGCTACTAGGCAGATATGCTCCATCGTCGACCGCATCGTCGCTTAACACCAGGTGAGATCGTGGTCAAATGCCTGCACTAGATTTTTAAATAAAAATAAATAAATAAAAGTATAGTGGGATTGTCTTTGTATATACATACTGTCCACTACTGAACTTAGGCCTCCCCAAGTTATCACCAACCAGCCCTGTCTTACAAACTTTTCAAATCTCCAAAACATAAATCGGAACTTAAATAGCTCGTAGGCATAATCATATATCATCATCATGTAGTTTTTTTCACCGCAGTTTTTTTTTAAATGTTGTATCGATTCGCGGGATCGATCCATTGCGTTTAGACGATTGGATCTCAAATAGATATTCCTTATTGAAGACATCATTTTTTTTTTTTATACTGGCACGGCAAAGTGACCCCATTGCACCTGATGGTAAGTGTAATGGAGTCCAGAAAAAGTGCCGACCAGCGAGAGATGATGATCTCCCGTAGGTCGACGCAATCATGCCGGCCGAAAACCTCTTCACCTATCTTGGCAGTCTAAACGGTGCGGTTGGTGAGAAGTCGATTGAGGTCTGATAAACTTGGCAACATACTACTCAACACCAACATTCACGAGTTTAATCACACCAAGATAATACACCATAAAAAGTCAGTTTTTTGATGTCCCCAAGTTTTTGTCACATAGTTTTTACGCCGATCTAAAGTGAAAGTCATGTTGTACAAATTACATACTGGCCTTGGGCACGGTCGGAAGCCTGACTCATTGCGTAGAAGAATTTATATCGTTTTTTACATCCAATTTTTTGAAGCAGCTGCTTTGAGCCTTTTATAATAAAACTTATTGACGAATAAACTGACTGTGAGCTAGTGCCGTTCTCAACTATTGCGATTACTGGCTTTAGAAGGAATAAATTATCCTATCTAAAAGACAAATATTAGAAGCGCTCTTAACAAATGTAAGTGGAGATATAGAATGTAGATGAGGCGGAATGAAAGGAAGAATCCTGAGAGGGCCGTGATTCGAACATTCATTGATAGTAGTACCTACATTAAACCGTAGAGCTATATTTCCCTTCTATTTTATAAAATCAGAGGGCCTTCAGGATTGTTGGTTTGAAGCTGATAAAGACAGTACAATTATGGCAGACTTCTGTATGTATACAGCTTTGTTTCGTCATCATCATCAGCCCATACACGCCCCACTGCTAGGCACGAGGCTCCTCTACAACTTAGAGGCCTTAGGTCTTAGTCCACCACGCTGTCCTGGTGCGGTTTGGCGAACTACATAGGTACCTAAGAATTTCCTAAGAACTTTTTACATACAGGGTTCCTCACGATGTTTTCCTTCACCGTTTAAGTTCGTGATAATTCATTGTGAAAATACACATAACTTCGAGAAGTCAGAAGTGTGTGCCTATAGCAGAAACATATATAGGTACCTACAGCGTTATTTATAGAGCTGTTAATATTTTAAACACATCTATTATTTTTATTCAGCTGGTCTCATTGCTGTTGCTTTTTTCCGTTATGTTATGCATTTAAAATAACAATAACGAATACAGCCTATTGAAAACCGCTGAGCATCACGGCTTGTGTGTCAAGGTTACGATAATGACCCAACAAGCGGCCTCCACAGAGAAAATTGATAGCACAGTATCGTGATTAAATATCTACTGTAATTAACATTTGTACACAATCGTGAGCCTGAAATCAGGTCGCGACGGCTGCACAAATTATTTTTAATGTTAATAATGAGATCCTGTGTAATTAATTATTATGATTTAAAGGTAATTGAAAATAGGGGAATCTGCGTACCTTAGAGGTTACAAAGGTTCTTTTAGGAATGTCAAGACCGCAAGTCCTTAGGCTAATAGTGGCAAAAGACAACTCCAAAGGGGTCCTGGCTGCATGCAAACGCGTATCCCGCGCCCCTGCATTTTTATGGAGATAGTGGAAAATCACGGGGTTTTAGTTGGTAGGACGAGCTATTATTAAAAATAGTTCGGTGAGTCCGACATACCTCCATACTTGGAAACGATTCGTAAAGGGATTTCCCCGCGAATAAAATAAAAAAAAAAAAGGCTAATAGTGGCGGACTAGAGCCTAGCTACTCTTAATTGTAAAAGAAAGTTTACAGTAGGGACGGATCATATTTTTAATACAAAGACAAGTATCTATACAGATTTAGTGTTAAAATTGAGCATTAGTTTATATTGCGATCAAGTTGTGGAATATTTGCCAGCTCGGCGAGTGTCTAAGAGGGATCTAACTTGTCTAACCGCAACGAAATTCATCAACAAATTAAACAGACTAGAATAATTATGTCGTTTTCACTTGTAGATCTTGTGCTTGTAGCCCCCCTATTTTTAATCTATTTTAGCCCATATACGTCCCATTGCTGGCACGGGGCTCCTCTACAAGTGAGAGAGGTCTGGCCTATTGCGTGTTGTGCAGGTTTCCTCACAATATTTTCCTTAAAGTCAACCCCCTTCCCCTAGTTGTTTGATGGTTATTCCGCAATAAAAAAAAAACATTTATTTAAGTATTTACACAAAAATTTACAAGTCTTTTATATAAATTTTTATTGTTCATATTTCAAAATTGACTCAATTTGTACCGTGAATCCAAAATGTTATAAAACTTTTTTATTTACCATATCGTAAAGTATTAATAATTCTTTGTCTGTAATAATATTGTGCAATCTAGATCTATTTGTGACATAATAATAATAATCTTTGTATTATTCCACAATAAAAATAATACTTAATATTCATGTTTATATTATTCAGTTATTTAAATTACGCAAATCAAAATGTAAATTACTACTGGTATTTATACTAATATGTTTGTCTGGATTATTCATATTATATAGGTAAGTATGATATACATATTTTTTTTCTAGATACATACATACATAACCTCACGCCTATAATCCCCGAAGGGGTAGGCAAAGGTGCATTTCTGCACTTACATTTCGCCAGGTGTGTATCAGTCTCACGTAATAGGGGGCGAGCCTATTGCCGTTTTTCGCGCACATTTTCAGACTCCGTGCTGCTACTGAGAATTTCCCAATGGAAAAACCCAACAACACCCTGCCCGACCCGGGAATCGAACCCAGGACCTCTAGATCGCACGACACATACTTGTGCCGCGAGACCACGAGGCAGTCAAGTTCTAGATACAGTGTTATATAATAACAAATATCTCAAATTTATTTAACGTCAAACGCTCCTCACGCCTGCGTCAGATCAGATTCGACTGATGAATAATGCAGAAATAAAGTAAGTCAGGAACAAAGTCTTAGGATAAGAACGTAGTAGTGATGGCCTCGAGGTTTAGGCGCACGGTCGAGAAACTTGCCGGTCGCTGGATCAAACCCCAGGCACACACCTCTGACGTTTCGAAGTTATGCGTGTATTCACTATTAATTATCAATTACTTTAACGATGAAGGAAAATATCATGAGGAAACCTACCTAAAATTCTTAAGAATTTCTTAGGTGAGTAGTCTGCCTACCCGCACTAGGCCAGCGTGGTGGACTAAGGCCTAAACCCTCTCATTTGTAGAGGAGGTCCGTGTCCAACAATGTGATGTATATGGGCTGAACATGATGAATGATCTACATAAACCGATATCTGTTACGTAACCCCGTGACTCGATTCTAAAATGCTAATCGTATATTACAAAACAGTGCGGAGGTCGTGTTTGTGCGTTGTATTTATTTTAGAAATTTTACGCGACCAGAATAATTGCGTCAACTGCGGGATTAGACTATATGCATGTGTGTTAGTCGGTCCGTAATAAAAAAAAAAAACAAATATACCTACTCGAAGTTTTAGCGTAAAAATATAACAGACTTATGGAAGGAGTTGCTTTGACATAGAAGTATAATATTTTGTAATTCTGGGTCTATTATAATATACATATAGATATAGACACAAATCATAGTTGGCTCCTAAAAGTGAATATTAATACTCTAAGGATCAAATTTGGCGGACTAAGGCCTAAACCCTCTCAATGGTAGAGGAGGCCCGTGCCCAGCAGTGGGACGTATATGGGCTGATGATGAAATGATTATGATCAAATTTATTGTTCCTTTTCCAAAATATCACGTGTACGTGCGTAATTTCGCATAATTAATAATAATAAATAGGTATACTGAACAGTCACATAGGTACATAGTTCTCACCCCACATTAAGATACGAGTCTTGTGTCGTGGGTATCAGAAACTACGAGAGACTTTTCGGTCTCACAAACACCCAGACCCGAAACAAATAATTGAACCTAATGTATGTGCTGCCAATTTTGATACACCTAAACTAAAATATACAACAAATACTTAAATCCTTTAAAAAAATAGACATAGCATCAAAAACATGTTCAAGCAAAATAGCACCATGGAGTATTCAATAAATTACACATTCATTAAATTGTAATAAATTAATAATTGTTAAGTCTATTGTTCTGTTGTCACGGGCCATCGCTAGTGCGGCTTGTAACAAATTGCAAGCACTGTGAGTGTAATATTAATTAAACTCGAAGGACTGCAAGTTTGTATGCCAAGTGAATTGAACTTCATTTATCCTGCTTTATTATAATCTCGTGCTGTAAATGTCATATTTAAATAATTATTACGAAGTTCTTAAATATAACCTACAAGCTGTCAGATTTGAAAGTAAAGACTAAAGGACTAAAGGAAGAAAAACGTACAGCCAGCATTTTTGTTCTTTCAAATAAAACACTCAACAGTCTCGTTTATTCGATCATAAATTGGCGCCTGTTATTGTGAGATTCCGCTTTTCATTCCCGGATCACGCAAAATATTTTTGTTTATCAAAAACTTTATTTATTTTACAAAATCTTAAATTAATTAATTGATATAAAATTACTAAGTAGCTGGCTAAACGTTAGTGCAGTGCACTTTCGGTCACCCCTTCGAAGATACTAGCCATAATAAAAAATAAAAAAGAAGGCCATTCAACATGAACATTTACAAACCTGCCTCATCTAACCTCCGCATCACCTTAGGTTCGACTGTGAGTGAATGCCCTAGGCATTAAGTCCACTTTGACAGAATTTATAAATTGTTAATAAATAAATAAACATAAACAGTAATTGTTATGAATATTGGCTATGATTAGGAAGAAAATTGCATAATAGCGTTACCTATTAATCAACATTACTACAACAAAAAAACAAAACACGGTATAAGATGAGCATAGTTTTAACATCATTGTCCGGTCAATGACCCGTCTGGTGCTTTGAAACTAGTTTAGTTGCAGGCAAAATCGAATAAGACTATATGAATTTGAATTGAATGTAATTAAATGTTTTATAAAGTCAATAAGCTTATTCATATTTATACATTTATATTTATACACCAGCTTGCGAAACGAGAGGCCGCGGGTTCGATCCCCGCACCGAGACAAATGTTTGTGTGATCCACAAATATTTGTTTCGGGTCTGGGTGTTTATGAGACCGAAAAGTCTCTCGTAGTTTCTGATACCCACGACACAAGACTCGTATCTTAATGTGGGGTCAGAACTATGTATGTGACTGTTGGGTGTATTTATTTTATTCAATTGCACACACTTACGACCGCATAGTCTAAGGTGCATTTCCGTACTTCCAATTCACCAGTTTTGTTTTGAGTCCTAAGTAAGAAGGCGTGCTTATTACTGTTTTTGGGGCACATTTCCATAGCAAAATATTTTCTTATTAATGTAATAGCGGTGGGCTCAACTCGTGCTCATCACTTAATACAAAACGCCTGTCATAACTTTCTGAGCAATATGTATCATAAATTATTTTCGAATCGCTTTGGTCCCAGTTGCACCCGGGCCTAATTTTATAAAAAAATTGCCTTTGTTACTGCGGTTCTCATCTACATATATTCATACCAAAAATCGTTCAAATCCGTCAAGCAGTTTTTGCGTTTATTCGTTAGATACATACAAAAGTGCAAAATTTTCCTCTTTATGCGAGTAATATTAGTATGGACATAGATGATATTACTAATGTCTATAACAGATTAAAATATATTGCACAAAAGCGGTATTTCCATAAAATTTGAATATACACAAACAAAACGATGACGCTAGTAGACCAAGTTTAAGGAAAATGTAAAGCAATTTGTTTAATATTTAAATCTAGTATTTTAGAAGCTTTTATTGGCAAAAAAATCAGTCTAGACATGATATTGTATTAATGTGTGCAACTGATAAACAAATGACGCACAGCGTAGGAGTAAGGTTGCCAACCAAGCACTTAGATATTTGTGACCATATATTTGCCATTTGCCGAATTTCATATAAGAATTGCTAAGACAAATCAAACTGATACCCTTTAACCAAAAAGGATGCTATATAATGTCCGCAAATACCTGCGATATAAACTCGGTGGCCCCGCTACACTCTTCTCTACATATTCTCATGCCTACCTGCTGATCTGGACTGGCAATTATTATAAATTCATGATGTGACCCTAATCATAGGTGTGTCGTCCGCAAGTCCGCACTAGGTCAGCGTTGTGGGCTAAAGCTTAAACCCTCTCATTTGTAGAAGAGACCCATGCCCAATACTAAGATAGCATGGGCTGATGATAGTAAGGATGATGATGTCAAAGCGACGTGCAAAGAAATGGCCTAAACTTAGGGAATATCTATATCATCAT